>CM065811.1:97371500-98722500 GCA_033398695.1 Orobanche coerulescens | reverse complement strand
GATTCGTTAAAAAGAAAACTTCGCAAAAGATATGTACCAACATCACATCGGTTGTCCTTGTACAGGAAGATTGCAGATCTCATGCAAGGAAAGTTGAATGTCAGTGAATACATTGAGGAGTTTGAGAATCTGACCTTAATGGGAGAAATAGAGGAGAATGAGGAGCAGAAGATGTCGCGATTCTTGCGTGGCTTGAACCGAAGCATAGCTAACTCGGTGGAACTGTATCTATACGAGGACTTCGATACATTATGTGGGCTATGTGTGAAGTTAGAAGCTCAAAACAGGATGAAGTTGTATAAACCCGAGTTTCCAGTCAAGTTTGGAAACCCAAGTGTCGGTTCTAGTTCAACTACTAAGGCAACTGTACCGACTCCAGTTCCTATTGCGATTCCTAAGGCCCCCTACGTACCGAAGGAGACGAGTTTGGCTAAAGTAAGATGTTTCAAATGTCAAGGGTTCGAACATTATCAAAATACTTGTCCAAACAAATGAGTGGTAACACTAAGAGAAGCTGTCATGATCCGAGACAAATTGTTAGTCGAGGACGAAAAGGAGAGACTGGGTGATGTATTTGATTTCAACATAGAGGACGAAGAAGGAGACGAATGTGAGGCTTACGATGCTCTGAATTACGATACAGCTTTGGTCCTTCGCACTTTACAAGCCAAGTCGGTTCCGAGCGAGTCAGAACAACGGGACCAAATATTCCATACAAAGTGTCAAGTTGGAGATAAGTGGTGTAGTTTGATTATCGACGGAGGGAGTTGCACCAACGTAGCTTCGAGTGAAATGGTGATGAAGCTTGGACTAACCACCACAACTCACCCTAAGCCATATGCTTTACATTGGCTTGATGACGGAAGTAAGGTGAGGGTTTCGAAGCAAGTTCGGGTCGGATTGGCAATGGGTTCATATCACGATGAGATATTATGTGATGTGATTCCAATGGATGCTTGTCACGTACTTTTGGGATGGCCGTGGTTATTTGATAGGGATGTTTTGCATCGGGTAAGGAGCAACGAATACGAGTTGCGAGATAAGGGAAAGAAGATCGTGTTGAAGCCGATGTCACCCCAAGCTATCCGTTCCATGAATGCCAAACGAGGGGAAAAATCGAACCTCACCATGTTCGCTAGCGAAAGAGAAGTTGAACACGCAATGGAGAGTGGTGAGCCTATTTACATGCTGGTGATAAAGGAGACTCAAGATAATTTCGTGGCAGTGAAAAATGAGGATACAGTGGCCGACTTATTACATGAGTTCGCGGACGTCTTCCCTGAATAATTGCCGTCGGGTTTGCCGCCAATTCGTGGAATTGAGCATCAAATCGACCTTATACCAGGAGCACCTCTTCCGAATAAGGCTGCCTATAGGTGTAATCCCGAGGAAACGAAGGAACTTCAGAAGCAGATTGAAGAACTAATGAGCCACGGGTATGTTCGAGAAAGTTTAAGTCCATGTGCGGTTCCAATCCTACTTGTTCCTAAGAAGGATGGTTCTTGGCGGATGTGTATCAATAGCTGGGCTGTAAATAACATAACGATCAAGTATCGATTCCCGATACTAAGGCTTGAGGATATGTTGGACGAGCTACATGGCTCGGTGGTATGAGTGGAGATGAATGGAAGACGGCTTTCAAAACTAAGCATGGGCTGTATGAGTGGACCGTCATGCCATTTGGACTTACGAATGCCCTGAGTACTTTCATGCGTTTGATGAACGAAGTACTTAAGGCATTTTTGGGCAGATTTGTGGTTGTTTATTTGGATGATATTTTGGTTTATAGTCGGCCGGTGGAGGAGCATCTCGGACATCTACGGCAAGTATTCGAGACTCTTAGGTCTCAAACGCTGTATGGAAAGAAATAAAAGTGTGCGTTTATCGTCGAGAGCATAACTTTTCTTAGCTATGTTGTTTCGAAGTATGGATTGTCGGTTGATGAGGGGAAAATTGAAGCTATCAAGTCGTGGCCTGCTCCTAAAACCGTAACTGAAGTTAGATCGTTCCACGGTCTTGCCTCTTTTTATCGGAGGTTTATTCGAGATTTCAGCACCATAACAAGTCCGATAACTGAGTGTTTGAAGAAGGGTCCGTTTGTGTGGAGCAGGGCTGTGCAAGGGGCATTTGAAAAGTTGAAGGCAAGGTTATGTGAAGCACCAATCTTGGCGTTACCCGATTTTACACAATCGTTCGAGGTGGAGTGTGATGCGAGTGGAGTTGGTATTGGGGCGGTCCTCATTCAGGCAGGCGGCCTATTGCGTACTTTTCGGAGAAGTTGAGTGGAGCTCGACTCAACTATTGCACTTACGACAAGGAGTTCTACGCCATAGTTAGAGCTCTTGATCGTTGGAGTCATTACCTTCGGCCGAAACATTTTATTCTGCATTCGGACCATGAATCTTTAAAGTATATTAATGGGCAACAGAAGTTGAGTCCCAAACATGCAAAGTGGGTGGAATTCTTGCAATCATTTCACTTTTCATCGAAGTATAAGGACGGTAAGAGCAATGTGGTGGCTGATGCGCTGTCCAGGCGGTATGCCTTACTCTCTACCCTTGATGTTCGATTGCTTGGATTCGATACAGTGAAAGAATATTATGACAGTGATGCGGATTTTGGCGAAACCTTCGCCCTTTGCAAATCTGGGCCGATGGGAGAATTTTCGATACAGGAAGGCTTCCTTTTTAAAGGAAATCATCTTTGCCTACACAAGCACACGATTAGAGGATTGCTAGTTTGGGAGGCTCATGGGGGAGGTTTGGCTGGCCACTTTGGTTCGACTAAGACATTAGATGTGCTGAAGGAACATTTTTATTGGCCAAGGATGCAAGGGGATGTTGGTAACATAATTAGTAAGTGTGTGACATGCCATATTGCAAAGAGTTCGTTCAAACCAGGAATATACACACCTTTACCGATTCCGGAGAGGCCATGGGAAGATGTCTCGGTGGATTTTATTGTTGCTTTGCCTAGAACCCAACGAGGTAAGGATGTGATTATGGTTGTTGTCGATCGTTTTTCGAAGATGGCTCATTTTGTTTCTTGTCACAAAACCGATGATGCGAGTAATGTTGCTGACTTGTATTTCCGAGACGTGGTATGATTACATGGAGTTCCGAAAACTATTGTTTCGGACCGGGACTCGAAATTTCTAAGCTACTTTTTGATACGAATTTTATATCGAGACGAAGCGGAAGCAGAATTTTGCGAAAAGCTAAACAAACAACAATCTACCAACTGGACTCGAAACAGTAACCTTCCTTCGCTACAGCAATAATGAACCGCAACAGTCAACTACTAACAACACCCCGCTCGCTCATGCAGAGTAACAAAGAACAATCATGACTAAACAATGACTACCCTTTCGCTACAATGTAGCGAACAACAACAATCGGCTAACTAACAATGGCGAGTCAAACGGAAACAACAAGAACAACAGAATCGCCAACAATCAGACAAATAGCGAATTGTGATAGAATGCGGAGGAAACAGGAATCACGCTCGGCCTCTGGACAGCAACTTCGAACAAGTCAATTTCAACGTATGATGATAGATATGCTAGGTACCACACTAAGTTACGGATCTCAATTTGTATAAATAGCAACAAGAGAATAGGTATGAATCTCGATCAAATATGAGTTTTGCGATTCAACGAGATGGAAGCAAATCCCATGAACAAGAAACTGGATAATACTCCGATGAACAACACCACGAACGACTCCAAAGATTTTGTCCAAACAAGAACAGTTTCCGATCGGACGAACAGAAAAACAATAAAAGATTATAACGAGTTAGACCTATAACTCGTCAAAGGTGATCTCTTCTCAAGACCTATTGAGAATTGATCGAATTATAGTTCGAAATCGCGTCGAACGATAATCAAGAATTTTTGTTTGAGACACGTCAAACAAATAAAACTCAAAGAGAGCAAAATATCAAGTGTATTCAATAAATCCCAAATCGGCCGAGCTATATGATGTATATATAGCCGCCAAACCCTAGTAACATAAATAAAGGTTACTCCCTAAAACGCCCTTAAACAAGTTTGGGCTACTATTGATTAAGGAAAATAGCAATGCCAAACAATATGGGCTGCACATGTCGCACCCTTTATTAAATAAATAATACAAAAAAAAACAATGATAAACTACGTTATTCCGAGCCCAACCACCAAAGTCACTCCAAGCCTCATGCCTATCTTCTCGCCCAAGTATGTAGCATGGTCGCTTACGTGGATCATCACCTCGTCTTCTTCTCTTGGACTTGTCAACCCCGTATCATCCCCTCCCCCTTTAAAAGGAATTGTCCTCAATTCTGCAATCCCGTCATCATCACGATAAGGAGAGAGATCTCCTACATTAAAAGTAGCGTTCACCCCATAATCCCCCGGAAGTTCTACCTTGTATGCATTGTCGTTCACCTTCGCGACTACTTTAAATGGTCCCTCAGCTCGCGGCATCAACTTGTTCTTACACTTACTCGAAAATCGCTCCTTTCTCAAATGCACCCAAACCAAATCGCCAACTTCGAATAATTTCTGTTTTCTATGCTTGCTCGACTTTCTTTTGTAAGTTTCATTTATCTCCTTTATTCGGTTGTGTACTTGCTCGTGTAATTTCGTCATTGACTTCAGTTTCGATTCCACATTCTTATGCACCAACTCGTCACTTGGTAATGGAATTAGATATAACGGCATATAAGGATTCAGTCCGTAAACTACTTCAAATGGAGAGTGTGCTGTGGCATGAGTAGGAGAACGATTATACGCAAACTGCGCATGTGCGAGCTTCAAATCCCAATCCTTTTTGTGTCTTGCTCACAAGACCACGTAATAAAGTGCCCAAAGTTCGGTTGGTTACTTCTGTTTGGCCGTCGGTTTGAGGATGATGCGAAGTACTAAACAAAAGCTTGGTTCCCAACTTTCTCCACAATGTGTTCCAAAAGTAGCTCAGAAACTTCGAGTCCCGGTCCGAAACACTAGTCTTTGGAACTCCATGTAAACGCACCACCTCTCGGAAGTACAAGTCAGCAACATTACTCGCATAATCGGTTTTGTGACAAGCAACAAAATGAGCCATCTTCGAAAAATGATCGACAACAACCATAATCGCATCCTTACCTCGTTGGGTTCGAGGCAAAGCAACAATGAAATCCATCGAGACATCTTCCCACGGCCTTTCCGGAATCGGTAGAGGCATATACTCGCCCGACTTGAATGAGCTCTTCGCCATATGACACGTTACACACTTGCCAATGATGCCAGCCACGTCCCCTTACATCTTCGGCCAATAAAACTGTTCCTGGAGCACCCCCATGGTCTTAGCCGTGCCAAAGTGACCAGCCAATCTCCCTCCATGAGCTTCAAGAACCAACAATTCCCGAACGACATGCTTGGGCAAACAAAGCCGATTCCCCTTAAAGAGAAGCCCCTCCTGTATCACAAACTCTCCCAACGAACCAGATTTACAACGGCCAAAAATCTCCCCAAAATCCGCATCGTCAACATAATAATATTTCAACGTTTCGAACCCCAACAAACGAACATCAAGGGTAGAGATTAAAGCATACCTCCTAGACAGCGCGTCAGCCACCACATTGCTCTTACCGTCCTTATACATCGATGAAAAGTGAAACGATTGTAAGAACTCCACCCACTTAGCATGTCTCAGACTCAACTTCTGCTGCCCATTAATATACTTCAAAGATTCATGGTCCGAATGCAGAATAAAATGTTTCGGCCGAAGGTAATGACTCCAATGATCAAGAGCTCTCACTATGGCATAGAACTCCTTGTCATAAGTATAATAGTTGAGTCGAGCCCCACTCAATTTCTCCGAAAAGTACGCAATAGGCCGCTTACCTTGAATGAGGACCGCCCCAATACCAACTCCACTAGCATCACACTCCACCTTGAACGGCTGTGCAAAATCGGGTAACGCCAAGATAGGTGCTTCACATAACCTTGCCTTCAACTTTTCAAACGCCCTTTGGGCCGCCCTGCTCCACACAAACGGACCCTTCTTCAAACACTCTGTTATCGGACTCGTTATGGTGCCGAAATCTCGAATAAACCTTCGATAAAAAGAGGCAAGACCGTGGAATGATCTAACTTCAGTTACAGTTTTAGGGATAGGCCACGACTTAATAGCTTCAATTTTACCTTGATCGACCGACACTCCATCCTTCGAAACAACATAGCCAAGAAAAGTTATGCTCTCGACGAGAAACGCACACTTTTCTTTCTTCCCATAAAGCCTTGAGACCTAAGAGTCTCGAATACTTGCTGTAGATGTCCGAGATGCTCCTCCACCGACTGGTTATAAACCAAAATATCATCCAAATAAACAACCACAAATCTGCCCAAAAATGCCTTAAGTACTTCGTTCATCAAACGCATGAAAGTACTCGGGTCATTTGTAAGTCCAAATGGCATGACGGTCCACTCATACAGCCCATGCTTAGTTTTGAAAGCCATCTTCCATTCATCTCCCTCCCGCATACGAATCTGGTGATAGCCACTTCGTAAATCGACTTTAGAAAAGAGCATCGAGTCATGTAGCTCGTCCAACATATCATCAAGCCTTGGCATCGGGAATCGATACTTGATCGTTATGTTATTCACGGCCCGGCTATCGATACACAACTGCCAAGATCCATCCTTCTTAGGAACTAGTAGAACCGGAACCGCACATGGACTTAAACTCTCCCGAACATACCCGCGGCTCATTAGTTCTTCAATCTGCCTCTGAAGTTCCTTCATTTCCTCGGGATTACACCTATAGGCAGCCTTATTCGGAAGAGGTACACCCGGTATGAGGTCGATTTGATGCTCAATTCCACGAATTGGCGGCAAACCCGACGGCAATTCTTCAGGGAAGACGTCCGCGAACTCATGTAATAAGTCGGCCACTGTATCCTCGTATTTCGCTACCATGAAATCACCTCGAGTCTCCTTTATCACCAGCATGTAAATATGCTCACCACTCTCCATAGTGTGTTCAACTTCCCTCTCGCTAGCGAACATGGTCAGGTTCGGCTTTTCTCCTTGTTTGGCACTCATGGCACGAACAACTTGAGGTGACATCGGCTTCAACACGATCTTCTTTCCCTTATCTCACAACTCGTATTCGTTACTCCTACCCCGATGCAAAACTTCCCTATCAAATAACCAAGGACGTCCAAAAAGTACGTGACAAGCATCCATCGGAATCACATCACATAATATCTCATCACGATATGAACCCATTGCCAATCCGACCCGAACTTGCTTCGAAACCCTCACCTTACTTCCGTCATCAAGCCAATGTAAAGCATATGGCTTAGGGTGAGCTGTGGTGGTTAGCCCAAGCTTCGTCACCATTTCGCTCAAAGCTACGTTGGTGCAACTCCCTCCGTCAACAATCAGACTACACCATTTATCTCCAACTTGACACTTCGTATGGAATATTTGGCCCCGTTGTTCTGACTCGCTCGGAACCGACTTGGCTTGCAAAGTGCG
Organism: Orobanche coerulescens; assembly: GCA_033398695.1. Classification (NCBI taxonomy): domain Eukaryota; kingdom Viridiplantae; phylum Streptophyta; class Magnoliopsida; order Lamiales; family Orobanchaceae; genus Orobanche; species Orobanche coerulescens. Next base: position 98,714,999 of record CM065811.1, on the reverse strand, counting down.
AAAGACCAAGGCTGTATCGTAATTCAGAGCATCGTAAGCCTCACAATCTCCTTCTTCTTTGCCTCCCGAATCAAATACATCACCCAACCCTTCTACTTCCTCCTCGTCTAACAATTCCTCTCGGGCCGCGAGAGCCTCTCTCAACGTCACGACTCGTCTATTCGGACAAGCGTTTTGATAATGGCCAAAACCTTGACATTTAAAACAGCGCACCTTCGATAGACTCGTCTCTTTATTCGCGCTGGAGCCTTAGGAACTGGATTAGGGGTTGAAGTCGGCACTGTTTTGGTAGCCGAACTAGAGCCGCTACTCACGGTTCCGAATTTTGAGGGGAACTCAGGTTTAGTCCATCTGCATGACTTGTTTTGCTCCGTATTCGAACCTCCAACCCTCATTCTATTTTGAGCCTCAACCTTCAAACACAACCCGCACAAGGTGTCAAAATCGGCATACGAATACAACTCCACCAAATTAGCTATGTTTCGATTTAAACCGTGCAGAAAACATGTCATCTTCTGTTCTTCGTACTCCTCCAATTCCCCCATCAAAGCCAAATTATCGAACTCATCAATATATTCACTAACACTCATCTTTCCTTGCACGCAGTTGGCAATCTTGCGATATAGGGTCAGCCTATGTGACGTGGGGACATATCTCTTGCGCAGTTTCCGTTTCAAATAATCCCACGAATTAATCTTTCTTTTTCCATCACGAGCTCTTTTTGATTTAACCCCTTCGAACCAAAGAGAAGTGCCTTTACTTAGTTTGAGGATCGCATATTTACACCTTTTCTCATCATCAAGGTCCTTGAAATAGAACATGCGATCGATTTTCCATTCCCACTCCAAGTATGCTTCTGGATCGGTACCCCCAACAAACTCTAGAAGTTCGTTCACCTTGAACTCGTCGGACTGACGCGCAGGACGATCGTAATCTCCTTGTCTCGGGTGCCAGTGCTAATCGCATTGCTCCGGCAAGCCCCGTAGCGCGTCGCGCAGTTTGCTCAAAAAATCATCATTGAACTCCATCCTGCTGAAGGATCAAAGATCTCAACTGAATTAAGAAATTCAGGCGTGTGGCTCCGATACCACTAATGATACGAATCCTGTATCGAGATGAAGCGGAAGCAGAATTTTGCGAAAAGCTAAACAAACAGCAATCTACCAACTGGACTCGAAACAGTAACCTTCCTTTGCTACAACAATAATGAACCGCAACAGTCAACTACTAACAGCAACCACCCTTCGCTACAGCAGTAGCGAACAGCAACAATCACGACTAAACAGCGACTACCCTTTCTGATACAAACACGGTTGTGCTACCAAGAGAGTTAGGAACGGTTGGAACCGTCATGGACCCCACTGGTCATATCACACGCGCACGTACTAGGAAGTTGAGAGAACAAACGAGTGAAATGTTGAGAACGAGTGACACTAGCACCACCTCACAAAATAAACTTAATGCACGTTCCTCACCTGTTACCTTATTATCTGTTATTAACTCTTATGAAGACAACTCGGTTCCTACTCAAGAAGTTTACTGTATGACCTCAATCAAATCCTCTCTTGAAGACCCTCACACTGAGGCTGCTTGGAGTACACTGAATAAAGATCCTGAACCTAGAAGAATTCACGTCCAAAGAAAAGAAGAAGACAAGTTTGTCCTTAAGCTGCCCGAATTAGAAGTGGAAATCATGTCTAAGTTTAGTGACTGTGCAACGGTGGATCTACTTGAGATTCAAGAAGGCCCGACAGTTGTTCAAATCCTAAGCCCAGATATAGCTTTGCTTGAGGGCAGCCCAGATATAGCTAAAAACAGAAAGCTTGAGGGCGGACCCCAGATATTGCCTAAATAATGGCATGAGGGCGTCTTTGTCGTATTTCCTGAAAATGAGAGTTAAATCATAAAAACTCGAAAAGAGAAATACTCTGTAAAAAAGGATGAACAACCGAATGGTTGACATGATGATTAAGAAAAAAAAAAAAAAAAAAAAAGACTACTTTATTTACTTTATAGTTAAGTTGTTGTTAGTTTATTCCCTTTTAATCCAGTCTCATGTGTAGCCGCCCTGCATTGTCTTAAAAAGTAGGGACACTTGATTTTATTTCCTTAGTTTAATATGTCAGGGATAATATAGTTTGTTTTGTACTCTCCTATAAAAGGAGACCTTTAGGTAACGAGAAAATGAATCAATCTTTTTGAAATCAAAAACATAATTCGGCTTTGTGCTAGAATCAGAGCTGTTGCTCGACTTTTCTTGAGTATTATTCTTATAATTCTCACTTCTACATTCTTACAATTTTAGTTCATAAAATTGTTAAGTCTTAATCATAGAAACTTGAGTTCTTAGAATAATTCCAAACGTTTCTTTAGAACAGCATTCTAAGGGGATTATAGTAATTAATTCTAAGTGTTTGAAGTGCCCTCATCATTTCCGTATCCATTGTTGTCATCAAATATACCCATTGTTCTTTATCGAAATACGATCCATTGTTGTCATCAAATACAATCCATTGTTGTCAGCATCAAGTCCTGCATCAAGTGAAGTCCATTGTTACTATAACGAGTCTTGTCCAAATATTGTTGTACCAACGCATTTATCGACTCGCTGAATCGAAGTGCCATCGATTCCGTCAGTATCGGCATCTTGTATTGAGGAGTCAGACGAATGCTCGTATTGAAGAGTCAGATCGGCGTCATTGCATCAAGTCTTGACCATTATTGTTATTTATCGCTTGTCGCCTGCTTGCTTCCGCTCGAGAACTTATACTTCCGCTTCACGCAACCACGATTCACAACAGTTCCTGTGTTGGTAACACTGTTGGGTATCGAACGGTATCACTTTCGCTACAGCGGTAGCGAACAACAACAATCAGCAGCTAAACAGCGGCAGGTCAAACGGGAAACAACAGCAACACAAAATCGCCAACAACTGTATCGAATAGCGAATTGTGATAGAATGCGGAGAAAACAGGAATCACGCTCGGCCTCTGGACAGCAACTTCGAACAAGTCAATTTCAACGTATGATGATAGATATGCTAGGTACCACACTAAGTTACGGATCTCAATTTGTATAAATAGCAACAAGAGAACAGGTATGAATCTCGATCAAATATGAGTTTTGCGATTCAACGAGATGGAAGCAAATCCCACGAACAAGAAACTGGACAATACTCCGATGAACAACACCACGAACGACTCCAAAGATTTTGTCCAACCAAGAACAGTTTCCGATCGGACGAACAGAAAAACAATAAAAGATTTTAACGAGTTAGACCTATAACTCGTCAAAGGTGATCTCTTCTCAAGATCTATTGAGAATTGATCGAATTATAGTTCGAAATCGCGTCGAACGATAATCAAGAATTTGTGTTTGAGACACGTCAAACAAATAAAAGTCAAAGAGAGCAAAATATCAAGTGTATTCAATAAATCCCAAATCGGCCGAGCTATATGATGTATATATAGCCGCCAAACCCTAGTAACATAAATAAAGGTTACTCCCTAAAACGCCCTTGAACAAGTTTGGGCTACTATTGATTAAGGAAAATAACAACGCCAAGCAATATGGGCTGCACATGTCGCACCCTTTATTAAATAAATAATACAAAAAAAACAATGATAAACTACGTTATTCCGAGCCCGACCACCTAAGTCACTCCAAGCCTCGTGCCTATCTTCTCGCCCAAGTATGTAGTATGGTTGCTTACATCGATCATCACCTCGTCTTCTTCTCTTGGACTTGTCAACCCCGTATCACTTTTGGAACACATTGTGGAGAAAGGTTGGAACCAAGCTTTTCTTCAGTACTTCGCATCATCCTCAAACAGACGGACAAACTGAAGTGACTAATCGAACACTGGGAACGTTGTTGCGAGGCTTGGTAAGCAAAACACAAAAGGATTGGGATTTGAAGCTCGCACATGCGGAGTTCGCATATAATCACTCTCCTACTCATGCCATGGCACACTCTTCATTTGAAGTAGTTTACGAACTGAACCCTTATATACCGTTAGATCTAATCCCATTACCGAGTAACGAATTGGTGCATAAGGATGCGGAGTCAAAACTGAAATCAATGGTGAAATTACACCAACAGGTACGTAACCGAATCAAGGAGATAAATGAGGGGTACAAAAGAAAATCAAACAAACAAAGGAAACCAAGAGTGTTCAAAGTCGGGGATTTAGTTTGGGTGCATTTGAGGAGGGAAAGATTCCCGAGTAAGCGTAAGAATAAGTTAATGCCACTATCTGAGGGGCCATTTAAAATAGTTGCGAGGGTGAACGACAATGCTTACAAGTTAGAACTTCCGGGCGATTATGGAGTGTATGCTACTTTCAACATAGGTGATCTATCTCCTTATCTTGATGACGACGGGATTACAGAATTGAGGACAATTCCTTTTAAAGGGGGAGGGGATGATACGGGGTTGACAAGTCCAAGGGAAGAAGACGAGGTGATGATCAACGTAAACAACCATGCAACTTACTTGGGCGAGAAAACGAAGACGAGACACGGAGTTACCTTAATAACCGGACTTGGAGTAACTTAAACAACAGGTAACTTGCATCTTGGGGAAAAAGGTCCAAGTGGTAAAAGAATAAAAGTACCCCAGCACTTTCTTTATTATAATGGCAGCAGGATTCTTGGCAACATGCTGTATGAAAAAGCGGATGTCAGCTTTCAACTTGGAGACAAGGCCCAGCTTTTACTTTTGTCAGCAAGTGACATGAGGAACCTTTTTATTATCTTTTCTTATTTTAAGCCCAGCTTGTAATAAATTAAGATTATCTTGTCAGGCTACTTTTGCTTATAAATAGGGCAATGAAGTTGTAATGAAAGCATTTGAATGTTGAAGAATTAAGAATACACTTTGTGTTTTCCCTGGTGAATGCTTTTCATCAAAACTTGATTTTTATTCGACACGTTTTGGAGTATTAATCTGATTGATTCTCAATAGGTCTTGAGGAGAAATCTCTTTATCGAATTATAGGTCTAATTCGATAAAACAACTGTTTCAATCCTGTTTCGATATTCTGCTTGTTTTCGGTACAGTTTTATACTTGTTTGGTATTTCGCATCAATTGTTGTTCGATCCTTCGAACTTGTTTCCTGTTTTCAATTCGCATCCGACCGAAACGTGCTGTTTCGAGTGTTGCTATTTAGAGGTGGCCTGTATCAAGTCTTTTACATTCGGCCAAGTTCCTGTCTTGTTGCTGTATCGAGCTGCCGTCTTCATCGCGCGCGCATACTGCTCGCCAATGTTATTGCTGTAGTGAACTGTTGTTATCAGTTCCTGACATTTTCTTGCTAATCTGCTTCCACTCGTCAAAACAGCCTTCCAATGTACCGATAGAGAATTCGGATCACAAGTGAGAATTCGTATCACGTCTTCATCGCGCGCGCATACTGCTCGCCAGTGTTATTGCTGTAGCGAATTGTTGTTATCAGTTCCTGACAGTTTATTGCTGATCTGCTTCCACTCGTCAAAACAGCCTTCCGCTATACCAATAGAGAATTCGCATCACAAGTGAGAATTCGTATCATAAGTGGCATCGGAGCCCAATTTCTTGATCTTTGGTATTTTGGATCTCAACGACGTTGATTTCTTGGCAAAACTTCGCGACGCATTGCGTGACGTACCAGAACAACGCAACCAGCGTTGGCAACCTAGGCGTGGTGACTATGAACGACCCTCATACCATGTCGAAGAGTTCAAGGTGAACGAGCTTCCGGAGTTCGTTGGCGGAACAGACCCTGAAGTCTACTTGGAATGGGAACGTAAAATTGACCGCATGTTCGAGTTTAAAGACCTTGATGATGAAAAAAGGTCTAAGTATGCAATTCTCAAGTTGGGAAAAGGAGCTTCACTTTGGTATGAAGGAGCTAAAACACGAAGAGCTTGTGCGGGGAAGGAAAAGATCCGTTCGTGGGATTCTTTAAAAAGAAAACTTCGTAAGAGATATGTACCAATGTCGCATCGATTGTCCTTGTACCGGAAGATTGCAGATCTCTTGCAAGGAAATTTGAACGTCAGTGAATACATTGAGGAGTTCGAGAATCTGACCTTAATGGAAGAAATAGAGGAGAATGAGGAGCAGAAGATGTCGCGATTTTTGCGTGGCGTGAACCGAAGCATAGCTAACTCGGTGGAATTATATCCATACGAGGACTTCGATACATTGTGTGGGTTATGTGTGAAGTTGGAAGCTCAAATCAGGATGAGAGTGTATAAACCCAAGTTTTCAGTCAAATTTGGAAACCCCAGTGATACGGGATTGACGAGCTCGAGTGAAGAAGACATTATTATTGTTATTTTTATTGTCATTTTCGGAATTGATATTAGAGTGTTAGTATTTTCGGTATTAGAAGTATATTAGGACTCTGTTTTAATAAATTAATGGTCTATTAGGTTACCATATAGGTTAGGAGTATTTTTAGACATAATATAATAGGCATTTGTATTGACTAGTCCGAGTGAAAAAAGCGAAAAGCGGACAAAATTACCAATTCCCGCGCGCAGTTTTGGTATTTTAATCATAACTCTCTCATACGAAGTCCGATTTAGGTGATTCAAGCGGCCATGGAAAGATAAAAGAAAGATCTGTAAATCATGTGAAACGGTCCAAGGTCCAATTATGCTTCTTTCAAGCCACACGAACCGTTCAAATGTGCAGTGATTTTTATGCCGAAAATTGATGAAGATTGGTGAAGATTTTGTCCAAGATTGATGAAGATTTTCCATGCCTTCATTTTTCAAGTTCACACCTTCATTTTCAAAGTCTTGCAAGAGTATCAAAGGAGGAAGACTTCAGCCCCTCTCCATTTCCTACCTTACGACTGTGAATGAAGTTTAGGAGTTGTTTAATCTTGGTTTCATTTCTTTTGTCAAAGTCTTGTTGTATTTGTTTATCTTTTGTTTGATTTTTATTTGATCTTGTTTGATCATGTAACTCAGCTATATATATGCCACATTTTCAGCATGTATTATCAATGAATTTGAATATTGAAAGAATACACTTTGTATTTCTATCCTTGGTAAATGATTTTTACCGAAACTTGATTTTTATTCGACGCGTTTTCGAGTATTAATCCGATCGATTCTCAATAGGTCTTGAGAAGAAATCACCTTATCGAATTATAGGTCTAATTCGATAAACCCTTATTCTTGATCGTTCAAGTCTTCTTGTTCGATATTTTTATTGTTATATCCGATATTATTCCCATAAAATACATCCAAAAACACCCAACTCGTAAAAAGCCTTCCGCTATCATACACTTACCTATACTCCGACCGATACGTATTCATCTTGCCGGGCGAATTCGTATCATAAGTGGTATCGGAGCCCAAGGTCATCTCCTTGGGCGATTTATTCAACGAATTTTTTTGTTGAGGTATTTTGTTGTCAATTTTTCTTTCCAAAAAATAAAATAAAAAAAATATTTGATTTCTGTTATCCGTTCTCCGAATCTTCAAGTTTAGATCTTGTTGTTGATTGGTCAAAACCTCCTGTTTTTGACGAATGCGATTGTGAAATTTGTTCACAAGTGAAGTCACACCCGATTGGCATGAAAGACGATTACGAGGCAATTTTCTTCGGTCTTGAAATTGCATCCGATGAGTTCAATCACGATGATAAAGGTTTTACCTCAGAAAGTAGCTATTATTTTTTTATAACTAATGATAGTTATTTTGTTGGCACTTCTCAGAAATATTACTATTGCCTCAAAGTGTTGAACCAGACTCGAACTGATACGAATCGGTCAACATCATCAAATACAAAAAAGAAGATTATCCGACCAAGCTTGGTTGAGTCGCAGGCATACATAAAATCCTCATGCAAAATACATGGACAAATTACCAATTCTCGCGCGCACGACGACTTCGTAGCAGTTTTAGTATTTTGCCCATAACTTTCTCGTTCGAAATCCGATTCAGGTGATTCAAGTGGCCATGGAAAGCTAAGAAAGAGAGCTACAAATCTTATGAAGACCATAGGACCAAATTCGGACCCATTGGATCCCAGAAATGACAAAACCGACAGCATCATATTTGGTCCAAGATCATGAAGTTATTCTCCTTCCCCACCATGATGACAAACGGCCAAAAACACAAGATTGGAAGAAGACTTTCATCCTTCATGTCACTTTCCCTCATGTCATAGTCACCCTAATAATTCCAAAGGGGCTTGATATCATAATCCACCATGATACCTCACGTAAGAAACATAAAGATTAGATGAAGACTTTCATCCTTCATGTCACTTTCCCTCATGTCATAGTCACCCTAATAATTCCAAAGGGGCTTGATATCATAATCCTCCTAATCACTCCTTGAAGAAGCTCGGCCGATTTGAAGCTTGCAAGGGAGGATATTTGGTGAAGATTTTCTTCATGTCACCATCACCATAATAAGTCCAAGATTCATCAAGGATTTCTTCATGTCATAATCACCATAATCAAACCAAGATCTTGATATCTCCTCCTTAGATATTTCGGCCAAATGGAAGCATGTTAGGAAGTTTCATTTCTCGTTTTGTTGTATTTTCTTACGGTTGGAAACTACTATATATAGTAGTACTTGTAACATTTGTAAAGAAGCTTGAAGTTTAATAAACCTTGTATTTCTTTGAAATATACGTTGAACGAGTTCAACAAAACTTTAGTTATTGTTTCGACGCGTCTCGAGATTTTAACTTGATCAATTCTCAATAGGTCTTGAGGAGAGATTACTTTTATCGAGTTATAGGTCTAGTTCGATAAAACACATCCAAATCCGTATACACTACTACCTCACGGCCGAAATCTATTTAAGTTCGGCCACCCCTTGTATTTTTCGAGTGACACTTTGATAATCGTCAAGACATAATAATCTTCCGTTGTATTTCATACGCATTACGTACGTAATTCGTATCATCTTCTTGTTCGATATTTTTATTGTTATATCCGATATTATTCACATACAAAATACATCCGAAAAACTCCATATTCGTAAAAGCCTTCCGCTATCATACACTTACATATACTCCGACCGATACGTATCCACCTCTCCCCGGATAATTCGTATCATAAGTGGCATCGGAGCCCAAGGTCATCTCCTTGGGCGATTTATTCAACGAATTTTTTTTGTTGAGATTAGAGCAGTCGGAAGAAAACAAAGTTTCCCGTGGATTCGACCGTTGGATCATTACGAAATTTTGACAAAGGTAAGCCAACTTCTTGAACTACTGTCTGAACGGTGGAGATCAGATTCTTTGATCATCTTCTTGGTTCATTCTTCACGGATTTCTTGGAAAATTTTCTGTCCGATTTCTTGTCAAGAACTATCTCTTGATTCTTGTTATGGATTTCTCTGAGCTCGATTTCTTGATGAAACTCCGTGACGCACTAAACGGCTTACCGGAGCAACGTATGCAAGAAAGACGCAGAGACGATGCCAACGATATTGATTTCTTGGCCAAATTCCGCAGCATACCGGAATTTCACGGAGATAGTAATCCAGATGCGTGCATAGATTGGCTCCATGCTTGTGAGGAGCATGCAGACTTCAAGGCTGCCCCGATCAACCGCCGCGTTTATTTGGTGACAAAGCGCTCCGTGGTAGCGCCGCCTTCCAGTGGCAAAATTGAAACAATCCGTTCACAACAACGTAAGCCTAAAATTACAGTTGGCAAAAATTCAGAAAATATTTCAAGCGAAGGTTCAAAGCCACATCTTACCACCAGTCGTTGTTTCCCCACCACCAATCCTTCGACGCCCCGCCGCCAACCTTTGATCAAAGATTTTTTTTTCATCGAAGAATTTCCAGCGAAGTTTTTTTTGACGAAGACGATGTCCCTACCACAATTTTCAATGAAGTAGACGAGACAGAGTTTTCAACGGAGCAATTCAACGAAGAAGATGAGTTGAGCCATGTCTCCCTAGTCGACGAACCTAGATCTTGCTACTTTGATCATGGGCCAGTTGGTTGTGTTGGCCAAATTGACCAAAACGGACCAAAGTATTTTAGTAACGCGAAACAAGATCACGGTCTTATGCTTTCTGAAACGGCTAATAATGAACTCTTTGTCACTGACGACTTTGATATGACAAAATTTCCTGCGGCATTTTTTGATGACAAAGAAGACGATGGTTGGAGTCGAGCTGCCCTATCGGAGCAAAGTGGGTCGTATGACTTTGTTGCGGTACGAAACGAGCCTAGTGGATTAATTTTTGATGAGACATTATTGGAGGAGCTCGGAATATTGAAACGGAGTGTTGGTTAGATTATGACCGCCAAACATTTGATGAGGAATCAATTGATGAAGAGGAATCCGTAATAAATCCTATGGTTCCCACCGTAATAAATTCTGTGTTTTCCATTTTTGATGATGAACCCAAGAAATCGGTGTTTCCAGTGCGGAGGAGGAACCCGATGTGGAGTTAACTGCGTCCCATTTCGGATATCCACTCGTGTCATGATATCGGTGTTACTCGCGGAGTAATTATTATTATTTTATTAATAATGATAGTTATTTTGTTGGTGATTCTCGAGGGGGCCCCACTACCTATCGTCTCAAGATTTTGGGCCATGTACGCACCATGACATCTTCGAGATCAAATACTTAGAGGCTTTAGTCAATTATCTTGGTGACGAGGAGTTCTAATTGAGGACAATTCCCTTTAAAGAGAGAGGGTATGATACGAATCGGTCAACATCATCAAATACAAAAAAGAAGATTATCCGACCAATCTTGGTTGAGTCGCAGGCATACATAAAATCCTCATGCAAAATACATGGACAAATTACCAATTCTCGCGCGCACGACGACTTCGTAGCAGTTTTAGTATTTTGCCCATAACTTTCTCGTCCGAAATCCGATTCAGGTGATTCAAGTGGCCATGGAAAGCTAAGAAAGAGAGCTACAAATCTTATGAAGACCATAGGACCAAATTCGGACCCATTGGATCCCAGAAATGATAAAACCGACAGCATCATATTTGGTCCAAGATCATGAAGTTATTCTCCTTCCCCACCATGATGACAAACGGCCAAAAACACAAGATTGGAAGAAGACTTTCATCCTTCATGTCACTTTCCCTCATGTCATAGTCACCCTAATAATTCCAAAGGGGCTTGATATCATAATCCACCATGATACCTCACGTAAGAAACATAAAGATTAGATGAAGACTTTCATCCTTCATGTCACTTTCCCTCATGTCATAGTCACCCTAATAATTCCAAAGGGGCTTGATATCATAATCCTCCTAATCACTCCTTGAAGAAGCTCGGCCGATTTGAAGCTTGCAAGGGAGGATATTTGGTGAAGATTTTCTTCATGTCACCATCACCATAATAAGTCCAAGATTCATCAAGGATTTCTTCATGTCATAATCACCATAATCAAACCAAGATCTTGATATCTCCTCCTTAGATATTTCGGCCAAATGGAAGCATGTTAGGAAGTTTCATTTCTCGTTTTGTTGTATTTTCTTACGGTTGGAAACTACTATATATAGTAGTACTTGTAACATTTGTAAAGAAGCTTGAAGTTTAATAAACCTTGTATTTCTTTGAAATATACGTTGAACGAGTTCAACAAAACTTTAGTTATTGTTTTGACGCGTCTCGAGATTTTAACTTGATCAATTCTCAATAGGTCTTGAGGAGAGATTACTTTTATCGAGTTATAGGTCTAGTTCGATAAAACACATCCAAATCCGTATACACTACTACCTCACGGCCGAAATCCATTTAAGTTCGGCCACCCCTTGTATTTTTCGAGTGACACTTTGATAATCGTCAAGACATAATAATCTTCCGTTGTATTTCATACGCATTACGTACGTAATTCGTATCATCTTCTTGTTCGATATTTTTATTGTTATATCCGATATTATTCACATACAAAATACATCCGAAAAACTCCATATTCGTAAAAGCCTTCCGCTATCATACACTTACATATACTCCGACCGATACGTATCCACCTCTCCCCGGATAATTCGTATCATAAGTGGCATCGGAGCCCAAGGTCATCTCCTTGGGCGATTTATTCAACGAATTTTTTTTGTTGAGATTAGAGCAGTCGGAAGAAAACAAAGTTTCCCGAGGATTCGACCGTTGGATCATTACGAAATTTTGACAAAGGTAAGCCAACTTCTTGAACTACTGTCTGAACGGTGGAGATCAGATTCTTTGATCATCTTCTTGGTTCATTCTTCACGGATTTCTTGGAAAATTTTCTGTCCGATTTCTTGTCAAGAACTATCTCTTGATTCTTGTTATGGATTTCTCCGAGCTCGATTTCTTGATGAAACTCCGTGACGCACTAAACGGCTTACCGGAGTAACGTATGCAAGAAAGACGCAGAGACGATGCCAACGATATTGATTTCTTGGCCAAATTCCGCAGCATACCGGAATTTCACGGAGATAGTAATCCAGATGCGTGCATAGATTGGCTCCATGCTTGTGAGGAGCATGGACTTCAAGGCCGCCCGATCAACCGCCGCTTGGCCGGTGACAAAGCGCTCCGTGGTAGCGCCGCCTTCCAGTGGCAAAATTGAAACGATCCGTTCACAACAACGTAAGCCTAAAATTACAGTTGGCAAAAATTGAGAAAATATTTCAAGCGAAGGTTCAAAGCCACATCTTACCACCATCGTTGTTTCCCCACCACCAATCCTTCGACGCCCCGCCGCCAACCTTTGATCAAATATTTTTTTTTCAACGAAGAATTTCCATCGAATATTTATTTGACGAAGACGATGTCCCTACCACCATTTTCAATGAAGTAGACGAGACAGAGTTTTCAACGGAGCAATTCAACGAAGAAGATGAGTTGAGCCATGTCTCCCTAGTCGACGAACCTAGATCTTGCTACTTTGATCATGGGCCAGTTGGTTGTGTTGGCCAAATTGACCAAAACGGACCAAAGTATTTTAGTAACGCGAAACAAGATCACGGTCTTATGCTTTCTGAAACGGCTAATAATGAACTCTTTGTCACTGACGACTTTCATATGACAAAATTTCCTGCGGCATTTTTTGATGACAAAGAAGACGATGGTTGGAGTCGAGCTGCCCTATCGGAGCAAAGTGGGTCGTATGACTTTGTTGCGGTACGAAACGAGCCTAGTGGATTAATTTTTGATGAGACATTATTGGAGGAGCCCAGCAATATTGAAACGGAGTGTTGGTTAGATTATGACGGACCGCCAGCATTTGATGAGGAATCAATTGATGAAGAGGAATCCGTAATAAATCCTATGGTTCCCACCGTAATAAATTCTGTGTTTTCCATTTTTGATGATGAACCCAAGAAATCAGTGTTTCCAATTCTGGAGGAGGAACCCAATGTGGAGTTAACCGTGCGTCCCATTTCAGATATCCACTCGTGTCATGATATCGGTGTTACCTGGCGGAGTAATTATTATTATTTTATTAATAATGATAGTTATTTTGTTGGTGATTCTCGAGGGGGCCCCACTACCTATCGTCTCAAGATTTTGGGCCATGTACGCACTGCGGACATCTTCGAGATCAAATACTTAGAGGCTTTAGTCAATTATCTTGGTGAAGGAGTTCTAATTGAGGACAATTCCCTTTAAAGAGAGAGGGTATGATACGAATCGGTCAACATCATCAAATACAAAAAGAAGATTATCCGACCAATCTTGGTTGAGTCGCAGCATACATAAAATCCTCATGCAAAATACATGGACAAATTACCAATTCTCGCGCGCACGACTTACTTCGTAGCTTTTAGTATTTTGCCCATAACTTTCTCGTCCGAAATCCGATTCAGGTGATTCAAGTGGCCATGGAAAGCTAAGAAAGAGAGCTACAAATCTTATGAAGACCATAGGACCAAATTCGGACCCATTGGATCCCAGAAATGACAAAACCGACAGCATCATATTTGGTCCAAGATCATGAAGTTATTCTCCTTCCCCACCATGATGACAAACGGCCAAAAACACAAGATTGGAAGAAGACTTTCATCCTTCATGTCACTTTCCTCATGTCATAGTCACCCTAATAATTCCAAAGGGGCTTGATATCATAATCCACCATGATACCTCACGTAAGAAACATAAAGATTAGATGAAGACTTTCATCCTTCATGTCACTTTCCTCATGTCATAGTCACCCTAATAATTCCAAAGGGGCTTGATATCATAATCCTCCTAATCACTCCTTGAAGAAGCTCGGCCGATTTGAAGCTTGCAAGGGAGGATATTTGGTGAAGATTTTCTTCATGTCACCATCACCATAATAAGTCCAAGATTCATCAAGGATTTCTTCATGTCATAATCACCATAATCAAACCAAGATCTTGATATCTCCTCCTTAGATATTTCGGCCAAATGGAAGCATGTTAGGAAGTTTCATTTCTCGTTTTGTTGTATTTTCTTACGGTTGGAAACTACTATATATAGTAGTACTTGTAACATTTGTAAAGAAGCTTGAAGTTTAATAAACCTTGTATTTCTTTGAAATATACGTTGAACGAGTTCAACAAAACTTTAGTTATTGTTTCGACGCGTCTCGAGATTTTAACTTGATCAATTCTCAATAGGTCTTGAGGAGAGATTACTTTTATCGAGTTATAGGTCTAGTTCGATAAAACACATCCAAATCCGTATACACTACTACCTCACGGCCGAAATCCATTTAAGTTCGGCCACCCCTTGTATTTTTCGAGTGACACTTTGATAATCGTCAAGACATAATAATCTTCCGTTGTATTTCATACGCATTACGTACGTAATTCGTATCATCTTCTTGTTCGATATTTTTATTGTTATATCCGATATTATTCACATACAAAATACATCCGAAAAACTCCATATTCGTAAAAGCCTTCCGCTATCATACACTTACATATACTCCGACCGATACGTATCCACCTCTCCCCGGATAATTCGTATCACGAACGTCCGATAATTTTGATCCCTCTCCTTATCTTGATGGCGACGGGATTACGGAATTGAGGACAATTCCCTTTAAAGGGGGAGGGGATGATACGGGATTGACGAGCTCGAGTGAAGAAGACATTATTATTGTTATTTTTATTGTCATTTTCAGAATTGATATTAGAGTGTTAGTATTTTCGGTATTAGAATTATATTAGGACTCTATTTTAATAAAATAATGGTCTATTAGGTTACCATAAAGGTTAGGAGTATTTTTAGACATAATATAATAAGCTTTTGTATTGACTAGTCCGAGTGAAAAAGGCGAAAAGCGGACAAAAATACCAATTCCCGCGCGTATGACTATTTCATAGCAGTTTTGGTATTTTAATCATAACTCTCTCATACGAAGTCCTATTTAGGTGATTCAAGCGTCCATGGAAAGATAAAAGAAAGATCTATAAATCATGTGAAACAGTCCAAGGTCCAATTATGCTTCTATCAAGCCATACGAACCGTTCAAATGTGCAGTGATTTTTATGGCTGAAAATTGATGAAGATTGGTGAAGATTTTGTCCAAGATTGATGAAGATTTTCCATGCCTTCATTTTTCAAGTTCACACCTTCATTTTCAAAGTCTTGCAAGAGTATCAAAGGAGGAAGACTTCAGCCCCTCTCCATTTTCTACCTTACGACCGTGAATGAAGTTTAGGAGTTGTTTAATCTTGGTTTCATTTCTTTTGTCAAAGTCTTGTTGTATTTGTTTTTCTTTTGTTTGATTTTTGTTTGATCTTGTTTGATCATGTAACTCAGCTATATATATGCCACATTTTCAGCATGTATTATCAATGAATTTGAATGTTGAAAGAATACACTTTGTATTTCTATCCTTGGTAAATGATTTTTATCGAAACTTGATTTTTATTCGACGCGTTTTCGAGTATTAATCCGATCGATTCTCAATAGGTCTTGAGAAGAAATCACCTTATCGAATTATAGGTCTAATTCGATAAACCCTTGTTCTTGATCGTTCAAGTCTTCTTGTTCGATATTTTTATCGTTATATCCGATATTATTCCCATAAAATACATCCAAAAACACCCTACTCGTAAAAAACCTACCGCTATCATACACTTACCTATACTCCGACCGATACGTATTCATATTGCCGGGCGAATTCGTATCATAAGTAGTATCGGAGCCCAAGGTCATCTCTTTGGGCGATTTATTCAACGAATTTTTTTGTTGAGGTATTTTGTTATCAATTTTTCTTTCCAAAAAATAAAATAAAATAAAATGTTTGATTTCTGTTATCCGTTCTCCGAATCTTCAAGTTTAGATCTTGTTGTTGATTGGTCAAAACCTCCTGTTTTTGACGAATGTGATTGTGAAATTTGTTCACAAGTGAAATTACACCCGATTGGCATGAAAGACGATTACGAGGCAATTTTCTTCGGTCTTGAAATTGCATCCGATGAGTTCAACCACGATGATAAAGGTTTTACCTCACAAAGTAGCTATTATTTTTTTATAACTAATGATAGTTATTTTGTTGGCACTTCTCAGAAATATTACTATTGCCTCAAAGTGTTGAACCACACTCGAACGTTCGATAATTTTGATCTCTCTCCTTATCTTGATGACGACGGGATTGCGGAATTGAGGACAATTCCCTTTAAAGGGGGAGGGGATGATACGGGATTGACGAGCTCGAGTGAAGAAGACATTATTATTGTTATTTTTATTGTCATTTTCGAAATTGATATTAGACTGTTAGTATTTTCGGTATTAGAAGTATATTAGTGATACAAATTATCCCGGAGAAGTGGATACGTATCGTTCGGAGTGTACGTAAGTGTATGATAGCGGAAGGCTTTTATGAATATGGTAATTCGAGTGTATGAATATGGATGAAATATCGGATAAGTGATAATATCGATCAAGAAGACTTGAACGATCAAGAACAAGGGTTTATCGAATTAGACCTATAACTCGATAAGGTGATTTCTTCCCAAGACCTATTGAGAATCAATCGGATTAATATTCGAAAACGCGTCGAATAAAAATCAAGGTTCGATGAAAATCATTCACCAAGAATAGAAAACACAATGTGTATTCCTATACTTCAACATTCAATACCTAAGGAAAGCATGAACAAGACTACTTATAGCAATGTAGTCTTCTAAGCAACTTAAGGAATAAAAACAAGATCACATGATCTTGAAATGAAAAACAAAACATCAAAATAAAATACAAATGAATCAAATGATAGGGAGGGGGAATCACACAACAAAATGATTATAAGCCACCCCACATAACATGCAAGTCTAATCATGACATGTGAGGAGAGGGAAAACAACAAAAAACCAAAAAAATCAGCAATAATGGCCATTTCTTTGGCTATCGGTTCTGGCCGTGCCGATCGCACGGCTTGGCCAGTATCTGCGGCGCACATGTTCGGCAGACTCGACCGTGTCGCACAACGGCCGGGTTGGTCGGACAGCGGGAATTTACTATCCGGAAGAGTGTGACTCGGCCGTGTCGCCTGACACGGTCGGGTTGGTCGGGCAGCGAGATTTCAATATCCGGGACATCTCGGCACGGGCCGTGTCGGACGACACGGTCGGGTTCGGTCGGCAGCGAGATTTCACTATCCAGGACATCTCGGTACGGGCCGTGTCGGACGACACGGCCGGGTTCGGTCGGCAGCGATCGGCCAGTTCCGGCAGGTGGTGATTTTTCCGGCAGGTGGTTATTTTTTCGGCAGTTTGGACATTTTCCGGCCGATTGTTGACCTTCCGGCATAACATGACACGGGACGTGTCATATGACATGGCCTAGACCGAGACTCCACGTCTTATGTTCGTTTTTTCACCTAAATACGTAGTGATCTGTGCATGGCGTGTTGTAAGGTCATTTACGTCGATCCTTACTT
The DNA here is from genome assembly GCA_033398695.1 of Orobanche coerulescens. Classification (NCBI taxonomy): domain Eukaryota; kingdom Viridiplantae; phylum Streptophyta; class Magnoliopsida; order Lamiales; family Orobanchaceae; genus Orobanche; species Orobanche coerulescens. The sequence goes on along the minus strand of CM065811.1, from coordinate 98,697,157 downwards.
CGTCTTCTGCATTTGACACGACTGATTCCGTATCAATTAGGACTCTATTTTAATAAAATAATGGTCTATTAGGTTACCATATAGGTTAGGAGTATTTTTAGACATAATATAATAGGCTTTTGTATTGACTAGTCCGAGTGAAAAAGGCGAAAAGCGGACAAAATTACCAATTCCCACGCGTATGACTATTTCGTAGCAGTTTTGGTATTTTAATCATAACTCTCTCATACGAAGTCCGATTTAGGTGATTCAAGTGGCCATGGAAAGATAAAAGAAAGATCTATAAATCATGTGAAATCGTCCAAGGTCCAATTATGCTTCTATCAAGCCACACGAACCGTTCAAATGTGCAGTGATTTTTATGGCCGAAAATTGATGAAGATTGGTGAAGATTTTATCCAAGATTGATGAAGATTTTCCATGCCTTCATTTTTCAAGTTCACACCTTCATTTTTAAAGTCTTGCAAGAGTATCAAAGGAGGAAGACTTCAGCCCCTCTCCATTTCCTACCTTACGACCGTGAATGAAGTTTAGGAGTTGTTTAATCTTGGTTTCATTTCTTTTGTCAAAGTCTTGTTGTATTTGTTTATCTTTTGTTTGATTTTTGTTTGATCTTGTTTGATCATGTAACTCAGCTATATATATGCCACATTTTCAGCATGTATTATCAATGAATTTGAATGTTGAAAGAATACACTTTGTATTTCTATCCTTGATAAATGATTTTTACCGAAATTTGATTTTTATTCGACGCGTTTTCGAGTATTAATCCGATCGATTCTCAATAGGTCTTGAGAAGAAATCACCTTATCGAATTATAGGTCTAATTCGATAAACCCTTGTTCTTGATCGTTCAAGTCTTCTTGTTGGATATTTTTATTGTTATATCCGATATTATTCCCATAAAATACATCCAAAAACACCCTACTCGTAAAAAGCCTTCCGTTATCATACACTTACCTATACTCCGACCGATACGTATTCATCTTGCCGGGCGAATTCGTATCATAAGTGGTATCGGAGCCCAAGGTCATCTCCTTGGGTGGTTTATTCAACGAATTTTTTTGTTGAGGTATTTTGTTATCAATTTTTCTTTCCAAAAAATAAAAAAAAATGTTTGATTTCTGTTATCCGTTCTCCGAATCTTCAAGTTTAGATCTTGTTGTTGATTGGTCAAAACCTCCTGTTTTTGACGAATGTGACTGTGAAATTTGTTCACAAGTGAAATCACACCCGATTCGCATGAAAGACGATTACGAGGCAATTTTCTTCGGTCTTGAAATTGCATCCGATGAGTTCAACCACGATGATAAAGGTTTTACCTCACAAAGTAGCTATTATTTTTTTTATAACTAATGATAGTTATTTTGTTGGCACTTCTCAGAAATATTACTATTGCCTCAAATTGTTGAACCACACTCGAACGTCCGATAATTTTGATCTCTCTCCTTATCGTGATGACAACGGGATTGCGGAATTGAGAACAATTCCCTTTAAAGGGGGAGGGGATAATGCGGGATTAACGAGCTCGAGTGAAGAAGACATTATTATTGTTATTTTTATTGTCATTTTCAGAATTGATATTAGAGTGTTAGTATTTTCGGTATTAGAAGTATATTAGGACTCTATTTTAATAAAATAATGGTCTATTAGGTTACCATAAAGGTTAGGAGTATTTTTAGACATAATATAATAGGCTTTTGTATTGATTAGTCCGAGTGAAAAAGGCGAAAAGCAGACAAAAATACCAATTCCCGCGCGTATGACTACTTCGTAGCAGATTTGGTATTTTAATTATAACTCTCTCATACGAAGTCCGATTTAGGTGATTCAAGCGGCCATAGAAAGATAAAAGAAAGATCTATAAATCATGTGAAATGGTCCAAGGTCCAATTATGCTTCTACCAAGCCACACAAACCGTTCAAATGTGCAGTAATTTTTATAGCCGAAAATTGATGAAGATTGGTGAAGATTTTGTCCAAGATTGATGATGATTTTCCATGCCTTCATTTTTCAAGTTCACACCTTCATTTTCAAAGTCTTGCAAGAGTATCAAAGGAGGAAGACTTCAGCCCCTCTCCATTTCCTACCTTACGACCGTGAATGAAGTTTAGGAGTTGTTTAATCTTGGTTTCATTTCTTTTGTCAAAGTCTTGTTGTATTTGTTTATCTTTTGTTTGATTTTTGTTTGATCTTGTTTGATCACGTAACTTAGCTATATATATGCCACATTTTCAGCATGTATTATCAATGAATTTGAATGTTGAAAGAATACACTTTGTATTTCTATCCTTGGTAAATGATTTTTACCGAAACTTGATTTTTATTCGACGCGTTTTCGAGTATTAATCTGATCGATTCTCAATAGGTCTTGAGAAGAAATCACCTTATCGAATTATAGGTCTAATTCGATAAACCCTTGTTCTTGATCGTTCAAGTCTTCTTGTTGGATATTTTTATTGTTATATCCGATATTATTCCCATAAAATACATCCAAAAACACCCTACTCGTAAAAAGCCTTCCGCTATCATACACTTATCTATACTCCGACCGATACGTATTCATCTTGCCGGGCGAATTCGTATCACCAAGTGTCGGTTCTAGTTCAACTACAAAGGCAACTGTACCGACTCCGGTCCCTGTTGCGATTCCGAGGGGACTCTACGTACCAAGGGAGACGAGTTTGGCTAAGGTAAGATGTTTTAAATGTCAAGGGTTCGGACATTATCAAAATACTTGTCCAAACAAACGAGTGGTGACGCTAAGAGAAGCTGTCACGATCCGAGACGAGTTGTTAGTCGAGGACGAAAAGGAAAGACTGGGTGATGTGTTTGAATTCAACATGGAGGACGAGGAAGGAGGAGATTGTGAGACTTACGATGCTCCAAACTATGACACGGCTTTAGTTCTGCGTACTCTACAAGCCAAAGATGTTTCGAATGATTCGGAACAACGGGATCAAATATTTCACACAAAGTGTCAAATCGAAAACAAATGGTGTAGTTTGATCATTGATGGAGGGAGTTGCACCAACGTAGCTTCCAGCGAGATGGTGACTAAACTTGGGCTAACCACTACGGTTCAACCGAAACCTTACACTTTGCATTGGCTCGATGATGGGAGCAAAATAAGGGTGACTAAACAAGTGAGGATTGGACTAACCATGGGTTCATATGAAGACAACGTATTATGTGATGTACTCCCGATGGATGCATGCCATGTACTGATGGGAAGACCATGGATGTTTGATAGGGACCTTTTACACCGAAGAAGAAGCAATGAGTACGAGTTACGAGATAAGGGCAAAAAGATTGTGCTTAAACCAATGTCACCTCAAGCTATTCACTCTATGAGTTCTAGTCGGAGTGAAAAACCAAAACTAGCCATGTTTGCTAGCGAATGAGATGTGGAACATGCTATTAATGATGGCGAGTGCTTGTACTTGTTGATTCTGAAGGAGACACGGAATGGTAACATGGTTGTGCGGAACGACGAAAGGATGGGTGCCTTATTGCACGAATTTGCGGATGTTTTTCCCGAAGAATTACCGTCGGGTTTACCACCTATTCGTGGGATTGAACATCAGATTGACCTCATACCGGGTGCGCCGCTACCTAACAAAGCTGCCTATAGATGTAATCTCGAGGAGACGAAGTAATTACAAAATCAAATCGAAGAACTAATGAATCGTGGGTATGTTCGAGAAAGCCTAAGTCCTTGTGCGGTTCTGGTATTACTGGTTCCTAAGAAAGATGGATCTTGGTGAATGTGTATTGACAGTCGAGCTATGAATAATATAACCATCAAGTATCGATTTCCGATTCCGAGGCTTGATGACATGTTGGACGAATTACATGGATCTGTAATCTTTTCAAAGGTTGACTTACGAAGTGGTTATCACCAAATCCGGATGCGAGAAGGGGATGAGAGGAAGACGGCCTTCAAAACTAAACACGGGCTGTATGAATGGACCGTTATGCCGTTTGGCCTTACAAATGTGCCAAGTACCTTCATGCGCTTGATGAATGAGGTGCTTAAGCCATTCTTGGGGAAATTTGTGGTTGTATATCTAGACGATATCTTGATTTATATCCGATCATTTCAAGAACATTTCGGACACTTGAGACAAGTCTTCGAAACCCTTAGGGACCAAAGGCTGTATGGAAAAAAGGAGAAGTGTTCATTTTTGGTCGAGAGTATAGTCTTTCTTGGCTATGTTGTTTCAAAGGACGGATTGTCGGTTGATGAATCCAAGATCAAAGCAATTAAGTCCTGGCCAGTGCCCACTATAGTGACAGAGGTTAGATCGTTCCACGGACTGGCTTCATTTTACCGAAGATTCATTTGAGATTTCAGCACCATTGCAAGCCCAATAACCGAGTGTTTGAAGAAAGGTATGTTTAATTGGAGTTGGGCTGCCCAGGAGTCGTTCGCAAATTTGAAGGCAAAGCTGTGCGAAGCACCAATCTTAGCATTACCCGATTTTTCGCAACCGTTCGAGGTAGAATGTGATGCTAGCGGGGTTGGCATTGGGGCAGTTCTCATTCAAGGAAAGCGGCCTATTGCTTATTTTTCAGAAAAGTTAAACGGTGCTCATCTCAATTATTGTACATATTACAAGGAGTTTTATGCTATTGTGAGGGCTCTAGATCATTGGAGTCACTATCTTCGGCCGAAGCATTTCATCATACATTCGGATCATGAATCATTGAAGTATATTAACGGACAACACAAGTTAAGTCCCAGGCATGCGAAGTGGGTGGAATTCTTACAATCATTTCACTTGTCATCAAAGTATAAGGATGGCAAGAGCAATATTGTAGCAGATGCATTGTCTAGGCGTTATGCCTTACTCTCTACTCTTGATGTTCGTTTGCTTGGATTCGAGATAGTAAAGGAGTATTACGACAGTGATGCGGATTTTGGCGAGACCTTCGCCCTTCGCAAATCTGGACCGATGGGAGAATTTTCGATACAGGAAGGATTCCTTTTTAAGGGAAATCGTCTTTGTCTACCCAAGCACACGGTTCGAGAATTGCTGGTTCGAGAGGCTCACGGGGGAGGTTTGGCTGGCCACTTTGGTTCGGCTAAGACATTAGATGTGCTTAAGGAACATTTTTATTGGCCACGGATGCAGGGGGATGTTAATAATATAATTAGTAAATGTGTGACATGCCATGTTGCGAAGAGTTCGTTCAAACCAGGAGTCTACACACCTTTACCGATTCCGGAGAGGCCATGGGAAGATGTCTCGATGGATTTTATTTTGGCTTTACCTCGTACGCAACGAGGGAGGGATGCGATTATGGTAGTCGTAGATTGTTTTTTGAAAATGGCTCATTTTGTAGCGTGCCACAAGACAGACAATGCAAGTGGCAGACTTATATTTTCGGGAGGTGGTATGTTTACATGGGATTTCGAAGACTATTGTTTCCGATCGAGACTCCAAATTTCTCTGCTAATTTTGGAACACCCTATGGAGGAAGGTGGGAACAAAACTCTTGTTTAGCACTTCACACCACCCTCAAACCGACGGTCAAACTGAAGTGACTAATCGAATACTGGGAACACTGTTGCGAGGTTTGGTAAGCAAAACACAAAAGGACTGGGATCTAAAACTGGCACACGCGGAGTTTGCTTACAACCGTTCTCCTACTCATGCCACGACGCGGTCTCCATTCGAAGTAGTTTACGGCCTGAATCCATACATACCGCTAGACTTAATTCCACTACCGAATGACGAATTGGTGTATAAGGATGCGGAGTCAAAACTGAAATCAATGATGAAATTACACGAACAAGTGCGGAACCGAATCAAGGAGATAAACGAGACTTACAAAAGGAAGTTGAACAAGCAAAGAAAACCAAGATTATTCGAGGTTGGAGATTTAGTTTGGGTGCATTTGAGAAAAGAACGATTCCCGAGTAAGCGTAAGAACAAGTTAATGCCACGAGCTGAGGGACCATTTAAAATAGTTGCCAAGGTGAACGACAACGCTTACAAGTTAGAACTTCCGGGTGATTATGGAGTGCATGCTACTTTCAACATAGGTGATCTATCTCCTTATCTCGACGACGATGGGATTGCGGAATTGAGGATAATTCCTTTTAAAGAAGGAGGGAATGATACGAAACTGACTACTCCAAGCGAAGAAGACGAAGTAAGAATTGACGTAAAACACCTCGACCATACTGCAACTTACTTGGGCGAGAAAACGGAGACGAGACACGGAGTTACCTTAATAACCGGACTTGGAGAAACTTAAACAATAGGTAACTTGCATCTTGGGAAAAGGGGTCCAAGTGATAAAAGAATAAAAGAATTTCAGCATTTTCTTTATTATAAAGGCAGCAGGATTCTCGGCAACATGCTGTGTGAAAAAGCGGCTATCAGCTTTCAACTTGGAGACAAGTCCCAACTTTTACTTTTGTCAGCAAGTGACATGAGGAACCTTTTATTATCTTTTCATTATTTTAAAACCAGCTTGTAATAATTTAAGATTATCTTGTCAGACTCTTGTCAGGCTACTTTTGCCTATAAATAGGGCAATGAAGTTGTAATGAAGATAATAGAATGTTGAAGAATTAAGAATACACTTTGTGTTTTCCCTGGTGAATGCTTTTCATCAAAACTTGATTTTTATTCGACGCATTTTCGAGTATTAATCTGATTGATTCTCAATTGGTCTTGAGGAGAAATCTCTTTATCGAATTATAGGTCTAATTCGATAAAACAACTGTTTCAATCCTGTTTCAATCTTGTTTGGTATTTCACATCAATTGTTGTTCGATCCTTCGAACTTGTTTCCTGTTTTCAATTCACATCCGACTGAAACGTGCTGTTTCGAGTATCGCTGTTTGGAGGTGGCCTGTATCAAGTCTTTTACATTCGGCCAAGTTCCTGTCTTGTTGCTGTATCGAACTGCCGTCTTCATCGCATCATCGCCTCTTGCTTGATGTTATTCTTTATGTGGCGAATCATGTGCTCGCTTCTGACAGTTTCTTCGTCTGCTTCCACTCGTCAAAACAGCCTTCCGCTGTACCGATAGAGAATTCGCATCACAAGTGAGAATTCATATCAGTAAGTCATAACGCCTAGACAATGCATCTGCTACAATATTGCTCTTGCTATCCTTATGCTTTGTTGAGAAGTGAAATGATTGTAAGAATTCCACCCACTTCGCATGCCTCGGACTTAACTTGTGTTGTCCGTTAATATACTTCAATTTCATGGTCCGAATGTATGATGAAATGCTTCGGCCGAAGATAGTGACTCCAATGATCTAGAGCCCTCACAATAGCATAAAACTCCTTGTCGTACGTATAATAATTGAGACGAGCACCGTTTAACTTTTCTGAAAAATAAGCAATAGGACGTTTTCCTTGAATGAGAACCGCTCCAATGCCAACTCTGCTAGCATCACATTCTACCTCAAACGGTTGCGAAAAATTGGGTAATGCTAAGATTGGTGCTTCGCACAACTTTGCCTTCAAATTTGCGAACGACTCCTGGGCAGCCCGACTCCAATTAAACGTAACTTTCTTCAAACATTCGGTTATTGGGCTTGGAATGGTGCTGAAATCTCGAATGAATCTTCTGTAAAATGAAGCCAGTCCGTGGAATGATCTAACTTCCGTCACTATAGTTGGCACTGGCCAGAACTTAATGGCTTCGATCTTTGCTTGATCGACCGACACTCCGTCCTTTGAAACAACATAGCCAAGAAAGACTATACTTTTGACCAAAAATGAGCACTTCTCTTTTTTTCCATACAGCCTTTGGTCCCTAAGGGTTTCAAAGACTTGTCTCAAGTGTCCGAAATATTCTTGCAACGATCGGCTATAAATCAAAACATCGTCTAGATATACAACCACAAATTTCCCCAAGAATGGCTTAAGCACCTCATTCATCAAGCGCATGAAGGTACTTGGCGCATTTGTAAGGCCGAACGGCATAACGGTCCATTCATACAGCCCGTGTTTAGTTTTGAAGGCCGTCTTCCACTCATCTCCTTCTCGCATCCGGATTTGGTGATAACCACTCCGTAGGTCGAATTTTGAAAAGATCATGGATCCGTGTAATTCGTCCAACATGTCATCAAGCCTCGGAATCGGAAATCAGTACTTGATAGTTATATTATTCACGGCTCGACTGTCAATACACATTCGCCAAGATCCGTCTTTCTTAGGAACCAGTAATACCGGAACCGCACAAGGGCTTAGGCTTTCTCCAACATACCCACGGTTCATTAGTTCTTCGATTTGGTTTTGTAATTCCTTCGTCTCCTCGGGATTACATCTATAGGCAGCTTTGTTAGGGAGTGACGCACCCGGTATGAGGTCGATCTGATGTTCAATCCCACGAATAGGTGGCAAACCCGACGGTAATTCTTCGGGATAAACATCCGCAAATCCGTGCAATAAGGTACCCATCCTTTCGTCGTTCCGCACAACCATGTTACCATCCCGTGTATCCTCCAGAATCAACAAGTACACACACTCGCCATCATTAATAGCATGTTCCACATCTCGTTCGTTAGCAAATATGGCCAGTTTTGGTTTTTCACTCCGACTAGAACTCATAGAGTGAATAGCTTGAGGTGACATCGGTTTAAGTACAATCTTTTTGCCCTTATCCCATAACTCGTACTCATTACTTCTTCCTCGGTCTAAAACGTCCCTATCAAACATCCATGGCCTTCCCAAAAGTACATGGCATGCATCCATTGGGAATACATCACATAATACGTTGTCTTCATATGAACTCATGGTTAGTCCAATCCTCACTTGTTTAGTGACCCTTATTTTGCTCCCATCATCGATCCAATGCAAAGGGTAAGGTTTCCGGTGAGCCGCAGTGGTCAGCTCGAGTTTAGTCACCATCTCGCTGGAAGCTACGTTGGTGCAACTCCCTCCATCAACGATCAAACTACACCATTTATTCCCGATCTGACACTTTGTGTGAAATATTTGATCCCGCTGTTCCGAATCATTCAAAACAGCTTTGGCTTGTAGAGTACGCAGAACTAAAGCCGTGTCATAGTTTGGAGCATCGTAAGTCTCACATTCTTCTCCTTCTTCATCCTTCATGCTGAAATCAAATACATCACCCAGTCTCTCCTTTTCGTCCTCGACCAACAACTCGTCTCGGATCGTGACAGCTTCTCTTAGTGTCACCACTCATTTGTTCAGACAAGCATTTTGATAATGTCCGAACCCTTGACATTTGAAACATCTTACTTTAGCCAAACTTGTCTCCTTCGGTATGTAGGGGCCCTTCGAAATCGCAACAGGGACCGGAGTCGGTACAGTTGCCTTAGTAGTTGAACTAGAACCGACACTTGGGTTTCCAAATCTGGCTGGAAACTCGAGTTTATACAACTTCATCCTGTTTTGAGCTTCCAACTTCACACATAACCCACATAATGTATCGAAGTCCTCGTATGGATATAATTCCACCAAGTTAGCTATGCTTCGGTTCAAGCCACGCAAGAATCGCGACATCTTCTGCTCCTCATTCTCCTCTATTTCTCCCATTAAGGTCAGATTCTCAAACTCCTCAATGTATTCACTGACATTCAACTTTCCTTGCATGAGATCTGCAATCTTCCGGTATAAGGACAATCGATGCGACGTTGGTATATATCTCTTACGAAGTTTTCTTTTTAACGAATCCCACGAACGGATCTTTTCTTTCCCTGCACGAGCTCTTCGTGTTTTCACTCCTTCATACCAAAGTGAAGCGCCTTTTCCCAACATGAGAATTGCATACTTGCACTGTTTCTCATCGTCGAGGTCTTTAAACTCGAACATGCGGTCAATCTTACGTTCCCATTCCAGGTAAACTTCAGGGTCTGTCCCACTAACGAACTCTGGAAGCTCATTATCCTTGAACTCTTCGACATGGCGTGAGGGTCGCTCATAGTCACCCCGCCTAGGTTGCCAATGCCGGTCGCGTTGTTCTGGTATGTCACGCAATGCGTCGCTAAGTTTTGCCAAGAAATAAGCGTCGTTGAGATCCATAATGCCAAAGATCAAGAGCCTAGGGCTCCGATACCACTTATGATACGGATTCTATATCGATACAATGGCAAGCTGTTTTGACGAGCGGAAGCGAACAGCAAGAAACTGTCAGGAACTGATAACAACAGTTCGCTACAGTAATAACACTGGCTAGCGGTATGCGCGCGCGATTGGAAATGATGGCGGCAGCTCGATACAGGAACAAGACAGGATCTGGCCGAATGGAAACGACTCGAAACAGGCAACCTCCAAACAGCGGCACTCGAAACAGCAAGTTTTGGTCAGATACTAATGGAAAACAGGAAACAAGTTCGAACGATCGAACAATACTTGATGCGAAATCCCGAACAAGTGCAACCCTATATCGAAGAATATCGAAACAGGACAGGAAACAATTGTTTTATTGAACTAGACCTATAATTCGATAAAGTGATTTCTTCTCAATACCTATTGAGAATCAATCAGATTAAGATTCGAAAACGCGTCGAATAATAATCAAAGTTTTGAAGGAAACTCGTCCAACACTTAAACAATACACAAGGGTTGTTGTTTTATCATTCAATAATCTGTCCTCATTACAACTCCATCGCCCCTATTTATAGAAAAAAGTAGCCTGACAAGATAATCTAAACTATTACAAGCTGGTCTTAAAATAAGGAAAAGAAAATACAAGGTTCCCCACGTCACTTGCAAACAAGAGTAAAAGATGGGTTTTGTCTCCAAGGTGATAGCCCCCTTTCACATAGCATGTAGCCGAGATTGCTGCTGCTTTTATAATAAAGAAGGTGCTGAAATTCTTTTTTTGTTTTGCTTTTACCACTTGGACCCTTTCCCCAAGATGCAATTTGCCCATGTTTAAATTACTCCATGTCCGGTTATCAAGGTAACTCCGGGTCTCGTATCCATTTTCTCGCCTAAGTATGTTGGAGTATGGTCGAGGTATTTTACGTCAATCCTTACTTCATCTTCTTCGCTTGGAGTAGTCGGTTTCGTATCATTCCCTCCTTCTTTAAAAGGAATTGTCCTCAATTCCGCAATCCCATCGTCGTCGAGATAAGGAGATAGATCACCTATGTTGACAGTAGCATGCACTCCATAATCACCCGGAAGTTCTAACTTGTAAGCATTGTAGTTCACCTTCGCAACTATTTTAAATGGTCCCTCAGCTCGTGGCATCAACTTGTTCTTACGCTTACTCAGGAATCGTTCTTTCCTCAAATGCACCCAAACTAAATCCCCAACCTCCAATACTCTTGGTTTTCTTTGTTTGTTCGATTTTCTTTTGTACGTCTCAGTTATCTCCTTGATTCGGTTACGCACCTGTTCGTGTAATTTCATCATCGATTTTAGTTTTGGCTCCGCGTCATTATGCACCAATTCGTCATTTGGTAATGGAATTGAATCTAGCGGTATGGTAGGAGGCCGTAAACTACTTCGAATGGAGAACGCGCCATGGCATGAGTAGGAGAACGGTTATAAGCAAACTCCGCATGTGCCAGTTTTAGATCCCAGTCCTTTTGTGTCTTGCCTACCAGGCCTCGCAACAGTGTTTCCAGAGTTCGATTCAGTTTGTCCGTCGGTTTGAGGGTGGTGTGAAGTGCTATACAAGAGTTTTGTTCCCACCTTCCTCCATAGGGTGTTCCAAAAGTAGCTGAGAAATTTGGAGTCTCGATCGGAAACAATAGTCTTCGGAATCCCATGTAAACGTACCACCTCTCGAAAATATAAGTCGGCCACATTGCTCGCATCGTCTGTCTTGTGGCACGCTACAAAATGAGCCATTTTTGAAAAACGATCTACGACTACCATAATCGCATCCCTCCCTGGTTGAGTACTAGGTAAGGCCACAATAAAATCCATCGAGACATCTTCCCATGGCCTCTCCGGAATCGGTAAAGGTGTGTATATTCCTGGTCTGAACGAACTCTTCGCAACATGGCACGTAACACACTTACTAATTATATTACTAACATCCCCCTGCATCTTTGGCCAATAAAATGTTCCTTCAGCACATCTAATGTCTTAGTCGAACCAAAGTGGCCAGCCAAACCTCCCTCGTGAGCCTCCCGAACCAGCAATTCTCGAATCGTGTGCTTGGGTAGGCAAAGACGATTTCCCTTAAAAAGGAAGCCTTCCTGTATCGAAAATTCTCCCATCCGTCCAGATTTGCAAAGGGCGAAGGTCTCGCCAAAATCCGCATCACCGTCGTAATATTCATTCACTGTCTCGAATCCCAGCAAACGAACATCAAGAGTAGACAGTAAGTCATAATGCCTAGACAATGCATCTGCTACAATATTGCTCTTGCCATCCTTATACTTTGATGAGAAGTGAAATGATTGTAAGAATTCCACCCACTTTGCATGCCTGGGACTTAACTTGTGTTGTCCGTTAATATACTTCAATGATTCATGATCCGAATGTATGATGAAATGCTTCGGCCGAAGATAGTGACTCCAATGATCTAGAGCCCTCACAATAGCATAAAACTCCTTGTCGTACGTACAATAATTGAGACGAGCACTGTTTAACTTTTCTGAAAAATAAGACGTTTTCCTTGAATGAGAACCGCTCCAATGCCAACTCCGCTAGCATCACATTCTACCTCAAATGGTTGCGAAAAATCGGGTAATGCTAAGATTGGTGCTTCGCACAACTTTGCCTTCAAATTTGAGAACGACTCCTGGGCAGCCCGACTCCAATTAAACGTACCTTTCTTCAAACATTCGGTTATTGGGCTTGCAATGGTGCTTAAATCTCGAATGAATCTTCTGTAAAATGAAGCCAGTCCGTGGAACGATCTAACTCCCATCACTGTAGTGGGCACTGGATAGGACTTAATGGCTTCGATCTTTGCTTGATCAACCGACACTCCGTCCTTTGAAACAACATAGCCAAGAAAGACTATACTCTCGATCAAAAATGAGCACTTCTCTTTTTTTCCATACAGCCTTTGGTCTCTAAGGGTTTCGAAGACTTGTCTCAAGTGTCCGAAATGTTCTTGCAACGATCGGCTATAAATCAAAATATCGTCTAGATATACAACCACAAATTTCCCCAAGAATGGCTTAAGCACCTCATTCATCAAGCGCATGAAGGTACTTGGCGCATTTGTAAGGCCGAACGGCATAACGGTCCATTCATACAGCCCGTGTTTAGTTTTGAAGGCCGTCTTCCACTCATCTCCTTCTCGCATCCGGATTTGGTGATAACCACTCCGTAGGTCGACTTTTGAAAAGATCATGGATCCGTGTAATTCGTCCAACATGTCATCAAGCATCGGAATCGGTAATCGATACTTGATGGTTATACTATTCACGGCTCGACTGTCAATACACATTCGCCAAGATCCGTCTTTCTTAGGAACCAGTAATACCGGAACCGCACAAGGGCTTATGCTTTCTCTAACATACCCACGGTTCATTAGTTCTTCATTTTGGTTTTGTAATTCCTTCGTCTCCTCGGGATTACATCTATAGGCAGTTTTGTTAGGGAGCGACGCACCCGGTATGAGGTCGATCTGATGTTCAATCCCATGAATAGGTGGCAAACCCGACGGTAATTCTTCGGGAAAAACATCCGCAAATTCGTGCAATATGGCACCCATCCTTTCGTCGTTCCGCACAACCATGTTACCATCCCATGTCTCCTCCAGAATCAACAAGTACACGCACTCGCCAACATTAATAGCATGTTCCACATCCCGTTCACTAGCAAACATTGCCAGTTTTGGTTTTTCACTCCGACTAGAACTCATAGAGTGAATAGCTTGAGGTGACATCGGTTTAAGTACAATCTTTTTGCCCTTATCCCGTAACTCGTACTCATTACTTCTTCCTCGGTGTAAAACGTCCCTATCAAACATCCATGGCCTTCCCAAAAGTACATGGCATGCATCCATTGGGAGTACATCGCATAATATGTTGTCTTCATATGAACCCATGGTTAGTCCAATCCTCACTTGTTTAGTCACCCATATTTTGCTCCCATCATCGAGCCAATGCAAAGTGTAAGATTTCGGGTGAGCCGTAGTGGTCAGCCCGAGTTTAGTCACCATCTCGCTGGAAGCTACGTTGGTGCAACTCCCTCCATTATCGATCAAACTACACCATTTATTCTCGATCTAACACTTTGTGTGAAATATTTGATCCCACTGTTCCGAATCATTCGAAACAGCTTTGGCTTGTAGAGTACGCAGAACTAAAGCCGTGTCATAGTTTGGAGCATCGTAAGTCTCACATTCTTCTCCTTCTTCGTCCTTCATGCTGAAATCAAGTACATCACCCAGTCTCTCCTTTTCGTCCTCGACCAACAACTCGTCTCGGATCGTGACAGCTTCTCTTAGTGTCACCACTCGTTTGTTCGGACAAGCATTTGAATAATGTCCGAACCCTTGACATTTGAAACATCTTACTTTAGCCAAACTCGTCTCCTTCGGTTTATAGAGGCCCTTCGGAATCGCAACAAGGATCGGAGTCGGTACAGTTGCCTTAGTAGTTGAACTAGAACCGACACTTGGGTTTCCAAATCTGGCTGGAAACTCGAGTTTATACAACTTCATCCTGTTTTGAGCTTCTAACTTCACACATAGCCCACATAATGTATCCAAGTCCTCGTATGGATATAATTCCACCGAGTTAGCTATGCTTCTGTTCAAGCCACGCAAGAATCGTGACATCTTCTGCTCCTCATTCTCCTCTATTTCTCCCATTAAGGTCAGATTCTCAAACTCCTCAATGTATTCACTGACATTCAACTTTCCTTGCATGAGATCTGCAATCTTCCGGTACAAGGACAATCAATGCGACGTTGGTACATATCTCTTATGAAGTTTTCTTTTTAACGAATCCCACGAACGGATCTTTTCTTTCCCCGCACGAGCTCTTCGTGTTTTCACTCCTTCGTACCAAAGTGAAGCGCCTTTTCCCAACTTGAGAATTGCATACTTGCACCGTTTCTCATCGTCGAGGTCTTTAAACTCAAACATGCTGTCAATCTTACGTTCCCATTCCAGGTAAACTTTAGGGTCTGTCCCGCCAACGAACTCTGGAAGCTCATTAACCTTGAACTCTTCGACATGGCGTACGAGTCGCTCATAGTCACCCCGCCTAGGTTGCCAACGCTGGTCGCATTGTTATGGTATGTCACGCAATGCTTCGCGAAGTTTTGCCAAGAAATCAGCGTCGTTGAGATCCATAATGCCATAGATCAAGAGCCTGGGGCTCCGATACCACTTATGATACGGATTCTATATCGACACAGCGGGAAGCTGTTTTGACGAGCGGAAGCGAACAACAAGAAACTGTCAGGAACTGATAACAAAAGTTCGCTACAGCAATAACACTGGCTAGCGGTATGCGCGCGCGATAGGAAATGATGGCGGCAGCTCGATACAGGAACAAGACAGGATCTGGCCGAATGGAAACGACTCGAAACAGGCAACCTCCAAACAGCGACACTCGAAAGAGCGAGTTTTGGTCGGATGCTAATGGAAAACAGGAAACAAGTTCGAACGATCGAACAACACTTGATGCGAAATCCCGAACAAGTGCAACCCTATATCGAAAATAGGAAGAATATCGAAACATGACAGGAAACAGGTGTTTTATCGAACTAGACCTATAATTCGATAAAGTGATTTCTTCTCAAGACCTATTGAGAATCAATCTGATTAAGATTCGAAAACGCGTCGAATAATAATCAAAGTTTTTTTTTTGGGGGAAAAGTTAATTGCATTAAATAAAAAATAAATTGGCCAACAAGGTAGGCCAGTACCCAGCAACCAATACAGAAGGTGCACCAACAACACGAAACAGAAGAATAATAAAAGAGTTACAATGGAACTACCAAGCAACCCTCCAAATATGTCTAACAGCGACCACTAATAATGAGTGAGGCGGCCAACGCTGAGAGATAATGTCACGTACAAGACCAATCCCCTGGAAGGTAACTGTGTGAGGATCACGACGCCTCTGACCAAATCTCCGCTCATTCCGCTCCTGCCAGAGTAAGTAGACCAATGCCGCTAAAAAGATACGGTAAGCCACGTTAACCACATGCTTTCCTCTCCACCTCCTAGATGCCCAAAGAATACCCGTACTCCACTCCGAGTGAGGCCAACAAAATTTAACCTCCCTCCTAGCAATAGAGATACACCTACTAGAGTAAGGGCACATGAAGAATAAGTGAGAATGGGACTCTAACGCCATCCCACAAAGGACACAAATACCCTCTTCATGCTGCAGCCAAGGCTTATCCATAGTCGACAGACGCTCCTGAATATCCAACCATAATATGAAGGAGTGCCTAGGAATCTTCCCTGGACCAAGAAGCAGAGGGGCCCATGGAACAGAAGAAGAATAAGCTCTAAGGAAACGAAGAGCGGACGAGGAAGAATAGGAACCTGAGCTATGCGGTCTCCAAGAGATGCCATCCTGGCCTCCATAGATAGGAGGGAGGGCAGAAACAACCTGCTGGAACCCAGGACGATCAACCACAGGCCAAACCCAATGACCATCAGAGATAACAGAGCCAAGATGGGCATGCACATCAATGCCAGTCCAAAGGGGGCGCTCTAGGCAGAGAATGCCTAATCAAACCCATAGGGTGCCAAGGATCCGACCATAAACGGAAAGAAGCGCCATCACCAACAGAATACTGAAACGCTCCCATGACAAGGGGACGCAACTTTAGCAGCTGTTTCCAATACCAAGTAGATGCAGAGGAGATAGGGATATCCCAAAAAGAGCACTGCTGAATTCTATGAGAACGAACCCAGCTAACCCAAACAGAACGAGAAGACCCAGCCAGGAGAGACCAGATATGGCGGGTCATAATGGCTTGATTCTGAACCCTCAACGGAGTAATACCTAGGCCACCACACTCTAAAGGCAAGCAAACCTTAGACCAAGCCACTTTAGCATGCCCAGAGTCACGAGAACCTTTCCAAAGAAAATGTCTTAAACGCTTCTCAATAAGGGCAAGCACGCCCTTAGGCAGGATAAAAATACAGGCCCAATAAATGTGAAGAGCAGATAACACATACCGAATAAGCTGACAATGACCGGCCATGGACAGAGATCTACAAGCCCACTCACTCACTCGACCGTCAATCCTGTCAAGCAAGGGAGAGCATTGAGCCACCGTGAGCTTCGAAGAAGATAATGGGACTCCCAAATACCTCACAGGGAGCTGGCCCATCTGAAATCCTAATAACTGCTCAACCTGAGCCCCCTGCTCCAAAGCACTCGCCGAGAGGAAAAAATTACTCTTCCCAGGGTTAGCACGCAGCCCCGAAAGAGAATCAAAGATATCAATACTCGTCTTAAGAACACCAATCGAGACCTCCTCTGGATTACAGAAAAGAAGAAGATCATCAGCAAAGGCGAGCATGAAAGTACGGGTGGCCTCACACTTCTAGTGGTATCGAAACCCCGGGGTCTGAGCAATCTCACGAGTAATAATACCATGAAGCACCTCCATAACAATAACAAAGAGATAAGGGGAGATGAGGTCTCCCTGCCGAAGACCCCTACGACCTTTAAAGATCCCCTCAGCAACACCATTCAAGGATACCGAAAAAGCAGTAGTGGTGATGCACTCCCTGATCCAGGCAATGAACGACTGATGGAAACCCATACACTGCAGAGCAATCAGCACAAAATCCCACTCAACAGTGTCATAAGCTTTCATAAGGTCAACTTTAAACACACACCGTCAAGGCATCCCCCTCTGCCCATAACCATGAAGACGTTCCTGGGCAAGAAGGATATTATCACTAATCCTTCTCCCAGGAATGAAAGCAGTCTGAGCCGGGTCAATCAAGGCAACCAAGCTATCATGCATATGGTGGACAATAATTTTCGAAATAGCCTTATATAATAAGTTGCAGCAAGAGCTCGGTCTAAAATCCGACATGCTCCTAGGCAAGGCTACTTTCGGAACAAGAGAAATGATCGTAGAATTGATCTGCCTGACGAACTTCCTGGTAGCAAAGAAATGCATAATAGCAAACGAAATCTCACCCCCCACAATCGGCCAAGCCCGCCGGTAAAAAGCAGCATTAAAACCATCAGGGCCCGGGGAATAATAATCAAAGTTTTGAAGGAAACTCGTCCAACACTTAAACAATACACAAGGTATGTTGTTTTATCATTCAATAATATGCCCTCATTATAACTCCATCGCCCCTATTTATAGGCAAAAGTAGCCTGACAAGATAATATAAACTATTACAAGGTGGTCTTAAAATAAGGAAAAGAAAATACAAGGTTCCCCACGTCACTTGCAAACAAGCGTAAAAGATGGGTTTTGTCTCCAAGGTGATAGCCGCCTTTCACGTAGCATGTAGCCGAGATTCCTGCTGCTTTTATAATAAAGAAGGTGCTGAAATTCTTTTATTGTTTTGCTTTTACCACTTGGACCCTTTCCCCAAGATGCAATTTGCCCATGTTTAAATTACTCCAAGTCCGGTTATCAAGGTAACTCCGGGTCTCGTATCCATTTTCTCGCCTAAGTATGTTGGAGTATGGTCGAGGTGTTTTACGCCAATCCTTACTTCGTCTTCTTCGCTTATAGTAGTCGATTTCGTATCATTCCCTCCTTCTTTAAAAGGAATTGTCCTCAATTCCGCAATCCCATCGTCGTCGAGATAAGGAGATAGATCACCTATGTTGAAAGTAGCATGCACTCCATAATCACCCGGAAGTTCTAACTTGTAAGCATTGCCGTTCACCTTCGCAACTATTTTAAATGGTCCCTCAGCTCGTGGCATAAACTTGTTCTTACGCTTACTCGGGAATCGTTCTTTCCTCAAATGCACCCAAACTAAATCCCCAACCTCAAATACTCTTGGTTTTCTTTGCTTGTTCGATTTTCTTTTGTACGTCTCATTTATCTCCTTGATTCGGTTACGCACCTGTTCGTGTAATTTCATCATCGATTTTAGTTTTGACTCCGCGTCCTTATGCACCAATTCATCATTTGGTAATGGAATTGAATCTAGTGGTATGTAAGGATTCATGCCGTAAACTACTTCGAATGGAGAACGCGTCGTGGCATGAGTAGGAGAACGGTTATAAGCAAACTCCGCATGTGCTAGTTTTAGATCCCAGTCCTTTTGTGTCTTGCCTACCAGGCCTCGCAACAGTGTTTCCAGGGTTCGATTAGTCACTTCAGTTTGTCCGTCGGTTTGAGGGTGGTGTGAAGTGCTAAACAAGAGTTTTGTTCCCACCTTCCTCCATAGGGTGTTCCAAAAGTAGCTGAGAAATTTGGAGTCTCGATCGGAAACAATAGTCTTCGGAATCCCATGTAAACGTACCACCTCTCGAAAACATAAGTCGGCCACATTGCTTGCATCGTGTGTCTTGTGGAACGCTACAAAATGAGCCATTTTTGAAAAACGATCTACGACTACCATAATCGCATCCCTCCCTCGTTGAGTACGAGGTAAGGCCATAATAAAATCCATCGAGACATCTTCCCATGGCCTCTCCGGAATCGGTAAAGGTGTGTATATTCCTAGTTTGAACGAACTCTTCGCAACATGGAATGTCACACACTTACTAATTATGTTACTAACATCCCCCTGCATCTTTGGCCAATAAAAATGTTCCTTCAGCACATCTAATGTCTTAGTCGAACCAAAGTGGTCAGCCAAACCTCCCTCGTGAGCCTCTCTAACTAGCAATTCTCGAATCTTGTGCTTGGGTAGGCAAAGACGATTTCCCTTAAAAAGGAAGCCTTCCTGTATCGAAAATTCTCACATCGGTCCAGATTTGCAAAGGGCGAATGTCTCGCCAAAATCTGCATCACCGTCGTAATATTCTTTCACTGTCTCGAATCCCAGCAAACGAACATCAAGAGTAGAGAGTAAGTCATAACGCCTAGACAATGCATCTGCTACAATATTGCTCTTGCCATCCTTATACTTTGATGAGAAGTGAAATGATTGTAAGAATTCCACCCACTTCGCATGCCTGGGACTTAACTTCTGTTGTCCGTTAATATACTTCAATGATTCATGGTCCGAATGTATGATGAAATGCTTCGGCCGAAGATAGTGACTCCAATGATCTAGAGCCCTCACAATAGCACAAAACTCATTGTCGTACGTACAATAATTGAGACGAGCACCGTTTAACTTTTCTGAAAAATAAACAATAGGACGTTTTCCTTGAATGAGAACCGCTCCAATGTCAACTCCGCTAGCATCACATTCTACCTCAAACGGTTGCGAAAAATCGGGTAATGCTAAGATTGGTGCTTCGCACAATTTTGCCTTCAAATTTGCGAACGACTCCTGGGCAGCCCAGCTCCAATTAAACGTACCTTTCTTCAATTATTCGGTTATTGGGCTTGCAATGGTGCTGAAATCTCGAATGAATCTTCTGTAAAATGAATCCAGTCCGTGGAACGATCTAACTTCCGTCACTTTAGTGGGCACTGGCTAGGACTTAATGGCTTCGATCTTTGCTTGATCGACCGACACTCCGTCCTTTGAAACAACATAGCCAAGAAAGACTATAATTTCGACCAAAAATGAGCACTTCTTCTCTTTTCCATACAGCCTTTGGTCCCTAAGGGTTTCGAAGACTTATCTCAAGTGTCCGAAATATTCTTGCAACGATCGGCTATAAATCAAAATATTGTCTAGATATACAACCACAAATTTCCCCAAGAATGGCTTAAGCGCCCCATTCATCAAGCGCATGAAGGTACTTGGCGCATTTGTAAGGCCGAACGGCATAACGGTCCATTCATACAGCCCGTGTTTAGTTTTGAAGGCCGTCTTCCACTCATCTCCTTCTCGCATCCGGATTTGGTGATAACCACTCCGTAGGTCGACTTTTGAAAAGATCATGGATCCGTGTAATTCATCCAACATGTCATCAAGCCTCAGAATCGGAAATCGATACTTGATGGTTATATTATTCACGGCTCAACTGTCAATACACATTCGCCAAGATCCGTCTTTCTTAGGAACCAGTAATACCGGAACCGCTTTCTCGAACATACCCACGGTTCATTAGTTCTTCGATTTGGTTTTGTAATTCCTTCGTCTCCTCGGGATTACATCTATAGGCAGCTTTGTTAGGGAGTGACGCACCTGGTATGAGGTCGATCTGATGTTCAATCCCACGAATAGGTGGCAAATCCGACGGTAATTCTTCGGGAAAAACATCCGAAATTCGTGCAATAAGGCACCCATCCTTTCGTCGTTCTGCACAACCATGTTACCCTCCCGTGTCTCCTCCAGAATCAACAAGTACATGCACTCGCCATCATTAATAGCATGTTCCACATCCCGTTCGCTAGCAAACATGGCCAGTTTTGGTTTTTCACTCCGACTAGAACTCAAAGAGTGAATAGCTTGAGGTGACATCGGTTTAAGTACAATCTTTTTACCCTTATCCCGTAACTCGTACTCATTACTTCTTCCTCGATGTAAAACGTCCCTATCAAACATCCATGGCCTTCCCAAAAGTACATGGCATGCATCCATTGGGAGTACATCACATAATACGTTGTCTTCATATGAACCCATGGTTAGTCCAATCCTCACTTGTTTAATCACCCTTATTTTGCTCCCATCATCGAGCCAATGCAAAGTGTAAGATTTCGGGTGATCCGTAGTGGTCAGCCCGAGTTTAGTCACCATCTGGATGGAAGCTACGTTGGTGCAACTCCCTCCATCATCGATCAAACTACACCATTTATTCCCGATCTAACACTTTGTGTGAAATATTTGATCCCACTGTTCCGAATCATTCGAAACAGCTTTGACTTGTAGAGTACGCAGAACTAAAGCAAATACGAAACCGACTACTCCAAGCGAAGAAGACAAAGTAAGAATTGACGTAAAACACCTCGACCGCTCTCCAACATACTTAGGCGAGAAAACAGAAATGAGGCACGGAGTTACCTTGATAGTTGGAATTGGAGTAACTTAAACAAAAGACAACTTGCATCTTGGGGAGGGGAAGAGGTCCAAGTGGTTAGGACAAAACAATAAAAGAATTTTCTTTACTACAAAAGCAGCAGGATTCTCGGCAGTATACTTGGTAAAAGGCGGCTATCACCTTGGAGACAAAACCCAGCTTTTACTTTTGTTTGCAAGTGACATGGGGAACCTGTTATTATCTTTTCATTATTTTAAGAACAACTTGTAATAGTTTAAATTATTTTGTCAGGCCACTTTTACCTATAAATAGTGGCGATGAAGTTGTGATAGAGGATTATTGATTGTTGAAGAAATAGGAACACACTTTGTGTTTTTCCCTGGTGAATGCTTTTCATCAAAACTTGATTTTTATTCGACGCGTTTTCAAGTATTAATCTGATTGATTCTCAATAGGTCTTGAGGAGAAATCTCTTTGTCGAATTATAGGTCTAATTCGATAAAAACAACTGTTTATGTCCTGTTTCAATATTCTGTTTGTTTTTCAATACAGTTTCATACTTGTTCAGTAGTTCGCATATTGTTCGATTCTTTGAACTTGTTTCCTGTTGTAATTCGTATCCGTCCGAAACGTGCTGTTTCGAGTGTTGCTGTTTGGAAGTGGTCTGCATCAAGTCTTTTACATTTTGTCAAGTTCCTGTTTTGTTGCTGTATCGAGTTGCCGTCATCCTTTCCTATCGCGAGTGCGTGCCGCTAGCTCGTGTTAGCGCTGTAGCGAACTGTTGTTACCACTTCCCGACAGTTTCCGCTCATCAAAACATCCTTCCGCTGTATCGATAGCGAATTCGCATCTTAAGTGCTGAATTCGTATCATAAGTGGCATCGGAGCCCAAGTTCTTGATCTTTGGCATTATGGATCTCAACGACGCTGATTTCTTGGCAAAACTTCGTGACGTATTGCGTGACGTACCAGAACAATGCGACCAGCATTGGCAACCTAGGCGTGGTGACTATGAATGACCCTCACGCCATGTCGAAGAGTTCAAGGTGAACGAGCTTCTGGAGTTCGTTGGCAGAACAGATCCTGAAGTTTACCTGGAATGGGAACGAAAAATTGATCGTATGTTCGAGTTTAAAGACCTCAACGATGAGAAAAGGTGTAAGTATGCAATTCTCAAGTTGGGGAAAGGAGCTTCACTTTGGTACGAAGGAATTAAAACACGAAGAGCTCGTGCGGGGAAAGAAAAGATCTGTTCGTGGGATTCATTAAAAAGAAAACTTCGTAAAAGATATGTACCAACATCACACCGGTTGTCCTTGTACAGGAAGATTGCAGATCTCATGCAAGGAAAGTTAAATGTCAGTGAATACATTGAGGAGTTTGAGAATCTAACCTTAATGGGAGAAATAGAGCAGAATGAGGAGCATAAGATGTCACGATTTTTGCGTGGCTTGAACCGAAGCATAGCTAACTCGGTGGAACTATATCCATACGAGGACTTCGATACATTATGTGGACTATGTGTGAATTTAGAAGCTCAAAACAGGATGAAGTTGTATAAACCCGAGTTTCCAGTCAAGTTTGGAAACCCAAGTGTCGGTCCTAGTTCAACTACTAAGGCAACTGTACCGACTCCGGTTCTTGTTGCGATTCCTAAGGCACCCTATGTACCAAAGGAAACGAGTTTAGCTAAAGTAAGATGTTTCAAATGTCAAGGATTCGGACATTATCAAAATGCTTGTCCGAACAAACGAGTGGTAACACTAGGAGAAGCTGTCACGATCCGAGATGAGTTGTTGATTGAAGACGAAAAAGAAAGACTGGGGGATGTATTTGAATTCAACACGGACGACGAATAAGGAGAAGAATGTGAGGCTTACGATGCTCCGAATTACGATAGAGCCTTAGTCCTTCGCACTTTTCAAGCCAAGTCGGTTCCGAGCGAGTCAGAATAACGGGACCAAATATTCCATACAAAGTGTCAAGTTGGAGATAAGTGGTGTAGTTTGATTATCGACGGAGGAAGTTGCACCAACGTGGCTTCGAGTGAAATGGTGAAGAAGCTTGGACTAACCACCACAACTCACCCTAAGCCATATGCTTTACATTAGCTTGATGACGAAAGTAAGGTAAGGGTTTCGAAGCAAGTTCGGGTCGGATAAGCAATGGGTTCATATCACGATGAGATATTGTGTGATGTGATTCCAATGGATGTTTGTCACGTACTTTTGGGACGCCCTTGGTTATTTGATAGGGATGTTTTGCATCGGGGAAAGATCAACAAATACGAGTTGCGAGATAAGGGAAAGAAGATCATGTTGAAACCGATGTCACCCCAAGCTATCCGGTCCATGAGTGCCAAACGAGGGGAAAACCCAAACCTCACCATGTTCGCGAGCGAGAGGGAAGTTGAACACGCTATGAAAAGTGGTGAGCGTGTTTACATGCTGGTTATAAAGGAGACTCGAGATGATTTCGCAATAGTGAAAAACGAGGATACATTGGCCGACTTATTACATGAGTTCGCGGACGTCTTCCCTGAGGAATTGCCATCGGGTTTGCTGCCAATTCATGGGATTGAGCATCAGATCGACCTTATACCAGGTGCACCTCTTCTGAATAAAGCTGCCTATAGGTGTAATCCCGAGGAAACGAACGAACTTCAGAAGCAGATTGAAGAACTAATGAGCCATGGGTATGTTCGAGAAAGTTTATGTCCATGTGCGGTTCCGGTCCTACTTGTTCCTAAGAAGGATGGTTCTTGGCGGATGTGTATCGATAGCCGGGCAGTAAATAACATAACAATCAAGTATCGATTCCCGATACCAAGACTTGATGACATGTTGGACGAGCTACATGGCTCGGTGCTCTTCTCTAAAATTGATTTGCGAAGTGGCTATCACCAGATTCGTATGCGGGAGGGAGATGAATGGAAGACGGCTTTCAAAACTAAGCATGGGCTGTACGAATGGACCGTCATACCATTTGGACTTACGAATGCCCCAAGTACTTTCATGCGTTTGATGAACGAAGTACTCAAAACATTTTTGGGCAGATTTGTGGTTGTCTATTTGGATGATATTTTGGTTTACAGTAGGTCGGTGGAGGAGCATCTCGGACATCTACGGCAAGTATTCGAGACTCTTAGGTCTAAAAGGCTGTATGGGAAGAAAGAAAAGTGTGCGTTTCTCGTCGAGAGCATAACTTTTCTTGGCTATGTTGTTTCGAAGGAGTGAGTGTCGGTTGATCAGGGGAAAATTGAAGCTATTAAGTCATGGCCTACTCCTAAAACCATAACTGAATAGATCGTTCCACGGTCTTGCCTCTTTTTATCGAAGGTTTATTCGAGATTTCAGCACCATGACGAGTCCGATAACTGAGTGTTTGAAGAAGGGTCCGTTTATGTGGAGCAGGGCTGCCCAAGGGGCTTTTGAAAAGTTAAAGGCAAGGTTATGTGAAGCACCTATCTTTGCGTTACCCGATTTTGCACAGCCGTTCGAGGTGGAGTGTGATGCTAGTGGAGTTGGTATTGGGGCGGTCCTCATTCAAGGCAGGCGGCCTATTGCGTACTATTCGGAAAAGTTGGGTGGGGCTCGACTCAACTATTGCACTTACGACAAGGAGTTCTATGCCATAGTAAGAGCTCTAGATCATTGGAGTCACTATCTTCGGCCGAAGCATTTCATTCTGCATTCGGACCATGAATCTTTAAAGTATATTAATGGACAGCAGAAGTTGAGTCCGAGGCATGCAAAGTGGGTGGAGTTCTTGCAATCATTTCACTTTTCATCAAAGTATAAGGATGGCAAGAGCAATATTGTGGCAGATGCATTGTCTAGGCGTTATGCCTTACTCTCCACCCTTGACGTTCGATTGCTTGGATTCGATACAGTAAAGGAGTATTACGACGGTGATGCGGATTTTGGCGAGACCTTTGCCCTGTGTAAACCTGGCCCGATGGGAGAATTTTCGATACAGGAAGGCTTTCTTTTTAAGGGAAATCGTCTTTGTCTACCAAGGCACACGATTCGAGAATTGCTGGTTCGAGAGGCTCATGGGGGAGGTTTGGCTGGCCACTTTGGTTCGGACAAGACATTAGATGTGCTTAAGGAACATTTTTACTGGCCAAAGATGCAGGGGGATGTTAATAATATAATTAGTAAATGTGTGACGTGCCATGTTGCGAAGAGTTCGTTCAAACCAGGAGTCTACACACCTTTACCGATTCCGGAGAGGCCATGGGAAGATGTCTCGATGGATTTCATCGTTGCTTTGCCTCGTTTTTCAAAGATGGCTCATTTTGTTGCTTGTCACAAAACCGATGATGCGAGTAATGTTGCTGACTTGTATTTTCGAGAGGTGGTGCGATTACATGGAGTCCCAAAAAATATTGTTTCGGACAGGGACTCGAAGTTTCTAAGCTACTTTTGGAACACATTGTGAAGGAAGGTGGGAACCAAGCTTTTGTTTAGTACTTCGCATCATCCTCAAACAGACGGACAAACTGAAGTGACTAACCGAACACTGGGAACGTTGTTGCGTGTCTTAGTAAGCAAGACACAAAAGGATTGGGATTTGAAGCTCGCGCATGCGGAGTTTGCTTACAACCGTTTTCCTACTCATGCCGCAGCGCATTCTCCATTCGAAGTAGTTTACGGCCTAAATCCTTACATACCGCTAGACTTAATTCCATAACCGAGTGATGAATTGGTGCATAAGTATGCGGAGTCAAAACTGAAATCGATGATAAAATTACACGAACAGGTGCGTGACCGAATCAAAGAGATAAACGAGGCATACAAAAGGAAGTCGAGCAAGCAAAGAAAACCAAGATTATTCGAGGTTGGAGATTTAGTTTGGATACATTTGAGAAAAGAGCGATTTCCGAGTAAGCGTAAGAATAAGTTAATGCCACGAGCCGAGGGACCATTTAGAATAATTGCGAAGGTGAATGACAATGCTTACAAGTTAGAACTTCCGGGTGATTACGGAGTGCATGCTACTTTCAACGTAGGTGATCTATCCCCTTACCTTGACGACGATTGGATTGCGGAATTGAGGACAATTCCTTTTAAAGAAGGAGGGAATGATACGAAACCGACTACTCCAAGCGAAGAAGACGAAGTAAGAATTGACGTAAAACACCTCAACCGCACTCCAACATACTTTGGCGAGAAAACAGAAACGAGGCACGGAGTTACCTTGATAATTGGAATTGGAGTAACTTAAACAAAAGACAACTTGCATCTTGGGGAGGGGAAGAGGTCCAAGTGGTTAAGATAAAACAATAAAAGAATTTTCTTTACTACAAAAGCAGCAGGATTCTCGGCAGTATACTTGGTAAAAGGCGGCTATCACCTTGGAGACAAAACCCAGCTTTTACTTTTGTTTGCAAGTGACATGGGGAACCTTTTATTATTTTTTTATTATTTTAAGAACAACTTGTAATAGTTTAAATTATTTTGTCAGGCCACTTTTACCTATAAATAGTGGTAATGAAGTTGAGAAAGAGGATTATTGATTGTTGAAGAAATAGGAACACACTTTGTGTTTTTCCCTGGTGAATGCTTTTCATCAAAACTTGATTTTTATTCGATGCGTTTTCGAGTATTAATCTGATTTATTCTCAATAGGTCTTGAGGAGAAATCTCTTTGTCGAATTATAGGTCTAATTCGATAAAAACAACTGTTTCATACTTGTTCAGTAGTTCGCATATTGTTCGATTCTTTGAACTTGTTTCCTATTGCAATTCGTATCCGCCCGAAACGTGCTGTTTCGAGTGTTGCTGTTTGGAAGTGGTCTGCATCAAGTCTTTCACATTTTGTCAAGTTCCTGTTTTGTTGCTGTATCGAGTTGCCGTCATCCTTTCCTGTCGCGAGTGCGTGCCGCTAGCCCGTGTTAGCACTGTAGCAAACTGTTGTTACCAGTTCCCGACAGTTTCTTGCCGATAGCTTCCGCTCGTCAAAACAGCCTTCCGCTGTATCGATAGCGAATTCGCATCTTAAGTGCTGAATTCGTAACAAAAGCCGTGTCATAGTTTGGAGCATCGTAAGTCTCACATTCTTATCCTTCTTCGTCCTTCATGGTGAAATCAAATACATCACCCAGTCTCTCCTTTTTGTCCTCGACCAACAACTCGTCTCGAATCATGACAGCTTCTCTTAGTGTCACCACTCATTTGTTCGGACAAGCATTTTGATAATGTCCGAACCCTTGACATTTGAAACATCAAACTTTAGCCAAACTCGTCTCCTTCGGTACGTAGGGGCCCTTCGGAATCGCAACAGGGACCGGAGTCGGTACAGTTGCCTTAGTTGTTGAACTGGAACCGACACTTGGGTTTCCAAATCTGGCTGGAAACTCGGGTTTATACAACTTCATCCTGTTTTGAGCTTCCAACTTCACACATAACCCACATAATGTATCGAAGTCCTCGTACGGATATAATTCCACCGAGTTAGCTATGCTTCGGTTCAAGCCACGCAAGAATCGCGACATCTTTTGCTCCTGATTCTCCTCTATTTCTCCCATTAAGGTCAGATTCTCAAACTCCTCAATGTATTCACTGACATTCAACTTTCCTTGCATGAGATCTGCAATCTTCGGTACAAGGACAATCGATGCGACGTTGGTACATAACTCTTACAAAGTTTTCTTTTTAACGAATCCCATGAACAGATCTTTTCTTTCCCCGCACGAGCTCTTCGTGTTTTCACTCCTTCGTACCAAAGTGAAGCGCCTTTTCCCAACTTGAGAATTGCATACTTGCACCGTTTCTCATCGTCGAGGTCTTTAAACTCGAACATGCAGTCAATCTTACATTCTCATTCCAGGTAAATTTCAGGGTATGTCCCGCCAACGAACTCTGGAAGCTCATTAACCTTGAACTCTTTGACATGGCGTGAGGGTCGCTCATAGTCACCCCGCCTAGGTTGCCAATGCTAGTCGCGTTGTTGTGGTATGTTACGCAATGCGTCGCGAAGTTTTGCCAAGAAATCAGCGTCGTTGAGATCCATAATGCCAAAGATGGAGAGCCTGGGGCTCCGACACCACTAATGATATGGATTCTATATCGATACTGCAAGTCTGTTTTTGACGAAGCGAACAACAAGAAAGCCTCAGAATCGATAACAACGATTCGCTACGGCAATAACATCAAGAAGCGGTATGCGCGCGCGATAGGAAATGATGGCGGCAGCTTGATACAGGAACAAGATAGGATCTGGCAGAATGGAAACGACTCCAAACAGGCAACCTCCAAACAGCGGCACTCGAAACAGCAAGTTTTGGTCGGATGCTAATGAAAAACAGGAAACAAGTTCGAACGATCGAACAACACTTGATGCGAAATCCCGAACAAGTGCAACCCTATATCAAAAACAGAAAGAATATCGAAACAGGACAGGAAACAGTTGTTTTATCGAACTAGACCTATAATTCGATAAAGTGATTTCTTCTCAAGTCCTATTGAGAATCAATCAGATTAAGATTCGAAAACGCGTCGAATAATAATCAATGTTTTGAAGGAAACTCGTCCAACACTTAAACAATACACAAGGTATGTTGTTTTATCATTCAACAACTCCATCGCCCCTATTTATAGGCAAGAGTAGCCTGACAAGATAATCTAAACTATTACAAGCTGGTCTTAAAATAAGGAAAAGAAAATACAAGGTTCCCCACGTCACTTGCAAACAAGAGTAAAAGATGGGTTTTGTCTCCAAGGTGATAGCCGCCTTTCACATAGCATGTAGCCGAGATTCCTGATGCTTTTATAATAAAGAAGGTGCTGAAATTCTTTTATTGTTTTGCTTTTACCATTTGGACCCTTTCCCCAAGATGCAATTTGCCTATGTTTAAATTACTCAAAGTCCAGTTATCAAGGTAACTCCGGGTCTCGTATCCATTTTCTCGCTTAAGTATGTTGGAGTATGGTCGAGGTGTTTTACGTCAATCCTTACTTCGTCTTCTTCGCTTGGAGTAGTCGGTTTCGTATCATTCCCTCCTTCTTTAAAAGGAATTGTCCTCAATTCCGCAATCCCATCGTCGTCGAGATAAGGAGATAGATCACCTATATTGAAAGTAGTATGCACTCCATAATCACCCGGAAGTTCTAACTTGTAAGCATCAACTTCGCAACTATTTTAAATGGTCCCTCATCTCTGGCATCAACTTGTTCTTACGCTTACTCGGGAATCGTTCTTTCCTCAAATGCACCCAAACTAAATCCCCAACCTCGAATACTCTTGGTTTTCTTTGTTTGTTCGATTTTCTTTTATACGTCTCATTTACCTCCTTGATTGAGTTACGCACCTGTTCGTGTAATTTCATCATCGATTTTAGTTTTGACTCCGCGTCCTTATGCACCAATTCGTCATTTGGTAATGGAATTGAATCTAGCGGTATGTAAGGATTCAGGCCATAAACTACTTCGAATAGAGAACGCGTCGTGGCATGAGTAGGAGAACGGTTATAAGCAAACTCCGCATGTGCCAGTTTTAGATCCCAGTCCTTTTGTGTCTTGCCTACCAGGCCTCACAACAGTGTTTCCAGGGTTCGATTAGTCACTTCAGTTTGTCTGTCGGGTTGAGGGTGGTGTGAAGTGCTAAATAAGAGTTTTGTTCCCACCTTCCTCCATAGGGTGTTCCAAAAGTAGCTGAGAAATGCCAAAGTCACTGTCGGCCGAACTCGACCGTGTCGTCCGACACGGTCGAGTCCTACTCCCCCAGAAATTCCGACAATGACTGTCCCGACGCCCGACCGTGTTCCAGGACACGGTCGAGTCAATGCCGAACGTCCTTGTCGAATTCGTATCATAAGTGGTATCGGAGCCCAAGTCCATCTCCTTGGGCGATTTATTCAACGATTTCTTGTGAAGAACTATCTCTTGATTCTTGTTATGGATTTCTCCGATCTCGATTTCTTGATGAAACTTTGTGACACACTAAATGGCTTACCGGAGCAACGTATGCAAGCAAGATGCATAGACGAAGCCAATGACATTGATTTCTTGGCTAAATTCCGCAGCATACCAGAGTTTCACGGATCTAGTAATCCAGATGCGTGCATAGATTGGCTCCATACTTGTGAGGAGCACGCGGACTTCAAGGCTACCCCTATCAACCGCCGCGTTTTGCTGGTGACAAAGCGTCTCCGCGGTAGCGCCGCCTTCTGGGGCAAAAATTGAAACAGTCCCGTTCACAACAACGTAAGCCTAAAATTACAGATTGGCAAAAATTCAGAAAATATTTCAAGCGAAGGTTCAAATCCACATCTTACCACAGGTCGTTGTTTTCCCACCACCAATCCTTCGACGCCCCGCCGCCGACCTTCGATCAAAGATTTTGTTTTTCATCGAAGAATTTCCAGCGAAGCTTTTTTTGATGAAGACGATGTCCCTACCACCATTTTCAATGAAGTAGATGAGACAGAGTTTTCAACGGCGCAATTCAACGAAGAAGATGAGTTGAGCCGTGTCTCCCTAGTTGACGAACCTGGATCTTGCTACTTTGAGCATGGGCTAGTTGGTTGTGTTGGCCAAATTGACCAAAACAGACCAAATTATTTTAATGGTGAGGAGCCTTTTAGTGTCATGGAAATTGGGCCGGATTATGAAGGGCCACCAGTATTCGATACAGAACCAGTTAACGAAGAGGAACCCATAATTGATCCTGTGTTTCCCATAATTGATCCAGTATTCGATAAAGAACCCAGCGTGAAATCATTAATGCTTCCCATTTTTGATGTTGTGCCCAACGACGATCCATATCTCGATGAAAGTTGTTTTGAAAACTTTTGTCCAATTTATGAGGCAGACTACATTGAGGCGTTTTCAGTTTTTGATACGGAGCACGAGGATGTTATGATTCCGGAACATCTATATCCCTAGTCTTACCAAGAGTTTGACATGAAAAATGACGACGAGGCGTTTTTCCCAGGGCTTGAAGTGGCATCCGATGAAGAGCGACCTATTATTACTGTCGTGCTTCCCATTTCAGATGTCCGGTTATATGATGATTCATATCGTGATATCGGTATTACCTCGCAGAATAATTATTATTATTTCATTAATAATGATAGTTATTTGTTTGGTGATTCCCTGAGATCCCATATTACCTACCGTCTCAAGATTTTGGGCCATATACGCACTGCGGACATTTTCGAGATCAAGTACTTAGAGGCTTTAATTAATTATCTTGATGACGAAGGGAGTTCGGAATTGAGGACAATTCCCTTTAAAGGGGGAGGGAATGATACGAAATTGAATGATACGAAATAGAGTAGTCCGAATAAATAAAATGAAGCAAGGACCGACGTAAATGGCCTTACAACGCGTCATGCACGTACGACGACATTTTTAGGCGAGAAAACGGACACAAGCCGGAAAATGACACAACCTGCCGAAAAATGTCACAACCTATCGGAAAATGTCACCCTGCCGGAAAATGCCGAGCACTGCCGACCGAACTCGGCCGTGTCGTCCGACACGGCCCGTGCCATGCTCGTCCGGAAATGCCAAAGTCACTGTCGGCCGAACTCGACCGTGTCGTCCGACACGGTCGAGTCCTACTCGCCCAGAAATGCCGAAAATGACTGTCCCGACGCCCGATCGTGTTCCAGGACACGGTCGAGTCAATGCCGAAAGTCCTTGTCGCGCCGCGCGGTCAAGTCACTGTCGGACGTCCTTGTCGCGCCGCGACCGTGTCAAGCGGACACGGTCGAGTCACTGCCGAACGTCCTTGTCACGCCACGCGGTCAAGTCACTGTCGGACGTCCTTGTCGCGCCGCGACCGTGTCAAGCGGACACGGTTGAGTCCCTACCGGCGCCTGTCAACCGCGTCGTGGCCGTGTCTTGGGACACGGTCGAGTCCCTACCGGCAGCCCCCATATTTTATACACTTTTGTGTATTTTTGTCCTCTTTTTCTTTCTTTACTTATTTGAGGGATTGTATCTCCCTTTTATTTGATTTGTGTTCCCTTTTTGTATTTTATGTTGATTTGTTTTGATTATTCAAAGATTTTATAATCTTTGAATTTTTTTTTTTATTGTTATAGGTAGACTTAGTTTTTTCCTATAAATAGGCTTTGATAAGTCTTGTAAGATCATAATGAATGAATGAATTTGAATGTTGTGAAAGAATACACTTTGTATTTCTATCCTTGGTAAATGATTTTTACCGAAACTTGATTTTTATTCGACGCGTTTTCGAGTATTAATCCGATTAATTCTCAATAGGTCTTGAGAAGAAATCATCTTATCGAATTATAGGTCTAATTCGATAAACCCTTATTCTTGTTCTTGATCGTTCAAGTCTTCTTGATCGATGTTCTTACTTTATCCGATATTATTCCCATAAAATACACCCAAAAACACCCGACTCGTAAAAAGCCTTCCGTTATCATACACTTACATACACTCCGTCCGATATGTATGCACTCTTCCAGGCGAATTCGTATCAGAATCCCACGTAAACGTACCACCTCTCGAAAATATAAGTCGGCCACATTGCTTGCATCGTCTGTCTTGTGACACGCTAGAAAATGAGCCATTTTTGAAAAACGATCTACGACTACCATAATCGCATCCCTCCCTCATTGAGTACGAGGTAAGGCCACAATAAAATCCGTCGAGACATCTTCCCATGGCCTCTCCGGAATCTGTAAAGATGTGTATATCAACATGGCATGTCACATACTTACTAATTATGTTACTA
This sequence comes from Orobanche coerulescens, assembly GCA_033398695.1. Classification (NCBI taxonomy): domain Eukaryota; kingdom Viridiplantae; phylum Streptophyta; class Magnoliopsida; order Lamiales; family Orobanchaceae; genus Orobanche; species Orobanche coerulescens. Next base: position 98,663,517 of record CM065811.1, on the reverse strand, counting down.
ACATCCCCCTGCATCTTTGGCCAATAAAAATGTTCCTTCAGCACATCTAATGTCTTAGTCAAAGCAAAGTGGCCAGCCAAACCTCCCCCGTGAGCCTCTCGAACCAGCAATTCTCGAATCGTGTGCTTGGGTAGGCAAAGATAATTTCCCTTAAAAAGGAAGCCTTCCTGTATCAAAAATTCTCCCATCGGTCCAGATTTGCAAAGGGCGAAGGTCTCGCCAAAATCTGCATCACCGTCGTAATATTCCTTCACTGTCTCGAATCCCAGCAAACGAACATCAAGAGTAGAGAGTAAGTCATAATGCCTAGACAATGCATCTGCTACAATATTGCTCTTGCCATCCTTATACTTTGATGAGAAGTGAAATGATTGTAAGAATTCCACCCACTTCGCATGCCTGAGACTTAACTTGTGTTGTCCGTTAATATACTTCAATGATTCATGGTCCGAATGTATGATGAAATGCTTCGGCCGAAGATAGTGACTCCAATGATCAAGAGCCCTCACAATAGCATAAAACTCCTTGTCGTACGTACAATAATTGAGACGAGTATCGTTTAACTTTTCTGAAAAATAAGCAGTAGGACGTTTTTCTTGAATGAGAACCGCTCCAATGCCAACTCCGCTAGCATCACATTCTACCTCAAACGGTTGCGAAAAATCGGGTAATGCTAAGGTTGGTGCTTCGCACAACTTTGCCTTCAAATTTGTGAATGACTCCTGGGCAGCCCGGCTCCAATTAAACCTACCTTTCTTCAAACATTCGGTTATTGGGCTTGCAATGGTGCTGAAATCTCGAATGAATCTTCTGTAAAATGAAGCCAGTCCGTGGAACGATCTAACTTCCATCACTGTAGTGGGCACTGGCTAGGACTTAATGGCTTCGATCTTTGCTTGATCGACCGACACTCCATCCTTTGAAACAACATAGCCAAGAAAGACTATACTTTCGACCAAAAATGAGCACTTCTTCTTTTTTCCATACAGCCTTTGGTCCCTAAGGGTTTCGAAGACTTGTCTCACGTGTCTGAAATGTTCTTGCAATGATCGGTTATAAATCAAAATATCGTCTAGATATACAACCACAATTTTCCCCAAGAATGGCTTAAGCACCTCATTCATCAATCGCATGAAGGTACTTGGCGCATTTGTAAGGCCGAACGGCATAACGGTCCATTCATATAGCCCGTTTTTAGCTTTGAAGGCCGTCTTCCACTCATCTCCTTCTCGCATCCGGATTTAGTGATAACCACTCCGTATGTCGACTTCTGAAAAGATCATGGATCCGTGTAATTCGTCCAACATGTCATCAAGCCTCGGAATCGGAAATCAATACTTGATGGTTATATTATTCACGGCTCGACTGTCAATACACATTCGACAAGATCCGTCTTTCTTAGGAACCAGTAATACCGGAACCGCACAAGGGCTTAGGCTTTCTCGAACATACCCACGGTTCATTAGTTCTTCGATTTGGTTTTGTAATTCCTTCGTCTCCTCGGGATTACATCTATAAGCAGCTTTGTTAGGGAGCGACGCACCTGGTATGAGGTCGATCTGATGTTCAACCCCATGAATAGGTGGCAAACCCGACGGTAATTCTTCGGGAAAAACATCCGCAAATTCGTGCAATAAGGCACCCATCCTTTCGTCGTTCCGCACAACCATGTTACCATCCCGTGTCTCCTCCAGAATCAACAAGTACAAGCACTCGCCATCATTAATAGAATGTTTCACATCCCGTTCGCTAGCAAACATGGCCAGTTTTGGTTTTTCACTCCGACTAGAACTCATAGAGTGAATAGCTTGAGGTGACATCGGTTTAAGTACAATCTTTTTGCCCTTATCCCGTAACTCGTACTCATTACTTCTTCCTCGGTGTAAAACATCCCTATCAAACATCCATGGCCTTCCCAAAAGTACATGGCATGCATCCATTGGGAGTACATCACATAATACGTTGTCTTCATATGAACCCATGATTAGTCCAATCCTCACTTGTTTAGTCACCCTTATTTTGCTCCCATCATCGAGCCAATGCAAAGTGTAAGGTTTCGCGTGAGCCATAGTGGTCAGCCCGACTTTAGTCACCATCTCGCTGGAAGCTACGTTGGTGTAACTCTCTCCATCAACGATCAAACTACACCATTTATTCCCGATCTGACACTTTGTGTGAAATATTTGATCCCGCTGTTCCGAACAGCTTTGGCTTGTAGAGTACGCAGAACTAAAGCCGTGTCATAGTTTGGAGCATCGTAAGTCTCACATTCTTCTCCTTCTTCGTCCTTCATGCTGAAATCAAATATATCACCCAGTCTCTCCTTTTCGTCCTCGACCAACAATTCGTCTCGGATCGTGACAGCTTCTCTTAGTGTCACCACTCGTTTGTTCGGACAAGCATTTTGATAATGTTCGAACCCTTGACATTTGAAACATCTTACTTTAGCTAAACTCATCTCCTTCGGTACGTAGGGGCCCTTCGGAATCGCAACAGGGACCGGAGTCGGTACAGTTGTCTTAGTAGTTGAACTAGAACCGACACATGGGTTTCCAAATCTGGCTGGAAACTCGGGTTTATACAACTTCATCCTGTTTTGAGCTTCCAACTTCACATATAACCCACATAATGTATCGAAGTCCTCGTATGGATATAATTCCACCTAGTTAGCTATGCTTCGGTTCAAGCCACGCAAGAATCGCGACATCTTCTGCTCCTCATTCTTCTCTATTTCTCCCATTAAGGTCAGATTCTCAAACTCCTCAATATATTCACTGACATTGAACTTTCCTTGCATGAGATCTGCAATCTTCCGGTACAAGAACAATCGATGTGACGTTGGTACATATCTGTTGGGAAAACAAAGACCCTGCATCGAAACAGCCGGGATACCCGATCCCTGTATCGAATGATATTTGATAAAGAGGTTTTGACATATATGCCAATCCGAATACAGTAAGGAAACTGTATCGAAGCTTTAAGGCTTTATTCTGTATCGAAGACCTGCCTCGAATCAGCACATAAAGTGAAGCTCGTCTGTACAGCAAGTAATCTTGACAAAAGACCAAGTATGGAAACTGTCTCGAAACCCAAAATACAGTTATCTTCCATACAGCTCACAACAGGACAAGAAGGAACACAAGTCAAGTCCCGTTGAATAAAGAAGTATTTAAATACTCAAGGATAAAGTATTTAAATACTGCCAGTCTTCAGATCTTCAGAATCCCGCGAAATCCGGATCGTGTCATAATCCCATTGGAACGGAATCTCATTCAAACGTATACATCTCAACGGATACATTCTTCAGAGACTATATATACCTTATGAAGACATTGAAGATCAGTTACCAAAAAGTAACCTAACACTCAAGCTATCAAAAGTTATCATCAGAGCAAACATATCTCCAAAGTATACTACATTTAATAACGAAAGAGATATACAGTGCTCAACACCAAGAACAGCCATCATCAGCTCAAGAACTTCAAAGCTGCTGTTCTTACCTGGTTACCTACCTTTTACCTCTGTGTAAAAACCGAGCTCTGTGTGAACTCAACAAGTTATTCTGACCTGTGTGGGATGAATAAGGACGAAGTTTTGGAACTGTGTGTGAAGAAGCTAGTCAAGAAGGAAGCTTTAACCAATCTGTGTGAACGGTTGAAAGCGACATTCTTTGTATCAATCTGTGTGAACGATACAAGGATAGGTTTGATTATAATTACGTAGTTATGTACGCAGTAATTATAAATAAACTTTTTACTCCTGTGTGGAGGACCAGTGGACGTAGAGGGGTTTACCTCGAACCACTTTAATTACTGTGTTATTTACCTTCAGCTTTTACTGTTTTAAAATTACTGTGATATATTAAGTCTACACCATACACTTCGTTGTTGTATCCACGGCAACCTACTGTATCCAAGACTTCCGCTACGCACTCAGATTTAGAATCCGTACAGTTTGTTGTTTAAACCATTTTCCAAACTGTATCCAGTATACTTAAGTGGCCAACAAGTGGTATCGGAGCGGTTGATTCTAAAAAGAATCAGTCGTATTTCTTTTTTAACCGAATCAGATTCAAATCACTTATTTTCAAAACAGTCTCTTTCATTCCTATATTATCAGTATGGATACTTCTATGATTAACAAAGTTCCTATGTTCTCTATTAACGAATTTGACGACTGGAGAATTAGAATGGAAGCTCATCTTGCAGCAATGCACGAAGAGATGATTTTTGTTATACAGGATGGTCCTATCAAGATCATGAAGGTCAATCCGGCCGCAAGGATTGAGGGCCAAGCCCATGCTGAAATGCTCGAGAAGGAATGCGAGCAATGGACAACAGATGAAAGGAAGCGAGCCAATCTCGACAACGTGGCTAAGAACGCGTTATTTGTCACTCTTGACAAAGGCACGTTCTCAAAGGTAAAGAGCTGCAAAAGCGACAAAGAAATCGGGATAAACTCAAGTTAATTTGTGAGGAACTGAGCTCTCAAAAGAAAACAAGATTTCAAAACTTACTCAAGAATTTAAATCTTTTGAAATGAAACCAACGGAAACACTTGAGGAACTTGACCTCAGTTCTTGGTATTGTTGGTGAACTTGAAGCGTTGGGCAAAATTTACACCCAAAAGGAGAAGAACTTAAAAATTTTCAGATCTCTCCCAGCCCGATGGGACATTAAGACCACAGCTATGCGTGTATCCTGTAATCTTAATGAAATATACACTTTTGATCTCTTCTCTGACCTCAAAGCTTTTGAGTATGACATTGTGAAGAGAGAAAGTCAAGAATCTCCTTCAAAGGTCACGACTCTCGCCGTATCGAACCGTCGACACAGCATGCCTAGCTCGTCGAAGCCCGGTCACAAGAATGCTGACAGTGACGACGATATCCTGTCCCAAGATGAAATGGCGCTTCTAATGCATAAATTCAAAAAGTTCATCAAACAGTCTGGAAAGACTCCCTACAGGCCCAAACTCATCAACAAGGTAAATCGAAACATCATCTGGTGATGCTAACCTGTGCTATAACTGCAGGAAACCAGGCCATTATGCAAACAAATATCCTCATCCCAAAGTCCAAAGATTGCCTGAGGCCGAGCAACAAGAGAGAGATGAAAGAAGACGTGCTTGGAAAGACAAGCTCAAGGCCCTGATTGGAGAATCAGAAGCCTCCCCCACACCATCCAAATCTGCAGAATGTCTTCAGGTGGTCACTGAAAGTGATTCATCTGACGATGAGTTCGATGATAAAGCATACATGTGCTTTATGGCCAAAGATGTTCCAGAAGGTGAAGACAGCGACGATGAGGTAAGTTCAACCTCCGCTATTCCACCTAATGCATCTCATACTTTCGAAAATATGATGAATGAATTTAAAAACATTCAAAAGGCCCATGAGACTCTAAAAACTGAGAATATACAGCTTCAATTAACAAATCTAGAGCTGAAAGATGAAAATGACTTGCTGAAAATAAATTATGAAAATATGTCTCTTGATTGTGAAACCAGCAAGGTCGATTTTGAAAAACTCATGGAGAGCAATCATCAACTTACTCATGAACTAAATGAGGTGAAAACCCACAATGAGAGCAAGACAAATGATTTGGTTCTACTACAAACCAAAATCACAACTCTCGAAAAGCGAGAAACTGAACTTGAGACCATTCTGAAGTCTTTTGAAAAATCGTCCAAAAGAATGGAAGAAATTCTAAGCACTGGGCAACATGCTCATGATAAAAGTGGCTTAGGATACAGCTCATGTTCGAACAAAGGGAAAACTAGTACAGTGTTCGTCAAGAGTGTGGAACACATTCCAGAATCGGAAGATACTCCTAGTCCCATAAAGGAACCTGTCATGCAGAAAACCGAAGGCTGCAATTCCGCCCCCACAACTCTACTATTCGAGACAGTGGAACCAACAACCACTCAGAAGGCGTAATCAACAGCATGCTCCACAGGCATATCATCAAAGCCGACAGTCATTCAGAAAGAAGGCGGTATCCAACCACCAAAGGCCCGCACAGCAGTACCCTCAGTACAGCGCGCCTATGTATTGGATACAGGAGCCCCGTTATCCCTCAAGACAGCAGATGCCAGTTCAGTATCAACAACGGCATTGGGAATCAGTGGAGACCCGTAAGACAAGGCTGTTAGGCCTAAGAAAATGACTCCACCTCCTAGACGGCACTTCGTCTTGGAATAATAATAATAACCACAATTTTTCATGCATAGTAATTATCATGATTATAACAACTACGGATATACCCCGTAGATATCGCAACACTTGTCACAGTACGTCCTACGATAAACCAATTCTTTGTCAGAAAGTTTGGGTACCTAAAGGAACTAACATATATGGACCCAAAAATCAAAGGGGACCTAAATCTACCTAATTTATTTGTTACGGGACATTCTAGAGGAGGATACAGTACTTTGATAGTGGATGCTCGTCACATGACCGGAGATAGAAGCAAGCTATCGATTTTGTAGAAGGTCGCGGTCAAAAGTTCGCTTCGTGATAAGTCTAAAGGAAGAACAAGAGGGAAAGGAAACCTACTTGTCGGGAAATTCAAGGTCACCGATGTTGCATATGTTGAAGGCTTACAGTATAATCTACTTAGTATTAGCCAGTTACGTGATAAACAGTTCTCGGTGAAGTTCTATATAGATCGCTGTAGAGTCAAGAACACCCAAACCAAGGAAGTTGTGCTTACAGAAGCGAGATCGAGTAATATGTACATTCTTGTTGGAAGCCTATGAGCTCCTCAATTCCATGTTTTGTTGCCAAAGGCACTGCAGATATTAGTGGCTATGGCACAAGAGGATGTCTCACGTCAACTTCAAGACGATCAACAAGCTTTCAAGACAGGTATGGTTAGAGGTTTGCCGGATGTATCATTCAAAAGGACGGCGTCTGCGGACCATGCCAGAAAGGCAAGCAAATCAAGTCAACCACGAAAAGCAAATCCTACCTTTCAACCCAAAGAGTGTTGGAAATGCTACACATGGATCTCTACGGTCTGTAGACCCAGTAAGTTTGGGAGGTAAGAAATATTGCATGGTTGTTGTTGATGATTATTCCGGGTATGCTTGGACGATCTTTCTTAGCAAGAAGAAGGAAACAACATCAAGGCCGCCCGAGCTCCCGAGAAAGTTGCAAAATGAAAAAGCGTCGAGTATCGTGTGCATTCGTTAAAACAGTACCGAATTTACTAACCGCTTTATAGAGCAATACTGTTCGGAGAATGGAATACAAAGACGAATACTCGGTGCCGTACACCTCAACAAAATGGTGTTGTCGAGCGAAAGAATAGGACGTTGAAAGAAGCAACAAGGACAATGATTGCCGCAAGCAAATTGCCACAGCGTTTCTGGGGTGAAGCAACCAATACAGCGTGCTACACTCAAAACCACTGTATCGTCAACAAGCACCACAACAAAACATCTTATGAGGTATGGAATAATAAAACTCCATTAGTTTCGTATTTTCACATTTTTGGATGCAGGTGTTATGTATTGAACAATGGGAAGGACCAACTTAGAACCTTTGATGAAAAATCAGATGAAGGAATATTCGTAGGATACTCCTCCGTCAGCAAAGCTTTCAGAATCTTTAATAAAAGGAAGCTGACGATCGAGGAATCAGTTCATGTAGTGTTCGACGAACCACATCATGACCCTACAGGAGTAGATGATATTACTCAGAACATTCTCCATCTATCTATCTTGGATCCACCAACACCCATAGAACCTGTCGTTGATTTAGAAATCAACCCCGCAGCTGTAAGAATCAATGTGGATGAAGCTGACGCTGTACAAGCTGAAGCTGTATCCACAGAAACTTTCGATACAGTACGGGATCCTGAATTAGAACCCGACCGAAGATGGTTGAGAGATCACCTGCAAGAGCTGACCATTGGAAACATTAATGCCGGTGTTTCTACTCGTAGGAGAATACAGAGTACACAAGGAAATGTACTTTGTGCACAAGAAGAATCTAATGCTGAAGTTTCACAGTTTCCTGAATGGAAATCTCAATCCGAACTTAGGAGACTCAATATGTGCACTATCGCCGTATTCTTAGCCCAGTCCGAACCTGTTTCGACCATAGACGCTCTTAACAATTCTCATTGGATAACATCTATGGAAGAAGAGCTTAACGGTTTCGAAAGGAACAATATATGGTATCTTGTACCCAGACCGACACACCAATTGGTTATAGGAACCAAATGGGTATTTCGAAACAAAAAGGGTCGAAATGGACTTATCATTAGGAACAAATCCAGACTAGTAGCACAAGGCTATTGTCAGGAAGAAGGAATCGACTATGATGAAACATTCGCCCCTGTAGCCAGACTCGAAGCCATTAGGATATTCTTAGCCTTTGCCGCCCATAAGAGTTTTATCGTATACCAAATGGACGTCAAGAGTGCTTTCCTGAATGGAGATCTTGCAGAAGAAGTTTATGTTGAACAACCACCTGGGTTTGCCAACACAGACGGTATCGATCTAGCTTACAGGCTAAGGAAAGCCCTGTACGGACTCAAACAAGCCCCTAGAGCCTGGTACGAAACCCTGTCCCAGTATCTAACCAACAACGGATTTGAGAAAGGTGCTGTGGACAAAACCTTGTTCAAGATACAGGAAGGTGATGACCTTCTAATGGTACAAATCTATGTCGATGATATTATTTTTGGTTCAACTAACCTTGCTCTATGTCAAAGGTTCTCTCATCTCATGCAAAGTAAATTTGAAATGAGTATGATGGGGGAACTTAGTTATTTCCTAGGTTTGCAGGTAAATCAGTTGCCTACAGGTATATTCATCAACCAGGAGAAATACAGCAAGGAGCTTCTCAACAAATTTGGAATGAACAATTCCAAATCCTCGCCAACCCCTATGAGCACTTCCGTGCAAATTAGTGCTGATGAAGCCGGAAAGCCGTTTGACCAATCACTATACAGGAAGCTCATTAGTTCGCTCCTGTACCTAACGGCTAGCAGGCCCGATATCCAGTTTGCTGTTGGAGTGAGTGCGAGATACCAAGTTGCACCTAAGGAATCACACTTCAATACAGCTAAACGAATCCTGAAGTACATTAAAGGAACAGTCGATGTAGGACTATGGTATCCTAAGGAAGGCGGATTCGATTTAGTTGGATACAGCGACTCGGATCTCGGAGGCTGCAAGCTAGATAGGAAGAGTACAAGTGGAACTTGTCACTTTCTCGGACCTAGACTCGTTTCTTGGTTCAGTAAGAAGCAATTGGCTAACTCTCTTTCCACTACCGAATCAGTACTATCTTTTGGTAGGCTTTGTATGCAGATCCTTTGGATGCAGCAACAACTGTCAGACTATGGAATCGATGCTAGAGAGACTCCAATCATGTGTGATAGCACGAGTGCAATTGCAATCACGCACAATCCTGTTCTGCACTCGCGCACCAAACATATCAACATGAAGCATCATTTTATCAGGAATCATGTCGAGAACAAGGATGTTCGCCTGGAAAAGGTTCATACAGACATTCAGCTGGCCGACATTTTCACCAAGCCTCTCGACACAGCAAGATTCAACTTGCTCAGACAAGAATTGGGAATGCTACAGCCAGACTCCCTGTAAGTAATTTACTGTTTTTACTCAACAATTGAGGGGGAATGCTGTAAGACCCGTGAATACAGTATCCAACATTAATTATTTGAACACTCAGAATCATCAATACAATACTGTAGCGAACGAAGGCATATGAATCCTACAGCTGGTGTGTGCAATAATTAAGGGGGAATACTGTAGGACCCATGAATACAGCATTAATCCAAATATTGCTGTATGGAATTCAAAACCTATTAGTACCTTTTTAAGGGGGAACGATGTATCGACGCGGAGAACAACACATGCTATATGATTTCGATTCAGTATATAATATAATATTATTTCCTTTTAAAATAATTTTTGTCCACGTGCCCTGTTTTATGTCAAACGTCATGTTCATTAAATGCCTTACACGACATCTGGACAACTGAATCTCAAAAGCCGCGATGTTTTTAAATTGTTTATTATTTTTAAACCGCCGTTTTAGGCATTTAGGGTATCAACCTATGTCAGAAGTGGGACCCGCTCAATTTTAAACTTTTTAATGGATTAGCGTACCAGTTACACTCAATCCATCTTGACCGTTGATTTCAAAACCGGTTCCCATCCCTTAAAATCTGACCATTCGTACTCTGCAAACCCTATTTCGCCGCCCGACTATAAAAGGACTGAATCTGCCATTAGAGACTCTTTACGCTTTCTGCAATTACAAGAGTTCTCAAGCAAACAGCCTACATATTTTTCTGCATTTCACTGCATATTTCGATTGTTTTCTTGCACCTTTCTTTTTAAGAAAACATCAATGGCTGGTCAATCTTCTTCCCCTGTTCTGAAGAAATCCTCCAACATCATTGATGGCCGGATCTTCTCCAAACCTGTCATCATGGAGCGTATTATCTCGGAAACCAACGACACCGAACCGATGGAATATATCATTACTCGTCTTCAACAACAAGGCCTCTATCGCCTTGGGAGCAAGACTGCCGACAAATACGACGCCCATCTGGTTGAGGAATTCTACCTCAACGCCGCCGTCGGTTTTCTGTCACTGGCCCAGGGAGGTCATGTTGCTGACATCACTGCAACAGTCCAAGGAGTGGAGATCCGTATCGATCGCGATCTGCTCCAGAGAATCTACAGACTGCCCGCCGACGGCCTGACCATGGACCAACTTGAGTCGTTCGGGTCTCAAGAGCTCATTACTAAGTTTTATGGACTATTTACAGGGTCCAAAGTGGTTGATATGGTGACAACTACTTGTCACAAGAAAAATTTTCTTCTTCATTTTGTGTATCTTCATGACTTTTGCTCCAGGATTATTGAAAACCGAACCGGTGCGTTCGAGATGTGCACGAACTTAAGGTTCAGAATGATGGTAGCTATTTTGACCTGTGAAAAGGTCAATTGGTGCCAAATAATTCTGAAACGTCTACAAGAGGAGGTGTGCAAACCAGCCACCCAAAAGAAATCCTTTGGTTTAATGCTGAACTACATCCTGACGAAGTGCGGACTGACGCAATCCGCCGATGCGAAGAAGACTATCTCGAGGATATACTTAGGAGGCGTCAAGCCCACTGCGTATAACCAGAGCACCATGCATTGCAACCACCCGAGAACCAGGCACATGCCTATTTCTGACAACCCAAGAGATGAATCCGTGAAGGTCCCAGAAATGGAATCTTCAAAGAAGCGAAAGCGATCTCACAAAGAAGAAACTCTGCTGGTGAGAAGTCCAAGAAGAGACTCAGGAGGCTCTCAAAAATCAAATCTGCCAAGCACTCCAAGGAAGTCTCCCCCGTGGCGCAACCCACTGATGAAGAACCCCAGGGCCCAACCCCTGTGGAAGAGGTGTCTCCTACTGTATCGACAGTAGATCCCGAGCCTTTGGCGGCTAGGACGGATATCGAGACATCTGCCAACATTCAAGACTTTAGCGAGTCGGCTGCCCATTCGGAGCCAAAAGCTACTTCTCCTCTGTGGGATCCCACACCCGTGCAGGATCCATCATCCTTCAGGGCACCATCCCCTGTAAGGAGTCCCTCTTCCGCATGTGATCCCATACTGCACAGAATCCTCAAACAGCGTCTCCAGACGTTATTCGAAGTCCCTCCCCTGACTCGATCATTAATCAGACCCTTCTTTCGGTTCAAATTGAACATGCCTACGAAACATTTTTGCAATGGAAAGGCTACAGGCTAGCTCCGTACGATACACTGTACAACTGGAGCGATTGGAGCCACGAAGAGCGATTCGTCTCCGAAGTAACAGACTCAAGTGAAATTGAGGCCCTGCTTCGATGGGACAACGCCTCTTGCAAGGATCTAATTGAAAGCCATCTTCTGCACAAGTCTGACGCCAGGAGGAAAGGAAAGAATAAGTCAGAGGACTCTCCCTCCAATCCAAAAGATGACGAAGATCATGACTCAGACGACGACGACGACACTTTACAAGCAGGTCTGAGAATGAGTCGTGAAGAGGCTGAAGCTCGAGATGCCTCTGCACCCAGAGATGACGAAGGGCCTTCTACCCAAGCCAATCCCCCTTCGCCACAGCCGGAGAACATTCCCGACCAAGAGGAATCAGTCCCTCCAGTCGAGGAAGTTCAAGAAATTTTGGAACAGGCACCTGAGCCTGCTGCGACCGTAGAATCCGTTCCTGAAAGCCAACAGGAGGATTCAGTCCCTCCTGCATCCATGATTGCTGAAGAATTTTCGCAACAGGACGCTTCTCAACCCACTGTCGCCGAACCACAGGAAGCTGCTCCCACCCCTTCGACCGTGGAATCCGATGACGGTACCGAACCTGAGGATGTCCAACTTACTTCACGTCCATCCATGAATGTAAGAAAGTTGAACAGCGCTGCAGACCTTGCCCAACCAGATTCTCCGATCTCTGCCGCACGAAAAGAGCGCCTGCGTGCTCTTGGCCTTCAGACTGTATTCATCCAGGATGCAGTAAATGCTCTATCTTCCGTTGAAAAAGCACTGAATTGGATGCACACTTATGCCGTCGAAGAAATGACCACTCTCCAACATGAAGTATCTCGTGTTGTCGACGCATTCATTCTTTTGCCAGAAGTCTTCAAGCAAGCCTTGAAGATCATGGAAGATAAGCAGGAGCAACTGCTGAAGGAGGAAGCTACAAAGACGAGGATAGCTGAAGCCAAGACCGCTTGTGCAATGATTGAGAACAGCTCTCAACTGCGTGCTCACGACAAATGCATTCAGGAAATGTCGCAGACTCTTTCCTCCCTTGTCGAAAGAATGACCAGCATCGAGACCAAACAGGACGCTGCTCTTGAAATCCTGCAAAGTCTTGATGAAGCCAAAAAGGGGGAAGAGGCACGAGAAGCTGCTAGGAGAATAAGGCTGCAACAAGAAAGGGAATTTGAGGCTGCTCAGAAGAGTATCACTGCCGAATTGAACAAGCTAGCACCTCCGTCCCAAAGTTTTAAAATTTCAGGCTCCAGACCGGAATTTCATGATCCCAATGTCCCTTGGAAAACTCTTATTCAGAGACCTTCGGAAATTCGTCTGCCGACCAACCGCAACCCAACTGCTGACGAAGTGAAGCACTGGAGGAAGAACGAACTGATGAGATACTTTGTCAGACTCATCAGGGAATCCGCCATCTTCAAAAACTATAAAACGTTAGCGGAGGCCGCAGATAAATTTACGAAGATGCTAGAAGAAGGTAAACTCCCTCTCCAAGTCCAAATGAAATCCAAACATAGAAGAGGAGATCGGGTCACCCATCCAGAAGACTGGATACTTGCCTTTGATCGATCTTATGAAGGAAGAGCGATATATCAGGATCGAGGCAATGATTCACTTCAAAACTGGTGGCGTGGCACCGAGAACGAACCCGGAAAAAGACCATGGAGGCATGCGGATTATAGATAAAGGAGATGAAATCTATGTATATTTTTTTTTTTTGTAATTTCTATTCGAAACAGCAAACTATGTACTCAATCATTTTGAATATCAATAAAAACGTTTGTTTGTCTTGAAAGATTACAACTCGTAATCTACTGTGTTAATGTATGATTACTTAAATTGTTTGATAGAAATCTCAAGTTAGATAAACTTGATTGAAAAATAAGTCGCATTAACTAGTCTACGAGCAGTTCATAATTTGATTGTAAACTTAGAATACATTGTAAGATTGTGCTGCGCGCCAATCATAAGCTTAAGTTGTAAATCAGACGAACGTGCCTGCGAGCAGTTCATTATTATAGACTAAGTCACTAAGTCAGACCTTTTGACGAAAGACCAAGAAATCTGCCAGAAGTCATCAAAGAAGAACGCTTCATGAAGAAGGTTTTGGCATCATCAAGAAGACTTGAAGAGTTAAGAAAGTTAGTCTTGGCAAATTGTCAAAAAGGGGGAAATTGTTGGGAAAACAAAGACCCTGCATCGAAACAGCCGGGATACCCGATCCCTGTATCGAATGATATTTGATAAAGAGGTTTTGACATATATGCCAATCCGAATACAGTAAGGAAACTGTATCGAAGCTTTAAGGCTTTATTCTGTATCGAAGACCTGCCTCGAATCAGCACATAAAGTGAAACTCGTCTGTACAGCAAGTAATCTTGACAAAAGACCAAGTATGGAAACTGTCTCGAAACCCAAAATACAGTTATCTTCCATACAGCTCACAACAGGACAAGAAGGAACACAAGTCAAGTCCCGTTGAATAAAGAAGTATTTAAATACTCAAGGATAAAGTATTTAAATACTGCCAGTCTTCAGATCTTCAGAATCCCGCGAAATCCGGATCGTGTCATAATCCCGTTGGAACGGAATCTCATTCAAACGTATACATCTCAACGGATACATTCTTCAGAGACTATATATACCTTATGAAGACATTGAAGATCAGTTACCAAAAAGTAACCTAACACTCAAGCTATCAAAAGTTATCATCAGAGCAAACATATCTCCAAAGTATACTGCATTTAAGAACGAAAGAGATATACAGTGCTCAACACCAAGAACAGCCATCATCAGCTCAAGAACTTCAAAGCTGCTGTTCTTACCTGGTTACCTACCTTTTACCTCTGTGTAAAAACCGAGCTCTGTGTGAACTCAACAAGTTATTCTGACCTGTGTGGGACGAATAAGGACGAAGCTTTGGAACTGTGTGTGAAGAAGCTAGTCAAGAAGGAAGCTTTAACCAATCTGTGTGAACGGTTGAAAGCGACATTCTTTGTATCAATCTGTGTGAACGATACAAGGTAGGTTTGATTATAATTACGTAGTTGTGTACGCAGTAATTATAAATAAACTTTTTACTCCTGTGCGGAGGACCAGTGGACGTAGAGGGGTTTACCTCGAACCACTTTAATTACTGTGTTATTTACCTTCAGCTTTTACTGTTTTAAAATTACTGTGATATATTAAGTATACACCATACACTTCGTTGCTGTATCCACGGCAACCTACTGTATCCAAGACTTCTGCTACGCACTCATATTTAGAATCCGTACAGTTTGTTGTTTAAACCATTTTCCAAACTGTATCCAGTATACTTAAGTGGCCAACAATATCTCTTACGAAGTTTTCTTGTTAACGAATCCCACGAACGAATCTTTTCTTTTCCCGCACGAGCTCTTTGTGTTTTCACTCCTTCGTACCAAAGTGAAGCGTCTTTTCCCAATTTGAGAATTACATACTTGCACCGTTTCTCATTGTCGAGGTCTTTAAACTCGAACATGCGGTTAATCTTACGTTCCCATTCCAGGTAAACTTCAGGGTCTGTCCCACCAACGAACTCTGGAAGCTCATTAACCTTGAACTCTTCGACATGGCGTGAGGGTCGCTCATAGTCACCCCACCTAGGTTGCCAACGCTAGTCGCGTTGTTCTGGTATGTCACGCAATGCGTCGCGAAGTTTTGCCAAGAAATCAGCGTCGTTGAGATCCATAATGCCAAAGATCAAGAGCCTGGGGCTCCGATACCACTATCGATACCAGAACAAGCTATTTTGACGAGCAGAAGCGAACAACAAGAAACTGTCAGGAACTGATAACAACAGTTCGCTACAGCAATAACACTGGCTAGCGGTATGCGCGCGCGATAGGAAATGATGGCGGCAGCTCGATACAGCAACAAGACAGGAACTGGCCGAATGGAAACGACTCGAAACAGGCAACCTCCAAACAGCGGCACTCGAAACAGCAAGTTTCGGTCAGATGCCAATGGAAAACAAGAAACAAGTTCGAACGATCGAACAACACTTGATGCGAAATCCCGAACAAGTGCAACCCTATATCAAAAACAGGAAGAATATCGAAACGAGACAGGAAATAGTTGTTTTATCGAACTAGACCTATAATTTGATAAAGTGATTTCTTTTCAAGACCTATTCAGAATCAATCAGATTAAGATTCGAAAACACGTCGAATAATAATCAAAGTTTTGAAGGAAACTCGTCCAACACTTGAACAATATACAAGGTATGTTGTTTTATCATTCAATAATCTGTCCTCATTACAACTCCATCGCCCCTATTTATAGGCAAAAGTAGCCTCACAAGATAATCTAAACTATTACAAGCTGGTCTTAAAATAAGGAAAAGAAAATACAAGGTTCCCCACGTCACTTGCAAACAAGAGTAAAAGATGGGTTTTGTCTCCAAGGTGATAGCCGCCTTTCATATAGCATGTAGCCGAGATTCCTGCTGCTTTTATAATAAAGAAGGTGTTGAAATTCTTTTATTGTTTTGCTTTTACCACTTGGACCCTTTCCCCAAGATGCAATTTGCCCATATTTAAATTACTCCAAGTCCGGTTATTAAGGTAACTCCGGGTCTCGTATCCGTTTTCTCGCCTAGGTATGTTGGAGTATGGTCGAGGTGTTTTACGTCAATCCTTACTTCGTCTTCTTCGCTTGGAGTAGTCGGTTTCGTATCATAGCTTTATTATGCACTCGTTTTAAGATAAAAACAACTCGAAGCAACTTGTAGCTTCATTCTTGACTCGTTTGAACATAGAAGCAACTTGTAAAAACTTGTAGCTTCATTCTTCACTTTTTGAACACAAAAGCAAATTGTAGCTTTATTTTGACTGGTTCGAACATGAAAACAACTTGAAACAACTTGTAGCTTCATTATGCACTCGTTTGAAGAAAAAAACAACTTAAAACAACTTGTTGCTTCATTCTTGACTCGTTTGAATATGGAAGCAACTTGTAACTTCATTCTTTACTCTTTGAACATAGAAGAAAATTGTAGCTTTATTTTGACTCGTTCGAACATGAAAACAACTTGAAACAACTTGTAGCTTCATTATGCACTCGTTTGAATCAAAAAATAACTCGAAATAACTTGTAGCTTCATTCTTGACTCGTTTGAACATGGAAGCAACTTGTAAAAACTTGTAGTTTCATCTTTACTAGTTTGAACACATAAGCAAATTGTAGCTTTATTTTGACTCGTTCGAACATGAAAACAACTTGAAACAACTTGTAGCTTCATTATGCACTCGTTTGGAGAAAAAACAACTTGTAGCTTCATTCTTGACTCGTTTGAACATTGAAGCAACTTGAAAAACCTGTAGATTCATTCTTGACTGTTTGAACAAGGAAGCAACTTGTAGATGCATTTTGACTCGTATGAACATGAAAACAACTTGAAACAACTTGTAGCTTCATTATGCACTAGTTTGAAGAGAAAAACAACTCGTAACAACTTGTAGCTTCATTCTTGACTCGTTTGAACATGGAAGCAACTTGAAAGACATGTAGATTCATTCGTGACTGTTTGAACACGGAAGCAACTTGTAGCTTCATTTTGACTCGTGTGAACATGAAAATAACTCGTTTGAAGAAAAAACAACTCGTAATAACTTCTAGCTTTATTCTTGACTCGTTTGAACATGGAAGCATCTTAAAAGACTTGTACATTCATTCTTGACTGTTTGAACACGGAAGCAACTTGTAGCTTCATTTTGACTCGTATGAACATGAAAACAACTTGAAACAACTTGTAGCTTCATTATGCACTCATTTGAAGAAAAAACAACTCGTAACAACTTGTAGCTTCATTCTTGACTCGTTTGAACATGGAAGCAACTTCAAAGACTTGTAGATTCATTCTTGACTGTTTGAACACGGAAGCAACTTGTAGTTTCATTTTGACTCGTGTGAACATGAAAACAACTTGAAACAATTTGTAGCTTCATTATACACTCGTTTGAATCAAAAAAAACAACTCAAAACAACTTGTAGCTTCATTCTTGACTCGTTTGAAAAGGGAAGCAACTTGTAGCTTTATTCTTGAGTGTTTGAACACGGAAGCAACTTGTAGCTTCATTTTGACTCGTTTGAACATGAAAACAACTTTTAGCAACTTGTAGCTTCATTATGCACTCCTTTGAAGAAAAAACAACTCGAAACAACTTGTAGCTTCATTATGCACTCGTTTGAAGCAAAAAACAACTCAAAAGAACTTGTAGCTTCATTCTTGACTCGTTTGAACATGGAAGCAACTTGTAAAACTTGTAACTTCATTCTTAACTGTTTGAACACGGAAGCAACTTGTAGTTTTATTCTTGAGTGTTTGAACACAGAAGCAAATTGTAGCTTCATTTTGACTCGTTTGAACATGAAAACAACTTTAAACAACTTGTAGCTTCATTATGTACTCGTTTGAAGAAAAAAAACAACTCGAAACAACTTGTAGCTTCATTCTTGACTCGTTTGAACATAGTAGCAACTTGTAAAAACTTGTAGCTTCATCTTCACTGTTTGAACACAGAAGCAAATTGTAGCTTTATTTTGACTCATTGGAACATGAAAACAACTTGATACAACTTATAGCTTCATTATGCACTCGTTTGAATAAAAAACAACTCGTAACAACTTGTAGCTTCACTCTTGAGCCATTTGAACATGGAAGCAACTTGAAAAACTTGTAGATTCATTCTTGACTGTTTGAACAAGGAGGCAACTTGTAGCTTCATTTTGACTCGTGTGAACATGAAAACAACTTGAAACAACTTGTAGCTTCATTATGCACTTGTTTGAAGCAAAAAACAACTTGAAACAACTTGTAGCTTCATTATACATTCGTTTGAAGAAAAAACAACTCGTAACAACTTCTAGCTTTATTGTTGACTCGTTTGAACATGAAAGCATCTTAAAAGACTTGTACATTCATTCTTGACTGTTTGAACACGGAAGCAACTTGTAGCTTCATTTTGACTCGTATGAACATGAAAACAACTTGAAACAACTTGTAGCTTCATTATGCACTCATTTTAAGAAAAAAACAACTCGTAACAACTTGTAGCTTCATTCTTGACTCATTTGAACATGGAAGCAACTTGAAAGACTTGTAGATTCATTCTTGACTGTTTGAACATGAAAGCAACTTGTAGCTTCATTTTGACTCGTGTGAACATGAAAACAACTTGAAACAACTTGTAGCTTCATTATACACTCGTTTGAATCAAAAAACAACTCGAAACAACTTGTAGATTCATTCTTGACTCGTTTGAAAAGGGAAGCAACTTGTAGCTTTATTCTTGAGTGTTTGAACACGGAAGCAACTTGTAGCTTCTGGTACGAAACCGACTACTCCAAGCGAAGAAGACGAAGTAAGAATTGACGTAAAACACCTCGACCGCACTCCAACATACTTAGGCGAGAAAACAGAAACGAGGCACGAAGTTACCTTGATAATTGGAATTGGAGTAACTTAAACGAAAGACAACTTGCATCTTGGGGAGGGGAAGAGGTCCAAGTGGTTAGGACAAAACAATAAAAGAATTTTTTTACTACAAAAGCAGCAGGATTCTCGGCAGTATACTTGGAAAAAGGCGGCTATCACCTTGGAGACAAAACACAGCTTTTACTTTTGTTTGCAAGTGACATGGGGAACCTTTTATTATCTTTTCATTATTTTAAGAACAACTTGTAATAGTTTAAATTATTTTGTCAGGCCACTTTTAGCTATAAATAGTGGCGATGAAGTTGTGATAGAGGATTATTGATTGTTGAAGAAATAGGAACACACTTTATGTTTTTCCCTGGTGAATGCTTTTCATCAAAACTTGATTTTTATTCGACGCGTTTTCGAGTATTAATCTGATTGATTCTCAATAGGTCTTCAGGAGAAATCTCTTTGTCGAATTATAGGTCTAATTCGATAGAAACATGATACGAAGCCGACTACTCCAAGCGAAGAAGACGAAGTAAGAATTGACGTAAAACACCTCGACCGCACTACAACCTACTTAGGCGAGAAAACAGAAACGAGTCACGGAGTTACCTTAATAGTCGGAATTGGGATAACTTAAAAGACAAGCAGCATCTTGGGGAGGGAAAAAGGATCAAGTGGCAACTAAACAAATAAAAGGATGTTCAGCTTTCTCTTACAAAAAGTAGCAGGATTCTTGGAAAAAAGGCGGCTGTCAGCAAGCAACTTGGAGACAAAGACCCAGCTTTTACTTTTGTCAACAAGTGACATGGGGAACCTTTTTATTATCTTTCCTTATTTTAAGCTCAACTTGTATTAGTTTAATTTATCTCATCAGGCTGATTTTGCCTATAAATAGCGGCAGTAGAGTTCTAATGAAGGATTATTGAATGTTGAAGAAATAAGAACACTTTGTGTTTTTCCCTTGGTGAATGCTTTTCATCAAAACTTGGTTTTTATTCGACGCGTTTCGAGTATTAATATGATTGATTCTCAATAGGTCTTGAGGAGAAATCTCCTTATTGAATTATAGGTCTAATTTGATAAGAACACCTGTTTATATCCAGTTTCGATATTCTGTTTGTTTCTCGATACAGTTTTATACTTGTCCGATATTTCGCATAAAGTGTTGTTCGATCCTTTGAACTTATTTCCTGTTTTAACTTTGCTTCCGTCCAAAACATGCTGTTTCGAGTGTCGCTGTTTGGAGGTGGCCTGTTTTGAGTCATTTTCTAGTTGGCCAAATTTCTATCTTGTTGCTGTATCGAATTACCGTTTTCATCATTCGACAGTATTGTTGCTGTAGCGAGCTGTTGTCATCAGATCCCGACAGTTTCTTGCCGCTAGTTTCCGCTCGTCAAAAAGCCTTCCGCTGTATCGATAGCGAATTTGCATCATAAGTGAGAATTCGTATCATAAGTGGTATCGGAGCCCAAGTTCTTGATCTTTGACATTATGGATCTCAACGACGCTGATTTCTTGGCAAAACCTCGTGATGCATTGCGTGACGTACCAGAACAACGTGACCAGCGTTGGCAACCTAGGCGTGGTGACTATGAACGGCCCTCACGCCATGTTGAAGAGTTCAAGGTGAATGAGCTCCCAGAGTTCGTTGGCGGAACAGATCCAGAAGTTTACCTGGAATGGGAACGAAAAATTGATCGTATGTTCGAATTTAAAGACCTTGACGATGAGAAAAGGTGTAAGTATGCAATTCTCAAGTTGGGGAAAGGAGCTTCACTTTGGTACGAATGAGTGAAAACACGAAGAGCTCGTGCGGGAAAAGAAAAGATCCGTTCGTGGGATTCGTTAAAAAGAAAACTTCGCAAAAGATATGTACCAGCATCACACCGGTTGTCCTTGTACAGGAAGATTGCAGATCTCATGCAAGAAAAGTTAAATGTCAGTGAGTACATTGAGGAGTTTGAAAATCTAACCTTAATGTGAGAAATAGAGGAGAATGAGGAGCAGAATATGTCACGATTCTTGCGTGGCTTAACCAAAGCATAGCTAACTCGGTGGAACTGTATCCATACGAGGACTTCGATACATTATGTGGGTTATGTGTGAAGTTAGAAGCGCAAAACAGGATGAAGATGTATAAACCCGAGTTTCCAGTCAAATTTGGAAACCCAAGCATCGGATCTAGTTCAGCTGCTAAGGCAACTGTACCGACTCCGGTTCCTGTTGCGATTCATGCTAAGACAATTGTACCCTACGCACCGAAGGAGACGAGTTTGGCTAAAGTGAGATGTTTCAAATGTCAAGGATTCAGGCATTATCAAAATGCTTGTCCGAACAAGCGAGTGGTGACACTAAGGGAAGCTGTCACGATCCGAGACGAGTTGTTGGTTGAGGAAGAAAGACTGGGTGATGTATTTGATTTCGACATGAAGGATGAAGAAGGAGAAGAATGTGAGACTTACGATGCTCCAAGCTATGACACGGCTTTAGTTCTGCGGACGCTACAAGCCAAAATCAAGCTTCAATGATTCGAACAATGGAATCAAATATTTCACACGAAGTGTCAAGTTGGAAATAAATGGTGTAGTTTGATCGTTGATGGAGGAGTTGCACCAACGCCGCTTCGGCGAGATGGTGACTAAACTCGGGCTGACCACTACGGCTCACCCGAAACCTTACACTTTGCATTGGCTCGATGATGGGAGCAAAATAAGGGTGACTAAACAAGTGAGGATTGGACTAGCCATGGGTTCATATGAAGACAATGTATTATGTGATGTACTCCCGATGGATGCATGCCATGTACTGTTGGGAAGACCATGGATGTTTGATAGGGACATTTTACACTGAGTAAGAAGCAATGAGTACGAGTTACGGGATAAGGGCAAAAAAATTGTACTTAAACCGATGTCACCTCACGCTATTCACTCTATGAGTTCCAGTAGGAGTGAAAAACCAAAACTGGCCATGTTTGCTAGCGAGTGGGATGTGGAACATGCTCTTAATGATGGCAAATGCGTGTACTTGTTGGTTCTGAAGGAAACACGGAATGGTAACATGGTTGTAGGAAACGATAGGATGGATGCCTTATTGCACGAATTTGCGGATGTTTTTCCCGAAGAATTACCGTCGGGTTTGCCACCAATTCGTGGGATTGAACATCAGATCGACCTCATACCGGGCGTGTCGCTACCTAACAAAGCTGCCTATAGATGTAATCCCGAGGATACGAAGGAATTACAAAACCAAATCGAAGAACTGATGGATCGTGGGTATGTTCGAGAAAGCCTAAGTCCTTGTGCAGTTCCGGTATTACTGGTTCCTAAGAAAGACGGATCTTGGAGAATGTGTATTGACAGTCGAGCTGTGAACAATATAACCATCAAGTATCGATTTCCAATTCCGAGGCTTGATGACATGTTGGACGAATTACACGGATCAGTGATCTTTTCAAAAGTTGATCTACGAAGTGGTTATCACCAGATTCGGATGCGGGAAGAAGATGAGTGGAAGACAGCCTTCAAAACTAAACACGGGCTGTATGAATGGACCGTTATGCCGTTCGGTCTTACAAATGCACCGAGTACTTTCATGCGCTTGATGAATGAGGTACTTAAGCCATTTTTAGGGAAATTTGTGGTTGTATACTTAGATGATATTTTGATCTACAGCCGATCATTACAAGAACATTTCGAACACTTGAGGCAAGTCTTCGAAACCCTTAGAGACCAGAAGCTGTATGGAAAAAAGGAGAAGTGCTCATTTTTGGTCGAAAGTATAGTCTTTCTTAGCTATATTCTTTCAAAGGATGGAGTGTCGGTTGATCAAGAAAAGATCGAAGCAATTAAGTCCTGGCCAGTTCCCACTACAGTGACGGAAGTTAGATCGTTCCACGGACTGGCTTCATTTTACCGAAGATTCATTCGAGACTTTAGTACCATTGCAAGCCCAATAACCGAATGTTTGAAGAAGGTGATACGAATTATGTATATAAGTGTACGTAAAATGTATAAAATACAACGGAAGATTATCACGGTTTTTACAAGTATCAAAGTAACAACGAAAATAAAAGGTGGTGGCCGAATTTATATGGTTTCGGCCGTGAGGTAGGATAGTGTATGGATTTGAATGTGTTTTATCGAATTAGACCCATAATCCGATAAAGATAATCTCTCCTCAAGACCTATTGAGAATTGATCGAGTTATAATTTGAGACGCGTCGAAATAATAACCAAGGTTTTGTTGAACTCGTTCAACGTATATTTCAAGAGAAATATAATGTTTATAACTTTCAAGATGATTACAAAATGTTGAGGATGAGGCTATTATATAGCCATTTACAACTCCTAACAAAGCCAAACAAGATCACACAAAATCAAGCTAAAAGACAAGCAATTATTAAACTAAAACATCAAGACTTTTGACAAAGATTAAAAACAACACATGCTTGGCTTCTTCCATGTTGATTTCGGCCGTGGGGTAGCATGAAGGAAGGAGATCACCATCTATCTCATGTGATAAGGCTTTGACAAAGACTTGAACAAGAAAGCAACATCTTGAAGTCTTCCTCCACATGTGGTTCGTCCGAATTGTTATTCAAGGGGTGGAGGGAAATCAAATCTCATGTGTTGATATGGTGGATTTTGAAAATGGACACAAAGTTGAAAGTAGTGGGGACAAAAGATCCTTCAAGGATGCATGTCACAATCGGCCGAAATCTTCCCAAAATGGCCGATTTTGTATGCATGAACATGCATACGTGTGCATGTTTTGATACGTCTAAGTTATCCCAGTTCCGATTATTAAGATCGTTCCCATTTCCGCGGATGTTTTCTCACCGAAGTACGTGGGTGCATGTGCATGCTACTTGGTATCGTCACCTACGTCAATTCTTACTTCGCTTACTTCGTTTGGAGATGCCATAATCGCATCATCCCCTCCCCCTTTGAAAGGAATTGACCTCAATTCAGTGATTCCCTCGTCGTCAAGGTAAGAAGATAGATCGCCCACGTTAAAAGTGGCGTGTACCCCATAGTCGCCCAGGAGTTCTACTTTATACGCATTGTCGTTCACTTTTCCCACGATTTTGTAAGGTCCCTCGGCCCTCGGCATAAGTTTGTTCTTGCGTTTGCTAGGAAATCTCTCTTTTCTTAAGTGTACCCAAACCAAGTCGCCTACTTCGAATAGTCTCGGTTTTCTGTGATTGTTGGATTTCCGTTTGTATTCATCATTCACCTCTTTGATGCGATCATGTATTTGTCCGTGCAATTTGATCATCGACTTAAGTTTCGACTCCGCATCTCTGTGTACCAACTCGTCTTTCGGCAATGGAATCAAGTCCAAGGGTATATAAGGATTTAATCGGTAAACGATTTCAAAAGGAGAATGTTCCGTAGCATGTGTAGGGGATCGGTTATAGGCAAATTCCGCATGAGCAAGTTTCACGTCCCAATCCTTTTGCGTTTTATTCACAAGTCCTTGCAACAACATTCCTAATGTTCGATTTGTGACCTCGGTCTGACCATCGGTTTGCGGATGGTGCGAAGTGCTAAATAAGAGCTTCGTTCCCACTTTCCTCCATAAAGTATTCCAAAAATAGCTAAGGAATTTCGAATCCCGATCCGACACAATAGTCTTCGGAACTCCATGTAAACGAACCACCTCTCGGAAATATAAGTCGGCCACGTTGCTTGCGTCGTCGGTTTTGTGGCAAGCCACGAAATAAGCCATTTTTGAGAACCGATCAACAACCACCATAATAGCATCTTTACCTCGTTGAGTACGGGGTAAAGTGATGATAAAATCTATGGATACATCTTCCCACGGTCTTTCTGGAACCGGTAGAGGCATATATGATCCCGATTTGAATGAACTCTTCGAGATGTGACATGTTACACATTTACTTAAAACATTGTAAACGTCTTTTAGCATTTTAGGCCAAAAGAAATGTTCTTTTAGTACTTCCAATGTTTTAGCCGTGCCAAAATGTCCTGCTAAACCTCCTCCGTGAGCTTCCCGGACCAATAATTCCCGAACCGCCTGTTTTGGAACACAAAGTCTATTTCCTTTAAATAGGAAATCATCTTGTAACATGAACTCCCCGAACGGACCAGATTTGCAACGAGTAAAAATTTCTCCGAAATCCTCATCATTTTCATAACATTCCTTCAGCATTTCGAAACCAAGTAACCGAACCTCCAGAGTAGAAAGTAAGGCATACCTCCTAGATAACGCATCCGCAACGACATTGCTTTTACCGTCTTTGTACTTGGATGAAAAGTGAAATGATTGTAGGAATTCCACCCACTTGGCATGCCTCGGACTCAGTTTATGTTGCCCGTTAATGTACTTCAATGATTCGTGATTCGAGTGTAGAATAAAATGCTTCGTCGGTAAGTAATGACTCCAATGATCAAGGGCCCGTACGATAGCATAGAATTCTTTGTCGTAAGTACAATAATTCAACCGAGCTCCGTTCAACTTCTCCGAAAAGTAAGCGATAGGTCGTTTACCTTGAATAAGAACTGCTCCAATTCCAACTCCGCTAGCGTCACATTCCACCTCAAATGGTTGTGAAAAATCGGGTAACGTTAAAATCGGTGCTTCACATAACTTTTCTTTTAATTTTTCAAAAGCTTTTTGGGCAGCCTCCTTCCATGCAAATGAACCTTTTTTAAGACACTCCGTGATCGGACTAGAGATGGTACTAAAGTCCCGTATGAATCGTCGGTAAAAAGAAGCGAGGCCATGAAATGATCGTACCTCCGTGATAGTTTTTGGTGTCGGCCAAGACTTGATTGCCGCGATTTTCTCTTGATCCACCGAAACTCCTTCTTTAGAAACGACATAGCCAAGAAAGACAAGACTCTCGACTAGAAAAGTACACTTTTCCCGCTTTCCATAAAGTTTCTGTTTCCTTAGAGTTTCAAACACGTGCCGCAAGTGTTCAAGATGCTCCTCTAAGGATCGACTGTAGATTAAAATGTCGTCTAAGTACACGACAACAAACTTCCCCAAGAATGATTTAAGAACCTCGTTCATCAATCTCATGAAAGTGCTCGGGGCATTAGTGAGGCCGAATGGCATCACGACCCATTCGTAAAGTCCATTCTTCGTTTTAAATGCCGTCTTCCATTCGTCTCCCTCTCGCATGCGAATTTGATGGTATCCGCTCCGTAAATCAACTTTTGAGAATATAACTGAGCCATGCAACTCGTCTAACATGTCGTCTAGTCTCGGGATGTGGAATCGATACTTGACGGTGATGTTATTCACGGCTCTACTGTCAATGCACATCCGCCATGATCCGTCTTTTTTTGGTACAAGTAGGACTAGAACCGCACATGGACTTAAACTCTCTCGGACATATCCGTGACTCATGAGTTCTTCAATTTGACATTGTAGTTCTTTGGTTTCTTCGGGATTACAACGATACACTGCCTTGTTCGGCAATGGAGCTCCTGGTATAAGATCAATTTGCTGTTCGATTCCGCGGATAGGTAGTAATCCCACCGGCAAGTCTTCGGGAAAGACATCCGCGAACTCGTGCAACAGTGTATTTATCTCTTCTTTGTGGTGTGATTTTGTAGCAAGGTTTCGGGTCTCTTTGATCGTTATTAAATAAACACGTTCGCCATCGTCAATGGCGTGTCCGACTTCCTTTTCGTTTGCAAACATCATGAGCTTCGGTCCTTCGACTTTTTTTGAACTCATTGTTCGGATATCTTGAGGTGACATAGGTTTAAGAACAATTTTTTTACCTTTGTCTCGTAACTCATACTCGTTGCTCCTCCCTCGATGTAGTACGTCCCGATCAAATAACCAAGGTCTTCCCAACAACACGTGACATGCGTCCATCGGTAGTACATCGCATATAATATCATCACCATACGAACCCATGGTGAGTCCGACCTTCACTTGTCTTGATACTCTCACTTTATTTCTATCATCGAGCCAATGGAGTGCATACGGCTTTGGATGAGCCGTAGTGATTAGTCGGAGCTTCGAAACCATCTCGCTTGACACCACATTCGTACAACTTCCACCGTCAATGATCAAGCTACACCATTTCTCTCCGACACGACACTTTGTGTGAAAGATTTGATCTCGTTGTTCTATGTCACTCGGGGCCGCCTTCGTTTGTAACATGCGAAGGACGAGGTTCGTGTCATAATTCGGGGCATCGTATGCCTCGCAATCTTCTTCTTATTCGTCGGCTTCCAAGTTAAAGACGTCTCCAATTTTTTCTTCTTCGGCTAGTAATTCTTCTCGGACGGCTATTGCTTCTCGTAACGTTACTATTCTTCGATTTGGACAAGCACTTTGATAGTGTCCAAATCCTTGACATTTGAAATACCAAACTTTAGATAAGCTTGTTTCCTTTGGCGTGAGAGGAGTTTTTGGAATGGTAGTAACGGGTGGGCTCGCCCTGACAGTTTTTGGAAATGAGCTAGAACTCGTGCCAAAGTTGGTATTTCCAAATTTAGGTGGGAATTCGGGTTTTGAAATTTTTTTCTTGTTTTGAGTTTCCAACTTTATGCAAAGTCCGCACAAAGTATCAAAGTCGGAATAGGAGTAGAGTTCCACGGAATTAGCAATGTTTCTATTCAAGCCTCGTAAGAAACGGGACATCCATAATTCTTCGCTCTCTTCAAGTTCTCCCATCAAGGTCAAGTTTTCAAACTCTTCGATGTATTCTCCTACACTTAGATTTCCTTGTGTGAGGTCAGAAATTTTTCGATATAAACTTAACTTGTGTGTAGCCGGTACATATCTCTTACGTAGTTTCTTTTTTAGAGAATCCCACGAACGTATCTTTTCCTTACTTGCATCATTTTCCATCATCGAGGTCCTTGAACTCAAACATTCGTTCAATTTTCCTTTCCCACTCCAAATAAGTCTCGGGATCGGTGCCACCTACGAACTCCGGAAGTTCGCTTGTCTTGAATTCATCCGCATGTTGTGGTGCATGCATGGCGTCGTATCCTCGTCGTGCATGGATTCGGGGCTCCGGCAAGCCTCGAAGAACGTCACGCAATTTGGCTATTTCTTCATCGGTGAATGCCATCTTCTAGAGTAACGTCGAGAACCATGAAACGAATGGCTCTCTGATACCACTTATGATACGAATTACGTATATAAGTGTACGTAAAACGTATAAAATACAACGGAAGATTATCACGGTTTTTACAAGTATCAAAGTAACAACGAAAATAAAAGGTGGTGGCCGAATTTATATGGTTTCGGCCGTGAGGCAGGATAGTGTATGGATTTGAATGTGTTTTATCGAATTAGACCTATAACTCGATAAAGATAATCTCTCCTAAAGACCTATTGAGAATTGATCAAGTTATAATTCGAGACGCGTCGAAATAATAACCAAGGTTTTGTTGAACTCGTTCAACGTATATTTCAAGATAAATACAATGTTTATAACTTTCAAGATGATTACAAAATGTTGAGGATGGGGCTATTATATAGCCATTTACAACTCCTAACAAAGCCAAACAAGATCACACAAAATCAAGCTAAAAGACAAGCAATTATTAAACTAAAACATCAAGACTTTCGACAAAGATTAAAAACAACACATGCTTGGCTTCTTCCATGTTGATTTCGGCCGTGGGGTAGCATGAAGGAAGGAGATCACCATCTATCTCATGTGATAAGGCTTTGACAAAGACTTGAACAAGAAAGCAACATCTTGTAGTCTTCCTCCACATGTGGTTCGGCCGAATTGTTATTCAAGGGGTGGAGGGAAATCAAATTTCATGTGTTGATATGGTGAATTTTGAAAATGGACACAAAGTTGAAAGTAGTGGGGACAAATGATCCTTCAAGGATGCATGTCACAATCGGCCGAAATCTTCCCCAAATGGCCGATTTTGTATGCATGAACATGCGTACGTGTGCATGTTTTGATACGTCTAAGTTATCTCGGTTCCGATTATTAAGATCGTTCCCATTTCCGCGGATGTTTTCTCACCGAAGTACGTAGGTGCTGATACGGATTACGTACGTAATGCGTATGAAATACAACGGAAGATTATTATGTCTTGACAATTATCAAAGTATCACTCGAAAATTACAAGGGGGTGACCGAATTTGAATGGATTTCGGCCGTGAAGTAGTATGATATACGGATTTGGATGTGTTTTATCGAATTAGACCTATAACTCGATAAAGATAATCTCTCCTCAAGACCTATTGAGAATTGATCAAGTTAAAATCTCGAGACGCGTCGAAATAATAACTAAAGTTTTGTTGAACTCGTTCAACGTATATTTCAAAGAAATACAAGGTTTATTAATATTCAAGATGATTACAAATACAACAAGTACTACTATATATAGTAGTTCCCAACTATAAGAAAATACAACAAAACAAGAAAATGAAGCTTCCTATCTTGCTACCATTCGGCCGAAATATCCAAGGAGTAGATACCAAGCATCTTGGTTTTATTAGGTGATTATGACATGAAGAAATCTTTGATGAATCTTGGACTTATTATGGTGATGGTGACATGAAGAAGATATTTGATGAAAGTCTTCATCAAATCTTATACTTGGGCCGATTTTGTAGTGAGGTGGGGAAGGAGAAATATCTTCATGCATCTTGACAAATCATGAGTCCCTTTCAAGCATGATATGGCCGATTTTTCATGCTTTCGGACCGATTCCATCGTCGAGTTTTACGTTACTCCGGTTCCGATTAACAACGTAACTCCAATCCGCGTGTTCTTTTCTCCCAAGTATAACGATGCATGACCATGCGAATTTGTATCGTCGTGGATGTCGATTTTTATTGGAGCTTCTTCGATTGGAATATTAGGTATCGTATCATTCCCTCCTTCTTTGAAAGGAATTGACCTCAATTCCGTAATGCCATCGTCGTCAAGGTAAGGCGAGAGATCACCTACGTTGAATGTCGCGTGTACTCGTGTCGCCGGAAGTTCTACTTTGTAGGCGTTGTCGTTCACTTTTCCCACAATTTTGTACGGACCTTCGGCTCTCGGCATTAATTTGTTCTTGCGTTTGCTTGGGAATCGTTCTTTTCTAAAATGTATCCAAACTAAGTCGCCAACATCAAATAATCTCGCTTTTTTATTTTTGTTCGACTTCCGTTTGTAAATTTCATTCACTTCTTTAATCCGCTCTCGTACCTTTTCATGTAACTTCATCATTGACTTGAGTTTTGATTCTGCGTCTTTGTGAACCAATTCGTCGCTCGGCAATGGAATCAAATCCAATGGCATGTGCGGATTTATTCCGTATACTACTTCAAAAGGTGAATGGGCCGTGACGAAGCCGGGTGATCGGTTGTATGCGAATTCCGCATGTGCAAGTTTAACGTCCCAATCCTTTTGTGTTTTATTCACCAATCCCCGCAATAATGCTCCCAAGGTTCGATTAGTCACCTCGGTCTGTCCATCGGTTTGTGGGTGATGTGAAGTACTGAATAGGAGTTTAGTACCCACTTTTCTCCATAAAGTATTCCAGAAGTAACTCAGAAATTTAGAATCTCGATCCGACACGATAGTTTTTGGAACTCCGTGTAAACGAACTACTTCCCGGAAGTACAAGTCCGCCACATTGCTTGCATCATCGGTTTTGTGGCATGCTATAAAGTGAGCCATTTTCGAAAAACGGTCGACGACCACCATGATCGAGTCTTTGCCTCGTTGAGTACGAGGTAAAGCCACAATAAAATCCATCGAGACATCCTCCCATGGTCGTAACGGTATTGGCAACGGCATGTATGTACTTGGCTTGAACGAACTTTTCATCATGTGACAAGTGACGCATTTACTCACGATTGTGCTTACGTCACCATACATCTTTGGCCAAAAGAAATGCTCTTTTAGCCGAGCCGAAATGACCGGCTAGTCCTCCTCCGTGCGCCTCCCGAACTAGCAATTCCCGAATTGTATGTCTCGGCACACATAATTTATTTCCCTTGAAAAGAAAGCCATCCTGTAAAACAAATTCTTCGTACGGGCCTGTTTTACAATGGATAAAAATTTCTCCGAAGTCCAAATCGTCACTGTAATGATCTTTCAAAGTCTCGAACCCCAACAAACGAACATCTAGAATCGACAGTAAGGCATACCGTCTTGATAGTGCATCCGCCACTATATTACTCTTCCCGTCTTTGTACTTGGATGAAAAGTGAAAAGATTGTAAAAATTCCACCCATTTTGCATGTCTCGGACTTAGCTTGCTTTGCCCGTTGATGTATTTCAACGACTCGTGATCCGAATGTAACACGAAATGTTTCGAACGTAAATAGTGACTCCAATGATCGAGTGCTCTTACGATAGCATAGAACTCCTTGTCGTAAGAACAATATTAATTCGGGCGCCACTTAATTTCTCCGAAAAATAGGCGATGGGACGGCCTCTTTGAATAAGTACTGCCCCGATTCCAACTCCGCTAGCGTCGCATTCCACCTCAAATGGTTGTGAAAAATCGGGTAACGTCAAAATCGGCGCTTCACATAACTTTCCCTTTAATTTTTCAAAAGCCTTTTGGGCCGCCTCGTTCCATGCAAAGGTTCCTTTTTTAAGACACTCCGTGATCGGATGGAGATGGTGCTAAAATCCGGATGAATCGTCGGTAAAAGAAGCTAGGCCATGAAATGATCGTACCTCTGTGATTGTTTTTGGTATCGGCCAAGACTTGATGGTCGCGATCTTCTCTTGGTCCACCGACACTCCTTCTTTAGAAACGACATAGCCGAGAAAGACAAGACTCTCGACTAGGAAAGTACACTTCTCCCGCTTTCCATAAAGTTTCGTTCCCTTAGAGTTTCAAACACGTGCCGCAAATGTTCGAGATGCTCCTCTAAGGATCGACTGTAGATCAAAATGTCGTCTAAGTACACGA
This sequence comes from Orobanche coerulescens, assembly GCA_033398695.1. NCBI lineage: Eukaryota > Viridiplantae > Streptophyta > Magnoliopsida > Lamiales > Orobanchaceae > Orobanche > Orobanche coerulescens. The sequence goes on along the minus strand of CM065811.1, from coordinate 98,631,376 downwards.
CAACAAACTTTCCCAAGAAAGGTTTGAGAACCTCGTTCATCAACCTCATAAAAGTGCTCGGGGCATTAGTGAGGCCGAATGGCATCACCACCCATTCGTAAAGTCCATTCTTTGTTTTAAATGCCGTCTTCCATTCGTCTCCCTCTCGCATGCGGATTTGATGGTATCCGCTCCGCAAATCAACTTTTGAAAATATAACCGAGCCATGTAACTCGTCTAACATGTCGTCTAGTCTCGGGATGGGGAACCGATACTTGACGGTGATGTTATTCACGGCTCTACTGTCAATACACATTCGCCATGATCCGTCCTTTTTTGGTACAAGTAGGACTGGAACCGCACACGGACTTAAACTTTCTCGGACATATCCGTGACTCATGAGCTCATCAATTTGACGTTGGAGTTCTTTGGTTTCTTCGGGATTACAACGATACGCCGCTTTGTTCGGTAATGGAGCTCCTGGTACAAGATCAATTTGGTGTTCGATTCCGCGGATAGGTGGTAATCCCACCGGCAAATCTTCGGGAAATACATCCGCGAACTCGTGTAATGATGTATCTATCTCTCCTTCGTGGTGTGATTCGGTAGCAAGGTTTCGGAATTCTTTGATCATCATTAAATAAACACGTTCGCCATCGTCAATGGCGTGTTCGACTTCTTTCTCGTTGGCAAGCATCGTAAGTTTCGGCCCTTCGATTTTTTTTGAACTCATCGTTCGGATAGCTTGAGGTGACATAGGTTTAAGAACAATTTTTTTACCTTTGTCACGTAACTCATACTCGTTACTCCTCCCTCGATGTAGTACGTCCCGATCAAATAACCAAGGTCTTCCCAACAATACGTGACATGCGTCCATCGGTAGTACATCGCATGTAATATCATCGCCATACGAACCCATGGTGAGTCCGACCTTCACTTGTCTTGAAACTTTCACCTTATTTCCATCATCGAGCCAATGGAGTGCATACGGCTTTGGATGAGCCGTGGTGATTAATCCGAGCTTTGAGACCATCTCGCTTGATGCCACGTTTGTACAACTTCCACCGTCAATGATCAAGCTACACCATTTCTCTCCGACACGACACTTCGTGTGAAAGATTTGGTCTCGTTGTTCTATGTCACTCGGGGCCGCCTTCGTTTGTAACATGCGAAGGACGAGGTTCGTGTCATAGTTCGGGGCATCGTATGCCTCGCATTCTTCTTCTTCTTCATCAGCTTCCAAGTTAAAGACGTCTCCAATTCTTTCTTCTTCAACTAGTAATTCTTCTCGGACGGCTATGGCTTCTCGTAGCATCACAATTATCCGATTTGGACAAGCACTTTGATAGTGTCCAAATCCTTGACATTTGAAACACCGTACTTTAGATAGGCTTGTTTCTTTTGGTGTGATAGGAGTTTTTGGAATGGTAGTAACGGGTGGACTTGTGGTGACAGTTTTTGGAAACGAGCTAGAACTCGCGCCAAAGTTGGTATTTCCGTATTTAGATGGGAAATCGGGTTTAGAAAGTTTTGTCTTGTTTTGATTTTCCAACTTTATGCAAAGTCCGCATAAAGTATCAAAGTCGGAATAGGGGTAGAGTTCCACGGAATTAGCAATATTTTTATTCAAACCTCGTAGGAAACGGGACATCCGTAATTCTTCGCTTTCTTCAAGTTCTCCCATCAAGGATAAGTTTTCAAACTCCTCGATGTACTCCTCGACACTTAGCTTTCCTTGCGTGAGGTCAGAAATTTTTCGATACAAGCTTAACTTGTGTGTAGCCGGGACATATCTTTTTCGTAGTTTCTTTTTTAGAGAATCCCACGAACGTATCTTCTCTTTTCCGGCACGAACTCTTTGTGTCTTCATTCGCTCAAACCAAAGGTAAGCTCCCTTTCCAAGTTTGAGAATCGCATACTTGCAACGTACCTCGTCATTGAGATCCTTGAACTCAAACATTCGTTCAATTTTCCTTTCCCACTCCAAATAAACCTCGGGATCAGTGCCGCCTACGAACTCCGGAAGTTCGCTTGTCTTGTATTCATCAGCATGTCGTGGTGCATGCATGGTGTCGTATCCTCATCGTGCATGGATTCTGGGCTCCGGTAAGCCGCGAAGAACGTCACGTAGTTGTGCTACTTCTTCATCGGTGAATGCCATTTTCTTGAGTAACGTCGAGAACCGTGAGACAAATGTCTCTGATACCACTTATGATACGGATTACGTACGTAATGCGTATGAAATACAACGGAAGATTATTATGTCTTGACAATTATCAAAGTATCACTCGAATATTACAAGGGAGTGACCGAATTTGAATGGATTTCGGCCGTGAAGTAGTATGATATACGGATTTGGATGTGTTTTATCGAATTAGACCTATAACTCGATAAAGATAATCTCTCCTCAAGACCTATTGAGAATTGATCAAGTTAAAATCTCGAGACGCGTCGAAATAATAACTAAAGTTTTGTTGAACTCGTTCAACGTATATTTCAAAGAAATACAAGGTTTATTAATATTCAAGATGATTACAAATACAACAAGTACTACTATATATAGTAGTTTCCAACTATAAGAAAATACAACAAAACAAGAAAATGAAGCTTCCTATCTTGCTACCATTCGGCCGAAATATCCAAGGAGTAGATACCAAGCATCTTGGTTTTATTAGGTGATTATGACATGAAGAAATCTTTGATGAATCTTGGACTTATTATGGTGATGGTGACATGAAGAAGATATTTGATGAAAGTCTTCATCAAATCTTATACTTGGGCCGATTTTGTAGTGAGGTGGGGAAGGAGAAATATCTTCATGCATCTTGACAAATCATGAGTCCCTTTCAAGCATGATATGGCCGATTTTTCATGCTTTCGGACCGATTCCGTCGTCGAGTTTTACGTTACTCCGGTTCCGATTAACAACGTAACTCTAATCCGCGTGTTCTTTTCTCCCAAGTATAACGATGCATGACCATGCGAATTTATATCGTCGTGGATGTCGATTTTTATTGGAGCTTCTTCGATTGGAATATTAGGTATCGTATCAGGTGCATGTGCATGCAACTTGGTATCGTCACCTACGTCAATTCTTACTTCGCTTACTTCGTTTGGAGATGCCGTAATCGCATCAGAAGGGCACGTTTAATTGGAGCCGGGCTGCTCAGGAGTCATTTGCAAATTTGAAGACGAAGTTGTGCGAAGCACCAATCTTAGCATTACCCGATTTTTCGCAACCGTTTGAGGTAGAATGTGATGCTAGCGGAGTGGGCATTGGAGCGGTTCTTATTCAAGGAAAACGGCCTATTGCTTATTTCTCAGTGAAGTTAAACGGTGCTCGTCTCAATTATTGTACATACGACAAAGAGTTTTATGCTATTGTGAGGGCTCTAGATCATTGGAGTCACTATCTGCGGCCAAAGCATTTTATCATACACTCGGACCATGAATCTTTGAAGTACATTAACGGACAACACAAGTTAAGTCCCAGGCATGCGAAGTGGGTGAAATTCTTACAATCATTTCACTTCTCATCAAAGTATAAGGATGGCAAGAGCAATATTGTGGCAGATGCATTGTCTAGGCGTTATGCCTTACTCGCCACTCTTGATGTTCGTTTGCTTGGATTCGATACAGTAAAGGAGTATTACGAAGGTGATGCAGATTTTTGCGAGACCTTCGCCCTGTGCAAACCTGGCCCGATGGGAGAATTTTCGATACAGGAGGGCTTTCTTTTTAAGGGGAATTGTCTTTGCCTACCCAGGCACACGATTCGAGAATTACTGGTTCGAGAGGCTCACGGAGGGGGTTTGGCTGGCCATTTTGGTTCGGCCAAGACATTGGAGGTGCTTAAAGAACATTTTTATTGGCGAAGGATGCAGGGGGATGTTAATAATATAATTAGTAAATGTGTGACGTGCCATGTTGCGAAGAGTTCGTTCAAACCAGGAGTCTACACACCTTTACCGATTCCGGAGAGGCCATGGGAAGATGTATCAATGGATTTAATTGTGGCTTTGCCTCGAACCTAACGAGGTACGGATGTGATTATGGTGGTTGTCGATCGTTTTTCAAAGATGGCGCATTTTGTTCCTTGTCACAAAACCGATGATGCAAGTAATGTTGTTGGCTTGTATTTCCGGGAGGTGGTGTGATTACATGGAGTTCCAAAAACTATTGTTTCGGACCGGGACTCAAAGTTTCTAAGCTACTTTTGGAACACATTATGGAGGAAGCTGGGAACCAAGCTGTTGTTTAGTACTTCGTATCATCCTCAAACCGACGGACAAACTGAAGTAACGAATCGAACACTGGGGACGCTGTTGCGAGGCTTGGTGAGCAAAACACAAAAGGACTGGGATCTGAAACTGGCACATGCGGAGTTTGCTTATAATCGTTCTCCTACTCATGCCACGGCACACTCGCCATTTGAAGTAGTTTATGGGTTGAATCCTTACATGCCGTTAGACCTAATTCCACTACCAAGTGACGAATTGGTGCATAAGGATGCGGAGTCAAAACTAAAATCGATGATGAAATTACACGAACAAGTGCGGGATCGAATCAAGGAAATAAACGAGACATACAAAAGGAAGTCGAACAAGCAAGGAAAGCCGAGACTATTCAAGGTTGGAGATTTAGTTTGGTTACATTTGAGGAAGGAACGATTCCCAAGTAAGCGTAAGAACAAGTTAATGCCACGAGCTGAGTGACCATTTAAAATAATTGCGAAGGTGAATGACAACGCTTACAAGTTAGAACTTCCGGGTGATTACGGAGTGCATGCTACTTTCAACATAGGTGATCTATCTCCTTACCTTGACGACGATGGGATTGCGGAATTGAGGACAATTCCTTTTAACGAAAGAGGGAATGATACGAAGCCGACTACTCCAAGCGAAGAAGACGAAGTAAGAATTGACGTAAAACACCTCGACCGCACTATAACCTACTTAGGCGAGAAAACAGAAACGAGTCATGGAGTTACCTTAATAGTCGGAATTGGGATAATATAAACAAAAGACAAGCAGCATCTTGGGGAGGGAAAAAGGATCAAGTGGCAACTAAACAAATAAAAGGATGTTCAGCTTTCTCTTACAAAAAGTAGCAGGATTCTTGGAAAAAAAGGCGGCTGTCAGCAAGCAACTTGGAGACAAAGACCCAGCTTTTACTTTTGTCAACAAGTGACATGGGGAACCTTTTTATTATCTTTCCTTATTTTAAGCTCAACTTGTATTAGTTTAATTTATCTCATCAGGCTGCTTTTGCCTATAAATAGCGGCAGTAGAGTTGTAATGAAGGATTATTGAATGTTAAAGAAATAAGAACACTTTGTGTTTTTCCCCTGGTGAATACTTTTCATCAAAACTTGGTTTTTATTCGACGCGTTTCGAGTATTAATCTGATTGATTCTCAATAGGTCTTGAGGAGAAATCTCCTTATCAAATTATAGGTCTAATTTGATAAGAACACCTGTTTATATCCAGTTTCGATATTCTGTTTGTTTCTCGATACAGTTTTATACTTGTCCGATATTTCGCATAAAGTGTTGTTCGATCCTTTGAACTTATTTCTCGTTTTAACTTCGCTTCCGTCCAAATCGTGCTGTTTCGAGTGTCGTTGTTTGGAGGTGGCCTGTTTTGAGTCATTTTCTAGTTGGCCAAATTTCTATCTTGTTGCTGTATCGAATTACCGTTTTCATCATTCGACAGTATTGTTGATGTAGCGAGCTATTGTCATCAGTTCCCGATAGTTTCTTGCCGCTAGTTTCCGCTCGTCAAAAAGCCTTCCGCTGTATCGATAGCGAATTCGCATCATAAGTGAGAATTCGTATCAAAACAACTGTTTCTGTCCTGTTTCAATATTCTGTTTGTTTTTCGATACAGTTTAATACTTGTTCAGTAGTTCGCATATTGTTCGATTCTTTGAACTTGTTTCCTGTTGCAATTGATCCGTATCAAAATGCAAGCGTCTTTGTTTGAGTGTTCTTTGTTGGAAGTGGTCTGCATCAAGTCTTTTACATTTTGTCAAGTTCCTGTTTTGTTGCTATATCGAGTTGTCGTTATCCTTTCCTGTCGCGAGTGCATGCCGCTAGCCCGTGTTAGCGCTGTAGCGAACTGTTGTTACCAGTTCCCGACAGTTTCTTGCCGATAGCTTCCGCTCATCAAAACAGCCTTCTGCTGTATCGATAGCGAATTCGCATCTTAAGTGCTGAATTCGTATCATAAGTGGCATCGGAGCCCAAGTTCATGATCTTTGACATTATGGATCTCAACAACGCTGATTTCTTGGCAAAACTTCGTGACGCATTGCGTGACGTACCAGAACAATGCGACCAGCGTTGGCAACCTAGGCGTGGTGACTATGAACGACCCTCACGCCATGTCGAAGAGTTCAAGGTGAATGAGCTTCTGGACTTCGTTGGCGGAACAGATCCTGAAGTTTACCTGGAATGGGAACGAAAAAATGATCATATGTTCGAGTTTAAAGACCTCGATGATGAGAAAAGGTGTAAGTATGCAATTCTCAAGTTGGGGAAAGGAGCTTCACTTTGGTACGAAGGAATTAAAACACGAAGAGCTCGTGCGGGGAAAGAAAAGATCCGTTCGTGGGATTCATTAAAAAGAACACTTCATAAAAGATATGTACCAACATCACACCGGTTGTCCTTGTACAGGAAGATTGCAGATCTCATGCAAGGAAAGTTAAATGTCAGTGAATACATTGAGGAGTTTGAGAATCTGACCTTAATGGGATAAATAGAGGAGAATGAGGAGCAGAAGATGTCACGATTTTTGCGTGGCTTGAACCGAAGCATAGCTAACTCGGTGGAACTGATACGAAGCCGAATACTCCAAGCGAAGAAGATGAAGTAAGAATTGACGTAAAATACCTCGATCGCACTCCAACGTACTTCTTGGGCGAAAAAACGGATACGAGGTACGAAGTTACCTTGATTGTCGGAATTGGAATAACTTAAGGCTAGTTGCAACATGGGAGGGGGAAGAGATTCAAGTGGTAACTAAACAAATAAAGAATATTCAGCATCTTCTTATAAAGCAGCAGGATTCTGGGCAAAAAGGCGGCTGTCAAACTTCAACTTGGAGACAAGACCCAACTTTTACTTTTGTCCACAAGTGACATGAGGAACCTTTTTATTATCTTTTATTATTCTAAGCTCAGCTTGTATTAGTTTAAGTTATCGTGTCAGGCTGCTTTTTTCTATAAATAGTGGCAGTAGAGTTGTAATGAAGATTATTGAATGTTGAAGAATTGAGAACACTTTGTGTTTTTCCCTGGTGAATGCTTTTCATCAAAACTTTGTTTTTATTCGACGCATTCGAATACTAATCTGATTGATTCTCAATAGGTCTTGAGGAGAAATCACTTTATCAAATTATAGGTCTAATTTGATAAAACATCTGTTTATATCTTGTTTCGATATTCGGTTCATTTTTTTAGATACAGCTTGATACTTGTTCAATATTTCGTATAAAGTGTTGTTCGATCCTTCGAACGTGTTTCCTGTCTTAAAGTCGCTTCCGAACGAAACGTGCTGTTTCGAGTCATTTTCCAGTTGGCCAAATTCCCATCCTGTTGCTGTATCGAATTACCGCCTTCATCACTCGTCAGTATTGTTGCTGTAGCGAGTTGTTGTCACCAGTTCCCGACAGTTTCTTGTCGATAGCTTCCGCTCGTCAAAGAAGTCTTCCGCTGTATCGATAGCGAATTCGCATAACCAGTGAGAATTCCTATCATAAGTGGCATCGGAGCCCAAGTTCTTGATCTTTGGCATTATGGATCTCAACGACGCTGATTTCTTGGCAAAACTTCGTGACGCATTACGTGACGTGCGAGCAGTAGCGACCAGCGTTGGCAACCTAGGTGTGGTGACTATGAACGACCCTCACGCCATGTCGAAGAGTTCAAGGTGAACGAGCTTCCAGAGTTCGTTGGAGGGACAGACCCTGAAGTTTACCTGGAATGGGAACGAAAAATTGATCGTATGTTCGAATTTAAAGACCTTGATGATGAGAAAAGGTGTAAGTATGCAATTCTCAAGTTGGGGAAAGTAGCTTCACTTTGGTACGAAGGAGTGAAATCACGAAGAGCTCGTACGGGGAAAGAAAAGATCCGTTCGTGGGATTCGTTAAAAAGAAAACTTCGCAAAAGATATGTACCAGCATCACACCGGTTATCCTTGTACAGGAAGATAGCAGATCTCATGCAAGGAAAGTTAAATGTCAGTGAGTACATTGAGGAGTTTGAGAATCTAACCTTAATGGGAGAGATAGAGGAGAATGAGGAACAGAAGATGTCGCGATTTTTGCGTGGCTTAAACCGAAGCATAGCTAACTCGGTGGAACTGTATCCATACGAGGACTTCGATACATTATGTGGGTTATGTGTGAAGCTAGAAGCTCAGAACAGGATGAAGATGTATAAACCCGAGTTTCCAGTCAAGTTTGGAAACCCAAGCGTCGGATCTAGTTCAGCTGTTAAGGCAACTGTACCGACTCCAGTTCCTGTTGCGAATCCGGCTAAGGCGACTGTACCCTACGTACCGAAGGAGACGAGTTTGGCTAAAGTGAGATGTTTCAAATGTCAAGGGTTCGGGCATTATCAAAATGCTTGTCCGAACAAGCGAGTGGTGACACTAAGGGAAGCTGTCACGATCCGAGACGAGTTGTTGATCGAGGAAGAAAGACTGGGTGACGTATTTGATTTCGACATTAAGGACGAAGAAGGAGAAGAATGCGAGACTTACGATGCTCCAAGCTATGACACGGCTTTAGTTCTGCGAACGCTACAGGCCAAAGCTGTATCGAATGATTCGGAACAGCGAAATCAAATATTTCACACAAAGTGTCAAATTGGAAAGAAATGGTGTAGTTTGATCGTGGATGGAGGGAGTTGCACCAACGTCGCTTCCAGCGAGATGGTGACTAAACTCGGGCTGACCACTACGGCTCACCCGAAACCTTACACTTTGCATTGGCTCGATGATGGGAGCAAAATAAGGGTGACTAAACAAGTGAGGATTGGACTAGCCATGGGTTCATATGAAGACAACGTATTATGTGATGTACTCCCGATGGATGCATGCCATGTACTGTTGGGGAGACCATGGATGTTTGATAGGGACGTTTTACACCGAGGAAGAAGCAATGAGTACGCGTTACGGGATAAGGGCAAGAAGATTGTGCTTAAACCAATGTCGCCGCAAGCTATTCACTCTATGAGTTCTAGTAGGAGTGAAAAACCAAAATTGGCCATGTTTGCTAGCGAACGGGAGGTGGAACATGCTATTAATGATGGCAGTTGTGTGTACTTGTTGGTTCTGAAGGAGACGCGGAATGGTAGCATGGTTGTGCGGAACGAAAGGATGGATGCCTTATTACGCGAATTTGCAGATGTTTTTCCCGAAGAATTACCGTCGGGTTTACCACCAATTCGCGGGATTGAACATCAGATCGACCTCATACCAGGTGTGTCGCTCCCTAACAAAGCTGCCTACAGATGTAATCCCGAGGAGATGAAGGAATTACAAAACCAAATTGAAGAACTGATGGATCGTGGATATGTTCGAGAAAGCCTAAGCCCTTGTGCGGTTCCGGTATTACTGGTTCCAAAGAAAGACGGATCTTGGAGGATGTGTATTGACAGTCGAGCGGTGAACAATATAACCATCAAGTATCGATTTCCGATTCCGAGGCTTGATGACATGTTGGACGAATTACACGGATCAATGATCTTTTCAAAAGTTGATCTACGAAGTGGTTATCACCAGATTCAAATGCGAGAAGGAGATGAGTGGAAGACAGCCTTCAAAACTAAACACGGGCTGTATGAATGGACCGTTATGCCGTTCGGTCTTACAAATGCACCGAGTACCTTCATGCGCTTGATGAATGAGGTACTTAAGCCATTTTTAGGGAAATTTGTGGTTGTATACTTAGATGATATTTTGATCTACAAGATCATTGCAAGAACATTTCGAACACTTGAGGCAAGTCTTGAAACCCTTAGAGACCAGGCTGTATGGAAAAAGGAGAAGTGCTCATTTTTGGTCGAAAGTATAGTCTTTCTTGGCTATGTTGTTTCAAAGAATGGAGTGTCGGTCGATCAAGCGAAGATCGAAGCAATTAAGTCTGGCGGTTCCCACTACGGTGACGGAGGTTAGATCGTTCCATGGACTAGCTTCATTTTACCGAAAATTCATTCGAGACTTGATACCATTGCAAGCCCAATAACCGAATGTTTGAAGAAGGGCACGTTTAATTGGAGCAGTAGCTCAGGAGTCATTTGCAAATTTGAAGGCGAAGTTGTGCGAAGCACCAATCTTAGCATTACCCGATTTTTCGCAACCGTTTGAGGTGGAATGTGATGCTAGCGGAGTGGGCATTGGAGCGGTTCTCATTCAGGGAAAGCGACCTATTGCTTATTTTTCTGAGAAGTTAAACGGTGCTCGTCTGAATTATTGTACGTACGACAAGGAGTTTTATGCTATTGTGAGGGCTCTAGATCATTGGAGTCACTATCTTCGGCCAAAGCATTTCATCATACACTCGGACCATGAATCTTTGAAGTATATTAACGGACAACACAAGTTAAGTCCCAGGCATGCGAAGTGGGTGGAATTCTTACAATCATTTCACTTCTCATCGAAGTATAAGGATGGCAGGAGCAATATTGTGGCAGATGCATTGTCTAGGCGTTATGCCTTACTGGCCACTCTTGATGTTCGTTTGCTAGGGTTCGATGCAGTAAAGGAGTATTACGAAGGTGATGCGGATTTTGGCGAAACCTTCGCCCGGTGCAAACCAGGCCCGATGGGAGAATTTTCGATACAGGAGGGCTTTCTTTTTAAGGGAAATCGTCTTTGCTTACCCAGGCACACGATTCGAGAACTGCTGATTCGAGAGGCTCATGGGGGAGGTTTGGCTGGCCACTTCGGTTCGGCCAAGACATTGGATGTGCTTAAAGAACATTTTTATTGGCCAAGGATGCAGGGGGATGTTAATAATATAATCAGTAAATGTGTGACGTGCCATATTGCGAAAAGTTCGTTCAAACCAGGAGTCTACACACCTTTACCGATTCCGGAGAGGCCATGGGAAGATGTATCAATGGATTTCATTGTGGCTTTACCTCGAACCCAAAGAGGTAAGGATGCGATCATGGTTGTTGTCGATCGTTTTTCAAAGATGGCTCATTTTTTCCTTGTCACAAAACCGATGATGCGAGTAATGTTGCTGACTTGTATTTTCGAGAGGTGGTGCGATTACATGGAGTTCCAAAAACTATTGTTTCGGACCGGGACTCAAAGTTTCTAAGCTACTTTTGGAACACGTTATGGAGGAAGGTAGGAACCAAGCTTTTGTTTAGTACTTCACATCATCCTCAAACCGACGGACAAACTGAAGTAACGAATCGAACACTGGGGACGCTGTTGCGAGGCTTGGTGAGCAAAACACAAAAGGACAGGATCAAATCGCACATGCGGAGTTTGCTTATAATCGATCTCCTACTCATGCCACTGCACACTCTCCATTTGAAGTAGTTTACGGGTTGAATCCTTACATGCCGCTAGATCTAATTCCACTACCAAGTGACGAATTGGTGCATAAGGATGCGGAGTCGAAACTAGAATCAATGATGAAATTACACGAACAGGTGCGGGATCGAATCAAGGAAATAAACGAGGCGTACAAAAGGAAGTCGAACAAGCAAAGAAAGCCGAGACTATTCGAGGTTGGAGATTTAGTTTGGTTACATTTGAGGAAGGAACGATTCCCGAGTAAGCGTAAGAATAAGTTAATGCCACGAGCCGAGGGGCCATTTAAAGTAGTTGCGAAGGTGAACGACAATGCTTACAAATTAGAACTTCCGGGCGACTATGGAGTGCATGCTACTTTCAACATAGGTGATCTTTCTCCTTATCTTGATGATGACGGGATTGCAGAATTGAGGACAATTCCTCTTAAAGGGGAGGATGATACGGCCGAATACTCCAAGCGAAGAAGATGAAGTAAGAATTGACGTAAAATACCTCGATCGCACTCCAACGTACTTCTTGGCGAAAAAAGCGGATACGAGGTGCGAAGTTACCTTGATTGTCGGAATTGGAATAACTTAAGGCTAGTTGCAACATGGGAGGAAGAGATTCAAGTGGTAACTAAACAAATAAAGAATATTGAGATCTTCTTATAAAGCGGCAGGATTACGGGCAAAAGGCGGGCATCAAACTTCAACTTGGAGACAAGACCCAACTTTTACTTTTGTCCACAAGTGACATGAGGAACCTTTTTATTATCTTTTATTATTCTAAGCTCAGCTTGTATTAGTTTAAGTTATCGTGTCAGGCTGCTTTTTTCTATAAATAGTGGCAGTAGAGTTGTAATGAAGATTATTGAATGTTGAAGAATTGAGAACACTTTGTGTTTTTCCCTGGTGAATGCTTTTCATCAAAACTTGGTTTTTATTCGACGCGTTCGAATACTAATCTGATTGATTCTCAATAGGTCTTGAGGAGAAATCACTTTATCAAATTATAGGTCTAATTTGATAAAAACATCTGTTTATATCTTGTTTCGATATTCGGTTCATTTTTTTAGATACAGCTTGATACTTGTTCAATATTTCGTATAAAGTGTTGTTCGATCCTTCGAACGTGTTTCCTGTCTTAAAGTCGCTTCCGAACGAAACGTGCTGTTTCGAGTCATTTTCCAGTTGGCCAAATTCCCATCCTGTTGCTGTATCGAATTACCGCCTTCATCACTCGTCAGTATTGTTGCTGTAGCGAGTTGTTGTCACCAGTTCCCGACAGTTTCTTGTCGATAGCTTCCGCTCGTCAAAGAAGTCTTCCGCTGTATCGATAGCGAATTCGCATAACCAGTGAGAATTCGTATCAGGAACTATATCCATACGAGAACTTCGATACATTATGTGGACTATGTGTGAAGTTAGAAGCTCAAAATAGGATGAAGTTATATAAACCCGAGTTTCCAGTCAAGTTTGGAAACCCAAGTGTCGGTCCTAGTTCAACTACTAAGGCAACTGTACCGACTCCGGTTCCTGTTGCGATTCCTAAGGCACCCTACATACTGATGCCGATCGATTCCCAACAGTGTTACCAATACAGGAACTGTTGTGAATCGTGGTTGCGTGAAGCGGAAGCAAACAGCAAATAACAATAATGGTCGATGCCAGATGCAGTGACGCCCGCTGACTCTTCAATACAAAGCCGATCTGACTCTTCAATACAAGAAGACTTCAATGCGGCGCACTTCGATCTGACTCTTCAATACAAGATGCCGATCTGACTCTTCAATACAAGACACTTGATGCGGCGGCACTTGATCTGACTCTTCAATACAAAGTGATTTGATGCAACTCTTCAATACAGCAGCACTTCGATGCAGCTCCTCAATACCGCAGCACTTCGATGCAGCTCCTCAATACAGCAACAATCCGCTTGATACGAATTACGTGCAAAGATGGACGTAAATTTGCCAGGAAATGCAGCGGATATATTTTGTTAGGCTTGACAATGACTTGATCATGTAAGTGACACCTTGGCCTCTTCTTTCCATATGGTTCGTCCGAAATAATTCCAAAGGAGTGGAGTGAATCAAATCTCTTTCCTTGATCTTGATGTGGTGGACTTGAAAATGAAAGCAAGTATTAAAGTAGTGGGGACAAAAGATCCTTCAAGGATGCATGTCACAATTGGCCGAAATCTTCCCCAAATAGCCGATTTTGTATGCATGAACATGCATACGTATGCATGTTTTGATACGTCTAAGTTATCCCGGTTCCGATTATTAAGATCATTCCTATTTCCGCGGATGTTTTCTCACCGAAGTACGTAGGTGCATGTGCATGCAACGTGGTATCGTCACCTACGTCAATTCTTACTTCGCTTACTTCATTTGGAGACGTCGTAATCGCATCATCCCCTTCCCCTTTCAAAGGAATTGACCTCAATTCAGTGATTCCCTCGCCGTCAAGGTAAGAAGATAGTTCGCCCACATTAAAAGTGGCGTGTACCCCATAGTCGCCCGGAAGTTCTACTTTATACGCATTGTCGTTCACCTTTCCCATGATTTTGTAAGGTCCCTCGGCCCTCGGCATAAGTTTGTTCTTGCGTTTGCTAGGAAATCTCTCTTTTCTTAAGTGTACCCAAACCAAGTCGCCTACTTCGAATAGTCTCGGTTTTCTGTGATTGTTGGATTTCCGTTTGTATGCATCATTCACCTCTTTGATTCGATCATGTATTTGTCCGTGCAATTTGATCATCGACTTAAGTTTCGACTCCGCATCTTTGTGTACCAACTCGTCTTTCGGCAATGGAATCAAGTCCAAGGGTATATAAGGATTTAATCCGTAAACGACTTCGAAAGGAGAATGTGTCGTAGCATGTGTAGGGGATCGGTTATAGGCAAATTCCGCATGAGCAAGTTTCACGTCCCAATCCTTTTGCATTTTATTCACAAGTCCTCGCAACAATGTTCCTAATGTTCGATTTGTGACCTCGATCTGACCATCGGTTTGCGGATGGTGCGAAGTGCTAAATAAGAGCTTCGTTCCCACTTTCCTCCATAAAGTATTCCAAAAATAGCTAAGGAATTTCGAATCCCGATCCGACACAATAGTCTTCGTAACTCCATGTAAACGAACCACCTCTCGGAAGTATAAGTCGGCCACGTTGCTTGCATCGTCGGTTTTGTGGCAAGCCACGAAATGAGCCATCTTTGAGAACTGATCAACAACCACCATAATAGCATCTTTACCTCGTTGAGTACGGGGTAAAGCGACGATAAAATCCATGGATACATCTTCCCACGGTCTTTCTGGAACCGGTAGAGGCATATATGATCCCGGTTTGAACGAACTCTTCGAGATGTGACATGTTACACATTTACTTAAAATATTGTAAACGTCTTTTAGCATTTTAGTCCAAAAGAAATGTTCTTTTAGTACTTCCAATGTTTTAGCCGTGCCAAAATGTCCTGCTAAACCTCCTCCGTGAGCTTCCCGGACCAATAATTCCCGAACCGCCTGTTTTGGAACACAAAGTCTATTTCCTTTAAATAGGAAATCATCTTGTAACATGAACTCCCCGAATGGACCAGATTTGCAACGAGTAAAAATTTCTCCGAAATCCTCATCATTTTCATAACATTCCTTCAATATTTCGAAACCAAGTAACCGAACCTCCAGAGTAGAAAGTAAGGCATACCTCCTAGATAACGCATCCGCAACGACATTGCTTTTACCGTCTTTGTACTTGGATGAAAAGTGAAATGATTGTAGGAATTCCACCCACGTGGCATGCCTCGGACTCAGTTTATGTTGCCCGTTAATGTACTCCAATGATTCGTGATCCGAGTGTAGAATAAAATGCTTCGTCCATAAGTAATGACTCCAATGATCAAGGGCCCGTACGATAGCATAGAATTCTTTATCGTAAGTACAATAATTCAACCGAGCTCCGTTCAACTTCTCCGAAAAGTAAGCGATAGGTCGTTTACCTTGAATAAGAACCGCTCCAATTCCAACTCCGATAGCGTCACACTCATCTTCGAATGGTTGAGAAAAATCGGGTAGTGTTAGAATCGGTGCTTGAAGTGGTGCTTTTTTTAAACAAATGGTCCTTTTTTTGAACACTCCGTTATCGGACTTGAAATGGTGCTGAATTCTCGAATAAACCTCCGGTAAAAAGAAGCAAGTCCGTGAAATGATCTCACTTCCGTCATGGTCGTAGGGGTCGGCCAAGATTTAATTGCTTCGATTTTTGTTTGATCAACCGCCACTCCGTCCTTCGAAACGACATAGCCAAGAAAGACTATACTTTCGACTAGGAACGAACACTTCTTCTTTTTTCCATACAATTTTCGGTCCCTCAAGGTTTCGAAGATTAGCCTTAAGTGCCCGAAATGTTCTTGTAGTGATTGACTATAGATTAGAATGTCATCCAGATATACAACCACGAACTTCCCCAGAAATGGTTTAAGTACCTCGTTCATCAACCTCATGAAGGTATTAGGCGCATTTGTAAGACCGAAAGGCATAACGGTCCATTCATATAATCCATTTTTCGTTTTGAAGGCCGTCTTCCACTCGTCACCTTCTCGCATTCGGATTTGATGATATCCGCTTCGTAAATCAACTTTGGAAAAGATCACCGAACCATGTAGTTCGTATAACATATCATCAAGTATCGGGATAGGGAACCGATACTTGACGGTGATATTGTTCACGGCCCGACTATCCACACACATCCGCCAAGAACCATCTTTCTTAGGGACAAGTAAGACCGGAACCGCGCACGGACTCAAACTCTCCCGGACATATCCGCGGTCCAAAAGCTCCTCGACTTGTCTTTGTAATTCCTTCGTCTCATCGGGATTACATCTATACGCGGCTTTATTAGGAAGTGGTGCTCCCGGTATAAGATCAATTTGGTGTTCGATACCGCGAACAGGTGGTAAACCCGACGGTAATTCTTCGGGAAAAACATCCTCAAATTCGCGTAACAACACATCTAGCTCTCCTCCGTTTTGTACTCCTATGTTCTCGTCCCGTGTCTCTTTAAACATCACCAAATATACTCACTCCCCGTCATTAATGGCATGTTCCATTTCTCTTTCACGAGCAAGCATGGTAAGTTTCGGTTTCTCCACTCGACTAGAACTCATCGAACAGATGGCTTGCGGGGACATCGGTTTGAGTACAATCTTCTTTCCTTTGTCTTGTAATTCATATTCATTACTCCGACCTCGATGTAAAACATCTCGGTCGAACATCCACGGTCGTCCCAAAAGCACGTGGCATGCGTCCATCGGGAGTACGTCACATAACACATCGTCTCCGTATGATCCCATAGTTAAGTTGACCCGTACTTGTCTCGTCACCTTCACCTTGCTTCCATCATCGAGCCAATGTAAAGCATACGGTCTCGGGTGAGCCATAGTAGTTAGCCCGAGCTTGGTGACCATCTCGTTTGATGCCACATTCGTGCAACTCCCTCCGTCTATTATCAAGCTACACCACTTTTCTCCGACTTTGCATTTGGAATGAAAAATATGGTCTCTTTGTTCCGTATCACTTGGAATAATTTTGATATGTAATGCTCGAAGCACTAAAGCAGTATCATATTCCGGAGCGTCATAAGTCTCGCAATCCTCATTCTCTTCCTCGGCCTCCACATTAAATACGTCACCAAGGCCTTCCTTCTCGTCCTCGACTAAAAGTTCGTTTCGGACCGCAAGAGCTTCTCTTAAAGTGACCACCCGTTTATTTGGACATGCATTTTGATAGTGACCAAAGCCTTGACATTTAAAACATCGTACTTTATCCAAGCTCGTTTCCTTGGAAACGTGAGGAACCTTCGGTGCCGGGGTAGGGATTTGAAATGGTACGGTAGTTTTCGTAGTAGAACTTGAGCCGGCACTTGCATTTCCGAATTTGTATGGGAATTCGGGTTTGGTATACTTCAACTTGTTTTGAGCTTTTATTTTTATGCATAATCCGCATAAAGTGTAAAATCTCCGTATGGGTATAATTCCACCGTATTTGCAATGTTTCGATTTAGGCCACGTAAGAAACGTGACATTCTTTGTTCTTCGTTTTCTTCGAGTTCTCCCATTAAGGCCAAGCCTTCAAACTCTTCGATGTATTCTTCCACACTTAGTTTCCCTTGTATGAGCTCCGCAATTTTTCGGTACAAGGTTAACCGATGAGATGTCGCGACATACCTTTTGCGTAGTTTTTTCTTCAAAGAATCCCAAGAACGGATTTTCTCTTTTCCCGCACGAGCTTGTTGTGTTTTCATACCCTCGAACCATAAGGAAGTGCCCTTCCCTAACTTGAGAATCGCATATTTACAACGTTTCTCATCGTTAAGGTGCTTGAAGTCGAACATATGTTCAATCTTCCTCTCCCACTCCAAGTAAACTTCGGGATTAGTACCTCCGACAAATTCCGGAAGTTCATTAACTTTAAATTCATCCACATGACGCGGTGAATGTGCATTATATCCTCCTCTTCTTGCTTGAAAACGTGGTTCTTGCATGTTGTGTAATGCCTCACGTAGTTTCTCCATGAAATCGTCGGAAAAATCCATGATAAGATAGTTTTGATAAGAAAATCGTCAAGAGAAATTCGCCAAGGAAGTAACCTTGGGCTCTGATGCCACTTATGATACGAATTACGTGCAAAGATGGACGTAAATTCGCCAGGAAATGCAGCGGATATATTTTGTTAGGCTTGACAATGACTTGATCATGAAAGTGACACCTTGGCCTCTTCTTTCCATATGGTTCGGCCGAAATAATTCCAAAGGAGTGGAGTGAATCAAATCTCTTTCCTTGATCTTGATGTGGTGGACTTGAAAATGAAAGCAAGTATTAAAGTAGTGGGGACAAAAGATCCTTCAATGATGCATGTCACAATCGGCCGAAATCTTCCCCAAATGGCCGATTTTTTATGCATGAACATGCATACGTATGCATGTTTTGATACGTCTAAGTTATCCCGGTTCCGATTATTAAGATCATTCCCATTTCCGCGGATGTTTTCTCACCGAAGTATGTAGGTGCATGTGCATGCAACGTGGTATCATCACCTACGTCAATTCTTACTTCGCTTACTTCGTTTGGAGACGTCGTAATCGCATCACCGCTACAGACAGAATCGATGGCTCTTCAATTCAGTGAGAGTCGATCGTACGTTGGTGCAGCAATATTTGGACAGTACTTCGTTATAGTAACAATGGACTTCACATCGGTACGGTATTTCGATATAGCAACAATGGATACGGAAATAATGAGGGCACTTCAAACCCTTAGAATTAATCACTATAATCCCCTTAGAATCCTGTTCTAAATAAACGTTTAGAACTATTCTAAGAACTCAAGTTTCTATGATTAAGACTTAACAATTTTATGAACTAAAATTGTAAGAATGTAGAAGTGAGAATTATAAGAATAATACTCAAGAAAAGTCGAGCAACAGCTCTGATTCTAGCATAAAGCTGAAATATGTTTTTGACTTCAAAAAAAAGGTTGATTCCCTCGGTACCTAATGGTCTCCTTTTATAGGAGAGTACAAAACAAACTATATTATCCCTGACATATTAAACTAAGGAAATAAAATCAAGTGTCCCTACTTTTTAAGACAATGCAGGGCTGCTTCACATGGACTGGATTAAAAGGAAATAAACTAACACAACTTAACTATAAAGTAAATAAAGGAATCTTGAAAAAAGGTCTTGGTCTTCACAATTTCTCACGTTCACTTTGAAACTTCCACATGCTGAAGTTCCCTTCTCCAAGACAACACCAACATCACCTTCCTTGAAGCTTCCTCATGCCTAAGTCTAATTTCCAAGCTAGGATGGATTTTCCTTAATCATCAAGTCGACCTTCGGTTGTTCATCCTTTTTTTATAGAGTATTTCTCTTTTCGAGTTTTTATGATTTAACTCTCATTTTCAGGAAATAAGACCAAGACGCCCTCATGCCATTATTTAGGCAATATCTGGGGTCCGCCCTCAAGCTTTCTGTTTTTAGCTATATCTGGGCTGCCCTCAAGCAAAGCTATATCTGGGCTTAGGATTTGAACAACTGTCGGGCCTTCTTGAATCTCAAGTAGATCCACCGTTGCACAATCACTAAACTTAGACATGATTTCCACTTCTAATTCAGGCAGCTTAAGGACAAGCTTGTCTTCTTCTTTTCTTTGGACGTGAATTCTTCTAGGTTCAGGGTCTTTATTCAGTGTACTCCAAGCAGCCTCAGTGTCAGGGTCTTCAAGAGAGGATTTGATCGAGGTCATACAACAAACCTCTTGAGTAGGAACCGAGTTGTCTTCATAAGAGTTAATAACAGATAATAAGGTAACAGGTGAGGAACGTGCATTAAGTTTATTTTGTGAGGTGGTGCTAGTGTCACTCGTTCTCAACATTTCACTCGTTTGTTCTCTCAACTTCCTAGCACGTGCACATGTGATAGGACCAGTGGGGTCCATGACGGTTCCAACCGTTCCTAACTCTCTTGGTAGCACAACCGTGTTTGTATCATCCCCTCCCTCTTGAGAAGGATCTGTCCTCAGATCCGCGAGGTCACCTGCTTCAAACAAAGACAAATCAGAAACATTAAAAGTAGCAGATACATTGTATTCTCCTGGTAAGTCTAGTTTATAAGCATTATTATTTATCCTCTCCAAGATCATGAAATGACCGTCTCCTCGTGGTAGCAACTTTGATCTCCTTTGTACAGGAAACTTTTCCTTCCTCATATGTATCCACACCCAGTCTCCAGGTTCGAAGACCACTTCCTTTCTCCCTCGGTTGGCGCGCTCAACATACTGCTTAGTACGCCTTTCAATGTTAACTCTTGCTTTCTCATGGATTTGTTTAACTAGCTCAGCTTTCTTCTTCCCATCTGTACTAATTCTTTCAGTCACAGGCAAAGGCACAAGATCAAGTGGGGTCAAAGGGTTAAATCCATAAACAATCTCAAAAGGAGAAAATTGAGAAGCAGAATGTACTGTTCGATTATAAGCAAACTCAACATGTGACAAACATTCTTCCCAAGTTTTAATGTTTGTTTTTATTATAACCCTTAACAAAGTAGAAAGAGTTCTATTTACTACTTCGGTTTGCCCATCAGTTTGTGGGTGAAAAGTGGTAGAAAATAGAAGCTTTGTGCCTAATTTAGCCCATAAGGTTTTCCAAAAATAACTTAGGAACTTAGCATCACGATCAAAAACTGATACGAATCGGTCAACATCATCAAATACAAAAAAGAAGATTATCCGACCAAGCTTGGTTGAGTCGCAGGCATACATAAAATCCTCATGCAAAATACATGGACAAATTACCAATTCTCGCGCGCGCGACGACTTCGTAGCAGTTTTAGTATTTTGCCCATAACTTTCTCGTCCGAAATCCGATTCAGGTGATTCAAGTGGCCATGGAAAGCTAAGAAAGAGAGCTACAAATCTTATGAGACCATAGGACCAAATTCGGACTCATTGGATCCCAGAAATGACAAAACCGACAGCATCATATTTGGTCCAAGATCATGAAGATTTTTGTCTCTTCTAGTTTCAAGACTTGATACGATATCTAAATCGAAGAAGCTCCAATAAAAATCGACATCCACGACGATACAAATTCGCATGGTCATGCATCATTATACTTGGGAGAAAAGAATACGCGGATTGGAGTTACGTTGTTAATCGGAACCGGAGTAACGTAAAACTCGACGACGGAATCGGTCCGAAAGCATGAAATTCGGCCATATCATGCTTGAAAGGGACTCATGATTTGTCAAGATGCATGAAGATATTTTCTCTTCCTCACCATAATAAAAATCGGCCCTAGCATAAAGATTTGATGAAGACTTTCATCAAATATCTTCTTCATGTCACCATCACCATAATACTTCCAAATGA
This sequence comes from Orobanche coerulescens, assembly GCA_033398695.1. Classification (NCBI taxonomy): domain Eukaryota; kingdom Viridiplantae; phylum Streptophyta; class Magnoliopsida; order Lamiales; family Orobanchaceae; genus Orobanche; species Orobanche coerulescens. The sequence goes on along the minus strand of CM065811.1, from coordinate 98,609,930 downwards.
AGATATTTCTCCTTCCCACCATGATACCTCACGATTTGAACAAAAGAATTTGATGAAGACTTTCATCAAATGTCTCCTTCATGTCATTATCCTTCATGTCCTAATCACCATGATAATTCCAAAAAGACTTGATATCATATCACCCCCACCATGATACCTCACGATTTGAAGCTTGCAAAAAAGGACAATTTGTGAAGACTATCATCAAGTATCTCTTCATGTCACCATCACCTAATAAAACCAAGATTCACCATATTTCTCCTTCCCCACAAAATTGATCCAAAGCATGAGATTTGAGGAAGATTTTCACCAAGTATTTCGGCCGATTAGGGATGTTACTAGGAAGTTTCATTTCTCGTTTTGTTGTATTTTCTTACGGTTGGAAACTACTATATATAGTAGTGCTCGTTGTATTGTAAATAATCTTGAATCTTGAAAGTAATAAACCTTGTATTTCTTTGAAATATACGTTGAACGAGTTCAACAAACTTTAGTTATTGTTTCGACGCGTCTCGAGATTTTAACTTGATCAATTCTCAATAGGTCTTGAGGAGAGATTACTTTTATCGAGTTATAGGTCTAGTTCGATAAAACACATCCAAACCCGTATACCATACTACTTCACGGCCGAAATCCATTTAAGTTCGGTCACCCCTTGTAATTTTCGAGTGATACTTTGATAGTTGTCAAGACATAATAATCTTCCGTTGTAATTTCATACGCATTACGTACGTAATTCGTATCATCTTCTTGTTCGATATTTTTATTGTTATATCCGATATTATTCACATACAAAATACATCCGAAAAACTCCATATTCGTAAAAGCCTTCCGCTATCATACACTTACATATACTCCGACCGATACGTATCCACCTCTTCCCGGATAATTCGTATCATAAGTGGTATCGGAGCCCAAGGTCATCTCCTTGGGCGATCAACTATATTCACCGAATTTTTTTTGTTGAAGTATTTAGTCACCTTCTTGGGTTGTTCTTCACGGTTAGAAGAATTTTCGCATAACATTGGCAGATTAGCGCAGTCGGAAGAAAACAAAGTTTCCCGTGGATTCGACCATTGGATCATCACGAAATTTTGACAAAGGTAAGCCAACTTCTTGAACCACAGTCTGAACGGTGGAGATCAGATTCTTTGATCATCTTCTTGGTTCATTCTTCACGGATTTCTTGGAAAATTTTCTGTCCGATTTCTTGTCAAGAACTATCTCTTGATTCTTGTTATGGATTTCTCCGAGCTCGATTTCTTGATGACACTCCGTGACGCACTAAACGGATTACCGGAGCAACATATGCAAGAAAGACGCAGAGACGATGCCAACGATATTGATTTCTTGGCCAAATTCCGCAGCATACCAGAATTTCACGGAGATAGTAATCCAAATGCGTGCATAGATTGGCTTCGTGCTTGTGAGGAGCACTCGGACTTCAAGGCTGCCCCGATCAACGCGCGTTTATTTGGTGACAAAGCGCCTCCGCGGTAGCGCCGCCTTCCAGTGGCAAAAATTGAAACGATCCGTTCACAACAACGTAAGCCTAAAATTACAGATTGGCAAAAATTCAGAAAATATTTCAAGCGAAGGTTCAAAGCCACATCTTACCACCAGTCGTTGTTTCCCCACCACCAATCCTTTGACGCGCCACCGCCGACCTTCGATCAAAGATTTTTTTATCAAAGTATCTCCAGCAAAGTTTTTTTTGATGAAGACGATGTCCCTACCACCATTTTCAATGAGGTAGACGAGATAGAGTTTTCAACGGAGCAATTCAACGAAGAAGATGAGTTGAGCCGTGTCTCCCTAGTCGACGAACCTAGATCTTGCTACTTTGATCATGGGCTAGTTGGTTGTGTTGGCCAAATTGACCAAAACGGACCAAATTATTTTAGTAACACGAAACAAGATCACGGCCTTATGCTTTCTGAAACGGCTAATCTTGAAGATGAACTCTTTGTCACTGACGACTTTGATATAACAGAATTTCCTGCGGCATTTTTTGATGACAAAGAAGATGATGGTTGGAGTCGAACTACCCTATCGGAGCAAAGTGGGTCGTGTGACTTTGTTGCGATGCAACGAGCCTAGTGGATTAATTTTTGATGAGACATTATTGGAGGAGCCGGAATATTGAAACGGAGTGTTGGTTAGATTATGACGGACCTTGACATTTGATGAGGAACCAATTGATGAAGAGGAATCCGTAATAAATCCTATGGTTCCCACCGTAATAAATTCTGTGTTTTCCATTTTTGATGATGAACCCGAGAAATCGGTGTTTCCACTGGAGGAGGAACCCGATGTGGAGTTAACTGCGTCCCATTTCAGATATCCACTCATGTCATGATATCGGTATTACCTGGCGGAGTAAATATTATTATTTTATTAATAATGATAGTTATTTTGTTGGTAATTCTCGAGGGGGCCCCACTACCTATCGTCTCAAGATTTTGGGTCATGTACGTACTGCGGACATCTTCGAGATCAAATACTTAGAGACTTTAGTTAATTATCTTGGTGAAGGGAGTTCGGAATTGAGGACAATTCCCTTTAAAGAGAGAGGGTATGATACGAATCGGTCAACATCATCAAATACAAAAAGAAGATTATCCGACCAAGCTTGGTTGAGTCGCGAGCATACATAAAATCCTCATGCAAAATACATGGACAAATTACCAATTCTCATGCGCGACGACTTACTTGATTTTAGTATTTTGCCCATAACTTTCTCGTCCGAAATCCGATTCAGGTGATTCAAGTGGCCATGGAAAGCTAAGAAAGAGAGCTACAAATCTTATGAGACCATAGGACCAAATTCGGACTCATTGGATCCCAGAAATGACAAAACCGACAGCATCATATTTGGTCCAAGATCATGAAGATTTTTGTCTCTTCTAGTTTCAAGACTTGATACGATATCTAAATCGAAGAAGCTCCAATAAAAATCGACATCCACGACGATACAAATTCGCATGGTCATGCATCATTATACTTGGGAGAAAAGAATACGCGGATTGGAGTTACGTTGTTAATCGGAACCGGAGTAACGTAAAACTCGGCAGCGGAATCGGTCAAAGCATGAAATTCGCCATATCATGCTTGAAAGGGACTCATGATTTGTCAAGATGCATGAAGATATTTTCTCTTCCTCACCATAATAAAAATCGGCCCTAGCATAAAGATTTGATGAAGACTTTCATCAAATATCTTCTTCATGTCACCATCACCATAATACTTCCAAATGAAGATATTTCTCCTTCCCACCATGATACCTCACGATTTGAACAAAAGAATTTGATGAAGACTTTCATCAAATGTCTCCTTCATGTCATTATCCTTCATGTCCTAATCACCATGATAATTCCAAAAAGACTTGATATCATATCACCCCCACCATGATACCTCACGATTTGAAGCTTGCAAAAAAGGACAATTTGTGAAGACTATCATCAAGTATCTCTTCATGTCACCATCACCTAATAAAACCAAGATTCACCATATTTCTCCTTCCCCACAAAATCGATCCAAAGCATGAGATTTGAGGAAGATTTTCACCAAGTATTTCGGCCGATTAGGGATGTTACTAGGAAGTTTCATTTCTCGTTTTGTTGTATTTTCTTACGGTTGGAAACTACTATATATAGTAGTGCTCGTTGTATTGTAAATAATCTTGAATCTTGAAAGTAATAAACCTTGTATTTCTTTGAAATATACGTTGAACGAGTTCAACAAACTTTAGTTATTGTTTCGACGCGTCTCGAGATTTTAACTTGATCAATTCTCAATAGGTCTTGAGGAGAGATTACTTTTATCGAGTTATAGGTCTAGTTCGATAAAACACATCCAAACCCGTATACCATACTACTTCACGGCCGAAATCCATTTAAGTTCGGTCACCCCTTGTAATTTTCGAGTGATACTTTGATAGTTGTCAAGACATAATAATCTTCCGTTGTAATTTCATACGCATTACGTACGTAATTCGTATCATCTTCTTGTTCGATATTTTTATTGTTATATCCGATATTATTCACATACAAAATACATCCGAAAAACTCCATATTCGTAAAAGCCTTCCGCTATCATACACTTACATATACTCCGACCGATACGTATCCACCTCTCCTCGGATAATTCGTATCAGAAACTATAGTCCTAGGCATTCCATGTAAACGAACGATCTCTCTAAAGAAAAGATTAGCCACGTGAGATGCATCATCAGTTTTGTGGCAAGCTATGAAATGTGCCATTTTTGAAAACCTATCAACCACAACAATTATAGAATCCCTCCCATACCGGTTTCTAGGCAATCCCAACACGAAATCCATCGATATATCAGTCCAAGGAGTATTAGGAATGGGGAGTGGGGTTTACAAACCGTGGGGTTGAACTCGACTCTTAGCCATTTTACAATCGATACAGTGACCACAAATGCGAATGACATCTCGTTTCATACCCGGCCAGTAGAAATGTTCTTGCAAAACAGACAAGGTTTTATCAATGCCAAAATGACCCATCAACCCTCCCCCATGTGATTCGAGTAACAATAGCTCACGTATAGAGCTAGTAGGTATGCATAACTTATTTTCTCTAAACAGAAAACCATCACTCTTATAGTACTTATCGACTCCAGACTTCTCACAAGTAATGAAAATTTCGCCAAAATCAATGTCTTTCTCGTACAGGTTTTTAATCAATTCAAAACCAAGTATTTTCGAATCTAAAGCAGTCAGGAAGGTATACCTGCGAGATAGAGCATCAGCAACGACGTTCTCTTTTCCCTGTTTGTACTTGATTATGTATGGGAACGTCTCTATGAATTCCATCCATCGAGCATGCCTTCTATTCAACTTTTGTTGCCCCTTCAGATGCTTCAAGGACTCGTGATCAGTGTGTATCACGAACTCTTTGGGCCATAAGTAATGTTGCCAAGTTTCGAGTGCTCGAACCAAGGCATATAGTTCCTTGTCGTAAGTTGGATAGTTCAGCGAAGCTCCTCCCAACTTCTCACTGAAGTAGGCAATCGGCCTACCTTCTTGCATCAAAACAGCTCCTATAATTGCTCCGATGCATCACACTCGATCTCAAAAGACTTAGCAAAATTCGGCAGGGCTAGTAGTGGAGCGTTCGTCAGTTTTTCTTTCAAGGCCTTGAAGGCCGTCTCTTGTTCCTGTTCCCACTTGAATCCAACATTCTTCTTGATTACCTCAGTCAAAGGGGCGGCTACAGTACTAAAGTTAGGTACAAACCGGCGATAGAAGCTTGCCAAGCCGTGGAAGCTTCGGACTTCGCTCACATTTTTGGGGCTGTCCCATTCTCTAATTGCCCTCACTTTCTCTTCATCGACCTGTATCCCCTGGGAACTAACAACGAAACCAAGGAAAGCCAATTTCTCGGTGACAAAGTTGCATTTTTGAATGTTAGCAAACAAGTGTTCCTTTCTAAGCACAAGCAACACCTCTTTCAAATGCTTGATATGTTCATTCAAACTTTTGCTATATATTAGGATGTCATCGAAGTATACAACAACAAATTTCCCAATGAAAGCACGTAGAACATGATTCATTACCCTCATAAATGTACTTGGTGCGTTAGTGAGCCCAAATGGCATAACTAACCACTCATACAAACCATGTTTAGTTTTAAACGCCGTTTTCCACTCGTCTCCCTCTTTCATTCGAATCTGATGGTACCCACTTCTTAAATCAATTTTTGAAAACATTGTGGAACCATATAATTCATCTAACATGTCGTCAAGTCTAGGGATGGGATGTCGATACTTCACCGTAATGTTGTTTATTGCACGACAGTCTACGCACATCCTCCACGAGCCATCTTTCTTTGGTACTAGAAATACCGGAACTGCACAAGGACTCATACTCTCTCTCACATGTCCTTTTGCTAGTAGTTCATCCACTTGCCTTTGCATCTCTTTAGTCTCTTCGGGGTTACTTCGGTTTGCAGGACGGTTTGGTATTGAGGATCCTGGAACAAAGTCGATACAGTGCTCGATGCCTCGAACGGGCGGCAACTAGGTTGGGGTCTCCTCAGGAAACACGTCTTCAAACTCCTGCAATAAAGAGACAATAAATGGGTCAGTAGTATCAGGAATAGATGGAATATTAAGCAACACATCACGAAATAGTAATAGAACCACAGGCCGTTTTGCGAGCAAGGCCCGTTTAACTTCACTAGCCCTACAAAGGGCGACGGTTTTTATCCCTTTAGGGATCGCCGTGTCTGTTTTCTTTTCCTTCTCCTTTTTTTCGCTTTCTCTCAGTGCTTGTTCTAATATCCTCTGATCTTCAAGGACTTGCTTAAGGGTCATAGGTGATAGGTTAAATTTCTTCTTTCCAAAAATGAAGGAATACTTGTTCGAAAAACCATCATGAGTAACTTTGCGGTCGTACTGCCATGGCCTTCCTAAAAGGATCTGGGTGGCATGCATAGGGGCGACGTCGCAAACTACTTCATCCTCATATCTACCTATTTTAAAGGGAACGGTGCATCTACTCACTACTTTCAGTTCCCCAGCATTATTCATCCACATCAATTTATATGGTTTAGGGTGTCTTTTGGTTTTAAGCTCTAGTTTCTGCACCAAGGCTGTACTAACGACATTGACACAACTACCCCCGTCTATGATCATACTACAGAGGTTTCCCTTAATGTAGCACCTACACTGAAACAAGTTCTCCCTCTGGCTATCCTCATCTTCTACTACCTTAGCTGACAAGGACATTCTAAGCACTACATTAATCTTCCCTTCTAAGATTTCTTCATTACATTCTTCTATCTCTTCTACACTATCCTCATCCTTAATCTCTTCTTCTCCCTCACTGTCAGTCGCTATTTCCCCTGACTTAATGATTACAGCTCGCTTGTTTGGGCAGTTTGGGGCTATGTGACCTATAACTTGACACTTATAGCATCGTATCTCATGTATCCAAGGTTGAGGTTTGAAACTTGATGAAAGTTGGGACTTAGTTGGCGGATTATGGGCTGTCTGGACCCTAATGACCGATGGTTTTGGGTCTTCTTTATGGTTAGTGGGCTGTCTCAATTTCCATGGGATACTAGGAGTGGGGTTCTTCCTAGTTTGACGCCTCAGAACTTGGGTTTCTATTTTCCTAGCCGTGTGCACCATTTCTTCTAAGTCATGCATAGTCATGAGCTCCAATTGGTCCCTAATATCAACATTAAGTCCGGCTAAGAACCTAGTCATGGTACTATCGTGGTCCTCCTCTATACGACACCTAATCAGTCCTGTTTCCATTTCCATATAGTAATCGTCTACTGACTTAGTCCCTTGCCTTAAAGTTTGGAGACTATACATAAGGTCCCTCATGTAATAGCTAGGAACAAATCTTTCCTTCATCACTCGCTTCAGTTCTTCCCATGTATCTATGGGTCTTTCCCCACATCGATGCCTAAGTTGAACTACATGATCCCACCATACAAGAGCATACCCAGTGAACTCTACAGTGGCTATCTTAACCTTCTTAAGATCTGAAAAATTTCGACACTCAAATTGTCCCTCGACCTTCCTAACCCATTCAAAATAAGTTTCGGGATCAGATTTGCCTTCAAAAGGTGGTATGGAGAACTTAACACTACTTAAGTTATCATCTACCCTTACACGTTGTTCTCTAGGTTCTTGGTCGATCCTAGGCTGTCTGTTATCGTCAAAGTACTCGTCATATTCATCTTCCAGATAGTATTCGAGTGGTGGAGGGGCTGCCCTAACTCTACCCCTTTCTCTACCTCTATACCGTGAATCCCTTCCTCCCATTGTGGGTTCTCTCTCTCGATTCTCCCTATTTCTAATAGTAGGTTCGGGAGTTGGTGACGTTGTATGGGATTTCAGCTCTTCCCTCATTTCCAACATCATGTTTTCCATCCTTCGTATGTAGGATGTTAGGCCTTCGAGTTGGAATTGCACATCACGGAAGCTTTGGATTTTATTAGTAACTGGGTCGTCGCTTAAGACCTCTTCCTCATCTACGGGATCCTTCCCAGCTCGTCTAAGGGCTGGAGTTTCTCCATCCTTCGAGTTTCTTGATCCTGTCATCATGGTACTAAGTGGTTCGAAACAGTAAGCAAGTATCGAGTAGCTTACTTAAAACACAATAACTTAACTCCAATGCGAATCACAAAATTATTTATATATATATATATATATATATATATATATATATATATATAGATATATGAGAATAACGATAAGAAAGGAACGACAAAACCGTTCTCCGATGCCAAATGATGCCGATCGATTCCCAACAGTGTTACCAATACAGGAACTATTGTGAATCGTGGTTGCGTGAAGCGGAAGCAAACAGCAAATAACAATAATGGTCAAGATGATGCAGTGACGCCGCTACATACTCTTCAATACAAAGAAGATTGACATGTCTTCAATACTGAAGACTTGATGCAAAAGACTTGATCTGACTCTTCAATACAAAGATGCCGATCTGACTCTTCAATACAAGAAGACTTGATGCGGCGGCACTTGATCTGACTCTTCAATATAGTAGTACTTCTGCGGCTCTTGTCTGGCGAAGACTTGATGCGGCTCCTCAATACTGAAGACTTCGATGCGGCTCCTCAATACAAGAAAGACTCACTTCTGATGTAATCGATGGCTCTTCGATTCAGTGAGAGTCGATCGTATGTTGGTACAGCAATATTTGGACAGTACTCCGTTATAGTAATAATGGACTTCACGTCGGTACGGTATTTCGGTATAGCAACAATGGATATAATGAGGGCACTTCAAACCCTTAGAATTAATCACTATAATGCCCTTAGAATCCTGTTCTAAAGAAACGTTTGGAACAATTCTAAGAACTCAAGTTTCTATGATTAAGACTTAACAATTTTATGAACTAAAATTGTAAGAATGTAGAAGTGAGAATTATAAGAATAATACTCAAGAAAAGTCGAGCAAAAACTCTGATTCTAGCATAAAGCTGAAATATGTTTTTGACTTCAAAAAAAAGGTTGATTCCTTCGGTACCTAAAGGTCTCCTTTTATAGGAGAGTACAAAACAAACTATATTATCCCTGACATATTAAACTAAGGAAATAAAATCAAGTGTCCCTACTTTTTAAGACAATGCGAAATTCGCTTCACATGGACTGGATTAAAAGGGAATAAACTAACACAACTTAACTATAAAGTAAATAAAGGAATCTTGAAAAAAGGTCTTGGTCTTCAAAATTTCTCACGTTCACTTTGAAACTTCCACATGCTGAAGTTCCCTTCTCCAAGACAACACCAACATCACCTTCCTTGAAGCTTCCTCATGCCTAAGTCTAATTTCCAAGCTAGGATGGATTTTCCTTAATCATCAAGTCGACCTTCGGTTGTTCATCCTTTTTTTATAGAGTATTTCTCTTTTCGAGTTTTTATGATTTAACTCTCATTTTTAGGAAATACGACCAAGACGCCCTCATGCCATTATTTAGGCAATATCTGGGGTCCGCCCTCAAGCTTTCTATTTTTAGCTATATCTGGGCTGCCCTCAAGCAAAGCTATATCTGGGCTTAGGATTTGAACAACTGTCGGGCCTTCTTGAATCTCAAGTAGATCCACCGTTGCACAATCACTAAACTTAGACATGATTTCCACTTCTAATTCAGGCAGCTTAAGGACAAGCTTGTCTTCTTCTTTTCTTTGGACGTGAATTCTTCTAGGTTCAGGGTCTTTATTCAGTGTACTCCAAGCAGCCTCAGTGTCAGGGTCTTCAAGAAAGGATTTGATCGAGGTCATACAGCAAACCTCTTGAGTAGGAACCGAGTTGTCTTCATAAGAGTTAATAACAGATAATAAGGTAACAGGTGAGGAACGTGCATTAAGTTTATTTTGTGAGGTGGTGCTAGTGTCACTCGTTCTCAACATTTCACTCGTTTGTTCTCTCAACTTCCTAGCACGTGCACGTGTGATAGGACCAGTGGGGTCTATGACGGTTCCAACCGTTCCTAACTCTCTTGGTAGCACAACTTTGTTTGTATCACGTACTAAAGGAAACGAGTTTAGTAGTAAGATGTTTCAAATATCAAGGATTCGGACATTATCAAAATGCTTGTCCGAACAAACGAGTGGTAACACTAAGAGAAGCTGTCACAATCCGAGATGAGTTGTTGATTGAAGACGAAAAAGAAAGACTGGGGGATGTATTTGAATTCAACACGGAGGACGAAGAAGGAGAAGAATGTGAGGCTTACGATGCTCCGAATTACGATACAGCCTTGGTCCTTCGCACTTTGCAAGCCAAGTCGGTTCCAAGCGAGTCAGAACAACGGGACCAAATATTCCATACAAAGCGTCAAGTTGGAGATAAATGGTGTAGTTTGATTATCGAAAGAGGAAGTTGCACCAACGTGGCTTCGAGTGAAATGGTGACGAAGCTTGGACTAACCACCACAACTCACCTTAAGCCATATGCTTCACATTGGCTTGATGACGGAAGTAAGGTAAGGGTTTCGAAGCAAGTTCGGGTCGGATTAGCAATGGGTTCATGAGTGCCAAACGAGGGGAAAAACCGAACCTCACCATGTTCGCGAGCGAGAAGTTGAACACGCTATGGAAAGTGGCGAGTGTGTTTACATGCTGGTGATAAAGGAGACTCGAGATGATTTTGCAACAGCGAAAAACGAGGATACAGTGGCCGACTTATTACATGAGTTCGCGGACGTCTTCCCTGAGGAATTGCCGTCGGGTTTACTGCCAATTTGTGGGATTGAGCATCAGATCGACCTTATACCAGGTGCAACTCTTCCGAATAAAGTTGCCTATAGGTGTAATCCCGAGGAAACGAAGGAACTTCAGAAGCATATTGAAGAACTAATGAGCCACGGGTATGTACGAGAAAGTTTAAGTCCATGTGTGGTTCCGGTCCTACTTGTTCCTAAGAAGGATGGTTCTTGGCAGATGTGTATCGATAGCCGTGCAGTAAATAACATAACGATCAAGTATCGATTCCCGATACCAAGACTTGATGACATGTTGGACGAGCTACATGGCTCGGTGCTCTTCTCTAAAATTGATTTGCGAAGTGGCTATCACCAGATTCGTATGCGGGAGGGAGATGAATGGAAGACGGCTTTCAAAACTAAGCATGGGCTGTACGAATGGACCGTCATGCCATTTGGACTTACGAATGCCCCAAGTACTTTCATGCATTTGATGAACGAAGTACTCAAAACATTTTTGGGCAGATTTGTGGTTGTCTATTTGGATGATATTTTGGTTTACAGTAGGTCGGTGGAGGAGCATCTCGGACATCTACGGCAAGTATTCGAGACTCTTAGGTCTCAAAGGCTGTATGGGAAGAAAGAAAAGTGTGCGTTTCTCGTCGAGAGCATAACTTCTCTTGGCTATGTTGTTTCGAAGGAGGGAGTGTCGATTGATCAGGGGAAAATTGAAGCTATTAAGTCGTGGCCTACTCCTAAAACCAAAACTGAAGTTAGATTGTTCCACGGTCTTGCCTCTTTTTATCGAAGGTTTATTCGATATTTCAGCACCATGACGAGTCCGATAACTGAGTGTTTGAAGAAGGGTCCGTTTATGTGGAGCAGGGCTGCCCAAGGGGCTTTTGAAAAGTTAAAGGCAAGGTTATATGAAGCACCTATCTTGGCGTTACCCGATTTTGCACAGCCGTTCGAGGTGGAGTGTGATGCTAGTGGAGTTAGTATTGGGGCGGTCCTCATTCAAGGTAGGTGGCCTATTGCGTACTTTTCGGAAAAGTTGGGTGGGGCTCGACTCAACTATTACACTTACGACAAGGAGTTCTATGCCATAGTAAGAGCTCTAGATCATTGGAGTCACTATCTTCGGCCGAAGCATTTCATTCTGCATTCGGACCATGAATCTTTAAAGTATATTAATGGACAGTAGAAGTTGAGTCCGAGGCATGCAAAGTGGGTGGAGTTCTTGCAATCATTTCACTTTTCATCAAAGTATAAGGATGGCAAGAGCAATATTGTGGCAGATGCATTGTCTAGGCGCTATGCCTTACTCTCCACCCTTGACGTTCGATTGCTTGGATTCGATACAGTAAAGGAGTATTACGACGGTGATGCGGAGAATTTTCGATACAGGAAGTCTTTCTTTTTAAGGGAAATCGTCTTTGTCTACCAAGGCACACGATTCGAGAATTGCTGGTTCGAGAGGCTCATGGGGGAGGTTTGGCTAGCCACTTTGGTTCGGACAAGACATTAGATGTGCTTAAGGAACATTTTTACTGGCCAAAGATGCAGGGGGATGTTAATAATATAATTAGTAAATGTGTGACGTGCCATGTTGCGAAGAGTTCGTTCAAACCGGGAGTCTACACACCTTTACCGATTCCGGAGAGGCCATGGGAATATCTCTCGATGGATTTCATCATTGCTTTGCCTCGAAACCAACGAGGACAGGATGCCATTATGGTTGTTGTCGATCATTTTTCAAAGATGGCTCATTTTGTTGCTTGTCACAAAACGGATGATGCGAGTAATGTTGCTGACTTGCATTTTCGAGAGGTGGTACGATTACATGGAGTCCCAAAAACTATTGTTTCGGACATGGACTCAAAGTTTCTAAGCTACTTTTGGAACACATTATGGAGGAAGGTGGGAACCAAGCTTTTGTTTAGTACTTCGCATCATCCTCAAACAGACAGACAAACTGAAGTGACTAACCGAACACTGGGAACGCTATTGCGAGGCTTAGTAAGCAAGACACAAAAGGATTGGGATTTGAAGCTCGCGCATGCGGAGTTTGCTTACAACCATTCTCCTACTCATGCCACAGCACATTCTCCATTCGAAGTAGTTTACGGCCTAAATCCTTACATACCGCTAGACTTAATTCCATTACCGAGTGATGAATTGGTGCATAAGGATGCAGAGTCAAAACTGAAATCGATGATGAAATTACACGAACAGGTGCGTGACCGAATCAAAGAGATAAATGAGGCATACAAAGGAAGTCGAGCAAGCAAAGAAAACCAAGATTATTCGAGGTTGGAGATTTAGTTTGGATACATTTGAGAAAAGAGCGATTTCCGAGTAAGCGTAAGAATAAGTTAATGCCACGATCCGAGGGACCATTTAGAATAATTGCGAAGGTGAATGACAACGCTTACAAGTTATAACTTCCGGGTGATTACGGAGTGCATGCTACTTTCAACGTAGGTGATCTATCCCCTTACCTTGACAACGATGGGATTGTGGAATTGAGGACAATTCCTTTTAAAGAAGGAGGGAATGATACGAAACCGACTACTCCAAGCAAAGAAGACGAAGTAAGAATTGACGTAAAACACCTCGACCGCACTCCAACATACTTAGGCGAGAAAACAGAAACGAGGCACAGAGTTACCTTGATAATTGGAATTGGAGTAACTTAAACAAAAGACAACTTGCATCTTGGGGAGGGGAAGATGTCCAAGTGGTTAGGACAAAACAATAAAAGAATTTTCTTTACTACAAAAGCAGCAGGATTCTCGGCAGTATACTTGGTAAAAGGCGGCTATCACCTTGGAGATAAAACCCAGCTTTTACTTTTGTTTGCAAGTGACATGGGGAACCTTTTATTATCTTTTCATTATTTTAAGAACAGCTTGTAATAGTTTAAATTATTTTGTCAGGCCACTTTTAGCTATAAATAGTGGCGATGAAGTTGTGATAGAGGATTATTGATTGTTGAAGAAATAGGAACACACTTTGTGTTTTTCCCTGTTGAATGCTTTTCATCAAAACTTGATTTTTATTCAACGCGTATCGAGTATTAATCTGATTGATTCTCAATAGGTCTTGAGGAGAAATCTCTTTGTCGAATTATAGGTCTAATTCGATAAAAACAACTGTTTCTGTCCTGTTTCAATATTCTGTTTATTTTTCGATACAGTTTCATACTTGTTCAGTAGTTCGCATATTGTTCGATTCTTTGAACTTGTTTCCTATTGCAATTCGTATCCGTCCGAAACATGCTGTTTCGAGTGTTGCTGTTTGGAAGTGGTCTGCATCAAGGCTTTTACATTTTGTCAAGTTCCTGTTTTGTTGCTATATCGAGTTTGTGATACGAAACCGACTACTCCAAGCGAAGAAGACGAAATAAGAATTGACGTAAAACACCTCGACCATACTCTAACGTACTTGGGCGAGAAAACAGATACGAGGTACGGAGTTACCTTGATAGTCGGAATTGGAATAACTTAAGGCAAATTGCAACTTGGGAGGGGGAAAAGGTCCAAGTGGTAGCAAAATAAAGAATTTTCAGCATTTCTTTATTATAAAGGCAGCAGGATTCTTGGCAACTTGTTGTATGAAAAAGCGGCTGTCAAAACTTCAACTTGGAGACAAGACCCAACTTTTACTTTTGTCAACAAGTGACATGAAGAACCTTTTATTATCCTTTCATTATTTTAAAGAACAACTTGTATTAGTTTAATTTATCTCATTAGGCTGCTTTTGCCTATAAATAGCGGCGGTAGAGTTGTAATGAAGGATTATTGAATGTTGAAGAAATCAGAACACTTTGTGTTTTCCCCTGGTGAATGCTTTTCATCAAAACTTGGTTTTTATTCGACGCGTTTCGAGTATTAATCTGATTGATTCTCAATAGGTCTTGAGGAGAAATCACTTTATCAAATTATAGGTCTAATTTGATAAAAACATCTATTTATATCTTGTTTCGATATTCTGTTTGTTTTTCGATACAATTGTATACTTGTTCAATATTTCGCATAAAGTGTTGTTCGATCCTTTGAATTTGTTTTCTGTTTTAACTTCGCTTCCGTCCAAAACGTGCTGTTTCGAGTCATTTTCCAGTTGGCCAAATTCCTATCTTGTTGCTGTATCGAATTACCGTCTTCATCACTCGTCAGTATTGTTGCTGTAGCGAGCTGTGATCATCAGTTCCCGACAGTTTCTTGTCGATAGCTTCCGCTCGTCAAAAAGTCTTCCGCTGTATCGATAGCGAATTCGCATCACAAGAGAGAATTCGTATCATAAGTGGTATCGGAGCGCCCAAGTTCTTGATCTTTGGCGTTATGGATCTCAACAACGCTGACTTCTTGGCAAAACTTCGTGACGCATTACGTGACGTACCAGAACAATGCGACCAACATTGGCAACCTAGACGTGGTGACTATGAACGACCCTCACGCCAAGTCGAAGAGTTCAAGGTGAACGAACTTCCAGAGTTCGTTGGCGGAACAGATCCTGAAGTTTACCTGGAATGGAAACGAAAAATTGATCGTATGTTCGAGTTTAAGGACCTCGACGATGAGAAAAGGTGTAAGTATGCAATTCTCAAGTTGGGGAAAGGAGCTTCACTTTGGTACGAAGGAGTAAAAACACGAAGAACTCGTGCGGGGAAGGATAAGATCCGTTCGTGGGATTCGTTAAAAGGAAAACTTCGTAAAAGATATGTACCAACATCACACCGGTTGTCCTTGTACATGAAGATTGCAGATCTCGTGCAAGGAAAGTTAAATGTCAGTGAGTACATTGAGGAGTTTGAGAATCTAACCTTAATGGGAGAGATAGAGGAGAATGAGGAGCAGAAAATATCGCGATTCTTGCGTGGCTTAAACCGAAGCATAGCTAACTCGGTGGAACTGTATCCATACGAGGACTTCGATACTTTATGTGGGTTATGTGAGAATTTGGAAGCTCAAAACAGAATGAAGGTGTATAAACCCGAGTTTCCAGTCAAATTTGGAAACCCAAGCGTCGGATCTAGTTCAGCTGCTAAGGCAACTGTACCGACTTCGGTTCCTGTTGCGATTCCTGCTAAGGCAACTGTACCCTATGTACCGAAGGAGATGAGTTTGGCTAAAGTGAGATGTTTCAAATGTCAAGGGTTCGGACATTATCAAAATGCATGTCCAAACAAACGAGTGGTAACCCTAAGAGAAGCTGTCACGATCCGAGACGAGTTGTTGGTTGAGGAAGAAAGATTGAGTGATGTGTTTGATTTCGACACGAAGGACGAAGAAGGAGAAGAATGTGAGACTTACGATGCTCCAAGCTATGACACGGCTTTAGTTCTGCGGACGCTACAAGCCAAAGCTGTTTCGAATGATTCGGAACAGCGGAATCAAATATTTCACACGAAGTGTCAAGTTGGAAATAAATGGTGTAGTTTGATCGTTGATGGAGGGAGTTGCACCAACGTCACTTCCAGCGAGATGGTGACCAAACTCGGGCTGACCACTATAGTTCACCCGAAACCTTACACTTTGCATTGGCTCGATGATGGGAGCAAAATAAGGGTGACTAAACAAGTGAGGATTGGACTAGCCATGGGTTCATATGACAACGTATTGTGCGATGTACTCCCGATGGATGCATGCCATGTACTGTTGGGAAGACCATGGATGTTCTATAGGGACGTTTTACACCGAGGAAGAAGCAATGAGTACGAGTTACGGGATAAGGGCAAGAAGATTGTGCTTAAACTAATGTCACCTCAGGATATTCACTCTCTGAGTTCTAGTCGGAGTGAGAAGCCAAAACTGGCCATGTTTGCTAGCGAACGAGATGTGGAACATGCTATTAAGGATGGCAATTATGTGTACTTGTTGGTTCTGAAGGAGACACGGAATGGTAACATGGTTGTGCGAAACGAAAGGATGGATGCTTTATTGCATGAATTTGCGGATGTTTTTCTCGAAGAATTACCGTCGGGTTTACCACCAATTCACGGGATTGAACATCAGATCGACCTCATACCGGGTGTGTCGCTCCCTAACAAAGCTGCCTATAGATGTAATCCCGAGGAGACAAAGGAATTGCAAAACCAAATCGAAGAATTAATGGATCGTGGGTATGTTCGAGAAAGCCTAAGTCCTTGTGCGGTTCCGGTATTACTGGTTCCTAAGAAAGACGGATCTTGGAGGATGTGTATTGACAGTCAAGCTGTGAATAATATAACCATCAAGGACCGGTTTCCGATTCCGAGGCTTGATGACATGTTGGACGAATTACACGGATCAGTGATCTTTTCAAAGGTTGACCTACGGAGTGGTTATCACCAAATCCGAATGAGAGAAGGAGATGAGTGGAAGACGGCATTCAAAACTAAACACGGACTCTATGAATGGACCGTTATGCCGTTCAGCCTTACAAATGCGCCGAGTACTTTCATGCGCTTGATGAATGAGGTACTTAAGCCATTTTTAGGGAAATTTGTGGTTGTATACTTAGATGATATTTTGATCTACAGCCGATCGTTGCAAGAACATTTCGAACACTTGAGGCAAGTCTTCGAAACCCTTAGAGACCAGATGTTGTATGGAAAAAGGGATAAGTGCTCATTTTTGGTCGAAAGTATAGTCTTTCTTGGCTATATTGTTTCAAAGAATGGAGTGTCGGTCGATCAAGCAAAGATCGAAGCAATTAAGTCCTGGCCAGTTCCCACTACAGTGACGGAAGTTAGATCGTTCCACGGATTGGCTTCATTTTACCGAAGATTCATTCAAGACTTCAGTACCATTGCAAGCCCAATAACCGAATGTTTGAAGAAGCGCACGTTTAATTGGAGCAGGGCTGCTCAGGAGTCATTGGCAAATTTGAAGGCGAAGTTGTGCGAAGCACCAATCTTAGCATTACCCGATTTTTCGCAACCGTTTGAGGTAGAATGTGATGCTAGCGGAGTTGGCATTGGAGCGGTTCTCATTCAGGGAAAGCGACCTATTGCTTATTTTTCAGAGAAGTTAAACGGTGCTCGTCTCAATTATTGTACGTACGACAAGGAGTTTTATGCTATTGTAAGGGCTCTAGATCATTGGAGTCACTATCTTCGACCGAAGCATTTCATCATACATTCGGACCATGAATCCTTAAAGTACATTAACGGGCAGCACAAGTTAAGTCCCAGGCATGCGAAGTGGGTGGAATTCATACAATCATTTCACTTCCCATCAAAGTATAAGGATGGAAAGAGCAATGTTGTAGCAGATGCATTGTCTAGGCGTTATGCCTTACTCTCTACTCTCGACGTTCGTTTGCTTGGATTTGAGATAGTAAAGGAGTATTACGATGGTGATGCGGATTTTGGCGAGACCTTTGCCCTTTGCAAATCTGGCCCGATGGGAGATTTTTCGATACAGGAAGGCTTTCTTTTTAAGGGAAATCATCTTTGTCTACCAAGGCACACGATTCGAGAATTGCTGGTTCGAGAGGCTCATGGGGGAGGTTTGGCTGGCCACTTTGGTTCGGCCAAGACATTGGAGGTGCTTAAAGAACATTTTTATTGGCCAAGGATGCAGGGGGATGTTAATAATATAATTAGTAAATGTGTGACATGCCATGTTGCGAAGAGTTCGTTCAAACCAGGAGTCTACACACCTTTACCGATTCCGGAGAGGCCGTGGGAAGATGTCTCAATGGATTTCATTATGGCTTTGCCTCGAACCTAACGAGGTAAGGATGCGATTATGGTGGTTGTCGATCGTTTTTCAAAGATGGCGCATTTTGTTCCTTGTTACAAAACCGATGATGCAAGTAATGTTGCTGACTTGTATTTCCGAGAGGTGGTGCGATTACATGGAGTTCCGAAAACTTTTGTTTCGGACCGGGACTCAAAGTTTCTAAGCTACTTTTGGAACACCTTGTGGAGAAAGGTGGGAACAAAGCTTTTATTTAGTACTTCGCATCATCCTCAAACCGACGGACAAACTGAAGTAACGAATCGAACACTAGGGACGCTGTTGCGAGGCTTGGTAAGCAAAACACAAAAGGACTGGGATCTGAAACTGGCACATGCGGAGTTTGCTTATAATCGTTCTCCTACTCATGCCATAGCGCACTCTCCATTTGAAGTAGTTCACGGGTTGAATCCTTACATGCCGCTAGATCTAATTCCACTACCAAGTGACGAATTGGTGCATAAGGATGCGGAGTCAAAACTAAAATCAATGATGAAATTACACGAACAGGTGCGGGATCGAATCAAGGAAATAAACGAGGCGTACAAAAGGAAGTCGAATAAGCAAAGAAGGCCGAGACTATTCGAGGTTGGAGATTTAGTTTGGTTACATTTGAGGAAGGAACGATTCCCGAGTAAGCGTAAGAACAAGCTAATGCCACGAGCTGAGGGACCATTCAAAATAATTGCGAAGGTGAACGACAATGCTTACAAGTTAGAACTTCCGGGTGATTACGGAGTACATGCTACTTTGAACGTAGGTGATATATCCCCTTATCTCGACGATGATGAGATTGCGGAATTGAGGACAATTCCTTTTAAACAAGGAGGGAATGATACGAAACCGACTACTCGAAGCGAAGAAGATGAAGTAAGAATTGACGTAAAACACCTCGACCATACTCCAACGTACTTGGGCGAGAAAACAGATACGAGGTACGGAGTTACCTTGATAGTCGGAATTGGAATAACTTAAGGCAAATTGCAACTTGGGAGGGGGAAAAGGTCCAAGTGGTAGCAAAATAAAGAATTTTCAGTATTTCTTTATTATAAAGGCAGCAGGATTCTTGGCAACTTGTTGTATGAAAAAGCGGCTGTCAAAACTTCAACTTGGAGACAAGACCCAACTTTTACTTTTGTCAACAAGTGACATGAAGAACCTTGTATTATCCTTTCATTATTTTAAAGAACAACTTGTATTAGTTTAATTTAACTCATCAGGCTGCTTTTGCCTATAAATAGCGGCAGTAGAGTTGTAATGAAGGATTATTGAATGTTGAAGAAATAAGAACACTTTGTGTTTTCCCCTGGTGAATGCTTTTCATCAAAACTTGGTTTTTATTCGACGCGTTTCGAGTATTAATCTGATTGATTCTCAATAGGTCTTGAGGAGAAATCACTTTATAAAATTATAGGTCTAATTTGATAAAAACATGTGTTTATATCTTGTTTCGATATTCTGTTTGTTTTCCGATACAGTTGTATACTTGTTCAATATTTCGCATAAAGTGTTGTTCGATCCTTTGAATTTGTTTCCTGTTTTAACTTCGCTTCCGTCCAAAACGTGCTGTTTCGAGTGTCACTGTTTGGAGGTGGCCTGTTTCGAGTTATTTTCCAGTTGGCCAAATTCCTATCTTGTTGCTGTATCGAATTACCGTCTTCATCACTCGTCAGTATTGTTGCTGTAGCGAGCTGTGGTCATCAGTTCCCGACAGTTTCTTGTGGATAGCTTCCGCTCGTCAAAAAGTCTCCCGCTGTAT
This sequence comes from Orobanche coerulescens, assembly GCA_033398695.1. Lineage (NCBI taxonomy): Eukaryota > Viridiplantae > Streptophyta > Magnoliopsida > Lamiales > Orobanchaceae > Orobanche > Orobanche coerulescens. The sequence goes on along the minus strand of CM065811.1, from coordinate 98,589,734 downwards.
CGATAGCGAATTCGCATCACAAGAGAGAATTCGTATGAGTTTGATACGGAATCATTTAATATGAATGAAGAAGACGAAGTAAGGATCGATGTAAATGACCTTACAACACGCCATGCACGGACTACTACGTATTTAGGCGAGAAAACGGACATAAGACGTGGCCGGAAAATGTCCAACCTGCCGGAAAATGTCCAACCTGCCGGAAAAATCACCACCTGCCGGAATTGGCCGAGCAATGCCGACCGAACTCGGCCGTGTCATCCGACACGGTCCGTGCCTTACTCGTCCGGAAATGCCAAAGTCATTGCCCACAGGACTCGAGCGTGTCGTCTGGCACGGCCGAGTCGAACTCTTCCGGATAAGCCAAAATCGACTGCCCAGATGCCCGACCGTGTTCCAGGACACGGTTGAGTCAATGCCGAACGTCCTTGTCGCGCCGCGCCCATGCCGAGTCACTGTCGGACGAGTCACTGTCGGACGAGTCACTGTCGGACGTCCTTATCACGCCGCGACCGTGTCAAGCGGACACGGTCGAGTCACTGCCGACCAGATGCGTGCCGCGTCCGTGTCAAGCGACACGGCCCGTGTCTGGCATCCAGCCAACTTTTTTTTATTGGTGATTTTTGTGTGTTTTGTTGTTTTCCCTTCCCTCACATGTCATGACTAGACTTGCATGTTATGTGGGGTGGCTTATAATCATTTTGTTGTGTGATTCCCCCTCCCTATCATTTGATTCATTTGTATTTTATTTTGATGTTTTGTTTTTCATTTCAAGATCATGTGATCTTGTTTTTATTCCTTAGTTGTTTAGAAGACTACATTGCTATAAGTAGTCTTGTTCATGCTTTCATTAAGTATTGTATGTTGAAGAAATAAGAATACACTTGTGTTTTCTTGGTGAATGCTTTTCATCAAAACCTTGATTATAAATCGACGCATTTTCGAGTTTTAATCTAATCGATTCTCAATAGGTCTTGAGGAAAGATTGCCTTATCAAACTGTAGGTCTAGTTTGATAAATCACTTTCATATTGTTCTTGTTTACGTAAGCCGAATTGCCCTACTTTCGGTTGTTTTCTAACGAGCGTTACACATATTCGAGTGTTGTAAGGATAAAAATCTTTCCACTGCAATTACATGCGAATTTACGTCCGTCTTTATACGTAATTCATATCATTAGTGGCATCGGAGCCCAAGGCAATTTCCTTGGCGATTTTATTGAAGATTTCTTGTTCAAAACCATCTCTTGAATCTTGTTATGGATTTCTACGATCCGGATTTCTTGATGAAACTCCGTGATGCACTAAGCGGTCTACCGGAGCCACGTATGCAAGCAAGACGCGGGTATGACGCACGTCAAATACACCATACGGACGAATTTAAAGTAAACGAACTCCCGGAGTTCGTTGGAGGTACCGATCCCGAAGCTTATTTGGAGTGGGAACGGAAAATTGAGCGCATGTTCGAATTCAAAGACCTTAACGATGAGAAACATTGCAAATATGCAATTCTCAAGTTAGGGAAGGGTGCTTCTCTTTGGTTCGAAGGAGTGAAGATGCGAAGATCTCGGGAGGGAAAAGCAAAAATCCGTTCATGGGATTCTCTAAAAAGAAAACTTCGTAAGAGGTATGTGCCACCATCACATCGGTTAACCTTATACCGGAAGATTGCCGATTTCATGCAAGGCAAACTAAGTGTCGATGAATATATTGAAGAGTTCGAAAGTTTGGTTTTGATGGGAGAGCTAGAAGAAAACGAAGAGCAAAAGATGTCACGTTTTTTACGTGGCTTAAACAAAAACATAGCCAACACGGTGGAGTTATACCCATATGAAGATTTTGACACTTTATGTGGATTATGTGTGAAGACAGAAGCCCAAAACAAATTGAAGTTTTCAAGACCCGAATTTCCTTCCAAATTCGGGAATCCAAGTGCCGGTTCGAGTTCGGGTACTAAAAGCACCACGCCAAGTCATGTCCCTATCATGGCACCTAAGGCTCCATACGTACCCAAGGAAACAAGTTTGGCGAAGGTATGATGTTTCAAGTGTCAAGGGTTCGGTTATTACCAAAATGCATTTCTGAACAAACGAGTGGTGACACTAAGAGAGGCTCTTGAGGTCCGGGAAGAATTATTGGCCGAGGACGAAGAAGAAAGACTCGGTGACGTGTTTGACGTAGACGCCGAAGAAGAATAGGAGTGCGAGGCTTACAATGCTCCGGACTATGACACGAGTCTAGTCCTTCGCACTTTACAAGTCAAGACGGTTTCGAGGGATACGGAGCAACGATATCAAATATTCCACACCAAGTGTCAAATTAAAGACAAGTGGTGTAGTTTGATAATCGATGGAGGTAGTTGTACAAATGTTGCTTCAAGTGAGATGGTGGCGAAGCTCGGACTCGTCACTACTACTCATCCGAAACCATACGCGTTACATTGGCTAGATGATGGGAATAAGGTGAAAGTTTCGAAACAAGTACGGGTCGGATTAACTATGGGTTCGTATGGTGACAACGTACTATGTGATGTACTCCCGATGGATGCATGCCACATACTTTTGGGACGACCGTGGCTATTTGATAGAGATGTTTTACATCGAGGAAGCAGTAACGAATATGAATTACGGGATAAAGGCAAGAAGATTGTGCTCAAACCAATGGCACCCCAAGCCATTCGATTGATGAGTTCTAATCAAATGGAGAAATTAATACGAATTACGCATGAAAATGGACGTAAACTCGTATGTAATGCAGCGGAAATATAATTGATCCTCACAACACTCGAATATGTGTAACCCTCGTAAGATGTAACCGAAAGTAGGGCAATTCGGCTTACGTAAACAAGAACAATATGAATGATTTATCAAACTAGACCTATAGTTTGATAAGATAATCTTTCCTCAAGACCTATTGAGAATCGATTGGATTAAAACTCGAAAACGCGTCGAATTATAATCAAGATTTCGATGAAAAGCATTCACCAAGAAAACACAAGTGTATTCTTATTTCTTCAACATACAATACTTCATACAAGCATGAACAAGACTACTTATAGAAGTGTAGTTTTCTAAACAACTAAGGGATGAAAACAAGATCACATGATCTTGAAATGAAAAATAAAACATCAAGATAAAATACAAAGGAATCAAATCAAAGGGAGGGAATCACACAATAAACATAGTTACAAGTCACCCCACATAACATGTAAGTCTAATCATGACATGTGAGGGGAGGGAAAACAACAAAAACACAAAAAAATCAGCAATAATGGGAGTTTGCTGTCTGTCGGACACGGGCCGTGCCGATTGGCACGGCCGCGGCGGCATGTGCGGGCGCACATGTTCGGCAGGACTCGACCGTGTCGCCTGGCACGGTCGGGTTGGTCGGACAGTGAGAATTCACTATCCGGAAGAGTGTGACTCGGCCGTGTCGCCTGACACGGTCGGGTTGGTCGGGCAGCGAGATTTCACTATCCGGGACATCTCGGCACGGGCCGTGTCGGACGACACTGTCGGGTTCAGTCGGCAGCAAGTTTTCACTATCCGGGACATCTCGGCATGGGCCGTGTCGGACGACACGGCCGGGTTCGGTCGGCAGCGCTCATCCAGTTCCGGCAGGTGGTGAATTTTCCGGCAAGTGGCCAATTTTCCGGCAGGTTGGATATTTTCCGGCATATTGAACATTTTTCCGGCAGGTTGGATGTCGACCTTCCGGCATAGCATGAAGGGCCGTATCATATGACACGGCTGAGACCGATACTCAATGTCTTATGTCCGTTTTCTCGCCTAAATACGTACTAGTCCGTGCATGGCGTGTAGTAAGGTCATTTATATCGATCCTTACTTCGTCTTCTTCTTTCATATCAAATGATCCCATATCATCTCCTCCTCCTTTAAAAGGAATTGTCCTCAATTCCGAAATTCCGTCATCATCGATGTAAGGCGAGAGGTCCCCAACATTAAAGGTTGCATGAATCCCATAATCTCCCGGAAGTTCTAATTTGTATACGTTGTCGTTCACCTTTGCAATTACCTTAAATGGTCCCTCCGCTCGCGGCATTAATTTGTTCTTACGTTTATTTGGAAATCGCTCTGTCCTCAAATGCAACCAAACCAAATCACCAACTTCGAACAATCTCGGCCTTCTTTGTTTGTTCAACTTTCTTTTGTAAGCCTCGCTTATTTCCTTGATTCGATTACATACTTGCTCGTGTAATTTCATCATCGATTTCAATTTTGATTCCGCATCCTTGTGCACTAACTCGTCACTTGGCAATGGAATTAGATCTAACGGCATGTACGGGTTTAGTCCGTAAACTACTTCGAATGGAGAGTGTGCCGTGGCATGAGTAGGAGAATGATTATAAGCGAACTCCGTATGTGCAAGTTTCAAGTCCCAATCCTTCTGTGTCTTGCTCACAAGACCACGTAGTAAAGTGCCCAACGTTCGATTGGTCACCTCGGTTTGACCGTCCGTTTGTGGTTGATGTGACGTGCTAAATAGTAGTTTGGTTCCCACCTTTCTCCACAAGGTGTTCCAAAAATAACTAAGGAATTTTGAGTCCCGATCCGAAATAATTGTTTTTGGAACTCCATGCAATCGTACGATTTCTCGGAAATACAAATCGGCGACGTTACTTGCGTCGTCTGTCTTGTGGCAAGCCACAAAGTGAGCCATCTTCGAAAATCGGTCTACGACAACCATAATAGCATCTCTCCCTCGTTGAGTACGAGGCAAAGCAATAATAAAATCCATTGAGACATCTTCCCACGGTCTTTCCGGAATCGGCAAAGGCATGTATACTCCCGGTTTGAATGAACTTTTAGCAATATGGCATGTTACACACTTATTAGTTATGTCGTGTACATCCACTTGCATCTTCGGCCAATGAAAATGCTCTTTAAGGACCTCTAACGTTTTGGCCAAACCAAAATGACCGGCCAAGCCTCCACCGTGAGCTTCCCGAACTAATAATTCCCGAATCGGGTGTTTGGGTAAACATAGGCGATTTCCTTTGAAAAGGAATCCTTCTTGCAACGTAAACTCTCCAAATGGGCCCGATTTACACCGAATAAAAACCTCACCAAAATCCACATCTCCGTCATAACACTCCTTCAATGCTTCGAACCCAAGCAACCGAATGTCAAGAGTAGAGAGCAAGGCATACCGTTGATACGAAGCCGAATACTCCAAGCGAAGAAGATGAAGTAAGAATTGACGTGAAACACCTCGATCGCACTACAACCTACTTAGGCGAGAAAACAGAAACGAGGCACGGAGTTACCTTGATAATTGGAATTGGAGTAACCTAAACAAAAGTCAACTTGCATCTTGGGGAGGGGAAGAGATTCAAGTGGTAACTAAACAAATAAAGAATATTCAGCATCTTCTTACAAAAGCAGCAGGATTCTTGGCAAAAGGGCGGCTGTCAAACTTCAACTTGGAGACAAGACCCAACTTTTACTTTTGTCCACAAGTGACATGAGGAACCTTTTTATTATCTTTTATTATTCTAAGCTCAGCTTGTATTAGTTTAAGTTATCGTGTCAGGCTGCTTTTTTCTATAAATAGTGGCAGTAGAGTTGTAATGAAGATTATTGAATGTTGAAGAATTGAGAACACTTTGTGTTTTTCCCTGGTGAATGCTGTTCATCAAAACTTGGTTTTTATTCGACGCGTTTCGAATACTAATCTGATTGATTCTCAATAGGTCTTGAGGAGAAATCTCTTTATCAAATTATAGGTCTAATTTGATAAAACATCTGTTTATATCTTGTTTCGATATTCTGTTTATTTTTCGATACAGTTTGATACTTGTTCAATATTTTGTATAAAGTGTTGTTCGATCCTTCGAACGTGTTTCCTGTCTTAAAGTCGCTTCCGAACGAAACGTGCTGTTTCGAGTCATTTTCCAGTTGGCCAAATTCCCATCCCGTTCAGATCGAATTACCGCCTTCATCACTCGTCAGGATTGTTGCTGTAGCGAGTTGTTGTCACCAGTTCCCGACAGTTTCTTGTCGATAGCTTCCGCTCGTCAAAGAAGTCTTCCGCTGTATCGATAGCGAATTCGCATAACCAGTGAGAATTCGTATCATAAGTGGCATCGGAGCCCAAGTTCTTGATCTTTGGCATTATGGATCTCAACGACGCTGATTTCTTGGCAAAACTTCGTGACGCATTACGTGACGCACTGCAATAGCGACCAGCGTTGGCAACCTAGGCGTGGTGACTATGAACGACCCTCATGCCATGTCGAAGAGTTCAAGGTGAACGAGCTTCCAGAGTTCGTTGGAGGGACAGACCCTGAAGTTTACCTGGAATGGGAACGAAAAATTGATCGTATGTTCGAATTTAAAGACCTTGACGATGAGAAAAGGTGTAAGTATGCAATTCTCAAGTTGGGGAAAGGAGCTTCACTTTGGTACGAAGGAGTGAAATCACGAAGAGCTCGTACGGGGAAAGAAAAGATCTGTTCGTGGGATTCGTTAAAAAGAAAACTTCGCAAAAGATATGTACCAAAGATCACACCGGTTATCCTTGTACAGAAGATAGCAGATCTCATGCAAGGAAAGTTAAATGTCATGAGTACATTGAGGAGTTTGAGAATCTAACCTTAATGGGAGAGATAGAGGAGAATGAGGAACAAGATGTCGCGATTTTTGCGTGGCTTAAACCGAAGCATAGCTAACTCGGTGGAACCGTATCCATACGAGGACTTCGATACATTATGTGGGTTATGTGTGAAGCTAGAAGCTCGTAACAGATGAAGATGTATAAACCCGAGTTTCCAGTCAAGTTTGGAAACCCAAGCGTCGGATCTAGTTCACTGTTAAGGCAATCAGACTGACTAGCCTCGTTGCGAATCCGGCTAAGGCGACTGCACTCTACGTCAAGGAGACGAGTTTGGCTAAAGTGAGATGTTTCAAATGTCAAGGGTTCGGCATTATCAAAATGCTTGTCCGAACAAGCGAGTGGTGACACTAAGGGAAGTCATCACGATTCGAGACGAGTTGTTGATCGAGGAAGAAAGACTGGTGACGTATTTGATTTCGACATTAAGGACGAAGAAGGAGAAGAATGCGAGACTTACGATGCTCCAAGCTATGACACGGCTTTAGTTCGCGAACGCTACAGCCAAAGTCATCGAATGATTCTAATAAATAAATCAAATATTTCACACAAAGTGTCAAATAGGAAAGAAATTGTTTAGTTTGATAGTGGATGGAGGAGTTGCACCAACGCCGCTTCCCGGCGAGATGGTGACTAAACTCGGGCTGACCACTACGGCTCACCCGAAACCTTACACTTTGCATTGGCTCGATGATGGGAGCAAAATAAGGGTGACTAAACAAGTGAGGATTGGACTAGCCATGGGTTCATATGAAGACAACGTATTATGTGATGTACTCCCGATGGATGCATGCCATGTACTGTTGGGGAGACCATGGATGTTTGATAGGGACGTTTTACACCGAGGAAGAAGCAATGAGTACGAGTTACGGGATAAGGGCAAGAAAATTGTGCTTAAACCAATGTCGCCGCAAGCTATTCACTCTATGAGTTCTAGTAGGAGTGAAAAACTAAAACTGGCCATGTTTGCGAGCGAACGGGAGGTGGAACATGCTATTAATGATGGCAAGTGTGTGTACCTGTTGGTTCTGAAGGAGACACGGAATGGTGACATAGTTGTGCGGAACGAAAGGATGGATGCCTTATTACGCGAATTTGCGGATGTTTTTCCCAAAGAGTTACCGTCGGGTTTACCACCAATTCGCGGGATTGAACATCAGATCGACCTCATACCGGGTGTGTCGTTGCCTAACAAAGCTGCCTACAGATGTAATCCCGAGGAGACGAAGGAATTACAAAACCAAATCGAGGAACTGATGGATCGTGGGTACGTTCGAGAAAGCCTAAGTCCTTGTGCGGTTCCTAGATACGGTTCCAAAGAAAGACGGATCTTGGAGGATGTGTATTGACAGTCGAGCTGTGAACAATATAACCATCAAGTATCGATTTCCGATTCCGAGGCTTGATGACATGTTAGACGAATTACACGGATCAGTGATCTTTTCAAAAGTTGATCTACGAAGTGGTTATCACCAGATTCGAATGCGAGAAGGAGATGAGTGGAAGACAGCCTTCAAAACTAAACACGGGCTGTATGAATGGACCGTTATGCCGTTCGGTCTTACAAATGCACCGAGTACCTTCATGCGCTTGATGAATGAGGTACTTAAGCCATTTTTAGGGAAATTTGTGGTTGTATACTTAGATGATATTTTGATCTACAAATGATCATTGCAAGAACATTTCGAACACTTGAGGCAAGTCTTCAAACCCTTAGAGACCAGAAGCAGTATGGAAAAAAAGGAGAAGTGCTCATTATTGGTCGAAAGTATAGTCTTTCTTGGCTAAGTTGTTTCAAAGAAAGGAGTGTCGGCCGATCAAGCGAAGATCGAAGCAATTAAGTCCACTCCGGTTCCCACAACAGTGACGGAGGTTAGATCGCTCAATGGACTAGCTTCATTTTACCGAAGATTCATTCGAGACTTCAGATCATTGCAAGCCCAATAACCGAATGTTTGAAGAAGGGCACGTTTAATTGGAGCAGAGCGTCAGAGTCATTTGCAAATTTGAAGGCGAAGTTGTGCGAAGAACCATTCTTAGCATTTCCAGATTTTTCGCAACCGCTTGAGGTGGAATGTGATGCTAGCGGAGTGGGCATTGGAGCGGTTCTCATTCAGTGAAAGCGACCTATTGCTTATTTTTCCGAGAAGTTAAACGGTGCTCGTCTCAATTATTGTACCTACGACAAGGAGTTTTATGCGATTGTGAGGGCCCTAGAACATTAAAGTCACTATCTTCGCCAAAGCATTTCATCATACACTGACCATGAATCTTTGAAGTATATTAACGGACAACACAAGTTAAGTCCTGCATGCGAAGTGGGTGGAATTCTTACAATCATTTCACTTCTCATCGAAGTATAAGGATGGCAGGAGCAATATTTTGGCAGATGCATTGTTTAGGCGTTATGCCTTACTCGCCACTCTTTTTGTTCGTTTGCTAGGGTTCGATGCAGAAAGGAGTATTACGAAGGTGATGCGGATTTTGGCGAAACCTTCGCCCGGTGCAAACCAGTCCTGGGAGAATTTTCGATACAGAGGGCTTTCTTTTAAGGGAAATCGTCTTTGCTTACCTGTGCACACGATTCGAGAACCGCCGATTCGAGAGGCTCATGGGGAGGTTTGGTCGCCACTTGGTTCGCCAAGACATTCGATGTGCTTAAAGAACATTTTTATTGGCCAAGGATGCGGGGATGTTAATAATATAATCAGTAAATGTGTGACGTGCCATATTGCGAAAAGTTCGCTCAAACCAGAGTCTACACACCTTTACCGATTCCGAGAGGCCATGGGAAGATGTATCAATGGATTTCATTGTGGCTTTACCTCGAACCCAAAGAGGTAAGGATGCGATCATGGTTGTTGTCGATCGCTTTTCAAAGATGGCTCATTTTGTTCCTTGTCACAAAACCGATGATGCGAGTAATGTTGCCGACTTGTATTTTCGAGAGGTGGTGCGATTACATGGAGTTCCAAAACTATTGTTTCGGACCGACTCAAAGTTTCTAAGCTACTTTTGGAACACGTTATGGAGGAAGGTAGGAACTAAGCTTTTGTTTAGTACTTCACATCATCCTCAAACCGACGGACAAACCAAGTAACGAATCGAACACTGGGACGCTGCTGCGAGGCTTGGTGAGCAAAACACAAAAGGATCGGGATCAAATCGCACATGCGGAGTTTGCTTATAATCGATCTCCTACTCATGCCACGCACACTCTCCATTTGAAGTAGTTTACTGTTGAATCCTTACATGCCGCTAGATCTAATTCCACTACCAAGTGACGAATTGGTGCATAAGGATGCGAGTCGAAACTAAAATCAATGATGAAATTACGAACAAAAAGTGGATCGAATCAAGGAAATAAACGAGGCGTACAAAAGGAAGTCGAACAAGCAAAGAAAGCCGAGACTATTCGAGGTGGGAGATTTAGTTTGGTTACATTTGAGGAAGGAACGATTCCCGAGTAAGCGTAAGAATAAGTTAATGCCACGAGCCGAGGGGCCATTTAAAATAGTTGCGAAGGTGAACGACAATGCTTACAAATTAGAACTTCCGGGCGACTATGGAGTGCATGCTACTTTCAACATAGGTGATCTTTCTCCTTATCTTGATGATGACGGGATTGCAGAATTGAGGACAATTCCTCTTAAAGGGGGAGGAGATGATACGAAGCCGAATACTCCAAGCGAAGAAGATGAAGTAAGAATTGACGTGAAACACCTCGATCGCACTACAACCTACTTAGGCGAGAAAACAGAAACAAGGCACGGATTTACCTTGATAATTGGAATTGGAGTAACCTAAACAAAAGTCAACTTGCATCTTGGGGAGGGGAAGAGATTCAAGTGGTAACTAAACAAATAAAGAATATTCAGCATCTTCTTACAAAAGCAGCAGGATTCTTGGCAAAAGGGCGGCTGTCAAACTTCAACTTGGAGACAAGACCCAACTTTTACTTTTGTCCACAAGTGACATGAGGAACCTTTTTATTATCTTTTATTATTCTAAGCTCAGCTTGTATTAGTTTAAGTTATCGTGTCAGGCTGCTTTTTTCTATAAATAGTGGCAGTAGAGTTGTAATGAAGATTATTGAATGTTGAAGAATTGAGAACACTTTGTGTTTTTCCCTGGTGAATGCTGTTCATCAAAACTTGGTTTTTATTCGACGCGTTTCGAATACTAATCTGATTGATTCTCAATAGGTCTTGAGGAGAAATCTCTTTATCAAATTATAGGTCTAATTTGATAAAACATCTGTTTATATCTTGTTTCGATATTCTGTTTATTTTTCGATACAGTTTGATACTTGTTCAATATTTTGTATAAAGTGTTGTTCGATCCTTCGAACGTGTTTCCTGTCTTAAAGTCGCTTCCGAACGAAACGTGCTGTTTCGAGTCATTTTCCAGTTGGCCAAATTCCCATCCTGTTGCTGTATCGAATTACCGCCTTCATCACTCGTCAGTATTGTTGCTGTAGCGAGTTGTTGTCACCAGTTCCCGACAGTTTCTTGTCGATAGCTTCCGCTCGTCAAAGAAGTCTTCCGCTGTATCGATAGCGAATTCGCATAACCAGTGAGAATTCGTATCAACCGTTTAGACATAGCATCTGCCACAACGTTGCTCTTGCCATCTTTGTACTTCGATGAAAAGTGGAATGATTGCAAGAATTCCGCCCATTTAGCATGTCTCGGACTCAACTTTTGTTGGCCGTTAATATATTTCAAGGACTCATGATCCGAATGTAGGATAAAATGTTTCGGCCGAAGGTAATGGCTCCAATGATCAAGAGCTCTCACAATGGCATAGAACTCCTTGTCATAAGTACAATAGTTGAGTCGAGCCCCACCCAATTTCTCCAAAAAGTATGCAATTGGTCACCTCCCTTGGACGAGGACTGCCCCAATACCCACTCCACTTGCGTCACATTCTACCTCAAAAGGTTGTGAAAAGTCGGGTAAAGCCAAGATAGGTGCTTCACACATTTTCGCCTTCAATTTTTCAAACGCCCCTTGGGCAGTCCCGTTCCACACAAACTGTCCTTTTTTTAAGCATTCCGTTATCGGGCTAGAAATGGTACTAAAGTCTCGTATGAACCTCCGATAAAATGAAGCAAGTCCGTGAAAGGATCGGACTTCCGTGATGGTTTTAGGCGTAGGCCAAGATTTAATCGCCTCGATCTTGGTTTGATCAACCGACACTCCTTCTTTAGAAACGATGTAGCCAAGAAAGGCTACACTCTCGACTAGAAACGAACACTTCTCCTTTTTCCCATAGAGTTTTTGATCCCTAAGGATCTTGAAGACTTCCCTCAAGTGCCCGGTATGCTCTTGCAATGATCGACTATGAATCAAGATGTCGTCCAAGTATACGTGATACGAATTACGTATGTAAGTGTACGTAATGCGTATGAAATACAACGGAAGATTATTACGTTTGGAAAAGTATCATAATATTGATCAAAAGTACAAGGTGGTGACCGAAATTTATGCGGTTTTCGGCCGGGATGTAGGATAGTGTATGGGTTTGAATGTGTTTTACCGAATTAGACCTATAACTCGATAAAAATAATCTCTCCTCAAGACCTATTGAGAATCGATCAAGTTATAATTCGAGACGCGTCGAAATAATAACTAAAGTTTGTTGAACTCGTTCAACGTATATTTCAAAGAAATACAAGGTTTATTAATATTCAAGATACTTTACAAATACAACAAGCACTATTATATATAGTAGTTTCCAACCATAGAAAATACAACAAAAACAAGCAAATGAAACTTCCTAGCAACTCCTTCAAATCGGCCGAATCATGTAGGGTTCATGAGGATTTTGTGGTGATATGATATCAAGTCTTTTTGGAATTATCATGGTGATTAGGACATGAAGGATAATGACATGAAGGAGACATTTGATGAAAGTCTTCATCAAATTCTTTTGTTCAAATCGGCCGAAACATGGAGGGATGATGAGGATTTTGTGGTGATATGATATCAAGTCTTTTTGGATTTATTATGGTGACTATGACATGAGGGACAATGACATGAAGGAAAGTTTTGAGGAAAGTCTTCTTCCAATCTTGTGTTTCGGCCGTGAGGTATCATGGTGGGAAGGAGAAATATCTTCATTTGGAGTTATTATGGTGATGGTGACATGAAGAAGATATTTGATGAAAGTCTTCATCAAATCTTAAGCTTGGGCCGATTTTGTAGTGAGGTGGGGAAGGAGAAATATCTTCATGCATCTTGACAAATCATGAGTCCCTTTCAAGCATGATATGGCCGAATTTTCATGCTTTCGGACCGATTCCGTCGTCGAGTTTTACGTTACTCCGGTTCCGATTAACAACGTAACTCCAATCCGCGTGTTCTTTTCTCCCAAGTATAATGATGCATGACCATGCGAATTTGTATCGTCGTGGATGTCGATTTTTATTGGAGCATCTTCGATTGGAATATTAGATATCGTATCACATGTGATACTTGACAAGGACAACAAAAATCAAGCTTCCATTCACTTGGGTTGGCCGAATTATTGAAGTGTGGAGGGACCCAAGTATTGTAGTGGACTTTGAAAATGAAGTCTTGAAACTCGAAGAGACAAAAATCTTCATGATCTTGGACCAAATATGATGCTGTCGGTTTTGTCATTTCTGGGATCCAATGGGTCCGAATTTGGTCCTATGGTCTCATAAGATTTGTAGCTCTCTTTCTTAGCTTTCCATGGCCACTTGAATCACCTGAATCGGATTTCGGACGAGAAAGTTATGGGCAAAATACTAAAACTGCTACGAAGTCGTTGTGTGCGCGAGAATTGGTAATTTGTCCATGTATTTTGCATGAGGATTTTATGTATGCCTGCGACTCAATCAAGCTTGGTCGGATAATCTTCTTTTTGTATTTGATGATGTTGACCGATTCGTATCATACCCTCTCTCTTTAAAGGGAATTGTCCTCAATTCTGAACTCCCTTCGTCACCAAGATAATTAACTAACGCCTCTAAGTATTTGATCTCGAAGATGTCCGCAGTGCGTACATGACCCAAAATCTTGAGACGATAGGTAGTGGGGCCCCCTCGAGAATCACCAACAAAATAACTATCATTATTAATAAAATAATAATAATTACTCCGCCAGGTAATACCGATATCATGACATGAGTGGATATCTGAAATGGGACGCACGGTTAACTCCACATCGGGTTCCTCCTCCAGAATTGGAAACACTGATTTCTCGGGTTCATCATCAAAAATGGAAAACACAGAATTTATTACGGTGGGAACCATAGGATTTATTACGGATTCCTCTTCATCAATTGGTTCCTCATCAAATGCTGGAGGTCCATCATAATCTAACCAACACTCCGTTTCAATATTGCTGGGCTCCTCCAATAATGTCTCATCAAAAATTAATCCACTAAGCTCGTTTCGTACCGCAACAAAGTCACACGACCCACTTTGCTCCGATAGGGTAGTTCGACTCCAACCATCATCTTCTTTGTTGTATGGCGCCGTTGAAACCTCTGTCTCGTCTACTTCATTAAAAATGACAGTAGGGACATCATCTTTATCGAGAAAGGACTCTGTTGAGAATTCCTTGATGGGAAAAAAGCTTTGACCGAATGTCGGCGGCGGGGCGTCGAAGGACTGGTGGTGGGGGAACAACGAGTGGTGGTATGGTTTGAACCTTCGATTGAAATATTTTGTGAATTTTTGCCAATCTTTGATTTTTGGCTTACGTTGTTGTGATACGATATCTAATATTCCAGTCGAAGAAACTCCGATAAAGATCGACATTCATGATGATGCATCGTTATACTTAGGAGAAAATGTTAAACGGCTTGGAGTTACGTTGTTAATCGGAATCGGAGTGACGTAGAATTCGACGACGGATCGGTCCGAAAGCATGGTGGATCGGCCATATCATGCTTGAAAGGGACATCTTGACTTCATATCTTGTCAAGATAATGAAGTTATCTTCTACTTCCCCACCCTTCACAAACGGCCGAACCAAGTCTAATGGAGTGGAGACTTTCTTCATCATGTCACTATCCCTCCTTTCATTATCATCTATATAGTTCCAAGAAGGAGTATGTCACAAATCTTCACCAAATAAAGGTGGGATCGGCCGAACCAAAGGCATGGGAAGAGTGGTGTCTTGTTCTACTTCATGTCACCATCAAAGACCAAGATTTTCCTTGATTTGTGAAGATTTTCCTTCATGTCACCATCATGAAATCAAGACCAAGATGGCTTGGCATCTTCTTGTGATTTTCGGCCGAAATATGATGTGTTAGGAAGTTTCCTTTTTTTCGTTTTGTTGTATTTTCAGACGGTTGTAAACTACTATATATAGTAGTGATCGTTGCACTTGTAAATCATCGAGAATCATAATAAACTTTGTATTTCCTTTGAAATATACGTTGAACGAGTTCGACAAACCTTAGTTATTGTTTCGACGAGTTTCGAGATTTTAACTTTAATCAATTCTCAAAAGGTCTTGGGAAACGATTACCCTTTTATCGAGTTATAGGTCTAGTTCGATAAAAACACACCAAACTCCGTAAATCTTTCTATATCACGGCCGATCATCACCAAATTTCGCCACCACCTTTGTAATTTTTATCCATATTGTAAACGTGATCATCTTCCGTTGTGTTTATACGCATTACTTACGTAATTCGTATCATAAGTGGTATCGAGACACTTGTCTCACGGCCTCGACGCATCAAGAAGATGGCATTCACCGATGAAGAAGTGGCACAACTACGTGACGTTCTTCGCGGCTTACCGAGCCCGTAATCCATGCACGACGAGGACATGACACCATGCATGCACCACGGCATGCGGATGAGTACAAGACCAAATAACTTCCGCAGTTCGTAGGCGGCACCGATCCTCAAGTTTATCCGGAGTGGGAAAGAAAAATTGAACGAATGTTCGAGTTCAAGGATCTCAATGACGAGGTACGTTGCAAGTACGCGATTCTCAAACTTGGAAAGGAGCTTCCCTTTGGTTTGAGCGAATGAAGACACAAAGAAGTCGTGCGGAAAAGAAAAGATACGTTCGTGGGATTCCCTAAAAGGAAACTACGAAAAGATATGTCCCTGCTACACACAAGCTAAGCCTGTACCGAAAAATTTCGACCTCACGCAAGGAAAGTTAAGTGTCGAGGAGTACATCGAGGAGTTTGAAAACTTATCCTTGATGGGAGAACTTGAAGAAAGCGAAGAATTGCGGATGTCCTGCTTCCTACGAGGTTTGAACAAAAATATTTCTAATTCGTGGAACTCTACCCCTATTCCGACTTCGATACTTTATGCGGACTTTGCATAAAGTTGGAAAATCAAAACAAAACAAAACTCTCTAAACCCGAATTCCCACCTAAATACGGAAATACCAACTTTGGCGCGAGTTCTAGCTCGTTTCCAAAACCTGTCACCACAATCCAACCCGTTACTACCAGTCCGAAAACGCCTATCACACCAAAAGAAACGAGCCTATCTAAAGTCCGATGTTTCAAATGTCAAGGATTTGGACACTATCAAAGTGCTTGTCCAAATCGAAGGATTGTGACGTTACGAGAAGCCATAGCCGCCCGAGAAGAATTACTGGCCGAAGAAGAAAGAGTTGGAGACGTTTTAACTTAGAAGTCGACGAAGAAGAAGAATGCGAGGCATACGATGCCCGAACTATGACACGAACCTTGTCCTTCGCATGTTGCAAACGAAGGCCGCCCCAAAGGACGAAGAACAACGGACTAAATCTTCCACACGAAGTGTCGTGTCGGAGACAAATGGTGTAGCTTGATCATTGACGGTGGAAGTTGTACAAACGTGGCATCAAGCGAGATGGTTTCAAAACTCGGTTTGATCACCACGGCCCATCCTAAACCGTATGCACTCCATTGGCTCGATGATGGAAACAAGGTGAAAGTATCAAGGCAAGTGAAGGTCGGACTCACCATGGGTTCGTATGGCGATGACATTACATGCGATGTACTACCGATGGACGCATGTCACGTGTTATTAGGAAGACCTTGGTTATTTGATCGGGACGTACTACACCGAGGGAGGAGTAATGAGTATGAGCTACGTGACAAAGGTAAAAATTGTCCTTAAACCTATGTCACCTCAAGCTATCCGGACGATGAGTTCGAAAAAGTCGAAGGACCATAGCTTACTATGTTTGCAAACGAGAAAGAAGTCGAACACGCCATTGACGATGGCGAACGTGTTTATTTGATGATGATCAAGGAGGTCCGAAATCTGGCCACCCAATCGCAACATGAGGAAGAGATAGACGTACTATTTACACGAGTTTTCGGACGTATTTCCCGAAGACTTGCCGGTAGGATTACCACCTATCCGCTGGATTGAACACCGATTGATCTTATACCGAGCTCCATTACCAACAAAGCGGCGTATCGTTGTAACCCCGAAGAGACCAAAGAACTTCAACGACAAATTGATGAACTCATGAATCACGGGTATGTCCGTGAAAGTTTAAGTCCGTGTGCGGTTCCGGTTCTACTTGTGCCAAAAAAGACGGAACATGGCGAATGTGTATTGACAGAGAGCCGTGAATGACATCACCGTCAAGTATCGGTTTCCCATCCCGAGACTAGACGACATGCTGGACGAGTTACATGGCTCGGTTATATTTTCCAAAGTTGATTTACGGAGCGGATACCATCAAATCCGCATGCGAGAGGGAGACGAATGGAAAACGGCATTTAAAACAAAGAATGGACTTTACGAATGGGTTGTGATGCCATTCGGCCTCACCAACGCCCGAGCACCTTTATGAGGTTGATGAACGAGGTTCTAAAACCTTTCTTGGGAAAGTTTGTTGTCGTGTACTTAGACGACATTTTGATCTACAATGGGTCCGTAGAAGAACATCTCGAACATTTGAGGTACGTGTTTGAGACGCTAAGGGAACAAAAGCTTTATGGAAAACGGAGAAGTGTACTTTCCTAGTCGAGAGTCTTGTCTTTCTCGGCTATGTTGTTTCAAAAGACGGAGTTTCGTCGACCAAGAGAAGATCGCGGCAATCAAGTCGTGGCCGACCCCAAAGACAATCACGGAGGTACGGTCATTTCATGGCCTCGCTTCTTTTTACCGACGATTCATACGGACTTCAAAGACTATATCCAAATTCTATCACGGAGTGTCCGAAAAAGGGAACCTTTGCTTGGAACGAGATGGCCCAAAAGGCTTTTGAAAACTTAAAAGGAAAATTATGTGAAGCGCCGGTTTTGACGTTGCCCGATTTTTCACAACCGTTTGAGGTAGAATGCGATGCTAGCGGAGTTGGAATCGGGCGTTGCTCATTCATAGAGGCCGTCCCAAAGCCTATTTTTCTGAGAAGTTAAGTGTCGCCCGAGTTAATTATTGTACTTAAGACAAGGAGTTCTATGCTATCGTAAGAGCACTCGATCATTGGAGTCATTATCTGCGTTCAAACATTTCGTGCTGCATTCGGATCACGAGTCGTTGAAATACATCAACGGACAGAGTAAGCTAAGCCCGAGGCATGCAAAATGGGTGGAATTTTTACAATCTTTTCATTTTTCATCCAAGTACAAAGACGGGAAGAGTAATGTAGTGGCGGATGCACTGTCGAGACGGTATGCCTTACTGTCGATGCTAGATGTTCGCTTGTTGGGATTCGAGACTTTGAAAGATCACTACGACGACGATTTGGACTTCGGGGAAATTTTTAACCGTTGTAAAACGGCCCCGTGCGAGGAATTTATTTTGCAGGATGGTTTTCTTTTCAAGGGAAACAAATTATGTGTGCCGAGACATACAATTCGGGAATTGTTGGTTCGGGAGGCGCACGGAGGAGGATTAGCCGGTCACTTCGGCTCGACCAAGATCAGAAGTGCTAAAAGAACATTTCTTTTGGCCAAGATGTATGGTGACGTCAGCACCATCGTGAGCAAATGCGTGACTTGTCATATGATGAAAAGTTCGTTCAAGTCGAGTACATACATGCCATTGCCGATACCGTTACGACCGTGGGAAGATGTCTCGATGGATTTTATTGTGGCTTTACCTCGTACTCAACGAGGCAAGGACTCGATCATGGTGGTCGCCGACCGCTTTTCAAAATGGCTCACTTTGTCGCGTGCCACAAAACCGATGATGCAAGCAATGTGGCGGACTTGTATTTCGAAATAGTTCGCTTACACGGAGTGCCAAAACTATCGTGTCGGATCGAGATTCCAAATTTCGAGTTACTCGAATACTTTATGGAGGAAAGTCGGTACTAAACTCCTATTCAAGACTTCACATCACCCGCAAACCGACGATGCACCGAGGTAACTAATCGAACCTTGGGAGCATTATTACGAGGGTTGGTAAATAAAACTCGTAAAGATTGGGACGTTAAACTTGCTCATGCCGAATTCGCATACAACCGATCACCCGGTTATGCCACGGCCCATTCACCTTTGAAGTAGTATACGGATTAAATCCGCACTTGCCATTGGACTTGATTCCCCGCCGAGCAACGAATTGGTTCACAAGGACGCCGAAGCAAAACTAAAATCCATGATGAAGTTACACGAAAAGATACGGGAACGGATTAAAGAAGTGAATGAAATGTACAAACTAAGTCGAACAAAAATAAAAAAGCGAGATTATTTGATGTTGGCGACTTAGTTTGGATACATTTGAGAAAAGAAAGATTCCCGAGCAAACGGAAGAACAAATTGATGCCGAGAGCCGAAGGTCCGTACAAGATTGTGGAAAAAGTGAACGACAACGCATACAAAGACGAACAACCCTGCGACAACGGAGTAAACGCGACATTCAACGTAGGTGATCTCTCACCTTATCTTGACGACGATGGCATTGCGTAATTGAGGTCAATTCCTTTCAAAGACGGAGGGAATGATACGATATCTAATATTCCAATAAGAAACTCCGATAAAGATCGACATTCATGATGATGCATCGTTATACTTAGGAGAAAATGTTAAACGGCTTGGAGTTACGTTGTTAATCGGAATCGGAGTGACGTAGAATTCGACGACGGATCGGTCCGAAAGCATGGTGGATCGGCCATATCATGCTTGAAAGGGACATCTTGACTTCATATCTTGTCAAGATAATGAAGTTATCTTCTACTTCCCCACCCTTCACAAACGGCCGAACCAAGTCTAATGGAGTGGAGACTTTCTTCATCATGTCACTATCCCTCCTTTCATTATCATCTATATAGTTCCAAGAAGGAGTATGTCACAAATCTTCACCAAATAAAGGTGGGATCGGCCGAACCAAAGGCATGGGAAGAGTGGTGTCTTGTTCTACTTCATGTCACCATCAAAGACCAAGATTTTCCTTGATTTGTGAAGATTTTCCTTCATGTCACCATCATGAAATCAAGACCAAGATGGCTTGGCATCTTCTTGTGATTTTCGGCCGAAATATGATGTGTTAGGAAGTTTCCTTTTTTTCGTTTTGTTGTATTTTCGTACGGTTGTAAACTACTATATATAGTAGTGATCGTTGCACTTGTAAATCATCGAGAATCATAATAAACTTTGTATTTCCTTTGAAATATACGTTGAACGAGTTCGACAAACCTTAGTTATTGTTTCGACGAGTTTCGAGATTTTAACTTTAATCAATTCTCAAAAGGTCTTGGGAAACGATTACCCTTTTATCGAGTTATAGGTCTAGTTCGATAAAAACACACCAAACTCCGTAAATCTTTCTATATCACGGCCGATCATCACCAAATTTCGGCCACCACCTTTGTAATTTTTATCCATATTGTAAACGTGATCATCTTCCGTTGTGTTTATACGCATTACTTACGTAATTCGTATCATGTTGTGAACGGGACTGTTTCAGTTTTTGCCACCAGACGGCGGCGCTACCGCGGAGGCGCTTTGTCACCAGCGAAACGCGGCGGTTGATCGGGGCAGCCTTGAAGTCCGAGTGCTCCTCACAAGCATGGAGCCAATCTATGCACGCATCTGGATTACTATCTCCGTGAAATTCCGGTATGCTGCGGAATTTGGCCAAGAAATCCATATCGTTGGCATCGTCTCTGTGTCTTTCTTGCATACGTTGCTCCGGTAAGCCGTTTAGTGCGTCACGGAGTTTCATCAAGAAATCGAGCTCGGAGAAATCCATAACAAGAATCAAGAGATAGTTCTTGATAAGAAATCGGACAGAAAATTTGCCAAGAATTCCGTGAAGAATGAACCAAGAAGATGATCAAAGAATCTGATCTCCACCGTTCAGACTGTAGTTCAATGAGTTGGCTTACCTTTGTCAAAATTTCGTGACGATCCAACGGTCGAATCCACAGGAAAATTTATTTTCTTCCGACTGCGCTAATCTGCCAATGTTATGCGAAAATTCTTCTAACCGTGAAGAACAACCCAAGAAGGTGACTAAATACTTCAACAAAAAAAAAATTGGTGAATATAGTTGATCGCCCAAGGAGATGACCTTGGGCTCCGATACCACTTATGATACGAATTACGTATGTAACTGTACGTAATGCGTATGAAATACAACGGAAGATTATTACGTTTGGAAAAGTATCACAATATTGATCAAAAGTACAAGGTGGTGACCGAAATTTATGCGGTTTTCGGCCGGGATGTAGGATAGTGTATGGGTTTGAATGTGTTTTACCGAATTAGACCTATAACTCGATAAAAATAATCTCTCCTCAAGACCTATTGAGAATCGATCAAGTTATAATTCGAGACGCGTCGAAATAATAACTAAAGTTTGTTGAACTCGTTCAACGTATATTTCAAAGAAATACAAGGTTTATTAATATTCAAGATACTTTACAAATACAACAAGCACTACTATATATAGTAGTTTCCAACCATAGAAAATACAACAAAAACAAGCAAATGAAACTTCCTAGCAACTCCTTCAAATCGGCCGAATCATGTAGGGTTCATGAGGATTTTGTGGTGATATGATATCAAGTCTTTTTGGAATTATCATGGTGATTAGGACATGAAGGATAATGACATGAAGGAGACATTTGATGAAAGTCTTCATCAAATTCTTTTGTTCAAATCTGCAGAAACATGGATTGTTGATGAGGATTTTGTTGTGATATGATATCTAGTCTTTTTGGATTTATTATGGTTACAATCACATGACGGACAATGACATGAAGGACAGTTTTGAGGAAAGTCTTCTTCCAATCTTGTGTTTCGGCCGTGAGGTCTCATGGTGGGAAGGAGAAATATCTTCATTTGGAGTTATTATGGTGATGGTGACATGAAGAAGATATTTGATGAAAGTCTTCATCAAATCTTAAGCTTGGGCCGATTTTGTAGTGAGGTGGGGAAGGAGAAATATCTTCATGCATCTTGACAAATCATGAGTCCCTTTCAAGCATGATATGGCCGAATTTTCATGCTTTCGACCGATTCCGCCGCCGAGTTTTACGTTACTCCGGTTCCGATTAACAACGTAACTCCAATCCGCGTGTTCTTTTCTCCCAAGTATAATGATGCATGACCATGCGAATTTGTATCGTCGTGGATGTCGATTTTTATTGGAGCATCTTCGATTGGAATATTAGATATCGTATCACATGTGATACTTGACAAGGACAACAAAAATCAAGCTTCCATTCACTTGGGTTGGCCGAATTATTGAAGTGTGGAGGGACCCAAGTATTGTAGTGGACTTTGAAAATGAAGTCTTGAAACTAGAAGAGACAAAAATCTTCATGATCTTGGACCAACTATGATGCTGTCGGTTTTGTCATTTCTGGGATCCAATGGGTCCGAATTTGGTCCTATGGTCTCATAAGATTTATAGCTCTCTTTCTTAGCTTTCCATGGCCACTTGAATCACCTGAATCGGATTTCGGACGAGAAAGTTATGGGTAAAATACTAAAACTACTACGAAGTCGTTGTGTGCGCGAGAATTGGTAATTTGTCCATGTATTTTGCATGAGGATTTTATGTATGCCTGCGACTCAATCAAGCTTGGTCGGATAATCTTCTTTTTGTATTTGATGATGTTGACCGATTCGTATCAATACGACGACAAACTTTCCCAAAAACAGCTTAAGTACCTCATTCATTAATCGCATGAAAGAACTTGGCGCATTTGTAAGGCCAAAGGGCATGACGAGCCATTCATATAATCCATGTTTTGTCTTGAAAGCCGTCTTCCATTCGTCTCCTTCCCGCATGCGAATTTGATGATAGCCGCTTCTCAAACCAACCTTCGAAAAAAGCACTGAACCATGCAACTCGTCCAACATATCATCAAGTCTCGGAATTGGGAACCGATATTTGATGGTTATGTTGTTCACGGCTCTACTATCTATACACATCCGCCATGACCCATCCTTCTTTGGAACAAGTAAAACCGGAACCGCACAAGGGCTCAAACTTTCTCGAACGTACCCGCGGTTCATTAGCTCCTCGATTTGTTTTTGCAACTCCTTTGTCTCCTCGGGGTTACATCGATAGGCGGCCTTGTTAGGGAGTGATGCACCCGGTACAAGGTCGATTTGGTGTTCAATCCCACGTAAGGGTGGTAAACCCAGCGGTAAGTCTTCTGGGAAGACATCTGCAAATTCTTGTAGCAAGGTATCGATATCTCTTTTGCCTTGCACAACTACGTCAACATCTCGTGTTTCTTTAATCATCAATAAATACACACGCTCGCCATCGTCAATAGTGTGTCTCACCTCTTTTTCACTAGCAAACATGGTAAGCTTCGGTTTCTCTATTTGATTAGAACTCATCGATCGAATGGCTTGGGGTGCCATCGGTTTAAGCACAATCTTCTTGCCTTTATCTCGTAATTCATATTCGTTACTCCTTCCTCGATGCAAAACGTCTCTATCAAATAGCCACGGTCATCCCAAAAGTATGTGGCATGCATCCATTGGGAGTACATCGCATAGTACGTTGTCACCATACGAGCCCATAGTTAATCCGACCCGTACTTGTTTTGAAACTTTCACTTTATTCCCATCATCGAGCCAATGTAACGCGTATCGTTTCGGATGAGTAGTAGTGACGAGTCCGAGTTTCGCCACCATCTTACTCGAAGCAACATTCGTACAACTTCCTCCATCGATTATCAAACTACACCACTTGTCTTTAATTGGACACTTGGTGTGGAATATTTGATCTCGTTGTTCCGTGTCCCTCGAAACCGTCTTGACTTGTAAAGTGCGAAGGATTAGACTCGTGTCATAGTCCGGAGCATTGTAAGCCTCGCACTCCTCTTCTTCTTCTTCGGCGTTTACATCAAACACTGACACCGAGTCTTTCTTCTTCGTCCTCGGCCAATAATTCTTCCCGGACCTCAAGAGCCTCTCTTAGTGTCACCACCCGTTTGTTCGGACATGCATTTTGGTAGTGGCCGAATCCTTGACACTTGAAACATCGTACCTTCGCCAAACTTGTTTCTTTGGGAACGTAGGGAGCATTAGGTGCCATGACATGGACATGACTTGGTGTGGTGCTTTTAGTATCCGAACTCGAACCGGCACTTGGATTCCCGAATTTGGAAGGAAATTCGGGTCTTGAAAACTTCAATTTATTTTGGGCTTCTATCTTCACACATAATCCACATAAAGTGTCGAAATCTTCATATGGGTATAACTCCACCGTGTTGGCTATGTTTTTGCTTAAGCCACGTAAAAACATGACATCTTTTGCTCTTCATTTTCTTCTAGCTCTCCCATCAAGACCAAACTTTCGAACTCTTTAATATATTCAGCGACACTTAGTTTGCCTTGCATGAAATCGGCAATCTTCCGGTATAAGGTTAACCGATGTGAAGTTGGCACATACCTCTTACGAAGTTTTCTTTTTAAAGAATCCCATGAACGTATTTTTGCTTTTCCTTCCCGAGCTCTTCGCGTCTTCACTCCTTCGAACCAAAGAGAAGCGCCCTTCCCTAACTTGAGAATTGCATATTTGCAACGTTTCTCGTCGTTAAGGTCTTTGAATTCCAACATGCGTTCAATTTTTCGTTCCCACTCCAAATAGGCTTCGGGGTCGGTACCTCCAACGAACTCCGGAAGTTCGTTTACTTTAAACTCGTACGCATGGTGTATTTGACGTGCGTCATCCCCACGTCTTGCTTGCATACGTGGTTCCGGTAGACCGCTTAGTGCGTCCCGGAGTTTCATCAAGAAATCGGGATCGGAGAAATCCATAACAAGATTCAAGAGATGGTTTTGAACAAGAAATCTTCAATAAAATCGCCAAGGAAATCGCCTTGGTCTCCGATACCACTAATGATACGAATTACGTATGAAAATAGATGTAAACTCGTATGTAATGCAGCGGAAATATAATTGATCCTCACAACACTCGAATATGTGTAACCCTCGTAAGATATAACCGAAAGTAGGGTAATTCGGCTTACGTAAACAAGAACAATATGAATGATTTATCAAACTAGACCTATAGTTTGATAAGATAATCTTTCCTCAAGACCTATTGAGAATCGATTGGATTAAAACTCGAAAACGGGTCGAATTATAATCAAGATTTCGATGAAAAGCATTCACCAAGAAAACACAAGTGTATTCTTATTTCTTCAACATACAATACTTCATACAAGCATGAACAAGACTACTTATAGAAGTGTAGTCTTCTAAACAACTAAGGGATGAAAACAAGATCACATGATCTTGAAATGAAAAACAAAACATCAAGATAAAATACAAAGGAATCAAATCAAAGGGAGGGAATCACACAATAAACATATTTACAAGTCACCCCACATAACATGTAAGTCTAATCATGACATGTGAGGAGAGGGAAAACAACAAAAACACAAAAAAATCAGCAATAATGGGAGTTTGCTGTCTGTCGGACACGGGTCATGCCGATTGGCATGGCCGCGGCGGCATGTGCGGGCGCACATGTTCGGCAGGACTCGACCGTGTCGCCTGGCACGGTCGGGTTGGTCGGATAGCGAGAATTCACTATCCGAAAGAGTGTGACTCGGCCGTGTCGCCTGACACGGTCGGGTTGGTCGGGCAGCGAGATTTCACTATCCGGGACATCTCGGCACGGGCCGTGTCGGACGACAGGGTCGGGTTCAGTCGGCAGCGAGTTTTCACTATCCGGGACATCTCGGAACGGGCCGTGTCGTACGACACGGCCAGGTTCGATCGGCAGCGCTCGGCCAGTTCCGGCAGGTGGTGAATTTTCCGGCAAGTGGCCAATTTTCCGGCAGGTTGGATATTTTCCGGCATATTGAACATTTTTCCGGCAGGTTGGATGTCGACCTTCCGGCACAGCATGACACGGGCCGTATCATATGACACGGCTGAGACCGATACTCCACGTCTTATGTCCGTTTTCTCGCCTAAATACGTACTAGTCCGTGCATGGCGTGTAGTAAGGTCATTTATATCGATCCTTACTTCGTATTCTTCGTACATATCAAATGATCCCGTATCAGAAACCGAAGCTTACTATGTTTGATAGTGAGAAAGAGGTAAGACACGCTATTGACGATGGCGAGCGTGTGTATTTATTAATGATTAAAGAAACACGAGATGTTGACGTGATTGTGCAAGGCAAGAGAGATATCGATACCTTGCTACAAGAATTTGCGGATGTCTTCCTAAGACTTATCACGGTTTACCACCCTTACGTGGGATTGAACACCAAGTCGACCTTGTATCGGGTGCATCACTCCCTAACAAGGCCGCCTATCGATGTAACCCTGAGGAGACAAAGGAGTTGCAAAAACAAATCGAGGAGCCAATGAATCGCGGGTACGTTCGAGAAAGTTTGAGCCCTTGTGCGGTTCCGGTTTTACTTGTTCCAAAGAAGGATGGGTCATGGCGGATGTGTATAGATAGTCAAGCCGTGAACAACATAACCATCAAATATTGGTTCCCAATTCCGAGACTTGATGATATGTTGGACGAGTTGCATGGTTCGGTGATTTTTTCGTAGGTTGATTTGAGAAGCGGCTATCATCAAATTCGCATGCGGGAAGGAGACGAATGGAAGATGGCTTTCAAGACAAAACATGGATTATATGAATGGCTCGTCATGCCCTTTGGTCTTACAAATGCGCCAAGTACTTTTATGCGATTAATGAATGAGGTACTTAAGCCGTTTTTAGGAAAGTTTGTCGTCGTATACTTGGACGACATCGGATTTATAGTCGATCATTGCAAGAGCATACCGGGCACTTGAGGAAAGTCTTCGAAATCCTTAGGGATCAAAAACTTTATGGGAAAAAGGAGAAGTATTCATTTCTAATCGAGAGTGTAGCCTTTCTCAGCTACATCGTTTCTAAAGAAGGGGTATCGGTTGATCAAACCAAGATCGAGGCGATTAAATCTTGGCCTACCCCCAAAACCATCACGGAAGTCCGATTATTTCACGGACTTGCTTCATTTTATAGGAGGTTCATACGAGACTTTAGTACCATACGGAATGCTTAAAAAAGGGACCGTTTGTGTGGAACGGGGCTGCCCAAGGGGCGTTTGAAAAATTGAAGGCGAAAATGTGTGAAGCACCTATCTTGGCGTTACCCGACTTTTCACAACCTTTCGAGGTAGAATGTGACGCAAGTGGAGTGGGTATTGGCGCGGTCCTCATCCAAGGGAGGCGACCAATTGCTTACTTCTCGGAGAAATTGGGTGGGGCTCGACTCAATTATTGTACTTATGACACGGAGTTCTATGCCATTGTGAGAACTCTTGATCATTGGAGCCATTATCTTCGGCCGAAATATTTCATCCTACATTCGGATCATGAGTCTTTAAAATATATTAACGGCCAATAAAAGTTGAGTCCAAGACATGCTAAATGGGTGGAATTCTTGCAATCATTCCACTTTTCATCAAAGTACAAAGATGGAAAGAGCAACGTTGTGGCTGATGCTTTATCTAGACGGTATGCCTTGCTCTCTACTCTTGACATTCGGTTGCTTGGGTTCGAAGCATTGAAGGAGTGTTATGATGGGGATGGGGATTTTGGTGAGGTTTTCATTCGTTGTAAATCTAGCCCATTTGGAGAGTTTACGTTGCAAGAAGGATTCCTTTTCAAATGAAATCGCCTTTGTTTACCCAAACACCCAATTCGGGAATTGTTAGTTCGGGAAGCTCACGGTGGAGGCTTGGCCGGTCATTTTGGTTCGGCTAAAACGTTGGAGGTACTTAAAGAGCATTTTTATTGGCCGAAGATGCAAGTGGATGTACACGACATAATTAATCAGTGTGTAACATGCCATATTGCTAAGAGTTCGTTCAAGCCGGGAGTATACATGCCTTTGCCGATTCCGGAAAGGTCGTGGGAAGATGTCTCAATGGATTTCATTGTTGCTTTGCCTCGTACTCAACGAGGGAGAGATGCTATTATGGTTGTTGTAGACCGATTTTCGAAGATGGCTCACTTTGTGGCTTGCCACAAGACGGACGACGCAAGTAACGTTGCTGATTTGTATTTCCGAGAAATCGTACGATTGCATGGGGTTCCAAAAACGATTGTTTCGGATCGGGACTCAAAATTCCTTAGTTATTTTTGGAACACCTTGTGGAGAAAGGTGGGAACCAAACTACTTTTTAGCACGTCACATCATCCACAAACGGACGGTCAAACCGAGGTAACCAATCGAACGTTGGGCACTTTACTACGTGGTCTTGTGAGCCAGACACAAAAGGATTGGGACTTGAAACTTGCACATGCGGAGTTCGCTTATAATCGTTCTCCTACTCATGCCACGGCACACTCTCCGTTCGAAGTAGTTTACGAACTAAACCCGTATATGCCGTTAGATCTAATTCCATTGCCAAGTGACGAGTTAGTGCACAAGGATGCGGAATCAAAACTGAAATCGATGATGAAATTACACGAGCAAGTACGTAATCGAATCAAGGAAATAAACGAGGCTTACAAAAGAAAGTCGAACAAACAAAGAAGGCCGAGATTGTTCGAAGTTGGTGATTTGGTTTGGTTTCATTTGAGAAAAGAGCGATTTCCAAGTAAACGTAAGAACAAATTAATGCCGCAAGCGGAGGGACCGTTTAAAGTAATCGCAAAAGTGAACGACAATGCATACAAATTAGAACTTCCGGGAGAATATGGGCTTCGTGCAACCTTTAATGTTGGGGACCTTTCACCTTACATCGATGATGACGGAATTTCGGAATTGAGGACAATTCCTTTTAAAGGAGGAGGAGATGATACGGAATCATTTAATATGAATGAAGAAGACGAAGTAAGGATCGATGTAAATGACCTTACAACACGCCATGCACGGACTACTACGTATTTAGGCGAGAAAACGGACATAAGACGTGGAGTCTCGGTCTCAGCCGTGTCATATGGCACGGCCCGTGTCATGCTGTGCCGGAAGGTCGACATCCAACCTACCGGAAAAATGTTCAATCTGCCAGAAAATGTCCAACCTGCCAGAAAAATCACCACCTACCGAAATTGGCCGAGCACTGCCGACCGAACTCGGCCGTGTCGTCCGACACGGCCTGTGCCTTACTCGTCCGGAAATGCCAAAGTCACTGCCCACAGGACTCGACCGTGTCGTCTGGCACGGCCGAGTCGAACTCTTCCGGATAAGCCAAAACCGACTGCCCAGACGCCCGACCGTGTTCCAGGACACGGTCGAGTCAATGCCGAACGTCCTTGTCGCGCCGCGCCCGTGCCGAGTTACTGTTGGACGAGTCACTGTCGGACGTCCTTGTCACGCCGCGACCGTGTCAAGCGGACACGATCGAGTCACTGCCGACCAGATGCGCGCCGCAGCCGTGTCAAGCGACACGGCCCGTGTTTGGCAGCCAGCCAACTTTTTTTTATTGCTGATTTTTGTGTATTTTGTTGTTTTCCCTTCCCTCACATGTCATGACTAGACTTACATGTTATGTGGGGTGCTTATAATCATTTTGTTGTGTGATTCCCCCTCCCTATCATTTGATTCATTTGTATTTTATTTTGATGTTTTGTTTTTCATTTCAAGATCATGTGATCTTGTTTTTATTCCTTAGTTGTTTAGAAGACTACATTGCTATAAGTAGTCTTGTTCATGCTTTCATTATGTATTGTACGTTGAAGAAATAAGAATACACTTGTGTTTTCTTGGTGAATGCTTTTCATCAAAACCTTGATTATAATTCGACACGTTTTCGAGTTTTAATCTAATCGATTCTCAATAGGTCTTCAGGAAAGATTGCCTTATCAAACTATAGGTCTAGTTTGATAAATCACTTTCATATTGTTCTTGTTTACGTAAGCCGAATTGCCCTACTTTTGGTTGTTTTCTAACGAGCGTTACACATATGCGAATTTACGTCCGTCTTTATACGTAATTCGTATCATTAGTGGCATCGGAGCCCAAGGCAATTTCCTTGGCGATTTTATTGAAGATTTCTTGTTCAAAACCATCTCTTGAATCTTGTTATGGATTTCTCCGATCCCGATTTCTTGATGAAACTCCGTGACGCACTAAGCGGTCTACCGGAGCTACGTATACAAGCATGACGCGGGGATGATGCACCTCAAATACACCATGCGAACGAATTTAAAGTAAACGAACTCCCGGAGTTCGTTGGAGGTACCGATCCCGAAGCTTATTTGGAGTGGGAACGGAAAATTGAGCGCATGTTCGAATTCAAAGACCTTAACGATGAGAAACATTGCAAATATGCAATTCTCAAGTTAGGGTTGGTTCGAAGGAGTGAAGACGCGAAGAGCTCGGGAGGGAAAAGCGAAAATCCGTTCGTGGGATTCTCTAAAAAGAAAACTTCGTAAAAGGTATGTGCCAACATCACATCGGTTAACCTTATACCGGAAGATTGCTGATTTCATGCAAGGCAAACTAATTGTCGGTGAATATATTGAAGTGTTTGAAAGTTTGGTTTTGATGGGAGAGCTAGAATAAAACGAAGAGCAAAAGATGTCACATTTTTTATGTGGCTTAAACAAAAACATAGCCAACACGGTGGAGTTATACCCATATGAAGATTTTGACACTTTATGTGGATTATGTGTGAAGATAGAAGCCTAAAACAAATTGAAGTTTTCAAGACCCGAACTTCCTTCCAAATTCGGGAATCCAAGTGCCAGTTCGGGTACTAAAAGCACCACGCCAAGTCATGTCCCTATCACGGCACCTAAGGCTCCCTACGTACCCAAGGAAACAAGTTTGGCGAAGGTACAATGTTTCAAGTGTCGAGGGTTCGGTCATTACCAAAATGCATGTCCGAACAAACGAGTGGTGGCACTAAGAGAGGCTCTTGAGGTCCGGGAAGAATTATTGGCCAAGGACGAAGAAAAAAGACTCGGTGACGTGTTTGATGTAGACGCCGAAGAAGAAGAGGAGTGCGAGGATTACAATGCTCCGGACTATGACACAAGTCTAGTCCTTCGCACTTTACAAGTCAAGACGGTTTCGAGGGAGACGGAGCAACGAGATCAAATATTCCACACCAAGTGTCAAATTAAAGACAAGTGGTGTAGTTTGATAATCGATGGAGGGAGTTGTACGAATGTTGCTTCAAGTGAGATGGTGGCGAAGCTCGGACTCGTCACTACTACTCATCCAAAACCATACACGTTACATTGGCTCGATGATGGGAATAAGGTGATAGTTTCGAAACAAGTACGGGTCGGATTAACTATGGGTTCGTATGGTGACAACGTACTATGTGATGTACTCCCGATGGATGCATGCCACATACTTTTGGGACGACCGTGGCTATTTGATAGAGATGTTTTACATCGAGGAAGGAGTAACGAATATGAATTACGGGATAAAGGCAAGAAGATTGTGCTCAAACCAATGGCACCCCAAGCCATTCGATCGATGAGTTCTAATCAAATGGAGAAACCGAAGCTTACTATGTTTGCTAGTGAGAAAGAGGTAAGACACGCTATTGACGATGGCGAGCGTGTTTATTTATTAGTGATTAAATAAACACAAGATGTTGATGTGATTGTGCAAGGCAAGAGAGATATCGATACCTTGCTACAAGAATTTGCGGATGTCTTCCCGGAAGACTTACCGCCGGGTTTACCACCCTTACGTGGGATTGAACACCAAGTCGACCTTGTACCGGGTGCATCACTCCCTAACAAGGCCGCCTATCGATGTAACCCCGAGGAGACAAAGGAGTTGCAAAAACAAATCGAGGAGCTAATGAATCGCGGGTACGTTCGAGAAAGTTTGAGCGCTTGTGCGGTCCCGGTTTTACTTGTTCCAAAGAAGGATGGGTCATGGCGGACGTGTATAGATAGTCGAGCCGTGAACAACATAACCATTAAATATCGGTTCCCAATTCCGAGACTTGATGATATGTTGGACGAGTTGCATGGTTCGGTGATTTTTTTGAAGGTTGATTTGAGAAACGGCTATCATCAAATTCGCATGCGGGAAGGAGACGAATGGAAGATGGCTTTCAAGACAAAACATGGATTATATGAATGGCTCGTCATGCCCTTTGGTCTTACAAATGCGCCAAGTACTTTCATGCGATTAATGAATGAGGTACTTAAGCCGTTTTTAGGAAAGTTTGTCGTCGTATACTTAGACGACATCTTGATTTATAGTCGATCATTGCAAGAGCATACCAGGCACTTGAGGAAAGTCTTCGAAATCCTTAGGGATCAAAAAATTTATGGGAAAAAGCAGAAGTGTTCGTTTCTAGTCGAGAGTGTAGCCTTTCTCGGCTACATCGTTTCTAAAAAAGGGGTATGGGTTGATGATACGAATTCTCCAGGAGTGGCGGATACATATCGTTCGGAGTGTATGTAGAAATATCGTAGCGGAAATCTTTTTAGGATTAGGGGTGTTTTTGGATGTATTTTGTGGGAGTAATATCAAATTTGACGATGAAAATTCGAACAAATGAAAAATGGAAGTAATATCGGAAAAAGCGATAATATCGATCAAGAAGACTTGAACGATCAAGAACAAGGGTTTATCAAATTAGACCTATAACTCGATAAGGTGATTTCTTCCCAAGACCTATTGAGAATCAATCGGATTAATACTCGAAAACGCGTCGAATAAAAATCAAGTTTCGATGAAAAGCATTCACCAAGAATAGAAAACATAATGTGTATTCTTATACTTCAACATTCATAATAATCTCTTTATTACAAGGCTAATCAACTCCTACTTATAGGAGATGAAGTCTCCTACTACTAAGGAAACAAACAAAAAAAATAAAATAATTCAAAGATTATAAAATCTTTGAATAATCCAAACAAATCAATATAAAATACAAACAAGGAACATAAAATCACAAAATGGGAAAAATATAATCCCTAAAATAAGTAAAAAGGAAAAGAGAAGTCAAAAATATAAAAATGTGTATAAAATAAGTGGGCTGTCGGCAGGACTCGACCGTGTCCCGTGACACGGCCGCGGCGCGGTCGACAGGCGCCGGCAGGGACTCGACCGTGTCCGCTTGACACGGTCGCGGCGCGACAAGGACTTGACAGTGACTCGGCACGGGCGCGGCGCGACAAGGACCGGCAGTGACTCGACCGTGCGGCGTGGTAAGGACGTTTGGCAGGACTCGACCGTGTCGCCTGGCACGGTCGGGTTGGTCGGACAGCGAGATCTCCTTATCCGGAAGAGTGTGACTCGACCGTGTCGGACAACACGGTCGGGTTCGGCCGACGCCGCCACACTGCAGGACATCTCGGACGGCCGTCTTGACGACACGGACGAGTTCGACCGGTAGTGCTCGGCATTTTCCGGCAGGTGAGATATTTTCCAACAGGTTCGACATTTTCCGACAGGCGACGACATTTTCCGGCAGGTTGTGTCATTTTCAAGCTTGTGTCCGTTTTCTCGCCAAAAAAATGTCGTCGTACGTGCATGACGCGTTGTAAGGCCGTTTATTTTGATCCTTGCTCTGTCTTCTTTATTTTGACTAGTTAAATTCCGTATCATCTCCTCCCCCTTTAAAAGAGATTCGTCCTCGAATCTAAAGTCCAAGGACGGTTGGTATTCCGGATAGGGTTGTGCTCCTCCCGGGTTGAAGATGTAATTTTCATCGGATGTGTTGACGTTTGCTTGGGATTGCATTTTTAAAAGATCAACCTGCAAAATAAAAACAAACGACGTATCTAGGTGTCTACCATTTCCCTTAACGGAATCCCCAAAAAAAGATTTGTGGTTTAACGGAATAATTTCCATTTCCGGCGTCTTGTGGGCACAAATCTTGTCCTCATTCCTTTCATCAATGAGTTCGTCTTTTACTGTTTTCCAGTCACATATAGCCACATAGCTTTTACGTTGGTCGGTGTCGGGAACCGGATCAATGAGAACAATTGGATTGGGATCCTCCAATTTTTTAACAATAATAGGAATAACCTCATAGAAATTTTGGGGAACAGTCGCCTTGTCCTCAATCTCTTCATCTTCTGTAGCTTGGGGAACGGACGGTTGTGTAGAACTAAAAAGTATACTTGTGAGTTCCTCACTCGTTAACTCGTCCTGATGCTCCAAATCATTTGAAACCGATTTGGTTTCTAAAGTACGAAGAACTAAGTCTCAGATCATAATCGGGAGCATCGTAAACTACACATTCTTCTTCTCCTTCGTCCTCTATATCAAACTTGAGAATGTCGCCTAGCCTTTCTTGTTCTTCCTCGGCTATTAACTCGTCTCGGGTAGCAAGAGTCGGGCAAACATCTTGCACATGATCGAACCATTGGCCAATGAAACAACTCACCTCCAGCAAACTCGTCTCATTAGGCAAGTCAAGAGCTTTAGAAACCGAGTTGGGGGCTGATGTTGTTACGATTTTGAGAGCCGAACTCAAGCCGAAAGATACGTATCTCTTGCGAAGTTTTCTTTTCAACGACTCCCACGAACGGATCTTGTTTTTTCCAGCACGAGTCCTTTGCTTCTTCTTTAATTCGAACCAAACTGAAGCGCCTTTAACCAACTTGATAATTGCATATTTGCAACGCTCCTCATCGTTAAGACCTTTAAACTCGAACAAGCGATCCATCTTACATTCGCATTCCAAATAAATTTTGGGATCGGTACCTCCGATGAACTTCGGAAGTTCGTTCAACTCGAACTCGTTAGTATGGCGTGGGGAACACAGGCCTTCTCCTCCTCGTCGAGGTTCCAGCAAGTCATGTAAAGCATCACGTAGCTTTACCAAGAATTCAGTATTGGAAAAGTCCATCTCTTCTAATGATCAAGAAATCGAACAGAAAATTTGCCAAGAAAGCCGTGAAGAATGAACTAAGAAGATGATCAAAGAATCTGATATTCACCGTTCAGACTGTAGTTCGATGAGTTGGCTTACCTTTTTCAAAATTTCGTGACGATCCAACGGTCGAATCCACAGAAAACGTTATTTTGTTCCGACTGCGCTAATCTGCCAATGTTATGCGAAAATTCTTCTAACCGTGAAGAACAACCCAAGAAGGTGACTAAATACTTCAACTAAAAAATCGTTGAATAAATCATTGAATAAATCGCCCAAGGAGATGACCCTGGGCTCCGATACCACTTATGATACGAATTCTCCGGGAGTGGCGGATACGTATCGTTCGGAGTGTATGTAGGAATATCGTAGCGGAAGGCTTTTTAGGATTAGGGGTGTTTTTGGATGTATTTTGTGGGAGTAATATCAAATATGACGATGAAAATTCGAACAAATGAAAAATAGAAGTAATATCGGAAAAAACGATAATATCGATCTAGAAGACTTGAACGATCAAGAACAAGGGTTTATCGAATTAGACCTATAACTCGATAAGGTGATTTCTTCCCAAGACCTATTGAGAATCAATCGGATTAATACTCGAAAACGCGTCGAATAAAAATCAAGTTTCGATGAAAAGCATTCACCAAGAATAGAAAACACAATGTGTATTCTTATACTTCAACATTCATAATAATCTCTTTATTACAAGGCTAATCAACTCCTACTTATAGGAGGTGAAGTCTCCTACAACTAAGGAAACAAACAAAAAAAATAAAATAATTCAAAGATTATAAAATCTTTGAATAATCCAAACAAATCAACATAAAATACAAACAAAGAACATAAAATCACAAAATGGGGAAAACATAATCCCTAAAATAAGTTAAAAGGAAAAGAGAAGTCAAAAATACAAAAAAGTGTATAAAATAAGTGGGTCAAGCAGACTCGACCGTGTCCCGTGACACGGCCGCGGCGCGGCCGACAGCCGGTGCAGGGACTCGGCCGTGTCCGCTGACACGGCCGCGGCGCGACAAGGACGTCTCGATGCTGACTCGCACGGCGCGGCGCGACAAGGACCCAGCGACTCGACCGCGCGGCGTGACAAGGACGTTTGGCGAGACTCGACCGTGTCGCCGGGCACGGTCGGGTTGGTCGGACAACGAGATCTCCTTATCCTAAGAGTGTGACTCGACCGTGTCGGATGACACGGCCCGGCCGACGATCGATTTTATAATTGCAGGACATCTCAAGACGGCCGTGTTTGACGACACGGCCGAGTTCGACCGGCAGTGCTCGGCATTTTCCGGCAGGTGCGATATTTTCCGGCAGGTTCGACATTTTCCGGCAGGCGACGACATTTTCCGGCAGGTTGTGTCATTTTCCGGCTTGTGTCCGTTTTCTCGCCAAAAAATGTCGCTGTACGTGCATGACGCGTTGTAAGGCCGTTTATTTTGATCCTTGCTCCGTCTTCTTTATTTTGACTAGTTAAATTCCGTATCATCTCCTCCCCCTTTAAAAGAGATTCGTCCTCAAATCTAAAGTCCAAGGACGGTTGGTATTCCGGATAGGGTTGTGCTCCTCCCGGGTTGAAGATGTAATTTTCTTCGGATGTGTTGACATTTGCTTGGGATTGCATTTTTAAAAGATCAACCTGCAAAATAAAAACAAACGACGTATCTAGGTGTCTACCATTTCCCTTAACGGAATCCCCAAAAAAAGATTTGTGGTTTAACGGAATAATTTCCATTTCCGGCGTCTTGTGGGCACAAATCTTGTCCTCATTCCTTTCATCAACGAGTTCGTCTTTTTACGCTTTCCACACATATAGCCACATAGCTTTTACGTTGGTCGGTGTCGGGAACCGGATCAATGAGAACAATTGGATTGGGATCCTCCAATTTTTTAACAATAATAAGAATAAGCTCATAGAAATTTTGGGGAACAATCGCCTTGTCCTCAATCTCTTCATCTTCTGTAGCTTGGGGAACGGACGGTTGTGTAGAACTAAAAAGTATACTTGTGAGTTCCTCACTCGTTAACTCGTCCTGATGCTCCAAATCATTTGAAACCGATTTGGTTTCTAAAGTACGAATAACTAAGTCTGTATCATAATCGGGAGCATCGTAAACTACACATTCTTCTTCTCCTTCGTCCTCTATATAAAACTTGAGAATGTCGCCTAGCCTTTCTTGTTCTTCCTCGGCTATTAACTCGTCTCGGGTAGCAAGAGTCGGGCAAACATCTTGCACATGATCGAACCCTTGGCCAATGAAACAACTCACCTCCAGCAAAATCGTCTCATTAGGCAAGTCGAGAGCTTTAGAAACCAAGTTGGGGGCTGATGTTGTTACGATTTTGAGAGCCGAACTGAAGCCGAAAGATACGTATCTCTTGCGAAGTTTTCTTTTCAACGACTCCCACGAACGGATCTTGTTTTTTCCAGCACGATTCCTTTGCTTCTTCTTTAATTCGAACCAAACTGAAGCGCCTTTAACCAACTTGATAATTGCATATTTGCAACGCTCCTCATCGTTAAGACCTTTAAACTCGAACAAGCGATCCATCTTATGTTCCCATTCCAAATAAATTTTGGGATCGGTACCTCCGATAAACTTCGGAAGTTCGTTCAACTCGAACTCGTTAGTATGGCGTGGAGAACACAGGCCTTCTCCTCCTCGTCGAGGTTCCAGCAAGTCATGTAAAGCATCACGTAGCTTTACCAAGAATTCGGTATTGGAAAAGTCCATCTCTTCTAATGATCAAGAAATCGAACAGAAAATTTGCCAAGAAATCCGTGAAGAATGAACCAAGAAGATGATCAAAGAATCTGATCTCCACCGTTCAGACTGTAGTTCTATGAGTTGGCTTACCTTTGTTAAAATTTCGTGACGATCCAACGGTCGAATCCACGGGAAACTTTATTTTGTTCCGACTGCGCTAATCTGCCAATGTTATGCGAAAATTCTTCTAACCGTGAAGAACAACCCAAGAAGGTGACTAAATACTTCAACTAAAAAATCATTGAATAAATCATTGAATAAATCGCCCAAGGAGATGACCCTGGGCTCCGATACCACTTATGATACGAATTCTCCGGGAGTGGCGGATACGTATCGTTCGGAGTGTATGTAGGAATATCGTAGCGGAAGGCTTTTTACGATTAGGGGTGTTTTTGGATGTATTTTGTGGGAGTAATATCAAATATGACGATGAAAATTCGAACAAATGAAAAATGGAAGTAATATCGGAAAAAGCGATAATATCGATCAAGAAGACTTGAACGATCAAGAACAAGGGTTTATCGAATTAGACCTATAACTCGATAAGGTGATTTCTTCCCAAGACATATTGAGAATCAATCGGATTAATACTCGAAAACGCGTCGAATAAAAATCAAGTTTCGATGAAAAGCATTCACCAGGAATAGAAAACACAATGTGTATTCTTATACTTCAACATTCATAATAATCTCTTTATTACAAGGCTAATCAACTCCTACTTATAGGAGGTGAAGTCTCCTACTACTAAGGAAACAAACAAAAAAAATAAAATAATTCAAAGATTATAAAATCTTTGAATAATCCAAACAAATCAACATAAAATACAAACAAGGAACATAAAATCACAAAATGGGGAAAACATAATCCCTAAAATAAGTAAAAAAGAAAAGAGAAGTCAAAAATACAAAAAAGTGTATAAAATAAGTGGGTCATCGGGAGACTCGACCGTGTCCCGTGACACGCCGCGCGCGGCCGACAGCGCGGCAGCGAGACTCGACCGTGTCCGCTGACACGGCCGCGGCGCGACAAGGACGTCCGATGCTGACTCGCACGGGCGCGGCGCGACAAGGACCGGCAGCGACTCACCGTGCGGCGTGACAAGGACGTTTGGCGTGACTCGACCATGTCGCCTTGCACGGCCGGTTGGTCGGACAATGAGATCTCCTTATCCTAAGAGTGTGACTCGACCGTGCCTGGACGACACGGCCGGTTCGCCGACGCCGCCACAATTGCAGGACATCTCGGCACGGGCCGTGCCGGACGACACAGCCGAGTTCGACCGGCAGTGCTCGGCATTTTCCGGCAGGTGCGATATTTTCCAGCAGGTTCGACATTTTCCGGCAGGCGACGACACAAGACGGACGACGCAAGTAACGTCGCTGATTTGTATTTTCGAGAAATCGTATGATTGCATGGGGTTCCAAAAATGATTGTATCGGACCGGGACTCAAAATTTCTTAGTTATTTTTGGAACACCTTGTGGAGAAAGGTGGGAACCAAACTACTTTTTAGCACGTCACATCATCCACAAACGGACGATCAAACCGAGGTAACCAATCGAACGTTGGGCACTTTACTACGTGGTCTTGTGAGCAAGACACAAAAGGATTGGGACTTGAAACTTGCACACGCGGAGTTCGCTTATAATCGTTCTCCTACTCATGCCACGGCACACTCTCCGTTCGAAGTAGTTTACGGACTAAACCCCCGTATATGCCGTTAGATCTAATTCCATTGCCAAGTGACGAGTTAGTGCACAAGGATGCGGAATCAAAACTGAAATCGATGATGAAATTACACGAGCAAGTACGTAATCGAATCATGAAAATAAACGAGGCTTACAAAAGAAAGTCGAACAAACAAAGAAGGCCGAGATTGTTCGAAGTTGGTGATTTGGTTTGGTTGCATTTGAGGAAAGAGCGATTTCCAAGTAAACGTAAGAACAAATTAATGCTGCGAGCGGATGGACCGTTTAAAGTAATCGCAAAAGTGAACGACAACGCATACAAATTAGAACTTCCGGGAGAATATGGGATTCATGCAACCTTTAATGTTGGGGACTTTCGCCTTACATCGATGATGACGGAATTTCAGAATTGAGGACAATTCCTTTTAAAGGAGGAGGAGATGATACGGAATCATTTAATATGAATGAAGAAGACGAAGTAAGGATCGATGTAAATGACCTTACAACACGCTATGCACGGACTACTACGTATTTAGGTGAGAAAACGGACATAAGACGTGGAGTCTCGGTCTCAGCCGTGTCATATGGCACGGCCTGTGTCATGCTGTGCCGGAAGGTCGACATCCAACCTACCGGAAAAATGTTCAATCTGCCGGAAAATGTCCAACCTGCCGGAAAATGTCCATCCTGCCGGAAAAATCACCACCTGCCGGAATTGGCCGAGCACTGCCGACCGAACTCGGCCGTGTCGTCCGACACGGCCCGTGCCTTACTTGTCCGGAAATGCCAAAGTCACTGCCCACAGGACTCGACCGTGTCATCTTGCACGGCCGAGTCAAACTCTTCCGGATAAGCCAAAACCGACTGCCCAGACGCCCGACCGTGTTCCAGGACACGGTCGAGTCAATGCCGAACGCCCTTGTCGCGCCGCGCCCGTGCCGAGTCACTATCGGACGAGTCAATGTCGGACGTCCTTTTCACGCCGCGACCGTGTCAAGCGGACACGGTCGAGTCACTGCCGACCAGATGCGCGCCGCGGCCGTGTCAAGCGACACGGCCCGTGTCCGGCAGCCAGCCAACTTTTTTTTATTGCTGATTTTTGTGTGTTTTGTTGTTTTCCCTTCCCTCACATGTCATGACTAGACTTGCATGTTATGTGGGGTGGCTTATAATCATTTTGTTGTGTGATTCCCCCTCCCTATCACTTGATTCATTTGTATTTTATTTTGATGTTTTGTTTTTCATTTCAAGATCATGTGATCTTGTTTTTATTCGTTAGTTATTTAGAAGACTACATTGCTATAAGTAGTCTTGTTTTTTTTTTTGGGAAAAGTCAATTGCATAAATAAAATAAGAGTGGCCAAAAAAGGCTGGCCAATACCCGACAACCATATAGGATGGTGCACCAAACAACATAACAAAGAGAAAAAGTAGGAAAACAAAGCCTACGAACAAATGGCTACAAAAGCTACAAAGCCTAGAAAGTTACAAACAAAAGAGAAACTACCAAGCTATCCTCCAAATACGACGAAGAGCCACAGTAGAAAGAGAACGAGCGGGCCATCTATGAGAGATAATATCACGAACAAGACCTATCCCCTGGAAAGTAACCGAATGAGGATCTCGACGGCTCTGGCCAAACCTCCTCTCGTTCCTCTCCTGCCAAATCAAATAGACCAACGCAAAGAAGAAGAATACGGTAAGCCACGTTGACCACGTGCTTACCTCTCCACCTCCTAGCGACCCACAATACCCCGAGCTCCACACGAGTGAGGCCAACGAAAGCGGACGGCCCTCCTAGCAATAGAAATACACCTCCTAGAATAAGGGCACTGAAAGAAAAGGTGGGAGTGCGTCTCGACCGCCATACCACAAAGGACACAAATCCCATCAATATGCCGAAGCCAAGGCTTATCCATAGTCGATAACCGCTCCTGAATAGCCAACCAGAGAATGAAAGAGTGCCTCGGGATCTTTCTGTGCCCGTGCAAGAGCGGAGCCCAAGGAACAGGGGGCGAATAACCTCCGAGGAATCAAGAGCGAAGAGGATGAAAAATTCCCGAACTAAGCGGTATCCATGACACGCGATCCTCACCCCAAATAATATGAGGCAAAGAAGAAGTAATCTCAAAAAGCTCCCGACTAACCACCACCGGCCACTACCAAGAACCCTCAACAATAACCGAATCAAGACTAGCACCCACGTCGATGCCGGACCACGAGGAGCTCTAGGAATGTAATGCCTAATCACACCCATAGAATGCCGGGGTCCGACCACAAGAAGAAGGATGAGCCATCTCAATGGAATACCGAAATGCTCCCATAACAAGGGGACGCAGCTTTAAGCCGACGCCAATACCTAGCTGTAGATGGAGAAACTCTAAGATCCCAGAAAGAACACTGCTGCAACCTAAAAGTCCGAACCCAATTAACCCAGACAGAGCGATTAGAGCCCGTGAGAAGAGCCCAGATATGACGAGCCATCAGAGCCTGATTCTGTAGCCTCAACGGAATGATGCCACGGCCCCCACAATCCACTTCCAAGCAAACCTTAGCCTGTGCCACCTTGCTGTGCCCGAATCATGAGAACCTCGCCGGAGGAAACACCGATACGTTTCTCAATCAAAGAGAGAATGCCCTTAGGAAAAATAAAACTACTAGCCCAATAAATATGTAAAGAAGATAAGACAGAGCGAATAAGCTGGCACCGACCTGCCATGGAAAGAGCAGTACTAGCCCACGAACTCAGACGACCATCAATCGAATCAATCAAAGGGGAACACATAGCAATTGTCACCAAGAAATCAAGGGAACTCCCAAATACCTCACAGAAGTGACTAGCCGAAACCCTAACAACCGCTGAACTGGACCCCGCACCTGAGCACTAGCCGAAAGAAAGATATTACTCTTACCCGGGTTGGCTCGTAGGCGAGAAAGGGAAGCAAAGATCTCAATACTTTTCTTAAGAACACCGACAGAGACAACATCAGATTACGTAAAAGGAGAAGGTCATCGGCAAAAGCAAGCATGAAGGTGCGAGTAGCCATACACTTCAGTGGAATCGAACCCCGAGTCCGAGCGATCTCATGGGCGATAATACCATGGAGGACCTCCATAACAATAACAAGCAGATACGGAGAGATAGGGTCACCCCGCCTCACCCCCTACGGCCCCTAAAGATACCCTCGCATCCCCATTCAAGGAGATCGAGTAAGCCGAGTGGTGATACACTCCCGACCCAAGCAATAAACGCCCTGGTGGAACCCCATACATTGCAGAGCAATCAAAACAAAATCCCATTCAACAAAGGTCGTAAGCTTTCATAAGATCAACCTTAAACACACACCGACTCGGCATCCCTCTTTGCCCATAACCATGAAGGAGCTCCTGGGCGAGAAGGATATTATCACTAATCCTTCTCCCCGGAATAAAAGCTGTCTGAGCTGGATCAATCAAGGAATCAAGGCTATCACGCATACGATGGACCATAATCTTAGAAATAGCCTTATATAAAAGGTTACAACAAGAAATCGGTCTAAAGTCAGACATGCTCCTCGGCAAAGCAACTTTAGGAACAAGAGATATTAGGGTAGTATTGATCTGCTTAACGAATTGACCCGAGGAGAAAAATGTTTAATAGCGTAAGTAATCTCACCCCCAACAATCGGCCAGGCACGTCGATAAAAAGTGGCATTAAACCCATCAGGGCCTGGAGCCGAATTCATATCGAACCCAAAGAAAACAGAACGAACCTCCTCATCAGAAACCGGTCTGATCATATGTAACGCAACATCAGGAGGAAGAGAAGAAGAGACAAAGGGTCTCACCTGATTGTACGAGATAGGCTGAACCCGATCCGAAGAACCCAATAACCTCTCATAGAACCCAACTACCTCATCCCGAATGAGAACAGGATCGCAGATCAATGCCATCCTCGAAACCACCTAAAAATCCGCGAACGAGCCCTCCTAGAGGCAACCCTCCTAAGAAGAAAGGTAACACCGGTCCCCATCCTTGAGCCACGCTAGCTTGGCCTGCCGTCGAGCGAGGACTGCCTCCGGGAAACAATAAGAGAACACCCACCTGCAACACCCTTCTAATCTGTAGCGAGTCGACAAAGGAAACTCTCTAAGGATAGACTGGCCGCAGAAAGGAAAGCCGACGCTGAAGCCACATTAATAGCCAAGTCCCCTTTCCTCTTCCTCATAGCACGAAAAACATGCTTAAGGGCATCTAACTTCCAGCAAATCGCAAAGAAGGGGCTCCCACAATAAGATGATGCCAAATACCAAAGACAAGCAGCAGAAAGTCATCAATCCGCTTAAAATTATCAAACACGAACATCTTACCCCTACGACGGTCAAGCTACCAATACCAAAGATAAGCGGGCTATGATCGGAGGTCCGAGGCAAATCGCAAGTATAGGAGTAGTCGAATGAGAAATAAACCACCGCGGATTACCCAGACTCTATCTAACCGTTTCCACAAGGATCTAGGAGAAGGGCTCTTATTATGCCAAGAGAACCAGAGCCCAACATCTAAGCGTCTCTAGATCAAAGACGACGTAACTCCCCGAACTCCAACATAGGAGCTCATCATCATGATGAGTCACCACTCCACCTAAGATCTCGCTACTATCCAAAACAGCATTAAAGTCGCCATAATCACCCAAGGCTCGCTAACATGCGTAATGTAAAAATCACCAAGAAGCGCAAAGAAGTCTCCTCTGGATAGCATCATTAGAACCATAGGCAAAAGTAACTAGGAAACTGGACGAGTCAATAAGCGAAATAATCCGGTGAATAAGTTGAGGATCAATAGCAATAATATCAACAGAGACCACGCCCGGAATCGGCCACCAAATCCGCTTACGGCCCATTTCCATAATCAAAAAACCACTGCCACGAAGCATTAACCAGAGAAGCAATATGCCTCGAGTTACCAACCGAGACTTTCGTCTCCAGTAAGGCGACACAACAAAGACTAAAAGAAGAAATGACCTCCCGGACCGAGTTCTGATGGTCCGGACGGTTCAGGCCACGGACATTCCACACTGCGAGCGGAATCATCTAACACCCTCGAGAAGGGCTGCATCAGATAAAGGGCCCAAAGAAGAAGAACTAGAACAAAGCGACGTGCCGACAAACTCAGGAATCTCAACCTCAATATCATCGGTGAGACCAGAAAGAGCCGCAAACCTGTTGTGAGACGGCTCAAACATACCAGCAGAAGCCCTCCTAGGCGACACGATAGGAGAGCTGGTAGTAACCAAGGAGAAAGTAGAGACACTACTCAACGGGCTCAAACCAGCCACACGACCTCCAGAGCCCCCAGCTAACACCACTTCAGGGCCCCCGGAGCAGACATCGTGGCCAACCCCACTGGCGACCCCCAACCGGAACGGACCCAACGAGGCCCCTGGACCATGAGCGCTGAGGAGCAGCTTAGACACATAAATACGAGCCCGCTTAACTCCTTCAACCGGAGGCTTAGAAGTGCTCGGGCAAACCCGATCACGATGCCCGAAAACTCTAC
This sequence comes from Orobanche coerulescens, assembly GCA_033398695.1. NCBI lineage: Eukaryota > Viridiplantae > Streptophyta > Magnoliopsida > Lamiales > Orobanchaceae > Orobanche > Orobanche coerulescens. The sequence continues at coordinate 98,544,908 of CM065811.1, read as the reverse complement.
AAACACCACACCGATGAGGTAACCATTCATACTCAACATGGATCCTCCTAACACAGGACAATCACCATCGATGGAATAACCATAAGGAACGAGCGAATCGGGCTAGTATCGGCGTCTAACATGACGCACACTCTAGCATAATCCACTTTCGAGCTTACGGTGAAAACATCAAGAAAAGTGGCTCCCCTATAGCACTAGCAAGAATACTAAGCCCCTCGTCACCCAATACTCGAGGGGACATCACGAAGTTTCACCCAAACAGGACATGTTTAGGTTGAACCTTCATAAGGGACATACCAAGCTTCCACCGGTAAGGAAAATAGACTGCCCGAATCCCACGGCCCACCCTCTAACGCCTCGGACAAAACTCGCTCACTATCAAACTTGAAGAAAAGAATCCCCCTCGAGGAGAACACCTCCTTAAGCCCCTTCCACGCCGACATAAAATAATTCTTGACCAAGCTAAGAGGAGGGGCTTTCCCAAAAATAACCAACTAATGTGAAAAGCCACTTCTTAGCACCTTCAATTCCCACACTAGCATCTGGTTTGACAATAAACTCGCCATTTTGAAAATCGGGTTTCACATACCGAAGGCCCCTTTTTAACAAAATTATTTCCTAGCACAGAAGGTAGAGGCAATTCCTTCCGAATAAGCACCGAACCGAACCAAAGTTCAAAGATATAGATAATTCGGATACACTATTAATAAGGTCGTCATTACCAACATTAACATTATTAACCGGTTTAGGGGCCGAACCATTAAATCCAGGAGAGTCACAATTAAAAGGAGCAGGAGACTCTGTATAATAGAACAGACCCCAGAAAGGGTGCTAATAGCAGTACCACTGCTGGCCAAGGACCCACTTGCTCCAGCACCAGGAAACGAGCCAGAACCCAGCCCAATAACAGGCCGAGAATCAAACAACGGGTCACGCCTGGGTTTGAGAATTGAACGAAGAACACCCTGCGGGGCCGAGATAGACGCCACGGGCCGCAGGAGGAGCAGCCAGGCACGAGTCACCCCAAATTCCATCGAGATTAAGCTTAAGCTTATTAGAATCAGAAGAACATAACACCTTCACCCCCAAATCATGAAATCCATGAACATCAAATCCCTGCGTCACGGGAGGACCAGGAACAGTGTCCGGAGATGGACTATATCCGGTGCCGACAGTTGGTGGAGGAAACATCCCATTGATTATAACAGGTAGGCAAGCCTCCGCAACTGGCGAAGAAGAAGACCCACATGCGGTGGATGATGTCATACAACACCCTGCATCAAATCGCAGCTCCAAAAAAATCCGTGCACCAATACGGAGGTAGATGAAGCCGAACACCACAATCGCCCAAAGCAGCAGATCAAATCGTGGAGTCGCGACCACGGACCGCGCACCCTAGCAGTTCGTCGAACCTCAAATTGCCAACAAAAAAACTGTAATGAAAAATTGAACTTAAAATACCGGCAGGAAGGAAATAGAGACCCGAATCAAACTTGTGAATGAAAAAACTAAGCAAGATTTACATAAAGGAGATCAGGGATGAAAAAAATGGCCGAGAAAGAGGGAAAAAAAATCGCCCCCCAGATCGCACCTACGGTGTGTGAAAATCGCCCGTCCATTAATATACTTACTCTTATCCTCCGGGAAGAATTATTGGCCGAGGACGAAGAAGAAAGACTCGGTGACGTGTTTGACGTAGATGCCGAAGAAGAAGAGGAGTGCGAGGCTTACAATGCTCCGGACTATGACACGAGTCTAGTCCTTCGCACTTTACAAGTCCAGACGGTTTCGAGGGACACGGAGCAACGAGATCAAATATTCCACACCAAGTGTCAAATTAAAGACAAGTGGTGTAGTTTGATAATCGATGGACGGAGTTGTACGAATGTTGCTTCAAGTGAGATGGTGGCGAAGCTCGGACTCGTCACTACTACTCATCCGAAACCATATGCGTTACATTGGCTCGATGATGGGAATAAGGTGAAAGTTTCGAAACAAGTACGGGTCGGATTAACTATGGGTTCGTATGGTGACAACGTACTATGTGATGTACTCCCGATGGATGTATGCCACATACTTTTGGGACGACCGTGGCTATTTGATATAGACGTTTTACATCGAGGAAGGAGTAACGAATATGAATTACGGGATAAAGGCAAGAAGATTGTGCTCAAACCAATGGCACCCCAAGCCATTCGATCGATGAGTTCTAATCAAATGGAGAAACCGAAGCTTACTATGTTTGCTAGTGAGAAAGAGGCAAGACACGCTATTGACGATGGCGAGCGTGTGTATTTATTAATGATTAAAGAAACACGAGATGTTGACGTGATTGTGCAAGGCAAGAGAGATATCGATACCTTGCTACAAGAATTTGCGGATGTCTTCCCGGAAGACTTACCGCCGGGTTTACCACCCTTACGTGGGATTGAACACCAAGTCGACCTTGTACCGGGTGAATCACTCCCTAACAAGGCCGCCTATCGATGTAACCCCGAGGAGACAAAGGAGTTGCAAAAACAAATCGAGGAGCTAATGAATCGCGGGTACGTTCGAGAAAGTTTGAGCCCTTGTGCGGTTCCGGTTTTACTTGTTCCAAAGAAGGATGGGTTATGGCGGATGTGTATAGATAGTCGATCCGTGAAAAACATAACCATCAAATATCGGTTCCCAATTCCGATACTTGATGATATATTGGACGAGTTGCATGGTTCGGTGATTTTTTCGAAGGTTGATTTGAGAAGCGGCTATCATCAAATTTGCATGCGGGAAGGAGACGAATGGAAGATGGCTTTCAAGACAAAACATGGATTATATGAATGGCTCGTCATGCCCTTTGGTCTTACAAATGCGCCAAGTACTTTCATGCGATTAATGAATGAGGTACTTAAACCGTTTTTTGGAAAGTTTGTCGTCGTATACTTGGACGACATCTTGATTTATAGTCGATCATTGCAAGAACATACCGAGCACTTGAGGAAAGTCTTCGAAATCCTTAGGGATCAAAAACTTTATGGGAAAAAAGAGAAGTGTTCGTTTCTAGTCGAGAGTGTAGCCTTTCTCGGCTACATCGTTTCTAAAGAAGGGGTATCGGTTGATCAAACCAAGACCGAGGCGATTAAATCTTGGACTACCCCCAAAACCATCACGGAAGTCCGATCCTTTCACGGACTTGCTTCATTTTATCGGAGGTTCATACGAGACTTTAGTACCATTTCTAGTCCGATAACGAAATGCTTAAAAAAGGGACCGTTTGTGTGGAACGGGGCTGCCCAAGGGGCGTTTGAAAAATTAAAGGCGAAAATGTGTGAAGCACCTATCTTGGCATCACCCGACTTTTCACAACCCTTCGAGGTAGAATGTGACGCAAGTGGAGTGGGTATTGGCGCGGCCCTCGTCCAAGGGAGGCGACCAATTGCTTACTTCTCGGAGAAATTGGGTGGGGCTCGACTCAATTATTGTACTTATGACAAGGAGTTCTATGCCATTGTGAGAGCTCTTGATCATTGGAGCCATTACCTTCGGCCGAAACATTTCATCCTACATTCGGATCATGAGTCTTTAAAATATATTAACGGCCAACAAAATTTGAGTCCAAGACACGCTAAATGGGTGGAATTCTTGCAATCATTCCACTTTTCATCAAAGTACAAAGATGGCAAGAGCAACGTTGTGGCGGATGCTTTATCTAGACGGTATGCCTTGCTCTCTACTCTTGACATTCGGTTGCTTGGGTTCGAAGCATTGAAGGAGTGTTATGATGGGGATGTGGATTTTGGTGAGGTTTTCATTCGTTGTAAATCTGGCCCATTTGGAGAGTTTATGTTGCAAGAAGGAGTCCTTTTCCAAGGAAATCGCCTTTGTTTACCCAAACACCCAATTCGGGAATTGTTAGTTCGGGAAGCTCATGGTAGAGGCTTGGCCGGTCATTTTGGTTCGGCTAAAACGTTGGAGGTACTTAAAGAGCATTTTCATTGGCCGAAGATGCAAGTGGATGTACACGACATAATTAATCAGTGTGTAACATGCCATATTGCTAAGAGTTCGTTCAAGCCGGGAGTATACATGCCTTTGCCGATTCCGGAAAGGCCGTGGGAATATGTCTCAGTGGATTTCATTGTTGCTTTGCATCGTTATCAATGAGGGAGAGATGTTATTATGGTTGTTGTAGACCGATTTTCGAAGATGGCTCACTTTGTGGCTTGCCACAAGACGGACGACACAAGTAACGTCGCTGATTTGTATTTTCGAGAAATCGTACGATTGCATGGGGTTCCAAAAACGATTTTTTTGGATCGGGACTCAAAATTCCTTAGTTATTTTTGGAACACCTTGTGGGGAAAGGTGGGAACCAAACTACTTTTTAGCACGTCACATCATCCACAAACGGACGGTCAAACCGAGGTAACCAATCGAACGTTGGGCACTTTACTACGTGGTCTTGTGAGCCAGACACAAAAGGATTGGGACTTGAAACTTGCACACGCGGAGTTCGCTTATAATCGTTCTCCTACTCATGCCACGACACACTCTCCGTTCGAAGTATTTTACGAACTAAACTCGTATATCCCGTTAGATCTAATTCCATTGCCAAGTGACGAGTTAGTGCACAAGGATGCGGAATCAAAACTGAAATCGATGATGAAATTACACGAGCAAGTACGTAATCGAATCAAGGAAATAAACGAGGCTTACAAAAGAAAGTCGAACAAACAAAGAAGGCCGAGATTATTCGAAGTTGGTGATTTGGTTTGGTTGCATTTGAGAAAAGAGCGATTTCCAAGTAAACGTAAGAACAAATTAATGCCGCAAGCGGAGGGACCGTTTAAAGTAATCGCAAAAGTGAACGACAATACATACAAATTAGAACTTCCGGGAGAATATGGGCTTCATGCAACCTTTAATGTTGGGGACCTTTCGCCTTACATCGATGATGACGGAATTTCGGAATTGAGGACAATTCCTTTTAAAGGAGGAGGATATGATACGGAATCATTTAATATGAATGAAGAAGACGAAGTAAGGATCGATGTAAATGACCTTACAACACGCCATGCACGGACTACTACGTATTTAGGCGAGAAAACGGACATAAGACGTGGAGTCTCGGACTCAACCGTGTCATATGGCATGGCCCGTGTCATGCTGTGCCGGAAGGTCGACATCCAACCTACCGGAAAAATGTTCAATCTGCCGGAAAATGTCCAACCTGCCGGAATTGGCCGAGCACTGCCGACCGAACTCGGTCGTGTCGTCCGACACGGCCCGTGCCTTACTCGTCCGGAAATGCCAAAGTCACTGCCCACAGGACTCGACCGTGTCGTCTGGCACGGCCGAGTCAAACTATTCCAGATAAGCCAAAACCGACTGCCCAGACGCCCGACCGTGTTCAGGACACGGTTGAGTCTATGCCGAACGTCAATCTCGCACCGCGCCCGTGCCGAGTCACTGTCGGACGAGTCACTGTCGGACGTCCTTGTCACGCCGCGATCGTGTCAAGTGGACACGGTCGAGTCACTGCCGACCAGATGCGCGCCGCGGCCGTGTCAAGCGACACGGCCCGTGTCTGGCAGCCAGCCAACTTTTTTTTATTGCTGATTTTTGTGTGTTTTGTTGTTTTCCCTTCCCTCACATGTCATGACTAGACTTGCATGTTATGTGGGGTGGCTTATAATCATTTTGTTGTGTGATTCCCCCTCCCTATCATTTGATTCATTTGTATTTTATTTTGATGTTTTGTTTTTCATTTCAAGATCATGTGATCTTGTTTTTATTCCTTAGTTGTTTAGAAGACTACATTGCTATAAGTAGTCTTGTTCTTGCTTTCATTATGTATTGTATGTTGAAGAAATAAGAATACACTTGTGTTTTCTTGGTGAATGCTTTTCATCAAAACTGATACGAATTCTCCGGGAGAGGCGGATACGTATCGTTCGGAGTGTATGTAAGAATATCATAGCGGAAGTCTTTTTACGAGTATGGGTGTGTTTTTGGATGTATTTTGTGGGAGTAATATCAAATACGACGATGAAAATTCGAACAAATGAAAAATGGAAGTAATATCGGAAAAAGCGATAGTATCGATCAAGAAGTCTTGAACGATCAAGAACAAGGGTTTATCGAATTAGACCTATAACTCGATAAGGTGATTTCTTCCCAAGACCTATTGAGAATCAATCGGATTAATACTCGAAAACGCGTCGAATAATAATCAAGTTTCGGTAAAAATCATTTACCAATGATAGAAACACAAAGTGTATTCTTATACTTCAACATTCATAATAATCTATTTCATTACAAGGCTAATCAACTCCTACTTATAGAAGGTGAAGTCTCCTACTACTAAGGAAACAAACAAAAAAATAAAATAATTCAAAGATTATAAAATCTTTGAATAATCCAAACAAATCAACATAAAATACAAACAAGGAACATAAAATCACAAAATGGGGAAAACATAATCGCTAAAATAAGTAAAAAGGAAAAGAGAAGTCAAAAATACAAAAAAGTATATAAAATAAGTGGGCTGTCGGCAGGACTCGACCGTGTCCCGTGACACGGCAGCGGCGCTCGGCGACAAGCGCCAGCGGACTCGACCGTGTCCGCTTGACACGGTCGCGGCGCGACAGCAACGTCTGACAGTGACTCGGCACGGGCGCGGCGTGACAAGGACCGGCAGTGACTCGACCGTGCGGCGTGATAAGGACGTTTGGCAGGACTCGGCACGGGCGCGGCCTGACAAGGACCGGCAGCGACTCGACCGTGCGGCATGACAAGGACGTTTGGCAGGACTCGATCGTGTCCTGGAACACGGTCGGGCGTCAGGGCAGTGGGTTCTGGTAGTTGTGGACGAGCAAGACTCGACCATTCCGGACGACACGGTCGAGTCCGGCCGGCAGTGCTCGGAATTTTCCGGCAGGCGTGACTTTTTCCGGCAGGCTGGATATTTTCCGGCCGGTTGGACATTTTCCGGCAGGTTGGACATTCTTTTTACGTCTTATGTCCGATTTCTCGCCTAAAAATGTCTTCGTATGTGCAGGACGTGTCGTAAGGCCATTTATGTCGATCTGTGCTTCGTTTTCTTTATTTGGACTACTCAATTTCGTATAAAAAACCTTGATTATAATTCGACGCGTTTTCGAGTTTTAATCTAATCGATTCTCAATAGATCTTGAGGAAAGATTGCCTTATCAACCTATAGGTCTAGTTTGATAAATCACTTTCATATTATTCTTGTTTACGTAAGCCGAATTGCCCTACTTTCGGTTGTTTTCTAATGAGTTACACATATTCGAGTGTTGTAAGGATAAAAATCTTTCCGCTGCAATTACATGCGAATTTAGGTCCGTCTTTATACGTAATTCGTATCAGAGTTGCCGTCATCCTTTCCTCTCGTGAGTGCGTGCCGCTAGCCTGTGTTAGCACTGTAGCGAACTGTTGTTACCAGTTCCCGATAGTTTCTTGCCGATAGCTTCCGCTCGTCAAAACAGCCTTCTGCTGTATCGATAGCGAATTCGCATCTTAAGTGCTGAATTCATATCAGCTTCATTTTGACTCGTTTGAACATGAAAACAACTTTTAGCAACTTGTAGCTTCATTATGCACTCGTTTGAAGAAAAAACAACTCGAAACAACTTGTAGTTTCATTATGTACTCGTTTGAAGCAAAAAACAACTCAAAACAACTTGTAGCTTCATTCTTGACTCGTTTGAACATGGAAGCAACTTGTAAAACTTGTAACTTCATTCTTAACTGTTTGAACACGGAAGTAACTTGTAAAAACTTGTAGCTTTATTCTTGAGTGTTTGAACACAGAAACAATTTGTAGCTTTATTTTGACTCGTTTGAACATGAAAACAACTTTAAACAACATTATGTACGCGTTTGAAGAAAAAACAACTCAAAACAACTTGTAGCTTCATTCTTGACTCGTTTGAACATAGTAGAAACTTGTAAAAACTTGTAGCTTCATCTTCACTGTTTGAACACAGAAGCAAATTGTAGCTTTATTTTGACTCATTCGAACATGAAAACAACTTGAAACAACTTGTAGCTTCATTATGCACTCGTTTGAAGAAAAAACAACTCGTAACAACTTGTAGCTTCACTCTTGAGCCGTTTGAACATGGAAGCAACTTGAAAAACTTGTAGATTCATTCTTGACTGTTTGAACAAGGACGCAACTTGTAGCTTCATTTTGACTCGTGTGAACATGAAAACAACTTGAAACAACTTGTAGCTTCATTGTGCACTCATTTGAAGCAAAAAACAACTTGAAACAACTTGTAGCTTCATTCTTGACTCGTTTGAACATGGTTGCAACTTGTAAAACTTGTAGCTTTATTCTTGACTGTTTGAACACGGAAGCTACTTGTAGAAACTTGTAGCTTTATTCTTGAGTGTTTGAACATGGAAGCAACGTGTAGCTTTATTTTGACTCGTTTGAACATGAAAACAACTTTAAGAAACTTGTTGCTTCATTATGCACTCGTTTGAAGATAAAAACGACTCGAAGTAACTTGTAGCTTCATTCTTGACTCGTTTGAACATAGAAGCAACTTGTAAAAACTTGTAGCTTCATTCTTCACTGTTTGAACCCAAAAGCAAATTGTAGCTTTATTTTGACTGGTTCGAACATAAAAACAACTTGAAACAACTTGTAGCTTCATTATGCACTCGTTTGAAGAAAAAAACAACTCAAAACAACTTGTAGCTTCATTCTTGACTCGTTTGAATATGGAAGCAACTTGTAAAAACTTGGAACTTCATTCTTTACTGTTTGAACACAGAAGCAAATTGTAGCTTTATTTTGACTCGTTCGAACATGAAAACAACTTGAAACAACTTGTAGCTTCACTATGCACTCGTTTGAAGCAAAAGATAACTCGAAATAACTTGTAGCTTCATTCTTGACTCGTTTGAACATGGAAGCAACTTGTAAAAACTTGTAGCTTCATCTTTACTAGTTTGAACACAGAAGCAAATTGTACCTTTATTTTGACTCGTTCGAACATGAAAACAACTCGAAACAACTTGTAGCTTCATTATGCAATCGTTTGAAGAAAAACAACTTGTAACAACTTGTAGCTTCATTCTTGACTCGTTTGAACATGGAAGCAACTTGAAAAACTTGTAGATTCATTCTTGACTGTTTGAACAAGGAAGCAACTTGTAGCTTCATTTTGACTCGTAAGAACATGAAAATAACTTGAAACAACTTGTAGCTTCATTATGCACTAGTTTGAAGAGAAAAACAACTCGTAACAACTTGTAGCTTCATTCTTGACTCGTTTGAACATGGAAGCAACTTGAAAGACATGTAGATTCATTCTTGACTGTTTGAACACGGAAGCAACTTGTAGCTTCATTTTGACTCGTGTGAACATGAAAACAACTTGAAACAACTTGTAGCTTCATTATGCACTCGTTTGAAGGAAAAAAACAACTCGAAACAACTTGTAGCTTCATTGTTGACTCGTTTGAAAATGGAAGCAACTTGTAGCTTTATTCTTGAGTGTTTGAACACGGAAGCAACTTGTAGCTTCATTTTGACTCATTTGAACATGAAAACAACTTTTAGCAACTTATAGCTTCATTATGCACTCATTTGAAGAAAAAAACAACTCGAAACAACTTATGGCTTCATTATGCACTCGGTTGAAGCAAAAAATAACTCGAAACAACTTATAGCTTCATTCTTGACTCGTTTGAACATAGAAACAACTTGTAAAAACTTGTAGCTTCATCTTCAGTGTTTGAACAAAGAAGCAAATTGTAGCTTTATTTTGACTCGTTCGAACATGAAAACAACTTGAAACTACTTGTAGCTTCATTATACACTTGTTTGAGAAAAACAACTCGTAACAACTTGTAGCTTCACTCTTGAGCCGTTTGAACATGGAAGCTGATACGAAACCAACTACTCCAAGCGAAGAAGACGAAGTAAGAATTGACGTAAAACACCTCGACCATACTCCAACGTACTTAGGTGAGAAAACAGATACGAGACCCGGAGTTACCTTAATAACCGGGCTTGGAGTAACTTAAATAATAGGCAACTTGCATCTTGGGGGAAGGAGGTCCAAGTGGTAAAGGCAAAACATTTCAGCATTTTCTTTATTATAAAAAGCAGCAGGATTCTCGGCAGCATGCTTTGTGAAAGGCGGCTATCACCTTGAAGACAAAACCCAGCTTTTACTCTTGTTTGCAAGTGACGTGGGGAACCGTCTGATGCGATATTGACACCTCCAAATGAAGTAAACAAAGTAAGAATTGATGTAAGTGACGATACCACGTTGCATGCACATGCACCTACGTACTTCGGTGAGAAAATAAATGCGGAAATGGGAATGATCTTAATAATCGGAACCGGGATAACTTAGACGTATCAAACATGCATACGTATGTATGTTTATGCATACTAATCGGCCACATTAGGGGGAGATTCGGCCGATTGTGTTTGAAGATCCATGAGGATCTTTGTCCCCTCTAGTTTCAAATTTCTTTTCATTTTAAAAGCCCACCACAAGAAAATCAAAGATAAGGAGATTTGGCTCACTCCACACCTCACCAAACTCGGCCGAACAAGGAGGAAAATGCCAAGGAGTTGCTTCCATTTTCAATCCTTTGTCAAAGTCTTACAAAAGAGTATCACATGGGAAAGATTTTGTCTCCTCCTTTGAACTACCTCACGGCCGAAATGCAAGGAAGTGGCCAAGCTTGTTGTTGATTCTTTTTCTTTGTCAAAGTCTTGATAGATTAGTTTAATATTCGCTTGATTTTAGTTTGATCTTGTTTGATCTTGTAAAATGGCTATTTATAGGCCACATCTTCAGCCCTTTCAAAGCATCTTGAATGTTAAAAACGAAATACACTTTGTATTACTTCTTGTTGAATGATTTTCATCAAAACCTTGGTTATAATTCGACGCGTTTTTGAGTTGTAATTTAATCGATTCTCAATAGGTCTTGGGGAAAGATTACCTTATCAAACTATAGGTCTAGTTTGATAAATCACTTTCATATTGTTTTTGTTTACGTAAGCCGAATTTCCCTACTTTCGGTTATTTTCTAAAGAGCGTTACATATATTCGAGTGTCGTAAGGATCAAAAATATTTCCGCTGCAGTACCTGCGAATTTACGTCCATCCTTATACGTAATTCATATCACCTTGTATTTTCTTTTCCTTATTTTAAGATCAGCTTGTAATAATTTAGATTATCTTGTCAGGCTACTTTTGCCTATAAATAGTTGCGATGGAGTTGTAATGAAGGAGATCATTGAATGATAAAATAACATACCTTGTGTATTGTTTAAGTGTTGGACGAGTTTCCTTCAAAACTTTGATTATTATTCGACGTGTTTTCGAATCTTAATCTGATTGAGAAGAAATCACTTTATCGGATTATAGGTCTAGTTCGATAAAACAGTTGTTTCATGTCCAGTTTCAATATTCTTCTTGTTTTCGATACAGAGTTATACTTGTTCGGGATTTCGCATTAGGTGTTGTTCGATCGTTCGAACTTGTTTCCTGTTTTCATTAGCATCCGACCGAAGTTTGCTGTTTCGAGTGCCACTGGTTGGAGGTTGCCTGTTTCGAGTCATTTCCATTCGGCGCCTCTGTCTTGTTCTTTGTATGTCAGCCGATGTCATCATTTCTCGCAAGCGCATACCGCTAGCCGTGTTATTCTTTATGTGGCGTTGTTATCGATTCTGACAGTTTCTTGTTGTTCGCTTCCGCTCGTCAAAATAGCCTTCCGCTGTACCCATAGAGAATTCGCATCATAAGAGGCATCAGAGCCCAAGTTCTTGATCTTTCGCATTATGGATCTCAACGACACTGATTTCTTGGCAAAACTTCGCGACGCATTGCATGACGTACTAGAACAACGCGACCAGCATTGGCAACCTAAGCGTGGTGACTATGAACGACCCTCACACCATGTCGAGGAGTTCAAGGTGAACGAGCTTCCGGAGTTCGTTGGCGGGACAGACCCTGAAGTTTACTTGGAATGGGAACATAAGATTGACCGCATGTTCGAGTTTAAAGACCTTGACGATGAGAAACGGTGCAAGTATGCAATTCTGAAGTTGGGAAAAGGCGCTTCACTTTGGTACGAAGGAGTGAAAACGCGAAGAGCTCGTGCGGGGAAAGAAAAGATCCGTTCGTGGGATTCGTTAAAAAGAAAGCTTCGTAAAAGATATGTACCAACATTACATCGGTTGTCCTTGTACAGAAAGATTGCAGATCTCATGCAAGGAAAATTGAGTGTCAGTGAATACATTGAGGAGTTTGAGAATCTAACCTTAATGGGAGAGATAGAGGAGAATGAGGAGCTGATACGGAATTGACTAGTCCGAATAAAGAAAATGAAGCAATGATCGATGTAAATGGCCTTACAACGCATCATGCACGTACGACAACATTTTTTGGCGAGAAAACGGACACAAGCCGGAAAATGACACAACCTGCCGGAAAATGTCGTCGCCTACCGGAAAATGTCGAGTCTGCCAGAAAATATCGCACCTGGCGGAAAATGCCGAGCACTGCCGGCCGAACTCGGCCGTGTCGTCCGGCACGGCCGTCTTGAGATGTCCTGCATTGTGGATCGGCGTCGGCCGAACCCGACTGTGTCGTCCGACACGGTCGAGTCACACTCTTCCGGATAAGGAGATCTCGCTGTCCGATCAACCCGACCGTGCCAGGCGACACGGTCGGGTCCTGCCAAACGTCCTTGTCGCGCCGCACGGTCGAGTCACTGCCGGTCCTTGTCGCGCCGCGCCCGTGCCTAGTAACTGTCGGACGAGTCACTGTCGGACGAGTCGCTGTCGGACGTTTACAGCCGCGCGACCGTGTCGATTGAACCACGGTCGAGTCACTACCGACAGATCGCGCCCAGCGCTGTGTCAAGCGACACGGCCCGTGTCTGGCAGCCAGCCAACTTTTTCTTATTGCTGATTTTTGTGTGTTTTGTCTTCTCTTTTCCTTTCTTTACTCTTTTAGGGATTGTGTTCCCATGTTTTGTGATGTATGTTTCTTTTTCTTATTTTATTTGATTTGTTTTGATTATTCAAAGATTTTGTAATCTTTGAATTATTTTCTTTAACTTTTAGGTAGACTTGAGGTTTGCTATATATAGCTTGTATAAGGATTGTAAGAGGATAGAGTATTATGAATGTTGAAGTATAAGAATACACATTGTGTTTTCTTTTCTTGGTGAATGCTTTTCATCGAACCTTGATTTTTATTCGACGCGTTTTTGAATATTAATCCGATTGATTCTCAATAGGTCTTGGGAAGAAATCACCTTATCGAGTTATAGGTCTAATTCGATAAACCCTTGTTCTTGATCGTTCAAGACTTCTTGATCGATATTATCACTTTTCCGATATTACTTCCATTTTTCATTTGTTTGAATTTTCATCGTCATATTCGATATTACTCCCACAAAAAACATCCAAAAACACCCCTAATCGTAAAAAGACTTCCGCTACGATATTCATAGGTATACTCCGAACGATACGTATCCGCCTCCCCTGGATAATTCGTATCATAAGTTCGATAAACCCTTGTTCTTGATCGTTCAAGACTTCTTGATCGATATTATCACTTTTCCGATATTACTTCCATTTTTCATTTGTTCGAATTTTCATCGTCATATTCGATATTACTCCCATAAAATACATCCAAAAACACCCCTAATCGTAAAAAGACTTCCGCTATGATATTCATACGTATACTCCGAACGATACGTATCCGCCTCTCCCGGGAGAATTCGTATCATTAGTGGTATCGGAGCCCAGGGTCATCTCCTTGGGCGATTTCTTCAAAGATTTTTGTCGAAGAAAATATCTCTTGATTCTTGTCATCGGAAACCACACCTGAAATTCTTAATTCAGTTAAGGTTCTTGATCTTTCAACCAAATGGAGTTCAACGATATTTATCTCTTGGCAATATTACGCGACGCATTACACAGCGTACCGGAGTTCATGGGACATTCTGATCCAGAAGCAGGTGTTGATTGGCTCCACGTTTGTGAGGAGTTTTTAAACCACAATTCAATTCCAGTAGACCGTTGAGTCTCGTTGGCGATGAAACGCCTTCGTGGTCGCGCCTCGACCTGGTGGCAGAAATTGAAAACCAGCCGTTTACACCAAGGTAAACCCAAACTAAGAGACTGGAACAAATTCATAAAACACTTTACTCGGAAATTCATCCCCACAAATTCTCACCGCCACGATCCACCAACGGCACCACACCGGAAATTGCAGAAGTTCGGCGCCACCCCGCCACCAACCTTCGATCTAAGGTTTATCCCCATCGAAGAATTACCAGCAAAGCCATTTTTCGATGAAGACGATGTCCCTACCACCGTTTTCGATGGAATAGACAAGACAGAGGTTTCAACGCCGCAATAAAACGAAGAAAGTGAGTTGAGCCATGTTTCCATAATTGACGAACTTGGAACTTGCTATTATGAGCATGAACCAATCAGTTGTGTTGGTCAAATCGACCAAAACGCAATTGATGGGTCGAAGGAATTATTCACACAAATCGGACCTTTAAAAGATGTGGAATACGAAATGGAGCTTGGGACTAAAATTGGTTGGTTGAAAGAAAATGACAATTTTGAGCCCAATTTTTATATTGACTCAGTTTCTGGTGATGAACTTATGGTCTTGGATGATTACCAAATTGAGGTTAGTAAATTATTTTGTGATGGGCCATTATTGGGGGAGCCCAATAATTTTGAAACGGAGAGTTGGTCAGATTGCGACGGACCGCCAACATTTGATGAGGAACCAATTGATGAAGAGGACTCCGTAATATATTCTGTGTTTTCCATTTTTGATGGTGAACCCGATATGGAATTATCAGTGTTTCCAATTCTAGAGGAGGAACCCGATGTGGAGTTAACCGTGCGTCCCATTTCAGATATCCACTCATGTCATGATATCGGTATTACCTGGCGGAGTAATTATTATTATTTTATTAATAATGATAGTTATTTTGTTGGTGATTCTCGAGGGGCCCCCACTACCTATCGTCTCAAAATTTTGGGCCATGTACACACTGCGGACATTTTTGAGATCAAGTACTTAGAGGCTTTAATTAATTATCTTGATGAAGAATGGATTTCGGAATTGAGGACAATTCCCTTTAAAGGGGGAGGGGATGATATAGAATTGACTAGTCCGAATAAAGAAAACGAAGAAATGATCGACGTAAATGGCCTTACAACGCGTCATGCACGTACGACAACAATTTTTGGCGAGAAAACGGACACAAGCCGGAAAATGACACAACCTGTCGGAAAATGTCGTCGCCTGTCGGAAAATGTCGAGTCTGCCGGAAAATATCGCACCTGCCGGAAAATGCCGAGCACTGCCGGCCGAACTCGGCCGTGTCGTCCGGCACGGCCCGTACCGAGATGTCCCAGAATTGTGAAACTGACTGTCGGCCGAACCCGACCGTGTCGTCCGACACGGTCGAGTCACACTCTTCCGGATAAGGAGATCTCGCTGTCCGATCAACCCGACCGTGCCAGGCGACACGGTCGAGTCCTGCCAAATATCCTTGTCGCGCCGCACGGTCGAGTCACTGCCGGTCCTTGTCGCGCCGCGCCCGTGCCTAGTCACTGTCGGACGAGTCACTGTCGGACGAGTCGCTGTTGGACGTCTCTGTCGCGCCGCGACCGTGTTAGTCGGATACGGTCGAGTCACTGCCGACCAGATGCGCGCCGCGCCCGTGTCAAGCGACACGGCCCGTGTCCGGCAGCCAGCCAACTTTTTTTTATTGCTGATTTTTGTGTGTTTTGTCTTCTGTTTTCCTTTCTTTACTCTTTTAGGGATTGTGTTCCCATGTTTTGTGATGTATGTTTCTTTTTCTTATTTTATTTGATTTGTTTTGATTATTCAAAGATTTTGTAATCTTTGAATTATTTTCTTTAACTTTTAGGTAGACTTGAGGTTTGCTATATATAGCTTGTATAAGCATTGTAAGAGGATAGAGTATTGTGAATTTGAATGTGAAAGAATACACTTTGTGTTTCTATCCTTGGTGAATGATTTTTACCGAAACTTGATTTTTATTCGACGCATTTTCGAGTATTAATCCGATTGATTCTCAATAGGTCTTGGGAAGAAATCACCTTATCGAGTTATAGGTCTAATTCGATAAACCCTTGTTCTTGATCGTTCAAGTCTTCTTGATCGATATTATCACTTTTCCGATATTACTTCCATTTTCCATTTGTTCGAATTTTCATTGTCATATTCGATATTACTCCCACAAAATACATCCAAAAACACCCATACTCGTAAAAAGACTTCCGCTACAATATTCTTACGCACACTCCGAACAATACGTATCCGCCTCTCCCGGATAATTCGTATCAGGAGCAGAAGATGTCGCGATTCTTGCATGGCTTGAACCGAAGCATAGCTAACTCGGTGGAATTATATCCATATGAAGAGTTCGATACATTGTGTGGGTTATGTATAAAGTTGGAAGCTCAAAACAGGATGAAGTTGTATAAACTCGAGTTTCCAGCCAGATTTGGAAACCCAAGTGTCGGTTCTAGTTCTACTACTAAGGCAATTGTACCGACTCCGGTCTCTGTTACGATTCTGAAGGGCCTCTACGTATCGAAGGAGACAAGTTTGGCTAAAGTAAGATGTTTCAAATGTCAAGGGTTCGGACATTATCAAAATGCTTGTCCGAACAAACGAGTGGTAACACTAAGAGAAGTTGTCACGATCCGAGACGAGTTGTTAGTCGAGGACGAAAAGGAGAGACTGGGTGATGTATTTGATTTCAGCATGAAGGACGAAGAAGGAGAAGAATGTGAGACTTACGATGCTTCAAACTATGACACGAGTTTAGTTTTGCGTACTCTACAAGCCAAAGCTGTTTCGAATGATTTGGAACAGCGGGATCAAATATTTCACACAAAGTGTCAAGTGAGGATTGGACTAACCATGGGTTGATATGAAGACAACGTATTATGTGATGTACTCCCGATGGATGCATGCCATGTACTTTTGGGAAGGCTATGGATGTTTGATAGGGACATTTTACACCGAGGAAGAAGCAATGAGTACGAGTTACATGACAAGGGCAAAAAGATTATGCTTAAAACCAATGTCACCTCAAGATATTCACTCTATGAGTTCTAGTCGGAGAGAAAAACCAAAACTGGCCATGTTTGCTAGCGAACGGGATGTGGAACAAGCTATTAATGATGGTGAGTGCGTGTACTTGTTGATTCTGAAGGAGACACGGAATGATAACATGGTTGTGCGGAACGACGAAAGGATGGATGCCTTATTGCACGAATTTGCGGATGTTTTTCCCGAAGAATTACCGTCGGGTTTGCCACCTATTCGTGGGATTGAACATCAGATCGACCTCATACCGGTTGTGTCGCTCCCTAACAAAGCTTCCTATAGATGTAATCCCGAGGAGATGAAGGAATTACAAAACCAAATCGAAGAACTAATGAACCGTGGGTATGTTCGAGAAAGTCTAAGTCCTTGTGCGGTTCCGGTATTGCTGGTTCCTAAGAAAGACGGATCTTGGCGAATGTGTATTGACAGTCGAGCCGTGAATAATATAACCATCAAGTATCAATTTCCGATTCCGAGAATTGATGACATGTTGGACGAATTACACGGATCCGTGATCTTTTCAAAAGTTGACCTTCGAAGTGGTTATCACCAAATCCGGATGCGAGAAGGAGATGAGTGGAAGACGGCCTTCAAAACTAAACACGGGCTGTATGAATGGACCGTTATGCCGTTTGGCCTTACAAATGCGCCAAGTACCTTCATGCGCTTGATGAACGAGGTGCTTAAGACATTCTTGGGGAAATTTGTGGTTGTATATCTAGACGATATTTTGATTTATAGCCGATCGTTGCAAGAACATATCGGACACCTGAGACAAGTCTTCGAAACCCTTAGGGACCAAAGGCTGTATGGAAAAAAGGAGAAGTGCTCATTTTTGGCTATGTTGTTTCGAAGGACGGAGTGTCGGTCGATCAAGCAAAGATCGAAGCAATTAAGTCCTGGCCAGTGCCCACTACAGTTATGGAAGTTAGATCGTTCCACGGACTGGCTTCATTTTACCGAAGATTCATTCGAGAATTCAGCACCATTGCAAGCCCAATAACCGAATGTTTGAAGAAAGGTGCGTTTAATTGGAGCCGGGCTGCCCAGGAGTCGTTCGTAAATTTGAAGGCAAAGTTGTGCGAAGCACCGATCTTAGCATTACCCGATTTTTCGCAACCGTTCGAGGTAGAATGTGATGCTAGCGGAGTTGGCATTGGGGCAGTTCTCATTCAAGGAAAGCGGCCTATTGCTTATTTTTCAGAAAAGTTAAACAGTGCTCGTCTCAATTATTGTACGTACGACAAAGAGTTTTATGCTATTGTGAGGGCTCTAGATCATTGGAGTCACTATCTTCGGCCGAAGCATTTCATCGTACATTCGGACCATGAATCATTGAAGTATATTAACGGACAACACAAGTTAAGTCCCAGGCATGCGAAGTGGGTAGAATTCTTACAATCATTTCACTTTTCTTCAAAGTATAAGGATGGCAAGAGCAATATTGTAGCAGATGCATTGTCTAGGAATTATGCCTTACTCTCTACTCTTGATGTTCGTTTGCTTGGATTCGAGACAATGAAGGAGTATTACGACGGTGATGCGGATTTTGGCGAGACCTTCGCCCTTTGCAAATCTGGACCGATGGGAAAATTTTCGATACAGGAAGGCTTCCTTTTTAAGGGAAATCGTCTTTGCCTACCCAAGCACACGATTCGAGAATTGCTGGTTCGGGAGGCTCACGGGGGAGGTTTGGCTGGCCATTTTGGTTCGACTAAGACATTGGATGTGCTGAAGGAACATTTTTATTGGACAAAGATGCAGGGGGATGTAAGTAACATAATTAGTACATGTGTGACATGCCATGTTGCGAAGAGTTCATTCAAACCAGGAATATACACACCTTTACCGATTCCGTAGAGGCCATGGTAAGATGTCTCGATGGATTTTATTGTGGCTTTACCTCGTACTCAATGAGGGAGGGATGCGATTATGGTAGTCGTAGATCGTTTTTCGAAAATGGCTCATTTTGTAGCGTGCCACAAAACAGACGATGCAAGAAATGTGGCCGACTTATATTTTCGAGAGGTGGTACGTTTACATGGGATTCCAAAGACGATTGTCTCCGATCGAGACTCCAAATTTCTCAGCTACTTTTGGAACACCCTATGGAGGAAGGTGGGAACAAAACTCTTGTTTAGCACTTCACACCACCCTCAAACCCACGGGCAAACTGAAGTGACTAATCGAACCCTGGGAACACTATTGCGAGGCTTGGTAAGCAAAACACAAAAGGACTGGGATCTAAAACTGGCACATGCGGAGTTAGCTTATAATCATTCTCCTACTCATGCCACGGCGCACTCTGATACGAATTCGCCCGGCAAAGTGAATATGTATCGGTCGGAGTATATGTACGTGTATGATAGCAGAAGGCTTTTTTACTATTGATCCTCACAACACTCGAATATGTGTAACACTCGTAAGAAATAACCGAAAGTAGGGCAATTCGGCTTACGTAATCAAGAACAATATGAACGTGATTTATCAAACTAGACCTATAGTTTGATAAGGTAATCTTCCTCAAGACCTATTGAGAATCGATTAGATTAATACCCGAAAACGCGTCGAATAAAAATCGAGTTTCGATAAAAGCATTCACCAAGAAAAACACAAAGTGTATTCTTATTACAACAACATTCAATGCATAATGCAAGCATGAACAAGACTACTTATAGCAATGCAGTCTTCTAAACAACTAAGGAATAAAAACAAGATCACATGATCTTGAAATGAAAAACAAAACATCAAGATAAAATACAAAGGAATCAAATGATAGGGGAGTGGGAATCACACATTAAAATGATTATACGTCACCCCACATAACATGTAAGTCTAATCATGACATGTGAGGGAAGGGAAAACAACAAAACACACAAAAATCAACAATAAAATAAGTTGGCCAGCTGCTGGACACGGGCCGTGTCGCTTGACACGGCCGCGGCGCGCGCATCCTGGTCGGCAGTGACTCGACCGTGTCGCCTGGCACGGTCGGGTTGGTCGGACAGCGAGTATTGACTATCTGGAAGAGTGTGACACGGCCGTGTTGCCTGACACGGTCGGGTCCAGCAGACAGTCTGTCGGCAATTTTCGGAAGAGTTCGACTCGGCCGTGTCTCGGGACACGGTCGAGTCCGGCGGGCAGTCAGTTTCACATATCCGGGACATCTCGGCACGGGCCATGTCGGACGACATGGCCGAGTTCGGCCGGCAGTGTACCAAGGCCTTCCGGCACAGCATGACATGGGCCGTGGCATATGACACGGCCGAGACTTGGCAACTTGTTCCTCCTCGTTTGGTGTCCGTTTTCTCACCGAAGTATGTAGGTGCATGTGCATACAATGTTGTATCGTTACTTACGTCAATTCTTACTTCATTTTCTTCGTTTAGATATGTCAATATCGCATCACACTCTCCATTTGAAGTAGTTTACGGCCTGAATCCTTACATACCGCTAGATCTAATTCCATTACCGAGTGACGAATTGGTGCATAAGGATGCGGAGTCAAAATTAAAATCAATGATGAAATTACACGAACAGGTGCGTGATCGAATCAAGGAGATAAACGAGACATACAAAAGGAAGTCGAACAAGCAAAGAAAACTGAGATTATTCGAGGTTAGAGATTTAGTTTGGGTGCATTTGAGGAAAGAACGATTCCCGAGTAAGCGTAAGAATAAGTTAATGCCACGAGCTGAGGGGCCATTTAAAATAGTTGCGAAGGTGAACGACAATGCTTACAAGTTAGAACTTCCGGGTGATTATGGAGTGCATGCTACTTTCAACGTAGGTGATCTATCTCTTTATCTCGACGACAATGGGATTGCGGAATTGAGCACAATTCCTTTTAAAGAAGTAGGGAATGATACAAAACCGACTACTCAAAACGAAAAAGACGAAGTAAGAATTGACGTAAAACACCTCGACCATACTCCAACGTACTTAGGCGAGAAAACGGATACGAGACCCAGAGTTACCTTAATAACCGGACTTGGAGTAACTTAAACAATAGGCAACTTGCATCTTGGGGGAAGGAGGTCCAAGTGGTAAAGGCAAAACATTTCAGCATTTTCTTTATTATAAAAAGCAGCAGGATTCTCGGCAGCATGCTTTGTGAAAGGCGGCTATCACCTTGAAGACAAAACCCAGCTTTTACTCTTGTTTGCAAGTGACATTGGGAACCTTGTATTTTCTTTTCCTTATTTTAAGACCAGCTTGTAATAATTTAGATTATCTTGTCAGGCTACTTTTGCCTATAAATAGTTGCGATGGAGTTGTAATGAAGGAGATCATTGAATGATAAAATAACATACCTTGTGTATTGTTTAAGTGTTGGACCAGTTTCCTTCAAAACTTTGATTATTATTCGACGCATTTTCGAATCTTAATCTGATTGATTCTCAATAGGTCTTGAGAAGAAATCACTTTATCGGATTATAGGTCTAGTTCGATAAAACAGCTGTTTCCTGTCCTGTTTCGATATTCTTCTTATTTTCGATAGAGAGTTATACTTGTTCGGGATTTCGCATTAGGTGCTGTTCAATCGTTCGAACTTGTTTCCTGTTTTCATTAGCATCCGACCGAAGTTTGCTGTTTCGAGTGCCGCTGTTTGGAGGTTGCCTGTTTCGAGTCATTTCCATTCGGCCAGTTCCTGTCTTGTTGCTGTATCGAGCTGCTGTCATCATTTCCTGTCGCGTGCGCATACCGCTTCTTGATGTTATTCTTTATGTGGCTGTTATCGATTCTGACAGTTTCTTACTGTTCGCTTCCGCTCATCAAAACAGGCTTCCGCTGTACCGATAGAGAATTCGCATCAGAAGCAACTTGAAATACTTGTAGAATCATTCTTGACGGTTTGAACATGGAAGCAACTTGTAGCTTCATTTTGACTCGTGTGAACATGAAAACAACTTGAAACAACTTGTAGCTTCATTATGCACTCGTTTAAAGCAAAAAACAACTTGAAACAACTTGTAGCTTCATTCTTGACTCGTTTGAATATGGAAGCAACTTGTCAAACTTGTAGCTTCATTCTTGACTGTTTGAACACGGAAGCTACTTGTAGAAACTTGTAGCTTTATTCTTGAGTGTTTGAACACGGACGCTAACTTATAGCTTCATTACTCGTTTGAACATGAAAACAACTTTAAGCAACTTGGAGCTTCATTATGCACTCGTCTATAGAAAAAAAACAACTCAAAGCAACTTGTAGCTTCATTCTTGACTCGTTTGAACATAAAAGCAACTTGTAAAAACCTGTAGATTCATTCTTGACTGTTTGAACACGGAAGCAACTTGTAGCTTCATTTTGACTCGTATGAACATGAAAACAACTTGAAACAACTTGTAGCTTCATTATCCACTCGTTTGAAGAAAAAAAACAACTCGTAACAACTTGTAGCTTCATTCTTGACTCGTTTGAACATGGAAGCAACTTGAAAGACTTGTAGATTCAGTCTTGACTTTTTGAACACGAAAGCAACTTGTAGCTTCATTTTGACTCGTGTGAACATGAAAACAACTTGTAGCTTCATTATGCAATCGTTTGAAGCAAAAAACAACTGGAAACAACTTGTAGCTTCATTATGCACTCGTTTGAAGAAAAAACAATTCGAAATAACTTGTAGCTTCATTCTTGACTCGTTTGAACATAGAAGCAACTTGTAAAAACTTGTAGCTTCATTGTTCACCGTTTGAACACAAAATCAAATTGTAGCTTTATTTTGACTCGTTCGAACATGAAAACAACTCGAAATAACTTGTAGCTTCATTCTTGACTCATTTGAACATAGAAGCAACTTGTAAAAACTTGTAGCTTCATTCTTCACTGTTTGAACACAAAAGCAAATTGTAGCTTTATTTTGACTCGTTCGAACATGAAAACAACTTGAAACAACTTGTAGCTTCATTATGCACTCGTTTGAAGAAAAAAAAACTCGAAACAACTTGTAGCTTCATTCTTGACTCGTCTGAACATGGAAGCAACTTGTAAAAACTTGTAGCTTCATTCTTAACAGTTTGAACACGGAAGTAATTTGTAGCTTCATTTTGACTCTTGTGAACATGAAAACATTTGAAACAACTTGTATCTTCATTATGCACTCGTTTGAAGCAAAAAACAACTCGGAACAACTTGTAGCTTCATTCTTGACTCGTCTGAACATGGAAGCAACTTGTAAAAACTTGTAGCTTCATTCTTAACTATTTGAACAAGGAAGCAACTTGTAACTTCATTTTGACTCGTATGAACATGAAAACAACTTGAAACAACTTGTAGCTTCGTTATGCACTTGTTTGAAGAAAAAAACAACTCGTAACAACTTGTAGCTTCATTCTTGACTCGTTTGAACATGGAAGCAACTTGAAAGACCTGTAGATTCATTCTTGACTGTTTGAACACGGAAGCAAATTGTAGCTTCATTTTGACTCGTGTGAACATGAAAACAACTTGAAACAACTTGTAGCTTCATTATGCACTCATTTGAAGCAAAAAACAACTCGAAACAACTTGTAGCTTCATTCTTGACTCGTTCGAAAATGGAAGCAACTTGTAGCTTTATTCTTGAGTGTTTGAACACGGAAGTAACTTGTAGCTTCATTTTGACTCGTTTGAACATGAAAACAACTATTAGCAACTTGTAGTTCATTATGCATTCGTTTGAAGAAAAAAACAACTCGAAACAACTTGTAGCTTCATTATGCACTCGTTGGAAGCAAAGAAACAACTTGAAACAACTTGTAGCTTCATTCTTGACTCGTTTGAACATGGAAGCAACTTGTAAAACTTGTAACTTCATTCTTGACTGTTTGAACATGGAAGTAACTTGTAAAAATTTGTAGCTTTATTCTTGAGTGTTTGAACATGGAAGCAACTTGTAGCTTCATTTTGACTCGTTTGAACATGAAAACAACTTTAAACAACTTGTAGCTTCATTATGTACTCGTTTGAAGAAAAAAACAACTCGAAACAACTTGTAGCTTCATTCTTCACTCATTTGAACATAGAAACAACTTGTGATGCGATTTCTCTATCGGTACAGCGGAAGGCTGTTTTGACGAGCGGAAGCGAACGGCAAGAAACTGTCATGAACTGATAACAACATTTCGCTACAGTAATACTGACTAGCGGTATGCGCACGTGACAGGAAATGATGACAGCAGCTCGATACAGCAACAAGACAGGAACTGGCCGAATGGAAATGACTCGAAACAGGCAACCTCCAAACAGCGGCACTCGAAACAGCAAGTTTCGGTCGGATGCTAATGAAAACAGGAAACTCGTTCGAACGATCGAACAGCACTTGATACGAAATCCCGAACAAGTACAACCTTGTATCGAAAACAAGAAGAATACCGAAACAGGACAGGAAACAGTTGTTTTATCGAACTAGACCCATAATTCGATAAAGCGATTTCTCCTCAAGACCTATTGAGAATCAATCAGATTAAGATTCGAAAACGCATCGAATAATAATCAAAGTTTTGAAGGAAACTTGTCCAACACTTAAACAATACACAAGGTATGTTGTTTTTTATTCAAAATCAATCTCGTTCATTACAACTACATCGCCACTATTTATAGGCAAAAGTAGCCTGACAAGATAATCTAAACTATTACAAGCTGGACTTAAAATAAGGAAAAGAAAATATAAGGTTCCCCACGTCACTTGTAAACAAGAGTAAAAGCTGGGTTTTGTCTCCAAGGTGATAGCCGCCTTTCACAAAGCATGCTGCCGAGAATCCTGCTGCCTTTTATAATAAAGAAAATGCTGAAATTCTTTTATTGCCTTACTTTTGCCACTTGGACCTCTTCCCCCAAGATGCAAGTTGCCTTTTGTTTAAATTACTCCAATTCCGGTTATTAAGGTAACTCCATTTCTCTTATCCGTTTTCTCGCCTAAGTATATTGGAGTATGGTCGAGGTGTTTTACGCCAATCCTTACTTCGTCTTCTTCGCTTGGAGTAGTCAGCTTCGTATCATTCCCTCCTTCTTTAAAAGGAATTGTCCTCAATTCCGCAATCCCATTGTCGTCGAGATAAGGAGATAGATCACCTATGTTGAAAGTAGCATGCACTCCATAATCACCTGGAAGTTCCATCTTGTAAGCATTGTCATTCACCTTCGCAACTATTTTAAATGGTCCCTCAGCTCGTGGCATTAACTTATTCTTACGCTTACTCGGGAATCGTTCCTTCCTCAAATGTACCCAAACTAAATCCCCAACCTCGAATAATCTCGGTTTTCTTTGCTTGTTCGACTTCCTTTTGTACGTCTCGTTTATCTCCTTGATTAGGTCACACACCTGTTCGTGTAATTTCATCATTGATTTCAGTTTTGACTCCGCATCCTTATGCACCAATTCGTCACTCGGTAGTTGATATGAATTACGTATTCAAATGGATGTAAACTCGCATATGATGCAGTGGAAATATTATTGATCCTCACAACACTCGAATATATGTAACGCTCGTAAGAAAATAACCGAAAGTAGGGCAATTCGGTTTACGTAATCAAGAACAATATGAAAGTAATTTATCATACTAGACCTATAGTTTGATAAGGTAATCTTTTCCCAAGACCTATTGAGAATCAATTAGATTACAACTCGAAAACGCATCGAATTATAACCAAGGTTTTGATGAAAATCATTCAACAAGAAGTAATACAAAATGTATTTCTTTTTTATGATTCAAGATGCTTTCAAAAGGCTGAAAATTTGGCCTATAAATAGCCATTCCAAGATCAAACAAGATCAAACTAAAATCAAACAAAGATTAAACTATTCTAACAAGACTTTGACCAAGAAAAAGGAATCAACACCAATCTTGGACACTCCTTGCTTTCGGCCGTGAGGTATGGGTGTGGAGGGGACAAAATCTTTCACATGTGATACTCTTTTGTAAGACTTTGACAAATGCTTGAAAAATGGAAGCAACTCCTTGGCATTTTCCTCCTTGTTCGGCTGAGTTTGGTGAGGTATGGAGTGAGCCATATCTCCTATCTTTGATTCTCTTGTGTTGGACTTTGAAAATGAAAAGAAATCTTGAAACTAGAGGGGACAAAGATCCTCATGGATCTCCAAACACAATCGGCCGAATCTCCCCCTAATGTGGCCGATTAGTATGCATGAACATGCATACGTATGCATGTTTGATACGTCTAAGTTATCCCGGTTCCGATTATTAAGAGTTCCCATTTCCGCATTTGTTTTCTCACCGAAGTACGTAGGTGCATGTGCATGCATCGTCGTATCGTCACTTACGTCAATTCTTACTTCATTTACTTCGATTGGATGTGTCAATATCGCATCATCTCTCCCCCCCCCCCCCTTAAAAGAAATTGACCTCAATTCAGTGATTCCCTCGTCGTCAAGGTAAGAAGATAGATCGCCCACGTTAAAAGTGGCGTGTACTCCATAATTGCCCGGAAGTTCTACTTTATATGCATTGTCATTCACCTTATCCACGATTTTGTAAGGTCCCTCGGCCCTCGGCATAAGTTTGTTCTTGCGTTTACTAGGAAATCTCTCTTTTCTTAAGTGTACCCAAACCAAGTTGCCTACTTCGAATAGTCTCGGTTTTCTGTGATTGTTGGATTTCCGTTTGTATGCGTCATTCACCTCTTTGATTCGATCATGTATTTTTCCATGTAACTTGATCATCGATTTAAGTTTAGATTCCGCATCTTTGCGTACCAACTCGTCCTTCGGCAATGGAATCAAGTCTAAGGGTATATAAGGATTTAACCCGTAAATGACTTCAAAGGGAGAATGTGCCGTGGCATGTGTAGGGGAGCGGTTATAGGCAAATTCCGCATGAGCAATTTTCATGTCCCAATCCTTTTGTGTTTTATTCACAAGTCCTCGCAACAACGTTCCTAGCGTTCGATTTGTGACTTCGGTTTGACCATCTGTTTGAGGATGGTGTGAAGTGCTAAACAAGAGCTTTGTTCCCACTTTCCTCCATAATGTATTCCAAAAATAGCTAAGAAATTTCGAATCCCGATCCGAAACAATAATCTTCGGAACTCCATGTAAACGAACCACCTCTCGGAAGTATAAGTCGGCCACGTTACTTGCGTCGTCGGTTTTGTGGCAAGCCACGAAATGAGCCATCTTTGAGAAACGATCAACGGCCACCATAATAGCATCTTTACCTCGTTGAGTACGGGGTAAAGCAACGATAAAATCCATTGGTACATCTTCCCACGGTCTTTCTGGAATCGGTAGAGGCATATACGATCCCGGTTTGAACGAACTCTTTGTGATGTGACATGTTACACATTTACTTAAAACATTGTAAACGTCTTTTAGCATTTTTGGCCAAAAGAAATGTTCTTTAAGTACCTCCAATGTCTTAGCCGTACCAAAGTGACCTGCTAAGCCTCCTTCGTGAGCCTCCCGATCCAACAATTCCCGAACCGCATGTTTTGGAACACATAGTCTATTTCCTTTAAATAGGAAATCATCTTGTATCATGAACTCCCCAAACGGACTATATTTGCAACGAGTAAAAACTTCTCCAAAATCCGTATCATTTTCATAATACTCCTTCAACATTTCAAAACCAAGTAACCGAACCTCCAGAGTAGAAAGTAAAACATACCTTCTAGATAACGCATCCGCAACGACATTGCTTTTACCGTCTTTGTACTTGGATGAAAAGTGAAACGATTGTAGGAATTCCACCCACTTGGCGTTCCTCGGACTCAGTTTGTGTTGTCCGTTAATGTATTTCAATGATTCGTGGTCTGAGTGTAGAATAAAATGTTTCGGCCGAAGGTAATGACTCCAATGATCAAGGGCCCTTACGATAGCATAGAATTATTTATCGTAAGTGCAATAATTCAACCGAGCACCATTCAATTTCTCCGAATAGGTCGTTTGCCTTGAATAAGAACCGCTCCAATTCCAACTCCACTAGCATCACATTCTACTTCGAATGGTTGAGTAAAATTGGGTAGTGTTAGGATCGGTGCTTCACATAATTTGGCTTTTAACTTTTCGAATGCTCCTTGGGCAGCCCCGTTCCATACAAATGGTCCCTTTTTTAAACACTCCATTATCGGACTTTTTTTTGACTCATCAAGGTCAATATTATTAAAAAAAAACGAGAAACAGAAAAGAGTTACAAAGAGAGGGCCATCCTAGACAACAAAATAAAATCTCAAGCTAATCCCACAGGCGGGTAGTCAAGAGAAATAGAGAGAAAAACACAAATGCAAAAGCAATCTATGAAAATAGAATAAAAGGACCTAAACCCCCATACCAGATGTATGGGGTTGCAACCGCAGGCCTCGTTAAAACCCTATCGTAGAAAAACCCAATGGGAAAAACCTACGATAGGGAAAAAGAGTACCCGAGCGTTATGCTGCGAGAAAACTAATGTCGGCTAAAATACATAGGAGAGATATCCCTCAACAGAAGATCTCGGAGAGGCTCTGGTGCTTCGCTAGACCACTCGTAAGAAACCAATCTTTTAGAAAGCCAGTCTGCCACCGCATTCCCTTCTCTATAGATATGAGAGACCCTGAAGTGCATGCCGTCAATAATACGCCAAATCCGCCTCAAATGACTGCGGTAGATCCAGGAACAAAGAACTACGATCCGAGAGAATGCTCACAACATAAGTAGAGTCGGACTCCACCACAAATAATCCCAACCATGATAAAAAGCAATCTCAATAGCATGAATAGCGCGACCAACTCGGCTTGGAAGGCAAAGCGGAACCAATTGCTGCAGAGAGTGCCAAAAACCCGGCCCAGACGATTAGAAACAAGGCCAATAGCACCCAAGCACAGGCGGCCTTTAGCCATCCCATCGGTGTTAACTTTCATCCGGCCCAATTGGGGGATACCATTTCACATAAATAGGGTAAAGCGGAGGTCTCGCGTGGCTACCACACCCGAGCCGAAGACGAACCGGATCGAAATAGAGTTATCCATGGTGCCCATGTCATAGTTATTACATTCTCGAGAAGAGACCAAACTATAGAACGAAGAGACATGATAGAAAATTTAGCATCATTATATAAAACCTCACATAATATGCCGGATAGCCCAGACGGCACTAATAATAGTGAATCTCCAGAGAGTAGAGATCTGTGACTAAATCGATATCCATAGCTCGAATGATGAAGTGCCCGAACCCGGATTCAATTCTAAAGAGTTTAAGAAGCCCCGCTCAATATAGTCCCAGGCTATGGGATAACAACACACTCGGTGAAAATATGGTCAATCGATTCACGGGCAGAGAGACAGAAAAGGCAAACCGAAGGACCAATGAAACCCCTTAAACGAAGAAGATCAAAAACAGGCAGCCTGTTGTGAATAGCCTTCCAGACCGTGAGAGAACGACGAACGGGGATTAATCTGTGCCAAATCCATTTCCCCCAGCTTACCTTAGGAAAGTTGTGGCGAAGGTGCCAATAAGCGATTTGAGAGGTAACATTGCCATGCACCGATTTAGCCCAAACCCGCTCGTCTTTTCCTCCATTATCGGACTTGAAATGGTGCTAAAGTCTCGAATAAACCTCCGATAAAAAGAAGCAAGTCCGTGAAATGACCTCACTTCCATCACGGTCGTAGGGGTCGGCCAAGACTTAATTGCTTCGATTTTTGTTTGATCAACCGCCACTCCGTCCTTCGAAACGACATAGCCAATAAAGACTATACTCTCGACTAAGAATGAACACTTCTCTTTTTTTCCATATAGTTTTCGGTCCCTCAAAGTTTCGAAGACTTGCCTTAAGTGCCCGAAATATTCTTGTAATGATCGACTATAGATCAGGATGTCATCCAGATATACAACCACGAATTTCCCCAGAAATGGTTTAAGCACTTCGTTCATCAACCTCATGAAGGTACTTGGTGCATTTGTAAGACCGAACGGCATAACGGTCCATTCATATAATCTATTTTTCGTTTTGAAGGCCGTCTTCCACTCATCACCTTCTCGCATTCGAATTTGATGATATCCGCTTCATAAATCAACCTTTGAAAAGACAACCGAACCATGTAGTTCGTCTAACATATCATCAAGTCTCGGGATAGGAAACCGATACTTGACGGTGATATTGTTCACGGCCCGACTATCCACACACATTCGCCAAGAACCATCTTTCTTAGGGACAAGTAAGAACGGAACCGCACACGGACTCAAACTCTCCCGGACATACCCGCGGTTCAAAAGTTCTTCGACTTGTCTTTGTTACTCCTTCGTCTCCTCGGGATTACATCTATAGGTGGCCTTATTAGGAAGTGGTTCTCCCAGTATAAGATCGATTTGGTGTTCAATACCACGAATAGGTGGTAAACCCGGTGGTAATTCTTCGGGAAAGACATCCTCAAATTCGTGTAATAACATATCTATCTCTCCTCCGTTTTGTACTCCCATGTTCTCATCCCGTGTCTCTTTAAACATCACCAAATATACTTGCTCCCCGTCATTAATGGCATGTTCCATTTCCCTCTCGCTAGCAAGCATAGTGAGTTTCGGTTTCTCCACTCGACTAGAACTCATCGAACGGATAGCTTGCGGGGACATTGGTTTGAGTACAATCTTCTTTCCTTTGTCTCGTAATTCATATTCATTACTCTGACCTCGATGTAAAACATCTCGGTCGAACATCCATGGTTGTCCCAAAAGTACATGACATGCGTCCATCGGGAGTACGTCGCATAACACATCGTCTCCGTATGGTCCCATAGTTAAGTTGACCCGTCCTTGTCTCGACACCTTCACTTTACTTCCATCATTGAGCCAATGTAAAGCATACGGTCTCGGGTGAGCCGTAGTAGTTAGACTGAGTTTTGTAACCATCTCATTGGAAGCTACATTCGTGCAACTTCCTCCGTCGATTATCAAACTACACCATTTTTCTCCGACTCGGCATTTGGAATGAAAGATTTGGTCTCTTTGCTCCGTATCACTTGGAATGATTTTGGTATGTAGAGCTCGAAGTACTAAAGCAGTATCATATTCCGGAGCGTCATAAGTCTCGCATTCCTCGTTCTCTTACTCGGCCTCCATGTTAAATACGTCACCAAGGCCTTCCTTCTCGTCCTCGACTAAAAGTTCATCTCGGACCGCAAGAGCTTCTCTTAACGTGACCACCCATTTATTTGGACATGCATTTTGATAGTGACCAAAGCCTTGAAATTTAAAGCATCGTACTTTAGTCAAGCTCGTTTCTTTGGAGACGTGAGGAACCTTCGGGGCCGGGGTAGGGACTTGAAAAGGCGCGATAAGTTTCGTAGTCGAACTTGAGCCGGCACTTGCATTTCCGAATTTGTATGGGAATTCAGGTTTGGCAAACTTCACCTTGTTTTGAGCTTCTATCTTTATGCATAGTCCGCATAAAGTGTCAAAATCTCCGTAAGGGTATAATTCCACCGTATTTGCAATGTTTCGGTTTAGGCCATGTAAGAAACGTGACATTCTTTGTTCTTCATTTTCTTCGAGTTCTCCCATTAAGGCCAAGCCTTCAAATTCTTCAATGTATTCTCCCACACTTAGTTTCCCTTGCACGAATTCGGTAATCTTTCGGTACAAGGTTAACTGATCTGATGTCGGGACATACCTTTTACGTAGTTTTTTTTCAAAGAATCCCAAGAACGGATCTTTTCCTTTCCCACACGAGCTCGTTGTGTTTTCGCACCCTCGAACCATAGGGAAGCGCCCTTCCCTAACTTGAGAATCGCATATTTGCAACGTTTCTCCTTGTTAAGATTCTTGAACTCGAACATACGTTCAATATTCCTCTCCCACTCCAAGTAGACTTCGGGATCGATACCTCCGACAAATTCCGGAAGTTCATTTACTTTAAATTCATTTGCATGACGCGGTGAATGTGCGTCATATCCTCCTCTTCTAGCTTGAAAACATGGTTCTTGTAAGTTGTGTAGTGCCTCACGGAGCTTTAACAAGAAAATCGCCAAGAAAATTTCGACAAGGAAATAACCTTGGGCTCCGATGCCACTACTGATATGAATTACGTATTCAAATGGACGTAAACTCGCATACGATATAGTGGAAATATTATTGATCCTCACAACACTCGAATATATGTAACACTCGTAAGAAAATAACTGAAAGTAGGGCAATTTGGTTTACGTAATAAAAAACAATATGAAAGTAATTTATCAAACTAGACCTATAGTTTGATAAGGTAATCTTTCCCCAAGACCTATTGAGAATCGATTAGATTACAACTCGAAAACGCATCGAATTATAACCAAGGTTTTGATGAAAATCATTCAACAATAAGTAATACAAAATGTATTTCGTTTTTATGATTCAAGATGCTTTCAAAAGGCTGAAAATGTGGCCTATAAATAGCCATTACAAGATCAAACAAGACCAAACTAAAATCAAACAAAGATTAAACTATTCTAACAAGACTTTGACAAAGAAAAATGAATCAACACCAATCTTGGACACTCCTTGCTTTCGGCCGTGAGGTATGCGTGTGGAGGGGACAAAATATTTCACATGTGATACTCTTTTGTAAGACTTTGACAAAGGCTTGAAAAATGGAAGCAACTCCTTGGCATTTTCCTCCTTGTTCGGCCGAGTTTGGTGAGGTGTGGAGTGAGCCATATCTCCTATCTTTGATTCTCTTGTGTTGGACTTTGAAAATGAAAAGAAATCTTGAAACTAGAAGGGACAAAGATCCTCATGGATCTCCAAACACAATCAGCCAAATCTCCCCCTAATGTGGCCGATTAGTATGCATGAACATGCATACGTATGAATGTTTGATACGTCTAAGTTATCCCGGTT
Organism: Orobanche coerulescens; assembly: GCA_033398695.1. Classification (NCBI taxonomy): domain Eukaryota; kingdom Viridiplantae; phylum Streptophyta; class Magnoliopsida; order Lamiales; family Orobanchaceae; genus Orobanche; species Orobanche coerulescens. The sequence goes on along the minus strand of CM065811.1, from coordinate 98,511,956 downwards.
CCGATTATTAAGAGTTCCCATTTCCGCATTTGTTTTCTCACCGAAGTACGTAGGTGCATGTGCATGCATAGTGGTATCGTCACTTACGTCAATTCTTACTTCATTTACTTCGATTGGATGTGTCAATATCGCATCATCTCCTCCCCCTTTGAAAGAAATTGACCTCAATTCAGTGATTCCCTCGTCGTCAAGGTAAGAAGATAGATCGCCCACGTTAAAAGTGGCGTGTACTCCATAATCGCCCGGAAGTTCTACTTTATATGCATTGTCATTCACCTTATCCACGATTTTGTAAGGTCCCTCGGCCCTCGGCATAAGTTTGTTCTTGTGTTTACTAGGAAATCTCTCTTTTCTTAAGTGTACCCAAACCAAGTCGCCTACTTCGAATAGTCTCGGTTTTCTGTGATTGTTGGATTTCCATTTGTATGCGTCATTCACCTCTTTGATTCGATCATGTATTTGTCCGTGTAACTTGATCATCGATTTAAGTTTAGATTCCGTATCTTTGTGTACCAACTCGTCCTTCGGCAATGGAATCAAGTCTAAGGGTATATAAGGATTTAACCCGTAAACGAATTCAAAGGGAGAATGTGCTGTGGCATGTCTAGGGGAGCGGTTATAGGCAAATTCCGCATGAGCAATTTTCATGTCCCAATCCTTTTGCGTTTTATTCACAAGTCCTCGCAACAACGTTCCTAGCGTTCGATTTGTGACTTCGGTTTGACCATCTGTTTGAGGATGGTGTGAAGTGCTAAACAAGAGCTTTGTTCCCACTTTCCTCTATAATGTATTTCAAAAATAGCTAAGAAATTTCGAATCCCGATCCGAAACAATAATCTTCGGAACTCCATGTAAACAAACCACCTCTCGGAAGTATAAGTCGGCCACGTTACTTGCGTCGTCGGTTTTGTGGCAAGCCACGAAATGAGCCATCTTTGAGAAACGATCAACGACCACCATAATAGCATCTTTACCTCGTTGAGTACGGGGTAAAGCAACGATAAAATCCATTGATACATCTTCCCACGGTCTTTCTGGAATCGGTAGAGGCATATACGATCTCGGTTTGAACGAACTCTTTGTGATGTGACATGTTACACATTTACTTAAAACATTGTAAACGTCTTTTAGCATTTTCGGCCAAAATAAATGTTCTTTAAGTACCTCCAATGTCATAGCCGTACCAAAGTGACCTGCTAAGCCTCCTTCGTGAGCCTCCCGAACCAACAATTCCCGAACCGCATGTTTTGGAACACATAGTCTATTTCCTTTAAATAGGAAATCATCTTGTATCATGAACTCCCCGAACGGACCAGATTTGTAACGAGTAAAAACTTCTCCAAAATCCGTATCATTTTCATAATACTCCTTCAACATTTCAAAACCAAGTAACCGAACCTCCAGAGTAGAAAGTAAAACATACCTTCTAGATAACGCATCCGCAACGACATTGCTTTTACCGTCTTTGTACTTGGATGAAAAGTGAAACGATTGTAGGAATTCCACCCACTTGGCATTCCTTGGACTCAGTTTGTGTTGTCCGTTAATGTATTTCAATTATTCGTGGTCTGAGTGTAGAATAAAATGTTTCGGCTGAAGGTAATGACTCCAATGATCAAGGGCCCTTACGATAGCATAGAATTCTTTATCGTAAGTGCAATAATTCAACCGAGCACCGTTCAATTTCTACGAAAAGTAAGCGATAGGTCGTTTACCTTGAATAAGAACCGCTCCAATTCCAACTCCACTAGCATCACATTCTACTTCGAATGGTTGAGTAAAATCGGGTAGTGTTAGGATCGGTGCTTCGCATAATTTGGCTTTTAACTTTTCGAATGCTCCTTGGGCAGCCCCGTTCCATACAAATGGTCCCTTTTTTAAACACTCCATTACCGGACATGAAATGGTTCTAAAGTCTCGAATAAACCTCCGATAAAAAGAAGCAAGTCCGTGAAATGACCTCACTTCCATCACGGTCGTAGGGGTTGGCCAAGACTTAATTGCTTCGATTTTTGTTTGATCAACCGCCACTCCATCCTTCGAAACGACAAAGCCAAGAAAGACTATACTCTCGACTAAGAATGAACACTTCTCTTTTTTTCCATATAGTTTTCGGTCCCTCAAAGTTTCGAAGACTTGCCTTAAGTGCCCGAAATATTCTTGTAATGATCGACTATAGATCAGGATGTCATCCAGATATACAACCACAAATTTCCCTAGAAATGGTTTAAGCACTTCGTTCATCAACCTCATGAAGGTGCTTGGTGCATTTGTAAGACCGAACGGCATAATGGTCCATTCATATAATCCATTTTTCGTTTTGAAGGCCGTCTTCCACTCATCACCTTCTCGCATTCGAATTTGATGATATCCGCTTCGTAAATCAACCTTTGAAAAGACAACCGAACCATGTAGTTCGTCTAACATATCATCAAGTCTCGGGATAGGGAACCGATACTTGACGGTGATATTGTTCACGGCCCGACTATCCACACACATTCGCCAAGAACCATCTTTCTTAGGGACAAGTAAGACCGGAACCGCACACGGACTCAAACTCTCCCGGACATACCCGCGGTTCAAAAGTTCTTCGACTTGTCTTTGTAACTCCTTCGTCTCCTCGGGATTACATCTATAGGTGGCCTTATTAGGAAGTGGTGCTCCCGGTATAAGATCGATTTGGTGTTCAATACCACGAATAGGTGGTAAACCCGGCGGTAATTCTTCGGGAAAGACATCCTCAAATTCGTGTAATAACATATCTATCTCTCCTCCGTTTTGTACTCCCATGTTCTCGTCCCGTGTCTCTTTCAACATCACCAAATATACTCGCTCCCCGTCATTAATGGCATGTTCCATTTCCCTCTCGCTAGCAAGCATAGTGAGTTTCGGTTTCTCCACTCGACTAGAACTCATCGAACGGATAGCTTGCGGGGACATCGGTTTGAGTACAATCTTCTTTCCTTTATCTCTTAATTCATATTCATTACTCTGACCTCGATGTAAAACATCTCGGTTGAACATACATGGTTGTCCCAAAAGTACATGACATGCGTCCATCGGGAGTACGTCGCATAACACATCGTCTCCGTATGGTCCCATAGTTAAGTTGACCCGTCCTTGTCTCGACACCTTCACTTTACTTCCATCATCGAGCCAATGTAAAGCATACGGTCTCGGGTGAGCCATAGTAGTTAGACCGAGTTTTGTAACCATCTCATTGGAAGCTACATTCATTCAACTTCCTCCATCGATTATCAAACTACACCATTTTTCTCCGACTCGGCATTTGGAATGAAAGATTTGGTCTCTTTGCTCCGTATCACTTGGAATGATTTTGGTATGTAGAGCTCGAACTACTAAAGCAATATCATATTCCAGAGCGTCATACGTCTCGCATTCCTCGTTCTCTTACTCGGCCTCCATGTTAAATACGTCACCAAGGCCTTCCTTCTCGTCCTCGACTAAAAGTTCGTCTCGGACCGAAAGAGCTTCTCTTAACGTGACCACCCGTTTATTTGGACATGCATTTTGATAGTGACCAAAGCCTTGACATTTAAAGCATCGTACTTTAGTCAAGCTCATTTCTTTGGACACGTGAGGAACCTTCGGGGCCGGGGTAGGGACTTGAAAAGGCGCGGTAAGTTTCGTAGTCGAACTTGAGCCGGCACTTGCATTTCCGAATTTGTATGGGAATTCGGGTTTGGCAAACTTCACCTTGTTTTGAGCTTCTATCTTTATGCATAGTCCGCATAAAGTGTCAAAATCTCCGTAAGGGTATAATTCCACCGTATTTGCAATGTTTCGGTTTAGGCCACGTAAGAAACGTGACATTCTTTGTTCTTCATTTTCTTCGAGTTCTCCCATTAAGGCCAAGCCTTCAAATTATTCAATGTATTCTCCCACACTTAGTTTCCCTTGCACGAATTCGGCAATCTTTCGGTACAAGGTTAACTGATCTGATGTCGGGACATACCTTTTACGTAGTTTTTTTTTCAAAGAATCCCAAGAACGGATCTTTTCCTTTCCCACACGATCTCGTTGTGTTTTCGCACCCTCGAACCATAGGGAAGCGCCCTTCCCTAACTGGAGAATCGCATATTTGCAACGTTTCTCAGTGTTAAGGTTCTTGAACTCGAACATACGTTCAATATTCCTCTCCCACTCCAAGTAGACTTCGGGATCGGTACCTCCGACAAATTCCGGAAGTTCATTTACTTTAAATTCATTTGCATGACGCGGTGAATATGCGTCATATCCTCCTCTTCTAGCTTGAAAACGTGGTTCTTGTAAGTTGTGTAGTGCCTCACGGAGCTTTAACAAGAAAATCGCCAAGAAAATTTCGACAAGGAAATAACCTTGGGCTCCAATGCCATTACTGATACGAATTACGTATTCAAATGGACGTAAACTCGCATACGATATAGTGGAAATATTATTGATCCTCACAACACTCGAATATATGTAACACTCGTAAGAAAATAACTGAAAGTAGGGCAATTTGGTTTACGTAATAAAAAACAATATGAAAGTAATTTATCAAACTAGACCTATAGTTTTATAAGGTAATCTTTCCCCAAGACCTATTGAGAATCGATTAGATTACAACTCGAAAACGCGTCGAATTATAACCAAGGTTTTGATGAAAATCATTCAACAATAAGTAATACAAAATGTATTTCTTTTTTATGATTCAAGATGCTTTCAAAAGGCTGAAAATGTGGCCTATAAATAGCCATTACAAGATCAAATAAGATCAAACTAAAATCAAACAAAGATTAAACTATTCTAACAAGACTTTGACAAAGAAAAATGAATCAACACCAATCTTGGACACTCCTTGCTTTCGGCCGTGAGGTATGCGTGTGGAGGGGACAAAATCTTTCACATGTGATACTCTTTTGTAAGACTTTGACAAAGGCTTGAAAAATGGAAGCAACTCCTTGGCATTTTCCTCCTTGTTCCGCCGAGTTTGGTGAGGTGTGGAGTGAGCCATATCTCCTATCTTTGATTCTCTTGTGTTGGACTTTGAAAATGAAAAGAAATCTTGAAACTAGAAGGGACAAAGATCCTCATGGATCTCCAAACACAATAAGCTGAATCTCCCCCTAATGTGGCCGATTAGTATGCATGAACATGCATACGTATGCATGCTTGATACGTCTAAGTTATCCCGGTTCCGATTATTAAGAGTTCCAATTTCCGCATTTGTTTTCTCACCGAAGTACGTAGGTGCATGTGCATGCATAGTGGCATCGTCACTTACGTCAATTCTTACTTCATTTACTTCGATTGGATGTGTCAATATCGCATCATATCCTCCCCCTTTGAAAGAAATTGACCTCAATTCAGTGATTCCCTCGTCGTCAAGGTAAGAAGATAGATCGCCCACGTTAAAAGTGGCGTGTACTCCATAATCGCCCGGAAGTTCTACTTTATATGCATTGTCGTTCACCTTATCCACGATTTTGTAAGGTCCCTCGGCCCTCGGCATAAGTTTGTTCTTGCGTTTACTAGGAAATCTCTCTTTTCTTAAGTGTACCCAAACCAAGTCGCCTACTTCGAATAGTCTCGGTTTTCTGTGATTGTTGGATTTCCATTTGTATGCGTCATTCACCTCTTTGATTCGATCATGTATTTGTCCGTGTAACTTGATCATCGATTTAAGTTTAGATTCCGCATGTTTGTGTACCAACTCATCCTTCGGCAATGGAATCAAGTCTAAGGGTATATAAGGATTTAACCCGTAAATGAATTCAAAGGGAGAATGTGCCGTGGCATGTGTAGGGGAGCGGTTATAGGAAAATTCCGCATGAGCAATTTTCATGTCCCAATCCTTTTGCGTTTTATTCACAAGTCCTCGCAACAACGTTCCTAGCGTTCGATTTGTGACTTCGGTTTGACTATCTGTTTGAGGATGGTGTGAAGTGCTAAACAAGAGCTTTGTTCCCACTTTCCTCCATAATGTATTCCAAAAATAGCTAAGAAATTTCGAATCCCAATCCGAAACAATAATCTTCGGAACTCCATGTAAACGAACCACCTCTCGGAAGTATAAGTCGGCCACGTTACTTGCGTCGTCGGTTTTGTGGCAAGCCACGAAATGAGCCATCTTTGAGAAACAATCAACGGCCACCATAATAGCATCTTTACCTCGTTGAGTACGGGGTAAAGCAACGATAAAATCCATTGATACATCTTCCCACGGTCTTTCTGGAATCGGTAGAGGCATATACGATCCCGGTTTGAACGAACTCTTTGTGATGTGACATGTTACACATTTACTTAAAACATTGTAAACGTCTTTTAGCATTTTTGGCCAAAAGAAATGTTCTTTAAGTACCTCCAATGTCTTAGCCGTACCAAAGTGACCTGCTAAGCCTCCTTCGTGAGCCTCCCGAACCAACAATTCCCGAACCGCATGTTTTGGAACACATAGTCTATTTCCTTTTAATAGGAAATCATCTTGTATCATGAACTCCCCGAACGGACCAGATTTGCAACGAGTAAAAACTTCTCCAAATTCCGTATCATTTTCATAATACTCCTTCAACATTTCAAAACCAAGTAACCGAACCTCCAGAGTAGAAAGTAAAACATACCTTCTAGACCGTGTCGCTTGAGGAGAAGAGGAGACAAAACACACAAAAATCAGCAATAAAAAAAAGTTGGCTGGCTGCCGGACACGGGCCGTGTCGCTTGACACGGGCGCGGCGCGCATCTGGTCGGCAGTGACTCGACCGTGTCCGACTGACACGGTCGCGGCGCGACAGAGACGTCCGACAGCGACTCGTCCGATAGTGACTAGGCACGGGCGCGGCGCGACAAGGACCGGCAGTGACTCGACCGTGCGGCGTGACAATGATGTTTGGCAGGACTCGACACGAGCGCGGCGCGACAAGGACCGGTAGTGACTAGACCGTGCGGCGTGACAATGACGTTTGGCAGGACTTGACCGTGTTGCCTGGCACGGTCGGGTTGGTCGGACAGCAAGATCTCCTTATCCGGAAGAGTGTGACTCGACCGTGTCGGACGACACGGTCGGGTTCGCCGGCGATCGATTTCACAGTGCAGGACATCTCGGCACGGGCCGTGCCGACGACACGGCCGAAGTTCGGCCGTGGTGCTCGGCATTTTCCTAAGAGTGCGATATTTTCCGGCAGACTCGACATTTTCCAGCAGGCGACGACATTTTCCAGCAGGTTGTGTCATTTTCCGGCTTGTGTCCGTTTTCTCGCCAAAAAATGTTGTCGTACGTGCATGATGCGTTGTAAGGCCATTTACGTCGATCCTTGCTTCGTTTTCTTTATTCGGACTAGTCAATTCCGTATCACAAGGTTAGCTGATGTGATGTCGGGACATACCTTTTACGTAGTTTTCTCTTCAAAGAATCCCAAGAACGGATCTTTTCCTTTCCCACACGAGCTCGTTGTGTTTTCACACCCTCGAACCATAGGGAAGCGCCCTTCCCTAACTTGAGAATCGCATATTTGCAACGTTTCTCATTGTTAAGGTTCTTGAACTCGAACATACGTTCAATATTCCTCTCCCACTCCAAGTAGACTTCGGGATCGGTACCTCCGACAAATTCCGGAAGTTCATTTACTTTAAATTCATTTGCATGACGCGGTGAATGTGCGTCATATCCTCCTCTTCTATCTTGAATACGTGGTTCTTGTAAGTTGTGTAGTGCCTCACGGAGCTTTAACAAGAAAATCGCCAAGAAAATTTCGACAAGGAAATAACCTTGGGCTCCGATGCCACTACTGATACGAATTACGTATTCAAATGGACGTAAACTCGCATACGATATAGTGGAAATATTATTGATCCTCACAACACTCGAATATATGTAACACTCGTAAGAAAATAACTGAAAGTAGGGCAATTTGGTCTACGTAATAAAAAACAACATGAAAGTAATTTATCAAACTAGACCTATAGTTTGATAAGGTAATCTTTCCCCAAGACCTATTGAGAATCGATTAGATTACAACTCGAAAACGCATCGAATTATAACCAAGGTTTTGATGAAAATCATTCAACAATAAGTAATACAAAATGTATTTTGTTTTTATGATTCAAGATGCTTTCAAAAGGCTGAAAATGTGGCCTATAAATAGCCATTACAAGATCAAACTAAAATCAAACAAAGATTAAACTATTCTAATAAGACTTTGACAAAGAAAAATGAATCAACACCAATCTTGGACACTCCTTGCTTTCGGCCGTGAGGTATGCGTGTGGAGGGGACAAAATCTTTCACATGTGATACTCTTTTGTAAGACTTTGACAAAGGCTGGAAAAATGGAAGCAACTCCTTGGCATTTTCCTCCTTGTTCGGCCGAGTTTGGTGAGGTGTGGAGTGAGCCATATCTCCTATCTTTGATTCTCTTGTGTTGGACTTTGAAAATGAAAAGAAATCTTGAAACTAGAAGGGACAAAGATCCTCATGGATCTCCAAGCACAATCAGCCGAATCTCCCCCTAATGTGGCCGATTAGTATGCATGAACATGCATACGTATGCATGTTTGATACGTCTAAGTTATCCTGGTTCCGATTATTAAGATGTTCCCATTTCCGCATTTGTTTTCTCACCGAAGTACGTAGGTGCGGTGCATGTGCATGCAACATGGTATCGTCACTTACGTCAATTCTTACTTCATTTACTTTGATTGGATGTGTCAATATCGTAGTGGAATTAGATCTAGCGGTATGTAAGGATTCAGCCCGTAAACTACTTCAAATGGAGAGTGCGCTGTGGCATGAGTAGGAGAACAATTATAAGCAAACTCCGCATGTGCTAGTTTTAGATCCCAGTCCTTTTGTGTTTTGCTTACCAAGCCTCGCAACAGTGTTCCCAGGGTTCGATTGGTCACTTTAGTTTATTCGTCGGTTTGAGGGTGGTGTGAAGTGCTAAACAAGAGTTTTGTTCCCACCTTCCTCCATAGGGTGTTCCAAAAGTAGCTGAGAAATTTGGAGTCTCGATCGGAAACAATAGTCTTCAGAATCTCATGTAAACGTACCACCTCTCGAAAATATAAGTCGGCCACATTGCTGGCATCGTCTGTTTTGTGGCACGCTACAAAGTGAGCCATTTTCGAAAAATGGTCTACGACCACCATAATAGCATCTTTTCCTCGTTGAGTACGTGGTAAAGCAACAATGAAGTCCATCGAGACATCTTCCCATCCGGAATCGGTAAAGGTGTGTAGACTCCTGGTTTGAACGAACTCTTCGCAACATGGCATGTCACACATTTGCTAATTATATTATTAACATCCCCCTGCATCTTTGGCCAATAAAAATGTTCCTTCAGCACATCTAATGTCTTAGTCGAACCAAAGTGGCCAGCCAAGCCTCCCCCGTGAGCCTCCCGAACTAGCAATTCTCGAATCGTGTGCCTGGGTAGGCAAAGACGATTTCCCTTAAAGAAGCCATCCTGTATCGAAAATTCTCCCGTCGGCCCAGATTTGCAAAGGGCAAAGGTCTCGCCAAAATCTGCATCACTGTCGTAATATTCCTTCAATGTATTGAATCCAAGTAAACGAACATAAAGAGTAGAGAGTAAGGCACAATGCCTAGATAACGCATCTGCTACAATATTGCTCTTGCCATCCTTATACTTCGATGAAAAGTGAAATGATCGTGAGAATTCCACCCACTTCGCATGCCTGGGACTTAACTTATGTTGCCCATTAATATACTTCAATGATTCATGGTCCGAATGTATGATGAAATATTTCGGCCGAAAATAGTGACTCCAATGATCTAGCGCCCTCACAATAGCATAAAACTCCTTATCATATGTACAATAATTGAGATGAGCACCGTTTAATTTTTCTGAAAAATAAGCAATAGGCCGCTTTCCCTGAATGAGAACCGCCCCAATGCCAACTCCGCTAGCATCACATTCTACCTCGAACGGTTGCGAAAAATCGGGTAATGCTAAGATCGGTGCTTTGCACAACTTTGCCTTCAAATTTGCAAACGACTCCTGGGCAGCCCGGCTCCAATCAAATGAACCTTTATTCAAACATTCAATTATTGGGCTTGCAATGGTGCTGAAATCTCGAATGAATCTTCGGTAAAATGAAGCCAGTCCGTGGAACGATCTAACTTCCGTCACTGTAGTGGGTACTGGCCAGGACTTAATTGCGTCAATATTTGCTTGATCGACCGACACTCCGTCCTTTGAAACAACATAGCCAAGAAAGACTATACTTTCGACTAAAAATGAGCACTTCCCCTTTTTTCCATACAGCCTTTGGTGATACGATATCTAATATTCCAGTCGAAGAAACTCCGATAAAAATCGACATTCATGATGATGCATCGTTATACTTAGGAGAAAATGTTAAACGGCTTGGAGTTACGTTATTAATCGGGAAAGGAGTTACGTAAATATGGCGACGGAATTAACATCGGAATCGGCCCGGAACATGGAGGATCGGCCGATTGGTCCACACTTGAAGATTTGTCAAGCATCCCTTTCCAAGTTTGTCAAAGTCATCAAAGCTTTAGATTGTTTAAAAGAACCCTTCCCCACCCTTGAATAAATCGGCCCAAGCATGCTAAAGGAAGATCATCAAAAGTCCTCACAATCTTGCCAAATCTTGAAGATCTCCAAGCATGATGATAAGTCTTCACATCTTGCCAAAACAAGAAGATCTCATCTCTTGTCCCACCATGGAATTCGGCCGAGCATGCTTGTTCATGGAGACTTCCATTTTCGTTTTTTGTTGTTTTTGTATTATGTCGGCCGATTGTGATGTGTTAGGAAGTTTCCGTTTCGTTTTGTTGTATTTTCGTAAGGTCGTAAACTACTATATATAGTAGTGATCGTTATACTTGTAATCAATCGAGAATCATAATAAACTTTGTATTTCCTTTGAAATATACGTTGAACGAGTTCGACAAACCTTAAGTTATTGTTTCGACGAGTTTCGAGATTTTAACTTTAATCAATTCTCAAAAGGTCTTGGGAAACGATTACCCTTTTATCGAGTTATAGGTCTAGTTCGATAAAAACACACCAAACTCCGTAAATCTTTCTATATCACGGCCGATCATCACCAAATTTCGCCACCACCTTTGTAATTTTTATCCATATTGTAAACGTGATCATCTTCCGTTGTGTTTATACGCATTACTTACGTAATTCGTATCATAAGTGGTATCGAGACACTTGTCTCACGCTTCTCGACATCATCAAGAAAATGGCATTCACCGATGAAGAAGTAGCACAACTACGTGACGTTCGCGTGGCTTGCGGGCCGAGAATCCATGCACGACGTGGACATGACACCATGCATGCACCACGGCATGCGGATGAATACAAGACCGGCGAACTTAGGAGTTCGTAGGCGGCACCGATCCTGAAGTTTATCGGAGTGGGAAAGAAAAATTGAACGAATGTTTGAGTTCAAGGAACTCAATGACGAGGTACGTTGCAAGTACGCGATCCTCAAACTTGGAAAGGAGCTTCCCTTTGGTTTGAGCGAATGAAGACGCAGAAGCCGTGCGGGAAAGAGAAGATACGTTCGTGGGATTCCCTAAAAGAAAACTACGAAAAGATATGTCCGGCTACACACAAGTGAGCACTGTCCGAAAAATTTCGACCTCACGCAAGGAAAGCTCGGCGTCGAGGAGTACATCGAGGAGTTTGAAAACTTATCCTTGATGGGAGAACTTGAAGAAAGCGAAGAATTGCGGATGTCCCGTTTCCTACGAGGTTTGAACAAAAACATTTCTAATTCCGTGGAACTCTACCCCTATTCTGACTTCGATACTTTATGCGGACTTTGTATAAAGTTGGAGAATCAAAACAAAACCAAACTCTCTAAACCCGAATTCCCACCTAAATACGGAAATACCAACTTTGGCGCGAGTTCTAGCTCGTTTCCAAAACCTGTCACCACAAGCCAGTCCGTTACTACCATTCCAAAAACCCCTACCACACCAAAAGAGACGAGCCTATCTAAAGTCCATTGTTTCAAATGTCAAGGGTTTGGACACTATCAAAGTGCTTGTCCGAATCGGAGGATTGTGACGTTACGAGAGGCCCTAGCCGCCCGAGAGGAATTATTAGCCAAGAAGAAAGAGTTGGAGACGTGTTTAACTTAGAAGCCGACGAAGAAGAAGAATGCGAGGCATACGATGCCCGAACTATGACACGAACCTTGTCCTTCGCATGTTACAAACGAAGGCGGATCCAGTGACGAAGAACAACGAGACCAAATCTTTCACACGAAGTGTCGTGTCGGAGAGAAATGGTGTAGCCTGATCATTGACGGTGGAAGTTGTACGAACGTGGCATCGAGCGAGATGGTCTCAAAACTCGGCTTGATCACCACGGCCCATCCCAAGCCATATGCACTCCATTGGCTCGATGATGGGAACAAAGTGAAGGTTTCAAGACAAGTGAAGGTCGGACTCACCATGGGTTCGTATGGCGATGACATTACATGCGATGTACTACCGATGGACGCATGTCACGTGTTATTAGGACGACCTTGGCTATTTGATCGGGATGTACTCCATCGAGGGAGGAGTAATGAGTATGAGCTACGTGACAAAGGTAAAAAAATTGTCCTTAAACCTATGTCACCTCAAGCTATCCAGACAATGAGTTCAAAAAAAGTCGAAGGACCGAAGCTTACAATGTTTGCAAACGAGAGAGAAGTCGAACACGCCATTGACGATGGCGAACGTGTTTACTTGATGATGATCAAGGAGGTCCGAAATCTTGCCACTAAATCGCAAAATGAGGAGGAGATAGATGCACTATTACATGAGTTTTCGGACGTATTTCCCGAAGACTTGCCGGTAGGATTACCACCTATCCGCGGGATTGAACACCAGATTGATCTTATACCGGGAGCTCCATTACCGAACAAAGCGGCGTATCGTTGTAATCCCGAAGAAACTAAAGAACTACAACGCCAAATTGATGAACTCATGAATCACGGATATGTCCGAGAAAGTTTAAGTCCGTGTGCGGTTCCAGTTCTACTCGTACCAAAAAAAGACGGAACATGGCGGATGTGCATTGACAGTAGAGCCGTGAATAACATCACCGTCAAGTATCGGTTTCCCATCCCGAGACTAGACGACATGCTGGACGAGTTACATGGCTCGGTTATATTTTCCAAAGTTGACTTACGGAGCGGATACCATCAAATCCGCATGCGAGAGGGAGACGAATGGAAAACGGCGTTTAAAACGAAGAATGGACTTTACGAATGGGTTGTGATGCCATTCGGCCTCACCAACGCCCCGAGCACCTTTATGAGGTTAATGAACGAGGTTCTAAAACCCTTCTTGGGAAAGTTTGTTGTCGTGTACTTAGACGACATTTTGATCTACAGTCGGACCGTAGAAGAACATCTCGAACATTTGCGGTACGTGTTTGAGACACTAAGGAAACAAAAGCTTTATGGAAAACGGGAGAAGTGTACTTTCCTAGTCGAGAGTCTTGTCTTTCTCGGCTATGTTGTTTCAAAAGACGGAGTTTCGGTCGACCAAGAGAAGATCGCGGCAATCAAGTCGTGGCCGACCCCAAAGACAATCACGGAGGTACGGTCATTTCATGGCCTCGCTTCTTTTTACCGACGATTCATACGGGACTTCAGCACTATTTCCAGTCCTATCACGGAGTGTCTGAAAAAGGGAACCTTTGCTTGGAACGAGACGGCCCAAAAGGCTTTTGAAAACTTAAAAGGAAAATTATGTGAAGCGCCGATTTTGACGTTGCCCGATTTTTCACAACCGTTTGAGGTAGAATGCGACGCTAGCGGAGTTGGAATCGGGGCAGTGCTCATTCAGAGAGGCCGTCCCATTGCCTATTTTTCGGAGAAGCTAAGTGGCGCTCGAGTGAATTATTGTACTTACGACAAGGAGTTCTATGCTATCGTAAGAGCACTCGACCATTGGAGTCATTATCTGCGTTCGAAACATTTCGTGCTGCATTCGGATCATGAGTCGTTGAAATACATCAACGGACAAAGTAAGTTAAGCCCGAGACATGCAAAATGGGTGGAATTTTTACAATCTTTTCACTTTTCATCCAAGTACAAAGACGGGAAGAGTAACGTAGTGGCAGATGCACTATCGAGACGGTATGCCTTACTGTCGATGTTAGATGTTCGTTTGTTGGGATTCGAGACTTTGAAAGATCATTACAACGACGATTTGGATTTCGGGAAATTTTTAACCGTTGTAAAACGGCCCCGTCTGAGGAATTTATTTTACAAGATGGCTTTCTCTTCAAGGGGAATAAACTATGTGTGCGAGACACACAATTCGGAATTCGGGTTCGGGAGGCGCACGGAGGAGGACTAGCCGGTCACTTCGGCTCGACCAAGACTGTAGAGGTGCTAAAAGAACATTTCTTTTGGCCGAAGATGTATGGTGACGTCAGCACAATCGTTAGCAAATGCGTAACTTGTCACATGATGAAGAGTTCGTTCAAGTCAAGTACATACATGCCGTTGCCGATACCGTTACGGCCGTGGGAGGATGTTTCGATGGATTTTATTGTGGCTTTACCTCGTACTCAACGAGGCAAGGACTCGATCATGGTGGTCGTCGACCGCTTTTCGAAAATGGCTCACTTTGTCGCGTGCCACAAAACCGATGACGCAAGCAATGTGGCGGACTTGTATTTCCGAAATAGTTCGTTTACACGGAGTGCCAAAACTATCGTGTCGGATCGAGATTCCAAATTTCTGAGTTACTCGGAATACTTTATGGAGGAAAGTCGGTACTAAACTCCTATTCAAGACCTCACATCACCCGCAAACCGACGATGCAAGAGGTAACTAATCGAACCTTGGGAGCATTATTACGAGGGTTGGTAAATAAAACTTAAAGATTGGGACGTTAAACTTGCTCATGCTGAATTTGCATACAACCGATCACCGGGTATGCCACGGACCATTCACCATTTGAAGTGGTATACGGATTAAATCCACACTTGCCATTGGACTTGATTCCCCTGCCGAGCAACGAATTGGTTCACAAGGACGCCGAAGCAAAACTCAAATCGATGATAAAGTTACACGAAAAGATACGGGAACGGATTAAAGAAGTGAATGAGATGTACAAACGGAAGTCGAACAAAAATAAAAAAGCGAGATTATTTGATGTTGGCGACTTAGTTTGGATACATTTGAGAAAAGAAAGATTCCCGAGCAAACGGAAGAACAAATTGATGCCGAGAGCCGAAGGTCCGTACAAGATTGTGGAAAAAGTGAACGACAACGCTTACAAAGTCGAACTTCCGCGAAAACGGAGAACACGCGACAATCAACGTAGCTGATCTATCACCTTATCTTGACGCCGATCGCAATGCATAATTGAGGTCAATTCCTTTCAAAGACGGAGGGAATGATACGATATCTAATATTCCAGTCGAAGAAACTCCGATAAAAATCGACATTCATGATGATGCATCGTTATACTTAGGAGAAAATGTTAAACGGCTTGGAGTTACGTTATTAATCGGGAAAGGAGTTACGTACATATGGAGACGGAATTAACATCGGAATCGGCCGGAACATGGAGGATCGGCCGATTGGTCCACACTTGAAGATTTGTCAAGCATCCCTTTCCAAGTTTGTCAAAGTCATCAAAGCTTTAGATTGTTTAAAAGAACCCTTCCCCACCCTTGAATAAATCGGCCCAAGCATGCTAAAGGAAGATCATCAAAAGTCCTCACAATCTTGCCAAATCTTGAAGATCTCCAAGCATGATGATAAGTCTTCACATCTTGCCAAAACAAGAAGATCTCATCTCTTGTCCCACCATGGAATTCGGCCGAGCATGCTTGTTCATGGAGACTTCCATTTTCGTTTTTGTTGTTTTTGTATTATGTCGGCCGATTGTGATGTGTTAGGAAGTTTCCGTTTTCGTTTTGTTGTATTTTCGTAAGGTCGTAAACTACTATATATAGTAGTGATCGTTATACTTGTAATCAATCGAGAATCATAATAAACTTTGTATTTCCTTTGAAATATACGTTGAACGAGTTCGACAAACCTTAAGTTATTGTTTCGACGAGTTTCGAGATTTTAACTTTAATCAATTCTCAAAAGGTCTTGGGAAACGATTACCCTTTTATCGAGTTATAGGTCTAGTTCGATAAAAACACACCAAACTCCGTAAATCTTTCTATATCACGGCCGATCATCACCAAATTTCGGCCACCACCTTTGTAATTTTTATCCATATTGTAAACGTGATCATCTTCCGTTGTGTTTATACGCATTACTTACGTAATTCGTATCATTTGGTCCCTAAGGGTTTTGAAGACTTGTCTCAAGTGTCCGAAATGTTCTTGCAACGATCGGCTATAAATCAAAATATCATCTAGATATATGATGTGAATTCTCGCTTGTGATGTGAATTTGCTATCGACACAGCAGGAAGTTGTTTTGACGAGCGGAAGCGAATCAACAAGAAACTGTCAGGAACTGATAACAATAGTTCGCTACAGCAATAACGCTGGCGAGCAGTAAGCGCGCGCGATGAAGACGGCAGCTCGATACAGCAACAAGACAGGAACTTGGCCAAATGTAAAAGACTTGATACAGGCCACCTCCAAACAGCGAAACTCGAAACAGCACATTTCGTTTGGATGCGAATTGAAAACAGGAAACAAGTTCGAAGGATCGAACAACAATTGATGCGAAATACCAAACAAGTATAAAACTGTATCGAAAATAAGTAGAATATCGAAACAGGACAGAAACAGTTGTTTTATCGAATTAGACCATAATTCGATAAAGTGATTTCTCCTCAAGACCTATTGAGAATCAAAACCGGATTAAGATTCGAAAACGCGTCAAATATTAATCAAGGTTTGAAGGAAACTCGTCCAACACTTAAACAATACACAAGGTATGTTGTTTTATCATTCAAAAACAAATTCCCTTCATTACAACTCCATCAACCCTACTTATAGGCAAAAAGTAGCCTGACAAGATAATCTAAACTAATACAAGCTGGTCTTTAAAATAAGGAAAAGAAAATACAAGGTTCCTCATGTCACTTGCAAACAAAAGTAAAAGATGGGTTTTGTCTTCAAGGTGATAGCCGCCCTTCATGCTGCCGAGAATCCTGCTACTTTAATAATAAAGAAAGTGCTAAAGTTCTTTTTTATTCTTTTGCCTTCACTACTTGGACCCCTTCCCCAAGGTGAAAGTTGCCTATGTTTGATTTACTCCAAGTCCGGCTATCAAGGTAACTCCAGGACTCGTATCCGTTTTCTCGCCTAAGTACATTGGAGTATGGTCGAGGTGTTTTATGTCAATCCTTACTTCGTCTTCTTCGCTTGGAGTAGTCGATTTCATATCATTCCCTCCTTCCTTAAAAGGAATTGTCCTCAATTCCGCTATCCCATTGTCGTCGAGATAAGGAGATAGATCACCTATGTTGAAAGTAGCATGTACTCCATAATCACCCGGAAGTTCTAACTTGTAAGCATTGTCGTTCACCCTCGCAACTATTTTAAATGGCCCCTCGGCTCATGGCATTAACTTATTTTTATGCTTACTCGGGAATCTTTCCTTTCTCAAATGCACCCAAACTAAATCCCCGACTTCGAACACTCTTGGTTTCCTTTGTTTGTTTGATTTTCTTTTGTACTCCTCATTTATCTCCTTGATTCGGTCACGCACCTGTTCGTGTAGTTTCATCATCTATTTTAGTTTTGACTCCGTATCCTTATGCACCAATTCGTCACTCGGTAATGGTATTAAGTCCAATGGTATGTAAGGATTCAGACCATAAACTACTTCGAATGGTGATTGCGCCGTGGCATGAGTAGGAGAACGGTTATAAGCAAACTCTGCATGTGCGAGCTTCAAATCCCAATCTTTTTGTGTTTTGCTTACCAAGCCTCGCAACAGCATTCCCAGCGTTCGATTAGTCACTTCAGTTTGTCCGTCTGTTTGAGGATGATGCGAAGTACTGAACAAAAGCTTGGTTCCCACCTTTCTCCACAATGTGTTCCAAAAGTAGCTTAGAAACTTCGAGTCCCGGTCCGAAACAATAGTTTTTGGAACTCCATGTAATCGCACCACCTCTCGGAAATATAAGTCAGCAACATTACTCGCATCATCGGTTTTGTGACAAGAAACAAAATGAGCCATCTTTGAAAAACGATCGACAACAACCATAATCGCATCCTTACCTCGTTGGGTTCGCGGCAAAGCAACAATGAAATCCATCGAGACATCTTCTCATGGCCTCTCCGGAATCGGTAAAGGTGTGTATATTCCTGGTTTGAACGAACTCTTCGCAATATGGCATGTCACACACTTACTAATTATGTTACTAACATCCCCTTGCATCCTTGGCCAATAAAAATGTTGCTTAAGCACATATAATGTCTTGGCCAAACCAAAGTGGCCAGCCAAACCTCCCCCATGAGTCTCTCGAACCACAAATTCTCGAACTGTGTGCTTGGGCAGACAAAGACGATTTCCTTTAAAAAGGAAGCCTTCCTGTATCGAAAATTCTCCCATCGGCCCAGATTTGCAAAGGGCGAAGGTCTCGCCAAAATCCGCATCACCGTCGTAATACTCCTTCACTGTCTCGAATCCAAGCAAACGAACACCAAGAGTAGAGAGTAAGGCATAACGCCTAGACAATGCAGCTGCCACAATATTGCTCTTGCCATCCTTATACTTTGATGAGAAGTGAAATGATTGTAAGAATTCCACCCACTTCGCATGCCTGGGACTTAACTTGTGTTGTCCGTTAATATACTTCAAAGATTCATGGTCCGAATATATGATGAAATGCTTCAGCCGAAGATAGTGACTCCAATGATCTAGAGCCCTCACAATAGCATAAAACTCCTTGTCATATGTATAATAATTGAGACGAGCACCGTTTAACTTTTCTGAAAAATAAACAATAGGCCGCTTTCCTTGAATGAGAACCGACCCAATGCCAACCCCGCTAGCATCACATTCTACCTCGAACGGTTGTGAAAAATCGGGTAATGCTAAGATTGGTGCTTCGCACAATTTTGCCTTCAAATTTGCGAACGACTCCTGGGCAGCCCGACTCCAATTAAACGTACCTTTCTTCAAATACTCGGTTATTGGGCTTGCAATGGTGCTGAAATCTCGAATGAATCTTCAGTAAAATGAAGCCAGTCCATGGAACGATCTAACCTCCGTCACTGTAGTGGGCACTGGACAAGACTTAATTGCTTCGATCTTGGCTTGATCGACCGACACTCCATCCTTTGAAACAACATAGCCAAGAAAGACTATACTCTCGACTAAAAATGAGCACTTCTCCTTTTTTCCATATAGCCGTTGGTCCCTAGGGGTTTCGAAGACTCGTCTCAAGTGTTCGAAATGTTCTTGCAACGATCGGCTGTAAATCAAAATATCATCTAAGTATACAACCACAAATTTCCCTAAAAATGGCTTAAGTACCTCATTCATCAATCGCATGAAAGTACTCGGCGCATTTGTAAGGCTGAATGGCATAATGGTCCATTCATACAGCCCGTGTTTAGTTTTGAAGGTTGTCTTCCACTCATCTCCTTCTCGCATCGGGACTTGGTGATAACCACTTCGTAGATCAACTTTTGAAAAGATCACTGATCCGTGTAATTCGTCCAACGTGTCATCAAGCCTAGGAATCGGAAATCCATACTTGATGGTTATATTGTTCATAGTTCGACTGTCAATTCACATTCGCCAAGATCCGTCTTTCTTAAGAACCAGTAATACCGGAACCGCACAAGGACTTAGGCTTTCTCGAACATCCCCACGATTCATTAGTTCTTTGATTTGGTTTTGTAATTTCTTCGTCTACTCGGGATTACATCTATAAGCAGCTTTGTTAGGAAGCGACGCACCCGGTATGAGGTCGATCTGATGTTCAATCCCACGAATAGGTGGCAAACCCGACGGTAATTCTTCGGGAAAAACATCTGCAAATTCGTGCAATAAGGCATCCATCCTTTCGTCGTTCCGCACAACCATGTTACCATTCCGTGTCTCCTTCAGAATCAACAAGTACACGCACTCGCCATCATTAATAGCATGTTCCACATCCCGCTCACTAGCAAACATGGCCAGTTTTTGTTTTTCACTCCGACTAGAACTCATAGAGTGAATAGCTTGAGGTGACATTGGTTTAAGCACAATCTTTTTGCCCTTATCCCATAATTCGTACTCATTGCTTCTTCCCTGGTGTAAAACATCCCTATCAAAGATCCATGGTCTTCCCAACAGTACATGGCATGCATCCATCGGGAGTACATCACATAATACGTTGTCTTCATATGAACCCATGGTTAGTCCAATCCTCACTTGTTTAATCACCCTTATTTTGCTCCCATCATCGATCCAATGCAAAGTGTAAGGTTTCGGGTGAGCCATAGTGGTCAGCCCGAGTTTAGTCACCATCTCGCTGGAAGCTACGTTGGTGCAACTTCCTTCATCAACGATCAAACTACACCATTTATTTCCGACTTGACACTTCGTGTGAAATATTTGATCCCACTGTTCCGAATCATTCGAAACAGCTTTGGATTGTAGCGTACGCAGAACTAAAGCCATGTCATAGCTTGGAGCATCGTAAGTCTCACATTCTTCTTCTTCTTCGTCCTCTATGTTGAAATCAAATACATCACCCAGTCTCTCCTTTTTGTCCTCGACTAACAACTCATCTCGGATCGTGACAGCTTCTCTTAGTGTTAGCACTCGTTTGTTCGGACAAGCATTTTGATAATGTCCGAACCCTTGACATTTGAAACACCTTACTTTAGCTAAACTCGTCTCTTTCGGTACGTAGGGGGCCTTAGGAATCACAACAAGAACCGGAGTCGGTATAGTTGCCTTGGTAGTTGAACTGAAACTGACACTGGGGTTTCCAAACTAGACTGGAAACTCGGGTTTATACAACTTCATCCTGTTTTGAGCTTCCAACTTCACACATAGCCCACATAATGTATCGAAGTCCTCGTATGGATACAGTTCCGCCGAGTTAGCTATGCTTCGGTTCAAGCCACGCAAAAATCGCGACATCTTCTGCTTCTCATTCTCCTCTATTTCTCCCATTAAGGTCAGATTCTCAAACTCCTCAATGTATTCACTGACATTCAACTTTCCTTGCATGAGATCTGCAATCTTCTGGTACAAGGATAATCGATGCGATGTTGGTACATATCTTTTGCGAAGTTTTCTTTTTAACGAATCCCACGAACGGATCTTATCTTTCCCCGCACGGGTTCTCCGCATTTTTACTCCTTCGTACCAAAGCGAAGCTCCTTTCCCCAACTTGAGAATTGCATACTTACACCTTTTCTCATCGTCAAGGTCTTTAAACTCGAACATACGATCAATTTTTCGTTCCCATTCCAGGTAAACTTCAGGGTATATCCCTCCAACGAACTCCGGAAGCTCGTTCACCTTGAACTCTTCGACATGGCATGAGGGTCGTTCATAGTCACCACGCCTAGGCTGCCAACGCTGGTCGCGTTGTTCTGGTACGTCACACAATGCGTCGCGAAGTTTTGCCAAAAAATCAGCGTCGTTGAGATCCATAATGCCAAAGATCAAGAACTTGGTCTCCAATGCCACTTATGATGCGAATTCTCGCTTGTGATGCGAATTCGCTATCGACACAAACAGAAGTCTGTTTTGACGAGCGAATCAACAAGAAACTGTCAGGAACTGATAACAACAGTTCACTACAGCAATAACGCTGGCGAGCAGTAAGCGCGCGCGATGAAGATGACAGCTCGATACATCAACAAGACAGGAACTTGGCCAAATGTAAAAGACTTGATACAGGCCACCTCCAAACAGCGACACTCGAAACAACACGTTTCGTTCGGATGCGAATTGAAAATAGGAAACAAGTTCGAAGGATCGAACATCAATTGATGCGAAATACCAAACAAGTATAAAAATGTATCGAAAACAAGCAGAATATCGAAACAGGATAGAAACAGTTGTTTTATCGAATTAGACCTATAATTCGATAAAGTGATTTCTCCTCAAGACCTATTGAGAATCAATCGGATTAAGATTCGAAAACTCGTCGAATATTAATCAAGGTTTGAAGGAAACTCGTCCAACACTTAAACAATACACAAGGTATGTTGTTTTATCATTCAAAATGATACAAATCGGTCAACATCATCAAATACAAAAAAGAAGATCATCCGACCAAGCTTGGTTGAGTCGCAGACATACATAAAATCCTCATGCAAAATACATGGACAAATTACCAATTCTCGCGCGCACGACGACTTCGTAGCAGTTTTAGTATTTTGTCCATAACTTTCTCGTCCGAAATCCGATTCAGGTGATTCAAGTGGCCATGGAAAGCTAAGAAAGAGAGCTACAAATCTTATGAGACCATAGGACCAAATTCGGACTCATTGGATCCCAGAAATGACAAAACCGACAGCATCATATTTGGTCCAAGATCATGAAGATATTTTCTCTTCCCCACCATAATAAAAATCGGCCAAAGCATGCTTGAAAGGGACCTCACTTGACTTCATATCTTTGACAAGATAATGAAGTTATTTTCCTTCCCCACCATGGTAACAAACGGCCGAAACACCAAGATTTGAAGAAGACTTCCATCCTTCATGTCATTGTCTCTCATGTCATTATCACCTATATAATTCCAAAGAGGATGATATCCTAATCTACACCAAATCCTCCTAGCAATCCTTGATGATCTCGGCCGAATTAAAGAATGGAAGGAAGGATATTTAGTTTTCTTCATGTCCCCATCACTTAATAAGTCCAAGATGTCTTCATGTCTTAATCAACATAAAATCCAAGATGGTATCTCCTTAGATATTTTCGGCCGATTAGGATGTTACTAGGAAGCTTCGTTTTCTCGTTTTGTTGTATTTTCTTACGGTTGGAGACTACTATATATAGTAGTGCTCGTTGTATTTGTAACATATCTTGAATCTTGAATATTAATAAACCTTGTATTTCTTTGAAATATAAGTTGAACGAGTTCAACAAAACTTTAGTTATTATTTCGACGCGTCTCGAATTATAACTTGATCGATTCTCAATAGGTCTTGAGGAGAGATTATCTTTATCGAGTTATAGGTCTAATTCGGTAAAACACATTCAAACCCATACACTATCCTACATCACGGCCGAAAACCGTATAAATTTCGGTCACCACCTTGTACTTTTGGTTGATACTTTGATACTTTTCCAAACATAATAATCTTCCGTTGTATTTCATACGCATTACGTACACTTACATACGTAATTCGTATCATAAGTGGTATCGGAGCCCAAGGTCATCTCCTTGGGCGATCAACTATATTCACCGAATTTTTTTTTTGAAGTATTTAGTCACCTTCTTGGGTTGTTCTTCACGGTTAGAAGAATTTTCGCATAACATTGGCAGATTAGCGCAGTCGGAAGAAAACAAAGTTTCTCGTAGATTCGACCGTTGGATCATCACGAAATTTTGACAAAGGTAAGCCAACTCATTGAACTACAGTCTGAACGGTGGAGATCAGATTCTTTGATCATCTTCTTGGTTCATTCTTCACGGATTTCTTGGGAAAATTTTCTGTCCGATTTCTTGTCAAAGAACTATCTCTTGATTCTTGTTATGGATTTCTCCGAGCTCGATTTCTTGATGACACTCCGTGACGCACTAAACGGCTTACCGGAGCAACGTATGCAAGAAAGACGCAGAGACGATGCCAACGATATTGATTTCTTGGCCAAATTCCGCAGCATACCGGAATTTCACGGAGATAGTAATCCAGATGCGTGCATAGATTGGCTCCATGCTTGTGAGGAGCACTCGGACTTCAAGGCTGCCCCGATCAACCGCCGCGTTTCGCTGGTGACAAAGCGCCTCCGCGGTAGCGCCGCCTTCTGGTGGCAAAAATTGAAACAGTCTCTCGTTCACAACAACGTAAGCCTAAAATTACAGATTGGCAAAAATTCAGAAAATATTTCAAGCGAAGGTTCAAAGCCACATCTTACCACCAGTCGTTGTTTCCCCACCACCAATCCTTCGACGCCCCGCCGCCAACCTTTGATCAAAGATTTTTTTTTCATCGAAGAATTTCCAGCGAAGTTTTTTTTGACGAAGACGATGTCCCTACCACCATTTTCAATGAAGTAGACGAGACAGAGTTTTCAACGGAGCAATTCAACGAAGAAGATGAGTTGAGCCATGTCTCCCTAGTCGACGAACCTAGATCTTGCTACTTTGATCATGGGCCAGTTGGTTGTGTTGGCCAAATTGACCAAAACGGACCAAATTATTTTAGTAACGCGAAACAAGATCACGGCCTTATGCTTTCTGAAACGGCTAATATTGAAAATGAACTCTTTGTCACTGACGACTTTGATATGACAGAATTTCCTGCGGCATTTTTTGATGACAAAGAAGACGATGGTTGGAGTCGAGCTGCCCTATCGGAGCAAAGTGGGTCGTATGACTTTGTTGCGGTACGAAACGAGCCTAGTGGATTAATTTTTGATGAGACATTATTGGAGGAGCCCAACAATATAGAAACGGAGTGTTGGTTAGATTATGACGGACCACAAAGATTTGATGAGGAACCAATTGATGAAGAGGAATCCGTAATAAATCCTATGGTTCCCACCGTAATAAATTGTGTTTTCCATTTTTGATGATGAACCCGAGAAATCGGTGTTTCCACTGGAGGAGGAACCCGATGTGGAGTTAACCGTGCGTCCCATTTCAGATATCCACTCATGTCATGATATCGGTATTACCTGGCGGAGTAATTATTATTATTTTATTAATAATGATAGTTATTTTGTTGGTGATTCTCGAGGGGGCCCCACTACCTATCGTCTCAAGATTTTGGGCCATGTACGCACTGCAGACATCTTCGAGATCAAATACTTAGAAGCTTTAGTCAATTATCTTGGTGACGAAGGGAGTTCGGAATTGAGGACAATTCCCTTTAAAGAGAGAGGGTATGATACGAATCGGTCAACATCATCAAATACAAAAAAGAAGATCATCCGACCAAGCTTGGTTGAGTCGCAGACATACATAAAATCCTCATGCAAAATACATGGACAAATTACCAATTCTCGCGCGCACGACGACTTCGTTGCAGTTTTAGTATTTTGTCCATAACTTTCTCGTCCGAAATCCGATTCAGGTGATTCAAGTGGCCATGGAATGCTAAGAAAGAGAGCTACAAATCGTATGAGACCATAGGACCAAATTCGGACTCATTGGATCCCAGAAATGACAAAACCGACAGCATCATATTTGGTCCAAGATCATGAAGATATTTTCTCTTCCCCACCATAATAAAAATCGGCCAAAGCATGCTTGAAAGGGACCTCACTTGACTTCATATCTTTGACAAGATAATGAAGTTATTTTCCTTCCCCACCATGGTAACAAACGGCCGAAACACCAAGATTTGAAGAAGACTTCCATCCTTCATGTCATTGTCCCTCATGTCATTATCACCTATATAATTCCAAAGAGGATGATATCCTAATCTACACCAAATCCTCCTAGCAATCCTTGATGATCTCGGCCGAATTAAAGAATGGAAGGAAGGATATTTAGTTTTCTTCATGTCCCCATCACTTAATAAGTCCAAGATGTCTTCATGTCTTAATCAACATAAAATCCAAGATGGTATCTCCTTAGATATTTTCGGCCGATTAGGATGTTACTAGGAAGCTTCGTTTTCTCGTTTTGTTGTATTTTCTTACGGTTGGAGACTACTATATATAGTAGTGCTCGTTGTATTTGTAACATATCTTGAATCTTGAATATTAATAAACCTTGTATTTCTTTGAAATATACGTTGAACGAGTTCAACAAAACTTTAGTTATTATTTCGACGCGTCTCGAATTATAACTTGATCGATTCTCAATAGGTCTTGAGGAGAGATTATCTTTATCGAGTTATAGGTCTAATTCGGTAAAACACATTCAAACCCATACACTATCCTACATCACGGCCGAAAACCGTATAAATTTCGGTCACCACCTTGTACTTTTGGTTGATACTTTGATACTTTTCCAAACATAATAATCTTCCGTTGTATTTCATACGCATTACGTACACTTACATACGTAATTCGTATCACAAAATCAAATTCCCTTCATTACAACTCCATCAACCCTATTTATAGGCAAAAAGTAGACTGACAAGATAATCTAAACTCATACAAGCTGGTCTTTAAAATAAGGAAAAGAAAATACAAGGTTCCTCCTGTCACTTGCAAACAAAAGTAAAAGATGGGTTTTGTCTTCAAGATGATAGACCCCTTCATGCTGCCGAGAATCCTGCTACTTTAATAATAAAGAAAGTGCTAAAGTTCTTTTTTATTCTTTTGCCTTCACTACTTGGACCCCTTCCCCAAGGTGCAAGTTGCCTATGTTTGATTTACTCCAAGTCCGTCTATCAAGGTAACTCCGGGACTCGTATCCGTTTTCTCGCCTAAGTACGTTGGAGTATGGTCGAGGTGTTTTATGTCAATCCTTACTTCGTCTTCTTCGCTTGGAGTAGTCGGTTTCGTATCAATATACAACCACAAATTTCCCCAAAAACGGCTTAAGTACCTCATTCATCAAACTCATGAAAGTACTCGGTGCATTTGTAAGGCCGAACGGCATAACGGTCCATTCATACAGCTCGTGCTTAGTTTTGAAGGCCGTCTTCCACTCATCTCCTTCGCGCATCCGGATTTGGTGATAACCACTTCGTAAGTCAACCTTTGAAAAGATCACGGATCCGTGCGATTCGTCCAACATGTCATCAAGTCTTGGAATCGGAAATCGATACTTGATGGTTATATTATTCACGGCTCGACTGTCAATACACATTCGCCAAGATCCGTCTTTCTTAGGAACCAGTAATACCGGAACCGCACAAGGACTTAGGCTTTCTCGAACATACCCACGGTTCATCAATTCTTCGATTTGGTTTTGTAATTCCTTCTTCTCCTTGGGATTACATCTATAGGCAGCTTTGTTAGGGAGTGACGGTGCTAAACCTGACAGTAATTCTTCGGGAAAAACATCCGCAAATTCGTGCAATAAGGCATCCATCCTTTCGTCGTTCGGCACAACCATGTTACCATTTCGTGTCTCCTTCAGAATCAACAAGTACACGCACTCGCCATCATTAATAGCATGTTCCACATCTCGTTCGCTAGCAAACATGGTCAATTTTGTTTTTTCACTCCGACTAGAACTCATAGAGTGAATAGCTTGAGGTGACATTGGTTTAAGCACAATCTTGTTGCCCTTATCTCGTAACTCGTACTCATTGCTTCTTCCTTGGTGTAAAACTTCCCTATCAAACATCTATGGCCTTCCCAAAAGTACATGGCATGCATCTATCGGGAGTACATCACATAATACATTGTCTTCATATGAACCCATGGTTAGTCCAATCCTCACTTGTTTAGTCACCCTTATTTTGCTCCCATCATCGAGCCAATGCAAAGTGTAAGGTTTCAGATGAGCCGTAGTGGTCAGCCCGAGTTTAGTCACCATCTCGATGGAAGCTACGTTGGTGCAACTTCCTCCATCAACGATCAAACTACACCATTTATTTCCGACTTGACACTTCGTGTGAAATATTTGATCCCGCTGTTCCGAATCATTCGAAACAGCTTTGGCTTGTAGCGTACGCAGAACTAAATCCATGTCATAGCTTAGAGCATCGTAAGTCTCACATTCTTCTCCTTCTTCGTCCTCTATGTTGAAATCAAATACATCACCCAGTCCCTCATTTTCGTCCTCGACTAACAACTCGTTTCGGATCGTGACAGCTTCTCTTAGTGTTACCACTCGTTTGTTCGGACAAGCATTTTGATAATGTCCGAACCCTTGACATTTGAAACACCTTAATTTAGCCAAACTCGTCTCCTTCGGTACGTAGGGGGCCTTAGGAATCACAACAGGAACCGGAGTCGGTACAGTTGCCTTAGTAGTTGAACTAAAACTGACACTGGGGTTTCCAAACTTTACTGGAAACTCGGGTTTATACAACGTCATCCTGTTTTGAGCTTCCAACTTCACACATAGCCCACATAATGTATCGAAGTCCTCGTATGAATACAGTTCCACCGAGTTAGCTATGCTTCAGTCCAAGTCACGCAAGAATCGCGACATCTTATGCTCCTCATTCTCCTCTATTTCTCCCATTAAGGTCAGATTCTCAAACTCCTCAATGTATTCATTGACATTCAACTTTCCTTGCATGAGATATGCAATCTTCCGGTACAAGGATAATCGATGCGATGTTGGTACATATCTTTTGCGAAGTTTTCTTTTTAACGAATCCCACGAACGGATCTTATCTTTCCCCGCACGGGTTCTCCGCATTTTTACTCCTTCGTACCAAAGCGAAGCTCCGTTCCCCAACTTGAGAATTACATACTTACACCTTTTCTCATCATCAAGGTCTTTAAACTCGAACATAGGATCAATTTTTCGTTCCCATTCCAGGTAAACTTCAGGGTTTGTCCCTCCAACGAACTCCGGAAGCTCATTCACCTTGAACTCTTCGACATGGCGTGAGGGTCGTTCATAGTCACCACGCCTAGGCTGCCAATGCTGGTCGCGTTGTTCTGGTACGTCACACAATGCGTCGCGAAGTTTTGCCAAAAAATCAGTGTCGTTGAGATCCATAATGCCAAAGATCAAGAACTTGGTCTCCGATGCCACTTATGATGCGAATTCTCGCTTGTGATGCGAATTCGCTATCGACACAGCAGGAAGCTATTTTGACGAGCGGAAGCGAATCAACAAGAAACTGTCAGGAACTGATAACAACAGTTCACTACAGCAATAATGCTGGCGAGCAGTAAGCGCGCGCGATGAAGACGGCAGCTCGATACATCAACAAGACAGGAACTTGGCCAAATGTAAAAGACTTGATACAGGCCACCTCCAAACAGCGACACTTGAAACAGCACGTTTCGTTCGGATGCGAATTGAAAATAGGAAACAAGTTCGAAGGATCGAACATCAATTGATGCGAAATACCAAACAAGTATAAAAATGTATCGAAAACAAGCAGAATATCGAAAGAGGATAGAAACAGTTGGTTTATCGAATTAGACCTATAATTCGATAAAGTGATTTCTCCTCAAGACCTATTGAGAATCAATCGGATTAAGATTCGAAAACGCGTCGAATATTAATCAAGGTTTGAAGGAAACTCGTCCAACACTTAAATAATACACAAGGTATGTTGTTTTATCATTCAAAATCAAATTCCCTTCATTACAACTCCATCAACCCTATTTATAGGCAAAAAGTAGACTGACAAGATAATCTAAACTAATACAAGTTGGTCTTTAAAATAAGGAAAAGAAAATACAAGGTTCCTCATATCACTTGCAAACAAAAGTAAAAGATGGGTTTTGTCTTCAAGGTGATAGCCCCCTTCATGCTGCCGAGAATCTTGCTACTTTAATAATAAAAAAAGTGCTAAAGTTCTTTTTTATTCTTTTGCCTACACTACTTGGACCCCTTCCCCAAGGCGCAAGTTACCTATGTTTGATTTACTGTAAGTCCGGCTATCAAGGTAACTCCGGGACTCGTATTTGTTTTCTCGCCTAAGTACGTTGGAGTATGGTCGAGGTGTTTTACGTCAATCCTTACTTCGTCTTCTTCGATTGGAGTAGTCGGTTTCGTATCAATATACAACCACAAATTTCCCCAAAAATGGCTTAAGTACCTCATTCATCAAACGCATGAAAGTACTCGGTGCATTTGTAAGGCCGAACGGCATAACGGTCCATTCATACAGCCCGTGCTTAGTTTTGAAGGCCGTCTTCCACTCATCTCCTTCGCGCATCCGGATTTGGTGATAACCACTTCGTAAGTCAACCTTTGAAAAGATCACGGATCCGTGCAATTCGTCCAACATGTCATCAAGTCTTGGAATCGGAAATCGATAATTGATGGTTATATTA
This sequence comes from Orobanche coerulescens, assembly GCA_033398695.1. NCBI lineage: Eukaryota > Viridiplantae > Streptophyta > Magnoliopsida > Lamiales > Orobanchaceae > Orobanche > Orobanche coerulescens. The sequence continues at coordinate 98,481,977 of CM065811.1, read as the reverse complement.
TTCACGGCTCGATTGTCAATACACATTCGCCAAGATTCGTCTTTCTTAGGAACCAGTAATACCGGAACCGCACAAGGACTTAGTCTTTCTCGAACATACCCACGGTTCATCAGTTCTTCGATTTGGTTTGGTAATTCCTTCGTCTCCTCGGGATTACATCTTTAGGCAGCTTTGTTAGGGAGCGACGCACCCGGTATGAGGTCAATCTGATGTTCAATCCCACGAATAGGTGGTAAACCCGACGGTAATTCTTCGGGAAAAACATCCGCAAATTCGTGCAATAAGACATCCATCCTTTCGTCGTTCGGCACAACCATGTTACCATTTCGTGCCTCCTTCAGAATCAACAAGTACACGCACTCGCCATCATTAATAGCATGTTCCACATCTCGTTCGCTAGCAAACATGGTCAGTTTTATTTTTTCACTCCGACTAGAACTCATAGAGTGAATAGCTTGAAGTGACATTGGTTTAAGCACAATCTTTTTGCCCTAATCTCGTAACTCGTACTCATTGCTTCTTCCTTGGTGTAAAGCGTCCCTATCAAACATCTATGGCCTTCCCAAAAGTATATGGCATGCATCCATCGGGAGTACATCACATAATACGTTGTCTTCATATGAACCCATGGTTAGTCCAATCCTCACTTGTTTAGTCACCCTTATTTTGCTCCCATCATCGAGCCAATGCAAAGTGTAAGGTTTCAGATGAGCCGTAGTGGTCAGCCCGAGTTTAGTCACCATCTCGCTGGAAGCTACGTTGGTGCAACTTTCTCCATCAACGATCAAACTACACCATTTATTTCCGACTTGACACTTCGTGTGAAATATTTGATCCCGCTGTTCCGAATCATTCGAAACAGCTTTGGCTTGTAGCGTACGCAGAACTAAAGCCATGTCATAGCTTGGAGCATCGTAAGTCTCACATTTTTCTCCTTCTTTGTCCTCTATGTTGAAATCAAATACATCACCCAGTCTCTCATTTTCGTCCTCGATTAACAACTCGTTTCGGATCGTGACAGCTTCTCTTAGTGTTACCACTCGTTTGTTCGGACAAGCATTTTGATAATGTCCGAACCCTTGACATTTGAAACACCTTACTTTAGCCAAACTCGTCTCCTTCGGTACGTAGGGGGCCTTAGGAATCACAACAGGAACCGGAGTCGGTACAGTTGCCTTAGTAGTTGAACTAAAACTGACACTGGGGTTTCCAAACTTGACTGGAAACTCGGGTTTATACAACGTCATCCTGTTTTGAGCTTCCAACTTCACACATAGCCCACATAATGTATCGAAGTCCTCGTATGAATACAGTTCCACCGAGTTAGCTATGCTTCAGTTCAAGCCACGCAAGAATCGCGACATCTTCTGCTCCTCATTCTCCTCTATTTCTCACATTAAGGTCAGATTCTCAAACTCCTCAATGTATTCACTGACATTCAACTTTCCTTGCATGAGATATGCAATCTTCCGGTACAAGGATAATCGATGCGATGTTGGTACATATCTTTTGCGAAGTTTTCTTTTTAACGAATCCCACGAACGGATCTTATCTTTCCCCGCACGGGTTCTCCGCATTTTTACTCCTTCGTACCAAAGCGAAGCTCCGTTCCCCAACTTGAGAATTACATACTTACACCTTTTCTCATCATCAAGGTCTTTAAACTCGAACATAGGATCAATTTTTCGTTCCCATTCCAGGTAAACTTCAGGGTTTGTCCCTCCAACGAACTCCGGAAGCTCATTCACCTTGAACTCTTCGACATGGCGTGAGGGTCGTTCATAGTCACCACGCCTAGGCTGCCAATGCTGGTCGCGTTGTTCTGGTACGTCACACAATGTGTCGCGAAGTTTTGCCAAAAAATCAGCGTCGTTGAGATCCATAATGCCAAAGATCAAGAACTTGGTCTCCAATGCCACTTATGATGCGAATTCTCGCTTGTGATGCGAATTCGCTATCGACACAGCAGGAAGCTGTTTTGACGAGCGGAAGCGAATCAACAAGAAACTGTCAGGAACTGATAACAACAGTTCACTACAGCAATAACGCTGGCGAGCAGTAAGCGCGCGCGATGAAGACGGCAGCTCGATACATCAACAAGACAGGAACTTGGCCAAATGTAAAACACTTGATACAGGCCACCTCCAAACAGCGACACTTGAAACAGCACGTTTCGTTCTGATGCGAATTGAAAATAGGAAACAAGTTCGAAGGATCGAGCATCAATTGATGCGAAATACCAAACAAGTATAAAAATGTATCGAAAACAAGCAGAATATCGAAACAGGATAGAAACAGTTGGTTTATCGAATTAGACCTATAATTCGATAAAGTGATTTCTCCTCAAGACCTATTGAGAATCAATCGGATTAAGATTCGAAAACGCGTCGAATATTAATCAAGGTTTGAAGGAAACTCGTCCAACACTTAAACAATACACAAGGTATGTTGTTTTATCATTCAAAATCAAATTCCCTTCATTACAACTCCATCAACCCTATTTATAGGCAAAAAGTAGACTGACAAGATAATCCAAACTAATACAAGTTGGCCTTTAAAATAAGGAAAAGAAAATACAAGGTTCCTCATGTCACTTGCAAACAAAAGTAAAAGATGGGTTTTGTCTTCAAGGTGATAGCCCCCTTCATGCTGCCGAGAATCCTGCTACTTTAATAATAAAAAAAGTGCTAAAGTTCTTTTTTATTCTTTTGCCTTCACTACTTGGACCCCTTCCCCAAGGCGCAAGTTACCTATGTTTGATTTACTGTAAGTCCGGCTATCAAGGTAACTCCGGGACTCGTATTCGTTTTCTCGCCTAAGTACGTTGGAGTATGGTCGAGGTGTTTTACGTCAATCCTTACTTCGCCTTCTTCGATTGGAGTAGTCGGTTTCGTATCAATATACAACCACAAATTTCCCCAAAAACGGCTTAAGTACCTCATTCATCAAACGCATGAAAGTACTCGGTGCATTTGTAAGGCCGAACGGTATAACGGTCCATTCATACAGCCCGTGCTTAGTTTTGAAGACCGTCTTCCACTCATCTCCTTCGCGCATCCGGATTTGGTGATAACCACTTCGTAAGTCAACCTTTGAAAAGATCACGGATCCGTGCAATTCGTCCAACATGTCATCAAGTCTTGGAATCGGAAATCGATAATTGATGGTTATATTATTCACGGCTCGATTGTCAATACACATTCGTCAAGATTCGTCTTTCTTAGGAACCAGTAATACCGGAACCGCACAAGGACTTGGGCTTTCTCGAACATACCCACGGTTCATTAGTTCTTCGATTTGGTTTGGTAATTCCTTCGTCTCCTCGGGATTACATCTATAGGCAGCTTTGTTAGGGAGCGACGCACCCGGTATGAGGTCAATCTGATGTTCAATCCCACGAATAGGTGGTAAACCCGATGGTAATTCTTCGGGAAAAACATCCGCAAATTCGTGCAATAAGACATCCATCCTTTCGTCGTTCGGCACAACCATGTTACCATTTCGTGCCTCCTTCAGAATCAACAAGTACACGCACTCGCCATCATTAATAGCATGTTCCACATCTCGTTCGCTAGCAAACATGGTCAGTTTTATTTTTTCACTCCGACTAGAACTCATAGAGTGAATAGCTTGAGGTGACATTGGTTTAAGCACAATCTTTTTGCCCTAATCTCGTAACTCGTACTCATTGCTTCTTCCTTGGTGTAAAACGTCCCTATCAAACATCTATGGCCTTCCCAAAAGTACATGGCATGCATCCATCGGGAGTACATCACATAATACATTGTCTTCATATGAACCCATGGTTAGTCCAATCCTCACTTGTTTAGTCACCCTTATTTTGCTCCCATCATCGAGCCAATGCAAAGTGTAAGGTTTCAGGTGAGCCGTAGTGGTCAGCCCGAGTTTAGTCACCATCTCGCTGGAAGCTACGTTGGTGCAACTCCCTCCATCAATGATCAAACTACACCATTTATTTCCGATTTGACACTTTGTGTGAAATATTTGATCCCGCTGTTCTGAATAATTCGAAATAGCTTTGGCTTGTAGAGTACGCAGAACTAAAGCCATGTCATAGTTTGGAGCATCGTAAGTCTCACATTCTTCTCCTTCTTCTTCCTTCATGCTGAAATCAAATACATCACCCAGTCTCTCCTTTTCGTCCTCGACCAACAATTCGTCTCGGATCGTGACAGCTTCTCTTAGTGTTACCACTCATTTGTTGGACAAGCATTTTGATAATGTCTGAACCCTTGACATTTGAAACATCTTACTTTAGCCAAACTCGTCTCCTTCGATACGTAGAGGCCCTTCGGAATCGCAACAGGGACCAGAATCAGTACAATTGCCTTAGTAATTGAACTACAACCGACACTTGGGTTTCCAAATTTGGCTGGAAACTTGGGTTTATACAACTTCATCCTGTTTTGAGCTTCCAACTTCACACATAGCCCACATAATGTATCGACTCGTATGGATATAATTCCACCGAGTTAGCTATGCTTCAGTTTAAGCCACGCAAGAATCGCGACATCTTCTGCTCCTCATTTTCCTCTATCTCTCCCATTAAGGTTAGATTCTCAAACTCCTCAATGTAGTCACTAACACTCAACTTTCCTTGCATGATATCTGCAATCTTTCTATACAAGGACAACCGATGTGATGTTGGTACATATCTTTTACGAAGTTTTCTTTTTAACGAATCCCATGAACGGATCTTTTCTTTCCCTGCACGAGCTCTTCGTGTTTTCACTACTTTGTACCAAAGTGCCTTTTCCCAACTTGAGAATTCCATACTTCCACCGTTTCTCATCGTCGAGGTCTTTAAACTCGAACATGCGGTCAATTTTACGCTCCCATTCCAGGTAATCTTCAGGGTCTGTCCCGCCAATGAACTCCGGAAGCTCATTCACCTTGAACTCTTCGACATGGCTTGAGGGTCGTTTATAGTCACCACGCCTAGGTTGCCAACGCTGGTCGCGTTGTTCTGGTACGTCACGCAATGCGTCGTGAAGTTTTGCCAAGAAATCAGCGTCTTTGAGATCCATAATGCCAAAGATCAAGAACTTGGGCTCCGATGCCACTTATGATGTGATTTCTCTATTGGTACAGCGGAAGGCTGTTTTGACGAGCGGAAGCGAATGGCAAGAAACTGTCAGGAACTGATAACGACAGTTCGCTACAATAATAACACTGACTAGCGGTATGCGCACGCGATAGGAAATGATGACAGCAGCTCGATACGACAACAAGACAGGAACTGGCCGAATGGAAATGACTCGAAACATGCAACCTCCAAACAGCGGCACTCGAAACAGCAAGTTTCGGTCAGATGCTAATGAAAACAGGAAACACGTTCGAACGATCGAACAACACTTGATACGAAATCCCGAACAAGTATAACCCTGTATCGAAAACAAGAAGAATATCGAAACAGGACAGGAAACAGTTGTTTTATTGAACTAGACCTATAATTCGATAAAGCGATTTCTCCTCAAGACCTATTGAGAATCAATCAGATTAAGATTCGAAAACGCATCGAATAATAATCAAAGTTTTGAAGGAAACTCGTCCAACACATAAACAATACACAAGGTATGTTGTTTTCTTATTCAAAATCAATCTCCTTCATTACAACTCCATCGCCACTATTTATAGGCAAAAGTAGCCTGACAAGATAATCTAAACTATTACAAGCTGGACTTAAAATAAGCAAAAGAAAATATAAGGTTCCCCACGTCACTTGCAAACAAGAGTAAAAGCTGGGTTTTGTCTCCAAGGTGATAGCCGCCTTTCACAAAGCATGCTGTCGAAAATCCTGCTACCTTTTATAATAAAGAAAATGCTGAAATTCTTTTATTGCCTTACTTTTGCCACCTTGGACCCCTTCCCCCAAGATGCAAGTTGCCTTTTGTTTAAGTTACTCCAATTCCGGTTATTAAGGTAACTCCGTTTCTCTTATCCATTTTCTCGCCTAAGTATATTGGAGTATGGTCGAGGTGTTTTACGTCAATCTTTACTTCATCTTCTTCGTTTGGAGTAGTCGGCTTCGTATCAACTTGTAAAAACTTGTAGCTTCATCTTCACTGTTTGAACAAAGAAGCAAATTGTGGCTTTGTTTTGACTCGTTCGAACATGAAAACAACTTGAAACAACTTGTAGCTTCATTATGCACTCATTTGAAGAAAAAACAACTCGTAATAACTTGTAGCTTCACTCTTGAGCCGTTTGAACATGGAAGCAACTTGAAAAACTTGTAGAATCACTCTTGACTGTTTGAACAAAGAAGCAAATTGTAGCTTTATTTTGACTCGTTCGAACATGAAAACAACTTGAAACAACTTGTAGCTTCATTATGCACTCGTTTGAAGCAAAAACAACTCGTAACAACTTGTAGCTTCACTCTTGAGCCGTTTGAACATGGAAGCAACTTGAAAAACTAGTAGAATCATTCTTGACTGTTTGAACAAGGAAGCAACTTGTAGCTTCATTTTGACTTGTGTGAACATGAAAACAACTTGTAGCTTCATTATGCACTCGTTTGAAGCAAAAAACAACTTGAAACAACTTGTAGCTTCATTCTTGACTCGTTTGAAAATGGAAGCAACTTGTAGCTTTATTCTTGAGTGTTTGAACACGGAAGCAACTTGTAGCTTCATTTTGACTCGTTTGAACATGAAAACAACTTTTAGCAACTTGTAGCTTCATTATGCACTCGTTTGAAGAAAAAAACAACTCGAAACAACTTGTAGCTTCATTCTTGACTCGTTTGAACATAGAAGCAACTTGTAAAAACTTGTAGCTTCATTCTTCATTGTTTGAACATAGAATCAAATTGTATCTTTATTTTGACTCGTTCGAACATGATAACAACTCGAAACAACTTGTAGCTTCATTCTTGACTCGTTTGAACATAGAAGCAACTTGTAAAAACCTGTAGCTTCATTCTTCACTGTTTGAACACAGAAGCAAATTATAGCTTTATTTTGACTCGTTCGAACATGAAAACAACTTGAAACAACTTGTAGCTTCATTATGCACTCGTTTGAAGAAAAAAATAACTCAAAACAACTTGTAGCTTCATTCTTGACTCGTTTGAACATGGAAGCAACTTGTAAAAACTTGTAGCTTCATTCTTAACAGTTTGAACACTGAAGTAATTTTGAGCTTCATTTTGACTCTTGTGAACATGAAAACAACTTAAAACAACTTGTATCTTCATTATGCACTCGTTTGAAGCAAAAAACAACTCGGAACAACTTGTAGCTTCATTCTTGACTCGTCTGAACATGGAAGCAACTTGTAAAAACTTGTAGCTTCATTCTTAACAGTTTGAACACGGAAGTAATTTATAGCTACATTTTGACTCGTTTGAACATGAAAAAAATTTAAAACAACTTGTAGCTTCATCATTCGTTCGTTTGAAGAGAAAAACAACTCGAAACAACTTGCAGTTTCATTCTTGACTCGTTTGAACATGGAAGCAACTTGTAACAACTTGTAGCTTCATTCTTGAGTGTTTGAACATAGAAGTACCTTGTACCTTCATTTTGACTCGTTTGAACATGAAAACAACTTTAAACAATTTGTAGCTTCATTATGCACTCATTTGAAGAAAAAATAACTCCAAATAAATTGTAGCTTCATTCTTGACTCGTTTGAATATGGAAGCAACTTGTAAAAACTTGTAGCTTCATTCTTGAGTGTTTGAACACGGAAGCAACTTGTAAAAACTTGAAGCTTTATTCTTGAGTGTTTGAACATGGAAGCAGCTTGTAGCTTCATTTTAACTCGTTTGAACATGAAAACAACGTTAAACAACTTATAGCTTCATTATGCACTCGTTTGAAGAGAAAAACAACTCAAAACAACTTGTAGCTTCATTCTTCACTTTTGAACACAGAAGCAAATTGTAGCTTTATTTTGACTCGTTCGAACATGAAAACAACTTGAAACAACTTGTAGCTTCATTATGCAATCGTTTGAAGAAGAAAACAACTTGAAACAACTTGTAGCTTCATTCTTGACTCGTTTGAACATGGAAGCAACTTGTAAAAACTTGTAGCTTCATTCTTGACTGTTCGAACACGGAAGCAACTTGTAGCTTCATTTTGTCTCGTGTGAACATGAAAACAACTTGATACAACTTGTATCTTCATTATGCACTCGTTTGAAGCAAAAAAAACAACTCGAAACAACTTGTAGCTTCATTCTTGACTCGTTTGAACATGGAAGCAACTTGTACAAACTTGTAGCTTCATTCTTAACAGTTTGAACACGGAAGCAATTTGTAGTTTCATTTTGACTCGTTTGAACATGAAAGAAATTTAAAACAACTTGAAGCTTCATCATACACTCGTTTGAAGAAAAAAACAACTCGAAACAACTTGCAGTTTCATTTTTGAGTCGTTTGAACATGGAAGCAACTTGTAACAACTTGTAGCTTCATTCTTGAGTGTTTGAACATGGAAGTACCTTGTAGCTTCATTTTGACTTGTTTGAACATGAAAACAACTTTAAACAACTTGTAGCTTCATTATGCACTCATTTGAAGAAAAACAACTCGAAACAAATTGTAGCTTCATTCTTGACTCGTTTGAATATGGAAGCAACTTGTAAAAACTTGTAGCTTCATTCTTGAGTGTTTGAACAAGGAAGCAACTTGTAAAAACTTGAAGCTTTATTCTTGAATGTTTGAACATGGAAGCAGCTTGTAGCTTCATTTTAACTCGTTTGAACATGAAAACAATGTTAAACAACTTGTAGCTTAATTATGCACTCGTTTGAAGAGAAAAACAACTCGAAACAACTTGTAGCTTCATTCTTCACTTTTGAACACAGAAGCAAATTGTAGCTTTATTTTGACTCGTTCGAACATGAAAACAACTTGAAACAACTTGTAGCTTCATTATGCAATCGTTTGAAGAAAAAACAACTTGAAACAACTTGTAGCTTCATTCTTGACTCGTTTGAACATGGAAGCAACTTGTAAAAACTTGTAGCTTCATTCTTGACTGTTCGAACACGGAAGCAACTTGTAGCTTCATTTTGTCTCGTGTGAGCATGAAAACAACTTGATACAACTTGTATCTTCATTATGCACTCGTTTGAAGCAAAAAAAACAACTCGAAACAACTTGTAGCTTCATTCTTGACTCGTTTGAACATGGAAGCAACTTGTACAAACTTGTAGCATCATTCTTAACAGTTTGAACACGGAAGCAATTTGTAGCTTCATTTTGACTCGTTTGAACATGAAAGAAATTTAAAACAACTTGTAGCTTCATCCTACACTCGTTTGAAGAGAAAAACAACTCGAAACAACTTGCAGTTTCATTCTTGAGTCGTTTGAACATGGAAGCAACTTGTAACCACTTGTAGCTTCATTCTTGAGTGTTTGAACATGGAAGTACCTTGTAGCTTCATTTTGACTTGTTTGAACATGAAAACAACTTTAAACAACTTGTAGCTTCATTATGCACTCATTTGAAGAAAAAACAACTCGAAACAAATTGTAGCTTCATTCTTGACTCGTTTGAATATGGAAGCAACTTGTAAAAACTTGTAGCTTCATTCTTGAGTGTTTGAACACGGAAGCAACTTGTAAAAACTTGAAGCTTTATTCTTGAGTGTTTGAACATGGAAGCAGCTTGTAGCTTCATTTTAACTCGTTTGAACATGAAAACAACGTTAAACAACTTATAGCTTCATTATGCACTCGTTTGAAGAGAAAAACAACTCAAAACAACTTGTAGCTTCATTCTTCACTTTTGAACACAGAAGCAAATTGTAGCTTTATTTTGACTCGTTCGAACATGAAAACAACTTGAAACAACTTGTAGCTTCATTATGCAATCGTTTGAAGAAGAAAACAACTTGAAACAACTTGTAGCTTCATTCTTGACTCGTTTGAACATGGAAGCAACTTGTAAAAACTTGTAACTTCATTCTTGACTGTTCGAACACGGAAGCAACTTGTAGCTTCATTTTGTCTCGTGTGAACATGAAAACAACTTGATACAACTTGTATCTTCATTATGCACTCGTTTGAAGCAAAAAAAACAACTCGAAACAACTTGTAGCTTCATTCTTGACTCGTTTGAACATGGAAGCAACTTGTACAAACTTGTAGCTTCATTCTTAACAGTTTGAACACGGAAGCAATTTGTAGTTTCATTTTGACTCGTTTGAACATGAAAGAAATTTAAAACAACTTGAAGCTTCATCATACACTCGTTTGAAGAAAAAAACAACTCGAAACAACTTGCAGTTTCATTTTTGAGTCGTTTGAACATGGAAGCAACTTGTAACAACTTGTAGCTTCATTCTTGAGTGTTTGAACATGGAAGTACCTTGTAGCTTCATTTTGACTTGTTTGAACATGAAAACAACTTTAAACAACTTGTAGCTTCATTATGCACTCATTTGAAGAAAAAACAACTCGAAACAAATTGTAGCTTCATTCTTGACTCGTTTGAATATGGAAGCAACTTGTAAAAACTTGTAGCTTCATTCTTGAGTGTTTGAACAAGGAAGCAACTTGTAAAAACTTGAAGCTTTATTCTTGAATGTTTGAACATGGAAGCAGCTTGTAGCTTCATTTTAACTCGTTTGAACATGAAAACAATATTAAACAACTTGTAGCTTAATTATGCACTCGTTTGAAGAGAAAAACAACTCGAAACAACTTGTAGCTTCATTCTTCACTTTTGAACACAGAAGCAAATTGTAGCTTTATTTTGACTCGTTCGAACATGAAAACAACTTGAAACAACTTGTAGCTTCATTATGCAATCGTTTGAAGAAAAAACAACTTGAAACAACTTGTAGCTTCATTCTTGACTCGTTTGAATATGGAAGCAACTTGTAAAACTTGTAGCTTCATTCTTGACTGTTCGAACACGGAAGCAACTTGTAGCTTCATTTTGTCTCGTGTGAGCATGAAAACAACTTGATACAACTTGTATCTTCATTATGCACTCGTTTGAAGCAAAAAAAACAACTCGAAACAACTTGTAGCTTCATTCTTGACTCGTTTGAACATGGAAGCAACTTGTACAAACTTGTAGCATCATTCTTAACAGTTTGAACACGGAAGCAATTTGTAGCTTCATTTTGACTCGTTTGAACATGAAAGAAATTTAAAACAACTTGTAGCTTCATCATACACTCGTTTGAAGAGAAAAACAACTCGAAACAACTTGCAGTTTCATTCTTGAGTCGTTTGAACATGGAAGCAACTTGTAACCACTTGTAGCTTCATTCTTGAGTGTTTGAACATGGAAGCACCTTGTAGCTTCATTTTGACTTGTTTGAACATGAAAACAACTTTAAACAACTTGTAGCTTCATTATGCACTCATTTGAAGAAAAAACAACTCGAAACAAATTGTAGCTTCATTCTTGACTCGTTTGAATATGGAAGCAACTTGTAAAACCTTGTAGCTTCATTCTTGAGTGTTTGAACACGGAAGCAACTTGTAAAAACTTTTTTTTTGGGAAAAGTCAATTGCATTAAATAAAAATGATTGGCCAACAAGGCAGGCCAGTACCCAACAACCATTACTGAAGGTGCACCAATAGCACGATATAGAAAAACTAATAAAAGAGATACTATGGAGCCGACTACCAAGCAACCTTCCAAATATGCCTAACAGCGACAGCAGATAAGGAATGAGGCGGCCAACGCTGGGAGATGATGTCACGAACAAGACCAACCCCCTGAAAAGTAACTGTGTGTGGATCTCGACGCCTCTGACTGAATCTCCTCTCATTACGCTCCTGCCAGATTAAGTGGACCAACGCAGCTAGAAAGATACGATATGCCACGTTAACCACATGCTTAACTCTCCACTTTCTGGCCACCCAAAGAATACCCGAACTCCACTCAGAGTGGGGCCGACAAAATTTTATCTCCCTCCTAGCAATAGCGATACACCTACTAGAGTAAGGGCACATGAAGAATAAGTGAGAACGAGACTCGAGCGCCATCCCACAAAGGACATAAATACCATCTACATGCTGCAGCCAAGGCTTATCCATAGTCGACAAACGCTCCTGGATAGCCAACCATAAGACGAAGGAGTGCCTAGGAATCTTCCCGGGGCCACGAAGGAGAGGGGCCCACGGAACAGAAGAAGGATATGCCCTAAGGAACCGGAGAGCGGACGAAGAAGAATAGGAACCTGAGCTATGCGGTCGCCAGGAGATGCGATCCTGGCCTCCATTAATAGAAGGGAGGGCAGAAACAACATGCTGAAACTCAGGACGATCAACCACCTTCCAAACCCAATGACCATCAGAAATAACAGAGCCAAGGCATGCACATCAATGTCGGTCCAAAGAGGCGCTCTAGGCAAAGAATGCCTAATCAAACCCATAGGGTGCCAAGGATCCGACCATAAAAGGAAAGAAGAGCCATCACCAACAGAATACTGAAACGCTCCCATGACAATAGGACACAACTTCAGCAGTTGTTTCCAATACCAAGAAGACGCAGCAGAGATAGGAAAATCCCAAAACGAACACTGCTGAACTCTATACGAACGAACCCAGCTAACCCAAACAGCACTAGAAGACCCAGCCAGGAGGGCCCAAATATGTCGGGTCATAAGTGCCTGGTTCTGAAACCTCAACGGAGTAATACAAAGGCCACCACACCCTACAGGCAAGCAAACCATGGACCAAGCTACTTTAGCATGCCTAGAGTCACGAGAACCCTTACAAAGAAAACACCTAAAACGCTTCTCAATGAGGGCAAGCACGCCCTAAGACAGGATAAAAATAGAGGCCCAATAAATGTGAAGAGCAGATAACACAGACCGAATAAGTTTGCAACGACTAACCATGGACAGAGATCTACAAGCCCAGTCACTCAGCCGACCATCTATCCTGTCAATCAAAGAGGAGCATTGAGCCACCGTGAGCTTCGACGAAGACAAAGGGACTCCCAAATACCTCACAGGGAGCTGGACCTCCTGAAACCCTAATAATTGCTCAACCTGTGCCCCCTGCTCCATAGCACTCGCCGAGATAAAAAAATTGCTCTTCCCAGGGTTAGCGTGCAACCCCGAAAGAGAATCAAAGATATCAATACTACTCTTAAACAACTTGAAGCTTTATTCTTGAGTGTTTGAACAAGGAAGCAGCTTGTAGCTTCATTTTGACTCGTTTGAACATGAAAATAACTTTAAACACCTTGTAGCTTCATTATGCACTCGTTTGAAGAGGAAAAACAACTCGAAATAATTTGTAGCTTCATTCTTGACTCGTTTGAACATGGAAGCAACTTGTAAAAACTTGTAGCTTCATTCTTCACTTTTGAACACATAAGCAAATGGTAGCTTTATTTTGACTCGTTCGAACATGAAAACAACTTGTAGCTTCATTATGCACATGTTTGAAGAAAAACAACTCGAAACAACTTATAGCATTATTCTCGACTCATTAGAACATGGGAGCAACTTGTAAAAACTTGTAGCTTCATTCTTGACTGTTTGAACATGGAAGCAACTTGTAGCTTCATTTTGACTCGTGTGAACATGAAAACAACTTGAAACAACTTGTAGCTTCATTATGCACTCGTTTGAAGAAAAAACAACTCGAAACAAATTGCAGCTTCATTCTTGACTCGTTTGAATATGGAAGCAACTTGTAAAAACTTGTAGCTTCATTCTTGAGTGTTTGAACAAGGAAGCAACTTGTAAAACTTGAAGCTTTATTCTTCAATGTTTGAACATGGAAGCAGCTTGTAGCTTCATTTTAACTCGTTTGAACATGAAAACAATGTTAAACAACTTGTAGCTTAATTATGCACTCGTTTGAAGAGAAAAACAACTCGAAACAACTTGTAGCTTCATTCTTCACTTTTGAACACAGAAGCAAATTGTAGCTTTATTTTGACTCGTTCGAACATGAAAACAACTTGAAACAACTTGTAGCTTCATTATGCAATCGTTTGAAGAAAAAACAAATTGAAACAACTTGTAGTTTCATTCTTGACTCGTTTGAACATGGAAGCAACTTGTAAAAACTTGTAGCTTCATTCTTGACTGTTCGAACACGGAAGCAACTTGTAGCTTCATTTTGTCTCGTGTGAGCATGAAAACAACTTGATACAACTTGTATCTTCATTATGCACTCGTTTGAAGCAAAAAAAACAACTCAAAACAACTTGTAGCTTCATTCTTGACTCGTTTGAACATGGAAGCAACTTGTACAAACTTGTAGCATCATTCTTAACAGTTTGAACACGGAAGCAATTTGTAGCTTCATTTTGACTCGTTTGAACATGAAAGAAATTTAAAACAACTTGTAGCTTCATCATACACTCGTTTGAAGAGAAAAACAACTCGAAACAACTTGCAGTTTCATTCTTGAGTCGTTTGAACATGGAAGCAACTTGTAACAACTTGTAGCTTCATTCTTGAGTGTTTGAACATGGAAGCACCTTGTAGCTTCATTTTGACTTGTTTGAACATGAAAACAACTTTAAACAACTTGTAGCTTCATTATGCACTCATTTGAAGAAAAAACAACTCGAAACAATTTGTAGCTTCATTCTTGACTCGTTTGAATATGGAAGCAACTTGTAAAACCTTGTAGCTTCATTCTTGAGTGTTTGAACACGGAAGCAACTTGTAAAAACTTTTTTTTTGGGAAAAGTCAATTGCATTAAATAAAAATGATTGGCCAACAAGGCAAGCCAGTACCCAACAACCATTATCAAGGTGCACCAATAGCACGATATAGAAAAACTAATAAAAGAGATACTATGGAGCCGACTACCAAGCAACCTTCCAAATATGCCTAACAATGACAGCAGATAAGGAATGAGGCACCAACGCTGGAGATGATGTCACGAACAAGACCAACCCCCTGAAAAGTAACTGTGTGTGGATCTCGACGCCTCTGACTGAATCTCCTCTCATTACGCTCCTGCCAGATTAAGTGGACCAACGCAGCTAGAAAGATACGATATGCCACGTTAACCACATGCTTAACTCTCCACTTTCTGGCCACCCAAAGAATACCCGAACTCCACTCAGAGTGGGGCCGACAAAATTTTATCTCCCTCCTAGCAATAGCGATACACCTACTAGAGTAAGGGCACATGAAGAATAAGTGAGAACGAGACTCGAGCGCCATCCCACAAAGGACATAAATACCATCTACATGCTGCAGCCAAGGCTTATCCATAGTCGACAAACGCTCCTGGATAGCCAACCATAAGACGAAGGAGTGCCTAGGAATCTTCCCGGGGCCACGAAGGAGAGGGGCCCACGAATGTAAGAAGGATATGCACTAAGGAACCGGAGAGCGGACGAAGAAGAATAGGAACCTGAGCTATGCGGTCGCCAGGAGATGCGATCCTGGCCTCCATTAATAGAAGGGAGGGCAGAAACAACATGCTGAAACTCAGGACGATCAACCACCTTCCAAACCCAATGACCATCAGAAATAACAGAGCCAAGGCATGCACATCAATGTCGGTCCAAAGAGGCGCTCTAGGCAAAGAATGCCTAATCAAACCCATAGGGTGCCAAGGATCCGACCATAAAAGGAAAGAAGAGCCATCACCAACAGAATACTGAAACGCTCCCATGACAATAGGACACAACTTCAGCAGTTGTTTCCAATACCAAGAAGACGCAGCAGAGATAGGAAAATCCCAAAACGAACACTGCTGAACTCTATACGAACGAACCCAGCTAACCCAAACAGCACGAGAAGACCCAGCCAGGAGGGCCCAAATATGTCGGGTCATAAGTGCCTGGTTCTGAAACCTCAACGGAGTAATACCAAGGCCACCACACCCTACAGGCAAGCAAACCATGGACCAAGCTACTTTAGCATGCCTAGAGTCACGAGAACCCTTACAAAGAAAACACCTAAAACGCTTCTCAATGAGGGCAAGCACGCCCTAAGACAGGATAAAAATAGAGGCCCAATAAATGTGAAGAGCAGATAACACAGACCGAATAAGTTTGCAACGACTAACCATGGACAGAGATCTACAAGCCCAGTCACTCAGCCGACCATCTATCCTGTCAATCAAAGAGGAGCATTGAGCCACCGTGAGCTTCGACGAAGACAAAGGGACTCCCAAATACCTCACAGGGAGCTGGACCTCCTGAAACCCTAATAATTGCTCAACCTGTGCCCCCTGCTCCATAGCACTCACGAGATAAAAAATTGCTCTTCCTGTGGTTAGCGTGCAACCCCGAAAGAGAATCAAAGATATCAATACTACTCTTAAACAACTTGAAGCTTTATTCTTGAGTGTTTGAACATGGAAGCGACTTGTAGCTTCATTTTGACTCGTTTGAACATGAAAATAACTTTAAACACCTTGTAGCTTCATTATGCACTCGTTTGAAGAGGAAAAACAACTCGAAATAATTTGTAGCTTCATTCTTGACTCGTTTGAACATGGAAGCAACTTGTAAAAACTTGTAGCTTCATTCTTCACTTTTGAACACATAAGCAAATGGTAGCTTTATTTTGACTCGTTCGAACATGAAAACAACTTGTAGCTTCATTATGCACATGTTTGAAGAAAAAACAACTCGAAACAACTTATAGCATTATTCTCGACTCATTAGAACATGGGAGCAACTTGTAAAAACTTGTAGCTTCATTCTTGACTGTTTGAACATGGAAGCAACTTGTAGCTTCATTTTGACTCGTGTGAACATGAAAACAACTTGAAACAACTTGTAGCTTCATTATGCACTCGTTTGAAGAAAAAACAACTCGAAACAAATTATTGCGTTACATACGATCAGGTTATTGGGTTCTATGAGAGGTTATTGGGTTCTTCGGATCGGGTTCAGCCTATATCGTACGATCAGGTGAGACCCTTTGTATCTTCTTCTCTTCCTCCTGATGTTGCGTTACATATGATCAGACCGGTTTCTGATGAGGAGGTTCGCTCTGTTTTCTTTGGGTTCGATATGAATTCGGCTCCAGGCCCTGATGGGTTTAATGCCGCTTTTTATCGACGAGCCTGGCCGATTGTTGGGGGTGAGATTACTTACGCTATTAAACATTTTTTCTCCTCGGGTCAATTCGTCAAGCAGATCAATACTACCCTTATATCTCTTGTTCCTAAAGTTGCTTTGCCGAGGAGCATGTCTGACTTTAGACCGATTTCTTGTTGTAACCTTTTATATAAGGCTATTTCTAAGATTATGGTCCATCGTATGCGTGATAGCCTTGATTCCTTGATTGATCCTGCTCAGACAGCTTTTATTCCTGGGAGAAGGATTAGTGATAATATCCTTCTCGCCCAGGAGCTTCTTCATGGTTATGGGCAAAGAGGGATGCCGAATCGGTGTGTCTTTAAGGTTGATCTTATGAAAGCTTACGACCGTTGAATGGGATTTTGTTTTGATTGCTCGCATTGTATGGGGTTCCACGGACGTTTATTGCTTGGGTCGGGAGTGTATCACCACTCGGCTTACTCGATCTCCTTGAATGGGGATGCCGAGGGTATCTTTAGGGGCCGTAGGGGTGAGGCAGGTGACCCTATCTCTCCGTATCTGTTTGTTATTGTTATGGAGATCCTCCATGGTATTATCGCGCATGAGATCGCTCTGACTCCGGGGTTCAGATTCCACTGGAAGTGTTTGGCTACTCGCACCTTCATGCTTGCTTTTGCCGATGACCTCCTCCTTTTCTGTAATCCTGATGTTGTCTCTGTCGGTGTTCTTAAGAAAAGTATTGAGATCTTTGGTTCCCTTTCTGGACTACGGGCCAACCCGAGTAAGAGTAATATCTTTCTTTCAGCTAGTGCTCAGGTGCTAGGGGCCCAGTTCCAGCAGTTGTTAGGGTTTCAGCTCGGTCAGCTTCCTGTGAGGTATTTGGGAGTTCCCTTGATTACTTCAAAGCTGACAATTGCTATGTGTTCCCCTTTGATTGATTCGATTGATGGTCGGCTGAGTTCGTGGGCTAGTACTGCTCTTTCCATGGCAGGTCGGTGCCAGCTTATTCGCTCTGTCTTATCTTCTTTACATATTTATTGGGCTGGTAGTTTTATTTTGCCTAAGGGCGTTCTCTCTTTGATTGAGAAACGTATCAGGCGGTTCCTCTGGCGAGGTTCTCATGATTCGGGCCTGGCCAAGGTGGCCTGGGCTAAGGTTTGCTTGGATGTGGATTGTGGGGGTCGTGGCATCATTCCGTTGAGGCTCCAGAATCAGGCGCTGATGGCTCGTCATATCTGGGCTCTTATCACGGGCTCTAATCGCTCTGTCTGGGTTAATTGGGTTCGGACTTTTAGGTTGCAGCAGTGTTCTTTCTGGGATCTTAGTGTTTCTCCAGCTTCAGCTTGGTATTGGCGTCAGCTTCTGAAACTGCGTCCCCTTGTTATGGGAGCATTTCAGTATTCCATTGGAGATGGCTCATCCTTCTTCTTGTGGTCGGATCCCTGGCATTCTATGGGTGTGATTAGGCATTCTGTTCCTAGAGCTCCTCTGTGGTCCGGCATCGACGTGGGTGCTAGGCTTGATTCGGTTATTGTTGAGGGTTCTTGGGAGTGGCCGGTGGTGGATAGGCCCGAGCTTTTGCAGTTATACGCTTTGCCACATATTAATGGGGGTCGGGATCGCGTTTTATGGAGACCGCTTAGCTCGGGAATTTTTCATCCTCTTGCTCTTCGGTTCCTCGGAGGTTATTCGCCCCCTGTTCCTTGGCTCCGCTCTTGCACGGACCGGGAAAGATCCCGAGACACTCTTTCATCCTCTGGTTGGCTATTCAGAGCGGTTATCGACTATGGATAAGCCTTGGCTTCGAGATCTTGATGGGATTTGTGTCCTTTGTGGTATGGCGGTGAGACGCACTCCCACCTATTCTTTCAGTGCCCTTATTCTAGGAGGTGTATTTCTATTGCTAGGAGGGCCGTCGGTTTCGTTGGCCTCTCTCTGTGTGGAGCTCGGGGTATTGTGGGTGCTAGGAGGTGGAGAGGTAAGCACGTGGTCAACGTGGCTTACCGTATTCTTCTTCTTTGCGTTGGTCTATTTGATTTGGCAGGAGAGGAACGAGAGGAGGTTTGGCCAGAGCCGTCGAGATCCTCATTCGGTTACTTTCCAGGGGATAGGTCTTGTTCGTGATATTATCTCTCATAGATGGCCCGCTCGTTCTCTATCTACTGTGGCTCTTCGTCGTATTTGGAGGATAGCTTGGTAGTTCCTTTTTTGTTTGTATCTTTCTAGGCTTTGTAGCTTTGGTAGCCATTTGTTCGTAGGCTTTGTTTTCCTACTTTTGCTCTTTGTTACGTTGTTTGGTGCACCATTCTATATGGTTGTCGGGTATTGGCCAGCCTTTCTTGGTCACTCTTATTTTATTAATGCAATTGACTTTTCCCAAAAAAAAAAAAAACAACTCGAAACAAATTGTAGCTTCATTCTTGACTCGTTTGAATATGGAAGCAACTTGTAAAAACTTGTAGCTTCATTCTTGAGTGTTTGAACAAGGAAGCTACTTGTAAAAACTTGAAGCTTTATTCTTGAATGTTTGAACATGGAAGCAGCTTGTAGCTTCATTTTAACTCGTTTGAACATGAAAACAATGTTAAACAACTTGTAGCTTAATTATGCACTCGTTTGAAGAGAAAAACAACTCGAAACAACTTGTAGCTTCATTCTTCACTTTTGAACACAGAAGCAAATTGTAGCTTTATTTTGACTCGTTCGAACATGAAAACAACTTGAAACAACTTGTAGCTTCATTATGCAATCGTTTGAAGAAAAAACAACTTGAAACAACTTGTAGCTTCATTCTTGACTCGTTTGAACATGGAAGCAACTTGTAAAAACTTGTAGCTTCATTCTTGACTGTTCGAACACGGAAGCAACTGGTAGCTTCATTTTGTCTCGTGTGAGCATGAAAACAACTTGATACAACTTGTATCTTCATTATGCACTCGTTTGAAGCAAAAAAAACAACTCGAAACAACTTGTAGCTTCATTCTTGACTCGTTTGAACATGGAAGCAACTTGTACAAACTTGTAGCATCATTCTTAACAGTTTGAACACGGAAGCAATTTGTAGCTTCATTTTGACTGGTTTGAACATGAAAGAAATTTAAAACAACTTGTAGCTTCATCATACACTCGTTTGAAGAGAAAAACAACTCGAAACAACTTGCAGTTTCATTCTTCAGTCGTTTGAACATGGAAGCAACTTGTAACAACTTGTAGCTTCATTCTTGAGTGTTTGAACATGGAAGCACCTTGTAGCTTCATTTTGACTTGTTTGAACATGAAAACAACTTTAAACAACTTGTATCTTCATTATGCACTCATTTGAAGAAAAAACAACTCGAAACAAATTGTAGCTTCATTCTTGACTCGTTTGAATATGGAAGCAACTTGTAAAACCTTGTAGCTTCATTCTTGAGTGTTTGAACACGGAAGCAACTTGTAAAAACTTTTTTTTTGGGAAAAGTCAATTGCATTAAATAAAAATGATTGGCCAACAAGGCAGGCCAGTACCCAACAACCATTACTGAAGGTGCACCAATAGCACGATATAGAAAAACTAATAAAAGAGATACTATGGAGCCGACTACCAAGCAACCTTCCAAATATGCCTAACAATGACAGCAGATAAGGAATGAGGCGGCCAACGCTGGGAGATGATGTCACGAACAAGACCAACCCCCTGAAAAGTAATCGTGTGTGGATCTCGACGCCTCTGACCGAATCTCCTCTCATTACACTCCTTCAAGAGTAACTAGACCCACGCAGCTAGAAAGATACGATATGCCACGTTAACCACATGCTTAACTCTCCACTTTCTGCCACCCAAAGAATACCCGAACTCCACTCAGAGTGGGGCCGACAAAATTTTATCTCCCTCCTAGCAATAGCGATACACCTACTAGAGTAAGGGCACATGAAGAATAAGTGAGAACGAGACTCGAGCGCCATCCCACAAAGGACATAAATACCATCTACATGTTGCGGCCAAGGCTTATCCATAGTCGACAAACGCTCCTGGATAGCCAACCATAAGACGAAGGAGTGCCTAGGAATCTTCCCGGGGCCACGAAGGAGAGGGGCCACGAATGTAAGTAGGATATGTACTAAGGAACCGGAGAGCGGACGAAGAAGAATAGGAACCTGAGCTATGCGGTCGCCAGGAGATGCGATCCTGGCCTCCATTAATAGAAGGGAGGGCAGAAACAACATGCTGAAACTCAGGACGATCAACCACCTTCCAAACCCAATGACCATCAGAAATAACAGAGCCAAGGCATGCACATCAATGTCGGTCCAAAGAGGCGCTCTAGGCAAAGAATGCCTAATCAAACCCATAGGGTGCCAAGGATCCGACCATCTATCCTGTCAATCAAAGAGGAGCATTGAGCCACCGTGAGCTTCGACGAAGACAAAGGGACTCCCAAATACCTCACAGGGAGCTGGACCTCCTGAAACCCTAATAATTGCTCAACCTGTGCCCCCTGCTCCATAGCACTCGCCGAGATAAAAAAAATTGCTCTTCCCAGGGTTAGCGTGCAACCCCGAAAGAGAATCAAAGATATCAATACTACTCTTAAACAACTTGAAGCTTTATTCTTGAGTGTTTGAACATGGAAGCAGCTTGTAGCTTCATTTTGACTCGTTTGAACATGAAAATAACTTTAAACACCTTGTAGCTTCATTATGCACTCGTTTGAAGAGGAAAAACAACTCGAAATAATTTGTAGCTTCATTCTTGACTCGTTTGAACATGGAAGCAACTTGTAAAAACTTGTAGCTTCATTCTTCACTTTTGAACACATAAGCAAATGGTAGCTTTATTTTGACTCGTTCGAACATGAAAACAACTTGTAGCTTCATTATGCACATGTTTGAAGAAAAAACAACTCGAAACAACTTATAGCATTATTCTCGACTCATTAGAACATGGGAGCAACTTGTAAAAACTTGTAGCTTCATTCTTGACTGTTTGAACATGGAAGCAACTTGTAGCTTCATTTTGACTCGTGTGAACATGAAAACAACTTGTAGCTTCATTATGCACTCGTTTGAAGAAAAAACAACTCGAAACAACTTGTAGCTTCATTCTTGACTCGTTTGAACATGGAAGCAACTTCTAAAACTTGTAGCTTCATTCTTGACTGTTTGAACACAGAAGTAACTTGTAAAAACTTGTAGCTTTATTCTTGAGTGTTTGAACACGGAAGCAACTTGTAGCTTCATTTTGACTAGTTTGAACATGAAAACAACTTTAAACAACTTGTAGCTTCATTATGTACTCGTTTGAAGAAAAAAAGAACTTGAAACAACTTGTAGCTTCATTCTTGACTCGTTTGAACATGGAAGCAACTTGAAATAACTTGTAGCTTCATTATGCACTCATTTGAAGAAAAAAACAACTCGAAACAAATTGTAGCTTCATTCTTGACTCGTTTGAACATGGAAGCAACTTGTAAAAAGTTGTAACTTCATTCTTGAGTGTTTGAACACGGAAGCAACTTGTAAAAACTTGGAGCTTTATTCTTGAGTGTTTGAACATGGAAGCAGCTTGTAGCTTCATTTTGACTCGTTTGAATATGAAAACAACTTTAAACAACTTGTAGCTTCATTATGCACTCATTTGAAGAGAAAAACAACTCGAAACAACTTGTAGCTTCATTCTTGACTCATTTGGACATGGAAGCAACTTGTAAAAACTTGCAGCTTCATTCTTCACTTTTGAACACAGAAGCAGATTGTAGCTCTATTTTGACTCGTTCGAACATGAAAACAACTCGAAACAATTTGTAGCTTCATTATGCACTCGTTTGAAAAAATATACAACTCAAAACAACATGTAGCTTCATTCTTGACTCATTTGAAAATGGAAGCAACTTGTAAAAACTTGTAGCTTCATTCTTGACTGTTTGAACATGGAAGAAACTTGTAGCTTCATTTTGACTGGTGTGAACATGAAAATGACTTGAAACAACTTGTAGCTTCATTATGCACTCGTTAGAAGAAAAAACAACTCGAAACAACTTGTAGCTTCATTCTTGACTCGTTTGAACATGGAAGCTGATACGAATTACATATAAGGATGGACGTAAATTCGCAGGTACTGCAGCGGAAATATTTTTGATCCTTACGACACTCGAATATATGTAACGCTCGTTAGAAAATAACCGAAAGTAAGGCAATTCAGCTTACGTAAACAAAAACAATATGAAAGTGATTTATCAAACTAGACCTATAGTTTGATAAGGTAATCTTTCCCCAAGACCTATTGATATGATCCTCTCCGAAAGATGATCAATTTTGCAGAAACGATTTGAATGATGTTCGAAATGTAAGTGATGACGAGTAATGTAACCGAGATGGATGAATTTTGGCGGATGAAACGGTCCTTAACCCGACAAAAGTGTAATGGCGAACTCTACCAAGATAATTAGAACCCAACAATTATACGTTCGACGAACCTTGGAATCAAAGGGAAAAACGAAACTTCGGGTGATAAACAAAGTGCTATTTTATATATATCAAAACCGAAACAATAAGTTATTAAACTTATGCAAATACAAAGTATTTATGAGTCTTTCAAAATGTGTCCTTACAAAAAAACGAAAATGCTCCTTATATAGGTGAGAGGAACTTCTAAATCCTGGGTAATCCGCAGTGGTTTATTTCTCATTCTGACTACTCCGATACTTGCGATTTGCCTCGGACCTCTGATCATAGCCCGCTTATCTTTGGTATTGGTAGCTTGTCCCGTCGTAGGGGTAAGATGTTCAGGTTTGATAACTTTCTGGCCGATTCTGATGACTTCCTGCCTGCTGTCTTTGGTATTTGGCATCATCTTATTGTGGGAGCCCCCTTCTATGCGATCTGCCGGAAGTTAGATGCCCTTAAGCATGTTTTTCGCGCTATGAGGAAGAGGAAAGGGGACTTGGCTATTAATGTGGCTTCAGCGTCAGCTTTCTTTTCTGCAGCCCAGTCTATCCTTAGAGAGTTTCCTTTGTCGACTACGCTACGCTTAGAAGGGTGTTGCGGTGGGTGTTCTCTTCCATTGTTTCCCGGGAGCGATCCTCGCTCAGTAACGGCCAAGCTAGCGTGGCTCAAGGATGGGGACCCGGTGTTACGCTTTCTTCTTCGGAGGGTTGCCTCAAGGAGGGCTCGTTCGCGGATTTTTAGGAGTGGTTTCGAGGTGGCATTGAGCTGTCGATCCTGTTCTCATTCGGGATGAGGTAGTTGGGTTCTATGAGAGGTTATTGGGTTCTTCGGATCGGGTTCACCTATATCGTATAATCGTGTGAGACCCTTTGTCTCTTCTTCTCTTCCTCCCGATGTTGCGTTACATATGATCGACCGTTTACGATGAGGAGGTTCGCTCGCTTTCTTTGGGTTCGATATGAATTCGGCTCCAGGCCCTGATGGGTTTAATGCCGCTTTTTATCGACGTGCCTGGCCGATTGTTGGGGGTGAGATTACTTACGCTATTAAACATTTTTTCTCCTCGGGTCAATTTGTCAGGCAGATCAATACTACCCTTATATCTCTTGTTCCTAAAGTTTCTTTGCCGAGGAGCATGTCTGACTTTAGACCGATTTCTTGTTGTAACCTTTTATATAAGGCTATTTCTAAGATTATGGTCCATCGTATGCGTGATAGCCTTGATTCCTTGATTGATCCAGCTCAGACAGCTTTTATTCCTGGGAGAAGGATTAGTGATAATATCCTTCTCGCCCAGGAGCTTCTTCATGGTTATGGGCAAAGAGGGATGCCGAGTCGGTGTGTCTTTAAGGTTGATCTTATGAAAGCTTACGACACTGTTGAATGGGAATTTGTTTTGATTGCTCTGCAATGTATGGGGTTCCACCAGACGTTTATTGCTTGGGTCGGGAGTGTATCACCACTCCGGCTTACTCGATCTCCTTGAATGGGGATGCCGAGGGTATCTTTAGAGGCCGTAGGGGGCCGAGGCAGGTGACCCTATCTCTCCGTATCTGTTTGTTATTGTTATGGAGGTCCTCCATGGTATTATCGCCCATGAGATCGCTCGGACTCCGGGGTTCGATTCCACTGAAGTGTTTGGCAACACGCACCTTCATGCTTGCTTTTGCCGATGACCTCCTCCTTTTCGTAATCCCGATGTTGTCTCTGTCGGTGTTCAAGAAAAGTATTGAGATCTTTGCTTCCGTTTCGGCTCCGGCCAACCCGAGTAAGAGTAATATCTTTCTATCAGCTAGTGCTCAGGTGCAGGGGGCCCAGTTCCAGCAGTTGTTAGGGTTTCAGCTAGGTCAGCTTCCTGTGAGGTATTTGGGAGTTCCCTTGATTACTTCAAAGCTGACAATTGCTATGTGTTCCCCTTTGATTGATTCGATTGATGGTCGTCTGAGTTCGTGGGCTAGTATTGCTCTTTCCATGGCAGGTCGGTGCCAGCTTATTCGCTCTGTCTTATCTTCTTTACATATTTATCAATGGTAGTTTTATTTTGCCTAAGGGCGTTCTCTCTTTAATTGAGAAACGTATCAGGCGGTTCCTCGCGAGGTTCTCATGATTCGGGCCTGGCCAAGGTGGCCTGGCTAAGGTTTGCTTGGATGTGGATTGTGGGGGCCGTGGCATCATTCCGTTGAGGCTCCAGAATCAGGCGCTGATGGCTCATCATATCTGGGCTCTTATCACGGGCTCTAATCGCTCTGTCTGGGTTAATTGGGTTCGGACTTTTAAGTTGCAGCAGTGTTCTTTTTGGGACCTTAGTGTTTCTCCTGCTTCAGCTTGGTATTGGCGTCAGCTTCTGAAACTGCGTCCCCTTGTTATGGGAGCATTTCAGTATTCCATTGGAGATGGCTCATCCTTCTTCTTGTGGTCGGACCCCTGGCATTCTATGGGTGTGATTAGGCATTCTGTTCCTAGAGCTCCTCTGTGGTCCGGCATCGACGTGGGTGCTAGGCTTGATTCGGTTATTGTTGAGGGTTCTTGGGAGTGGCCGGTGGCGGATAGGCCCGAGCTTTTGCAGATTACTTCTGCTTTGCCACATATTAATGGGGGTCAGGATCGCGTTTTATGGAGACCGCTTAGTTCGGGGATTTTTTCATCCTCTTCTGCTCTTCGGTTCCTCAGAGGTTATTCGCCCCCTGTTCCTTGGGCTCCGCTCTTGCACGGACCGGGAAAGATCCCAAGACACTCTTTCATCCTCTGGTTGGCTATTCAGGAGCGGTTATCGACTATGGATAAGCCTTGGCTTCAGCATATTGATGGGATTTGTGTTCTTTGTGGTATGGCGGTAGAGACGCACTCCCACCTTTTCTTTCAGTGCCCTTATTCTAGGAGGTGTATTTCTATTGCTAGGAGGGCCGTTCGCTTTCGTTGGCCCCATTCTGTGTGGAGCTCGGGGGTATTGTGGGCTGCTAGAAGGTGGAGAGGTAAGCACGTGGTCAACGTGGCTTACCGTATTCTTCTTGCTGCGTTGGTCTATTTGATTTGGCAGAGAGGAACGAGAGGAGGTTTGGCGAGCCGTCGAGATCCTCATTCGGTTACTTTCCGTGGATAGGTCTTGTTCGTGATATTATCTCTCATAGATGGCCCGCTCGTTCTCTATCTACTGTGGCTCTTCGTCGTATTTGGAGGATAGCTTGGTAGTTCCTCTTTTGTTTGTATCTTTCTAGGCTTTGTAGCTTTGGTAGCCATTTGTTCGTAGGCTTAGTTTTCCTTCTTTTGCTCTTTGTTTCGTTGTTTGGTGCACCATTCTATATGGTTGTCGGGTATTGGCCAGCCTCTCTTGGCCACTCTTATTTTATTTATGCAATTGACTTTTCCCAAAAAAAAAAAAAACTTCTAAATAATGATAACACCAAAAGAAAGTTTAAGACTAAAATGAGAAGAACAAAATGATGGTGTTGGCCATGATTTGAAGCTTGCAACGGCTAGTGAGGTGATGATCATGGTCAAGACTTTTGAAAATGGACCAAGACTTGTACTAACATTATCATTATGTGTGGAAGACTAAAATGGTGATGATGATGGCTAAGACTTTTGAAAATGGACCAAGACTTGTATCATGTGTAGAAGACTTTGTGAAACTTTCTTCTTTGTTCTTCTTTATTCCAACGACTAGTAGCTTGAATTTGGGCCGAAATTCTTCATCCCATAATGATGCCCGGATCATGTATCTTGATGACATTGATAGGTACTTTGCTTTTGACGTCTGTCTCGATCGGTTTCTTAGCCAATTCTCTTTCCCAAATAATTTGAACTAGACCGTTGATGGAGTCTTTGAATCTTTTAGCTCTTGCCCTTGTGATTGGTCCGAAGGGTACTTGAATCGGTTCCTTTACATTCTCTAGTGTGTTCGCATCATTCCCCTCCTCTTGAAGAGGATTTGACCTCAAATCCATTTCGTCACCTGCATCAAAACAGCTTAAGTCAGCCACATTAAAAGTAGCACTGACATTATACTCACCTGGCAAATCCAATTTGTAGGCATTGTCGTTGACGCGCTCCAGGACTTGGAAAGGACCATCTCCCCGCAGAAGTAGCTTAGATCGTCGTTGTTTAGGAAATATTTCTTTTCACATATGTAACCAAACCCAATCTCCTGGTTCAAAAATTAGCTTTTGGCGCCCTTTGTTGGCTTGTTTTGCATATTGCTCAGTCCTTCTTTCAATGTTTAAGCACGTCTGCTCGTGTATTTTCCTGACAAACTCAGCCTTTTTAGCACCATCTAGATTAACAAACGTGATGTTGTTGATAGCTCGACAATCAATACACATTCTCCAAGTAGAATCCTTTTTCGGTACGAGCAACACGGGGACGGCACAGGGGCTTAAACTCTCTCGTACATGGCCTTTGCTCAGGAGTTCGGTTACTTGCCTCTGAATTTCTTTTGTTTCTTCTGGATTAGCTCGATACGCCGGTCGGTTCGGGATTTGTGCTCCAGCAATGAAGTCTATTTGATGTTCGATACCGCGAATTGGAGGTAATCCGGGTGGGGCCTCATCTGGAAAGATATCTTGGTATTCCTATAAAAGAGAAGAAACAACATCGGGTAAAGAGCTCTTAAGCTCGTTAGTCGTTAGTAGTGTCTTTCTAAACAAGATTACAATTATGGGTTGATGCTCTTTTATTGCCCGTTCTATTTCTCCCGCCTTAGCGTAGAGGCTTATTTTAGAACTTTCGTTTTGTTTTCCTTGATCTCGGCATTCCTTCTTAGATCGTCCGCTTCTTGCATTTTGAGTTGGTCCTTGTAGACTTCTTGCGGTGTTAAAGGGGCAAGGGTAATTTGGCGTTGATTAAAATCGAACGAGTACTTATTAGAATACCCATTGTGCATTACATGCCGATCGAATTGCCAGGGCCGTCCTAGCAACAAATGTCCGGCTTGCATTGGTACGACATCACAGAGTATTTCGTCATGATACTTACCGATCCGAAATGCTACTAAAACTTTTTTAGTGACTTTAGTTTCGCCACTATTATTCAACCATTGTAGTTTATATGGTTTCGGATGTTTTGTAGTAGGTAGTCCGGGTTTTTCTACCATTATGGTGCTTGCGACGTTCGTGCATGACCCTCCGTCTATAATCATGCTACAAACTTTATCCTTTACGTAACATCGTGTATGGAATAGGTTCTCCGATTGCTCGTTCGTTTCATCCTTCGCTTGTATGCTTAAAGCTCTAGGAGCGACTAAGGTGATGTCTGTTGGTAACTCATCCTCAGATCCGTCCTTCGGCTGAACATTGTCCTCGTTGTCACTCTTGGACTCAATATCTCTGTTAGGTCATATGATCATTACCCATTGATTTGGACAATTATTTGCATAATGTCCTCTTCCATGGCATCGATGGCATTGAATATCACGAGTACGATTAAGATTGGGACTCGGTTGAACTTGCTTTTTTGGTTCATTTGCTTCGGCCGTGGGTTTTGACGTAGAGGGTCCCCCATCAAATTTTCATGAAGGATTCTTTCCATTCGAAGTATAATGATTTGGGGTTGCTTTCCAAGTAGAGGTATTAGGAGTAGTTCGAGTGTTACCTCTTCTTTTGAGTTGATTTTCGATTTTGATTGCCATGTGCACCATTTCTTCTACTTCAAAATAAGGATGGAGTTCCACCATGTTTTGTATTTCACGATTTAGTCCTGATAAGATCACCATGGTAGCCTCTTGGTCTTCTTCAATGTTAGCTCGGATAATCAAAATTTCCATTTCCTTGAAATATTCTTCAACACTTTTAGTACCTTGACGTAGCGTTTGTAAACGGTTGTAGAGTTCTCGATAGTAATAGTTTGGTACAAACCGTTTTCTCATCAATGTCTTCATCTCTTCCCACGTCTCAATAGGAGGCTCACGATATCGTCTTCGGTTGTTCACCATTTGATCCCACCAAATGATGGCGTAATCGGTGAACTCAATGGCCGCCATCTTCACTTTCTTTAGGTTCGAGTAGTTATGACATTCGAACATGAGTTCGACTTTCCTTTCCCAATCAAGATATGCTTCGGGGTCACTCTTACCTTGAAATGGAGGGACGTTGAGTTTGATATTGCTCAAGTTTCCATCTTGACGATTATCCTCATTGTTACCTCATCGATGTCTTCTTGGGTTTCTTTCGAAATCCTCTTCATCCGAGTATTCATCATTAACTCGCAAGGCACGCCTTGGGAGAAATGTTCGTCTAGCTTGAGGGTTCTCTATTTGTTCTATGCGTGCATGCATAGGTTCAAGTTGAACTTTAAGTTTAGTATCAAACATTTGCTCTATTTGCTCCATCATAGTTGCTATGTCGAACTTTTGGGAATTTTCTTCGGCTTCGGTCATGATGTTCACGTGATTAAGAGGTGGTATGAGGGTAAGGTATGGTTGAAATATTATGAAGATAGGAAGGCTAAGAACTCGTGTATATGGTACGATAAATTTTGGTAATAGGGTGAAGGAAGGTAAGGGAGATAATAAGGATGAAGGTATGAAATATATATATATATATATATATATATATATATATATATATATATATAGAGAGAGAGAGAGAGAGAGAGAGAGAGAGAGAGTTGATATAGGATGATGTAGTATGGTAGAGATGATGATAAAATGAAATGAATCAAACCGTGTGTACGGATGGTGAGGAAATCGAAATGATGAAGATGATGTTGGAACGGCTCCAAGTCTCCGATGCCAAATGATATGATCCTCTCCGAAAGATGATCAATTTTGCGGAAACGATTTGAATGATGTTCGAAATGTAAGTGATGATAAGTAACGTAACCGAGATGGATGAATTTTGGCGGATGAAACGGTCCTTAACCCGACAAAAGTGTAATGGCGAACTCTAGCAAGATAACTAGAACCCAACAATTATACGTTCGACGAACCTTGGAATCAAAGGGAAAAACGACACTTCGGGTGATAAACGAAGTGCTATTTTATATATATCAAAACCGAAACAATAAGTTATTAAACTTATGCAAATACAAAGTATTTATGAGTCTTTCAAAATGTGTCCTTACAAAAAAACGAAAATGCTCCTTATATAGGTGAGAGGAGCTTCTAAATAATGATAACACCAAAAGAAAGTTTAAGACTAAAATGAGAAGAACAAAATGATGGTGTTGGCCATGATTTGAAGCTTGCAACGGCTAGTGAGGTGATGATGATGGTTAATACTTTTGAAAATGGACCAAGACTTGTAGTAACATTATCATTATGTGTGGAAGACTAAAATGGTGATGATGATGGCTAAGACTTTTGAAAATGGACCAAGACTTGTATCATGTGTAGAAGACTTTGTGAAACTTTCTTCTTTGTTCTTCTTTATTCCAACGGCTAGTAGCTTGAATTTGGGCCGAAATTCTTCATCCCATAATGATGCCCGGATCGTGTATCTTGATGACATTGATAGGTACTTTGCTTTTGACGTCTGTCTCGATCGGTTTCTTAGCCAATTCTCTTTCCCAAATAATTTGAACTAGACCATTGATGGAGTCTTTGAATCTTTTAGCTCTTGCCCTTGTGATTGGTCCGAGGAGTACTTGAATCGGTTCCTTTGCATTATCTAGTGTGTTCGCATCACCTATTGAGAATCGATTAAATTACAACTCAAAAACGTGTCGAATTATAACCAAGGTTTTGATGAAATCATTCAACAAGAAGTAATACAAAGTGTAGTTCGTTTTTAACATTCAAGATGCTTTGAAAGGGCTGAAGATGTGGCCTATAAATAGCCATTACAAGATCAAATAAGATCAAACTAAAATCAAGCAAATATTAAACTAATCTATCAAGACTTTGACAAAGAAAAGGAATCAACAACAAGCTTGGCCACTTCCTTACATTTCGAGCGTGAGGTAGTTCAAAGGAGGAGACAAAATATTTCCCATGTGATACTCTTTTTTAAGACTTTGACAAAGGATTGAAAATGGAAGCAACTCCTTGGCATTTTCCTCCTTGTTCGGCCGAGTTTGGTGAGGTGTGGAGTGATCCAAATCTCCTTATCTTTGATTCTCTTGTGGTGGGCTTTGAAAATAAAAAGAAATCTTGAAACTAGAGGGGACAAAGATCCTCATGGATCTTCAAACACAATAGGCCGAATCTCCCCCTAATGTGGCCAATTAGTATGCATAAACATGCATACGTATGCATGTTTGATACGTCTAAGTTATCCCGGTTCCGATTATTAAGATCGTTCCCATTTCCGCATTTGTTTTCTCACCGAAGTACGTAGGTGCATGTGCATGCAACGTGGTATCGTCACTTATGTCAATTCTTACTTTATTTGGAGGTGTCAATATCGCATCATCTCCTCCCCCTTTGAAAGGAATTGACCTCAATTCAGTGATTCCCTCGTCGTCAAGGTAAGAAGATAGATCACCTATGTTAAAAGTGGCGTGTACTCCATAATCGCCCGGAAGTTCTACCTTATATGCATTGTCGTTCACTTTACCCACGATTTTGTAAGGTCCCTCGGCCCTCGGCATAAGTTTGTTCTTGCGTTTACTAGGAAATCTCTCTTTTCTTAAGTGTACCCAAACCAAGTCGCCTACTTCGAATAGTCTCGGTTTTCTGTGATTGTTGGATTTCCGTTTGTATGCATCATTCACCTCTTTGATTCAATCATGTATTTGTCCGTGTAACTTGATCATTGATTTAAGTTTAGATTCCGCATCTTTGTGTACCAACTCGTCCTTCGGCAATGGAATCAAGTCCAAGGGTATATAAGGATTTAACCCGTAAACGACTTCAAAGGGAGAATGTGCCGTGGCATGTGTAGGGGATCGGTTATAGGCAAATTCCACATGAGCAAGTTTCATGTCCCAATCCTTTTACGTTTTATTCACAAGTCCTCGCAACAACGTTCCTAGCGTTCGATTTGTGACTTTGGTTTGACCATCTGTTTGAGGATGGTGTGAAGTGCTAAACAAGAGCTTTGTTCCCACTTTCCTCCATAATGTATTCCAAAAATAGCTAAGAAATTTTGAATCCTGATCCGAAACAATAGTCTTTGGAACTCCATGTAAACGAACCACCTCTCGGAAGTATAAATCGGCCACGTTACTTGCGTCGTCGGTTTTGTGGCAAGCCACGAAATGATCCATATTTGAGAAACGATCCACAACCACCATAATAGCATCTTTACCTCGTTGAGTACGGGGTAAAGCAACGATAAAATCCATTGATACATCTTCCCACGGTCTTTCTGGAATCGGCAGAGGCATATACGATCCCGATTTGAATGAACTCTTTGAGATGTGACATGTTACGCATTTACTTAAAACATTGTAAACGTCTTTTAGTATTTTTGGCCAAAAGAAATGTTCTTTAAGTACCTCCAATGTCTTAGCCATGCCAAAGTGACCTGCTAAGCCTCCTCCGTGAGCCTCCTGAACCAACAATTCCCGAACCGCATGTTTTGGAACACATAGTCTATTTCCTTTAAATAGGAAATCATCTTGTAACATGAACTCCCCGAATGGACCAGATTTGCAACGAGTAAAAACTTCTCCAAAATCCGCATCATTATCATAATACTCCTTCAACATTTCGAAACCAAGTAACCGAACCTCCAGAGTAGAAAGTAAAGCATACCTTCTAGATAACGCATCCGCAACGACATTGTTTTTACCGTCTTTGTACTTGGATGAAAAGTGAAACGATTGTAGGAATTCCACCCACTTGGCATGCCTCGGACTCAGTTTGTGTTGTCCATTAATGTATTTCAATGATTCGTGGTCCGAGTGTAGAATAAAATATTTCGGCCGAAGGTAATGACTCCAATGATCAAGGGCCCTTACGATAACATAGAATTCTTTATCGTAAGTGCAATAATTCAACCGAGCACCGTTCAATTTCTCCGAAAAGTAAGCGATAGGTCATTTACCTTGAATAAGAACCGCTCCAATTCCAACTCCACTAGCATCACATTCTACTTCGAATGGTTGAGTAAAATCGGGTAGTGTTAGGATCGGTGCTTCGCATAATTTGGCCTTTAACTTTTCGAACGCTCCTTGGGCAGCCCCGTTCCATAAGAATGGTCCCTTTTTTAAACACTCCGTTATCGGACTTGAAATGGTGCTAAAGTCTCGAATAAACCTCCGATAAAAAGAAGCAAGTCCGTGAAATGACCTCACTTCCGTCACGGTCGTAGGGGTCGGCCAAGACTTAATTGCTTCGATTTTTGTTTGATTAACCGCCACTCCGTCCTTCGAAACGACATAGCTAAGAAAGACTATACTCTCGACTAAGAATGAACACTTCTCCTTTTTTCCATCTAGTTTTCGGTCACTCAAAGTTTCGAAAACTTGCCTTAAGTGCCCGAAATGTTCTTGTAATGATCGACTATAGATCAGGATGTCATCCAGATATACAACCACAAATTTCCCCAGAAATGGTTTAAGCACTTCATTCATCAACCTCATGAAGGTACTTGGTGCATTTGTAAGACCGAATGGCATAACAGTCCATTCATACAATCCATTTTTCGTTTTGAAGGCCGTCTTCCACTCGTCACCTTCTCGCATTCGAATTTGATGATATCCGCTTCGTAAATCAACTTTTGAAAAGACAACCGAACCATGTAGTTCGTCTAACATATCATCAAGTCTCGGGATAGGGAATCGATACTTGACGGTGATATTGTTCACGACCCGACTATCCACACACATTCACCAAGAACCATCTTTCTTAGGGACAAGTAAGACCGGAACCGCACACGGACTCAAACTCTCCCGGACATACCCGCAGTCCAAAAGTTCTTCGACTTGTCTTTGTAACTCCTTCGTCTCCTCAGGATTACATCTATCGAATGGATAGCTTGCGAAGACATCGGTTTGAGTACAATCTTCTTTCCTTTGTCTCGTAATTCATATTCATTACTCTAACCTCGATGTAAAACATCTCGGTCGAACATCCATGGTCGTCCCAAAATTACGTGGCATGCATCCATCGGGAGTACGTCACATAACACATCGTCTCTGTATGGTCCCATAGTTAAGTTGACCCGTACTTGTCTTGACACCTTCACTTTACTTCCGTCATCGAGCCAATGTAGATCATATGGTCTCGGGTGAGCCATAGTAGCTAGACCGAGTTTGGTAACCATCTCGTTTGAAGCTACATTCGTGCAACTCCCTCCGTCTATTATCAAACTACACCACTTTTCTCCGACTCGGCATTTGGAATGAAAGATTTGGTCTCTTTGCTCCGTATCACTTGGAATGATTTTGGTGTGGAGAGCTCGAAGCACTAACGCAGTATCATATTCTGGAGCGTCATAAGTCTCGCATTACACGTTCTCTTCCTCGGCCTCCATGTTAAATACGTCACCAAGTCCTTCCTTCTCGTCCTCAACTAAAAGTTCGTCTCGGACCGCAAGAGCTTTTCTTAACGTGACCACCCGTTTATTTGGACATGCATTTTGATAGTGACCAAAGCCTTGACATTTAAAGCATCGTACTTTAGCCAAGCTCGTTTCCTTGGAAACATGAGGAACCTTTGGGGGCGGGGTGCGGACTTGAAAAGGTACGGTAGGTTTCGTAGTCGAACTTGAGCCGGCACTTGCATTTCCGAATTTGTATGGGAATTCGGGTTTGGCAAACTTCAACTTGTTTTGAGCTTCTATTTTTATGCATAGTCCGCATAAAGTGTCAAAATCTCCGCAGGGGTATAATCCCACCGTATTTGCAATGTTTCGGTTTAGGCCACGTAAGAAACGTGACATTCTTTGTTCTTCATTTTCTTCGAGTTCTCCTATTAAGGCCAAGCCTTCAAATTCTTCAATGTATTCTCCCACACTTAGTTTCCCTTGCACGAACTCCGCAATTTTTCGGTATAAGGTTAACCGATGTGATGTCGGGACATACCTTTTACGTAGTTTTTTCTTCAAAGAATCCCAAGAACGGATTTTCTCTTTTCCCGCACGATCTCGTTGTGTTTTCACACCCTCGAACCATAGGGAAGCGCCCTTCCCTAACTTGAGAATCGCATATTTGCACTGTTTCTCATCGTTAAGGTTCTTGAAGTCGAACATACATTCAATCTTCCTCTCCCACTCCAAGTAGACTTTGGGATTGGTACCTCCGAAAAATTCCGGAAGTTCATTCACTTTAAATTCATCTACATGACGCGGTGAATGTGCGTCATATCCTCCTCTTCTAGCTTGAAAATGTGGTTCTTGTAAGTTATGTAGTGCCTCACGGAGTTTCTCCATGAAATCATCGGAAAAATCCATGATAAGATAGCTTAATCAAGAAAATCGCCAAGAGAATTTCGACAAGGAAATAACCTTGGTCTCCAATGCCACTAATGACACGAATTACGTATGAAATTGTACGTAAACTCGCAAGGAAATGCAGCGGAAATATTTTGTTACCTCACAACACTCGATATGTGTAACACTCGTAAGAATTAACCGAAAGTAGGGCAATTCGGCTTGCGTAAACAAGATAATATGAAAGTAAATTATCAAACTAGACCTATAGCTTGATAAGGCAATCTCTCCTCAAGACCTATTGAGAATCGATTAAATTACAACTCGAAGACACGTCGAATTATAATCAAAGTGTGCTAAAAATCATTCAACAAGAATACATACACAATGTATTTCGTTTTTTTCTTAACATTCAAGATGTCTTTGAAAGGTTGAAGATGAGGCTTTTAAATAGTCATTACAACTACAAACAAGATCAAACAAGATCAAGCTAAAAAACAAGCAAATAATAAACTAAACTATCAAGACTTTGACAAAGATAGAAAACAACACATGCTTGGCTTCTTCCTTTGTATTTCGGCCGTGGGGTAGCTCAAGGGATGAGATAAAATCTTTCCCATGTGATATCCTTTTGTAACACTTTGACAAGGACTTGAAAATGAAAGCAAATTCTTGGCATCTTCTTCCTCCTTGTTCGGCCGATTTGGTGAAGTGTGGAGTGAGCCAAATCTCTATCTTTGATTTTATTGTGGTGGACTTTGAAAATGAAAGCAAACTTGAAAGTAGTGGGGACAAAGATCCTTCATGGATCTCCCATCACAATCGGCCGAAATCTCCCTCTAATATGGCCGATTTTGTATGCATGAACATGCATACGTATGCATATTTTGATACGTCTAAGTTATCCCGGTTCCGATTATTAAGATCGTTCCCATTTCCACATTTGTTTTCTCACCGAAGTAGGTAGGTGCATGTGCATGCAACGTGGTATCGTTACTTATGTCAATTCTTACTTCGTTTGGAGATGTCACAATCGCATCAAGAGCCAAAAAGATAGTGACGCCAAATCTTGAGCGCAAAAACAACTGCCGCTACTCCAAATTGTGGGTAGGGTAGTTGAGCTCATACGGCCTCAACTGTCTCGATGCATACGCAATAGTCTTGTCATGCTGCATCAACACGCACCCAAGACCCTAACCCGAAGCATCGCTATAAATAGCAAAATCCTCGTTGCCACACGGCAACACTAAAATCGGGGCTGAAGTCAAATGTGTAACACCCCCAAGTTATTCAGGGTGTATTACAGCGCCGTGAACCCCACCGAGGGACCCACAAGGCTAATCATACGCGGAACTATAAAATTTTACCGAGAAGGTCCAAATACAATGAAATGAAAGATGATACAAAGGGTATTCAAAACATGTCCAATGTATCCAAATACATCATGGTACAAAATCAAAACCTCGGCACATAGGCCGGAACATCAAGGAAGATGGAAAACAATACTCGAGTATTAAACAACCATTCCAGTACAACAACACTGAATGGAAAACTCAAAACATAACCGGAGAGAAGACACAGTATCACACTTTCCCACCATCTTCATGCCGACCCGATACCTGCCTGTCCACTCTCCTGGAACCTGAAATACATAAAAAGAATTTCCCCCATAAAGGGGTTAGCCGTCGAAAAGCTAGTGCAAGTATATCAAGTATGAAACACAATACTCCTCGACAATAAAGTAAATATAACCGTCAATTCATCAATTCAAGACTAGTATTCCGGAATAACTAAATCTCATAGCATCACATCAATACATATATGAATACCGTGGAACCGCACCAGAGGCTACGGAATCCTCAGAGGACTCATCGGTCCATCCAAGAGTGGTTCGTTCATATCATCCGTGGAATCGCACCAGAGGCTACGAAACCCTCAGGGGACCCGTCGGCCCGCCCCAGAGTGGATATAAATAATCATGCCATTAATATATCTTACTTTCAAAGTCGAGAACGTACAATCATAAATATATACTTGCCTTTGAGACATCGAGAAATCAAACGGAAAAAGGGTATGAGTTCGGTAGGTCCAAGAACGCGCTTCTGGCACCGAAACGATTCGCAAGAAATATGATAATCAATTATCCATATTCAAATTACACGGAGAAACTCCTGAAACCCATCTACGATTCATGAAAACACACGGATAAACAACTAGAGGTTGGAAAATCGTCCAAACTCCCACAAGTCCGAAAACGGCACAATCCAATCCGTAAAATCGTAGGAAAAACATGCATACGGGATAGATACATCATAATCTCAAGGTCCTCAAGCTTCAAAACGGATAAATCGGATGAATCTATGAAAAACCCCAAAATTCCCAAAAATAGGGTTCTAAGGATTTTTACCTTGATTCGGAGGATAGAGATGTGCTAGATGATGCAAAAACCTTGTTATCCAACCCAAGGTGACGATATCTGAAAAAGGACCGCCTTAAATCGCCCCAAATCGCCTCTCCCGAGCTCTCCCGATCGGAAAAGTGGAAATGATGTGAAATAACAAGTGCAGGGGTTGACTGTCCCCTTATATACTTTCCCAGTCTAGCGCACGCTACGCCTCAATATTAGCGTGCGCTAACAGGTCACCTGGTAGTCCAGTGGCTACTGTCATAAGACGTTAGCGCGCGCTACGAAACATCCCTAGCGTGCGCTAACTGGTGTCCTGCCAAAATCTCAGTTCACTATCTCAGTCCGCTAGCGTGTGTTAATACTGAGCACTAGCGTGCGTTACACAACACATATAGTGTACGCTAGCCGCTGCCTAGCGTGCGTTACCTGCTAGTCCAGAAAGTCTGAAACCTCACTGCTTCTGCCGACTCAGTCTGTTAGCGCGCGCTACGCTATGGCTTAGCGTGCGTTATGCAACAGATTTAGCATGCGCTAGCCGAAGCCTAGCGTACGCTACCTGATAGTCCAGAAACCTGGCAACCTCACTGCCTCTGCCGACCAGCCCATTAGCGTGTGCTATGGACGGATGTTAGCGTGCGCTACTAACCACGAATAGTGCGCGCTAACGAACTCCTAGCGTACGTTAATCCGCCAGTCCAGAGAGCAGTTCGAGTTACTGGTTCTGACCTGACTGATCCCTTAGCGCGTGCTACGGCTCAAATCTAGCGTGCGCTAATCAAGCAGAATTAGCGTGCGTTAGCCTAGGCCTAGCATGCGCTATGTCTCTGGCCCAAAACACTTCTGCAAGGTCTAAACAACATGATAGAGACCCAAACAAGATGCAAAACTCAATAACAATATCAACAACATCTCCATGCATTTACAGAGCGACAAAATACGGAGAACGGCAAAGTCAAACAGTTAATAAAAGTACGGGTATTACAAAATGCCTCTTCAACTCCTCAAAACTCGACTGCCTTTCGTCATTCCAGACGAACTTCTCGGATTTCTGAAGCAACTGTGTAAGTGGTCGAGCCAGTTTTGAGAACCCCTCGACGAACCTACGGTAGTAGCCAGCCAAACCCAAGAAACTACGGATCTCCTTCACATTCTTAGGCGGTGCCCAATCCAGCACTGCCTCAATCTTCTATGGATCCACACGGACCCCCTCAAATGAAATCACGTGACCCAGAAACATAACCTCCTTCAGCCAGAACTCACATTTCGAGAACTTCTGATACGGATTCTCTATCGATACAGCGGCAAGCTATTTTGACGAGCGGAAGCAAAGAAGAAAGCGTCGAGGCGATAACAACGATTCGCTCTGGCAATAACATCAAGCTAGCGGTATGCGCACGCGATAGGAAATGATGACGGCAGCTCGATACAGCAACAAGACATGATCTGGCCGAATGGGAATGATTCGAAACAGGCAACCTCCAAACAGGGGCATTCGAAACAGCAAGTTTCGGTCAGATGCTAATTGAAAACAGGAAACAAGTTCGAACGATCGAACAGCACTTAATGCGAAATCCCGAACAAGTACAACCCTATATCAAAAACAAGAAGAATATCGAAACAGGACAAGAAACAGTTGTTATATCGAACTAGACCTATAATTCGATAAATTGATTTCTTCTCAAGACCTATTGAGAATCAATCAGATTAAGATTCGAAAACACGTCGAATAATAATCAAAGTTTTGAAGGAAACTCGTCCAACACTTAAATAATACACAAGGTATGTTATTTTATCATTCAATAATCTGCCTCATTACAACTCCATCACCACTATTTATAGGCAAAAGTAGCCTGCCAAGATAATCTAAACTATTAGAAGCTGATCTTTAAAATAAGAAAAAGAAAATACAAGGTTCCCCACGTCACTTGCAAACAAGAGTAAAAGATGGGTTTTGTCTCCAAGGTGATAGCCGCCTTTCACATTGCATGTAGCCGAGATTCCTACTGCTTTTATAATAAAGAAAGTGTTGAAATTCTTTTATTGCTTTGCTTTTACCACTTGGACCCTTTTCCCCAAGATGCAAGTTGCCCATGTTTAAGTTACTCCAAGTCCGGTTATCAAGGTAACTCCGGGTCTCGTATCCGTTTTCTCGCCTAAGTATGTTGGAGTATAGTCGAGGTGTTTTACGTCAATCCTTACTTCGTCTTCTTCGCTTGGAGTAGTCGGTTTCGTATAATTCCCTCCTTCTTTAAAAGGAATTGTCCTCAATTCCGCAATCCCATCGTCGTCAAGATCAGGAGATAGATCACCTATGTTGAAAGTAGCGTGCACTCCATAATCACCTGGAAGTTCTAACTTGTAAGCATTGTCGTTCACCTTCGCAACTATTTTAAATGGTCCCTCAGCTTGTGGCATTAACTTATTCTTACGCTTACTCGGG
This sequence comes from Orobanche coerulescens, assembly GCA_033398695.1. Taxonomy (NCBI): domain Eukaryota; kingdom Viridiplantae; phylum Streptophyta; class Magnoliopsida; order Lamiales; family Orobanchaceae; genus Orobanche; species Orobanche coerulescens. Next base: position 98,441,470 of record CM065811.1, on the reverse strand, counting down.
AATCATTCTTTCCTCAAATGCACCCAAACTAAATCCCCAACCTTGAATACTCTTGGTTTTCTTTGTTTGTTCGATTTTCTTTTGTACGTATCATTTATCTCCTTGATTCGGTTACGCACCTGTTCGGTGTAATTTCATCATCGATTTTAGTTTCGACTCCGCGTCCTTATGCACCAATTCGTCATTCGGTAATGGAATTAAGTCTAGCGGTATGTAAGGATTCAGGCCGTAAACTACTTCGAATGGAGAATGCGCCGTGGCACGAGTAGGAGAATGGTTATAAGCAAACTCCGCATGTGCCAGTTTTAGATCTCAGTCCTTTTGTGTCTTGCCTACCAGGCCTCGCAACAGTGCTCCCAGGGTTCGATTAGTCACTTCAGTTTGCCCGTCGGTTTGAGGGTGGTGCGAAGTGCTAAACAAGAGTTTTGTTCCCACCTTTATCCATAGGGTGTTCCAAAAGTAGCTGAGAAATTTGGAGTCTCGATCGGAAACAGTAGTCTTCAGAATCCCATGTAAACGTACCACCTCTCGAATATATAAGTCGGCCACATTGCTTGCATCGTCTGTCTTGTGGCACACTACAAAATGAGCCATTTTCAAAAAACGATCTACGACTACTATAATCGCATCCCTCCCTCATTGAGTACGAGGTAAAGCCATAATAAAATCCATCGAGACATCTTCCCATGGCCTCTCCGGAATCGGTAAAGGTGTGTATATTCCTGGTTTGAACGAACTCTTTGCAACATGGCATGTCACACACTTACTAATTATGTTACTAACATCCCCCTGTATTTTTGGCCAATAAAAATATTCCTTCAGCACATCTAATTCTAGTCGAACCAAAGTGGCCAGCCAAACCTCCCCCGTGAGCCTCTCGAACCAGCAATTCTCGAACCGTGTGCTTGGGCAGGCAAAGACGATTTCCCTTAAAAAGGAAGCCCTCCTGTATCGAAAATTCTCCCATCGGTCCAGATTTGCAAAGGGCAAAGGTCTCGCCAAAATCCGCATCACCGTCGTAATATTCCTTCACTATCTCGAATTCAAGCAAACGAACATCAAGAGTAGAGAGTAAGGCATAACACCTAGACAATGCATCTGCTACAATATTGCTCTTGCCATCCTTATACTTTGATGAGAAGTGAAATGATTGTAAGAATTACACCCACTTCGCATGCTTGGGACTTAACTTGTGTTGTCCGTTAATATACTTCAATGATTCATGGTCCGAATGTATGATGAAATGCTTCGGCCAAAGATAGTGACTCCAATGATCTAGAGCCCTCACAATAGCATAAAACTCCTTGTCGTACGTACAATAATTGAGACGAACACCATTTAACTTTTCTGAAAAATAAGCAATAAGCCGCTTTCCTTGAATGAGAACTGCTCCAATGCCAACGCCGCTAGCATCACATTCTACCTCAAATGATTGCGAAAAATCGGGTAATGCTAAGATTGGTGCTTCGCACAACTTTTCCTTCAAATTTGCGAACGACTCCTGGGCAGCCCGGCTCCAATTAAACGTACCTTTCTTCAAACATTCGGTTATTGGGCTTGCAATGGTGCTGAAATCTCGAATGAATCTTCGGTAAAATGAAGCCAGTCCGTGGAACGATCTAACTTCCATTACTGTAGTGGGAACTGGCCAGGACTTAATTGCTTCGATCTTTGCTTGATTGACCGACACTCCGTCCTTTGAAACAACATAGCCAAGAAAGACTATACTTTCAACCAAAAATGAGCACTTCTCCTTTTTTCCATACAGCCTTTGGTCCCTAAGGGTTTCGAAGACTTGTCTCAAGTGTCCGAAATGTTCTTGCAACGATCGGATATAAATCAAAATATCATCTAGATATACAACCACAAATTTCCCCAAGAATGGTTTAAGCACCTCATTCATCAAGCGCATGAAGGTATTCGGCGCATTTGTAAGGCCGAATGGCATAACGGTCCATTCATACAGCCCGTATTTAGTTTTGAAGGCCGTCTTCCACTCATCTCCTTCTCGCATCCGGATTTGGTGATAACCACTTCATCGGTCAACTTTTGAAAAGATCACGGATCCGTGTAATTCGTCCAACATGTCATCAAGCCTCAGAATCGGAAATCGATACTTGATGGTTATATTATTCACGGCTCGACTTTCAATACACATTCGGCAAGATCCGTCTTTCTTAGGAACCAGTAATATCATAACCGCACAAGGACTTAGGCTTTCTCGAACATACCCACGGTTCATTAGTTCTTCGATTTGGTTTTGTAATTCCTTCGTCTCTTCAGGATTACATCTATAGGCAGCTTTGTTAGGGAGCGATGTACCCGGTATGAGGTCAATCTGATGTTCAATCCCACGAAAAGGTGGCAAACCCGACGGTAATTCTTCGGGAAAAACATCTGCAAATTCATGTAATAAGGCATCCATCCTTTTGTCGTTCTGCACAACCTTGTTACCATTCCGTGTCTCCTTTAGAATCAACAAGTACACGCACTCGCCATCATTAATAGCATGTCCCACATCCCGTTCTCTAGCAAACATGGCCAGTTTTGGTTTTTCACTCCGACTAGAACTCATAGAGTGAATAGCTTGAGGTGACATTGGTTTAAGCACAATCTTTTTGCCCTTATCCCATAACTCGTACCCATTGCTTCTTCCTTGGTGTAAAACGTCCCTATCAAACATCCATGGCCTTCCCAAAAGTACATGGCATGCATCCATTGGGAGTACATCACATAATACGTTGTCTTTATATGAACCCATGGTTAGTCCAATCCTCACTTGTTTAGTCCTATCAAACATCCATGGCCTTCCCAAAAGTACATGGTCTGCAATCTTCCTGTACAAGGACAACCGATGCGACGTTGGTACATATCTCTTACAAAGTTTTCTTTTTAACGAATCCCACGGACGGATCTTTTCTTTCCCCGCACGGGTTCTTCATGTTTTCACTCCTTCGTACCAAAGCGAAGCGCCTTTCCCCAACTTGAGAATTGCATACTTGCACCGTTTCTCGTTGTCGAGGTTTTGAACTCGAACATATGATCAATTTTATGTTCCCATTCTAGGTAAACTTCAGGGTCTGTCCCACCAACGAACTCCAGAAGTTCATTAACCTTGAACTCTTTGACATGGCGTGAGGGTCGCTCATAGTCACCACACCTAGGTTGCCAACGCTGGTCGCGTTGTTCTGGTATGTCACGCAATACGTCGCGAAGTTTTGCCAAGAAATCAGCGTCGTTGAGATCCTTGCCAAAGATCAAGATCCTGGGGCTCTAATACCACTTATGATACGGATTATCTATCGATACAGCGGCAAGCTGTTTTGACGAGCGGAAGCGAACAGCAAGAAACTGTCAGGAACTGATAACAACAGTTCGCTACATCAATAACACTGGCTAGCGGTATGCGCACGCGATAGGAAATGATGACGGCAGCTCGATACAGCAATAAGACAGGATCTGGCCAAATGGGAATGATTCAAAACAGGCAACCTCCAAACAGCAGCACTCGAAACAGCAAGTTTTGGTCGGATGCTAATTGAAAACAGGAAACATGTCCGAACGATCGAACAACACTTGATGTGAAATCCCGAACAAGTACAACCCTATATCGAAAACAAGAAGAATATAAAAACAGGACAAGAAACAGTTGTTTTATCGAACTAGACCTATAATTCGATAAATTGATTTCTTCTCAAGACCTATTGAGAATCAATCAAATTAAGATTCGAAAATGCGTCGAATAATAATCAAAGTTTTGAAGGAAACTCGTCCAACACTTAAATAATACACAATGTATGTTGTTTTATCATTCAATAATCTGCCTCATTACAACTCCATCGCCACTATTTATAGGCAAAAGTAGCCTGGCAAGATAATCTAAATTATTACAAGCTGGTCTTAAAATAAGGAAAAGAAAATACAAGGTTCCCCACGTCACTTGCAAACAAGAGTAAAAGATGGGTTTTGTCTCCAAGGTGATAGCCGCCTTTCACATTGCATGTAGCCGAGATTCCTGCTGCTTTTATAATAAAGAAAGTGCTGAAATTCTTTTATTGTTTTGCTTTTACCACTTGGACCCTTTCCCCAAGATGCAAGTTGCCCATGTTTAAGTTACTCCAAGTCCGGTTATCAAGGTAACTCCGGGTCTCGTATCCGTTTTCTCACCTAAGTATGTTGGAGAATGGTCGAGGTATTTTACGTCAATCCTTACTTCGTCTTCTTCGCTTGGAGTAGTCGGTTTCATATCAACTTCGCATAGAGTCGCTCGGTCCTCAAAATGTCTAACACCACACGCAGATGATGCGCATGCTCTCCCTCATTCTTCGAATAGATAAGGATATCGTCAATGAAGATGACGACACACTTATTCAAATACTCTATTAATGCTTTGTTCATCAACTGCATGAACACTGCCGGCACGTTGGTTAGTCCAAATAGCATAACCACAAACTCAAAACGTCCGTATCTCGTACAAAAAGCTGTTTTCGGAATATCGGACTCCTTCACCTGAAGCTGATAGTACCCAAATCTGAAATCGATCTTCGAGAATACCGCAACTCCCTGCAACTGATCAAACAAGTCATCAATACTCAGAAAGGGATACTTGTTCTTGATGGTCACCTTGTTTAGCTCGCGGTAGTCGATACATAAACGAGTGAACCATCCTTCTTCTGCACAAACAGAACCGGTGCGCCCAAGGTGAAGCGCTCGGTCGAATAAACCCTGACTCAAGAAGCTCACTCAACTGCTTCTTCAACTCGGCCATCTATGAAGGTGCCATGCGATACGGTGCCTATCGGAGCCGCACCCGGCTCTAACTCGATAGCGAATTCAACCTCACGGTCCGGTGGCAACCCCGGTAACTCGTCAGGAAAGACATCAGGGAACTCACTAACGACTGGAATCGATGAAAACTCGACTCCACCATCCCCCGCCTTCAAGGCGTAGCACCAATAACCAGTACACCCTTTCTGCAGGAGTCTCATCGCCTTTAAGGCGTTAATTACGAACTTCTGGTTTCTCTTTCGCCCCGCTAAAGAGTGATCGGTGCCATACTTGGCTAACATGGTGATGATTCTCGTAAGGTAGTTCATGATTGCACCATGCCGCTCGAGCCAATCATCCCCGAGAATCAAATCCTCACCCTCAATACTCACAACAATAAGATCAGAGAGCCAAGCCCTCTCACAAATAGACACAGAACAGTCTCGGACCTCCTGATCACCAATGATCCTATCACCGCTAGGAAGCTTAACGATGAAATGCTCATGAGGCATCAAATAGTCGAGACTCAAATGGTGCACACACTCCAGAGAGATGAATGAATGCATTGCACCTGAATCAAAAAGCATACTGATAAGATGAGACTAGTATGAATAGTACCTGTGGACATGGTGGCGAATGGATCATCGGCCCTCCTCATCTCATAAACACGCGGATGGACAGAGCTGACACTGGAAGCTCCCCCTCTAGCGGGCTGACCCCGACCTCTCCCCCGACTGGCACTCGGCGGAGACTGAGAAGCAAATGACCCTTGGTTCACACTCGGTTCCCTAGGTGCTGGAAAGGAAGTCTGGGCACCAAGAGTTCTCTCTCTCTCTCAGCACAGAAAGCAGCCTTGTGGCCCGGCTGGCCACACCGATTACACATCAGCAAAGGCCTCGGACAAGCTCAACTGATGTGGCTCGGTCGGCCACAATTAAAACACTTCACATCACGGAAAGGAGTACTGGTAGCCCCACGGAAACTCCCAGTAGAACGAGCTAGACCACTACCGGTGGGAAAATTAGTAGACTGAGATTTCTGCTGACCTCCACCCTTGTGGCCCGAAAAATTTCCGGCGGACTTCTGTTTCTTGCTCTCACGAGCCGCCTCACTGGCCGTCAAAGACATATCCTATGTAAGAGCTCTACTCTGATAATCCTTTAAGGTGGTGCAAGTGAGCCCAGACATGTAGTCACGAATCTTCAGTTTCATCTGTCTGGAAAAGTGGAAAATTTTGTCGCTCTCCTCTCTAACTTGGGCCTTCACGAAGCCCAACTCCCGGTTATAACAGGAATATCTCGAGGCTGAGCATCATAAAAAGCAAGGACTCGAGCCTGTTTAACTGGACACGGGCAATATTAGGTCTCCATCAGGTCTTTGAAATCCACCCATGAAGCAACATGGTCCTTAGGCTCAACAGCCTCCCACCAGTCAGTAGCGTCCCCAGTGAGAAAGTAATGGGCAATAGGGATCTTGCGATCCTCAGGACAGTTGGTGGCAACAAAGACCTTGGATATCTCCTTGATCCACCCCTCCCAACCAATCGGCTCTGAAGCCCCCGAAAACTGAGGAGGATGCATCTTGATGACATCATGAAGCCAACGATCTGCTCCGCCCCGAGTAGCATGGGCCGGAGTCGGGTTCTGAACTGCCTGAGCTATCGCAGCCATTTGGTTCACAATTTGTTGCATCACAGCTGCAACACCAATATCGGCGCCACCACCGACTGCGCCCTCTTGAGTAGCACTATGGCTTTGATGACCATCAGTACTACCAGCCCCAGAATTGTGCGACGTGGCTGCCTCACTGGCTGCCCCACGTCCCCGACTGCGTCCACAACCATGGTCGCGACCTCTACCTCGGCCTCTCCTAGCATCCATACTGAAGATAAGAGGTAGCCATTGCAATTCGATGATAAGTACGAGAGGAAAAACAGTCACAGTTCAAGAATCGGAAGTACGATACAAGGAAACAAGGAATCGAGTAAGGAAAACTTACGAGCACTGGAAGTACCGAGATGATGGCAGCGGGATGACAATGTGCAAAACAAAACTAGACCCAATTAATCGACAAGCCTAGGTATTCATAAACCTAGTTCTCTGATACCATTTTCTGGTACACTCCCAAGATATTCAGGGAATATAACAGCGCCATGGACCCCTACATAAGACCCACCAGGCTAATTAAGAAATACCACTCGTCTAACTATCTTAGTTAGCGAGAAAACACACATCACCAGAACAAAAAACTTAAATGAAACGCTGGTATAACCGGAAAAACCGACATCACTGCCGATCATAAATAACATATAGTAATACAAACCATAATCCAAGTAGAAATACCTGAGTATTCGCGAGTACTTTCTATAAGTTCACAAGTTTAAAGAAAAAAAACCGCATCAAAAAGGACAACGGAAATAAAGAGACTCAATTGCACACGTCATCAACCCTGGTCAATATCCTCGTACTGCCCCAGTGCCCGATCGTCCGGCTGAATATAACCTAAAATTCATAACAAGAATTTCTCCAAAACGGGTCCCCAAAGGGGTTAGCAATTATGCTAGTACAAGTAACCAATGAACAACTTACACCTTACACATATAGTCAAAGCATGCAAATGATAAAACATCAGTTTGAAACACACATTTCCGGAAACGCCATAACCCGAAACACATTGTAAAATGCACCACAATTAATCGCGGATCCACGCCTCTGTGGACCCCTACCGAGACCCGTCGGATCTAACCTGTAGTAAGCATACACACACGTTACTCATGCAATACTACCATGTTAAGCATGTAAGTTCATTAAGGGTACTTGCCTCGATTATCACGACGAAAAGACGAAATGAAATAATCGCAGTTGCGAGAAATTGGACACACCGAACCTAGACGATTATTCAAACACCATTACAACCAATTCGACAAGAATAACAATAACGGAAAACACCCGAAACCCCCTCCTACGATTCATGTAAGTTCATATAACCAACGACAAGGACGGATCGCAACCGAACCCTCTCTATTTCACAAATACCACGAAACTTACCATGAACTCGTAGGGAAAACGTCAATACCCTCAAGATTAATCATATACATCATGAATCAATCAACAATACGGAACGAATCAGACAAAACTCAAAACCCCCCAAATTTCCCAAAATAGGGTTCTAGGAGATTACCTTGGATTAAGGATGAAGAACAAGTGTTGGTGTTGTTAATCTACACCAAGATCTCAAGGAAGATGATAGCTTGAAGTTCTAAGACTTCGAATCGCTCGGAAATCGCCCAAGAATCGCCCCGGATCGGAAAGAGAATGAGAAATGAAGAAATGAAGAATCTGGATCAACTCTCTGGTTTTTATAACCAGGGAGATATAGCGTGCGCTAACGATAAAAGTTAGCATGCGCTAACGATAAAAGTTAGCGCGCGCTACCCAGCCAAAAACCAGTCCAGAACCTATAGTTCTGGCCCATTAACGTGCGCCACTAGAGAATAGCGTGCGCCAACGGCCCCTCGATAGCGCGCGCTATCGGACCATAGTGTGCGCTACCTGGGCACCAGACCGAGTCCAGAAATATTTTGCCCAGTCTGGACTACCAAGTTAGCCCGCGCTACCGGTCACCCAGTGTGCGTTAAGTCCAAACATTAGCGTGCGCTAATATACAAATGTAGCATGCGCTAAGATGCTTGTCTAGAGAGCAGAGAGCAGAAACAACTCACTATCACTGTTGTGCTCGAGTCGTTATCGCGCGCTACTAAACGAACATAGCATGTGCTACACAACGACACTAGCGTGCGCTAGACAATAGAAATAGCGACAGCAGTACAGACAGCACCCAAAGATGGAAAATAGCGAATTCCACCTCAGATAAAAACAACGCGCATCCGACACCAAACAACGGGCCGAAGAAGACACACGAACAACAAGATAGAGTCAGAACCAAAGCACTAAAAGAAAACACAATTCCGACTACCCAAGGGTACGGAAAACTACAACGTTAGTAATCACCCCAAAACTTTAGGAAATTACAAAACGGCCCAAAACATCTGAAACGCACGATACATGATCAAAACAATGTACAAAAGCTCACAACATGCATAATAACATGAGATGGATCTGCGGAAACTCCTAGATGGCAGTTCCGTACAACGATTACGAGAATCGAACAAAATAGCGACGAAACGGCAATAACCACGGAATTGAGTATAACAGGTCTGAAACAAGCTCGGATGACAAAAAGTCCAGTATTAAATATTCTTGAAATATTAACACGGTTACAAGCGAGTCGCTAAAAACAAAAAATACACCAAAAATGAAAATACCGGGAATAGAAAAATGTGGATATTACAATTGCAACAGATAATTGCACCATCCACCCATCTAACACCTCTTGAGGCTCCGACATTATGTATATCCCTATCGATGACTGTTAAGAGGACTGAATACTAAATCTACTCTTCTTCTTCTCAGGGAAGTTACCAGAACCTAGAACCTTTCTGTACTAAATCTCAGTCGCATTGTACGATGAATCTAATACTGATTCATAAGCAAACACTTTATACTGATATTGTCTCAAGGTTCACATTCAAAGCCCAACATATAACATCGGATCTCCACGCTCTTGCGCATGTCAAAATGCCTAATCTTGTCTTTTTTTCTCTCCCCAGACTTGATCATGAATGAAATGAGATGCTAATTGAACTTCTTGATTGCCTAATAGATCGGTACATTTTGAGTCTTAATAGATAAAAACTCGCAAATCCGACACTACGCCATATATGGGCTTTAGTCACACCTAAAAAAGTGTGTTCATAGCTCAAAAAGTGTTGGTAAAAGAAAAAAAACAGGCTACGGCCACACTTTGACCAAATTTGAGGATGTTACAAAAATGGCCGCTACCATAGGGGTCTACGCTAACACTTTTATAGTTTCTCGTAACACTGCGGAAAGGTGTAGCTGTAGACCCCTATGCCAACACTTTTTGGTTCTGTTCCTACACCTTAAGAAGTGTTGTTGTAGACCTATGCCAACACCGTTATCTATATGGTGACACCATTAAAAGTATAGCTGTAGACCTATGGCTACACCTATATAATAAAATTGTGAAACACTTCGATATTGTTGGCAACACCCTTTATCATTATGGCTACACTTGTTTCTTAAACAATTTAATATCTTTGGCTACACTATGTTATTCTTTTACCAACACGTAAAGAGTATATTTTTGGGGTCAATGTCAATGGCTACATTTTTACATGTCTTTTACCAACACTCTAAATGCTAAAAATCAACATATGGTATTTAAAAATAGAGTTACCATTAAAAAATAAATTCAAACATCCCAATACATAAAAAGTTATCAAACAACCATCCAAATACATAAACCATCCGAAATAACTACATAAATCCCAAATGAATATAAGGATGTTAAGAATCCTATCGCAATGATTCGAATCACCAAAGGGCCGAGTATATCCACCCGTTACAAAAATGGTGATACTCATCACAGTTTGCAGCCATGGTAATCTCAACAACACATTCAAAACCTGCAGTAGAAAAAAAATGCCGCTTAGGATCTGTTTATCAAATGGAATCTGAATTCCAATTTCGAAATCTTGAATTTTGGAAACTAAAATAATAAATACAGATATTTTTAGCATGAGCAAATATTAGTTTATAAGCTTATGGGCTAATTATAAAATTAACCCTGAGGTTTTGCCTAACTACACAACAATTGTAGGCTTCTAGCAACCGAACAAAAATTTGATGTCCGAACAATTGCGGGGTTTGTTCAACTGAGTAATCCTGCACATATTGACATGAATATAAACAACATAAGACAGGATATAAAAGTTAGTATTGGGAGACATATACCTTATGAAATTAGAAATCTAAAAGAAAAGAAGGGCCTCAATAAAACCTGGAGGATGGAGGATAAGGCCAGAAATACCCTCGGACAGGTGGAGCAAACTGAGAGCGACAAAGAATGAAGCTGCTAGCGGGCATCAAAGCAGCTGACAAGTGATGAACCAAGAGCCGTCGCCGAAATAATAACAATGGTAAACGCCTGAAATTGCAACGATGAAGAAAAGTAACATTAATACGTGAGATAAAACATTGAAGACGAAATCAATCCGGATACCCAGGTGAATTACAACAAGAAAAGAAGATCACAAAAAATATAAAATAATCGCACAAAAGGAGACAAAAAATTACAAACTCACTGGGATTTGGAAGAAGAAAAACCTTGATAAACGCTTCAAATTACAACGGTGGGGAAAAGGTACAACAGGACATAAAAGGAATCATTCGTAGAAAAGAAAACCCGATAAATGATGAGGCAGAATCGACCACCAACAAAAGGATAAATAAAGAAGAAATTAGAAAGGGCAGTTCACCCTCTTAGAGCAGTATGAATATTGCAATAAGTACAACTCTAAATAAAGTCATTAACAAGAGACTATATACCAGTAATTTGTTCCTCAAACAAATGAGCAAACATGTGATTGAAGCAAGCAGACATATATCTCCTTTAATACCATAGTACTAGGCACAATGAGGGAGAAACACTAATCCAATACCAGTAATCACCAATCAACAACTTTCCCTAAAAAGATGAGAACCCTAAAAGAAATTAATTATATAACAGAGAACTATCAAAATTCCAACATATACAAATCTTATTATGTGCGCTGTGCACAGAGAATGCATAAAGTTGTATTTGCATTAATGAACCAGAACCCCAGAATTATCATGGTGTTATAATGAATACCTGAGAAATGAACTACCCTTCATTATCAAGAAAAGAAGTCAAGGTTTCCAGAATGCAGCCTGCCTCACATACCAATATACCGCTAGCCTATTAACAAATAGAAACAAAGTCAGCAAATCATGTGCCAGTTAATGACAATAAAAATGATAATCTAGGAAACTGAGAGTTTTTTTAGGTCATATTTGAAAGAGTAATGGTACAGATTCTGAATTCCCAACACAAAATTGTTGAAAGATGAAAGAGCTACAAATGTAATATTCAAAATAACAAATTTATAGGAAGCGAAGAGAATTACTGATCATACAATGCTATTAGGCTCAAAACCAAGAAAGGTTTCAATATATATAATTTCAGATGATTCTGTTAACCATAACTTTGTAAGGTGAATTATTACCTTGTCAAAAGAAAGGATGTTATTCATGGAGTTAATGTTGATAATTACACAAACAATGGCACATACAATCACCTACAATCAAAATCCGAAGACAGCAACCATAAATACCCCAAAAATGTGCCACTGTGAGCATGTTACATTCACAAGCTAAGAAAAATATCTCAGCCTAACGTTCATTAATTCAATTAGCAGCACAATTAAATTTTGCTAAAGATGTTCGAACCTGCTGTCCCTCGAGCCAAACTCGGTATGGTACTGTTGTTTCCAATCCAAGTTCATTCGCCAGCCTACAAACCAAGGACCTTGTTCCAGTCAATGGAATCACAGAATCCTGATCAGTGTTGTTGAGATAACATAAAGAAATTCCTAATGACATAAAGCATAAAGCTAAGAAGAAGGGTGGAATTAGGCAACTAAATTTCTATTTATTTTTCATATAAAATTATACCATTACTGATCTGACAAGTGATTCTATGATTAATATCGTAGGTTTCTCTAAGTCAAGCATGTCGTAATCCAGTATGCTGCAGCAGAGGGGGAGCACTCTCCTCATATTTGAATTTTTGTTATCTATTTACAATTTTAACACTTCAACAGCTATAGACTTTAAGAAACTTGAGAAGAAGGAAACAAGAAAAAAAGAACTGTAATGTTTGAAAACAACGAGATTTACAGCAAGAATTAATGAAAATCACGTGTCGTTACCCTTTAAAATGGGCACTACCATGGTTATCAAGTCGTTGACAAGTCGGCCTGTTGGGTTTTCAAAAAAAATCGCTGGACGATTTACTGAGTGTAGACGGTAAATCCTCTTAACTGGAAATCTGACCAGAAAATCCAGCTTTTTACCCAGAAACACACCCGTAAAATTAGATCGGAAATTAAAAATGGTTAAAGTGAATGAACATGTACGCGTTTTCCTATCTCGTTTACATGTTTTATTTGCTCGTCTACTTTAATTATATTTGGATGTTATTATGCAGTGATTGTGATCTATCATGGATATGTGTTGAATCTGAACTTTATATTCTATTAGTTTTTTATAAACACTATGAAGTTGTTGTGTATTTAGTTATATATTATGTATTAAATTTACCTGTGTTGAATCTGAACTTGGTGTCGTGATAACCTGCACACCACCCCTATCAGATTTAACCTAAATAGAAGGTGTACAAATAATCGAATGGTCAGAACAAAATGAGTAGAGTAAAGGACATTTCACATTTCACCCCTTGAAGTTTGTATTCACAAAAAAGATACGCCCCCCTCTTTCTTATGAGACCAGTTTGTAAAAACATAATCAAATGTCACGGGCATTTGTAAAATTGAAAGAAATCTATGTTCTATTACAATTAGCTAAACCAAGTGGGTAGTTTTGTTTCTTTTTTATTTTCCAGTTAACCCCATATGTATATAAATTATTTTAAGAAAATATTAAATAAAGTGATTAGAATTACCTGCTGCAGACATCCCATCTGCTTACTCCAACGATCTTAGCACGTATAGCCCTTTCCACATCACGTCGGTTCAAGTAATTTATAGTCTCATCTTTAACGCATATAAATCTAGACAGTACGAAAGTACGAGTGCAATTGCAAGAGGGGCGCAGCAAGACAGGGCCGTCTTCAGTAGAGCCAAGAGAAAAAGCCCGGGAATGCCAAGCTAAAACGACGGTGCTGCCGTCGGTAAATGAAGGGACGGCCTCCAATTGACTCGGCAATGCCAAGCCAAAAAAGACGGTGCTGCCGTTGATCAAGAGACGGGAATGCCGTCAATCAACAAAGGGACCGCCTCCGTGAGACTCGAAACTGAATTCAAACCTGAAAGGCCAGGACCTGACTGCAACACACTATCACTGCACAGTGTCAAAATAACTAAAGCCTATAACCGTGAAAAGGCAAGCATAGAAAAGACTGGAGCTGGGTGTTTCTGATACGATATCTAATATTCCAGTCGAAGAAGCTCCAATAAAAATCGACATCCATGATGATGCAAATTCGCATGGCCATGCATCGTTATACTTAGGAGAAAATGTTAATCGGATTGGAGTTACGTTGTTAATCGGAATCGGAATAACGTAAAACTCGACGACGGAATCGGTCCGAAAGCATGAAAAACCGGCCGTATCATGCTTGAAAGGGACTCATGATTGTCAAGATACATGACATCAACAAATCGGCCCTACTAGATATTGAGAAAGACTTTCATCACCTAATAACACCAAAATGCACCATGATCTCCTTCCCCACAAAAATCGGCCATATCATGAGATTGAGGAAGACTTTCTTCAAGCATGTTCTTCATGTCACCATCAAGATATCTTCATCAAATCTACACCAAATCCTCCTCACTCCTTGATTAGGATCGGCCGATTGGAAGCTTGCAAGAAGGGATGATTTGTGAAGACTTTCCGTCATGTCACCATCATGAAATAAAGACCAAGATTTCTTCATGTCTCAATCAAACAATAAAATCCAAGATTGCTTGGTATCTCCTTGATATTTTCGGCCGATTAGGATGTTGTTAGGAAGTTTCGTTTTCTCGTTTTGTTGTATTTTCTTTCGGATGGAAACTACTATATATAGTAGTGCTCGTTGTATTTGTAACATATCTTGAAAGTAATAAACCTTGTATTTCCTTTGAAATATACGTTGAACGAGTTCAACAAACTTTAGTTATTGTTTCGACGTGTCTCGAGATTTTAACTTGATCAATTCTCAAAAGGTCTTGGGAAGAGATTACCTTTTATCGAGTTATAGGTCTAGTTCGATAAAACACATCAAACTCCGTACATCATACTACATCACGGCCGAACACCATCAAATTTCGGCCACCCTTAGTAAAATTCAAAGTGATACTTTGATACTTGCTAATCTTCCGTTGCATTTCATACGTATTACTTACGTAATTCGTATCATAAGTGGTACCAGAGCCATTTGTCTCACAGTTCTCGACGTTACTCAAAAAAGATGGCATTCACCGATGAAGAAGTAGCACAACTACGTGACGTTCTTCGTGGCTTACCGGAGCCCAGAATCCAAGCACGACGAGGATACGACACCATGCATGCACCACGACATGCTGATGAATACAAGACAAGCGAACTCCCGGAGTTCGTAGGCGGCACCGATCCCGAGGTTTATTTGGAGTGGGAAAGAAAAATTGAACGAATGTTTGAGTTCAAGGATCTCAATGACGAGGTACGTTGCAAGTATGCGATCCTCAAACTTGGAAAGGGAGCTTCCCTTTGGTTTGAGCGAATGAAGACACAAAGAGTTCGTGCCGGAAAAGAGAAGATACGTTCGTGGGATTCTCTAAAAAGAAACTACGAAAGAGATATGTCCCGACTACACACAAGTTAAGCTTGTATCGAAAAATTTCTGAACTCACGCAAGGAAAGCTAGGTGTCGAGGAGTACATCGAGGAGTTTGAAAACTTATCCTTGATGGGAGAACTTGAAGAAAGCGAAGAATTGCGGATGTCCCGTTTCCTACGAGGTTTGAACAAAAATATTGCTAATTCCGTGGAACTCTACCCCTATTCCGACTTTGATACTTTATGCGGACTTTGCATAAAGTTGGAAAATCAAAACAAAACAAAACTCTCTAAACCCGAATTCCCACCTAAATACGGAAATACCAACTTTGGCGCGAGTTCTAGCTCGTTTCCAAAAACTGTCACCACAAACCAACCCGTTACTACCATTCCAAAACTCCTATCACACCAAAAGAAACAAGCCTATCTAAAGTCCGGTGTTTCAAATGTCAAGGATTTGGACACTATCAAAGTGCTTGTCCAAATCGGAGGATTGTGACGTTACGAGAAGCCATAGCCGCCCGAGAGGAATTACTAGCCGAAGAAGAAAGAGTTGGAGACGTTTTTAACTTAGAAGCTGACGAAGAAGAAGAAGAATGCGAGGCATACGATGCCCCGAACTATGACACGAACCTCGTCCTTCGCATGTTACAAACGAAGGCCGCCCCCAGTGACGAAGAACAACGAGACCAAATCTTCCACACGAAGTGTCGTGTCGGAGATAAGTGGTGTAGCTTGATCATTGACGGTGGAAGTTGTACAAACGTGGCGTCAAGCGAGATGGTCTCAAAACTCGGTTTGATCACCACGGCCCATCCTAAGCCGTATGCACTCCATTGGCTCGATGATGGAAACAAAGTGAAAGTATCAAGACAAGTGAAGGTCGGACTCACCATGGGTTCGTATGGCGATGATATTACATGTGATGTACTACCGATGGACGCATGTCACGTGTTATTAGGAAGACCTTGGTTATTTGATCGGGACGTACTACATCGAGGGAGGAGTAATGAGTATGAGTTACGTGACAAAGGTAAAAAAATTGTTCTTAAACCTATGTCACCTCAAGCTATCCGGACGATGAGTTCGAAAAAGTCGAAGGACCGAAACTTACGATGTTTGCAAGCGAAAGAAGTCGAACATGCCATTGACGATGGCGAACGTGTTTATTTGATGATGATCAAAGAGGTCCAAATCTTGCCACCAAATCGCAACATGAGGAAGAGATAGACGCACTATTACGAGTTTTGGACGTATTTCCCGAAGACTTGCCGGTAGGATTACCACCTATCCGCGAATTGAACACCGATTGATCTTATACCGAGCTCCATTACCGAACAAAGCGGCCTATCGTTGTAATCCCGAAGAAACCAAAGAACTACAACGTCAAATTGATGAACTCATGAATCACGGGTATGTCAGAAAGTTTAAGTCCGTGTGCGGTTCCAGTTCTACTTGTACCAAAAAAGACGGAACATGGCGAATGTGTATTGTGATGGCGTGAATAACATCACCGTCAAGTATCGGTTTCCCATCCGAGACTAGACGACATGTTGGACGAGTTACATGGCTCGGTTATATTTTCCAAAGTTGATTTACGGAGCGGATACCATCAAATCCGCATGCGAGAGGAGACGAATGGAAAACGGCGTTTAAAACAAAGAATGGACTTTACGAATGGGTTGTGATGCCATTCGGCCTCACCAACGCCCGAGCACTTTTATGAGGTTGATGAACGAGGTTCTTAAACCTTTCTTGGGAAAGTTTGTTGTCGTGTACTTAGACGACATTTTGATCTGATCGGTCCGTAGAGGAACATCTCGAACATTTGCGGTACGTATTTGAGACGCTAAGGGAACAAAAACTTTATGGAAAACGGGAGAAGTGTACTTTCCTAGTCGAGTCTTGTCTTTCTCGGCTATGTTGTTTCGAAGACGGAGTTTGGTCGACCAAGAAAAGATCGCGGCAATCAAGTCGTGGCCGACCCCAAGGACAATCACGGAGGTCCGGTCATTTCATGGCCTCGCTTCTTTTACCGCGATTCATACGGGACTTTAGCACTATCTCCGGTTCGATCACGGAGTGTCGAAAAGGAACCTTTGCATGGAACGAGGCGGCCCAAAAGGCTTTTGAAAATTTAAAGGGAAAATTATGTGAAGCGCCGATTTTGATGTTACCCGATTTTTTCACAACCGTTTGAGGTAGAATGCGGCGCTAGCGGAGTTGGAATCGGGCGGTGCTTATCCAAAGAGGCCGTCCCATCGCCTATTTTTGGAGAAATTAAGTGGCGCCGAGTGAATTATTGTACTTACGACAAGGAGTTCTATGCTATCGTAAGAGCACTCGATCATTGGAGTCATTATCTGCGTTCGAAACATTTCGTCTTTGCATTCGGATCACGAGTCGTTGAAATACATCAACGGACGAGTAAGCTAAGCCCGAGACATGCAAAATGGGTGGAATTTTTACAATCTTTTCACTTTTCATCCAAGTACAAAGACGGGAAGAGTAATTTAGTGGCGGATTCACTAACGAGACTGTATGATTTACTCTCCAAGCTAGATGTTCGTTCTTTGGGGATCGAGACTATGAAAGATCATTACAACGACGATTTGGACTTCGGGAAATTTTTAACCGTTGTAAAACGGCCCGTCTGAGGAATTTGTTTTACAGATGGCTTTCTTTTCAAGGGAAATAAATTATATGTGCCGAGACATACAATTCGGGAATTCTTTGGTTCGGGGCGCACGGAGGAGGACTAGCCCGGTCATTTCGGCTCGACCAAGATCAGAGGTGCTAAAAGAACATTTCTTTTGGCCGAAGATGTATGGTGACGTAAGCACAATCGTGAGCAAATGCGTAACTTGTCACATGATGAAAAGTTCGTTCAAGTCGAGTACATACATGCCGTTGCCAATCCGTTACGGCCGTGGGAGGATGTCTCGATGGATTTTATTGTGGCTTTACCTCGTACTCAACGAGGCAAAGACTCGATCATGGTGGTCGTCGACCGTTTTTCGAAAATGGCTCACTTTATCGCGTGCCACAAACCGATGATGCAAGCAATGTGGCGGACTTGTACTTAGGGAAGTAGTTCGTTTGCACGGAGTTCCAAAACTATCATGTCGGATCGAGATTCCAAATTTCCGAGTTATACGGAATACTTTATGGAGGAAAGTAGGTACTAAACTCCTATTCAAGACTTCACATCACCCGCAAACCGACGATGCACGAGGTAACTAATCGAACCTTGGGAGCATTATTGCGAGGTTGGTAAATAAAACACGAAGGATTGGGACGTTAAACTTGCTCATGCGGAATTCGCATACAACCGATCACCCGGTTATGCCACGGCCCATTCACCTTTTGAAGTGGTATCTGATTAAATCCGCACTTGCCATTGGACTTGATTCCCTTGCCGAGCAACGAATTGGTTCACAAAGACGCGAAGCAAAACTAAAATCAATGATGAAGTTACATGAAAAGATACGGGAACGGATTAAAGAAGTGAATGAAATTTACAAACGGAAGTCGAACAAAAATAAAAAAGCGAGGTTATTTGATGTTGGCGACTTAGTTTGGATACATTTGAGAAAAGAAAGATTCCCAAGCAAACGGAAGAACAAATTGATGCGAGAGCCGAGGGTCCGTACAAAATTGTGGAAAAAGTGAACGACAACGCATACAAAGTCGAACTTAGGCGAATACGGAGTACACGCGACTTTCAACGTAGGTGATCTCTCGCCTTACCTTGACGACGATGGCATTACGGAATTGAGGTCAATTCCTTTCAAAGACGGAGGGAATGATACGATATCTAATATTCCAGTCGAAGAAGCTCCAATAAAAATCGACATCCATGATGATGCAAATTCGCATGGCCATGCATCGTTATACTTAGGAGAAAATGTTAATCGGATTGGAGTTACGTTGTTAATCGGAATCGGAATAACGTAAAACTCGACGACGGAATCGGTCCGAAAGCATGAAAAACCGGCCGTATCATGCTTGAAAGGGACTCATGATTGTCAAGATACATGACATCAACAAATCGGCCCTACTAGATATTGAGAAAGACTTTCATCACCTAATAACACCAAAATGCACCATGATCTCCTTCCCCACAAAAATCGGCCATATCATGAGATTGAGGAAGACTTTCTTCAAGCATGTTCTTCATGTCACCATCAAGATATCTTCATCAAATCTACACCAAATCCTCCTCACTCCTTGATTAGGATCGGCCGATTGGAAGCTTGCAAGAAGGGATGATTTTTGAAGACTTTCCTTCATGTCACCATCATGAAATAAAGACCAAGATTTCTTCATGTCTCAATCAAACAATAAAATCCAAGATTGCTTGGTATCTCCTTGATATTTTCGGCCGATTAGGATGTTGTTAGGAAGTTTCGTTTTCTCGTTTTGTTGTATTTTCTTTCGGATGGAAACTACTATATATAGTAGTGCTCGTTGTATTTGTAACATATCTTGAAAGTAATAAACCTTGTATTTCCTTTGAAATATACGTTGAACGAGTTCAACAAACTTTAGTTATTGTTTCGACGTGTCTCGAGATTTTAACTTGATCAATTCTCAAAAGGTCTTGGGAAGAGATTACCTTTTATCGAGTTATAGGTCTAGTTCGATAAAACACATCAAACTCCGTACATCATACTACATCACGGCCGAACACCATCAAATTTCGGCCACCCTTAGTAAAATTCAAAGTGATACTTTGATACTTGCTAATCTTCCGTTGCATTTCATACGTATTACTTACGTAATTCGTATCAGTTTCGGCTGGAGAAAATAACTGGATCAAAACTATCCTCAGGCATACTATAGAAGTCAAGCATCCAATCACTTTGCCCTGGAACGAAACCCGAGCGTGGGGGATAACCAACACTCCTCACAACGGCGTGAGTCCAAAAATCCCTGGGAGGATTTCATTGCTAAGCTCAGAGCTGCCAAATCTATGAGTATAATCCGACCACGAATTCCAAAATGTGTGATAATCACAAACCGAAACCAAACCAAACCCAGAAGAATCCAGCTAAAACTGAACGGTCAATGTGTTACGGTAGCAGCATAAATCCAACAAAAGATAAAGCATCAATGGTCCAAACAGTACTACAAAGTGATTGTACCATGATTAAAATGGCGCCCGACCATCCAAATTTCATCAAAACAAAAAATTCAGCAAGAACGACCAAAATCACCAACTCAAATTGTGATAGCCGAACATCATCGCAGATTCAGAAATCACATAACAGGTAAAAAATTGGTGCAAATTATTCAGCAACAAGAACGGCCAAACCAACCTGTATTTCGAATGAACAGATGCTGCCAGTTTCAGAGATTGCCGCAGCCATGACGAGGGTCGTTGATGTCAGCCCAGAAATAAAGCCCGACTCTGAGACGCAGTCCGAGCAAAGTAAATAATGAGGCTTCTTCCGCGTCTGTAGAGAAATATGGAGGAAGAAGATTTCCCAGATTAAGAATCTGATACATCATATGATTCAGAAGAAGAAAGTGGTTTGGAGTTATTTGGTGATGATGAGAATCAGCCAAAACCAGAGTCTGAAGGCAAGGGTTCAGATATTATGGGAGCAGAGGGAACCCTCGGTCGTGATTGACTCAGCAAGAGTGAGTGAGTCGAATCGGAACCCAACTCAGAGAGTAGAAAAGGCAAGCCGCGACGAGAAGATAGAGTCGGACAGGTCGAGTCACTGAGTTGAAAACGATGGCATGCCAGACGCGATGGTGTGAAAGGGATCTGGAATAGCGGAATCGTAGCCCTTTGGCGAGATGAACAGCGCACTCCCAAAACATCCCTCAGATCGCGAAGGGAAGGACTGCAAACTGCATCCGCGTATGGATGGAGACGGCCCCAAATTCATAACGCGTGAAAATCAACTCTGGGAACCGGATCTGTGCAGGCAGAGGAAGAACGGCTATCGCGGCGTCGATTCAAGCCACTCAATAGACCAGCGGCTAAAATCTGGACTGCAAAATCACGAGAAATCGCGCAGACCCCAGAAATCGGAAGGAACGAAAGCTAGAAATCCAAAATTGCGATGAACTGGGAAACTACTAGATAAAGAAAAAGAAAGAACAACTATAACGTGCGGCCCACAGTGCCAATGCAACAATTACTTACCGAGAGGAAGAAATCCCCTAGTGTGTGCAAATCTCACCTAGTGAGTGTGAATCTCCTCTGCCGGAAAAGAAAAAAGAAAAAATTGAAAGTGAGTTGCCCTTATTCGTTTATCCCTTTTCTTTCTTCGCGTTTGAGAGAGAGAGTTGAGAGTTGAGAGTGAATTGACCCTTTATTTGGATAAAGGCGGCCCGCTTATTTTTTATTGATTTTTAAAGCCCAACGGCAACACATTTTTAAAGACCAACGGCTACACCGACTTCAATGTTACCGTAGATACTAAATAACGTCTACAGTAACAGTGACTCATAGCAATGCTAACACCAAAAAAAAGTGTAGGCCTAGATCACTTTCAAGACATATATGGCTACACTTTTGCTTGTAACACTGAAAAAAGCATTATTAAAGCCCATATATGGCGTAGTGCGAGCCTTCCGGAACCATTAAAGACAATATTCAACTTCTATTAACTCTTTCAATTTGGTCCAACTCATTTCTCATTCATGTGGCCTGATTCCCGCCACTAGTCTGAAGCATCTTTAATCAAGATATACTGAGCAATAGCAACCTTATGATCTTGAGGGTAATGAATGCCCTCGAACATCTTCTAAAGCTCTGCAAGCCAGTGAGTCTATCTTTAAGCCATCAGTCGAGATCCGGTGCTCAAGGTTGGGTGACATTCGTGGCTTGTGTCTTGATACGAATTCAGCACTTATGATGCGAATTCTCTATCGATACAGCGGAAGACTGTTTTGACGAGCGAAAGCTATCGACAAGGGACTTTCAGGATCTGAGAACACCAGTTCGCTACAGCAATAACACTGGCGAGCAGTATACGCGCGCCGTGAAGACGACAGCTCGATACAGCAACGAGACAGGAACTTCGCCGAATGGAAAAAGACTCGAAACAAGTAACCTCCAAACAACGGCACTCGAGACAGCAAACTTCGGGCGGATGATAATAGAAACAGAGAACAAGTTCGAACAATCGAACAGCACTTGAAGCGGATATTTGATTAAGTATAACACTGTATCGAAAAACAAGAAGAATATCGAAACAGAACAGAAACAGTTGTTTTATCGAATTAGACCTATAATTCGATAAAGTGATTTCTTCTCAAGACCTATTGAGAATCAATCGGATTAATACTCGAAAACGCGTCGAATAAAAATCAAGTTTCGATGAAAAGCATTCACCAAGAAAAACACAAAGTGTATTCTTATTTCTTCAACATTCAATAATCTTTCATTACAACTTCACTGCCCTATTTATAGGCAAAAGTAGCCTGACAAGATAATCTTAAATTATTACAAGCTGAGCTTAAATTAAAAAAAGATAATAAAAAGGTTCCTCGTGTCACTTGCTGACAAAAGTAAAAGCTGGGACTTGTCTCCATATTCTTCCTGACAGCCGCTTTTTCCTACAACATGTTTCCAAGGATCCTGCTGCTTTAATAATAAAGAAAGTGTTAAAGCTCTTATTTTATTCTTTTGCCTTCACTACTTGGACCCTTTCCCCAAGTGCAAGTTGCCTATATTTGATTTACTCCAAGTCCGATTATCAAGGTAACTCCGGGTCTCGTATCCGTTTTCTCACCCAAGTATGTTGGAACATAGTCGAGGTGTTTTACGTCAATCCTTATATCATCTTCTTCGCTTGGAGTAGTCGGTTTCGTATAATTCCCTCCTTCTTTAAAAGGAATTGTCCTCAATTCCGCAATCCCGTTGTCGTCGAGATAAGGATATAGATCACATATGTTGAAAGTAGCATGCACTCCATAATCACCCGGAAGTTCTAACTTGTAAGCATTGTCGTTCACCTTCGCAACTATTTTAAATGGTCCCTCACCTCGTGGCATTAACTTGTTCTTACGCTTACTCGGGAATCGTTCTTTCCTCAAATGCACCCAAACTAAATCTCTCACCTCTAATAATCTCGATTTTCTTTGTCTGTTCGACTTCCTTTTGTAAGTCTCGTTTATCTCCTTGATTCGCTCTAATACGAATTACGTAAGTAATGCGTATAAAACACAGTGGGAGATTATCACGTTTACAATATTGATCAAAATTACAAAGGGGATGGACGAATTTAATGGGATTCGGCCGTGATGTAGAATGATGTACGGAGTTTGGTGTGTTTTATCGAACTAGACCTATAACTCGATAAAAGGTAATCTCTTCCCAAGACCTTTTGAGAATTGATCAAGTTAAAATCTCGAGACGCGTCGAAACAATAACTAAAGTTTGTTGAACTCGTTCAACGTATATTTCAAAGGAAATACAAGGTTTATTACTTTCAAGATATGTTACAAATACAACGAGCACTACTATATATAGTAGTTTCCATCCGAAAGAAAATACAACAAAATGAGAAAACGAAACTTCCTAGCAACATCCTAATCGGCCGAAAATATCAAGGAGATACCAAGCAATCTTGGATTTTATTGTTTGATTGAGACATGAAGAAATCTTGGTCTTTATTTCATGATGGTGACATGAAGGATCCTTGATGAAAGTCTTCACAAATCATCCCTTCTTGCAAGCTTCCAATCGGCCGATCTTAATCAAGGAGTGAGGAGGATTTGGTGTAGATTTGATGAAGATATCTTGATGGTGACATGAAGAACATGCTTGAAGAAAGTCTTCCTCAATCTCATGATATGGCCGATTTTTGTGGGGAAGGAGATCATGGTGAATTTTGGTGTTATTAGGTGATGAAAGTCTTTCTCAATATCTAGTAGGGCCGATTTGTTGATGTCATGTATCTTGACAATCATGAGTCCCTTTCAAGCATGATACGGCCGGTTTTTCATGCTTTCGGACCGATTCCGCTGCCGAGTTTTACGTTATTCCGATTCCGATTAACAACGTAACTCCAATCCGATTAACATTTTCTCCTAAGTATAACGATGCATGGCCATGCGAATTTGCATCATCATGGATGTCGATTTTTATTGGAGCTTCTTCGAGAATATTAGATATCGTATCATTCCTCCGTCTTTGAAAGGAATTGACCTCAATTCCGTAATGCCATCGTCGTCAAGGTAAGGCGAGAGATCACCTACGTTGAAAGTCGCGTGTACTCCGTATTCGCCCTAAGTTCGACTTTGTATGCGTTGTCGTTCACTTTTTCCACAATTTTGTACGGACCCTCGGCTCTCGGCATCAATTTGTTCTTCCGTTTGCTTGGGAATCTTTCTTTTCTCAAATGTATCCAAACTAAGTCGCCAACATCAAATAACCTCGCTTTTTTATTTTTGTTCAACTTCCGTTTGTAAATTTCATTCACTTCTTTAATCCGTTCCCGTATCTTTTCATGTAACTTCATCATTGATTTGAGTTTTGCTTCGGCGTCTTTGTGAACCAATTCGTTGCTCGGCAAGGGAATCAAGTCCAATGGCAAGTGCGGATTTAATCCGTATACCACTTCAAAAGGTGAATGGGCCGTGGCATAACCGGGTGATCGGTTGTATGCGAATTCCGCATGAGCAAGTTTAACGTCCCAATCCTTCTGTGTTTTATTTACCAACCCTCGCAATAATGCTCCCAAGGTTCGATTAGTTACCTCGGTCAGTCGGTTTGCGGGTGATGTGAAGTACTGAATAGGAGTTTAGTACCTACTTTCCTCCATAAAGTATTCCAGAAGTAACTCAGAAATTTGGAATCTCGATCCGACACGATAGTTTTTGGAACTCCGTGCAAACGAACTACTTCCCGGAAGTACAAGTCCGCCACATTGCTTGCATCATCGGTTTTGTGGCACGCGATAAAGTGAGCCATTTTCGAAAAACGGTCGACGACCACCATGATCGAGTCTTTGCCTCGTTGAGTACGAGGTAAAGCCACAATAAAATCCATCGAGACATCCTCCCACGGTCGTAACGGTATTGGCAACGGCATGTATGTACTCGACTTGAACGAACTTTTCATCATGTGACAAGTTACGCATTTGCTCACGATTGTGCTTACGTCACCATACATCTTCGGCCAAAAGAAATGTTCTTTTAGCACCTCTACAGTCTTGGTCGAGCCGAAATGACCGGCTAGTCCTCCTCCGTGCGCCTCCCGAACCAAAGAATTCCCGAATTGTATGTCTCGGCACACATAATTTATTTCCCTTGAAAAGAAAGCCATCCTGTAAAACAAATTCCTCGTACGGGGCCGTTTTACAACGGTTAAAAATTTCCCCGAAGTCCAAATCGTCGTTGTAATGATCTTTCAAAGTCTCGAACCCCAACAAACGAACATCTAGCATCGACAGTAAGGCATACCGTCTCGATAGTGCATCCGCCACTACATTACTCTTCCCGTCTTTGTACTTGGATGAAAAGTGAAAAGATTGTAAAAATTCCACCCATTTTGCATGTCTCGGGCTTAGCTTACTCTGTCCGTTGATGTATTTCAACGACTCGTGATCCGAATGCAGCACGAAATGTTTCGAACGCAGATAATGACTCCAATGATCGAGTGCTCTTACGATAGCATAGAACTCCTTGTCGTAAGTACAATAATTCACTCGGGCGCCACTTAATTTCTCCGAAAAATAGGCGATGGGACGGCCTCTTTGGATAAGCACTGCCCCGATTCCAACTCCGCTAGCGTCGCATTCTACCTCAAACGGTTGTGAAAAATCGGGTAACGTCAAAATCGGCGCTTCACATAATTTTCCCTTTAAATTTTCAAAAGCCTTTTGGGCCGCCTCGTTCCATGCAAAGGTTCCCTTTTTCAGACACTCCGTGATCGAACTGGAGATAGTGCTAAAGTCCCGTATGAATCGCCGGTAAAAAGAAGCGAGGCCATGAAATGACCGGACCTCCGTGATTGTCCTTGGGGTCGGCCACGACTTGATTGCCGCGATCTTTTCTTGGTCGACCGAAACTCCGTCTTTCGAAACAACATAGCCGAGAAAGACAAGACTCTCGACTAGGAAAGTACACTTCTCCCGTTTTCCATAAAGTTTTTGTTCCCTTAGCGTCTCAAATACGTACCGCAAATGTTCGAGATGTTCCTCTACGGACCGATCAGATCAAAATGTCGTCTAAGTACACGACAACAAACTTTCCCAAGAAAGGTTTAAGAACCTCGTTCATCAACCTCATAAAAGTGCTCGGGGCGTTGGTGAGGCCGAATGGCATCACAACCCATTCGTAAAGTCCATTCTTTGTTTTAAACGCCGTTTTCCATTCGTCTCCCTCTCGCATGCGGATTTGATGGTATCCGCTCCGTAAATCAACTTTGGAAAATATAACCGAGCCATGTAACTCGTCCAGCATGTCGTCTAGTCTCGGGATGGGAAACCGATACTTGACGGTGATGTTATTCACGGCTCTACTGTCAATACACATTCACCATGTTCCGTCTTTTTTTGGTACAAGTAGAACTGGAACCGCACACGGACTCAAACTTTCTCGGACATATCCGTGATTCATGAGTTCATCAATTTGACGTTGTAGTTCTTTGGTTTCTTCGGGATTACAACGATACGCCACTTTGTTCGGTAATGGAGCTCCCGGTATAAGATCAATCTGGTGTTCAATCCCGCGGATAGGTGGTAATCCTACCGGCAAGTCTTCGGGAAATACGTCCGAAAACTCGTGTAATAGTGCATCTATCTCTTCCTCATGTTGCGATTTGGTGGCAAGATTTCGGACCTCTTTGATCATCATCAAATAAACACGTTCGCCATCGTCAATGGCGTGTTCGACTTCTTTCTCGTTTGCAAACATCGTAAGTTTCGGTCCTTCGACTTTTTTCGAACTCATCGTCCGGATAGCTTGAGGTGACATAGGTTTAAGAACAATTTTTTTACCTTTGTCACGTAACTCATACTCATTACTCCTCCCTCGATGTAGTACGTCCCGATCAAATAACCAAGGTCTTCCTAATAACACGTGACATGCGTCCATCGGTAGTACATCGCATGTAATATCATCGCCATACGAACCCATGGTGAGTCCGACCTTCACTTGTCTTGATACTTTCACTTTGTTTCCATCATCGAGCCAATGGAGTGCATACGGCTTAGGATGGGCCGTGGTGATCAAACCGAGTTTTGAGACCATCTCGCTTGATGCCACATTTGTACAACTTCCACCGTCAATGATCAAGCTACACCACTTATCTCCGACACGACACTTCGTGTGGAAGATTTGGTCTCGTTGTTCTTCGTCACTGGGGGCGGCCTTCGTTTGTAACATGCGAAGGACGAGGTTCGTGTCATAGTTCGGGGCATCGTATGCCTCGCATTCTTCTTCTTCTTCGTCAGCTTCTAAGTTAAAAACGTCTCCAACTCTTTCTTCTTCGGCTAGTAATTCCTCTCGGGCGGCTATGGCTTCTCGTAACGTCACAATCCTCCGATTTGGACAAGCACTTTGATAGTGTCCAAATCCTTGACATTTGAAACACCGGACTTTAGATAGGCTTGTTTTTTTTGGTGTGATAGGAGTTTTTGAAATGGTAGTAACGGGCTGGCTTGTGGTGACAGGTTTTGGAAACGAGCTAGAACTCGCGCCAAAGTTGGTATTTCCGTATTTAGGTGGGAATTCGGGTTTAGAGAGTTTTGTTTTGTTTTGATTTTCCAACTTTATGCAAAGTCCGCATAAAGTATCGAAGTCAGAATAGGGGTAGAGTTCCACGGAATTAGCAATATTTTTGTTCAAACCTCGCAGGAAACGGACATCCTCAATTCTTCGCTTTCTTCAAGTTCTCCCATCAAGGATAAGTTTTCAAACTCCTCGATGTACTCCTCGACACTTAGCTTTCCTTGCGTGAGGTCGAAATTTTTCGATACAAGCTTAACTTGTGTGTAGCGGGACATATCTTTTCGTAGTTTCCTTTTAGGGAATCCCACGAACGTATCTTCTCTTTCCTACACGAATTCTTTGTGTCTTCATTCGCTCAAACCAAAGGGAAGCTCCCTTTCCAAGTTTGAGAATCGCATACTTGCAACGTACCTCGTCATTGAGATCCTTGAACTCAAACATTCGTTCAATTTTTCTTTCCCACTCCAAATAAACCTCGGGATCGGGGCCGCCTACGAACTCCTAAGTTCGCTTGTCTTGTATTCATCGGCATGTCGTGGTGCATGCATGGTGTCGTATCCTCGTCGTGCTTGGATTCTGGGCTCCGGTAAGCCACGAAGAACGTCACGTAGTTGTGCTACTTCTTCATCGGTGAATGCCATCTTCTTGAGTAACGTCGAGAACTGTGAGACAAATGGCTCTGGTACCACTTATGATACGAATTACGTAAGTAATGCGTATAAAACACAGCGGGAGATTATCACGTTTACAATATTGATCAAAATTACAAAGGGGATGGACGAATTTAATGGGATTCGGCCGTGATGTAGAATGATGTACGGAGTTTGGTGTGTTTTATCGAACTAGACCTATAACTCGATAAAAGGTAATCTCTTCCCAAGACCTTTTGAGAATTGATCAAGTTAAAATCTCGAGACGCGTCGAAACAATAACTAAAGTTTGTTGAACTCGTTCAACGTATATTTCAAAGGAAATACAAGGTTTATTACTTTCAAGATATGTTACAAATACAACGAGCACTACTACATATAGTAGTTTCCATCCGAAAGAAAATACAACAAAATGAGAAAACGAAACTTCCTAGCAACATCCTAATCGGCCGAAAATATCAAGGAGATACCAAGCAATCTTGGATTTTATTGTTTGATTGAGACATGAAGAAATCTTGGTCTTTATTTCATGATGGTGACATGAAGGATCCTTGATGAAAGTCTTCACAAATCATCCCTTCTTGCAAGCTTCCAATCGGCCGATCTTAATCAAGGAGTGAGGAGGATTTGGTGTAGATTTGATGAAGATATCTTGATGGTGACATGAAGAACATGCTTGAAGAAAGTCTTCCTCAATCTCATGATATGGCCGATTTTTGTGGGGAAGGAGATCATGGTGAATTTTGGTGTTATTAGGTGATGAAAGTCTTTCTCAATATCTAGTAGGGCCGATTTGTTGATGTCATGTATCTTGACAATCATGAGTCCCTTTCAAGCATGATACGGCCGGTTTTTCATGCTTTCGGACCGATTCCGTCGTCGAGTTTTACGTTATTCCGATTCCGATTAACAACGTAACTCCAATCCGATTAACATTTTCTCCTAAGTATAACGATGCATGGCCATGCGAATTTGCATCATCATGGATGTCGATTTTTATTGGAGCTTCTTCGACTGGAATATTAGATATCGTATCACGCTCACGCACCTGTTCGTGTAATTTTATCATTGATTTCAGCTTTGACTCCGCATCTTTATGCACCAATTCGTCACTCGGTAGTGGAATTAGATCTAGCGGTATGTAAGGATTCAGACCATAAACTACTTCAAATGGAGAGTGTGCCGTGGCATGAGTAGGAGAGCGATTATATGCGAACTCCGCATGTGTGATCTTCAAATCCCAATCCTTTTGTGTTTTGCTTACCAAGCCTCGCAACAGCGTTCTCAGTGTTCGATTAGTCACTTCAGTTTGTCCGTCTGTTTGAGGATGATGCGAAGTACTAAACAAAAGCTTGGTTCCCACCTTTCTCCACAATGTGTTCCAAAAGTAGCTCAGAAACTTCGAGTCTCGGTCCGAAACAATAGTTTTCGGAACTCCATGTAAGCGCACCACCTCTTGGAAATACAAGTCAGCAACATTACTCGCATCATCGGTTTTGTGACAAGGAACAAAATGAGCCATCTTTGAAAAACGATCGACAACCACCATAATCGCATCCTTTACTCGTTGGGTTCGAGGCAAAGCAACAATGAAATTCATCGAGACATCTTCCCATGGCCTCTCTGGAATCGGTAAAGGTGTGTACATTCCTGGTTTGAATGAACTCTTCGCAACATGGCACATCACACACTTACTAATTATATTATTAACATCCCCTTGCATCCTTGGCCAATAAAAATGTTCCTTAAGCACATCTAATGTCTTGGCCGAACCAAAGTGGCCAGCCAAACCTCCCCCGTGAGCCTCTCGAACCAGCAATTCTCGAATCGTGTGCCTTGGTAGACAAAGACGATTTCCCTTAAAAAGAAAGCCCTCCTGTATCGAAAATTCTCCCATCGGGCCAGGTTTGCATAGGGCGAAGGTCTCGCCAAAATCCGCATCACCTTCGTAATACTCCTTTACTTTATCGAATCCAAGCAATCGAATGTCAAGGGTAGAGAGTAAGGCATACCGCCTATATAACGCATCTGCTACAATGTTGCTCATGCCATCCTTATACTTCGATGAAAAGTGAAATGATTGCAAGAACTCCACCCACTTTGCATGTCTCAGACTTAACTTCTGCTGTCCATTAATATATTTTAAAGATTCATGGTCCGAATGCAGAATAAAATGTTTCGGTCGAAGGTAATGGCTCCAATGATCAAGAGCTCTCACTATGGCATAGAACTCCTTATCGTAGGTACAGTAGTTGAGTCGAGCCCCACCCAACTTCTCCGAAAAGTACGCAATAGGCCGTCTGCCTTGAATAAGGACCGCCCCAATACCAACTCCACTAGCATCACATTCCACCTCGAACGGCTGTGCAAAATCGGGTAACGCCAAGATAGGTGCTTCACATAACCTTACCTTCAAATTTTCAAACGCCCCTTGGGCAGCCCTGCTCCACACAAATGAGCCCTTCTTCAAACACTCAGTTATCAGACTCGTTATGGTGCTAAAATCTCGAATAAACCTCCGATAGAAAGAGGCAAGACCGTGGAACGATCTAACTTTAGTTACGGTTTTAGGAGTAGGCCACGACCTAAGAGCTTCAATTTTCCCCTGATCAACTGACACTCCATCCTTCGAAACAACATAGCCAAGAAAATTTATGCTCTCGATGAGAAACGCACACTTTTCTTTCTTCCCATACAGCCTTTGAAACCTAAGAGTCTCGAATACTTGCCGTAGATGTCCGAGATGCTCCTCCACCGACCGACTAGAAACCAAAATATCATCCAAATAAACAACCACAAATTTACCCAAAAATGCCTTAAGTACTTCGTTCATCAAACGCATGAAAGTACTCGGGGCATTCGTAAGTCCAAATGGCATGACGGTCCACTCATACAGTCCATGCTTAGTTTTGAAGGCCATCTTCCATTCATCTCCCTCCCGCATACGAATCTGGTGATAACCACTCTGTAGGTCAACCTTTGAAAAGATCACCGAGCCATGTAGCTCGTCCAACATATCATCAAGCCTTGGTATCGGGAATCGATACTTGATCGTTATGTTATTTACGGCCCGGCTATCGATGCACATCCGCCAAGAACTATCCTTCTTAGGAACAAGTAGGACCGGAACCGCACATGGACTTAAACTTTCTCGAACATACCCGTGGCTCATCAGTTCTTGAATCTGCTTATGGAGTTCCTTCGTTTCCTCGGGATTACACCTATAGGCAGCTTTATTCGGAAGAGGTTCACTTGGTATAAGGTCGATTTGATGCTCAATTCAACGAATTGGCGGCAAACCCGACGGCAAGTCTTCAGGGAAGACATCCGCGAACTCATGTAATAAGTCGGCCACTGTATCCTCGTTTTTTGCTGTCACGAAATCACCTTGAGTCTCCTTTATCACCATCATGTAAACACGCTCACCACTTTCCATAGCGTGTTCAACTTCACTCTCGCTCGCGAACATGGTGAGGTTCGGTTTTTCTCCTCGTTTGGCACTCATGGATCGGATAGCTTGAGGTGACATCGGTTTCAGCACGATCTTCTTTCCCTTATCTCGCAACTCATATTCGTTGCTCCTACCCCGATGCAAAACATCCCTATCAAATAACCAAGGGCATCCCAAAAGTACGTGACAAGCATCCATTGGAATCACATCACATAATATCTTATCGTGATATGAACCCATTGCCAATCCGACCCGAACTTGCTTTGAAACCTTCACCTTACTTCCGTCATCAAGCCAATGTAAAGCATATGGCTTAGGGTGAGTTGTGGTGGTTAGTACAAGCTTTGTCACCATTTCACTCGAAGCTATGTTGGTGCAACTCCCTCCGTCGACAATCAAACTACACCACTTATCTCCAACTTGACACTTTGTATGGAATATTTGGTTTCGTTGTTCTGACTCGCTCGGAACCGACTTAGATTGCAAAGTGCGAAGGACCAAGGCTGTATCGTAATTCAGAGCATCGTAAGCCTCACATTCTTCTCCTTCTTCGTCTTCCATGTTGAAATCAAATACATTCCCCAGTCTTTCTTTTTCGTCTTCAACCAAAAACTCATCTCGGATCGTGACAGCTTCTCTTAGGGTTACCACTCGTTTGTTTGGACACGCATTTTGATAATGTCCGAACCCTTGACATTTGAAACATCTTACTTTAGCCAAACTCGTCTCCTTCGGTATGTAGGGTGTTTTAGGAATCGCGACAGGGACCGGAGTCGGTACAGTTGCCTTAGCAATTGAACTAGACCCGATGCTTGGGTTTCCAAATTTGACTGGAAACTCGGGTTTATACAACTTCATCCTATTTTGAGCTTCTAACTTCACACATAGCCCACATAATGTATCGAAGTCCTCATATGGATACAGTTCCACCGAGTTAGCTATGCTTCGGTTCAAGCCACGCAAGAATCGCAACATCTTCTGCTCCTCATTCTCTATTTCTCCCATTAAGGTCATATTCTCAAACTCCTCAATGTATTCACTGACATTCAACTTTCCTTGCATGAGATCTGCAATCTTCCTATACAAGGACAACCGGTGTGATGTTCGTACATATCTTTTACGGAGTTTTCTTTTTAATGAATCCCACGAACGGATCTTTTCTTTCCCCGCATGAGCTCTTCGTGTCTTGATTCCTTCGTACCAAAGTGAAGCTCCCTTCCCCAACTTGAGAATTGCATACTTACACCTTTTCTCATCGTCAAGGTCTTTAAATTCGAACATACGATCAATTTTTCATTCCCATTCCAGGTAAACTTCAGGGTCTGTCCCTCCAATGAACTCCGGAAGCTCGTTCACCTTGAACTCTTCGACATGGCGTGAGGGTCGTTCATAGTCACCACGCCTAGGTTGCCAACGCTGGTCGCGTTGTTCTGGTACGTCACACAATGCATCACGAAGTTTTGCCAAGAAATCAGTGTCGTTAAGATCCATAATGCCAAAGATCAAGAACTTGGTCTCCGATACCACTTATGATACGAATTCAGCACTTATGATGCGAATTCTCTACCGATACAGCGGAAGACTGTTTTGACGAGCAGAAGCTATCGACAAGGGACTGT
This sequence comes from Orobanche coerulescens, assembly GCA_033398695.1. NCBI lineage: Eukaryota > Viridiplantae > Streptophyta > Magnoliopsida > Lamiales > Orobanchaceae > Orobanche > Orobanche coerulescens. Next base: position 98,407,801 of record CM065811.1, on the reverse strand, counting down.
CAGGATCTGAGAACACCAGTTCGCTACAGCAATAACACTGGCGAGCAGTATGTGCGTGCGGTAAAGATGGCAGCTCGATACAGCAACGAGACAGGAACTTGGCCGAATGGAAAAAGACTCGAAATCGGTAACCTCCAAACAACGGCACTCGAGATAGCAAACTTCGGACGGATGCTAATAGAAACATGAAACAAGTTCGAACAATCGAACAGCACTTGAAGCGGAAATTTGATTAAGTATAACACTGTATCAAAAAACAAGAAGAATATCGAAACAGAACAGAAACAGTTGTTTTATCGAATTAGACCTATAATTCGATAAAGTGATTTCTTCTCAAGACCTATTGAGAATCAATCGGATTAATACTCAAAAACGTGTCAAATAAAAATCAGGTTTCGATGAAAAGCATTCACCAAGAAAAACACAAAGTGTATTCTTATTTCTTCAACATTCAATAATCTTTCATTACAACTTCACTGCCCTATTTATAGGCAAAAGTAGCCTGACAAGATAATCTTAAATTATTACAAGCTGGGCTTAAATTAAGAAAAGATAATAAAAAGGTTCCTCATGTCACTTACTGACAAATGTAAAAGGTGGGACTTGTCTCCATATTCTTCCTGACAGCCGCTTTTTCCTACAACATGTTTCCAAGGATCCTGCTGCTTTAATAATAAAGAAAGTGTTAAAGCTCTTATTTTATTCTTTTGCCTTCACTACTTGGACCCTTTCCCCAAGTGCAAGTTGCCTATGTTTGATTTACTCCAAGTCCGATTATCAAGGTAACTCCGAGTCTCGTATCCCTTTTCTCACCCAAGTATGTTGGAACATGGTCGAGGTGTTTTACGTCAATCCTTACTTCGTCTTCTTCGCTTGGAGTAGTCGGTTTCGTATCACGTCTGTTGCACCACGAGTGCCAGTTGTGTCATCTAATTAATGTCTTGCTGGATGACATTAGGAATGTACGCTCCAGTAGCACCATCTGTATTCTGACCTTGATTGGTAGGTTGAGTCACATGAAACACAGATACAGATCACGCTGCAGAAGCACCTGATGTAGGCTCCTCAGCATCTGCACTATGTCCACAACCTCGACTGCGACCACGAACACCACGGCCTCTCGACATACTAAAGAGAAAAAAATCAATCAATACAGTTTAAACAAAGAATAACAAACAATATATAGTGATGGTCAAATTGATATATAGTGATGAGCTCCTCCATTCACTCAATGATGATATATAGTTGGCCGATCAAATTGATAAACAAATTAGATTCGGCGGCTAGAAATTTTATTTGGTTGGGGGACATTAGTCACAAGAATGCATGTACTGTGGCCTGGAGCAGAGTTTGTTCCCCTTTAGAGGAGGGAGGGCTTGGGGTGAGGCATCTTCGTACGATGAATGAATCTTTTTTGTTCCGTTTGGCCTGGGTTATTCTGCAGGAGGATTCCTTTTGTGGACAATTCCTTCGTCAGATGTTTCTCAGAAGTAATTTGGATACTCGCAAGATTATATATTCAGGGGGTTCGTAATCATATTCCCCGTCTTCTTAACACTTCCAGTTGGGTTATTGGTAATGGTCAGAATATTAATTTTTGGTGGGACAACTGGCTGGGTTATATCATTGGTGATCGGTTGGGTATTCCTCAGCATCTCAGAAGTACCTTCTCTGACACCATCATCGATTTTTACTATGACAGGACCTAGCATCTTACCCTCGATTTCATGGAAAGGTGTCGTGATGTTGCTTTAGATGTTATCTATGCCCCCTCTGACTTTGAAGGAAAAGACGAGCGGGTTTGGGCTAAATCGGTGCATGGCAATGTTACCTCTCAAATCGCTTATTGGCACCTTCGCCACAACTTTCCTAAGGTGAGCTGGGGGAAATGGATTTGGCACAGATTAATCCCCGTTCTTCGTTCTCTCACGGTCTGGAAGGCTATTCACAATAGGCTGCCTGTTTTTGATCTTCTTCATTTAAGGGGTTTCATTGGTCCTTCGGTTTGCCTTTTCTGTCTCTCTGCCCGTGAATAGATTGACCACATTTTCACCAAGTGTGTTGTTATCTGGCAGTTTTGGGACTATATTGATCGGGGCTTCTTAAACTCTTTAGAATTGAATGCTGAGTTCAGACACTTCATCATTCGAGCTATGGATATCAGATTTAGTCAGCAGATCTCTACTCTCTGGAGATTCACTATTATTACTGCCGTCTGGGCTATCTGGCATATTCGCTGTGAGGTTCTATATAATGATGCTAAATTTTCTATCATGTCTCTTCGTTCTATAGTTTGGTCTCTTCTCAGAGAATGTAATAACTATGACATTAATAACTATGACATGGGCACCATGGATAACTCTATTTCTGATCTGGTTCATCTTCAGGCTCTGGGTGTGGCTGACCACGCGAGACCTCCACTTTACCCTATTTATATGAAATGGTATCCCCCCCCCCAATTGGCTCGATGAAAGTTAACACTGATGGGATGGCTAAAGGCTGCCCAAGCTTGGGTGCTATTGGCCTTGTTTTTTGGAATCGTCTGGGCTGGGTTTTTGGCACTCTTTGCGGCAATTGGTTGCTGTTTTGCCTTCCAAGCTGAGTTGGTCACGGATTCATGCTATCGAGATTGCTTTTTATCATGGTTGGGATTATTTGTGGCTGGAGTCTGACTTTACTTATGTTGTGAGCATTCTCTCGGATCGTAGTTTGGCTGTTCCCTGGATCTACCGCAGTCATTTGAGGCAGATTTGGCGTATTATTGACGGCATGCACTTCAGGGTCTTTCATATCTATAGAGAAAGGAATGCTGTGGCAGACTGGCTTTCTAAAAGATTGGTTTCTTACGAGTGGTCTAGCGAAGCGCCAGAGCCTCTCCGAGATCTTCTGTTGAGGGATATGTCTCCTATGTATTTTAGCCGACATTAGTTTTCTCGCAGCATAATGCTCGGGTACTCTTTTTCCCTATCGTAGGTTTTTCCCATTGGGTTTTTCTACGATAGGGTTTTAACGAGGCCTGCGGCTGCAACCCCATACATCTGGTATGGGGGTTTAGGTCCTTTTATTCTGTTTTCATAGATTGCTTTTGCATTTGTGTTTTTCTCTCTATTTCTCTTGACTACCCGCCTGTGGGATTAGCTTGAGATTTTATTTTGTTGTCTAGCCCGGTTGCCTGATTGTGGTATCCGATGGCCCTCTCTTTGTAACTCTTTTCTGTTTCTCGTTTTTATAATAATATTGACCTTGATGAGTCAAAAAAAAGAATAACAAACAATATGAATGCCTTATCTCAAAAGAATAATATATAAAGGGATATTGTGATGCATCCTCCTGACTATGTTATTCGACATAAAGTCAGGTCTCATCGCTTTTCACTGATTTAAATGGTTATTACGTGGTAATTGGCCTGTGATATATCCAGTTGAATATTACTATCATTGATTTAGATCGACAACAAGTTTTTATGGATGTGTTTTTTATGCAGTGATGGTCTTAGACCATTTAATATAGGAGCGGGTCCCAAAAGTGTTGATAGAAATAGAATTGAACATTTTCTGAAAAGTACTGTGCACAAGGGTAGACTTTGAAAGATCATTACCAATTTTTTAAAATCCTAAAAATTCTTGAACTTGTAAGTATATAAAAAATATTGAATTATCTCTCAAACATTTCATATGGTGAGTCAGTCGGAGTCCAGATGAGTGAGTTATGGCAAAAATTGTGAAAAGTACACTGTTGGTATTTGGAGAAGAAGTTGTGGTTGCTACGCTTGAATTTAACGTCTGCTAATGTACCTAGGCATATGATTACTTTCGAAGTTCGGCAATTTCAATTTCCAAACCTTTCTAACCAATCCTCTTTCGTCCTTAAGCCCGAAAACTCAAATTTAAACTTAAAACTCACGTTGTGAAGCCTCTAAATCATCAAGACTTGAATCTAACATATATGGATGGATTCTTGGATGAAGGATCAATGGATTTTCATTCGAAGGGAAGGGAAATTGCTTGAGCCCAACTCTTGGTATTTTTAGTTTTTTTGGTCTAACTTGTTTAGTCCGAATTTTATGTACGGATCATGATGTATAGTTGTTATGTAGTCATCGTTATGTGTTCGGGGAGTTGATAGTGTTTGAAATTGGATAAACTGTGTGTACCTTTGATGTATGCCAACAAGATGTTTGATTTAATGGTTGAAAGAAAATAGGAGATTGCAATTATTGTTACGAGTAGTCTTAAAATCATGATATGGGTCCTTCTTGTTAAATTGTATTGGGTTTTCATGAAATTAAATTAGATTTATCAAGAATTGTCATGTTCATCGCCATTGGGATTATTGAAATGTTTAAGAGGGTTTTGGATTGGGTTTTGTCGTGTTTTCAGTTGGATCGATTGAGGATTTATTATTGGTGTGTAATCGTTGTGTTTTAGAGAGGAGGTTATTTTCGTGAATTTGGACGTGACCTTGGTAAAAGGCAAGTCTTGGTGTTTATATGATTTATATTTCATTATGTATCATTATATAAAGTACATAGTTTGGGTTTTTATTTGTTTGTTATGTTGACCTCAATAGTTTTGCACTTGTGTAGTTAGTAATATGTGATTGTGATGGCTTGAACTTGTGGGTTGTGATGTTTAGTGACTTTTTTGATTTACAATGCGCCATCCACATGTGAAATCCTTGCATTTATATGCATGACTATTTGACGAAGATTCTTGTAATAGCCCCACCAGTGGCCAGGAATGTTTCGCTGCCGCAGTCTATTGTAAAAGAACTAACAGGCAAGAACCTATACAACACAACAAAACATTGACCATCAAGGTCGTATAACTATAAGACAACTATTTAACATAATGACTACCCGACCGACACATTCGATAAACCACGTGACAATCACCATTCGATCGGCAAGACCAAATATATAGAACAAGACAAATATTACCTGGTAGTGTTATAGTTCTAACACAAAAAACACAAAACAATACTTATTTACTATACTAAATATAAATCCTGACAACAAAACATTAATCCCACACACGGGCATAACAAAAATATGGACAACAATATTGCGAGTACATCAACATAATACAGACCATAAATAGCCTGAAACAACCGAGAACAACCACGGAACAATCGGGAACGACCAAATGTAATATCATTGTTGTCCTTCATGCTCGTGCTTATTCTGTGCCTGCATGCCCGCTGAACTTGTACCCGAATACGCGAAATGTATCCACCCCTGAAGGAGCTAGATAATGAAAATAAGTGTAAGTACTTGATAATATGAATAAGTACAACATGCGTAAATAACCAAATCGACACAACGATCATCAGCATATCATGTCTTTGTTTCGAAAAAATATGCATATCACAACAAATAAAGTCGTAGGGCTATACCAATATGTAATATTACCAAACACGTACCCTAGAGTCCTCGTCAGGACAAAACTGTGGAATAACCTATTGAGTGATACCCTCTATTACAAAGTGAAGTATCCCGTAGACCTATTGAGTCTAACTTGGTTTTAACTCGGCTAACACATCTCAAACAACCTCATTTTTCATTTTAAAATATCATTTTTTGCAAAAGATTTTAGAAATTATCGACAACACTTTTCAAAAGTATCACTATACAATATCAGTCGCAAGATAATACATAAAATATAATCAAGGTACTTGCTTGGTAACTTTATGGCTCAAATGGTTCGATTAACTTGGAAATGAGACTAGTAAATTGCTAATACTCGGACCTAACACGAGCTATACAACATTATATTAGGATTATCAATTCTAATCAAAGTGGCATTGAAACCCTAATCAAAACTCATCAGGAACTTTTATCGAATGTTTACCTGGCGGTGGATAATTAGGACAATTCGAGTAAAAAAAATTCATTAGAATCGATAAGAACAGTTCTAGACCAATCCGCAGATATTCGTTTCAAGTTTTAAACAACAAAAAATCAAGGATCTTGAAGAACATCGTTAGGGTTTAACGCTAGATGACCTCTAATTCGACGGAAAACACTAAAATAGATTGAAACGAACTTGCTATGTAGCATAGTGGACGTTGAATAAGTGGCTTCCACCAGAAACCAACACCAAAACCTAGTTTTCTAAGGCTATCCGAGGTCTGAAGTTGAGGAGATGAGAAATGACCAAAATTTACCTAAGTGTCCCTTTTATACTCATCTAATGCTTTAAACCAGCTAGCCATTAATGACCGGTAACAATGAATGGTCATTGTTAGTTCATGGATATGGTTCATGGCTTAATGGATGCACGATTTGCTCGAGTCTTGAGTTCAAGTCGATCCTCGAAATGACAAAGCTTGACAAAATCACATGTGAATCAATGAATCATATTCTCTTGATCAACCAACCCTAGCATAAGTGAGTTGATAATGAAATGATAATGTTCGGATATCGTGTATGTAACTGTGATCACAATCACAATAAGGCTAAATAATATTATATAACCAATACATGCGATAAAGAAAACCGCAATAGAGTTAAACGATGAGCTAAATAACACTGAATGATACAACTTGCAGTTTTTCAAAACAACAACCTTTACACGACAATTTGAGAATTCGGAATTATAAATAAAATACAGGGTCTCACATCCCCCCCCCCCCTCTAAAAAGAGCTTTTGTCCCAAAACTTAAGAGGTGAACAACTCGGGATAGCATGATGTCAAACTGTCCTTGATTCCCAGGTCGCTTCTTCGACATGGGACCATTAGACTTTAACTAATAGGAGGGCCTTCTTTCTCAATTGCTTCAATTGTCGCTACAGGACCGCCGTTGGTTGTCCTCAAATATAATATTGCTAGCCACTTCGATTTCCACAAAGTTCCTAATATGAGTGTATTTCGAACCGAACGTTTGTGAAAATTTCGCGAAAATATTCGGTCAACGTTTATTTCGTGTTCGGTTCGATCAAATTCGATTAGTTCATGAACATGTTCGTTAAATACACAAACCGAACATGAACAAAATAATATATGTTCGTTAGTTCGCGAACAAAGGGTTTTCTATATATTTATTAATAATTTTACAATAATTAAAAAATATAATTAATAATCTTACAATAATTAATAAATATAATTAATAATTTTACGATAATTAATAAACAAATATACAAAATAAAACCAACCATTCCAAAACCCTTAATTTCTAAATATATCTTTTTTTTTTTTAATTATTATTGCTTGTACTTTAGTCTTTTTTTATATTTTAGAATACAAACGAACAAACGAGCGATCAAAACGAACCGAACAGTCGAACACTAACGAACGAACACGAAATATGTGAGATTTTAATGAACCGAACACGAACAAGTTGTTTGCAATTTCATCGAACACGAACACGAACCGAACGAAGCGAATCCTTAACGAACGAACGTTCGTTAAGGTCACTTTTCGGTTCGTTCGGTTCGGAATACACCCCTAGTTGCTAACATGACTAAGGTCAGGGACACACTTCTTGAGTTGGGAGACGTGAAATATGTTATGGCTAAGTGACGGCGGCAGTGCCAAATGATATGCAACTTCACCAATTCTATCTAAAATAACAAAAGGCATGATGTACCCCAAACTCACCTTGCCCCTATTCCAAAACCTGGTAACCCCTTGGGTTGGATACACCTTAAGAAATGCGTGATATTCGACCTCGAACTCTAGCGATTGTCGTTGGACATTAACGTAAGACTTTGTCAACCCTGCATAGTCAACAACCTCTATTGAATCAGGGTAATATTTTTCTTTCATATGCACCAATAAATCTGGTTCATCCCCAATCAGGTTGGATGACTCGTCCCAACATATAAACAACCTATATCGCCTACCATAAAGCATTTATGATGGTGCAATATTTATCGAGCTATGCCAACTATTATTACACGTGAATCCTATCAATGTCAAGTGAGCTTCCAATCATCTTTCCAGCTTAGGGTGCAGGCTTTTAATATATCTTCTAACATCTGAATTGTTCTACCGGACTTTCCATGAGTCTAAGGGTTAAGATGTACTGAATCTCAATTCCGTACCTAAAACACGATGATTAACTGCCCAAAAATATGAAACAAATCGACCATCACTATTTGAAATAATAATCCTCTAAGTCCCATGAAATATCACAATTTCAGAGATTAAACACTCGATCTAGTCGTTCGGGTCCCCACGTATCCTTGATTTACAAAAGTGAGGATTTTGTTAACCGATCAACAGTCACCTGATAAACACGAATTTCATACGTTAGTTGGGGTCATCTTATGATTTATATTTAGAAATAATTCGTGGTAAATTCGACACTTTGTACATGAAATGGTTATTTTATGAGATGTCACGTTTTTGTTCTAGTTGTGCTTGAAACAGGTGAAATTATGTCAAATATGGAGTTTGAATGCATCCAAAGCTCGAACGGGTCAAAACGAACTCCTAGGACGCATACATATGGTACGACCATGTCGGATGTCGCCTACATACCACACAGGCGTATTGGATGCTCAAAATTGACTATTTCTGCGACATGGGCCGTGTCTAATGTCATTTACCTGCGACACGCCTGTATCGCTTATTGGGGCAATTTTTTGCTGCACACAATTTTCGTATTTTGGTCATAACTCTCGCATATAAAATCGGATTTTAATGATTCAAATGACTGTAGAAATATAAGAGAAAGATCTACAACTTCTGTGATATGGTTTAAAGTCCAATTCTTTGTATATCGGGCTGCAGCAGTTTTGAAAGTGTCCAGCAAATATTATGGCAAAATTTTGGGCGAAAAGTTTCTTTCCTATTTTAAATTGCATTGGGGCAACAAGTTTAGTTAGGGTTGAATTCCCCGTCTATAATGGACATAAGGGAGCAGAAAATTGTGGAGGAAAAAAAATCAATTTTTATCATCAAGAAACTCAAGAGAACACAAGAAGGAGGAGATTAGGGATCAAGCTTCAAGATCCAAGACCACAATAAGTTTTTCTTTTCCAATTTTCTTCTTTCTGTTTTAAGAAAAAGTTACAGCTGCTCCCCCTAATAAACATCCCTCTCTCATCCAGGACCCTAGCTTTTTAACAATAATAGATTGGTCTATTTTTTGGACCATTGATTAGGGCACTTTTTTCGACCATTCTGTAATTGATTTGCACATTTTTTGGACATTTCTATAATTGATTCGGGCATTTCTTTATATTGTTTGGACCATTATGTTATTGTTGAGAAGTTAGATGCCCCGATGTTATTATGAAATTTAATAGGGGGACCAAATAAAAATTGCCCCTGTTTTAGTTAAAGAACATATTCAATTTATCTTATTATAATTTCATAGCCATATTTCTTGGCTAAACTTCTTTAGATTCTAGGATTTGTCAATATTTTAATTATTGTTTATATATTGAATTTGATATATTTATTTCTTCTATTTGTTTGTTTTTGGATTTGTTGTTTTAATTCATGTATGAGTATAAGATCAATATTTATGCATCCTTTTTGATTAATTTGAGATCCAATTGATCATAAATGAGTCAAATCCAAGACACAAATGAAAAGTAGCTTCAAAAGAGTAGAAGTTTGTGAGTAAGTAAAATCCTAGGTTCTTATTAGGGTTAATCTTCAATACTTAGATTCAAAAGATTGAGTTTAAGAATTCAATTCATATTTTAACTTGTTCTAAAATAAAGGTTAAAATACTTTTGTGATTCTTACAAGTATTGAGATTAAAACGGGGTTTAAGTATATACTTTAAATACCATGAAACATTAACTGAATGAATGCATGTCCTAGAATCTATCTCTACTTTTTTTTTGAGGGGAAAGATCAACTTTCATAACATGATAATGGAAAATAGAGTACACCAAAAGCAAAGGTTCATAGTCATGGAATCTGACCATCAAGTTCTCTGACTACTTGCCTAGCAAGATCATGTTCTACGTTATTTGCTACGCAAAAAATATGCTGAAACTGAATACAACGAAAAGAAATAAAAAAAGTTTTAATCTCATCAATAAAATGGCCAGCAGCAGTCAATCAAGTTTCCAACTAATTGATAGCGTTGATCACTGAGACACAATCACTTTCCATAATTACCTGTTGCCACCCAAACTCCACTGCCAGGCGCACACCTTCAAGTACAGCAAGTGTTTCTACTGTATCCGGGCAAGTAGCAGCAGGAACAAGTCTTTGGCGCCAAGCTATGACATCTCCACATGAATTTCTGGCCACGATTCCCAGCCCAGCTGCAGCTTGAGGATGTGTGAAGATTGCAGCGTCCACATTGACTTTGATAGTCTCTCCAATCGGCAGAGTCCACTTCCTGGGAGCTTCCGGAGGCCGTGCAATTGCAAAGGTTTGCTTAGCTGCCTTGTATCTCTTCAAATAATCCCTAGCAAATTGTATCAACTCTTGTGGGTCCGGTCTTTTGGCATCATGTACCAGTCCGTTGCGTGAATACCATAAACTCCAGCACATGCAAACAAACAAATGGAATTATTTCGAACTGAGAACCTATTTCACCTGCTGTATCCAATCCCATGAATCAGCACAAGGGGTAAATAAATCATGGGCTGGCAGATTAGACAAAGCCCAAACAAGCCTGGCAAAGTGATAAAGTTGAAAAGTATGCAGAATAGTTTCACTAGACTGTGAACAAAATGGGCATAAATTATCAACAGGTATATTGCGCCTCTCTAAGTTTTGTAAAACTGAACTGGCAATCCATTACGGAGGAGACGCCAAAGAAAAACACGAATTTTTCCGAGGATATCAAGCTTCCACACGAACGACCAGTTTTTATCCCGTAAAGACGAACTAGAAGCCACATGAGGTTTTCTATCATTATCTTTGTTTTTACTTCAAATTACTTTCTTTGTTTTTAATTTTTACCTTTATTAGTTTAATTCAACTTAATTTAATTTCATCATCATTTAAATAATGTATAAAATATCACGCAATGGACAAATCGTCAAAATATTATTCCTAGAGGAGTACGACATTGGATCGCCCTGATACTATAGCTACACCGTGCACTTGTGGTTTAGCAAAACATAATTTAGCGAACAAGTTTTTGGTACGTTGTCGGGATGAATTAGTAGACGATACTTTGGGATATTGTGGTAGGTATTTAGATTTTAGTTTAAATATTTTAATTTTTATTGTTTATTTGTTTCTGCGTTACTTCTTTCTTGTAATACCAAGGGTTTTAAATTGGAATTTTGGTGGAAATTTTTATATTATTATTGTTATTAACAATTTATTTATCTGATTAAGTACGGGAAAACGACTAATGATGAGTCTGTGTAGAATTATGATGAGGTTGTAAATGATAAATTTACATTGAAATATAGTTTAGTGCTTGTGCTACAATTAATTGAAGTTGTATTGGGCTCATTTAGAAAATTAGACCCAATTTGATAGAGTAATTTTTACTCAGGCAGATATTTACCTACTCATTTTTAGTCAACTCCCTCTTCTCCCCTTACCCCCCCCCCCCCCCCGACAAAACAACACAACCATTCATCTTCTTCTTCAATGGACGACGGTACTTCTTCACTGTGGTGGCCGATTCGCAACTCTTTCTCCTCATTTACGGTGATGGCGACCAACAGAGGTATGTGGTACCGATGGTATTTCAGGTGATCAGGCCATGGATGGTGGATGGTCTCCGAGGTGTGGATCAACGACGGTCGTCATGTGCGATGGATCGGGGCGATTTCCGACGAGATGGATGGATGATGGTTTTGGTACGGTTCTCCCGACACTTTTTTTTTTTTCCTTCTTGTTGTTTCGTGGTAACAGGTAGACGACGGCCAGACGACCTTGAAGGTGGATTCTGGTCAGAGTTGTTATGGGGGTCAGGTGGCATCGGAAATGGACTAGGTTGTCGATCACATGTTTGTATTTCTGGCGGCTCGACTTCCAGAAATGGCATTCGACTTGAATGGCTAGCGTTCAAGGCATTTTGGGGGATGACCTTGGAACCATCGGACTTGTCTTTCGGCGGTGGGGTTCATTCCCAGATCAATGGTCGAGCTCAATTTGTGGTGACCTCTACTCCGAGCTCAAGTTATCGACATTCGGGTTTATTTGATTTCATTTGGACGAGATGCAGGCTCGGCAGGCCGTTATCGGCTTGTTGGTTCTAGGAAGGAGATGCCCGAGCTGTGTATACGTGTGTATGTCCGTATGTGTGTATATATATTATACTCCCTCCGTCCCATAAATATAGACACCTGGAGGAATGACACGAGTTTTTATTAAAAGTGAGATGATAGTAGTGTTGAGTGGAGAGAGAGTATTACTTTATAGAAAGAAAGAGTAAAATGATTTTTTCAAAAATAGAGTATGCCTATTCTTTGGGAACGGACGAAAATTGTAAAAAAAGTGTCTATATTTATGGGACGAAACGAGCATGTGATATAAATTATGATGTGTGTCCAGACTGTATGTTTGTGTGGATATGAGAGAGAGAGAGAGAGAGAGAGAGAGAGAGAGAGAGAGAGAGAGAGAGAGAGAGAGAGAGAGAGAGAGAGAGAGAGAGAGAGAGAGAGAGAGAGAGAGAGAGAGAGAGAGAGAGAGAGAGAGAGAGAGAGAGAGAGAGAGAGAGAGAGAGAGACTTTTTTCACTTCTCTGTCTATTGTCTTTCTGGTTTTTTTCCTTTTTGAAAATAAAAAATAAAATTAAATGCCGGAAAAAACCGACTTTTTTTAGTTAGTATTTTGATATTGTGCTCTCTTTATAAGATTTTCATTTGATCAAGTGAAATTGATAATACTTTAAAAATATATATATGTATATATATTTTCTCACACACACACACACATATATATATATATATATACTAGTTTTGAGCTCCGTGCGATGCACGGGTTTCCAATTAGTGTTGTTTTTTGTTTGTTATTTACAGTATTATTTTATAATATTGAAATATTTTTTTAAGAAAGTATGTTCTTTTTATATGTTATATTTTTTTAGTAATGAACTCAATATCTGAGGAAAAAAGAGGTAAGGTTCCATGTGCGAAATTACTAAGGAAAGGAAAAAATTAGCACATATATGCAAAGAATATTGTATAGGTATACATTTCACTATTGAATATAAATTTATATACTGAGTTTGTCTAGTAATCAAATTAGTTATTGAATATATATTTTATTATGTTAACTCTGTTCCGCATGAACTTGTAAATTTTTATATAATATTATTTCTAACGTAGAACTAATGTTATTTCTAGTATTGTTTTATATTGTTCAATTTTTTTTAAGAAAGTATGTTTTTTTTATGTGCTATATTTTTTTTTAGTAATGAACTCAATAGTTTAGGAAAAAAGAGGTCAGGTTCCTTGTGTGAATCTACAAAGGAAAGAGAAAAAATAGAATTACTACTATAAGAATTACTCCCTTTGTCCCAGCCAAAGGTTGACAGAGGGTGTATATTTGGTGTATTTTAGGTAATGATTGGTATAAATAATGATGATTTAATATGTGGTGGAGATTAAAAAATAAAAAGTATTGATGATGAATGAGTGGTGGAGATTAAAAAGTAAAAAGTGATTGTTTGATTTGATTGTAAAAAATGATATATGTAAACTTACTAAAGGGACTACTTTTTGATAGAAATGTAAACCTTTGGGCGGGACGGAGGGAGTACTTTAGAATGATTGGAATCTATGATACACGGATTCTTCAAAATTGGGCAGTATGCAGTATCGGATACTGCATGGGTGCGGGTGCGGTGCGATTCGCGTGGGATTCGCACGGGATTCGCCACGTGGCGAATCCGTGCAAAAAAAAAAAATGGACTCGCGTATACTGTGCCCGGGTACGCGTATCCTGGGCACAGGATACGCGAGTCCTTTTTTTTTTTTTAGATTTTTTTGTAATTTTTAAAAAGTAAATCAAATAAACTAAAATACAAAAAGTAAATCATTTAATAAGTAATTACTTTTACCTTTAGCAGTATTCACGGACATCATTAGAAAGCTCCGCTGCTCAAAGCCATTTTGAATTATTTTTTGTATGACTTGTTTTATGTATTTGAATTGGTTTTATGGTGATATTTGAATTGTTGTTTTTTATATTTAACAAGTGTTATATATAATAAAATATAAAATAAACAGACGTATCCTTGCCGTATCGCACCCTAATATTTTCAAAAAACCGTATCCCCGCACCCGTATCTGCCCGCACCCGCACCCGCCCCCCCGCACCTGTGCAACATAGATTGGAATAGATAGATGTAGCAAATTGGGTCTTATGTTAATTCCATGTATATATAGCTACTTGCTTTTTTGAGTTATTAATTATATATTGTATAGCTATTTGTTTTTTTAAGTTTTTAAATATATATTGTATTATAGATGTGCTAAATTTATAATAAAGGCGAAGTTGCAAGTAAGTTTTTTTTAGTTCGGCCTGAAAAAAGAGGAAAATGTAACGAAGAGCGGAAAAAAATACAATGTTCAATTTCTTTTTGTTTTTTATACTAATATGCGTTTTTTAATTTTGTCTAGTAATTTTTTCCCATTTTTTTCAATGAACATCTCGATGAAACTCCAATTTGTAATTGACTACATGTTAATTTCATTGTAGATTTCCTGGAAAGAAAGATATAATACAAACAGGCAATAAGATTGAAAAGTCCGATATATGTTGTTACGGGAGTGTAATGGATGGACTTTAATAATAAAAATGACTGTAGTTTGTAAGGATTGGTTTTGGTTGATATGAATGATAAGGATCAATATATGCAGGGTTATATTAATATGTCAGCAGTGTTATGCTTTACTGTATGAAATAGTTGTAGAAGTTCAATGTCGCATTAACGCACTATCTACATATAGACAATGCTCCATTTTAACTAAAATATAAGAAAAGTGTAAAAATAAATAAAGGGAACTTTTCCTAACATAGAACTACACAATGCACGATGCCTCATTTTAATTAAAGAACCCGATTCACTAAATATGACGAAGATAAAAACAAATAAGGTGCGAAAATATGCTAACAAAATAGAAAACAAGCTAATAAACAGTACAAAGAAATTTGAAATAGACTCAGCCTAGAAAACATAAGAGTTTCAGAATTAGAATTTTTATCAATGAACAAGTAATGTTTATATCTTAACTACCCCCAAAAAAACGAAAGACAGAAAAACCTCATCCTTCTTCAATTTATTTTTTTTCCAGATTCCGTTGCAAGTATCACATGGGATGAAAATAAAAGTTCGAATTACATTTGGATCCTTGTTGGACAAACAATAACAACTTGATACCTGCCTAGATGAATTTAATTACATATGGGTCCACGAATTTGACCTGTTTGCTAGAAAAATCATTTGTACCCCTAAACAAATTATTGATTTTGCTGAGGCCGAACCAATTTATTTTCCAAGTTATTTTATAAAGTGATTTTTTTAAAATAAAAAAATGAAATGATAGAAATAATAAAATGACGACATAAAATAAATAAAGAGATAAATAAAAAAAATTGTTTTGCTGGTTTTATTTTCCCTTTAAAGTAGTCTGTTTCTAAAACTTTTTATTAACTGAAAATGAAAACAGAAAAAATAAATAAAAAAGAACATATTTTTATTAACATAAAGTAAAAACAGAAAACATAAATTAAAAAAAGAATCTTTTTTTCGTTTTTATTTTTCTTTAAAAATTTTATTTTTTTCAAAATTATTGAGAGAAAATAAATACAGAAGTAATTATTTTTCTTTCAAAACAGTCTATTGTTAAAAAAATTATTAACCAAAAATAAAAAGATAAAAAAATATTTAAATAAATAAAAAGAATATATTTTTATTAGCACGAAATAAAAAACAGAAAAAACAAAAAAAAAGAATACTTTTTTTCGTTTTTTTTCTTTTTAAAATGACCTGTTTTTATATTTGGATTTACTCGTTCTTATGATAAATCGATGAAACCATATCCAAACAAAATAAATAGCAGAGTAATATCAACTTTTTTTGAAATGGATGGAGGGGAAAGGAAAAGTTATCACTGTGTTTAGAGAAACAGGAAAAAGTTCCAGCCATGATTACGTACCTAATAAAATACACCAACAGAATCAAGAAAGTATCCATGATCTAGTTGTGAAACTGAAATTAAATTGCGTTAAATAGTTGGAACATAAATAGTGTTTTCTAAATCAAGAAAGTATCCATGATCTAGAACCAGACGATAGATTCCTACAGCATTAACCGGGGCTTTATTGCCATTGCTCATATAAAGAAATTATCATTTTTGTTTGTGGTTTGGGTTGTAAGATATCCCTGCGTCGAATTAGAAACACGAACATTAGCACCAGACACCATTATAAAGAAGGTTCCTTAACAGTCAAATTTGTTTCAAAATAGCCTATGAATCCCAAGGGATTCGAATCACTTTTGACGCTTTATGCAAGCATTCTGAAAGTGACCTGGTTTCTTACAGAAACGACAGCTATCGTCAACTTTCTTAGCCTTCCTATGTTGAGGTTGACCAGAATTACTCTGTGGTGCTCTCTTAAAACCTTTTGCATGTCATCCACGCTTACTTTTCACTCCTTGCTTGATGAAGTGTGCCTCATTTATATTTTGCTAGCCTAGCCTTGTTTTCTATTGAACCAGCATGTTCCCCAATTCATCGGCACTCCACTTTTACTTAATAGTGTTGTAGTGCACCTGAAAAGGGGCATACTGAGGTGGAAGAGAGTTTAGAATGAATTGAACAAGGAAATTATCATCTACTGTCATTTTCAACTCAGTTAGCTTCGCTACTTCCTAGCTAGTGATGCCTAGAAGAATATCGAATGGCGAGTACCTCTGCCTCTCAAACATATTTACAAGCTTTTTTTCTAGTAATGCCGTTGGGGTAATAAAATATTATCTATTATGCAAGTAGGAGCCAAAAATCATAGAAGAGAGCATCTTGTAACATTAATACAGAAATAAGTATACAGATCTCAAAATAAAAGCGGTAGATTATAAAATACGTGAGGAAGTGAATTTTACAATAAACACACATAATGCATATATTATTAAACACCTATACACACAAAAACAGTGTTAGTAGATTGTATATTTTTACATGTGGGAAACGGTTTTTCCTATGTACAGACTTGAAATGACATCAAAGTTGATTCAGTCGATTTTCTTGGCCTTCAATGAACGTCCGCGTGATGATGTGTTGGCGTGTGCGTCGGGGTGAGGATATTCTGAAATGACAAAGGTATGGTAATATATATTTAGTGAATGTGTATGAGTGGAATATATTAGAATGAGAAAAACTTTGGTTGTTGATGGGAGCTTCTTGGTCTCTAATTTTGTAGGTGTGGAGATTTTGTTGCGGGGATTGATAGTTGTTGTAAGTGTTAACTGAGAACATAGCACTGCTAAGACAAATGAATATTTGAAGTATAATGGAATAAATATTTTTATGTACCCGCGAAGGATGAAGGCAGTGTTTCGTTGGTGGAGACAATTGAAGAATCTAATTGCTGGTATTCCAGTGTCTGTATTGTATGCGACATTGTATTTGTGCCATCTTGCTTGTTGAAAACTCTGGATTGAATTCTCATTCGAAGCTGTAGCTGATCTCGTTTAGAGTCGATGGAGTCTAATATCAAAGAGCCATCCTACAAGTGAGTGCAGTGTAGAATCATGTTAATGAAGATGTTCAATATAGTTCAGCCTTGATGCAGAAAATTGTTGTAAGGAAAACGTGGTTACGCTGCAATATTTAGCCACGAAGTGGTCTGCTGACATTTGCATGAGTTTTTCACCTTTGATTCCAAAAGCAGTCACCTTTATTTCCCTACTATCATCGGATACTAAAAGAGAGAATCTGTATCTATGGTGCATTGAAAATGTAAAGTAAATAGGCGAGTAAGTAATGAGAGTAGAAAGTATAACCGAATTTACGATCATTGTGTAGCTTGGAATTGTAATATCCTGAATTTCTACAATGACTGTTTAATGTTATTTTATCCGAATTATATTGTACAGTGTGGGATCTATACAGTATGGATAAAATAATTAAAGGACTGAGACATCGGTATTAGTAGAATTGTCGAACTTGGTCGACAATTGCATTTGATGATATTGTGTATCGTATGAGAATGTTATTGGGACGAGTATATGTATTCAGTATGTCGTATGTTCATATTCTGTATGTCGAGATGTTGGACAAGAATAGCTGAAAATGGCCAAATACAGCCACATTAGCGCACGCTACGATGTATATTTAGCGCACGCTAAGAGATTTGAATTATATACGCTAAGGAGGACCCCTAACGTACGTAAGGCATTCTGGATAAGGTTCGGAAGGTGGCCGATAGGTAGGCCCAGACTGATTATTATTGGCATTTAGCGCATGCTGAGTAGCGCATGTTAAATATAGATCGGACAAAGGAATCTTGGCTTTGTCAGGTTACTTTTGGCGCATGTTCTAATAAGGTCAACGGATGTTTGCTATGAAGGACTAGCGCATACTAAATCCTAAGGTTAGCGCACGCTAATTTCAGATTGGTCAGAGGGAATCCCGGTAATCGCCGATGCTTTCGGCATGTGGGGGCACGGGCATCTTCGGGGTAGGTGCAGACTGTAGCAAGTCAACTACGAATAGCGCACGCTAAGGTCAAAGACTTGCGTACGCTATACAGAGAGTATTTATGTATGTTATTGCTGCAACACCCCCAAGAAACCCCGGGAATATAAGAGCGTTGTGGACCCCTACATGGGACCCACCAGGCTAGGTAATCAACTTCACTCATCGACTCACGGAGTCAACGCAATAACACCACATCACGAAGACGCAAAACAATAATCATCCACTCGGTTCGACCGGTCAATCAAGCAACACAACAATCCAACGAAAACATAACGGACAACTCAATACACTTTGCAAAATCAAAAGCCCCTAAGTACTTGAGTACGTCTATTAGTTCACAAGTTGGAAAACAACCATATCGAAATGGACAATGGAAAATAAAAAAACTCGTTTGCACATGTCAACAACCCTGGTCAGCATCCTCGTACTGTCCCAATGCCCGCTCGTCCGGCTGAACATAACCTGAAATTCATAAAATGAATTTCCCCAAAAAGGGTCCCCCAAAGGGGTTAGAAATTACGCTAGTACAAGTAACCAAATGAACAACTTACACCTTACACATATAGTCAAAGCATGCAATTGATGAAACATCAGTTTGAAACACACATTTTCAGAAACGCCATAACCCAAAACACATTTATAAAATGCACCACAATTAACCGTCGATCCACGCATCTGTGGACCCCTACCAAGACCCCGTCGGATCTAACCCGTAGTGGTTAAAAGCAAAGCTCGTCGATCCACGCCTCTGTGGACCCCTACCGAGACCCCATCCGATCTAACCCGTATTGAGCACACACACACACATTACTCATGCAATACTACCATGTTAAGAGTGTAAGTTCATAAGAGTACTTGCTTTGATTAAACGACGCCGAGAAACGGAAAAGATTACCACTGCGGTTGCGAGAAACCAAACCCCGAACCTAGACGATTCGTCAAACATGATTACAACAACTCGACAAAATAATGATAATGGAAAACACCCGGAAACCCACCAATGATTCATGTAATTTCATATGACAAAATTGATGAGGGCGGACAACAACCCCAAACCCTCTAGATTTCAAGAACATACCGGAATTCACCATAATTTCGTAGAAAACACATGAATACTACCAAGATTAATAATACCCATCATGGATTAATCAACAATACGGAACGTAACGGATAAAAACCCAAAACCCCCCAAATTTCCCAAAAATAGGGTTCTAGGAGATTACCTTGGATTTAGGATGAAGAACACAAGTAGATGTTGTTAATCTACACCAAGAACTCAAGGTAAATGATATTTGAAGTGGTTGGAGGAAGAAATCGCCCAGAAATCGCCTAAAGAATCGCTTGGCCGCGGGGGAGGAGAAGAAATGAGAAAAAGTGAGAATCTGGGTCAACTCTCTAGTATATATAACCAGAGAGTCGTTAGCGCGCGCTAACGACCACTCGATAACGCGCGCTATCGGGCCATAGCGTGCACTACCTGAACACCAGCTGAGTCCAAAAACATTCTGCCCAGTACTGGACTGCCGGATTAGCGCGCGGTACCGGACACCCTGTGCGCGCTAAGCCTTAATGATAGCGTGTGCTAGAATAAAATAGCATGCGCTAAGCTGCTCGTCCAGAGAGCAGAGAGCAAAAACAACCTACTGCCACTGCTGTGCCCGAGTCGGTAGTGCGCGCTACAAAACAAGCATAATGTGCGCTACCAAAGGATATTAGCGTGCGCTAAATAACATCAATAGCGTGCGCTAGGCAGCCGGGTGCAAAACGGCTCAAACATCCGAAACGCACGAAACACGATCGAAACATCAAACGGAAGTTCACAACACGCATAATAACATAAGATGGATTTACGGCAACCCCAAAATGGTGATTCCAAACAACGATTACGAGAATCGAACCAAATAGAGATGGAAAAGCCAATAAACGTGGAATTGAGTAAAATAAGTCCGAAAAGCTCGAATGACAAAAAGTATTCTCCAAAAAGCCAGAATTAAGTATTCTCGTAATACCAATACGGTTACACACGAGCCGCTAAAAACGAGAAATACACCAAAATGAAAAAAAAATACCAGTAAAGAAAAATGCGGATATTACATTCTCCCCCTCTAAAAACAAGTTTCGTCCCGAAACTTAAGAAACAAACAACTCGGGGTACCTAGCACGCATGCTATCCTATGTCTCCCAAGTTGCCTCCTCGACACCATGCCTAGACCACTACACCGTGACCAAAGGAATGGTCTTATGCCGCAGTCTCTTCTCACGGTGTTCCAAAATCTTCAAGAGACGCTCCTCGAAGGTAATATCCTCGGCGATATCAATTTCGCCATAGTCGATGACGTGACTAGTATCCGGAACATATTTCCTCAGCTGGGAAACATGGAAAACACTATGAACATGGCTCAAAGCTGGAGGCAATGCCAACTGGTATGCCAACTCACCGACTCTCTCGAGAATCTCAAAGGGCCCAATAAATCTCAGACTCAACTTTCCCTTCTTCCCGAAGTGGAAAACTCCTCTCGTTGGTGACACCTTCAGTAAAACATGGTCTCCCACCTCGAATTCTAAAGGTCGACGATGAACGTCAGCATATGATTTCTGTTCACTCTGAGCAGTCAACATCCTTTCTCGGATCAATTCCACCTTCCGCCTCATCTCCAAAGCGATATCCGGTTCGGTCCCGAGCAAATCCCTCGTTCCAGCAAATCGGCGATCGACATCGCTGCCCATAAAGCGCCACATACGGTGCCATCTTGATCGATGCGTGCCAACTATTGTTGTACGTGAAATCGATCAACGACAAATGCTCCTCCCAGTCACTACTCCAATTGAGGGCACAAGCACGCAGCATATCCTCAAAAGTCGGGATAGTGCGTTTCGACTGCCCATCCGACTGAGGGTGAAAAGAAGTACTCAAACGCAAACGAGTGCCCAATGCCTTATGTACCGCTTTCCAAAAGTGCGATACAAAATGGCCATCCCGATCCGAAATAATAGACTTCGGGCCAACCTCTCTGGACCCCAAGTATGTTTGATGCTTAGAAATGTGCCGACTTGGTCAGGCGATCCACAATTATCCAAACCATATTCATACCAGACTTCGATCTCGGCAAGCTCGTGACGAAGTCCATTGAAATATCTTCACATTTCCATTCCGGAATGGGAAGCGACTGCAATAACCCGGCCGGTCGCTGATGCTTGATTTTGACCTGCTGGCAAGTCAAACATCTCGCTACAAACCGTGCGACCTCCTCCTTCATGTCGTTCCAGCAAAAATTCCTCCTTAGGTCCTTGTACATCTTACTCGAACCAGGATGAACTGAGTAAGGCGTAGCATGGGCCTCACGCAAAATACTCTGCCTCAATTCCAAGTCGTTTGGTACACAAAGCCGACTCTGGAACCTCAACACACCATCCTCGTGAATCACAAACCCAGGAGACTTTCCATTAAGAACATTCTCTCGGATTTGAGTAATCATCGGATCCTCCAACTGCTTCAGTTTAACTTCATCAATCAACAACGACGAAATCTCCAAAGCGCAAAGTTGCCCGACAGCTTCCGACAACAAAATCTCAACACTCAACTCGATCAAATCCCGCTGAAGCTCAGATTGGGATGTAAGCATCTCAAGTGTCCCCAACGCAACCGGTTTCCGACTCAAGGCGTCTGCCACGACGTTCGCCTTGCCCGAATGATAAAGGATATCGAGGTCATAATCCTTAATCAACTCCAACCACCTCCTCTGCCTCATATTCAACTCCCGCTGAGTAAATATGTACTTCAGACTTTTATGATCGGTAAAAATATGACATGCAGAGCCGAAAAGATAGTGATGCCAAATCTTGAGGACAAAAACAACTGCCGCTAACTCCAAATCGTGAGTAGGGTAGTTGAGCTCATACGGCCTTAGCTGCCTGGACGCATACGCAATAGTCTTGTCGTGCTGCATCAACACACACCCAAGACCCTGACCCGAAGCATCGCTATAGACGGCAAAACCCTCGTTGCCACATGGCAACGCTAAAATTGGGGCTGAAGTCAAACGCCTCTTCAGCTCCTCAAAACTCGACTGTCTCTCGTCATTCCAGACGAACTTCTCGGATTTATGGAGCAACTGAGTAAGTGGCCGAGCTAGTTTCGAGAACTCCTCGACGAACCTATGGTAGTAGCCAGACAGACCCAAGAAACTACGGACCAACTTCACATTCCTAGGTGGTGCCCAGTCCAGCACTGCCTCAATCTTCTGTGAATCAACACGGACCCCCTCGGCTGAAATCACGTGACCCAGAAACATCACTTCCTTCAGCCAAAACTCACATTTCGAGAACTTCGCATAGAGTCGCTCGGTTCTCAAAATGTCTAACACCACACGTAGATGATGCGCATGCTCCTGCTCATTCCTCGAATAAACAAGGATATCGTCAATGAAGACGACGACACACTTATCGAAATACTCGATAAAGACCTTGTTCATCAACTGCATGAACACCGCTGGCGCGTTAGTAAACCCGAAGGGCATAACCACAAACTCATAATGTTCGTATCTCATCCAAAAAGCTATTTTCGGGACATCACACTCCTTCACCCGAAGCTGATAGTACCCCGATCTCAAGTCAATCTTCGAGAATACCCCAAGTCCCCGCAACTGATCAAATAAGTCATCAATTCTCGGCAAGGGATACTTGTTCTTGATATTCACTTTGTTTAGCTCGCGGTAGTCGATACATAAATGTAGTGAACCATCCTTCTTCCGTACAAATAAGATCGGTACGCCCCAAGGCGAATCACCTGGTCGAATTTACCCCGACTCAAGAAGCTCACTCAACTGCTTCTTCAACTCAACCATATCAGAAGGTGCCATGCGATACGGCGCCTTCAAAATCGGAGCCGCACCCGGCTCTAGATCAATAGCAAACTCAACCTCATGGTCCGGTGGTAACCCCAGTAGCTCGTCAGGAAAGGCATCAGGAATCTCACTAACGACTGGAATCGATGAAAGCACGACTCCACCACTCTCCACCTCCAAGGCATAACACCAATAACCAGTACACCCCTTCCGGACGAGTCTCATCGCTTTCAAGGAGTTAATCACGAACTTCTGGTTTCCCCTCTTTCGCCCCGCGAAAGAGTGCTTGGTGCCGTCCTCAGCTAACATGGTGATGATTCTCGTTCAATAGTTCATGATTGCGCCATGCCGCTCAAGCCAGTCATCCCCGAGAATCAAATCCTCACCCTCAATATTCATAACAATAAGATTAGAGAGCCAAGCCCTCTCACAAATAAACACAAAACAGTCTCGGACCTCTCGATCACCAACGATCCTATCACCGCTAGGAAGTTTAACGATGAAAGGCTCACAAGGCGACATACAGTCGAGACTCAAAGGGCGCACACACTCCAGAGAGATCAATGAATGTGTGGCACCCGAATCAAATAGCACACTAACAGTATGAGACTGGATATGAACGGCACCTGTGGCCGCGGTGGCTGTTGGATCATCGGCCCTCCTCATCTCATAAACTCGCGGATGAGTGTAGCCGACTGTGGAAGCTCCCCCTCTAGCGGGCTGACCCCAATCTCTTCCTCGACTGGCACTCGGCGGAGGTTGCGGAGCAAACGACCCCTGGTTCACACTCAGTTCCCTAGGTGCTGGGAAGGAAACCTAGGCACCAAGAGTTTTCTCTCTCTCAGCACAGAAAGCAACCTTGTGGCCCGGATGGCCACACCGATTACACGTCAGCAAAGGACTCAGACAAGTTCGAGTGACGTGGCCCGTTCGGCCACAGTTAAAACACTTCATCACGGGAAGGAGTACTGGCAGCCCCGCGGAAACCCCCAGTAGAATGAGATGGACCACCACCAGCGGGAAAGTTAGCAGACTGAGATTTATGCTGACCTCCACCCTTGTGCCCCGAAAAATTTCTGACAGATGTCTGTTTCTTGCTCTCACGAGCCGCCTCACTGGCCGTCAGAGACATATCGTAAGCAAGAGCTCTACTCTGATAATCCTTCAAGGTGGTGCAGGCGAGCCCAGACATGTAGTCACGAATCTTCAGTTTCATCCGTCTGGAAAAGTGGAAAATCTTATCACTCTCCTCTCTAACTTGGGCCTTCACGAAGCCCAACCCCCTGTTGTAATCAGCAATAGCCTGGGAAACAGGAATATCCCGAGGCTGAGCATCATAGAAAGCATGGACTCGAGCCTGTTTAATTGGCCACAGGCAATATTCGATCTCCACCAGTTCTTTGAACTCGACCCATGAAGCACCATGGTCCTTAGGCTCAAAAGCCTCCCACCAGTCGGTAGCGTCCCCAGTGAGAAAGTATTGGGCAATAGGGACCTTGCGATCCTCAGGACAGTTGGTGGCAACAAAGACCTTGGATATCTCCTTGATCCACCCCTCCCATCCAATTGGGTCTGAAGCCCCCGAAAACTAAGGAGGATGCATCTTGATGACATCTTGAAGCTAATGATCTGCTCCATCCCGAGTAGCATGGGTCGGAGTCGGGTTATGAACCGCCTGCTCTATCGCAGCCATTTGGTTCACCATTTATTGCATCACAGCTGCAACACCAAGATCGGTGCCACCACCGCCTGCGCCCTCCTGAGTAGCACTATGTCTCTGATGACCATCAGTACTACCAGCCCCAGAATTGTGTGACGTGGCCGCCTCACTGGCTGCTCCACGTCCCCGACCGCATCCACGACCATGGCCGCGACCCCTACCTCGTCCTCTCCCAGCATCCATACTGAAGATAAGAGGTAGCAATTGAAATTCAATGATAAGTACGAGAGGAAAAACAGTCATAAATCAAGAATCGAAAGTACGATACAAGGAAACAAGGAATCGGGTAAGGAAAACTTATGAGCACTGGAAGTACCGAGATGATGGCAGCGGGGTGACAATGTGCAAAACAAAACACAACTAGACCCAATTAACCGACAAGCCTAGGTATCCATAAACCTAGTGCTGTGATACCATTTTCTGTAACACACCAAGAAACCCCGGGAATGTAACATCCCCATGGACTCCTACATGGGACCCACCAGGCTAGGTAATCAACTTCACTTATCGACTCATGGATTCGACGCAATTACATCCCTTCAAGGCGTATAAATCACCGCACAACACGCGTACACACACAAACAGGCACAACTTGAAGAGCACACACACAATTACACACATATGTACAGAAACCTTACACTACACGGATTAGCTAGGACATCAGGGAGAGTTCGTGAGGACGAGAATGAAATCTTCTGCTTGTTGGGTAAATGAACATGAAGCTGCAGGACAACTGGATGTATTTCGCTTAATATGAAAGCATAGATTCTCCACATAGCTCTCGGAGCACACAACCACCGAGCTGACTGGAAATCTGTAATCTCATTCATTTTTGGTACACCTGGCTGCAACAACGTTGAATGCAATTCTGTTAGTACCTTTGCAAACATATTTGTACAAGTATTTAATGAGTCTGAGGCCAACACATATCTACATTAATATGGCAGTCGAATTTAGCTAGAAGGTAGGGGTTATATGGTACCACCCACCTATTATCAAGAGTATGACCCTGGACATGCACTGTTTTATAATCATTTCGTCGTCTATACAACGGATAACTGCCCTCATGTTGCGAAGTGCTCTCTATGTAATCCCTAGGATACTTATTTTTGCATTTACCATCCCGCATGCATATATTTGATGAATTTAACAGGCCACAAGGACCGTGCATCATGTGCCGTACAATGCATGCATGAAGATGCTGATGCAAGGCGACATCCGACAGATCTGCGCTAACATAACGATCGTACACATCAGACGAGCTAATCTTATATTTAGGCTGTAGGATAATGATCCAATGCGCGTGCGGAAGACCTCTTTTCTGAAAATCTATGACGTAAAGATACGCTGCTACCTCCCCAAAGATTTTTTCTCTCAAAATCTCATTTCGGAATTCTTCATTTCGGCCTCTGAACACCCTTGATACAAGGTCAAATCTATTTTGAGCCTCCTCGCTAGGTAGCAAGCCTGCCCATATTTCTGGACAATTTGGATTGCAAGTCATAGTAATGAAAAAAGCTGGCTTCCGATATTCACTAACCAAAGTTAATGCATTAAGATATCGTCGACGCATGTCTCGAGGGCTGCCAACATACAATGCGGGAAGCATAAATCTTTGGCTAATATCATATTCTCTCAGGTTGCCCTCACAGGCCATGCTATCAACGACATCTTCGAATGACTCAAGCCGTAAATTTTGGTGCATTTGTTACTTCCTTAGGTAGTTCAGGAACTGAGTTTCGATCGTAACGTAATAGTCAATTTGGTATTGTTGCGCTAATCTCCCACTCTGCAGCATATTTGTGATGTCATTGGGTCGGCTCTGAAATAAATAGCTATAGAATTCTCTAGCGGCAACATTGTTTTGCCTCCCCTGATTGGTATCCATATCTGGTTCAAACAGATAAGACAAATCAATACAAATAATAAAATAATGCTCGACCAAAAGAACGAAGGAAAAAAATCACAGTAAAATCTACAGTGACGGTAGTTAAACTGAAGAAAGAAGTATAATGTGGAGGAGTAATAGAATCATACTCTCGAGTTCTACGGCAAGAATAGACTCTCTAGATTGATGGTGATACGAATTCGCCCGGCAAAGTGAATATGTATCGGTTGGAGTATATGTACGTGTATGATAGCGGAAGGATTTTTTACTATTGATCCTCACAACACTCGAATATGTGTAATACTCATAAGAAATAACCGAAAGTATGGCAATTCGGCTTACGTAATTAAGAACAATATTAACGTGATTTATCAAACTAGACCTATAGTTTGATAAGGTAATCTTTCCTAAAGACCTATTGAGAATCGATTAGATTAATACCCGAAAACGCGTCGAATAAAAATCGAGTTTCGATGAAAAGCATTCACCAAGAAAAACACAAAGTGTATTCTTATTACAAAAACATTCAATGCATAATGCAAGCATGAACAAGACTACTTATAGCAATGTAGTCTTCTAAACAACTAAGGAATAAAAACAAGATCATATGATCTTGAAATGAAAAACAAAACATCAAGATAAAATACAAAGGAATCAAATGATAGGGAGGGGGAATGACACATTAAAATGAATATAAGTCACCCCACATAACATGTAAGTCTAATCATGACATGTGAGGGAAGAGAAAATAACAAAAAACACAAAAATCAACAATAAAATAAGTTGGCCAGCTGCTGGACACGGGCCGTGTCGCTTGACACGGCCGCGGCGCGCGCGTCCTGGTCGGCAGTGACTCGACCGTGTCGCCTGGCACGGTCAGGTTGGTCGGGCAGCGAGTTTTGATTATCCGGAAGAGTGTGACATGGCCGTGTCGCCTTACACGGTCGGGTCCAGCAGGCAGTCTGTCGGTAATTTCCAGAAGAGTTCGACTCGGTCGTGTCTCGGGACACGGTCGAGTCCGGCGGGCAGTCAGTTTCACATATCCGGGACATCTCGGCACGGGCCGTGTCGGACGACACGGCCGAGTTCGGCCGGCAGTGTACCAAGGCCTTCCGGCACAGCATGACACGGGCCGTGTCAGATGACACGGCCGAGACTTGGTAACTTGTTCCTCCTCGTTTTGTGTCTATTTTCTCACCGAAGTACGTAGGTGCATGTGCATACAATGTTGTATCGTTACTTACGTCAATTCTTACTTCGTTTTCTTCGTTTGGATATGTCAATATCGCATCATCTCCTCCCCCTTTAAAAGGAATTGACCTCAATTCAGTAATTCCCTCGTTGTCAAGGTAACAAGATAGATCGCCCACGTTGAACCTGGCGTGTACTCCATAATCGCCCGGAAGTTCTACTTTATATGCATTATCGTTCACCTTACCCATGATTTTTTAAGGACCCTCGGCCCTCGGCATAAGTTTGTTCTTGCGTTTACTAGGAAATCTCTCCTTTCTTAAATGTACCCAAACCAAGTCGCCTACCTCGAACAGTCTCGATTTTCTTTGATTGTTGGATTTTCGTTTGTACGCGTCATTCACCTCTTTGATTCGATCACGTATTTGTCCATGTAACTTTATCATCGACTTAAGTTTAGATTCCGCATCTTTGTGTACCAACTCGTCCTTCAGCAATGGAATCAAGTCTAAGGGTATATAAGGATTCAACCCGTAGCCGATTTCAAAGGGAGAGTGTGCCGTGGCATGTGTAGGAGATCGGTTATAGGCAAATTCCGCATGAGCAAGTTTCACGTCCCAATCCTTTTGCATTTTATTCACAAGTCCTCGCAACAACGTTCCTAGTGTTCGGCTTTGTGACCTCGGTTTGACCATCTGTTTGAGGATGGTGTGAGGTGCTAAATAAGAGTTTTGTTCCCACTTTCCTCCATAATGTATTCCAAAAATAACTAAGAAATTTCGAATCCCGGACCGAAACAATAGTTTTCGGAACTCCATGTAAACGAACCACCTCTCGGAAGTATATATCGGCCACATTACTTGCGTCATCGGTTTTGTGGCAAGCCACGAAATGAGCCATTTTTGAGAAACGATCAATGACCACCATGATAGCATCTTTACCTCATTGAGTACGGGGCAAAGCAACGACAAAATCCATTGATACATCCTCCCACGGTCTTTCTGGAATCGGTAGAGGCATATATGATCCCGGTTTGAATGAACTCTTTGCGATGTGACATGTTACACATTTACTTAAAACATTGTAGACGTCTTTTAGCATTTTTGGCCAAAAGAAATGTTCTTTAAGTACCTCCATTGTCTTAGCCGTGCCAAAGTGTCCCGCTAAGCCTCCTCCGTGAGCCTCCCGAACCAACAATTCTCGAACCGCATGTTTTGGAACACAAAGTCTATTCCCTTTAATGAGAAAATCATCTTGCATCATGAAATCCCCGAACGGACCAGATTTGCAACGAGTAAAAATTTCTCCAAAATCCGTATCATTTTCATAATACTCCTTCAACATTTCGAAACCAAGTAACCGAACCTCCAGAGTAGAAAGTAAAGCATACCTTCTAGATAACGCATCA
The DNA here is from genome assembly GCA_033398695.1 of Orobanche coerulescens. Classification (NCBI taxonomy): domain Eukaryota; kingdom Viridiplantae; phylum Streptophyta; class Magnoliopsida; order Lamiales; family Orobanchaceae; genus Orobanche; species Orobanche coerulescens. Next base: position 98,378,165 of record CM065811.1, on the reverse strand, counting down.
ACAACGACATTGCTTTTACCGTCTTTGTACTTGGATGAAAAGTGAAACGATTGTAGGAATTCCACCCACTTGGCATGCCTCGGACTCAGTTTGTGTTGTCCGTTAATGTATTTCAATGATTCGTGGTTCGAATGTAGAATAAAATGTTTCGGCCGAAGATAATAACTCCAATGATCAAGGGCCCTTACGATAGCACATAATTCTTTCTCGTAAGTGCAATAATTCGACGAGCACCGTTCAATTTCTCCGAAAAGTAAACGATAGGTCGTTTACCTTGAATAAGAACCGCTCCAATTCCAACCCCACTAGCATCACACTCCACTTCGAATGATTGAGTAAAATCGGGTAGTGTTAGGATCGGTGCTTTGCATAATTTGACTTTAACCTTTCGAACGCTTTTTGAGCAGCCCCGTTCCATACAAATGATCCTTTTTTTAAGCACTCTGTTATCGGACTTGAAATGGTGCTAAAATCCCGAATAAACCTCCGATAAAAAGAAGCAAGTCCGTGAAATGACCTTACTTCCGTTACGGTCGTAAGGGTAGGCCAAGACATAATTGCTTCGATTTTTGTTTGATCAACCGCCACTCCGTCCTTTGAAACGACATAGCCAAGAAAGACTATACTCTCGACCAAGAATGAACACTTCTCCTTTTTTCCATATAGTTTTTGGCCCCTCAAAGTTTTGAAGACTTGCCTTAAGTGCCCGAAATGTTTTTGTAATGATCGACTATAGATTAGAATGTCATCCAGATATTTTTTTTGGAAAATTCAATTGCATTAATATAATAAGAGTGGCCAAAAAGGCTGGACAATACCCGACAACCATATAGAATGGTGCACCAAACAACATAACAAAGAGAAAGATCTAGGAATACAAAGCCTACATACAAAGAGCTACATAAGCTACAAAGCCTAGAAAAGCTACAAAAAAAGAAAAACTACCAAGCTATCCTCCAAATACGACGAACAGCCACAATAGATAGAGAACGAGCGGGCCATATCTGAGAGATAATATCACGAACAAGACCTATCCCCTGGAAAGTAACCGAATGAGGATCTCGACGCCTCTGACCAAATCTCCTTTCATTCCTCTCCTGCCAAATCAAATAGACCAACGCAGCTAGGAGAATACGGTAAGCCACGTTGACCACGTGCTTACCTCTCCACCTCCTAGCTGCCCACAGCACCCCCGAGCTCCACACAGAGTGAGCCCAACTAAAGCGGACAGCCCTCCTAGCAATAGAAATACACCGACTAGAATAAGGGCACTGAAAGAATAGATGGGAATGAGTCTCTATCGCCATACCACAAAGGACACAAATCCCATCAACATGCTGAAGCCAAGGCTTATCCGTAGTCGATAAAAGCTCCTTAATAGCCAACCAAAGGATGAAAGAGTGCCTCGGAATCTTCCCCGGTCCGTGCAAGAGCGGGGCCCAAGGAACAGGGGGTGAATAACCTCTGAGGAACCGAAGAGCAGAAGAGGATGAATACATACCCGAACTAAGCGGTCTCCATGAAATGCGATCCTGACCCCCATTAATATGCGGCAAAGCAGAAGTAATCAGCAAAAGCGCAGGTCTATCCACCACCGGCCACTCCCAATAACCCTCAACAATAACTGAATCAAGCCTAGCACCCACATCGATCCCGGTCCACAGAGGAGCTCTAGGAACAGAATGCCTAATCACACCCATAGAATTCCATGGGTCCGACCACAAGAAGAAGGATGAGCCATCTCCAATAGAATACTGAAATGCACCCATAACAAGGGGACACAGTTTCAGAAGCTACTGCTAATACCAAGCTACAACCACAAATTTCCCCAGAAATGGTTTAAGCACTTTGTTCATCAACCTCATGAAGGTACTTGGTGCATTTGTAAGACCTAATGGAATAACGGTCCATTCATATAATCCATTTTTCGTTTTGAAGGCCGTCTTCCACTTGTCACCTTCTTGCATTCGAATTTCATGATATCCGCTTCGTAAATCAACATTTGAAAAGACAACCGAACCGTGTAGTTCGTCTAACATATCATCAAGTCTCAGGATAGGGAATCGATACTTGATGGTGATGTTGTTCACGACCCGACTATCCACACACATTCGCCAAAAACCATCTTTCTTAGGGACAAGTAAGACTGGAACCGCACACGGACTCAAGATCTCCCGAACGTACCCGCGGTTCAAAAGTTCTTCGACATGTCTTTGTAACTCCTTCGTTTCATCGGGATTACATCTATAGGCGGCTTTATTAGGAAGTGGTGATCCTGGTGTAAGATTGATTTGGTGTTCAATACCACGAATAGGTGGTAAACCCGACGGTAATTCTTCGGGAAAAACATCCCCAAATTCGTGTAACAACATATCTATCTCCCCTCTGTTTTGTACTCCCGTGTTCTCGTCCCGTGTTTCTTTAAACATCACCAAATATACTCGCTCCCTGTCATTAATAGAATGTTCCATTTCCCTCTCGCTAGCAAGCATAGTAAGTTTAGGTTTCTCCACTCGACTAGAACCCATCGAACGGATAGCTTGTGGGGACATCGGCTTGAGTACAATCTTCTTTCCTTTGTCTCGTAATTCATATTCATTACTTCGACCTCGATGTAAAACATCTCGGTCGACCATCCATGGTCGTCCCAAAAGTACTTGGCAGGCATCCATCAGGAGTACGTCACATAACACATCGTCTCCGTATGGTCCCATAGTTAAGTTGACCCGTACTTATCTCGACACCTTCACTTTACTTACATCATCGACCCAATGTAAAGCATACGGTCTCGGGTGAGCCGTAGTAGTTAAACCGAGTTTTGTAACCATCTCATTGGAGTCTACATTTGATATGAATTCTCCCGGAAAAGTGGATACGTATCGGTCGGAGTATGTGTAAGTGTATGATAGCGGAAGGCTTTTTACGAGTAAGGTGTTTTGAGTGTATTTTATAGAAGTAATATTGGATATAACAATGAAAAATCGAACAAGAAGACTTGAATGATCAAGAACAAGGGTTTATCCAATTAGACCTATAATTCGATAAGATGATTTCTTCTCAAGACCTATTGAGAATCGATCGGATTAATACTCGAAAACACGTCGAATAAAAATCAAGTTTCGATGAAAAGCATTCACCAAGAAAAACACAAAGTGTATTCTTATTTCTTCAACATACAATGCTTGTTACAATGCTTACACAAGACTATATATAGGAAACTTCAAGTCTTCCCATAATAAAAGAAAAACAATTCAAAGATTTATAAAATCTTTGAATAATCAAAACAAATCAAACATAAAATACAAAAGGAACAACAATCTTAATTTTAGGAGAAACACAATCCCTAAAATGAGTAAAAAACAAAGAAAAGACAAACACACAAAAAAAGCTATAAAAAAGAGTAATCTGCCGGCAGGACACGGGCCGTGTCGTTTGACACGGGCGCGGCGCGACAAGGACACTCGGCACAGGCGCGGCGCGACAAGGATGTTCGGTAGTGACTCGACCGTGTCCGCTTGACACGGTCGCGGCGCGACAAGGATGTCCGACAGTGACTCGACCGCGCGGCGCGACAAGGACGTTCGGCATTGACTCGACCGTGTCCTGGAACACGGTCGGGCGGCTGGGCAGTCAGTTTGGCTTATCCAGAAGAGTTCGACTCGGCCGTGTCTGGGGACACGGTCGAGTCATGTGGGCAGTCGGTTTGGCTTATCCGGTACATCTCGGCACGGGCCGTGTCGGACGACACGACCGAGTTCGGCAGACAGTGGATGATACGAAACTGACTACTCCAAGCGAAGTAGACGAAGTAAGAATTGACATAAAACACCTCGACCATACTCCAACGTACTTGGGCGAGAAAACAGACACGAGACACGGAGTTACCTTGATAGTCGGAATTGGAATAACTCAAACAAAAGACAAATTGCAACTTGAGGGGGGGAAAGGTCCAAGTGGTAGCAAAACAATAAAAGAATTTTCAGCATTTCTTTATTATAAAGGCAGCAGGATTGTTGACAACATGTTGCATGAAAAAGCGGCTGTCAGCTTTCAACTTGGAGACAAGGCCCAGCTTTTACTTTTGTTTGCAAGTGACATGGGGAACCTTTTATTATCTTTTCATTATTTTAAGAACAGCTTGTATTAGTTTAGTTTATCTTGTCAGGCTACTTTTGCCTATAAATAGGGTTGATGGAGTTATAATGAAGGGATTGATTTTAAATGATAAAACAACATACCTTGTGTATTGTTTAAGTGTTGGACGAGTTTCCTTCAAACTTTGATTATTATTCGACGCGTTTTCGAATCTTAATCTGATTGATTCTCAATAGGTCTTGAGGAGAAATCACTTTATCGAATTATAGGTCTAATTCGATAAAACAACTGTTTCTGTCCTGTTTCGATATTCTTCTTGTTTTCGATACAGTGTTGTACTTAATCAAAATTCGCTTCAAGTGTTATTCGATTGTTCGAACTTGTTTTCTGTTTCTATTAGCATCCGACCGAAGTTTGTTGTTTCGAGTGCCGCTGTTCGGAGGTTACCTGTTTCGAGTTATTTTCCATTCGGCCAAATTCCTGTCTTGTTGTTGTATCAAGCTGCCGTCTTCACCGCGCATATCGCCGCAAGATATTACCGTAGCGAATCACATTATCGGGCTCGATTCAGTTCCTTGCTGATTGCTTCCGCTCATCAAAACAGCCTTCCGCTGTACCGATAGAGAATTCGCATCACAAGTGAGAATACGTATCAGTGGATGTCGACCTTCCGGCACAGCATGACACGGGCCATGTCATATGACACGGCCGAGACCGAGACTCCACGTCTTATATCTGTTTTCTCGCCTAAATACGTAGTAGTCCGTGCATGGCATGTTGTAAGGTCATTTACGTCGATCCTTACTTCGTCTTCTTCATTCGTATTAATTTATTCCGTATCATCTCCTCCTCCTTTAAAAGGAATTGTCCTCAATTCCGAAATTCCATCATCATCGATGTAAGGCGAAAGGTCCCCAACATTAAAGGTCGCATGAATCCCATAATCTCCTGGAAGTTCTAATTTGTATGTGTTGTCGTTCACCTTTGAGATTACTTTAAACGGTCCCTCCACTCACGGCATTAATTTGTTCTTACGTTTACTTGGAAATCGCTCTTTCCTCAAATGCAACCAAACCAAATCACCAACTTCGAACAATCTCGGCCTTCTTTGTTTGTTGGACTTTGTTTTGTAAGCCTCGTTTATTTCCTTGATTCGATTACGTACTTGCTCGTGTAATTTCATCATCGATTTCAGTTTTGATTCTGCATCCTTGTGCACTAACTCGTCACTTGGCAATGGAATTAGATCTAACGGCATGTACGGATTTAGTCTGTAAACTACTTCGAACGGAGAGTGTGCCGTGGCATGAGTAGGAGAACGATTATAAGCGAACTCCGCGTGTGCAAGTTTCAAGTCCCAATCCTTTTGTGTCTTGCTCACAAGACCACGTAGTAAAGTGCCTAACGTTCGATTGGTTACCTCGGTTTGACCGTCCGTTTGTGGATGATGTGACGTGCTAAAAAGTAGTTTGGTCCCCACCTTTCTCCACAAGGTGTTCCAAAAATAACTAAGGAATTTTGAGTCCCGATCCAAAACAATCATTTTTGGAACCCCATGCAATCGTACGATTTCTCGGATATACAAATTAGCGACGTTACTCGCGTCGTCCGTCTTGTGGCAAGCCACAAAGTGATCCATCTTCGAAAATCGGTCTACAACAACCATAATAGCATCTCTCCCTCATTGAGTACGAGGCAAAGCAACAATGAAATCCATTGATACATCTTCCCACGGCCTTTCCGGAATCGTCAAAGGCATGTATACTCCCCGTTTGAACGAACTCTTAGCAATATGGCATGTTACACACTTATTAATTATGTCGTGTACATCCACTTACATCTTCGGCCAATGAAAATGCTCTTTTAGTACCTCCAATGTTTTAGCCGAACCAAAATGACCGGCCAAGCCTCCACCGTGAGCTTCCCGAACTAACAATTCCCGAATTGGGTGTTTGGGTAAACAAAGGCGATTTCCTTTGAAAAGGAATCCTTCTTGCAACGTAAACTCTCCAAATGTGCCAGATTTACACCGAATGAAACCTCACCAAAATCCACATCCCCATCATAACACTCCTTCAATGCTTCGAACCCAAGCAACCGAATGTCAAGAGTAGAGAGCAAGGCATACCGTCTAGATAAAGCATCTGCCACAACGTTGCTCTTACCATCTTTGTACTTCGATGAAAAGTGGAATGATTGCAAGAATTCCACCCGTTTAGCATGTCTTGGACTCAACTTTTGTTGGCCGTTAATATATTTTAAAGACTCATGATCCGAATGTAGGATGAAATGTTTCGGCCGAAGGTAATGACTCCAATCATCAAGAGCTCTCACAATGGCATAGAAATCCTTGTCATAAGTACAATAGTTGAGTCGAGCCCCACCCAATTTCTCCGAGAAGTAAGTAATTGGTCGCCTCCCTTGGACGAGGACCGCCCCAATACCCACTCCACTTGCGTCACATTCTACCTCGAAAGGTTGTGAAAAGTCGGGTAATGCCAAGATAGGTGCTGATACGAATTCTCGCTGGTGATGCGAATTCTATATCGGTACAGCGGAAGTTGTTTTGACGGGTGAAAGCTATTGGCAAGAAACTGTCGGGAACTGAGAACACTAGTTTGCTACAGCACTAGCACTGGCGAGCAGTATGCGCGCGCGAGGAAGTCGGCAGCTCGATACAGCAACACAACAGGAACTTGACAAAAGTAAAGGACTTGATGCAGACCACTTCCAAACAGCAACACTCGAAACAGCACGTTTTGGGTGGACACGAATTCAACAGGAAACAAGTTCAAAGAATCGAACAATATGCGAACTGCTGAACAAGTATAAAACTGTATCGAAAGACAAACAGAATATCGAAACAGGACAGAAACAGTCATTTTTATCAAATTAGACCTATAATTCGATAAAGTGATTTCTCCTCAAGACCTATTGAGAATCAATCAGATTAATACTCAAAACGCGTCGAATAAAAACCAAGTTTTGATGAAAAGCATTCACCAGGAAAAAAAACACAAAGTGTTCTTATTTCTTCAACATTCAATAATCCCTTCACTACACTTCATCGCCACTATTTATAGGCAAAGTAGCCTGACAAGATAAACTAAACTAATACAAGTTGTTCTTAAAATAATGAAAAGATAATAAAAGGTTCCCCCATGTCACTTGCAAACAAAAGTAAAAGCTGGACCTTGTCTCCAAGTTGAAAGTTGACAGCCGCCTTTTGCCAAGAATCCTGCTGCTTTTGTAAGAAGATGCTGAACATTCTTTTATTGTTTAGTTGCCACTTGAACCTCTTTCCCTCCCCAAGATGCAAGTTGTCTTTTGTTTAAGTTACTTCAATTCCAATTATCAAGGTAACTCCGTGCCTCGTTTCAGTTCTCTCGCCCAAGTACGTTAGAGTATGGTCGAGATGTTTTACGTCAATTCTTACTTCGTCTTCTTTGCTTGGAGTAGTTGGTTCCGTATCATCCCCTCCTTCTTTAAAAGGAAATGTCCTCAATTCCGAAATTCCATCGTCGTCAAGGTAAGGGGATAGATCACCTACGTTGAAAGTAGCATGCACTCCGTAATCACCCGGAAGTTCCAATTTGTAAGCATTGTCATTCACCTTCGCAATTATTTTAAATGGTCCCTCAGCTCGTGGTATTAACTTGTTCTTACGCTTATTCGGGAATCGTTCTTTCCTTAAATGCACCCAAACTAAATCTTTGACCTCCAATAATCTCGGTTTTCTTTGCTTGTTCGACTTCCTTTTGTACGTATCGTTCACCTCGTTGATTCGTTCACGCACCTGTTCGTGTAATTTCATCATTGATTTCAGCTTTGACTCCGCATCCTTATGCACCAATTCGTCACTCGGTAGTGGAATTAAGTCTAGCGGTATGTAAGGATTCAATCCGTAAACTACTTCGAATGGAGAGTGTGTCGTGGCATGAGTAGGAGAACGGTTATAAGCAAACTCCGCATGTGCCAGTTTTAGATCCCAATCCTTTTGTGTTTTGCTTACCAAGCCTCGCAACAGTGTCCCCAGGGTTCGATTAGTCACTTCAGTTTGTCCGTCTGTTTGAGGATGATGCGAAGTACTAAACAAAAGCTTGGTTCCCACCTTCCTCCATAATGTGTTCCAAAAGTAGCTCAGAAACTTTGAGTCCCGGTCCGAAACAATAGTTTTCGGAACTCCATGTAATCGCACCACCTCTCGGAAATACAGGTCAGCAACATTACTCGCATCATCAGTTTTGTGACAAGGAACAAAATGAGCAATTTTTGAAAAACGATCGACAACCACCATAATCGCATCCTTACCTCATTGGGTTCGAGGCAAAGCCACAATGAAGTCCATTGAGACATCTTCCCATGGCCTCTCCGGAATCGGTAAAGGTGTGTATATTCCTGGTTTGAACGAACTCTTCGCAATATGGCATGTCACACACTTACTGGTTATATTATGGACATCCCCCTGCATCCTTGGCCAATAAAAATGTTCTTTAAGCACATCCAATGTCTTGGGCGAACCAAAGTGGCCAGCCAAACCCCCTCCGTGAGCCTCTCAAACCAGTAATTCTCGAATCGTGTGCCTGGGTAGGCAAAGACGATTCCCCTTAAAAAGAAAGCCTTCCTGTATCGAAAATTCTCCCATCGGGCCAAGTTTGCACAGGGCGAAGGTCTCGCCAAAATACGCATCACCTTCGTAATACTCCTTTACTGTATCGAATCTAAGCAATCGAACGTCAAGGGTAGAGAGTAAGGCATACCACCTGGATAACGCATCTGCTACAATGTTACTCTTACCATCCTTATACTTCGATGAAAAGTGAAATGATTGCAAGAATTCCACCCACTTCGCATGCCTGGGACTTAACTTGTGTTGTCCGCTAATATACTTCAAGGATTCATGGTCCGAATGTATGATGAAATGCTTCGGCCGAAGATAGTGACTCCAATGATCTAGAGCCCTCACAATCGCATAAAACTCCTTGTCGTACGTACAATATTTGAGACGAGCACCGTTGAACTTTTCTGAGAAATAAGCAATAGGCCTCTTTCCTTGAATAAGAACTGCCCTAATGCCAACTCCACTAGCATCATGTTCTACCTCGAATGGTTGTGAAAAATCGGGTAGTGCTAAGATTGGTGCTTCGCAAAACTTTGCCTTCAAATTTGTGAACGACTCCTGAGAAGTCCGGCTCCAATTAAACGTGCCCTTCTTTAAACATTCGGTTATCGGACTCGTTATGGTGCTGAAATCTCGAATAAACCTCCGATAAAAAGAGGCAAGACCGTGGAACGATCTAACTTCAGTTATGGTTTTAGGAGTAGGCCACGACTTAATAGCTTCAATTTTCCCCTGATCAACCGACACTCCATCCTTCGAGACAACATAGCCAAGAAAAGTTATGCTCTCGACGAGAAACGCACACTTTTCTTTGTTTCCATACAGCTTCTGAGACCTAAGAGTCTCGAATACTTGCCGTAGATGCCCGAGATGCTCCTTCACCGATCGACTATAAACCAAAATATCATCCAAATAAACGACCACAAATCTGCCCAAAAATGGTTTAAGTACCTCATTCATGAAGCGCATGAAAGTAATCGGTGCATTTGTAAGGCCGAACGGCATAACGGTCCATTCATACAGCCCGTGTTTAGTTTTGAAGGCTATCTTCCACTCATCTCCTTCCCGCATCCGGATTTGGTGATAACCACTTCGTAGATCAACTTTTGAAAAGATCACTTATCCGTGTAATTCGTCCAACATGTCATCAAGCCTCTGTATCAGAAATCAATACTTGATGGTTATATTGTTCACAGCTCGACTGTCAATACACATTCGCCAAGAACCATCCTTCTTAGGAACAAGTAGGACCGGAACCGCACATGGACTTAAACTCTCTCGGACATACCCGTGGCTCATCAGTTCTTCAATCTGCTTATGAAGTTCCTTTGTTTCATCGGGTTTACACCTATAGGCAGCTTTATTCGAAAGAGGTGCACCTGGTATAAGGTCGATCTGATGCTCAATTCCACGAATTGGTGGCAAACCCGATGGAAATTCTTCAGTGAATACGTCCACGAAGTCATGTAATAAGTCGGCCACTGTATCCTCGTATTTTGCCGCCAAGAAATCATCTTGAGTCTCCTTTATCACTAGCATGTAAACACGCTCGCCACTTTCCATAGCGTGTTCAACTTCCCTCTCGCTCGCGAACATGGTGAGGTTCGGTTTTTCCCCTCGTTTGGCACTCATGGACCGGATAGCTTGGGGTGACATCGGCTTCAATACGATCTTCTTTCCCTTATCTCGCAACTCGTATTCGTTGCTCCTTCCCCGATGAAAAACATCCCTATCAAATAACCAAGGGCGTCCCAAAAGCATGTGATAAGTATCCATTGGGATCACATCACACAATATCTCATCGTGATATGAACCCATTGCTAATCCGGCCCGAACTTGCTTCGAAACCCTTACCTTACTTCCGTCATCAAGCCAATGTAAAGCATCTGGCTTAGGGTGAGTTGTGGTGGTTAGTCCAAGCTTCGTCACCATTTCACTCGAAGCCACGTTGGTGCAACTCCCTCCGTCGATAATTAAACTACACCACTTATCTCCAACTTGACACTTTGTATGGAATATTTGATCCCGCTGTTCTGACTCGCTCGGAACCGACTTGGCGTGCAAAGTGCGAAGGACCAAGGCTGTATCGTAATTCGGAGCATCGTAAGCCTCACATTCTTCTCCTTCTTCCTTCTCCGTGTTGAATTCAAATACATCACCTAGTCTTTCTTTTTCGTCCTCAACCAACAATTCATCTCGGATCGTGACAGCTTCCCTTAGTGTCACCACTCGCTTGTTCGGACAAGCATTTTGATAATGCCCAAATCCTTGACATTTGAAACATCTCACTTTAGCCAAACTTGTCCCCTTCGGTACGTAGGGTACAGTTGCCATAGCAGGAATCGCAACAGGAACCGGAGTCGGTACAGTTGCCTTAGCAGCTGAACTAGATCCGACGCTTGGGTTTCCAACTTTGACTGGAAACTCGGGTTTATACATCTTCATCCTGTTTTGAGCTTCTAACTTCACACATAACCCACATAATGTATCGAAGTCCTCGTATGGATACAGTTCCACCGAGTTAGCTATGCTTCGGCTTAAGCCACACAAGAATCGCGACATCTTCTGCTCTTCATTCTCCTCTATATCTCCCATTAAGGTTAGATTCTCAAACTCCTCAATGTACTCACTGACATTTAACTTTCCTTGTATGAGATCTGCAATCTTCCTGTACAAGGACAACCGGTGTGACGTTGGTACATATCTTTTGCGAAGTTTTCTTTTTAACGAATCCCACGAACAGATCTTATCTTTCCCCACACGGGTTCTCCGCGTTCTTACTCCTTCGTACCAAAGCGAAGCACCTTTCCCCAACTTGAGAATGGCATACTTGCACCGTTTCTCATCGTCGAGGTCTTTAAACTCGAACATACGATCAATTTTTCATTCCCATTCCAGGTAAACTTCAGGGTCTGTCCCTCCAACGAACTCCGAAAGCTCTTTCACCTTGAACTCTTCGACATGGCGTGAGGGTCGTTCATAGTCACCACGTCTAGGTTGCCAACGCTGGTCGCGTTGTTCAGGTACATCACGCAATGCGTCATGAAGTTTTGCCAAGAAATCAGCGTCGTTGAGATCCATAATGCCAAAGATCAAGAACTTGGTCTCCGATGCCACTTATGATACGAATTCTCGCTGGTGATGCGAATTCTGTATCGGTACAGCGGAAGTTGTTTTGATGAGCGGAAGCTATCGGAAAGAAACTGTCGGGAACCGAGAACACTAGTTCGCTACAGCACTAACATCGGGCGAAAGCGATGCGCGCGAGGAAGCTCGGCACTCGTCTGAGAACACAACAGGAACTTGACAAAAGTAAAGGACTTGATGCATACCACTTCCAAACAGCAACACTCGAAACAGCACGTTTCAGGTGGACACGAATTCAACAGGAAACAAGTTCAAAGAATCGAACAATATGCGAAGTACTGAACAAGTATAAAACTGTATCGAAAGACAAACAGAATATCGAAACAGGACAGAAACAGTTGTTTTTATCAAATTAGACCTATAATTCGATAAAGTGATTTCTCCTCAAGACCTATTAAGAATCAATCAGATTAATACTCAAAACGCGTCGAATAAAAACCAAGTTTTGATGAAAATCATTCACCAGGAAAAAAAACACAAAGTGTTCTTATTTCTTCAACATTCAATAATCCCTTCACTACACTTCATCGCCACTATTTATAGGCAAAGTAGCCTGACAAGATAAACTAAACTAATACAAGCTGTTCTTAAAATAATGAAAAGATAATAAAAGGTTCCCCCATGTCACTTGCAAACAAAAGTAAAAGCTGGGCCTTGTCTCCAAGTTGAAAGTTGACAGCCGCCTTTTGCCAAGAATCCTGCTGCTTTTGTAAGAAGATGCTGAACATTCTTTTATTGTTTAGTTGCCACTTGAACCTCTTTCCCTCCCCAAGATGCAAGTTGTCTTTTGTTTAAGTTACTTCAATTCCAATTATCAAGGTAACTCCGTGCCTCGTTTTAGTTCTCTCGCCCAAGTACGTTGGAGTATGGTCGAGATGTTTTACGTCAATTCTTACTTCGTCTTCTTTGCTTGGAGTAGTTGGTTCCGTATCTGGTGCTTCACACATTTTCGCCATCAATTTTTCAAACGCCCCTTGGGCAGCCCCGTTCCACACAAACGGTCCTTTTTTCAAGCATTCTGTTATCGGACTAGAAATGGTACTAAAGTCTCGTATGAACCTCCGATAAAATGAAGCAAGTCCATGAAAGGATCGGACTTCCGTGATGGTTTTGGGGGCAGGCCAAGATTTAATCGCCTCGATCTTGGTTTGATCAATCGATACCCCTTCTTTAGAAATGATGTAGCCGAGAAAGGCTACACTCTCGACTAGAAACGAACACTTCTCCTTTTTTCCATAAAGTTTTTTATCCCTAAGGATCTCGAAGACTTTCCTCAAGTGCCCGGTATGCTCTTGCAATGATCGACTATAAATCAAGATGTCGTCCAAGTATACGACGACAAACTTTCCCAAAAACGGCTTAAGTACCTCATTCATTAATCGCATGAAAGTACTTGGCGCATTTGTAAGGCCAAAGGGCATGACGAGCCATTCATATAATCCATGTTTTGTCTTGAAAGCCGTCTTCCATTCGTCTCCTTCCCGCATGCGAATTTGATGATAGCTGCTTCTCCAATCAACCTTCGAAAAAATCAGCGAACCATGCAACTCGTCCAACATATCATCAAGTCTCGGAATTGGGAACCGATATTTGATGGTTATGTTGTTCACGACTCGACTATCTATACACATCCGCCATGACCCATCCTTTTTTGGAACAAGTAAAACCGGAACTGCACAAGGGCTCAAACTTTCTCGAATGTACCCGCGATTCATTAGCTCCTCGAATTGTTTTTGCAACTCCTTTGTCTCCTCGGGGTTACATAGATAGGCGGCCTTGTTAGGGAGTGATGCACCCGGTACAAGGTCGACTTGGTGTTCAATCCCATGTAAGGGTGGCAAACCCGGCGGTAAGTCTTCCGGGAAGACATCCGCAAATTCTTGTAGCAAGGTATCGATATCTCTCTTGCCTTGCACAATCACGTCAACATCTCGTGTTTCTTTAATCATCAATAAATACACACGCTCGCCATCGTCAATAGCGTGTCTCACCTCTTTCTCACTAGCAAACATAGTAAGCTTCGGTTTCTCCATTTGATTAGAACTCATCGATCGAATAGATTGGGGTGCCATTGGTTTGAGCACAATCTTCTTGCCTTTATCCCGTAATTCATATTCGTTACTCCTTCCTCGATGTAAAACATTTCTATCAAATAGCCACGGTCGTCCCAAAAGTATGTGGCATGCATCCATCGGGAGTACATCACATAGTACATTGTCACCATACGAGCCCATAGTTAATTCGACCCGTACTTGTTTCGAAACTTTCACCTTACTCCCATCATCGAGCCAATGTAACGCGTATGGTTTTGGATGAGTAGTAGTGATGAGTCCGAGATTTGTCACCATCTCGCTTGAAGCAACATTCGTACAACTTCCTCCATCGATTATCAAACATTGGTGTGGAATATTTGATCTCGTTGTTCCGTGTCCCTCGAAACCGTCTTGACTTGTAAAGTGTGAAGGACTAGACTCGTGTCATAATCCGGAGCATTGTAAGCCTCGCGCTTCTCTTCTTCTTCGGCGTCTACGTCAAACACGTCACCGAGTCTTTCTTCTTCGTCCTCGGCCAATAATTCTTCCCGGACCTCAAGAGCCTCTATTAGTGTCACCACTCGTTTGTTCGGACATGCATTTTGGTAATGACCGAACCCTTGACACTTGAAACATCATACCTTCACCAAACTTGTTTCCTTGGGTACGTAGGGAGCCTTAGGTGCCGTGATAGGGACATGACTTGGCGTGGTGCTTTTAGTACCCGAACTCGAACCGGCACTTGGATTCCCGAATTTGGAAGGAAATTCGGGTCTTGAAAACTTCAATTTATTTTGGGCTTCTATTTTCACACATAATCCACATAAAGTATCGAAATCTTCATATGGATATAACTCCACCGTGTTGGCTATGTTTTTATTTAAGCCACGTAAAAAACGTGACATCTTTTGCTCTTCGTGTTCTTCTAGTTCTCCCATCAAGACCAAACTTTCGAACTCTTCAATATATTCACCGATACTTAGTTTGCCTTGTATGAAGTCGGCAATCTTCCGGTATAAGGTTAACCGGTGTGATGTTGGTACATACCTCTTATGAAGTTTTCATTTTAAAGAATCCCACGAACGGATTTTTGTTTTCCCGCCCGAGCTCTTCGTGTCTTCACTCCTTCAAACCAAAGAGAAGCACCCTTCCCTTACTTGAGAATTGCATATTTGCAATGTTTCTCGTCGTTAAGGTCTTTGAATTCGAACATGCGCTCAATCTTTCGTTCCCACTCCAAATAAGCTTCGGGATCGGTACCTCCAACGAACTCCGGGAGTTCGTTTACTTTAAACTCGTCCGCATGGTGTATTTGACGTGCGTCATCCCCACGTATTGCTTGCATACGTGGCTCCGGTAGACCGCTTAGTGCATCACGGAGTTTCATCAAGAAATCGGGATCGGAGAAATCCATAACAAGATTCAAGAGATGGTTTTGAACAAGAAATCTTCAATAAAATCGCCAAGGAAATAGTCTTGGGCTCCAATGCCACTAATGATACGAATTCTCCCGGAAAAGTGGATACGTATCGGTCGGAGTATGTGTAAGTGTATGATAACGGAAGGCTTTTTACGAGTAAGGTGTTTTGAGTGTATTTTATGGAAGTAATATTGGATATAACAATAAAAAATCAAACAAGAAGACTTGAACGATCAAGAACAAGGGTTTATCGAATTAGACCTATAATTCGATAAGATGATTTCTTCTCAAGACCTATTGAGAATCGATCGGATTAATACTCGAAAACGCGTCGAATAAAAATCAAGTTTCGATGAAAAGCATTCACCAAGAAAAGCACAAAGTGTATTCTTATTTCTTCAACATACAATGCTTGTTACAATGCTTACACAAAACTATACATAGGAAACTTCAAGTCTTCCCATAATAAAAGAAAAATAATTCAAAGATTTATAAAATCCTTGAATAATCAAAACAAATCAAACATAAAATACAAAAGGAACAACAATCATAATTTTAGGGGAAACACAATCCCTAAAATGAGTAAAAAACAAAGAAAAGACAAACACACAAAAAAAAAGCTATAAAAAAAGAGTAATCTGCCGGCAGGACACGGGCCGTGTCGTTTGACACGGCCGCGGCGCGACAAGGATGCTCGGCATGGGCGCGGCGCGACAAGGACGTTCGGTAGTGAGTCGACCGTGTCCGCTTGACACGGTCGCGGCGCGACAAGGACGTCCGACAGTGACTCGACCGCGCGGCGCGACAAGGACGTTCGGCATTGACTCGACCGTGTCCTGGAACACGGTCGGGCGGCTGGGTAGTCAGTTTGGCTTATCCGGAAGAATTCGACTTGGCCGTGTCTGGGGACACGGTCGAGTCCTGTGGGCAGTCGGTTTGGCTTATCCGGTACATCTCGCCCCGGGCCGTGTCGGACGACACGGCCGAGTTCGGCAGGCATTGGATGTCGACCTTCCGGCACAGCATGACACGGCCGAGACCGAGACTCCACGTCTTATGTCCATTTTCTCGCCTAAATACGTAGTAGTCCGTGCATGGCGTGTTGTAAGGTCATTTACGTCGATCCTTACTTCGTCTTCTTCATTCGTATTAATTGATTCTGTATCAACGTTCGTGCAACTTCCTCCGTCGATTATCAAACTACACCATTTTTCTCCGACTCGGCATTTGGAATGAAAGATTTGGTCCCTTTGCTCCGTATCACTTGGAATGATTTTGGTATGTAGAGCTCGAAGTACTTTAGTAGTATTATATTCTGGAGCGTCATAAGCCTCGCATTCCTCGTTCTCTTCCTCGGCCTCCATGTTAAATACGTCACCAAGTCCTTCCTTCTCGTCCTCGACTAAAAGTTCGTCTCGGACCGCAAGAGCTTCCCTTAACGTGACCACCCGTTTGTTTGGACATGCATTTTGATAGTGACCAAAACCTTGACATTTAAAGCATCGTACTTTAGTCAAGCTCGTCTCTTTTGACCCTTGAGGAATCATCGGGGCCAGGGTAGGGACTTGAATAGGCGCGGTAGGTTTCGTAGTCGAACTTGAGCCGGTACTTGAATTTCCCAATTTGTATGGAAATTCGGGTTTGGCAAACTTCACTTTGTTTTGAGCTTATATCTTTATGCATAGTCCGCATAAAGTGTCAAAATCTCCATAGGGGTATAATTCCACTGTATTTGCAATGTTTCTGTTTAGGCCACGTAAGAAACGTGACATTCTTTGTTCTTCATTTTCTTCGAGTTCTCCCATTAAGGCCAAGCCTTCAAATTCTTCAATATATTCTCCCACACTTAGTTTCCCTTGCATGAATTCGGTAATCCTTCGGTACAAGGTTAGCTGATGAGATGTCGGGACATACCTTTTACGTAGTTTCTTCTTTAAAGAATCCCAAGAACGGATCTTTTCTTTTCCCGCACGAGCTCATTGTGTTTTCACACCCTCGTACCACAGGGAAGCACCTTTCCCTAACTTGAGAATCGCATATTTGCAACGTTTCTCGTTGTTAAGGTTTTTGAACTCAAACATGCGTTCAATCTTTCTCTCCCACTCCAAGTAGACTTCGGGATCGGGACCTCCAACAAATTCCAGAAGTTCATTTAATTTAAATTCATCTGCATGAAGCGGTGAATGTGGGTCATATCCTCCTCTTCTAGCTTGAAAGCGTGGCTCTTGTAAGTTGTGTAGTGCCTCACGGAGTTTCTCCATGAAATCAACGTCGGAAAAATCCATGATAGATAGTTTTAACAAGAAATTGCCAAGAAAATTTCGACAAGGAAATAACCTTGGTCTCTGATACTACTAATGATACCAATTCGCCCGGCAAAGTGAATATGTATCGGTCAGAGTATATGTACGTGTATGATAGCGGAAGGCTTTTTTACTATTGATCCTCACAACACTCGAATATGTGTAACACTCGTAAGAAATAACCGAAAGTAGGGCAACTCAGCTTACGTAATCAAGAACAATATGAACGTGATTTATCAAACTAGACCTATAGTTTGATAAGGTAATCTTTCCTCAAGACCTATTGATAATCGATTAGATTAATACCCGAAAATGCGTCGAATAAAAACCTAGTTTCGATGAAAAGCATTCACCAAGAAAAACACAAAGTGTATTCTTATTACAACAACAATCAATGTACAATGCAAGCATGAACAAGACTAGTTATAGCAATGTAGTCTTCTAAACAACTAAGGAATAATAACAAGATCACATGATCTTGAAATGAAAAACAAAACATCAAGATAAAATACAAAGGAATCAAATGATAGGGAGGGGGAATCACACATTAAAATGATTATAAGTCACCCCACATAACATGTAAGTCTAATCATGACATATGAGGGAAGGGAAAACAACAAAACACACAGAAATCAACAATAAAATAAGTTGGCCAGCTGCTGGACACGGGTCGTGTCGCTTGACACGGCCGCGGCGCGCGCGTCCTGGTCGGCAGTGACTCGACCGTGTCACCTGGCACGGTCGGGTTGGTCAGGCAGCGAGTTTTGACTATCCGGAAGAGTGTGACACGGCCGTGTCGCCTGACACGGTCGGGTCCAGCAGGCAGTCTGTCGGCAATTTTCGGAAGAGTTCAACTCGGTCGTTTCTCGGGAGACAGTCGAGTCCGGCGGGCAATCAGTTTCACATATCCGGGACATCTCGGCACGGGCCGTGTCGGACGACACGGCCGAGTTCGGCCGGCAGTGTACCAAGGCCTTCCGGCAGCATGACACGGGTCGTGTCATATGACACGGCCGAGACTTGGCAACTTGTTCCTCCTCGTTTTGTGTCTGTTTTCTCACCGAAGTACGTAGGTGCATGTGCATACAATGTTGTATCGTTACTTACGTCAATTCTTACTTCGTTTTCTTCGTTTGGATATGTCAATATCGCATCAGATGGCCATCGAGGTAAACATCAGTTTGACCTCTGCAGTGTGCACGCCGCCGCTTAGGAGTAGTATCAGAAGCAATTGATAATCGACGAATACCTGTATGTCAGCCGCTCTCTCCGTAAGGGAATAATAATGGATACAGCAGTGGGTCATAATAACCTTAATGATAATGCACACTGTGTGTTTTTCTAGGTGAAGTATATACACGGATATCATGCGGCTGTTCTAGAGGAATACCAGTCATTTCATTCCAAATTTCAGCGACCTGATTAACTGTAGGTAAGTTGTAAATCCTCATGTCCAAAGTTGGGTCGGCATGGAGAACAATATTGTACTCCTGCAGGTTAATCATTTCTCGGAGACTTCGGAAGAAAATTGCGTAAGGATTAAGTTTCATCAGGTCGACAATGTCTTGCAGAATATGGGAATCCAGGTCTCCTGATTGAGATAGTCTATTTTGTAGTTCATTTTCAGTTTTGTAAAAATATAATTGCAGTTGACACCCACGGCCCTCCGCAGGTATCAAATCCCTGATGAAATGATAAATAGATCCTTGAATTCTGAGACTGTATATACCCCTATTAGATTTGGCAAGAGTCTCATTGTATGTAATGCCCAACGAACTAAAACCAGTAGTATTGTTATATGTCCGACAATGCTTCCGAAAATGAACTGATTCAGATGACTCCAATGAAGTGTATAACTCCCAAAGCCTAGGAGGCAATCTAGGTAAAGCCATGGAGATTTGACCAGAGAGGCAACAAAAACTCTTTGGTTCCCTCAGATAGC
This sequence comes from Orobanche coerulescens, assembly GCA_033398695.1. Lineage (NCBI taxonomy): Eukaryota > Viridiplantae > Streptophyta > Magnoliopsida > Lamiales > Orobanchaceae > Orobanche > Orobanche coerulescens. The sequence goes on along the minus strand of CM065811.1, from coordinate 98,358,604 downwards.
GTTGGGCTTGGCAGAAGTGACATGCAGCAGCAAACGGTAGAGGCCATGCCTGTAAGGGGATATTTGTCATCCTACTAAGTAAATCATGTTGAATAAGAGCCGTGCGTCCTGTTTTTTATGGCCGGGGGACCATAGTTTTACTGCTGGTAGAAGAAAATGATTTTTTGAAAGATCCGACTGCCAAAAAAAAACATATAATAAACAATTAATAAGAAAGCAAGAATGTTTTTAAATATATGTATCAAGGTATAAATAAAAATCAAGGTAATTAAGAAAAACAAAGAAGTAAAAAAGCTGCCGGAGAGAAATAAAAATATATGAAGCAATATACCTTGTTGTTTGTACCTCAGTTTTCTAGTGTCTTGTAGGGACGCCCTTTTTTGAGCATCCATTGATGCATATGCACTTTGCTTCCTTGAGTTCTTTTCCACACCAATCACAGTCTGGCCTAATATTCAAAATAAAAGAGAAGGGACATTTTTCTTATCAGCAACATTAATAAAGAATGCAAATAGGAAGAATTAAACAAGGAACATACTAGGCGACAACGAAGGTGCATTGAGCACACAGTCATTTTGAGGGTCTGTCCTGAAAGGTCCGAAAATAAAATATAATAATCTAACAAAGACAGTGTAAAACAATAGAAGAAAAAAAAATATGTTGGAAAGTGTACATGTGATCAGCTTGAATCTGCTATCCGGAGGTACTCGCCATTCAATATACAGCGCAGTACAGCTGCAAACATATAAATAAAAGAATATAGTATCATAAAGTTTGAATGGACAGAAGGCATCATGTTATGTAATTCATAAACTAAGAAAAGAAGAACATATATAATATGAAGATGTTGATAATAATATTCTCAGTGCGAGAAAGTAATAAATTTGTAGGCGGACAATAAATATATAAATAGATAGTATGTTAGAAAATAGTAATGACCTGAGAGGAAACTATGAAATGAAATACCGGAGAGCACAGCGCGAAGAATCAATGAATAGAGGCAGCGAAGTTGAGACCGAGAGTAACCAGACTCACTCAGAGCTGTACGTGGTTTATGCAGTGATTATTCAGTACAATTCCAAATAGTCGACTTTATGCAGTGACTTTATGTTTGTCTTATGTCAAGTACTTCTGCTTTGCCTACTGATTTTGCATATATACATTATCAATTGCATATTCTTTTTATGACAATACTATTATTATTGTTATTGTAATATTAAATTTTTAATGCAACTCTCATAATAACCTGCATTTAATTTACATTTATCAAAATTACCTTTCGAAAGTTAGACTTTTTTTTATTGATTATTAGGTATCTAAAATCACTAATCGTAGACACGATGAATGATAAGTTGTATGGATTCCTTGAGCCTCAATCCATCCAAAGTATGGGGAATAAAAAGTCTGAAGCCACGTCGTATATTCTAAGACATATCCGGGATTCGAAAAAACAGATTTTTCTAGGAGCTTACCTCCACGAGTAAGTACAGCGACCTAACAATTAGCGTCAAATTTTTAACAATGCGATGGTTTTGGTTAAATAAGAAATTTTATAACTTGTTTATCAAAATTAGCTTGTTTGTTTTCAAAATGATGGCGACATTGGCAACTCTTGGTAATTTTACCTAAGCAAGGGACTGCCATGTGGTTTTGTTCATTACATTGTAAGCCCGATCACGATATCAAATTCATAGTGTAGAGGTAAGCTTCTAAAGAAGTAAAATGAATAAAGATAGAATAATTTGTACAAGTTAGTGATTATTTTTAGTTGTTTGTTCTGCATGCGGTGTGGTTCTGGTCAATATTTTTGTACCATGGGCTGTTATGTTGGCACCCGTGGATGGGTTGTAGATAGGTGTTTCGATTTAGATGATCTGGTAATCACGTTATGTTTTGTTCCTTGTAAATACTAATATTACTATTAGTAAGAAATATTAAGAAAGGCCACAGGAAATGGTATAAAGTTGGAAAAAAAGTATCAGACAAGATGAGTTATTTCCTTCTACTGTTGTCAAACGTTTAGATATCATCCTTAGGTCAGCATATGAGTTTCTATATTTCTATCATTCGCAAGGAATAAAATATGTACAAACAATAATAAATCTAGGATAATTACAAAAACTATCCCTGTTGTTTAAAGTAATTATAAAAAATACTTGTGAGGTTTAATTCATGTCTTACATTTTGCCCCAATTTTGAGTTTTTTTTAAGTCTTCACATTAATGATTAAGGAAAAAAGAGTCATTGTTGTTGTTTTTTCATATTTGTTGTGTAAGGATTATGGCCTGTCTGGGCCTTGCAGATTTCTTCTGCTTTTCCTGAAATATCGGTTCAGCTCTCGAGTCGTGCGTCTCTATCAAGGAAATGTTTTTGGGATTATGTAGTGTGATTTTCACTGTGTTTGGTGCCATAACTTGAATTTTTTATTGAAGAAGAAGAAAAAAACAATGGTGTTGGTTTTTTTACAGTGTAAGGCCATTTATTTTCTTGGTGTAGAGACAGTAAAGATAGTTTCTCTCTCTCTCTCTCTCTCTCTCTCTCTCTCTCTCTATATATATATATATATATATATGATACAAATTTGCTCGGAATGTGAATATGTATCGGTTGGAAAATGTATAAGTATGGAAGTATATCGTAGCGGAAGTATATTTTGTGGATATGGTATTTCGAATGTAAAATTATGGGGATAATCTAGTAACAAAATCGATCAAAAGAGGTTCGGCCGAACATGAACAATGATTTATCGAATTAGACCAATAACTTGATAAGATGATTTCTTCTCAAGACTTATTGAGAATCGATCGGATTAATACTCGAGAACGCGTCGAATAATAAGCAGTAACAAAAATCTGGAAACAAAGGAAAAAACAAACAACAGTTTTAGTACAACCAAAGCGCTATAAACTGGAAAGAGAAAAAACAAACACATAGAAGAAGCACACATGCACAGACACAGGTATATAAATCTGGAAACAAAGACAGCAATAGAAGATAACAGACCCAATCCGAGAAAAAACAGAAAACAAATTGAAGGAGAAGATCATTGGCAGGAATTCAAACTTGAAAACTGAACCGCGGAAATTTGGGGCAGTACGTAAAGAAAATATACTCAAACACACACACAGATATAAATAAGTAAACACACACAACCATATGAACAATCAAAGATACAAAATCTAAAGCTAACAGCAAGAATAACCAATGTCAAAAGACGATTTCGAGGTCAGCCCTAAATAACGAAATATCTCCAGCATGTAAATATAGGTAAACAAGGATTAAAATATGAAAATCGGAGCACCGAAATATGTCGGACGAGTCACTCCGGTCGCAAGTTTTCCAGTCTATATAATTCAAAACGCACGTGAAAAAACAACCCCAATATCAAATATGGAAAAAAAGGCATTGCATTTCAGCAAACATCCGGCACAAACATAACCCCACCTATACACTTACCTGAAAGAGAAGTATGCAGCCCCAAGGGAAATCCGAACTGAAGGAAAAAACAAACCACATTTTTAGTAAAACCGAACCGCTAGAAACCAGAAAGAGACAAAAACAAACACATAGACAAAACAATCCAGAAATAAATCAGAAGAGGCAAAGCAAGGGAAAAAATGCCCCAAAAAACCTAACCAATTACCTGATGCAGAACTACGTATAGCCAAAGAGAATCCAGGTACAAAGCAGTAACATAAATCTGGAAACAAAGGAAAAAACAAACAACAGTTTTAGTAAAACCAAAGCACTATAAACTGGAAAGAGACAAAACAAACACATAGAAGAAGCACACAGACACACACACACACACACACACAGGTACAGAAATTTGGAAACAAAGACAGCAATAGAAAATAACAGACCAACAATCTGAAGCACAAAACAAAATAATAAACAAAAAAGAGAGAAGAACAACCAACAATCTGAAGAAAAAAACCCTAAATAACAAACACGGGGGAAAAACATCTGAAGCACAAAACAAAATAATAAACGAAAAAGAGAGAAGAACAACCAACAATCTGGAGAAATTGAAGAAGCAAGAAAATAAGAGAAGAACAAGCAACAATCTGAAGCACAAAACAAAATAATTAACGAAAAAGAGAGAGAACAACCAACAATCTGAAGAAAAAAACCCTAAATAACAAAGATGGGGAAAAAAACATCTAAAGCACAAAACAAAATAATAAATGAAAAAGAGAGAAGAACAACCAACAATCTGGATAAACCGAAGAAGCAAGAAAATAAATCGAAGGAGAAAAAAGTTACCTGCCAATTCAACACGCAAGCCAGAAGAAGCAAGAAATCAGGAGCAGCAACGGTGGAAATGAAAATAGGGATAAAGCGTGGGTAAGTTTGTGTTGTGATATATATATATATATATATATATATATATATATATATATATATATGTGTGTGTGTGTGTGTGTGTGTGTGTGTGTGTGCATTTGTGTGTGTAAATTATGTCTGTTTGTGCTGTTTGTATTGTGCGTGTATATTTGTGTTGTGTGTGTGTAATATCCTGGAATTTCAGTATAAATTTTTCGCATTATTTTACCCGAGTTATATTGCACAGTGCAGGATATTACAGTATGGATAATATAATTTAAAGACTGAGACAATTGTGTTGGAATAATTGTCGTACTTGGTTGACAATTATATTTGAGGATATCGTGTATCAGGTGTATCATATGAGAATGTTATTGGAACGAGTATATATATTCAGTATGTCGCGCGTACGTATTCAGTATATTGAGACGACATGCAGGAGCAGTTGTAAATGGCTAAGCTTACGTAGGTAGATTACATAACGTACATTATGAAGAGAATCGGACAGGTCTGAGCTATGATCAACCAATGGGCCTGGTGTCGGAAACTTTCGGCGCAGATGTGGATAGGCGAGTCAACATTGAGCTTTACGTACGTTATTGGTAGCCCATTACGTATATTAAATTAGTATGTTAATGTAGCAAGCCAACAGATATATTATGTACGCTATGGCATAGACATTACGTACGTAATACATGATACGAAATGAGGCAGTGACCTCTGGATCGGTATTACGTACGCTATCAATGAGGGTTAATGTACGTAAGAGATGTTACATACGTTAAGTGTGTTGTCTAACGTACGTAACAATTGGAAGTCTATATATATGTGAGATGTCCGTCATTTCGTCATTTGGAGGATTTCACTTCATTTTTCGCCCTTCAACCCTCTGAGATGGATTTTTGGCTCTTCTAACTTGATTATGAGCTTGATGGAATGGATGAGAGCTTGGGATATGAAGATATTGTTGATCCTTGAGGTGTTTGATGGTGTTGTCCATGTTCTTGAGGTATGTTGATGAACTCTACACCTTGATTTCGGATTCTTGGTATTGTTATCATTGTTTACTACTTATGATGATGGGTATGATAGTATTGTTGTGAGTCCCAATGTTATGTTAAGTGTTTGTTGAAGGATATGTTAGTTTGGAAGTTGGATAACATTTTAGGTTATGTTGTCTTGATGATTATGAGCGCGTTGATATTACTTGAACATGGTTGGATTGATTCATGTTCTTGGGAATTCCATGAAGTAAATATGGTGATGTAGTTGTGATTCTTGATGTGATGTGAAGTGTATGATGAGGAAGATGACATTATATTAATTGTAGTAATAGTAGACTTTGTATGTTCTTGACGAAACACGAATCATAATATGAGATGGAAGTCAGAAACGAGAATATTGAGACACTTCTTAGAATTGATTGATTATCAAATTGTGGCTTGTATTCGTAATTGTATGTGTTAAACGATTTCGTTTTGTATATGATCGAGATATCATTGGACCGTTGAGTTTGATTGTTTGGTTATATTGGTTGTTGATTTCTATCGAGTGTGTTGTTAATTGATTATTGCATTAGGTTGCGATAAGTGATCGTTTATTTTAATCATTGTGCTGCGAGAGAGATTGGAGAATTCGTGGATCGCTTTGGTCAGGGCTGAGGATCTCGTAGACGAAGGTGATGGAATTGGTAATGGCTTTTCATATCGGTATCGAGGCAAGTTATACTTGCTCAGTTCATAATGTTTAATAAATGGTTTTGATTTCATTTCATTTATGATTCATATAGCAATGATATCATAAATATGAATTGTCGGGATGATGGTAAGTATTATGCTTTGGATTAGGTTAAATCGTAATATATATGATTTAAAGGTGTCTGGTGAAAACGTAGATGTGAATTTTCCTTGGTCTATAATATGGGATGTTGGGTATCGAGGACAGCCTATCATGTCGACATTGAACTCGAGATGGTGGTTTGCTATTAGTGATGGACAGTGCCTCATTCGGGGCTATTCGTTCAGGGATGTTGTTCGTGGAATATTTAGTATCTTAGGCTTTGAGGTAATTTAGTATTGCCCAATTATGAGAATAATCATCATGACGCATTGTTGTATATGTTGTATGTTGATGTTTCATGTAATGAGTGTGCATCGTTGTTTGGTATATTTTGTGTTGTTATCTTTCTTTAGAACTGTAATGTTAATAGAATTGTGTTGAGGGATAAAACCGCAATGGTACCCACGTCCAGAGTATTCCTATATAGATGCTTCCGTGACCCTTGGTTGCGACGTTGGGAGTTTATGTGTTAATGGAACTGTGTTGAGGGATAAAACCTGAATGGTACCCATGTCCGGATTATTCCTATGTAGATGCTTTCATGACCCTTGGTTGCGACCTTGGGAGTTTATGTGTTAATGGAACTGTGTTGAGGGATAAAACCTGAATGGTACCCAAGTCCGGAGTATTCCTGTGTAGATGCTTCCGTGACCCTTGGTCGCGACCTACGGAGTTTATGTGTTAATACTATATACATTGTTGAGCATTCTGTGAACTGTTTTCTAACGGAAATACGATATTGTGGTCGTGTCGATCTTTTATTATCGACCAATGTAAATTTTTGAAAATGAGAACAGCCATTACATCGGTTTACAACCGATGTTAAATTTATTATTACATCGGTTTTACAACCGATGTAAAATATCTCCCAGACTTTAACATTGTTTGCATTTATAACCGATGTAAATTTGTTTCATTTTTTTGCCCAACCTTGTCAAATGTGCCAATTCCACCTGTATAAACCAATTCCACCCGTATAAAACTGGACCAATCTACACCAACAACTCGTTCAACATTACAAACACAACACAGTTACTCTCACAACTTGACTACCAAAAGAATATATACAAATCCAAAGGCAACGATTATTGTTCGTCAATACAAGCATATTATTATAGTACATAAATCAAAGTAACAAACCCTCTGTGGAAACACCAAAGCTAAAAAAACGATATTACTAAATATTTGTTGACAAATGCTTCAAACATCAACATCTCAAACGAAAATCAACCCAACATAGTATAACAAGAACCAACATTTTGTATATCATATAAAACATCTAAAGAAATTTGGTAAGAAAATACTTCGCCCATTGTGTTTGAATTTCATTAATGATCTATTCAGGAAGTGCTTGAGTATCACTAAATATCTATCATATAATTTATAGAAATACTTTTCAGTACTAAAACAGAAGAAAAAAATATATGATTAGTCTGACTTGATAAAATTAAGAAAAAATCTATTTACCTCCATTTAATTTTCTGCAATACCAGCCTGAACTATGGTCTGCTTCCAGTTCATGATATAATATCCACAATCACAACCTCCATTTTATTTATTACAGTTAAAAAAATATTAAAAATTACAATTGGTAAAAGAATATTTGTTAAGCTAGATAAAATAACACAAAATTATACGTAGGCCTTGGGATTGAAATTTTACTTACTTTGGGATAAATCCATTGAATGAACTGCTTGGATTTACTCGTGTGCGACCATCCCACACTAACAATGAGGTCACAATACTGGAAGTAAGAAAAACATAATTGTGTTATGAATAGTAGTGTTTGACATTTTATTATTGGAACAATTCAACTTATAGTTTACACACTCACTTTGCCCATATTCTGTGATCTTAATGCATAAACAAAAAATACAATCATGTGCGCCAAAACACTACAACCACTACACAATGTCAGTTCCATACAGGACCAATCCTTAAACAACAAATATAAACAAAGCTGATAACTAGGTTGTGAGTCCTTGTTTTCTGAAGTTTTTTTTCTCTTTGAGATCCAGTTTTCAGTGAAACAGTATATTTATGCAAGTTCTATGCCACAGTGTGTTTATATATATATATATATATATATATATATATATATAAAGATATATATATATATATATTGATACGGAATTGACTAATACAAATGAAGAAGACGAGGTAAGAATCGACGTAAGTTGCCTTATGACACGCCTTGCACTTACGACGACATATTTAGGCGAGAAAACGAACAAAAGACGTGGAGTGACCATGGTGCTCGGTCTCGGTCGTGTCATATGACACGGCCCGTGTCGCACTATTCCAAAAAATGCAAAACTTGCTGCCAGTCGAACCGGCCGTGTCATGCGACACGGCCCGTGCCGAACTCTTACGGAAAGTGGCGAAGGCGCTACCTGTCCAACCCGACCGTGTCCCGGGACACGGTCGAGTCCTGCTTGACCAAGATTCGCCAGAACGTGCGCCGCGGCCGTGTCAAGCGCCACGGCTCGTGTCCAGTCGCCAGTCTTTTTTTTTTTTTTTAATACACCTTGTGTTTGTTGTTTGTCTTCTTTTCCTTTTTTATCCTATCTCAAGATTGTGTTCACCTGATGTGTGATTTGTTTTGATTTTGTGTTCCCCTTTATTTTTTACCTTGATTTGTTTTGCTTTTCAAAGATCATGAAATCCTTTTCTTGTTTTCTTTAGTTGATGTAGGAGACTACCATCCTATAAGCAGTCTTGGTGATTCTTGTAATAGATATTGAATGTTGAAGAAAGAATACACTTTATATTTTCATCCTTGTTGAATGAGTTTCAACAAACCCTTGATTATTATTCGATGCATTCTCGAGTATTAATCCGATCGATTCTCATTAGGTCTTGAGAAGAAATCATCTTATCGAGTTATAGGTTTAATTCGATAAATCTTTGTTCTTGTTCGGTCGAACCTCTTTTGATCGATTTTGTTACTAGATTATCCCCATAATTTTACATTTGAAATACCCTATCCACAAAATATACTTCCGCTATGGTATACTTCCATACTTATACATTTTCCAACCGATACATATTCACATTCTGAGCAAATTCGTATCATTAGTGGCATCGGAGCCCAAGGTTATTTCCTTGGCAATTTTATTGACGATTTCTTATTAAAATTATCTCGTGACTCTCTTGTGGATTTCTCCGAATCCGATTTCTTTATGAAACTCCATGACGCACTAAGCGGTTTACTAGAGCAGCGTATGCAAGCAAGGCGGAGAGACGACGCACATTCACCGCACCATGCGGGCGAGCTCAAAGTAAATGAACTTCCGGAGTTTGTCGGAGGTACCGATCCCGAAGCTTATTTGAAATGGGAATGGAAGATTGAGCGCATGTTCGAATTCAAAGACCTTAACGATGAGAAATGTTGCAAATATGCAATTCCCAAGTTAGGGAAGGGTGCTTCCCTTTGGTTCGAGAGAGTGAAGACACGAAGAGCTCGGGCGGGAAAGGCAAAGATCCGTTCGTGAGATTCTTTAAAAAGAAAACTTCGTAAAAGGTATATGCCAACATCACATCGGTGAACCTTGTAGCAGAATATTGCCGACTTCATGCAAGGAAAATTAAGTGTTGGTGAATACATTGAAGAGTTCGAAAGCTTGGTCTTGATGGGAGAACTAGAAGAAAACAAAGAGCAAAAGATATCACATTTTTTACATGGATTTAATAAAAACATTGCTAACACGGTGGAATTATACCCATATGAAGATTTCGATACTTTATGTGGACTATGTGTGAAGATAGAGGCCCAAAATAAGGTGAAGTTTTCAAGACCCGAATTTCCATCCAAATTCGGAAATCCAAGCATCAGTTCAAGTTTAGGAACCAAAATCACCATGCCAAGTCTAGTCCTTATTACGTCTCCTAAGGATCCCTACATACCCAAGGAAACGAGTTTGGCGAAGGCATGATGTTTCAAGTGTCAAGGATTCGGTCATTACCAAAATGCGTGTCCGAACAAACGGGTGGTGACACTAAGAGAGGCTCTTGAGGTTCGGGAAGAATTGTTAGTCGAGGACGAAAAAGAAAGGCTCGATGACGTGTTTAACGTAGATGCCAAAGAAGAAGAGGAGTGCGATGCTTACGATGCTCCAGATTATGATACGAGTCTAGTCCTTCGCACTTTGCAAGTCAAAATGGTTTCGAGGGATACGGAACAACGAGACCAATATTCCACACCAAGTGTCAAATCAAAGACAAATGGTGTAGTTTGATAATCGATGGGGGAAGTTGTACTAATGTAGCTTCAAGTGATATGGTTACGAAGATCGGACTCATCACTACTACTCATCCAAAACCATACATGTTACATTGGCTCGATGACGGGAGTAAAGTGAAAGTTTCGAAACAAGTACGGGTCGGCTTAACGATGAGTTCATATGGTGACGACGTATTATGTGATGTACTCCCGATGGATGCATGCCATATACTCTTGGGGCGACCATGGCTATTTGATAGAGATGTTTTGCATCGAGGAAGAAGTAACGAATATGAATTATGGGATAAAGGCAAGAAGATTGTGCTTAAACCAATGTCACCTCAAGCTATTCGTTCGATGAGTTCTAGCTAAATGGAAAAACTGAAACTTACTATGTTTGCTAGTGAGAGAGAGGTGAAGCATGCTATTGATGATGCCGAGCGTGTGTATTTGTTGATGATTAAAGAAACATGAGACGTTGACATGGTTGTGCAAGGCAAATGGGAGATCGATACCTTGTTACGCGAATTTGCGGATGTTTTTCCAGAAGACTTACCACCAGGTTTACCGCCCTTACGTGGGATTGAACACCAGGTCGCTCTTATACCGGGTGCATCACTCCCTAACAAAGCCGCCTATCAATGTAACCCCGAGGAGATGAAGGAGTTACAAAAACAAATCGTGGAGCTAATAAACCGCGGGTACGTTCGAGAAAGTTTGAGTCCTTGTGTGGTTCCGGTTTTGCTTGTCCCGAAGAAAGATGGATCATGTCGAATGTGTATAGATAGTAGAGCCGTGAATAACATAACCATCAAGTATCGATTCCCAATTCCGAGACTTAATTATATGTTGGATGAATTGCATGGTTCGGTGGTTTTTTTGAAAGTTTATTGGCCAAGGATGCAGGGGATGTGAATGACATAATTAGGAAGTGTGTGACATGCAATATTGCGAAGAGTTCGTTCAAGCTGGGAGTATACACGCCTTTATCGATTCCGGAAAGGCCATGGGAAGATCTCTCGATAGATTTCATTGTTGCTTTACCTCGTACTCAATCAGGTAGGGATGTTATTATGGTTGTTATCGATCGATTTTTGAAGATGGCTCACTTTGTGGCTTGTCACAAGATGGATAACACGAGTAATGTCGCCGATTTGTATTTCCGAGAGATTGTACGATTGCATGGGGTTCCGAAAACGATTGTTTCGGGTCGGGATTCAAAATTCCTTATCTATTTTTGGAACACCTTGTGGAGAAAGGTGGGAACCAAGCTTCTATTTAGCACGTCACATCATCCACAAACGGACGGCCAAACAGAGGTGACCAATCGAACTTTGGGAATTTTATTACATTTTCTTGTGAGCAAGACACAAAAGGATAGGGATTTGAAGCTTGCACATGCGGAGTTTGCTTATAATAGTTCTCCTACTCATGCCACGACACACTCTCCGTTTGAAGTAGTTTACGGGCTGAATCCTTACATGCCGTTAGATCTAATTCCATTGCCGAGTGACGAATTGGTGCATAAAGATGCAGAGTCGAAGTTGAAGACAATGATGAAATTACACGAGCAAGTATGTAATCGAATCAAGGAGATAAATGAGACTTACAAAAGAAAGTCGAACAAGCAAAGAAAGCCGAGATTATTTGAAGTTGGTGATTTGGTTTGGGTGCATTTGAGAAAAGAGCGATTTTTGAGTAAGCGTAAGAACAAGTTAATGCCGCGAGCGGAGGGACCGTTTAAAGTAGTTGCGAAGGTGAACGACAATGCATACAAGTTAGAACTTCCGGGAGATTATGGGGTTCATGCAACCTTTAATGTTGGGATCTTTCGCCTTACCTTGATGATGATGGAATTTCGGAATTGAGGACAATTCCCTTTAAAGCGGGAGGAGATGATACGCGATTGACTAATGCAAATGAAGAAGAGGAGGTAAGAATCAATGAAAGTGGCCTTACAACACGCCTTGCACTTATGACGACATATTTAGGTGAGAAAACAGACACAAGATGTGGTGATACGGGATTGACAAATCCAAGGGAAGAAGACGAGGTGATAATCAACGTAAACAACCATGCAACTTACTTGGGCGAGAAAATGGAGACGAGACACGGAGTTACCTTAATAACCGGACTTGGAGTAACTTAAACAATAGGTAACTTGCATCTTGGGGAAAGGGGTCCAAGTGGTAAAAGAATAAAAGAATTTCAGCATTTTCTTTATTATAAAGGCAGCAGGATTCTCGGCAATATGCAGTGTGAAAAAGTGGCTATCAGCTTTCAACTTGGAGACAAGGCCCAGCTTTTACTTTTGTCAGCAAGTGACATGAGTAACCTTTTATTATCTTTTCATTATTTTAAAACCAGCTTGTAATAATTTAAGATTATCGTGTCAGGCTCTTGTCAGGCTACTTTTGCCTATAAATAGGGCAATGAAGTTGTAATGAGGATTATTGAATGTTGAAGAAATAAGAACATACTTTGTGTTTTCCCTAGTGAATGCTTTTCATTAAAACTTAATTTTTATTCGACGCGTTTTCGAGTATTAATCTGATTGATTCTCAATAGGTCTTGAGGAGAAATCTCTTTATCCAATTATAGGTCTAATTCGATAAAAACAACTGTTTTTATCCTGTTTCGATATTCTTCTTGTTTTCGATACAGTGTTGTACTTAATCAAAATTCCGCTTCAAGTGGTGTTCGATTGTTCGAACTTGTTTTCTATTTTTAATAGCATCCGACTGAAGTTTGCTGTTTCGAGTGCCGCTGTTTGGAGGTTACCTGTTTCGAGTCATTTCCATTCGGCCAAGTTCCTGTCTTGTTGCTGTATCGAGCTGCCGTCTTCATCGCGCATCTTGCTATGATGTTATTCATGTGGCGAATTGTTGCTCGATTCTGACAGTTCCTTGCTGATCGCTTCCGCTCGTCAAAACAACCTTCCACTGTACCGATAGAGAATTCGCATCACAAGTGAGAATTCTCATCATAAGTGGCATCGGAGCCCAAGTTCTTGATATTTGGCATTATGGATCTCAACGATGCTGATTTCTTGGCAAAACTTCGCGATGCATTGCGTGACGTACCAGAACAACGCGACCAGCGTTGGCAACCTAGGCGTGGTGACTATGAATGACCCTCACGCCATGTCGAAGAGTTCAAGGTGAACGAGCTTCCGGAGTTCGTTGGAGGGACAGACCCTCAAGTTTACCTAGAATGGGAACGAAAAATTGATCGTATGTTCGAGTTTAAAGACCTTGACGATGAGAAAAGGTGTAAGTATGCAATTCTCAAGTTGTGGAAAGGAGCCTCACTTTGGTATGAAGAAATTAAAACACGAAGAGCTCGTGCGGGGAAAGAAAAGATTCGTTCGTGCGATTCATTAAAAAGAAAACTTCGTAAAAGATATGTACCAACATCACACCGGTTGTCCTTGTACAGGAAGATTGCAGATCTCATGCAAGGAAAGTTGAATGTCAGTGAATACATTGAGGAGTTTGAGAATTTGACCTTAATGGGAGAAATAGAGGAGAATGAGGAGCAGAAGATGTCGCGATTCTTGCGTGGCGTGAACCGAAGCATAGCTAACTCGGTGGAAATGTATCCATACGAGGACTTCGATACATTATGTGGGCTATGTGTGAAGTTAGAAGCTCAAAACAGGATGAAATTGTATAAACCCGAGTTTCCAGTCAAATTTAGAAACCCAAGCATCGGGTCTAGTTCAACTACTAAGGCAACTGTACCAACTCCGGTCCCTGTTGCGATTCCTAAGACACCCTACGTACCGAAGGAGACAAGTTTGGCTAAAGTAAGATGTTTCAAATGTCAAGGGTTCGGGCATTATCAAAATGCTTGTCCGAACAAACGAGTGGTGACACTAAGGGAAGCTGTCACGATTCGAGACGAATTGTTGGTTGAAGACGAAAAAGAAAGACTGGGGGATGTATTTGATTTCAACATGGAAGACGAAGGAGAAGAATGTGAGGCTTACGATGCTCCGAATTACGATACAGCCTTGGTCCTTCGCACTTTGCAAGCCAAGTCGGTTCTAAGCGAGGCAGAACAACGGGACCAAATATTCCATACAAAGTGTCAAGTTGGAGATAAGTGGTGTAGTTTGATTATCGACGGAGGGAGTTGCACCAACGTAGCTTCGAGTGAAATGGTGACGAAGCTTGGACTAACCACCACAGCTCACCCTAAGCCATATGCTTTACATTGGCTTGATGACGGAAGTAAGGTGAGAGTTTCGAAGCAAGTTCGGGTCGGATTGGCAATGGGTTCATATCACGATGAGATATTATGTGATGTGATTCCGATGGATGCTTGTCATGTGCTTTTGGGACATCCTTGGTTATTTGATAGGGATGTTTTGCATCGAGGAAGGAGCAACGAATACGAGTTGCGAGATAAGGGAAAAACGATCGTGTTGAAGCCGATCTCACCCCAAGCTATCCGTTCCATGAGTGCCAAACGAGGGGAAAAAATGAACCTCACCATGTTCTCTAGCGAAAGGGAAGTTGAACACGCTATGGAGAGTGGTGAGTGTGTTTACATGCTGGTGATAAAGGAGACTAAAGATGATTTCGTGGCAGCGAAAAACGAGGATACAGTGGCCGACTTATTACATGAGTTCGCGGACGTCTTCCCTGAATAATTGACGTCTTCCCTGAAGAATGGCCGACTTATACCAGGTGCACCTCTTCCGAATAAAGCAGCCTATCGGTGTAATCCCGAGGAAACGAAGGAACTTCATAAGCAGATTGAAGAACTAATGAGCCACGTATGTTCGAGAAAGTTTAAGTCCATGTGGGGTTTCGGTCCTACTTGTTCCTAAGAAGGATGGTTCTTGGCGGATGTGTATCGATAGCCGGGCCGTAAATAACATAACGATCAAGTATCGATTCCCGATACCAAGGCTTGATGATATGTTGGACGAGCTACATGGCTCGGTGGTCTTCTCTAAAATTGATTTGCGAAGTGGCTATTTGATACGAATTCTCACTTGTAATGAGAATTCGCTATCGCAATGAGAAGTCGCTGTTGTGACGAGAAGCGAATCGAGAGAAAGAAAGCGTGCTTGATTCGCTACAGCCAATAGAATAATTGGCGAGCGATAGCGCGTGATGAAGATGGCAGCTCGATACAACAACAAGATAGGAACTTGACTGAATGAAAGTGACTCGAAACAATTGCACTCGAAACAGCAAACTTTGGTCGGATGCTAACAAAAACAGGAAACAAGTTCGAACAATCGAACATCACTTGAAGCGAAATTTTGATTAAGTACAATACTGTATCGAAAACAAGAAGAATATCGAAACAGGATAGAAACAGTTGTTTTTATCGAATTAGACCTATAATTCGATAAAGAGATTTCTCCTCAAGACCTATTGAGAATCAATCAGATTAATACTCGAAAATGCGTCGAATAAAAATCAAGTTTTGATGAAAAGCATTCACCAGAGAAAACACAAAGTGTATTCTTATTTCTTCAACATTCAATAATCCTCATTACAACTTCATCCCCCTATTTATAGGCAAAAGTAGCCTGACAGGATAATCTTAAATTATTACAAGCTGGGCTTAAAATAAGAAAAGATAATAAAAAGGTTCCTCATGTCACTTGCTGACAAAAGTAAAAGCTGGGCCTTGTCTCCAAGTTAAAAGCTGACAGCCGCCTGTTTATACAGCATGTTGCCAAGAATCCTGCTGCCTTTATAATAAAGAAAATACTGAAATACTTTTATTCTTTTACCACTTGGACCCTTTTCCCCAAGATGCAAGTTACTTATTGTTTAAGTTACTCCAAGTCCAGTTATTAAGGTAATTCCATGTCTCGTCTTCATTTTCTCGCCAAAGTAAGTTGCATGGTTGTTTACATCGATCATCACCTCGTCTTCTTCCCTTGGACTTGTCAACCCTGTATCATCCCCTCCCCCTTTAAAAGGAATTGTCCTCAATTCTGCAATCCCGTCGTCATCAAGATACGGAGATAGATCACCTATGATGAAAGTAGCATGCACTCCATAATCGCCCGGAAGTTCTAACTTGTAAGCATTGTCGTTCACCCTCGCAACTATTTTAAATGGCCCCTCGGCTCGTGGCATTGACTTATTCTTACGCTTACTCGGGAATCTTTCCTTCCTCAAATGCACCCAAACTAAATCCCCGACTTTGAACACTCTTGGTTTCCTTTGTTTGTTTGATTTTCTTATGTATGCCTCATTTATCTCCTTGATTCGGTTACGCACCTGTTCGTGTAGTTTCATCATCGATTTTAGTTTTGACTCCGCATCCTTATGCACCAATTTGTCATTCGGTAATGGTATTAAGTCTAACGGTATGTAAGGATTCAGACCATAAACTACTTCGAATGGCGATCGCGCTGTGGCATGAGTAGGAGAACGGTTATAAGCAAACTCCGCATGTGCGAGCTTCAAATCCCAATCATTTTGTGTTTTGCTTACCAAGCCTCGCAACAGCGTTCCCAGTGTTCGATTAGTCACTTCAGTTTGTCCGTCTGTTTACTAAACAAAAGCTTGGTTCCCACCTTTCTCCACAATGTGTTCCAAAAGTAGCTTAGAAACTTCGAGTCCCGGTCCGAAACAATAGTTTTCGGAACTCCATGTAATCGCACCACCTCTCGGAAATACAAGTCAGCAACATTACTCGCATCATTGGTTTTGTGACAAGAAACAAAATGAGCCATCTTTGAAAAACGATCGACAACAACCATAATCTCATCCTTACCCCGTTGGGTTCGAGGCAAAGCAACAATGAAATCCATCGAGACATCTTCCCATGGCCTCTCCGGAATCAATAAAGGTGTGTATATTCCTGGTTTGAACGAACTCTTCGCAATATGGCATGTCACACACTTACTGATTATATTATTGACATCCCCCTGCATCTTTGGCCAATAAAAATGTTCTTTAAGCACATCTAATGTCTTGGTCGAACCAAAGTGGCCAGCCAAACCTCCCCCGTGAGCCTCTCGAACCAGCAATTCTCGAATCGTGTGTATGGGTAGACAATGACGATTTCCCTTAAAAAGAAAGCCTTCATGTATCGAAAATTCTCCCATCGGTCCAGATTTGCAAAGGGCGAAGGTTTCGCCAAAATCCACATCACTGTCATAATATTCTTTCACTGTATCGAATCCAAGCGATCAAACATCAAGGGTAGAGAGTAAGGCATACCGCCTGGACAGCGCATCAGCCACCACATTGCTCTTACCGTCCTTATACTTCGATGAAAAGTGAAATGATTGCAAGAATTCCACCCACTTCGCATGTCTGGGAATCAACTTCTGTTGTCCATTAATATATTTTAAAGATTCATGGTCTGAATGCAGAATAAAATGTTTCGGCCGAAGGTAATGACTCCAATGATCAAGACCTCTCACTATGGCATAGAACTTCTTGTCGTAAGTGTAATAGTTGAGCCGAGCTACACTCAACTTCTCCGAAAAGTACGCAATGGGTCGCCTGCCTTGAATGTGGACCGCCCCAATACCAACTCCTCTAGCATCACACTCCACCTCGAACGGTTGTGTAAAATCGGGTAACGCCAAGATAGGTGCTTCACATAACCTTGCCTTCAATTTTTCAAACGCCCCTTGGGAAGCCCTGCTCCACACAAACGGACCCTTCTTCAAACACTCAGTTATCGGACTCGTTATGGTGTTGAAATCTCGAATAAACCTCCGATAAAAAGCGGCAAGACCGTGGAACGACCTAACTCCAGTTACGGTTTTAGGAGTAGGCCACGACTTAATAGCTTCAATTTTCCCCTGATCAACCGACACTCCATCCTTCGAAACAACACAGCCAAGAAAAGTTATGCTCTCGACGAGAAACGCACACTTTTCTTTCTTTCCATACAGCCTTTGAGACCTAAGAGTCTCGAATACTTGCCGTAGATGTCCGAGATGCTCCTCCACCGACTGACTATACACCAAAATATCATCCAAATAAACAACCACAAATCTACCCAAAAATGCCTTAAGTACTTCGTTCATCAAACGCATGAAAGTACTCGGGGCATTTGTAAGTCCAAATGGCATGACGGTCCACTCATACATCCCATGCTTAGTTTTGAAAGCCGTCTTCCATTCATCTCCCTCCCGCAATCGCGACATCTTCTGCTCCTCATTCTCCTCTATTTCTCCCATTAAGGTCAGATTCTCAAACTCCTCAATGTATTAACTGACATTCAACTTTACTTGCATGAGATCTGCAATCTTCCTGTACAAGGACAACCTATGTGATGTTGGTATATATCTTTTGCGAAGTTTTCTTTTTAACGAATCCCATGAACGGATCTTATCTTTCCCCGCACGAGCTCTTCGTGTTTTAATTCCTTCGTACCAAAGTGAAGCTCCTTTACCCAACTTGAGAATTGCATACTTACACCTTTTCTCATTGTCAAGGTCTTTAAATTCGAACATACGATCAATTTTTTGTTCCCATTCCAAGTAAACTTCAGGGTCTATCCCTCCAACGAACTCCGGAAGCTCGTTCACCTTGAACTCTTCGACATGGCGTGAGGGTCGTTCATAGTCACCACGCCTAAGTTGCCAACGCTGGTCGCGTTGTTCTGGTACGTCACGCAATGCGTCACGAAGTTTTGCCAAGAAATCAGCGTCGTTGAGATCCATAATGCCAAAGATCAAGAACTTGGGCTCCGATGCCACTTATGATACGAATTCTCACTTGTGATGCGAATTCGCTATCGACACAGCAGGAAGCAGTTTTGACGAGCGGAAACGAATAAAAAAGAAAGCGCCGAGGCGTAACAATAATTCGCTCGGCCAATAGAATAACGCGGCGATGAGCGCGATGAAGACGGCATCTCGATACAGCAACGAGACAGGAACTTGACCGAATGGAAGTGACTCGAAACAGGTATCCTCCAAACAGCGGCACTCGAAATAGCAAACTTCAGTCGGATGCTAACAAAAACAGGAAACAAGTCCGAACAATCGAACATCACTTGAAGCGAAATTTTGATTAAGTACAATACTGTATCAAAAACAAGAAGAATATCGAAACAGGATAGAAACAGTTGTTTTTATCGAATTAGACCTATAATTCGATAAAGAGATTTCTCCTCAAGACCTATTGAGAATCAATTAGATTAATGCTCGAAAACGCGTCGAATAAAAATCAAGTTTTGATGAAAAGCATTCACCAGAGAAAACACAAAGTGTATTCTTATTTCTTCAACATTCAATAATCTTTCATTACAACTTCACTGCCCTATTTATAGGCAAAAGTAGCCTGACAAGATAATCTTAAATTATTACAAGCTAGGCTTAAAATAAGAAAAGATAATAAAAAGGTTCCTCATGTCACTTGCTGACAAAAGTAAAAGCTGGGCCTTGTCCCCAAGTTGAAAGCTGACAGCCGCTTTTTCATACAACATATTTCCAAGAATCCTGCTGTCTTTATAATAAAGAAAATGCTGAAATACTTTTATTCTTTTACCACTTGGACCCTTTTCCCCAAGATGCAAGTTACCTATTGTTTAAGTTACTCCAAGTCCGGTTATTAAGGTAATTCCGTGTCTCGTCTTCGTTTTCTAACCCAAGTAAGTTGCATGGTTGTTTACGTCGATCATCACCTCGTCTTCTTCCCTTGGACTTGTCAACCCCATATCACTATCACCAGATTCGTATGCGGGAGGGAAATGAATGGAAGACGGCTTTCAAAACTAAGCATGGGCTATATGAGTGGACCGTCATGCCATTTGGACTTACGAATGCCCAAGTACTTTCATGTGTTTGATGAACGAAGTACTTAAGGCATTTTTGGGTAGATTTGTAGTTGTTTATTTGGATGATATTTTGGTTTATAGTCGGTCGGTGGAGGAGCGTCTCGGACATCTACGGCAAGTATTCGAGACTATTAGGTCTCAAAGGCTGTATAGAAAGAAAGAAAAGTGTGCGTTTCTCGTCGAGAGCATAACTTTTCTTGGATATGTTGTTTCGAAGGATGGAGTGTCGGTTGATCAGGGGAAAATTGAAGCTATTAAGTCGTGGCCTACTCCTAAAACCATAACTGAAGTTAGATCGTTCCACGGTCTTGCCTCCTTTTATCGGAGGTTTATTCAAGATTTCATCACTATAACAAGTCCGATAACTGAGTGTTTGAAGAAGGGTCCGTTTGTGTGGCGCAGGGATGCCCAAGGGGCATTTGAAAAGTTGAAAGCAAGGTTATGTGAAGCCCCTATCTTGGCGTTGCCCGATTTTTCACAACCGTTCGAGGTGGAGTGTGATGCTAGTGGAGTTAGTATTGAGGCGGTCCTCATTCAAGGCAGGCGGCCTATTGCGTATTTTTCAGAGAAGTTGAGTGGGGCTCGACTCAACTATTTCACTTACGACAAGGAGTTCTATGCCATAGTGAGGACTCTTGATCATTGGAGTCATTACCTTCGGCCGAAACATTTTATTCTGCATTCGGACCATGAATCTTTAAAGTATATTAATGGGCAGCAGAAGTTGAGTCCCAGACATACGAAGTGGGTAGAATTCTTGCAATCATTTCACTTTTCATCAAAGTATAAGGACGGTAAGAGCAATGTGGTGGCTGATGTGCTGTCCAGGCGGTATGCCTTACTCTCTACCCTTGATGTTCGATTGCTTGGATTCGATACAGTGAAAGAATATTACGATAGTGATGCGGATTTTGGCGAAACCTTCGCCCTTTGCAAATCTGGACCGATGGGAGAATTTTCGACACACGAAGGCTTTCTTTTTGAGGGAAATCGTCTTTGTCTATCCAGGCACACGATTCGAGAATTGCTGGTTAGAGAGGCTCACGGGGGAGCTTTGGCTGGCCACTTTGGTTCGGCCAAGACATTAGATGTGCTTAAGGAACATTTTTACTGGCCAAAGATGCAGGGGGATGTTAATAATATAATTAGTAAGTGTGTGACATGCCATGTTGCGAAGAGTTCATTCAAACCAGGAATGTACACACATTTACCGATTCCAGAGAGGCCATGGGAAGATGTCTCGATGGATTTGATTGTTGCTTTGCCTCGAACCCAGCGACGTAAGGATGCAATTATGGTCGTTGTCGATCGTCTTTCAAAGATGGCTCATTTTGTTTCTTGTCACAAAACCGATGATGCGAGTAATGTTGCTGACTTGTAATTCCGAGAGGTGGTACGATTACATGGAGTTCCGAAAACTATTGTTTCAGACTGGGACTCGAAGTTTCTGAGCTACTTTTGGAACACATTGTGGAGAAAGGTGGGACCCAAGCTTTTGTTTAGTACTTCGCATCATCCTCAAACAGATGGACAAACTAAAGTGACTAATCGAACACTGGGAATGCTGTTGTGAGGCTTGGTAAGCAAAACACAAAAGGATTGGGATTTGAAGCTCGCACATGCGGAGTTCGCATATAATCGCTCTTCTACTCATGCCACGACACACTCTCCATTTGAAGTAGTTTACGGGCTGAACCCTTATATACCGTTAGATCTAATCCCATTACCAAGTAACGAATTGGTGCATAAGGATGTGGAGTCAAAACTGAAATCAATGATGAAATTACACGAACAGGTACGTGACCGAATCAAGGAGATAAATGAGACGTACAAAAGGAAGTCGAGCAAGCAAAGAAAACCGAGATTGTTCGAAGTTGGAGATTTAGTTTGGGTGCATTTGAGGAAGGAATGATTCCCGAGTAAGCGTAAGAATAAGTTAATGCCACGAGCTGAAAGACCATTTGATACGAAACCGACTACTCCAAGCGAAGAAGACGAAGTAAGAATTGATGTAAAACACCTCGATCATACTCCAACGTACTTGGGCGAGAAAACAGATACGAGACATGGAGTTACCTTGATACTCGGAATTGGAATAACTTAAACAAAAGGCAACTTGCATCTTGGGGGGAAGAGGACCAAGTGGTAGCAAAACAATAAAAGAGTTTTCAGCATTTTCTTTATTACAAAAGCAGCAGGATTCTCGGCAGCATGCTTTAAGAAAGGCGGCTATCACCTTGGAGACAAAGCCCATCTGTTACTTTTGTTTGCAAGTAACACGAGGAACCTTTTCATTATCTTTTCCTTATTTTAAGATCAGCTTGTATTAGTTTAAGATTATCTTGTCAAGCTCTTGTAAGGCTACTTTGCCTATAAATAGTGGCGATGAAGTGTAATGAAAAAATTATTGAATGTTGAAGAAATAAGAATACACTTTGTGTTTTTCTTGGTGAATGCTTTTCATCGAAACCTTATTTTTATTCGACGCGTTTTTCAGTATTAATCCGATTGATTCTCAACAGGTCTTGAGAAGAAATCACTTTATCGAATTATAGGTCTAATTCAATAAAACAACTGTTTCTATTCTGTTTCGATATTCTTCTTGTTTTTCGATACAGTATTGTACTTAATCAAATTTCCGCTTCAAGTGTTGTTCGATTGTTCGAACTTGTTTTCTGTTTCTATTAGCATCCGCCCGAAGTTTGCTGTTTCGAGTGTCGCTGTATTGAGCTGCCGACTTCACCGCGCACGCAAACTTCTCGCCAGTATTATTGCTGTAGCGAACTGTTGTTATCAGTTCCTGACAGTTTCTTGCCGATAGCTTCCGCTCGTCAAAACAGCCTTCCGCTGTATCGATACAGAATTTGCATCATGAGTGAGAATTCGTATCATAAGTGGCATCGGAGCCCAAGTTCTTGATCTTTGACATTATGGATCTCAACGACGCTGATTTCTTGGCAAAACTTCGTGACGCATTGCGTGACATACCAGAACAACGCGACCAGCGTTGGCAACCTAGGCATGGTGACTATGAACGACCATTACGCCATGTCAAAGAGTTCAAGATGAATGAGCTTCCGGAGTTCGTTGGAGGGACAGACCCTGAAGTTTACCTGGAATGGAAATGAAAAAATGATCGTATGTTCGAATATAAAGACCTTGACGATGAGAAAAGGTGTAAGTATGCAATTCTCAAGTTGGGGAAGGGAGCTTCACTTTGGTACGAAGGAATCAAGACACGAAGAGCTCGTGCGGGGAAAGAAAAGATCCGCTCGTGGGATTCATTAAAAAGAAAACTTCGTAAAAGATATGTGCCAACATCACACCAGTTGTCCTTGTACATGAAGATTGCAGATCTCATACAAGGAAAGTTGAATGTCAGTGAATACATTGAGGAGTTTGAGAATCTGACTTGCGTGGCTTGAACCGAAGCATAGCTAACTCAGTGGAACTGTATCCATACGAGGACTTCGATACATTATGTGGGCTATGTGTGAAGTTAGAATCTCAAAACAGGATGAAGTTGTATAAACCCGAGTTTCCAGTCAAATTTGGAAACCCAAACGTCGGGTCTAGTTCAACTGCTAAGGCAACTGTACCGACTCCGGCCCCTGTTGCGATTCCTAAAACACCCTACATACCGAAGGAGACGAGTTTGGCTAAAGTAAGATGTTTCGAATGTCAAGGGTTCGGACATTATCAAAATGCTTGTCCGAACAAATGAGTGGTAACACTAAGAGAAGTTGTCACGATCCGAGACGAGTTGTTAGTCGAGGACGAAAAGGAGAGACTAGGTGATGTATTTGATTTCAACATAGAGGACGAAGGAGAAGAATGTGAGACTTACGATGCTCCAAACTATGACACGGCTTTAGTTCTGCGTACTCTACAAGCCAAAGCTATTTCGAATGATTCGGCACAACGGGATCAAATGTTTCACACAAAATGTCAAATCAGAAATAAATGGTGTTTGATCGTTGATGGAGGAAGTTGCACCAACGTAGCTTCCAGCGAGATGGTGACTAAACTCGGTCTGACCACTACGGCTCACCCGAAACCTTACACTTTGCATTGGCTCGATGATGGGAGCAAAATAAGGGTGACTAAACAAGTGAGGATTGGACTAACCATGGGTTCATATGAAGACAACGTATTATTTGATGTACTCCCGATGGATGCATGCCATGTACTGTTGGGAAGACCATGGATGTTTGATAGGGATGTTTTACACTGAGGAAGAAGCAATGAGTACGAGTTACGGGATAAGGGCAAAAAGATTTTGCTTAAACCAATATCACCTCAAGCTATTCACTCTATGAGTTCTAGTCGGAGTGACAAACCAAAACTAGCCATGTTTGCTAGTGAACGAGATGTGGAACATGCTATTAATGATGGCGAGTGCGTGTACTTGTTGGTTCTGAAGGAGACATGGAATGGTAACATGGTTATACGGAATGACGAAAGGATGGGTGCCTTATTGCACGAATTTGCGGATGTTTTTCCCAAAGAATTACCGTCGGGTTTGCCACCTATTCGTGGGATTGAACATCAGATCGACCTCATACCAGGAGCGTCGCTTCCTAACAAAGCTGCTTATATATGTAATCCCGAGGAGATGAAGGAATTACAAAACCAAATCGAAGAACTAATGAACCGCGGGTATGTTCGAGAGAGCCTAAGTCCTTGTGCGGTTCCGGTATTACTGGTTCCTAAGAAAGACGGATCTTGGCGAATGTGTATTGACAGTCGAGCTGTGAACAATATAACCATCAAGTATCGATTTCCGATTCCGAGGCTTGACGACATGTTCGACGAATTACATGGATCTGTGATCTTTTCAAAAGTTGACCTACGAAGTGGTTATCACCAAATCCGGATGCGGGAAGGAGATGAGTGGAAGACGGCCTTCAAAACTAAACACGGGCTGTATGAATGGACCGTTATGCCGCTCGGCCTTACAAATGCACCGAGTACTTTCATGCGCTTGATGAATGAGGTACTTAAACCATTTTTGGGGAAGTTTGTGGTTGTATACTTAGATGATATTTTGATCTACAGCCGATCATTGCGAGAACATTTCGAACATTTGAGACGAGTCTTCGAAACCCTGGCTGAATGGAAAAAAGGAGAAGTGTTCAGTTTTGGTCGAGAGTATAGTCTTTCTTGGCTATGTTGTTTCAAAGGACGGAGTGTCGGTCGATCAAGCCAAGATCGAAGCAATTAAGTCCTCGCCAGTACCCACTACAGTGACGGAAGTTAGATCGTTCCACGTACTGGCCTCATTTTACCGAAGATTCATTCGAGATTTCAGTACCATTGCAAGCCCAATAACCGAATGTTTAAAGAAGGGCACGTTTAATTGGAGCCGGACTGCTCAGGAGTCGTTCGCAAATTTGAAGGCAAAGTTGTGCGAAGCACCAATCTTAGCACTACCCGATTTTTCGCAACCGTTCAAGGTAGAATGTGATGTTAGTGGAGTTAGCATTGGGGCAGTTCTTATTCAAGGAAAGCGGCATATTGCTTATTTCTCAGAAAAGTTAAACGGTGCTCGTCTCAATTATTGTACGTACGACAAGGAGTTTTATGCTATTATGAGGGCTCTAGATCATTGGAGTCACTATCTTCGTCCGAAGCATTTCATCATACATTCGGACCATGAATCATTAAAGTATATTAACGGGCAACACAAGTTGAGTCCCAGGCATGCGAAGTGGGTGGAATTCTTACAATCATTTCACTTCTCATTAAAGTATAAGGATGGCAAGAGCAATGTTGTAGCAGATGCATTGTCTAGGCGTTATGCCTTACTCACCACTCTTGATGTTCGTTTGCTTGGATTCGATACAGTAAAGGAGTATTACGAAGGTGATGCGGATTTTGGCGAGACCGTCGCCCTGTGCAAACTTAGCCCGATGGGAGAATTTTCGATACAGGAGGGCTTCCTTTTTAAGGGAAATCGTCTTTGCCTACCCAGGCACACGATTCGAGAATTGCTGGTTCGAGAGGCTCACGGAGGGGGTTTGGCTGGCCACTTTGGTTCGGCCAAGACATTGGATGTGCTTAAAGAACATTTTTACTGGCCAAGGATGCAGGGTGATACAAACACGGTTGTGCTACCAAGAGAGTTAGGAACGGTTGGAACCGTCATGGACCCCACTGGTCTTATCACACGTGGACGTGCTAGGAATTTGAGAGAACAAACGAGTGAGATGTTGAGAACGAGTGACACTAGCACCACCTCACAAAATAAACTTAATGCACGTTCCTCACCTGTTACCTTATTATCTGTTATTAACTCTTATGAAGACAACTCAGTTCCTACTCAAGAGGTTTGCTGTATGACCTCGATCAAATCCTCTCTTGAAGACCCTCACCGAAATTTGCTTGGAGTACACTGAATAAAGACCCTGAACCTAGAAGAATTCACGTCCAAAGAAAAGAAGAAGACAAGCTTGTCCTTAAGCTGCCCGAATTAGAAGTGGAAATCATGTCTAAGTTTAGTGACTGTGCAATGGTGTATCTACTTGAGATTCAAGAAGGCCCGACAGTTGTTCAAATCCTAAGCCCAGATATAGCTTTGCTTGAGGGCAGCCCAGATATAGCTAAAAACAGAAAGCTTGAGGGCGGACCCCAGATATTGCCTAAATAATGGCATGAGGGCGTCTTGGTCGTATTTCCTGAAAATGAGAGTTAAATCATAAAAACTCGAAAAGAGAAATACTCTATAAAAAAAGGATGAACAACCGAAGGTCAACTTGATGATTAAGAAAAATCCATCCTAGCTTGGAAATTAGACTCAGGCATGAGGAAGCTTCAAGGAAGGTGATGTTGGTGTTGTCTTGGAGAAGGGAACTTCAGCATGTGGAAGTTTCAAAGTGAACGTGAGAAATTGTGAAGAACAAGACCTTTTTTCAAGATTCCTTTATTTACTTTATAGTTAAGTTGTGTTAGTTTATTCCCTTTTAATCCAGTCCATGTGAAGCAGCCCTGCATTGTCTTAAAAAGTAGGGACACTTGATTTTATTTTCTTAGTTTAATATGTCAGGGATAATATAGTTTGTTTTGTACTCTCCTATAAAAGGAGACCTTTAGGTACCGAGGGAATCAACCTTTTTTTGAAGTCAAAAACATATTTCAGCTTTATGCTAGAATCAGAGCTGTTGCTCGACTTTTATTGAGTATTATTCTTATAATTCTCACTTCTACATTCTTACAATTTTAGTTCATAAAATTGTTAAGTCTTAATCATAGAAACTTGAGTTCTTAGAATAGTTCCAAACGTTTCTTTAGAACAGGATTCTAAGGGGATTATAGTGAATAATTCTAAGGGTTTGAAGTGCCCTCATTATTTCCGTATCCATTGTTGCTATACCGAAATACCGTACCGACGTGAAGTCCACTGTTACTATAACGGAGTACTGTCCAAATATTGCTGTACCAACGTATGATCGACTCTCACTGAATCGAAGAGCCATCGATTACTGCATGTGAGTCTTCAGTATTGAGGAGAGCCGCATCAAGTCTTCTTGTATTGAGGAGCCATCGAAGTCTTCTTGTATTGAAGAGATGCATCAATCTTCTTGTATTGAAGAGTCAGACGAAGTGCAGCCGCATCAGTCTTCTTGTATTGAAGAGAGCCGTATCAAATCTTCTTGTATTGAAGAGTTGTATCGAAGTGCCGCTACATCGAAGTGCTACTGTATTGAAGAGCTGTATCGAAGTACTGCTGTATTGAAGAGTTGTAGCAAAGTGCCGCTGTACCGAAGTACTGACCATTATTGTTATTTGCTGTTTGCTTCCGCTTCACGCAACCACGATTCACAACAGTTCCTGTATTGGTAACACTGTTGGGAATCGATCGGCATCATTTGGCATCGGAGAACGGTTTTGTCGTTCCTTTCTTATCGTTATTCTCATATATCTATCTATATATATATATATAAATAATTTTGTGATTCGCATTGGAGTTAAGTTGTTGTGTTTTAAGTAAGCTACTCGATACTTGCTTACTGTTTCGAACCACTTAGTACCATGATGACAGGATCAAGAAACTCGAAGGATGGAGAAACTCCAGCCCTTAGACGAGCTGGGAAGGATCCCGTAGATGAGGAAGAGGTCTTAAGCGACGACCCAGTTACTAATAAAATCCAAAGCTTCCGTGATGTGCAATTCCAACTCGAAGGCCTAACATCCTACATACGAAGGATGGAAAACATGATGTTGGAAATGAGGGAAGAGCTGAAATCCCATAGAACGTCACCAACTCCTGAACCTACTATTAGAAACAGGGATAATCGAGAGAGAGAACCCATAATGGGAGGAAGGGATTCACGGTATAGAGGTAGAGAAAGGGGTAGAGTTAGGGCAGACCCTCCACCACCCGAATACTATCTGGAAGATGAATATGACGAGTACTTTGAGGATGACAGACAGCCTAGGATCGACCAAGAACCTAGAGAACAACGAGTAAGGGTAGATGATAACTTAAGTAGTGTTAAGTTCTCCATACCACCTTTTGAAGGCAAATCTGATCCCGAAACTTATTTTGAATGGGTTAGGAAGTTCGAGGGACAATTTGAGTGTCGAAATTTTTTAGATCTTAAGAAGGTTAAGATAGCCACTGTAGAGTTCACTGGGTATGCTCTTGTATGGTGGGATCATGTAGTTCAACTTAGGCATCGACGTGGGGAAAGACCCATAGATATATGGGAAGAACTGAAGCGAGTGATGAAAGAAAGATTTGTTCCTAGCTATTACATGAGGGACCTTAGGTATAGTCTCCAAACTTTAAGGCAAAGGACTAAGTCAGTGGACGATTACTATAAGGAAATGGAAACAGGACTGATTAGGTGTCGTATAGAGGAGGACCACGATAGTACCATGACTAGGTTCTTAGCCGGACTTAATGTTGAGATTGGGGACCAATTAGAGCTCATGACTATGCATGACTTAGAAGAAATGGTGCACACGGCTAGGAAAATAGAAACCCAAGTTCGGAGGCGTCAAACTAGGAAGAACCCCACTCCTAGTATCCCATGGAAATCGAGACAGCCCACTAACCATAAAGAAGACCCAAAACCGTCGGTCATTAGGGTCCGGACAGCCCCTAATCCGCCAACTAAGTCCCAACCTTCATCAAGTTTCAAACCTCAACCTAGGACACATGAGATACAATGCTATAAGTGTCAAGGTATAGGTCACATAGCCCCAAACTGCCCAAACAAGCGAGCTGTAGTCATTAAGTCAGGGGAAATAGCGACTGACAGTGAGGGAGAAGAAGATATTAAGGATGAGGATAGTGGAGAAGAGATAGAAGAATGTAATGAAGAAATCTTAGAAGGGAAGATTAATGTAGTGCTTAGAATGTCCTTGTCAGCTAAGGTAGTAGAAGATGAGGATATCCAGAGGGAGAACTTGTTTCACTGTAGGTGCTACATTAAGGGAAACCTCTGTAGTATGATCATAGACGGGGGTAGTTGTGTCAATGTCGTTAGTACAACCTTGGTGCAGAAACTAGAGCTTAAAACCGAAAGACACCCTAAACCATATAAATTGATGTGGATGAATAATGCTGGGGAACTGAAAGTAGTGAGTAGATGCACCGTTCCCTTTAAAATAGGTAGATATGAGGAAGAAGTAGTTTGCGACGTCGCCCCTATGAATGCCACCTAGATCCTTTTAGGAAGCCCATGGCAGTACGACCGCAAAGTTACTCATGATGGTTTTTCAAACAAGTATTCCTTCATTTTTGGAAAGAAGAAATTTAACCTATCACCTATGACCCCTAAGCAAATCCTTGAAGCTCAGAGGATATTAGAACAAGCACTGAGAGAAAGCGAAAAAAAGGAGAAGGAAAATAAAACAGACACGGCGATCCCTAAAGGGATAAAAACCGTCGCCCTTTGTAGGGCTAGTGAAGTTAAACGAGCCTTGCTCGCAAAACGGACTGTGGTTCTATTACTATTTCGTGATTTATTGCTTAATATTCCATCAATTCCTGATACTACTGACCCATTGATTGTCTCTTTATTGCAGGAGTTTGAAGACGTGTTTCCTGAGGAGACCCCACCCGGGTTGCCACCCGTTCGAGGCATCGAGCACTGTATCGACTTTGTTCCAGGATCCTCAATACCAAACCGTCCTGCATACCGAAGTAACCCCGAAGAGACTAAAGAGATGCAAAGGCAAGTGGATGAACTACTAGCAAATGGACATGTGAGAGAGAGTATGAGTCCTTGTGTAGTCCCGGTATTGCTAGTACCAAAGAAAGATGGCTCGTGGAGGATGTGCGTAGACTGCCGTGCAATAAACAACATTACGGTGAAGTATCGACATCCCATCCCTAGACTTGACGACATGTTAGATGAATTATATGGTTCCACAATGTTTTCAAAAATTTATTTAAGAAGTGGGTACCATCAGATTCGAATGAAAGAGGGAGACAAGTGGAAAACGGCGTTTAAAACTAAACATGGTTTGTATGAGTGGTTAGTTATGCCATTTGTGCTCACTAACGCACCAAGTATATTTATGAGGGTAATGAATCATGTTCTACGTGCTTTCATTGGGAAATTTGTTGTTGTATACTTCGATCACATCCTAATATATAGCAAAAGTTTGAATGAACATATCAAGCATTTGAAAGAGGTGTTGCTTGTGCTTAGAAAGGAACACTTGTTTGCTAACATTCAAAAATGCAACTTTGGTATTTAGAAATTGGCTTTCCTTGGTTTCGTTGTTAGTTCCCAGGGGATACAGGTTGATGAAGAGAAAGTGAGGGCAATTAGAGAATGGGACAGCCCCAAAAATGTGAGCGAAGTCCGAAGCTTCCACGGCTTGGCAAGCTTCTATCGCTGGTTTGTACCCAACTTTAGTACTGTAGCCGCCCCTTTGACCGAGGTAATCAAGAAGAATGTTGGATTCAAGTTGGAACAGGAACAGGAGATGGCCTTCAAGGCCTTCAAAGAAAAACTGACGAACGCTCCACTACTAGCCCTGCTGAATTTTGCTAAGTCTTTTGAGATCGAGTGTGATGCATCCGGAACAGGTATAGGAGGTGTTTTGATGCAAGAAGGTAGGCCGATTGCCTACTTCAGTGAGAATTTGGGAGGAGCTTCGCTGAACTATCCAACTTACGACAAGGAACTATATGCCTTGGTTCGAGCACTCGAAACTGGGCAACATTACTTATGGCCCAAAGAGTTCGTGATACACACTGATCACGAGTCCTTGAAGCATCTGAAGGGGCAACAAAAGTTGAATATAAGGCATGCTCGATGGATGGAATTCATAGAGACGTTCCCATACGTAATCAAGTACAAACAGGGAAAAGAGAACGTCGTTGCTGATGCTCTATCTCGCAGGTATACCTACCTGACTGCTTTAGATTCGAAAATACTTGGTTTTGAATTGATTAAAAATCTGTATGAGAAAGACATTGATTTGGGCGAAATTTTCATTACTTGTGAGAAGTCTGGAGTCGATAAGTACTATAAGAGTGATGGTTTTCTGTTTAGAGAAAATAAGTTATGCATACCTACTAGCTCTATACGTGAGCTATTGTTACTCGAATCACATGGGGGAGGGTTGATGGGTCATTTTGGCATTGATAAAACCTTATGCATTTTGCAAGAACATTTCTATTGGCGGGTATGAAACGAGATGTCATTCGCATTTGTGGTCACTGTATCGATTGTAAAATGGCTAAGAGTCGAGTTCAACCCCACGGTTTGTACACCCCACTCCCCATTCCTAATACTCCTTGGACTGATATATCGATGGATTTCGTGCTGGGATTGCCTAGAAACCGGTATGGGAGAGATTCTATATTTGTTGTGGTTGATAGGTTTTCAAAAATGGCACATTTCATAGCTTGCCACAAAACTGATGATGCATCTCACGTGGCTAATCTTTTCTTTAGAGAGATCGTTCGTTTACATGGAATGCCTAGGACTATAGTTTCTGATCGTGATGCTAAATTCCTAAGTTATTTTTGGAAAACCTTATGGGCTAAATTAGGCACAAAGCTTCTATTTTCTACCACTTGTCACCTACAAACTGATGGGCAAACCTAAGTAGTAAATAGAACTCTTTCTACTTTGTTAAGGGTTATAATAAAAACAAACATTAAAAATTGGGAAGAATGTTTACCACATGTTGAGTTTGCTTATAATCGTACAATACATTCTGCTTCTCAATTTTCTCCTTTTGAGATTGTTTATGGATTTAACCCTTTGACCCCACTTGATCTTGCCTTTGCCTGTGACTGAAAGAATTAGTACAGATGGGAAGAAGAAAGCCGAGCTAGTTAAACAAATCCATGAGAAAGCAAGAGCTAACATTGAAAGGCGTACTAAGAAGTATGTTGAGCGCGCCAACCGAGGGAGAAAGGAAGTGGTCCTCGAACCTGGAGACTGGGTGTGGATACATATGAGGAAGGAAAGGTTTCCTGTACAAAGGAGATCAAAGTTGCTACCACGAGGAGACGGTCCTTTCATGATCTTGGAGAGGATAAATAATAATGCTTATAAACTAGACTTACCAGGAGAATACAATGTATCTGCTACTTTTAATGTTTCTGATTTGTCTTTCTTTGAAGCAGGTGACCTCGCGGATCTGAGGACAGATTCTTCTCAAGAGGGAGGGGATGATACAAACACGGTTGTGCTACCAAGAGAGTTAGGAACGGTTGGAACCGTCATGGACCCCACTGGTCCTATCACACGTGCACGTGCTAGGAAGTTGAGAGAACAAACGAGTGAAATGTTGAGAACGAGTGACACTAGCACCACCTCACAAAATAAACTTAATGCACGTTTCTCACCTGTTACCTTATTATCTGTTATTAACTCTTATGAAGACAACTCGGTTCCTACTCAAGAGGTTTGCTGTATGACCTCGATCAAATCCTCTCTTGAAGACCCTCACACTGAGGCTGCTTGGAGTACACTGAATAAAGACCCTGAACCTAGAAGAATTCACGTCCAAAGAAAAGAAGAAGACAAGCTTTTCCTTAAGCTGCCCGAATTAGAAGTGGAAATCATGTCTAAGTTTAGTGACTATGCAACGGTGGATCTACTTGAGATTCAAGAAGGCCCGACAGTTGTTCAAATCCTAAGCCCAGATATAGCTTTGCTTGAGGGCAGCCCAGATATAGCTAAAAACAGAAAGCTTGAGGGCGGACCCTAGATATTGCCTAACTAATGGCATGAGGGCGTCTTGGTCGTATTTCCTGAAAATGAGAGTTAAATCATAAAAACTCGAAAAGAGAAATACTCTATAAAAAAAGGATGAACAACCGAAGGTCGACTTGATGATTAAGGAAAATCCATCCTAGCTTGGAAATTAGACTTAGGCATGAGGAAGCTTCAAGGAAGGTGATGTTGGTGTTGTCTTGGAGAAGGGAACTTCAACATGTGGAAGTTTCAAAGTGAACGTGAGAAATTGTGAAGACCAAGACCTTTTTTCAAGATTCCTTTATTTACTTTATAGTTAAGTTGTGTTAGTTTATTCCCTTTTAATCCAGTCCATGTGAAGCAGCCCTGCATTGTCTTAAAAAGTAGGGACACTTGATTTTATTTCCTTAGTTTAATGTTAGGGATAATATAGTTTGTTTTGTACTCTCCTATAAAAGGAGACCTTTAGGTACCGAGGGAATCAACCTTTTTTTTGAAGTCAAAAACATATTTCAGCTTTATGCTAGAATCAGAGTTGTTGCTCGACTTTTCTTGAGTATTATTCTTACGATTCTCACTTCTACATTCTTACAATTTTAGTTCATAAAATTGTTAAGTCTTAATCATAGAAACTTGAGTTCTTAGAATAGTTCCAAACGTTTCTTTAAAACATGATTCTAAGGGGATTATAGTGATTAATTCTAAGGGTTTGAAGTGCCCTCATTATTTCCGTATCCATTGTTGCTATACCGAAATACCGTACCGACGTGAAGTCCATTGTTACTATAATGGAGTACTGTCCAAATATTGCTGTACCAACGTACGATCGACTCTCACTGAATCGAAGAGCCATCGATTACATGCATGTGATCTTTGCTATATTGAGAGGCCGCATCAAGTCTTCTTGTATTGAGGAGCCGCATCAAAGTCTTTGTTGTATTGAAGAGTGCATCAAATCTTCTTTGTATTGAAGAGATGTATCGAAGTGCCGCTGCATAGAAGTGTTGTTGTATTGAAGAGCTGTATCGAAGTACTGTTGTATTGAAGAGATGTATCGAAGTGCTGCTGTATTGAAGAGCTGTATGTCAATCTTCTTTGTATTGAAGAGTCATGTGAAGTCTTCTTTATGTCAATCTTGACCATTATTGTTATTTGCTGTTTGCTTCCGCTTCACGCAACCACGATTCACAACAGTTCCTGTATTGGTAACACTGTTGGGAATCGATCGGCATCACAGGGGGATGTCCATAATATATTCAGTAAGTGTGTGACATGCCATATTGCAAAGAGTTCGTTCAAACCAGGAATATACACACCTTTACCGATTCCGGAGAGGCCATAGGAAGATGTCTCAATGGATTTCATTATGGCTTTGCCTCGAACCCAACGAGGCAAGGATGCGATTATGGTGGTTGTCGATCGTTTTTCAAAGATGGATCATTTTGTTCATTGTCACAAAACCGATGATGCGGGTAATGTTGCTGACTTGTATTTCTGAGAGGTGGTGCGATTACATGGAGTTTCGAAAACTATTGTTTCGGACCGGGACTCGAAGTTTCTGAGCTACTTTTGGAACACATTTTGGAGAAAGGTGGGAACCAAGCTTTTGTTTAGTACTTCGTATCATCCTCAAACAGATGGTCAAACTGAAGTAACTAATCGAACACTGGGGACGCTATTGCGAGGCTTGGTAAGCAGAACACAAAAGGATTGGGATTTGAAGCTCGCGCACGTGGAGTTCGCATATAATCGTTCTCCTACTCATGCCACGGCGCACTCTCCATTTGAAGTAGTTTACGGACTGAATCCTTACATGCCGCTGTATCTAATTCCACTAGCGAGTGACGAATTGGTGCATAAGGATGCGGAGTCAAAACTGAAATCAATGATGAAATTACACGAACAAGTGCGTGACCGAATCAAGGAGATAAATGAGACGTACAAAAAGAAGTCGAACAAGCAAAGAAAACCGAGGTTATTCGAGGTCGGAGATTTAGTTTGGGTACATTTGAGGAAGGAACGATCCCCGAGTAAGCGTAAGAACATGTTAATGCCACAAGTTGAGGGACCATTTAAAATAGTTGCGAAGGTGAATGACAACGCTTACAAGATAGAACTACCAGGGGATTATGGAGTGCATGCTACTTTCAACATAGGTGATCTATCTCCGTATCTCGACGACAATGGGATTGCGGAATTGAGGACAATTCCTTTTAAAGAAGGAGGGAATGATACGAAACCGACTACTCCAAGTGAAGAATACGAAGTAAGAATTGACATAAAACACCTCGACCATACTCCAACGTACTTGGGCGAGAAAACAGATACGAGACACGGAGTTACCTTGATGGTCAGAATTAGAATAACTTAAACAAAAGGCAACTTGCATCTTGGGGGGGGGGGGGGGAGAGGTCCAAGTGGTAGCAAAACAATAAAAGAATTTTAAGCATTTTCTTTATTACAAAAGCAGTAGGATTCTCGGCAGCATGCTTTAAGAAAGGCGGCTATCACCTTGGAGACAAAGCCCATCTTTTACTTTTGTTTGCAAGTGACATGAGGAACCTTTTCATTATCTTTTCCTTATTTTAAGATCAGCTTGTATTAGTTTAAGATTATCTTGTCAGGCTCTTGTCAGGCTACTTTTGCCTATAAATAGGGCAATGAAGTTGTAATGAGGATTATTGAATATTGAAGAAATAAGAACACACTTTGTGTTTTTCTTGGTGAATGCTTTTCATCAAAACCTGATTTTTATTCGACGCGTTTTCGAGTATTAATCCGATTGATTCTCAATAGGTCTTGAGAAGAAATCACTTTATCGAATTATAGGTCTAATTCGATAAAACAACTGTTTCTGTTCTGTTTCGATATTCTTCTTGTTTTTCGATATAGTATTGTACTTAATCAAATTTCCGCTTCAAGTGCTGTTTGATTGTTCGAACTTGTTTTCTGTTTCTATTAGCATCCGCCCGAAGTTTGCTGTTTCGAGTGCCACTGTTTGGAGGTTACCTGTTTCGAGTCATTTCCATTCGGCCAAGTCCCTGTCTTGTCGCTGTATCGAGCTGCCGACTTCACTGCACGCGCATACTTCTCGCCAGTATTATTGCTGTAGAGAACTGTTGTTATCAGTTCCTGACAGTTTCTTGCCGATAGCTTCCGCTCGTCAAAACAGCCTTCCGCTGTATCGATACAGAATTTGCATCACCAGTGAGAATTCGTATCACCATTTAAAATAGTTGCGAAGGTAAACGACAATGCTTACAAGTTAGAACTTCCGGGTGATTATGGAGTGCATGCTACTTTCAACATAGGTGATATATCTCCTTATCTTGATGACGGCGGGATTGCAAAATTGAGGACAATTCCTTTTACAGGGGGAGGGATAATACGTGATTGACAAATCCAAGGGAAGAAGACGAGGTGATAATCAACGTAAACAACCAAGCAACTTACTTGGGCGAGAAAACAGAGACGAGAGACGGAGTTACCTTAATAACCGGACTTGGAGTAACTTAAACAATAGGTAACTTGCATCTTGGGGAAAGGGGTCTAAGTGGTAAAAGAATAAAATAATTTCAGTATTTTCTTTATTATAAAGGCAGCAGGATTCTCGGCAATATGCTGTGTGAAAAAGCGGCTATCAGCTTTCAACTTGGAGACAAGGCCCAACTTTTACTTTTGTCAGCAAGTGACATGAGGAACCTTTTATTATCTTTTCATTATTTTAAAACCAGCTTGTAATAATTTAAGATTATCTTGTCAGGCTCTTGTTAGGCTACTTTTGCCTATAAATAGGGCAATGAAGTTGTAATGAGGATTATTGAATGTTGAAGAAATAAGAATACACTTTGTGTTTTCCCTGGTGAATGCTTTTCATCAAAACTTGATTTTTATTCGACGCGTTTTCGAGTATTAATCTGATTGATTATCAATAGGTCTTGAGGAGAAATCTCTTTATCGAATTATAGGTCTAATTCAATAAAAACAATTGTTTCTATCCTGTTTCGATATTCTTCTTGTTTTCGATACAGTGTTGTACTTAATCAAAATTCTGCTTCAAGTGTTGTTCGATTGTTCGAACTTGTTTCCTGTTTTTATTAGCATCCGCCCGAAGTTTGCTGTTTCGAGTGCCGCTGTTTGCAGGTTACCTGTTTCGAGTCATTTCCATTCGGCCAAGCCTGTCTTGTTGTTGTATCAAGCTGCCGTCTTCATCGCGCGCGCATACTGCTCCCCAGTGTTATTGCTATAGCGAACTGTTGTTATCAGTTCCTGACAGTTCCTTGCTGATCGCTTCCGCTCTTCAAAACAGCCTTTCGATGTACCGATAGAGAATTCGCATCATAAGTGAGAATTCGCATTACGTGGAGTGACCATGTTGCTCAGTCTCGGCCGTGTCATATGACACGGCCCGTGTCGCACTATTCCGGAAAATGCAAAACTTCCTGCCCGCCTAATCTGGCCGTGTCATGTGACACGGCCCGTGCCGAACTCTTTCGGAAAGTGCCGAAGGCGCTGCCTGTCCAGCCCAACCGTGTCCCGGGTCGAGTCATGCTCGACCAAGATTCGCTAGAACGTGCGCCCCGACCGTGTCAATCGACATGGCCCGTGTCCAGTCGCCAGCCTTCTTTTTTATACACCTTATGTGTGTTGTTTGTCTTCTTTTCCTTTCTTTATCCCATCTCAAGATTGTGTTCCCCTAATGTGTGATTTGTTTTGATTTTGTGTTCCCCTTTATTTTTTTATCTTGATTTGTTTTGCTTTTCAAAGATCATGTAATCCTTTTCTTGTTTTCTTTAGTTGACGTAGGAGACTACCATCCTATAAGTAGTCTTGGTGATTCTTGTAATAGATATTGAATGTTGAAGAAAGAATACACTTTGTATTTTCATCCTTGTTGAATGAGTTTCAACAAACCCTGTGCCCATAAAAAGGTAGCAATTAAGTCTGGAGCGGAGGGACCAACCATAAATTATTGAACTCGACCGACGCCCTATCACGGATTTACCCAGCAGGTGAAAGATACAAATAAGGTTGACAAGTCATATGCTTATCCTCTTTCTCTATTGTTTTTAAATATCGTTACAGCCATATACTTGTCATATACATGCAGTCAAGAGGAGAGTGCAAAAGAAAATGAAAGAAGTATGGGCAGTATATAACAACAACATTACCCCAATGCCTCAACGGCTCCCGCAAAAAGCGGGATAAGGGGGGATCGGATGTACGCAGCCTTACCCCCGTCTTAACACAGAGAGGCTGTTTCCGGATGATCCAAAATCAAAATTGCATCGAGAATTGCATGGAATGACTAGTACTTCACGAGGAAAAAGAAGTGCAGCCAGTTTAGTGAGTCATTTTGTTTTATTCCATTATAATCCAGAACCAAAGAATAAGGAGTCTTTGGCTCTATTGGAAACAATGGAGAAAAATTGCAATATGTACATTGTATGTGACCTGAGGATGAAAGTTGTACTAAGCAAACAGAATACATGATTGTAAATGTCATAAACTGATTTTACACAGAATTCCTTGTTTTTGTTTTTGTTTTTTGACAAAAAAAAAAAAAAAAGGTTTCTCCATGGAACATTCACATCAAAATCTCATAATCATGTCTTGTGAAGATCACTAGGCCACCTTTGGTATAATATAATTACAATCGAGGAATGGAGACATGTCTCTTAAGGTGTTGATTTCACTTGAATATCATGCGGCAACGCGATTTGTAGCTCTACATGTGAAGGAATGACAAGGCACGCCGCAATGGTTTTAGCGCCACACAAAGTCTGGCAAACGACGGACGCATATTTGGGTCCACAGTAGCGGAATAAGTTGCAATTGGTCCATTTTATATCCACGAATAAAAACGATACATAATAAACGACAACAAACTAGAAACACATTATGACATACATTTGCAGCATTCCCATATTATTCTTGCAACCGGAGGATCAACCTCATTTGGGATGTCAAGACGGCGGTTTTGAAAACCTCTTGCACCCACAACTTGCATTGGGTTCATCCGCTCCAAGGCAATTTGAGTGTTGCAAGTTCCCATAAAATAACACCAAAGCTATATACATCACACTGTTAAGTTCACAAAAAAATTCAAAAGCTTCACAAAATTTTTTTGGTAATGCACATGATGGAGCGACATTAAGCTCAACTAAAGCCACAACCACTAGGACAAACAAAAGGATTATTGCCTATATCCAATATATTATGAATGCTTCTCTTAAGTTCATCATCATCATCTTTGCAACCGTAACTTGATCATTTTGTTGATGATTTAATATCAATTTGCCAATCCTCACATGCACTTCCATATATGGAACTTCAAACTAGAGGTTGGTTGAATTTGAAATAGAGCGATAAAGAAAAAGGAAATGTCGGAATACGTATTTGATTTGGTAACATCATAAAGTAACAAAATCGGGTTTTATTATTTCAATAATCCATACTTAAAGGAATAAAATCCTATTATTCCTCCTCTAAGTGATAAATCATCGAGATAACAAATATCTACTAAATATCATCTCTATAAAGGACCGAAAGGGAATCATAAACATTATGACACATCAACCACAAAGGGTAAAAAGGGAATCATAAACATTATGACATTGTCAAAATAAATTGGATATATGGGAGCATTGAAAATTAGCGAAAATGACTAAAAAGGGTATGAACAATACAGTTTGAAAGCAGTGTAGTATGTGACATAGCACATGCATGCAGTAGCAGGAAGCAACTTAACTTACTTTTCATTTGAAGGCTCATTTCGGAGAACTTCTGGGGCCATCCACTCCGGCTTTATATCCAACAAAATACCATAACGCATATACATATATAAATAGAAAGAATAAACATAAAAAGATGCCATAAAGCACGATCAATCTCCCAAGATTTATGTTGGCTGCTAAAGTGGTTTTTTAAAACCTATGATAAAATGTATACCTTTTCTAATAAAGATAAAAAGAAGAAATACCTGTGCTAAAACATATTTGATTAGACATCTTGGCAATGCAATAAAAACACCTACGGCTTGCCCCAAGCTTATCTCCGATGTGGCAACCAGGACTCGAGCATCAGTGTCTTGAACATCTTCAACAATCACCAGATAGATAGTATTGTTTCTCAATCGTTTTTAAGGATTTCATCTAGAAATCCTAACTTTAAATTTAGTTGGGTAGGTTGGTTGCAAAATCCTATAGCTACTATAGACACTTTGTAATTGTTTCTAACTTTTGCTAGTTTTAATAAAATGCCGCCGTTCAAAAAAAAAAGAGGCACACCATGTAAGGTTGGTCCCCCCTCAATAACTCTCCCACGGGCCACTAGACAAGGAGGATGCTAATCAATATACAACTCAACTCGATCAATCTTGTCCACTTTAATCTCCTCCCCTGAGGGGTATGTAGCAACAATACAACAACCCTTTGTACTAACACGTAGAGGAGGCGTGTCATTATGTACTAGAGTATGTTGAGATTGATTCAATGATTCTAAAGCCGGGTTGAACTTCTTCATTAAGTTTTGTGTGACTTCTTGTGTAATCTTTTGTGTTAGGCGCTCTAAAAATTCTGGACATATTGATGATGTTTCCGACCCACGAGAATGATATCCAAAGTACTCTCGAATGCCCATACCGAATCCAACCCCACGTATACGACCCGAGTGCTCTGGTCGCCCAACTGCAGTTGATAATATATTCTTGCGACCCTCGTTAATTGATACGGGGTTGACAAGTCCAAGGGAAGAAGACGAGGTGATGATCAACGTAAACAACCATGTAACTTACTTGGGCGAGAAAACGAAGACGAGACACGGAGTTATCTTAATAATCGGACTTGGAGAAACTTAAACAATAGGTAACTTGCATATTGGGGAAAGGGTCCAAGTGGTAAAAGAATAAAAGTATTTCAGCATTTTCTTTATTATAAAGGCAGTAGGATTCTTGGCAACATGTTGTATGAAAAAATGGCTGTCAGCTTTCAACTTGGAGACAAGGCCCAGCTTTTACTTTAGTCAGCAAGTGACATGAGGAACCTTTTTATTATCTTTTCTTATTTTAAGCCCAGCTTGTAATAATTTAAGATTATCTTGTCAGGCTACTTTTGCCTATAAATAGGGCAATGAAGTTGTAATCAAAGGATTAAATGTTGAAGAAATAAGGATACACTTTGTGTTTTCCCTGGTGAATGCTTTTCATCAAAATTTGATTTTTATTCGACGCGTTTTCGAGTATTAATCTGATTGATTCTCAATAGGTCTTGAGGAGAAATCTCTTTATCGAGTTATAGGTCTAATTCCATAAAAACAACTATTTCTGTCCTGTTTCGATATTCTGTTTATTTTCGATATAGTTACATACTTGTTCGGTAGTTCGCATCAAGTGCTGTTCGATTCTTCGAACTTGTTTCCTGTTTTCAATTCGCATCCGACCGAAACGTGCTGTTTCGAGTGTCGCTGTTTGGATATGGCCGGTATCAAGTCTTCTACATTTGGCCAAGTTCCTGTCTTGTTGCTGTATCGAGTTGCCGTCTTCATCGCGTGCACATACTACTCGCCAGTATTATTGCTATAGCGAAGCCGCTGTCGATTCTGACGGTTCCTTGTGATCGCTAGCTCGTCAAACAACCTTCCATTGCAGACCGATAGAGAATTCGCATCACAAATGAGAATTCGCATCATAAGTGGTATCAGTGACCAAGTTCTTGATCTTTGGTATTATGGATCTCAACGACGCTGATTTCTTGGCAAAACTTCGCGACGCATTACGTGACGTACCAGAACAACGCGACCAGCATTGGCAACCTAGGCGTGGTGACTATGAACGACCCTCACGCCATGTCGAAGAGTTCAAGGTGAACGAGCTTCCAGAGTTCGTTGGCGGAACAGACCCTGAAGTCCACTTGGAATGGGAATGTAAAATTGACCGCATGTTCGAGTTAAAGACCTCGACGATGAGAAACGGTGCAAGTATGCCATTCTCAAGTTGGGGAAAGGCGATTCGCTTTGGTACAAAGGAGTAAAAACGCAGAGAACCCGTGCGGGGAAATATAAGATCCGTTCGTGGGATTCGTTAAAAAGAAAACTTCGCAAAAGATATGTACCAACATCACATCGGTTGTCCTTGTACAGGAAGATTGCAGATCTCATGCAAGGAAAG
Source organism: Orobanche coerulescens (assembly GCA_033398695.1). Lineage (NCBI taxonomy): Eukaryota > Viridiplantae > Streptophyta > Magnoliopsida > Lamiales > Orobanchaceae > Orobanche > Orobanche coerulescens. The sequence goes on along the minus strand of CM065811.1, from coordinate 98,316,096 downwards.
TTGAATGTCAGTGAATACATTGAGGAGTTTGAGAATCTAACCTTAATGGGAGAAATAGAGGAGAATGAGGAGCATAAGATGTCGCGATTCTTGCGTGGCTTGAACCGAAGCATAGCTAACTCGGTGGAACTATATCCGTACAAGGACTTCGATACATTATGTGGGCTATGTGTGAAGTTGGAAGCTCAAAACAGGATGAAGTTGTATAAACCCGACTTTCCAGTCAAGTTTGGAAACCCAAGTGTCGGTTCTAGTTCAACTACTAAGGCAATTGTACCGACTCTGGTTATTGTTGCGATTCCTAAGGCCCCCTACGTACCGAAGGAGACGAGTTTGGCTAAAGTAAGATGTTTCAAATGTCAATGGTTCGGACATTATCAAAATGCTTGTCCAAACAAACGAGTGGTAACACTAAGAGAAGCTGTCACGATCCGAGACGAGTTGTTAGTCGAGGACGAAAAGGAGAGACTGGGTGATGTATTTGATTTCAACATAGAGGACGAAGAAGGAGAAGAATGTGAGGCTTACGATGCTCTGAATTACGATACAGCCTTGGTCCTTCTCACTTTACAAGCCAAGTCGGTTCCGAGCGAGTCAGTAAGAGCAATGTGGTGGCTGATGCGCTGTCCAGGCGGTATGCCTTACTCTCTACCCTTGATGTTCGATTGCTTGGATTCGATACAGTGAAAGAATATTATGACAGTGATGCGGATTTTGGCGAAACCTTCGCCCTTTGCAAATCTGGGCCGATGGGAGAATTTTCGATACAGGAAGGCTTCCTTTTTAAAGGAAATCGTCTTTTCCTACCCAAGCACACGATTCGAGAATTTCTTGTTCGGGAGGCTCATGGGGGAGGTTTGGCTGGCCACTTTGGTTCGACTAAGACATTAGATGTGCTGAAGGAACATTTTTATTGGCCAAGTGATACGAATTCTCTCTTGAGATGCGAATTCGCTATCGACACAGCAGGAAGTTTTTTTGACGAGTGGAAGCTATCGGCAAGAAACTGTCGGGTACTGATGACAACAGTTCGCTACAGCGGTAATACAAGCTAGCGGCACGCACTTGCGACAGGAATGTATGACGGCAACTCGATACAGCAACAAGACAGGAACTTGACAAAAGTAAAGACTTGATGCAGCCCACTTCCAAACAGCAACACTCGAAACAGCACGTTTCGGGTGGGCACGAATTCAACAGGAAACAAGTTCAAAGGATCGAACAACACTTTATGCGAAATATCGGACAAGTATAACACTGTATCAAAAAATAAACAGAATATCGAAACAGGATATAAACAGATGTTTTTATCAAATTAGACCTATAATTTGATAAAGTGATTTCTCCTCAAGGCCTATTGAGAATCAATTAGATTAATACTCGAAACGCTTCGAATAAAAACCAAGTTTTGATGAAAGGCATTCACCAGGGAAAAACACAAAGTGTTCTTATTTCTTCAACATTCAATAATAATCCCTTCACTACACTTCATCGCCACTATTTATAGGCAAAGTAGCCTGACAAGATAAACTAAACTAATACAAGCTATTCTTAAAATAATGAAAAGATAATAAAAGATTCCCTCATGTCACTTGCAAACAAAAGTAAAAGCTAGGCCTTGTCTCCAAGTTGAAAGTTGACAGCTGCCTTTTGCCAAGAATCCTGCTGCTTTTGTAAGAAGATGCTGAACATTCTTTTATTGTTTAGTTGCCACTTGAACCTCTTTCCCTCCCCAAGATGCAAGTTGTCTTTTGTTTAAGTTACTCCAATTCCAATTATCAAGGTAACTCCGTGCCTCATTTCAGTTCTCTCGCCCAAGTATGTTGGAGTATGGTCGAGATGTTTTACGTCAATTCTTATTCCGTCTTCTTTGCTTGGAGTAGTTGGTTTCGTATCATCCCCTCCTGCTTTAAAAGGAATTGTCCTCAATTCCGCAATCCCATCGTCGTCAAGGTAAGGGGATAGATCACCTACGTTGAAAGTAGCATGCACTCCGTAATCACCCAGAAGTTCCAACTTGTAAGCATTGTCATTCACCTTCGCAATTATTTTAAATGGTCCCTCAGCTCGTGGCATTAACTTGTTCTTACGCTTATTCGGGAATTGTTCTTTGCTTAAATGCACCCAAACTAAATCTCCAACCTCGAATAATCTCGGTTTTCTTTCCTTGTTCGACTTCCTTTTGTACGTCTCGTTCACCTCCTTGATTCGTTCACGCACCTGTTCGTGTAATTTCATCATTGATTTCAGCTTTGACTCTGCATCCTTATGCACCAATTCGTCACTCGGTAGTGGTATTAAGTCTAACGGTATGTAAGGATTCAATCTGTAAACTACTTCAAATGGAGAGTGTGTTGTGGCATGAGTAGGAGAACGGTTATAAGCAAACTCCGCATGTGCCAGTTTTAGATCCCAATCCTTTTGGGTTTTGATTACCAAGCCTCGCAACAGTGTCCCCAGGGTTCGATTAGTCACTTCAGTTTGTCCGTCTGTTTGAGGGTGATGCGAAGTACTAAACAAAAGCTTGGTTCCCACCTTCCTCCATAATGTGTTCCAAAAGTAGCTCAGAAACTTCGAGTCCCGGTCCGAAACAATAGTTTTCGGAACTCCATGTAATCGTACCACCTCTCGGAAATACGAATTCGGCAACATTACTCGCATCATCGGTTTTGTGACAAGGAACAAAATGAGCCATCTTTGAAAAACGATCGACAACCACCATAATCGCATCCTTACCTCGTTGGGTTCGAGGCAAAGCCACAATGAAGTCCATTGAGACATCTTCCCATGGCCTCTCCGGAATCGGTAAAGGTGTGTATATTCCTGGTTTGAACGCACTCTTCGTAATATGGCATGTCACACATTTACTAATTATATTAACATCCCCCTGCATCTTTGGCCAATAAAAATGTTCTTTAAGCACATCCAATGTCTTGGCCGAACCAAAGTGGCCAGCCAAACCTCCCCCGTGAGCCTCTCGAACCAGCAATTCTTGAATCATGTGCCTTGATAGACAAAGACGATTTCCCTTAAAAAGAAAGCCTTCCTGTATCGAAAATTCTCCCATCGGGCCAGGTTTGCACAGGGCGAAGGTCTCGCCAAAATCCGCATCACCTTCGTAATACTCCTTTACTGTATCGAATCCAAGCAAACGAACATCAAGAGTGGCGAGTAAGGCATAACGCCTAGACAATGCATCTGCTACAACATTGCTCTTGCCATCCTTATACTTTGATGAGAAGTGAAATGATTATAAGAATTCCACCCACTTCGCATGCCTGGGACTCAACTTGTGTTGCCCGTTAATATACTTCAATGATCTGTGGTCCGAATGTATGATGAAATGCTTCGGCCGAAGATAGTGACTCCAATAATCTAGAGCCCTCACAAAAGCATAAAACTCATTGTCGTACGTACAATAATTGAGACGAGCACCGTTTAACTTCTCTGAGAAATAAGTAATACTGCCCCAATGCCAACTCCACTAGCATTACATTCTACCTAGAACGGTTGCGAAAAATCGGGTAGTGCTAAGATTGGTGCTTCGCACAACTTTGCCTTCAAATTTGCGAACGACTCCTGAGCAGTCTGGCTCCAATTAAACGTGCCCTTCTTTAAACATTCGGTTATCAGACTCGTTATGGTGCTGAAATCTCGAATAAACCTCCGATAAAAGGAGGCAAGACCATGGAACGATCTAACTTCAGTTACGGTTTTAGGAGTAGGCCACGACTTAATAGCTTCAATTTTCCCCTTATCAACGGACACTCCATCCTTCGAGACAACATAGCCAAGAAAAGTTATGCTCTCGACGAGAAACGCACACTTTTCTTTCTTTCCATACAGCCTCTAAGACCTAAGAGTCTCGAATACTTGTCGTATATGTCCGAGATGCTCCTCCACCGATCGACTATAGACCAAAATATCATCCAAATAAACAACCACAAATCTGCCCAAAAATGGTTTAAGTACCTCATTCATCAAGCGCATGAAAGTACTCGGTGCATTTGTAAGGCCGAACGGCATAACGGTCCATTCATACAGCCCGTGTTTAGTTTTGAAGGCTGTCTTCCACTCATCTCCTTCCCGCATCCGAATTTGGTGATAACCACTTCATAGATCAACTTTTGAAAAGATCACTGATCTGTGTAATTCATCCAACATGTCATCAAGCCTCGGAATCGGAAATCGATACTTGATGGTTATATTGTTCACAGCTCGACTGTCAATACACATTCGCCAAGAACCATCCTTCTTAGGAACAAGTAGGACCGGAACCGCACATGGACTTAAACTCTCTCGAACATACCCGTGGCTCATCAGTTCTTCAATCTGCTTCTGAAGTTCCTTCGTTTCCTCGTGATTACACCTATAGGCAGCTTTATTCGGAAGAGGTGCACCTGGTATAAGGTCGATCTGATGCTCAATTCCACGAATTGGTGGCAAACCCGACGGCAATTCTTCCGGGAATACATCCGCGAACTCGTGTAATAAGTCGGCCACTGTATCCTCGTATTTCGCCGCCACGAAATCATCTTGAGTCTCCTTTATCACTAGCATGTAAACACGCTCGCCACTTTCCATAGTGTGTTCAACTTCCCTCTCGCTCGCGAACATGGTGAGGTTCGGTTTTTCCCCTCGTTTGGCACTCATGGATAGACCCGGCAAAATAGGCCCAGGCCCGCGGGTCGGGCCAGCCCGCCCGTTTTTGGGCGGGCATTGGGCTGCATATTATTAGCCCAAAAAAACCCGGCCTTTGGCCGGCCCAGTTGGCCCGCCCAGTAAAGGCCCGGCCATGGCCCGCCAGCTTTTTTTTTTTTTTTAATTTATGTTATGTGTAATTATAATATTTAATTTTTTTCCTTGTTTGTTAGATTATAATACATCTATATGTTAATTATTGATGTAATTTTATTTTTTTGGGGACTTTGTGATTATTTTTAGTATCTCGTATCAATAATAATATTATTTTATGATTTTATAAGTAATTAGTAGTGATAAATGATATGATGATAAAATAAAAATATTTGTATATTTGTCTTTTGATTATGGTAGTGTAGTAAATAATGTAATTATCAAATAAAAATAATTGTATATTTATTTATCTGATTGTGATAGTATAGTGAATAATATAATAATTAAGGATCGAAAAATATTTGTATATTTATTTCAGAATTAATATTTCAAAAAAAAAAAACCGAGGCCAGCGGCCGAGCCCGCCAGACGGCCACGGGCCTAATAATTTTGGCCCAGGAAAAAACGGGCCTTTTTGGCCCGGCCCAAAAAAGGCCCGCCCGTTTTATGCCCGGCCCGTTTGGGCCGGGCCCGCCCGTTTGCCAGGTCTACTCATGGACCAGATAGCCTGGGGTGACATCGGCTTCAACACGATCTTCTTTCCCTTATCTCGCAACTCGTATTCGTTTCTCCTTCCCCGATGCAAAACATCCCTATCAAATAACCAAGGGCGTCCCAAAAGCACGTGACAAGCATCCATTGGAATCACATCACACAATATCTCATCGTGATATGAACCCATTGCTAATCCGACCCGAACTTGCTTCGAAACCCTTACCTTACTTCCGTCATCAAGCCAATGTAAAGCATATGGTTTAGGGTGAGTTGTGGTGGTTAGTCCAAGCTTCGTTACCATTTCACTCGAAGCTACGTTGGTGCAACTCCCTCCGTCGATAATTAAACTACACCACTTCTCTCCAACTTGACACTTCGTATGGAATATTTAGTCCCGTTGTTCTGACTCGCTTGGAACCGACTTGGCTTGCAAGGTGCGAAGGACCAAGGCTGTATCGTAATTCGGAGCATCGTAAGCCTCACATTCTTCTCCTTCTTTATTCTCCGTGTTGAATTCAAATACATCACCTAGCCTTTCTTTTTCGTCCTCAACCAACAATTCGTCTCGGATCGTGACAGCTTCCCTTAGTGTCACCACTCGCTTGTTCGGACAAGCATTTTGATAATGCCCGAATCCTTGACATTTGAAACATCTCACTTTAGCCAAACTTGTCTCCTTCGGTACGTAGGGTACAGTTGCCTTAGCAGGAACCGGAGTCGGTACAGTCGCCTTAGCAGCTGAACTAGATCCGACGCTTGGGTTTCCAAATTTGACTGGAAACTCGGGTTTATACATCTTCATCCTGTTTTGAGCTTCTAACTTCACACATAGCCCACATAATGTATCGAAGTCCTCGTATGGATATAGTTCCACCGAGTTAGCTATGCTTCGGTTTAAGCCACGCAAGAATCGCGACATCTTCTGCTCCTCATTCTCCTCTATCTCTCCCATTAAGGTTAGATTCTCAAACTCCTCAATGTACTCACTGACATTTAACCTTCCTTGCATGAGATCTGCAATATTCCTGTTCAAGGACAACCGGTGTGATGTTGGCACATATCTTTTACGAAGTTTTCTTTTTAACGAATCCCACGAACGGATCTTATCCTTCCCCGCACGAGCTCTTCGTGTTTTTACTCCTTCATACCAAAGTGAAGCTCCTTTTCCCAACTTGAGAATTGCATACTTACACCTTTTCTCATCGTCGAGATCTTTAAACTCGAACATACGATCAATTTTTCATCCCCATTCCAGGTAAACTTCAGGGTCTGTCCCTCCAACGAACTCCAGAAGCTCGTTCACCTTGAACTCTTCGACATGGCGTGAGGGTCGTTCATAGTCACCACGCCTAGGTTGCCAACGCTGGTCACGTTGTTCAGGTACGTCACGCAATGCGTCATGAAGTTTTGCCAAGAAATCAGCGTCGTTGAGATCCATAATGCCAAAGATCAAGAACTTGGGCTCCGATGCCACTTATGATACGAATTCTCTCTTGAGATGCGAATTCGCTATCGACACAGCAGGAAGTTGTTTTGACGAGCGGAAGCTATCGGCAAGAAACTGTCGGATACTGATGACAACAGTTCGCTACAGCGGTAATACAGGCTAGCGGCACGCACTCGCGACAGGAATGTATGACGGCAACTCGATACAGCAACAAGACGGGAACTCGATGCAGCCCACTTCCAAACAGCAACACTCGAAACAACACGTTTCGGGTGGACACGAATTCAACAGGAAACAAGTTGAAAGGATTGAACAACACTTTATGCGAAATATCGGACAAGTATAAAACTGTATCGAAAAATAAACAGAATATCGAAACAGGATATAAACAGATGTTTTTATCAAATTAGACCTATAATTTGATAAAGTGAGTTCTACTCAAGACCTATTGAGAATCAATCAGATTAATACTCGAAACGCGTCGAATAAAAAACAAGTTTTGATGAAAGGCATTCACCAGGGAAAAACACAAAGTGTACTTATTTCTTCAACATTCAATAATAATCCCTTCACTACACTTCATCGCCATTATTTATAGGCAAAGTAGCCTGACAAGATAAACTAAACTAATACAAGATGTTCTTAAAATAATGAAAAGATAATAAAAGGTTCTGTCATGTCACTTGCAAACAAAAGTAAAAGCTGGGCCTTGTCTCCAAGTTGAAAGTTGACAGCCGCCTTTTGCCAAGAATCCTGCTGCTTTTGTAAGAAGATGATGAACATTCTTTTATTGTTTAGTTGCCACTTGAACCTCTTCCCCTCCCCAAGATGCAAGTTGTCTTTTGTTTAAGTTACTCCAATTCCAATTATCAAGGTAACTCCGTGCCTCATTTCAGTTCTCTCGCCCAAGTACGTTGGAGTATCGTCGAGATGTTTTACGTCAATTCTTATTCCGTCTTATTTGCTTAAAGTAGTTGATTTCGTATCACCAAGGATGCAAGGGGATGTTGGTAACATAATTAGTAAGTGTGTGACATGCCATATTGCGAAGAGTTCGTTCAAACCAGGAAGATACACACCTTTACCGATTTCGAAGAGGCCATGGGAAGATGTCTCGATGGATTTTATTGTTGCTTTGCCTCGAACCCAACGAGGTAAGGATGCGATTATGGTTGTTGTCGATCGTTTTTCGAATGTGGCTAATTTTGTTTCTTGTCACAAAACCGATGATGCAAGTAATGTTGCTGACTTGTATTTCTGAGAGGTGGTACGATTACATGGAGTTCCGAAAACTATTTTTTCGGACCGGGACTCGAAGTTTCTGAGCTACTTTTGGAATACATTGTGGAGAAAGGATGGAACCAAGCTTTTGTTTAGTACTTCGCATCATCCTCAAACATACGGACAAACTGAAGTGACTAATCGAACACTGGGAACGCTGTTGCGAGGCTTGGTAAGCAAAACACAAAAGGATTGGGATTTGAAGCTCGCACATGCGGAGTTCGCATATAATCGCTCTCCTACTCATGCCACGGCACACTCTCCATTTGAAGTAGTTTACGGACTGAACCCTTATATACCATTAGATCTAATCCCATTACCGAGTAACGAATTGGTGCATAAGGATGCAGAGTCAAAACTGAAATTAATGGTGAAATTACACGAACAGGTACGTAACCGAATCTAGGAGATAAATGAGGCGTACAAAATAAAATCAAACAAACAAAGGAAACTAAGAGTGTTCAAAGTCGGGGATTTAGTTTGGGTGCATTTGAGGAAGGAAAGATTCCCGAGTAAGCGTAAGAATAAGTTAATGCCACAAGCCGAGGGGCCATTTAAAATAGTTGCGAGGGTGAACGACAATGCTTACAAGTTAGAACTTCCGGGCGATTATGGAGTGCATGCTACTTTCAACATAGGTGATCTATCTCATTATCTTGATGACAACGGGATTGCAGAATTGAGGACAATTCCTTTTAAAGGGGGAGGGGATGATACGGGGTTGACAAGTACAAGGGAAGAAGACGAGGTGATGATCAACGTAAACAACCATGCAACTTACTTGGGCGAGAAAACGAAGACGAGACACGGAGTTACCTTAATAACCGGACTTGGAGTAACTTAAACAATAGGTAACTTGCATCTTGGGAAAAAGGGTCCAAGTGGTAAAAGAATAAAAGTATTTCAGCATTTTCTTTATTATAAAGGCAGCAGGATTCTTGGCAACATGCTGTATGAAAAAGCGGCTGTCAGCTTTCAACTTGGAGACAAGGCCCAACTTTTACTTTTGTCAGCAAGTGACATGAGGAACTTTTTTATTATCTTTTCTTATTTTAAGCCCAACTTGTAATAATTTAAGATTATCTTGTAAGGCTACTTTTGCCTATAAATAGGGCAATGAAGTTGTAATGAAAGGATTTAATGTTGAAGAAATAAGGATACATTTTGTGTTTTCCCTGGTGAATGCTTTTCATCAAAACTTGATTTTTATTCGACACGTTTTCGAGTATTAATATGATTGATTCTCAATAGGTCTTGAGGAGAAATCTCTTTATCGAGTTATAGGTCTAATTAGATAAAAACAACTGTTTCTGTCCTGTTTCGATATTCTGTTTTTTTCGATACAGTTTCATACTTGTTCAGTAGTTCGCATCAAGTGTTGTTCGATTCTTCGAACTTGTTTCCTATTTTCAATTCGCATCCAACCGAAACATGCTGTTTCGAGTGTCGCTGTTTGGAGGTGGCCTGTATCAAGACTTCTACATTTGGCCAAGTTCCTGTCTTGTTGCTGTATCGAGTTGCCGTCTTCATCACGCGCGCATACTACTCGCCAGTATTATTGTTGTAGCGACCTTTGTCGGTTCTGACAGGTTCCTTGATAAACACGCTCGTCCAAAACAAACCTTCCATTGTACCGATAGAGAATTCGCATCACAAGTGAGAATTCGCATCATAAGTGGTATCGGAGACCAAGTTCTTGATCTTTGGTATTATGGATCTCAACGACGCTGATTTCTTGGCAAAACTTCGCGACGCATTACGTGACGTACCAGAACAAGTATGCCATTCTCAAGTTGGGGAAATGCGATTCGCTTTGGTACGAAGGAGTAAAAACGGGGAGAACCCGTGCAGGGAAAGATAAGATATGTTCGTGGGATTCGTTAAATGTTCTTCTACAGGAAGATTGCAGATCTCATGCAAGGAAAGTTGAATGTCAGTAAATACATTGAGGAGTTTGAGAATCTGACCTTAATGGGAGAAATAGTGGAGAATGAGGAGCAGAAGATGTCGCGATTCTTGCGTGGCTTGAACCGAAGCATATCTAACTCGGTGGAACTGTATCCATACGAGGACTTTGATACATTATGTGGGCTATGTGTGAAGTTGGAAGCTCAAAACAGGATTAAGTTGTATAAACCCGAGTTTCCAGTCAAGTTTGGAAACCCAAGTGTCGGTTCTAGTTCAACTACTAAGGCAACTGTACCGACTCTGGTTCCTGTTGCGATTCCTAAGGCCCCCTACGTACCGAAGGAGATGAGTTTGGCTAAAGTAAGATGTTTCAAATGTCAAGGGTTCGGACATTATCAAAATGCTTGTCCGAACAAACGAGTGGTAACACTAAGAGAAGTTGTCACGATCCGAAACGAGTTGTTAGTCGGGGACGAAAAGGAGAGATTAGGTGATGTATTTGATTTCAACATAAAGGACGAAGAAGGAGAAGAATGTGAGGCTTACGATGCTCTAAATTACGATACAGCCTTGGTCCTTCGCACTTTACAAGCCAAGTCGGTTCCGAGCGAGTCAGAACAACGGGACCAAATATTCCATACAAAGTGTCAAGTTGGAGATAAGTGGTGTAGTTTGATTATCGACGGAGGGAGTTGCACCAAGGTAGCTTTGAGTGAAATGGTGACGAAGCTTGGACTAACCACCACAACTCGCCCTAAGCCATATGCTTTACATTGGCTTGATGACGGAAGTAAGGTGAGGGTTTCCAAGCAAGTTCGGGTCGTATTGGCAATAGGTTCATATCACGATGAGATATTATGTGATGTGATTCTAATGGATGCTTGTCACGTACTTTTAGGACGCCCGTGGTTATTTTATAGGGATGTTTTGCATCGGGGAAGGAGCAACGAATATGAGTTGCGAGATAAGAGAAAGAAGATCGTGTTGAAGTCGATGTCACCCCAAGCTATTTGTTCCATGAGTGCCAAACGAGGGGAAAAACCGAACCTCACCATGTTCGCTAGGGAAAGGGAAGTTGAACACGCAATGGAGAGTGGTGAGCGTGTTTACATGCTGGTGATAAAGGAGACTCAAGATGATTTCGTGGCAGCAAAAAACGAGGATACAGTGGCCGACTTATTATATGAGTTCGCGGACGTCTTCCCTGAAGAATTGCCATCGGGTTTGCCGCCAATTCGTGGAATTGAGCATCAAATCGACCTAATACCAGGAGCACCTCTTCCGAATAAGGCTGCCTATAGGTGTAATACCGAGGAAATGAAGGAACTTCAGAAGCAGATTGAAGAACTAATGAGCCACGTGTATGTTCGAGAAAGTTTAAGTCCATGTGCGGTTCCAGTCCTACTTGTTCCTAAGAAGGATGGTTCTTGGCGGATGTGTATCGATAGCCGGGCTGTAAATAACATAACGATCAAGTATCGATTCCCGATACCAAGGCTTAATGATATGTTGGACGAGCTACATGGCTTGGTGGTCTTCTCTAAAATTGATTTGCGAAGTGGCTATCACCAGATTCGTATGCGGGAGGGAGATAAATGGAAGACGGCTTTCAAAACTAAGCATAGGCTGTATGAGTGGACCGTCATGCCATTTGGACTTACGAATGCCCCGAGTATTTTCATGCGTTTGATGAACAAAGTACTTAAGGCATTTTTGGGAAGATTTGCGATTGTTTATTTGGATGATATTTTGTTTTATATTCGGTCGGTGGAGGAGCATCTCGGACATCTACGGCAAGTATTCGAGATTCTTAGGTCTCAAAGGCTGTATGGAAAGAAAGAAAAGTGTGCGTTTCTCGTTGAGAGCATAACTTTTCTTGGCTATGTTGTTTCGAAGGATGGAGTGTCGGTTGATCAGGGGAAAATTGAAGCTATTAAGTCGTGGCCTACTCCTAAAACCGTAACTGAAGTTAGATCGTTCCACGGTCTTGCCTCTTTTTATCAGAGGTTTATTCGAGATTTCAGCACCATAACGAGTCCGATAACTGAGTGTTTGAAGAAGGGTCCGTTTGTGTGGAGCAGGGCTATGCAAGGGGCGTTTGAAAAGTTGAAGGCAAGGTTATGTGAAGCACCTATCTTGGCGTTACCCGATTTTACACAACCGTTCGAGGTAGAGTGTGATGCTAGTGGAGTTGGTATTGGGGCGGTCCTCATTCAAGGCAGGCGGCCTATTGCGTACTTTTCGGAGAAGTTGAGTGGAGCTTGACTCAACTATTGCACTTACGACAAGGAGTTCTATGCCATAGTGAGATCTCTTAATCATTGGAGTCATTACCTTCGGCCGAAACATTTTATTCTGCATTCGGACCATGAATCTTTAAAGTATATTAATGGGCAACAGAAGTTGAGTCCCAGACATGCGAAGTCGGTGAAATTCTTGCAATCATTTCATTTTTCATCGAAGTATAAGGACGGTAAGAGCAATGTGGTGGCTGATGCGCTGTCCAGGCGGTATGCCTTACTCTCTACCCTTGATGTTCGATTTCTTGGATTCGATACAATGAAAGAATATTATGACAGTGATGCAGATTTTGGCGAAACCTTCGCCCTTTGCAAATCTGGGCCGATGGGAGAATTTTCGATACAGGAAGGCTTCCTTTTTAAAGGAAATCGTCTTTGCCTACCCAAGCACACGATTCGAGAATTGCTGGTTCAGGAGGCTCACGGGGGAGGTTTGGCTGGCCACTTTTGTTCGACTAAGACATTAGATGTGCTGAAGGAACATTTTTATTGGCCAAGGATGCAAGGGGATATTGGTAACATAATTAGTAAATGTGTGACATGCCATATTGCGAAGAGTTCGTTCAAACCAGGAATATACAAACCTTTACTGATTCTGGAGAGGCCATGGGAAGATGTCTCGATGGATTTTATTGTTGCTTTGCCTCGAACCCAACGAGGTAAGGATGCGATTATGGTTGTTGTCGATCGTTTTTCGAAGATGGCTCATTTTGTTTCTTGTTAAAAAACCGATGATGTGAGTAATATTGCTGACTTCTATTTCCGAGAGGTGGTACGATTACATGGAGTTCCGAAAACTATTGATTCGGAGCGGGACTCGAAGTTTCTGAGCTACTTTTGGAACACATTGTGGAGAAAGGTTGGAACCAAGCTTTTGTTTAGTACTTCGCATCATCCTCAAACAGACGGACAAACTGAAGTGACTAATCGAACACTGGGAACGCTGTTGCGAGGCTTGGTAAGCAAAACACAAAAGGATTGGGATTTGAAGCTCGCACATGCGGAGTTCTCATATAATCGCTATCCTACTCATGCCCCGACACACTCTCCATTTGAAGTAGTTTACGGACTGAACCGTTATATACCGTTAGATCTAATGCCATTACCGGGTAACGAATTGGTGCATAAGGATGCAGAGTCAAAACTGAAATCAATGGTGAAATTACACGAATAGGTACGTAACCGAATCAAGGAGATAAATGAGGCGTACAAAAGAAAATCAAACAAACAAAGGAAACCAAGAGTGTTCAAAGTCGGGGATTTAATTTGGGTGCAATTGAGGAAGGAAAGATTCCCAAGTAAGCGTAAGAATAAGTTAATGCCACGAGCCGAGGGGCCATTTAAAATAGTTGCGAGGGTGAACGACAATGCTTACAAGTTAGAACTTCTGGGCGATTATGGAGTGCATGCTACTTTCAACATAGGTGATCTATCTCCTTATCTTGATGACGACGGGATTGCAGAATTGAGGACAATTCCTTTTAAAGGGGGAGGGGATGATACGGGGTTGACAAGTCCAAGGGAAGAAGACGAGGTGATGATCGACGTAAACAACCATGCAACTTACTTGGGCGAGAAAATGAAGACGAGACACAGAGTTACCTTAATAACCGGACTTGGAGTAACTTAAACAATAGGTAACTTGCATCTTGGGGAAAAGGGTCTAAGTGGTAAAATAATTAAAAGTATTCCAGCATTTTCTTTATTATAAAGGCAGCAGGATTCTTGGCAACATCTTTGTATGAAAAAGCGGTTGTCGACTTTCAACTTGGAGACAAGGCCCGACTTTTACTTTTGTCAGCAAGTGACATGAAGAACCTTTTTATCATCTTTTCTTATTTTAAGCCCAGCTTGTTATAATTTAAGATTATCTTGTCAGGCTACTTTTGCCTATAAATACGGCAATGAAGTTGTAATGAAAGGATTGAATGTTGAAGAAATAAGGATACACTTTGTGTTTTCCCTGGTGAATACTTTTCATCAAAACTTGATTTTTATTCGACGCGTTTTCGAGTATTAGTCTGATTGATTCTCAATAGGTCTTGAGGAGAAATCTCTTTATCGAGTTATAGGTCTAATTCGATAAAATCAACTGTTTTTGTCCTGTTTCGATATTCTGTTTGTTTTTGATACAATTTCATACTTGTTCGGTAGTTCGCACCAAGTGTTGTTCGATTCTTCGAACTTGTTTCCTGTTTTCAATTCGCATCCGACCGAAACGTGCTGTTTCGAGTGTCGTTGTTTGGAGGTGGCCTGTATCAAGTCTTCTACATTTGGCCAAGTTCCTGTCTTGTTGCTGTATCGAGTTGCCGTCTTCATCGCGCGTGCATACTACTCGCCAGTATTATTGCTGTAGCGAACTGTTGCTGTCAGTTCCTGACAGTTCCTTGTTGATCGCTTCCGCTCGTCAAAACAGCCTTCCGCTGTACCGATAGAGAATTCGCATCACAAGTGAGAATTCGCGTCATTAATAAAGGAACCTTGTGAGCACTGCTCCTCAAACACATCCTACAATGAATAAAGATAGAGCATTTGAATAACTTGTAAAACAGTCATATATTTAAATCAAAACGGGAGTCTAGTGGTGCTGAACAATTTTTGGCAACCGAGCTATGAGGAACTTGTTGTAATGTCCGCATTTTTCTTTTCTGGTAATTTTTCATTTTTGGTGTATTTCTCATTTTTGGCGGCTCGCGTGTAACCGTATTGGTATTTCGAGAATACTTAATTATGGACTTCTTATCATCCGAGCTTGCTTCGAACTTATTTTACTCAATTCCGCATTTATTAACTTTTTCCGTCTCTATTTGGTTCGATTCTCGTAATCGTTGTTCGGAACTGCCGTTTCGGGGTTGCCGTAAATCCATCTTATGTTATTATGTGTGTTGTGAGCTTACGTTGATGTTTCGATCGTGTTTCATGTGTTTCGGGTGTTTGAGCTGTTTTGCACCCGGCTGCCTAGCGCACGCTATTGATATTATTTCGCGCACGCTAATATCCTTTGGTAGCGCACGCTACACTTGTTTTGTAGCGCACTAGCGACTCGGGCACAGCAGTGGAAGTAGGTTGTTTTTTCTCTCTGCTCTCTAGACGAGCAGCTTAGCGCATGCTAAGATTTTATTCTAGCGCACGCTATCGTTTAGGCTTAGCGCGCGAGGGTGTCCGGTAGCGCGCGCTAATCCGGCAGTCCAGTACTGGGCAGAATGTTTCTTGACTCGAATGGTGTTCAGGTAGCACACGCTATGGCCCGATAGTGTGCGCTATCGAGGGGCCGTTAGCGCACGCTATTTCCTGGTAGCGCACGTAAACGGTCCAGAACCGTAGGTTCTGGACTATCCTTGACTGGGTAGCGCACGCTAACAATTAGTCGTTAGCGCGTGCTAACGACTCTCTTTTTGTACTCGGAATTGGCTATAGCAGCTCCGGTTAATCTTTTCTTTCTTGATTAAGTCTTGTTGTAGCAAGGATTTGCTATAATAGCTCCGATTAAGCTTTTAATTCTTGATAAGTCTTGTTAATAGGAGATAAAACAACATTACATATATTCAAGTCGGAACTATATGAAAACTCGGGTTTATTGATTAGATTCGAGCTTTTTATACTCAGAATTGGCTATAACAGCTCCGATTAATCTTTTACTTCTTGATTAAGTCTTGCTGTATCAAGGATTCACTATAATAGCTCCAGTTAAGCCTTTATTTCTTGATTAAGTCTTGTTAATAGGATATAAAACCATTTCACTTGTATTCGAGTCGGAACTCTATGAAAACTCGGGTTTATTGATTAGATTCGAGCCTTTTGTACTCAGAATTGACTATAACAGCTCCGATTAATGTTTTCTTTCCTGATTAAGTCTTGTTGTCGCAAGGATTGGATATAATAGCTCCGATCAAGATTTACTTCTTGATTAAGTCTTGTTAATATGAGATAAGACCACATTACATGCATTCGAGTCGAAACTCTATGAAAACTTGATTTATTGATTAGATTTGAGCATTTTGTACTCAAAATTGGCTATAACAACTCCAATTAATCTTTTTCTTTCTTGATTAAGTCTTGTTGTAGCAAGGATTCGGTATAATAGCTCCGATTAAGCCTTTACTTCTTGATTAAGTCCTGTTAATAAGAGATAAGACAACATTACATGCATTCAAGTCGGAACTCTATGAAAACTCGGGTTTACTGATTAGATTCGAGCCTTTTGTACTCAGAATTGGCTATAAGAGCTCTGATTAATCTTTCACTTCTTGATTAAGTCTTGTTGTAGCAAGGATTGGATATAATAGATCTGACAAGCCTTTACTTCTTGCTTAAGTCCTGTTAATAGGAAATAAGACCACATTACATGCATTCGAGTCAGAACTCTATGAAAACTCAGGTTTATTGATTAGATTCGAGCCTTTTGTACTCAGAATTGGCTATAACAGCTCCGATTAATCTTACTTGATTAAGTCTTGTTATAACAAGGAATGGATATAATAGCTCCGATTAAGCCTTTACTTCTTGATTAAGTCTCGTTAATAGAAGATAAGACCATGTTACATGCATTAGAGTTGGAACTGTATGAATAACACGGGTTTATTGATTAGATTCGAGCCTTTTGTACTCAGAGTTGGTTATAACAGCTCCTATTAATCTTTCACTTATGGATTAAGTCTTGTTGTAGCAAGGATTCGCTATAATAGCTATGATTAAGCCTTTACTTCTTTATAGGTCTTGTTAATAGGAGATAAGACCATGTTATATGCATTCGAGTTGGAACTCTATGAAAACTCGGGTTTATTGATTAGATTTGAGCCTTTTGTACTCAAAATTGGCTATAACAGTTCCTATTAATCTTTTACTTTTTGATTAAGTCTTGTTGTAGCAAGGATTCAATATAATACCTCTGCTTAAGCCTTTACTTCTTGATAAGTCTTGTTAATAGGAGATAAGACCACGTTATACGCATTCGAGCTGGAACTCTATGAAAATTCAGGTTTATTGAATTAATTCGTACCTTTTGTACTCATAGTTGGCTATAACAGATTAATCTTTTATTTCTTGATTAAGTCTTATTGTAGCAAGGATTCGCATAGTAGCTCCGATTAAACCTTTACTTCTTGATTAAGTCTTGCTAATAGGAGATTCCATGTAACATGCATTCGAGTTGGAACTCTATGAAAACTCAGGTTTATTGATTAGATTCGATCCTTTTGTACTCAAAATTGGCTATAACAGCTCCGATTAGACTAAGTCTTGTTGTATCCAGGATTCCCTATAATAGCTCAGATTAAGCATTTACTTCTCGATTAGTCTTGTTAATAGGAGATAAGACCACAATACATACATTTGAGTCGGAACTTTCTGAATATTCGGGTTTATTGATTAGATTCGAGCCTTTTATACTCAGAATTGGCTATAATAGCTCTGGTTAATCTTTTCTTTCTTGATTAAATCTTGTTGTAGCAAGGATTCACTGAAATAGCTCCGATTAAGCTTTACTTCTTGATTAAGCCTTGTTAATAGGAGATAAGACCACACTACATGCATTTGAGTCGAAACTTATGAAAACTCCAGTTTATTGATTACATTCTAGACTTTTGTACTCAGAATTAGCTATAACAGCTCGTATTAATCTTTTACTTCTTGATTAAGTCTTGTTGTAGCAAGGATTCGTTATAATAGCTCCGATTAAGTCTTTACTTCTTGATAAGTCTTGTTAATAGGAGATAAGACCACGTTACATGCATTCGAGTCGGAACTCTATGAAACTCGGGTTTATTGATTAGATTCGAGTCTTTTGTACTCAGAATTGGCAATAAGAGCTCTCCTTAATCTTCTACTTCTTGATTAAGTCTTGTTGTAGCAAGGATTCGCTATAACAGCTCTGATTAAGCCTTCACTTCTTAATTAAGTCTTGTTAATATGTAATAAGACCACAATACATGCATTTGAGTCGGAACTCTGTGAAAATTCGGGTTCATTGATTATATTCGAGACTTTTGTACTCAGAATTGCCTATAATAGCTACAATTAATCTTTTCTTTCTTGATTAAGTCTTGTTGTAGCAAGGATTTTCTAAAATAGCTCCGATTAAGTCTTTACTTTTTGATTAAGTCTTGTTAATAGGAGATAAGACCACGTTATTCATTCGATTCGGATATTATGAAAACACCGGTTTATTGATTAGATTCGAGACTTTTGTACTCAGAATTGGCTATAACAGCTCCTATTAATCTTTTACTTCTTGATTAAGTCTTGTTGTAGCAAGGATTCGTTATAATAGCTCTGATTAAGCCTTTACTTCTTGCTACGTCTTGTTAATAGGAGATAAGACCATGTTACATGCATTCGAGTTGGAACACTATGAAAACTAGGGTTTATTGATTAGATTCGAGCCTTTTATACTCAAAATTGGTTATAACAGTTCATATTAATCTTTTACTTCTTGATTAAGTCTTGTTGTAGCAAGGATTCGCTAAAATAGCTCCGATTAAGTCTTTACTTCTTGATTAAGTCTTGTTAATAGGAGATAAGACCACGTTATTCATTCGATTCGGATATTATGAAAACACCAGTTTATTGATTAGATTCGAGACTTTTGTACTCAGAATTGGCTATAACAGCTCCTATTAATCTTTTACTTCTTGATTAAGTCTTGTTGTAGCAAGGATTCGTTATAATAGCTCTGATTAATCTTTTACTTCTTGATAAGTCTTGTTAATAGGAGATAAGACCACGTTACATGCATTCGAGTCGAAATCCTATGAAAACTTGGGTTTATTGATTAGATTCGAGCCTTTTGTACTCAGAATTGGCAATAATATTTTCGATTAGATTAAGGCTTGTTGTAGCAAGGATTCACTAGAATAGCTCCGATTAAGCATTTACTTCTTGATTAAGTCTTCTTAATAGAAAATAAAACCACATATCATGCATTCGAGTCGAAACACTATGAAAACTCGGGTTTATTGATTAGATTCGATCCTTTTGTACTCAACATTGGCCATAACCACTCCAATTAATCTTTTCTTTCTTGATTAAATCTTGTTGTATCAAGGATTGGATATAATAGCTCTGATTAAGCCTTTACTTCTTGATTTAGTCTTGTTAATAGGAGATAAGACCATGTTACATAAATTCGAGTCGTAACTCTATGAAAACTCAGGTTTATTGATTAGATTCGAGCCTTTTGTACTCAAAATTGGATTAATAGCTCCAATTAATCTTTTTCTTTCTTGATTAAGTCTTGTTGTAGCAAGTATTCGCTATAATAGCTCCGATTAAGCCTTTACTTCTTGATTAAGTCTTGTTAATAAAAGATAAGACAACATCACATGCATTCTAGTCAGAACTCTATGAAAACTCGGGTTTGTTGATTAGATTTTAGCCTTTTTTTACTCAGAATTAGCTATAAGAGCTCTTATTAATCTTTTACTTATTGATTAAGTCTTGTTGTAGCTAGGATTGGATATAATAGATTCGATAAGCCTTTACTTCTTGATTAAGTCTTGTTAATAGGAAATAAGACCACGTTACATGCATTCGAGTCGAAACTCTATGAAAACTCGGGTTTACTGATTAGATTCGAGCCTTTTGTACTCAGAATTGGCTATAACAGCTCCGATTAATATTTTCTATCTTGATTAAGTCTTGTTGTAGCAAGGATTCGCTATAATAGCTCCGATTAAACCTTTACATATTGATTAAGTCTTGTCAATAGGAGAATCGACATAACATGCATTCCAGTCGAAACTCTATTAAAACTCGGGTTCATTGATTAGATTCGAGCCTTTTGTACTCAGAACTGGCTATAACAGTTCCGATTAATCTTACTTGATTAAGTCTTGTTGTAGCAAGGATTAGATATAATCGCTCCGATTAAGCCTTTACTTCTTGATTAAGTCTTATAAACAGGAGATAAGACCATGTTTCATGCATTAGAGTTGGAACTCTATGAAAACATGGGTTTAATTGATTAGATTCGAGCCTTTTGTATTCAGAATTGGCTATAACAGCTCCTATTAATCTTTTACTTCTTGATTAAGTCTTGTTGTAGCAAGGATTCGCTATAATAGCTCTGATTAAGCCTTTACTTCTTGATACGTCTTGTTAATAGGAGATAAGACCACGTTACATGCATTCGAGTTGGAACACTATGAAAACTAGGGTTTATTGATTAGATTCGAGCCTTCTGTACTCAAAATTGGCTATAACAGTTCCTATTAATCTTTTACTTCTTGATTAAGTCTTGTTGTAGCAAGGATTCACAATAATAGCTCCGATTAACCCTTTACTTCTTGATAAGTCTTGTTAATAGGTGATAAGACCACAGTACATGCATTCGAGTCGGAACTCTATGAAAACTCGGGTTTATTGATTAGATTCGAGCTTTTTGTAATCAGAGTTGGCTATAACAGATTAATCTTTTCTTTCTTGATTAAATCTTATTGTAGCAAGTGATACGAATTCTGTATCGGAACGAAGCGGAAGTAGTATTCATGAACGAAAAACGAACAGCAATCGACCGAATGGAATCGAACATCAACAGTCAGCAACTAACAGCAACAACCCATCACTACAACAGTAACGAACATCAACAACCCTTAGCCAAACAGTGACCGGTCGAACGTGAACAAACAGCAACACACAATGCCAACAGTAGTAACCAACAACAGCAAGTACACAAACAGTGATCGGTCGAACGAGAACAAACAGCAATGAAAAATCACAAACAACAAGAATTGAGCAATTGTGGTCAGATGTGGCAGAAACAGGAATCACACTCGGACGACGGACAACAACTTCGAACAATTCAATCTGAACGTGTGAGGGCAGATATGATACGAATCACACTCAGTTGTGAATCACGATTTATACAAACAGCAATAGAAGAACTGATACGAATCTCGATCAGATATGAGTCACGATCATATGAGGATTGCGATTTTAACAGAACGGAAGTAAACTTCACGAACAAGAAACCAGACAACACTCCGATGAACAACACCACGAACGAATCCAAAGATTCCGGCCAAACAAGAACAACTTCCAATCGGTCGAGCAAAAAACAATGAAAGATTTAATGAGCTAGACCTATAACTCGTCAAAGATGATATCTTCCCAAGACCTTTTGAGAATTGATCAGATAAGAATTTGAAAATGCATCGAATAATAATAAAGAATTTGTATTTGAAACGCGTCAAACAATTAGAACTCAAAGAGAGCAAAAATAAACTTGTGTATTCAATAATCAAACCGGCCGAACTATATGATGTATATATAGCCGCTAAACCCTAGCAACATAAATAAAGGTCATTCCCTAAAACGCCCTTAAATAAGTTTGGGCTACTACCGTTTAAGGAAAATACTAAACGAATAAAGCAAAGCAATATAGGGCTGCACATGTCGCACCCTTTATTAAATAAATAATACAAAAAATGATAAACTAAGTTATCCCGATCCCGACCACCAAAGTCACTCCAAGCCTCGTGTCCGTCCTCTCGCCCTAGTACGTAGCCGCATGTGCATCACGGGCTACATGGCTGCTCACGTCGATCATCACCTCATCTTCTTCCCTCGGACCCATCAATCCCGTATCAACCCCATCCCTCTTTAAAAGGAATTGTCCTCAATTCTGCAATCCCATCGTCATCTAGATAAGGAGAGACATCACCTACAGTAAAGGTAGTGTGCACTCCATAATTCCCCAGAAGGTCTACCTTGTATGCATTATCGTTCACTTTAGCAACTATCCTGAAAGGACCCTCGGCTCGCGGCATTAACTTATTCTTATGCTTATTCGAAAATCGTTCCTTCCTCAAATGTACCCAAACCAAATCACCAACTTCAAATAATCTCGGCTTCATTTGCTTGTTAGATTTTCGCTTGTAAGCCTCGCTTACTTCTTTAATTCGAGCACGTACTTGCTCATGTGCGACTTCATCTTAGACTCGACATCCTTCTGTACTAACTTATCGTTTGGCAAGGGAATAAGATCCAACGGCATGTACGTATTCAGCCCGTAAACGACTTCAAAAGGAGAGTGAGCCATGGCATGAGTAGGAGAGCGATTGTACGCAAATTCAGCATGTGCCAACTTCAAATCCCAATCTTTTTGCATCTTGCTCACAAGACCACGCAATAAAATTTCCAACGTTCGATTAGTTACCTCAGTTTGGCCGTCAGTTTGAGAATGATGCGAAGTACTAAACAAAAAGCTTGGTTCCCACCTTTTTACACAATGTGTTCCAAAAGTAGCTAAGAAACTTCGAGTCTCTATCCGAAACAATAGTCTTCGGAACTCCATGCAAACGTACCACCTCTCGGAAATACAAATCAGCAACATTACTCGCATCACCAGTTTTGTGACAGGCAACAAAATGAGCCATCTTCGAAAAACGATCAACAACAACCATAATTACATCCTTACCTCGTTGGGTACGAGGAAAATCAACAATGAAATCCATCGAGACATGCTCCCACGGCCTTTCTGGAATCGGTAGAGGCATATACACGCCCGGTTTGAACGAGCTCTTTGCAATATGAAATGTTACACACTTGCCAACAATATCATTCACGTCCCCTTGCATCTTCGGCCAATAAAAATGTTCCTGGAGCACCCCCATGGTCTTAGCTGTGCCAAAGTGGCCAGCCAAGCCCCCTCCATAAGCCTCACGAACCAACAACTCCCGAACGACATGTTTCGGTAAACAAAGCCAATTTCCCTTTAAGAGAAACCCCTCTTGTACCACAAATTCCCCAAACGGACCAGAATTACACGGTAAAAAATTTCTTCAAAATCAGCATCACCCACATAATAATCTTTCAACGTTTCGAACCCCAACAAACGAACATCAAGAGTAGAGAGCAACACATACCGTCTAGACAACCCATCAGCCACCATATTGCTCTTACCGTCCTTATACTTCGATGAAAAGTGAAATGATTGTAAGAACTCCACCCACTTAGCATGTCTCCGACTTATCTTTTGCTGCCCATTAATATACTTCAAAGATTCATGATCCAAATGCAAAATAAAGTGTTTCGATCGAAGGTAGTGACTCCAATGATCAAGGGCTCTCACAATGGCATAGAACTCCTTGTCGTAAGTACAATAGTTGAGCCGAGCACCACTCAATTTTTCCGAAAAGTACGCAATAGGCCGCTTGCCTTGAATGAGGACCGCCCCAATACCCACTCTACTAGCATCACACTCCACTTCGAACGGTTGATTAAAATCGGGTAATGCCAAGATAGGTGCTTCATATAACCTTGCCTTCAACTTTTCAAACGCCCTTTGGGCAGCCCCGCTCCACATAAACGGACCCTTCTTCAGACACTCTATTATCAGACTCGTTATAGTGCTAAAATCTCGAATAAAGCTCTGATAAAAAGAGGCAAGACCATGGAACGATCTAACTTCAGTTATGGTTTTAGGAGTAGGCCACGACTTAATAGCTTCAATTTTAGTTTGATCAACCGACACTCCATCCTTCGAAACAACATAGCCAAGAAAAACTATGCTCTCGACCAGAAACGCGCACTTCTCCTTCTTTCCATAGAGCTTTTGGGCTCTAAGGGTCTCGAATACTTGCCGTAGATGGCTGAGATGCTCCCGCAATAATCGACTATAAACCAAAATATCGTCCAAATAAACAACCAAAAATCTGCCCAAGAATGCCTTAAGTACTCGTTCATCAAACACATGAAAGTACTCGGGGCATTCATAAGTCCAAACAACATGACGGTCCACTCATATAGCCCATGCTTAGTTTTGAAAGTTGTCTTCCATTCATCCCCCTCTCGCATACGAATCTGGTAATAGCCACTTCGCAAATCAACTTTAGAAAAGACCACTGAGCCGTATAGCTTGTCCAACATAACATCAAGCCTCAAAATCGAGAATCGATACTTGATCGTTATATTATTCACGGCCTGACTATCAATACACATCCGCTACGATCCATCCTTCTTAGGAACAAGCAAAACCGGAACCGCACAAGGACTCAAACTTTCTCGAACATACCCGTGGTTCATTAGCTCTTCGATTTATTTCTGTAGTTCTTTAGTTTCCTCTGGATTACATCTATAGGCAGCCTTATTACGAAGAGACACACCCGGTATAAGGTCGGTTTGATGATCAATTCCACGAATAGGTGGCAAACCTGGCAACAAATCTTCGGGAAACACATCAGCAAATTCGTGCAATAAATCTGCCATCTCCCCTTCGTTTTGCCTAAATACGCCATCATCCCGAGTCTCCTTAATCACCAGCATGTATACATGTTCACCCTCATCAATAGCGTGCTCAATCTCCCGCTCACTAGCAAACATGGTTAGATTCAGCTTTTCACCTCATTTAGAACTCATCGAACGAATAGATTGAGGTGACATTGGCTTCAACACGATCCTCTTGCCCTTATCTCGCAACTCATACTCGTTACTCCTCTCACGGTGCAAAACATCTCTATCAAACAACCACGGACGTCCCAAAAGCACATGACAAGCATCCATAGGAATTACATAACACAATACTTCATCACAATACGAATCCATAGTCAAACCGACGCACACTTATTTTGCAACCTTTACTTTACTCCTATCATCGAGCCAATGCAAAGCATAAGGCCTTGGGTGAGCCGTAGTGGTCAGCCTAAGTTTAGACACCATCTCACTCGAAGCTATGTTAGTGCAACTTCCTCCATCAATGATCAAACTACACCACTTGTCTCCAACTCGACACTTCGTATGAAAAAATCCCGCTGCTCCGTGTCACTCGAAACTGATTTGGTTTGTAAAGTACGAAGGACCAA
This sequence comes from Orobanche coerulescens, assembly GCA_033398695.1. NCBI lineage: Eukaryota > Viridiplantae > Streptophyta > Magnoliopsida > Lamiales > Orobanchaceae > Orobanche > Orobanche coerulescens. The sequence continues at coordinate 98,291,014 of CM065811.1, read as the reverse complement.
GGTCGTGTCATAATTCGGAGCATCGTAAGCTTCACATTTTTCCTCCTCTTCGTCTACCTCATTAAAATCGAACACCTCACCTAGCCTTTCTCTTTCTTCCTCGCCTACCAACTCATCCCGGGGAGCAAGAGCCTCCCTTAATGTCACAACTCATTTATTCGGACAAGCGTTTTGATAATGACCAAACCCTTGACATTTAAAACAGCGCACCTTCTATAAACTCGTCTCCTTAGTCACAATGGGAGCCTTAGGAACCATAACAGGGGCTGGTGATGGTACGGTTTTGGTAGCCGAGTTAGAACCGCTACTCGTAGTTCCGAATTTTGATGAAAACTCAGGTTTAGACCACCCGCTCGATTTGCTATACTCCGTATTCGAGCCTCCAAACTTCGGCCTATTTTGAGCCTCAATTTTCAAACATAATCTACAAAAGGTATCAAAATTGACGTATGGGTACTGCTCCACCAAATTTGCTATGTTCCTATTCAAACCATGCAAAAAACGAGACATACTTTTGTTCCTCATTCTCCTGTAGTTCTCCCATCAAAGCCAAACCTTCGAATTCATCAATATATTCACTAATATGCAATTTTCCTTGCACAAAATCGGCAATCTTACGGTAAAAGGTCAATATGCGATGTAGGCACATACCTTTTGCAGAGTTTTCGTTACAACGAGTCCCAAGAAGTAATCTGTTCTTTCCCCGCACGAGCCCTCTGCGTTTTCACTCCCTCGAACCAAAGAGAAGCACCCATACCCAACTTCAGAATCGCATACTTCCAACGTTTCCCATCATCAAGATCTTTAAAGTCGAACATGCGGTCAATCTTACGTTCCCATTCCAAGTAAACTTCAGGATCTGTCCCACCAACGAACTCTGGAAGTTCGTTACTTTTAATTCATCGACATGGCGTGGAGGACGTTCATAATCACCGCGCCTAGGTTGCCAACACTGGTCGCATTGTTCCGGTATGTCATGCAACGTGTCGCGAAGTTTCACCAAGAAATCAGCATCATTGAAATCCATAACGCCAAAAGATCAAGAATCGGGATGCTCTGATACCACTAATGATATGAATTATGTATCGGAATGAAGCGGAAGTAGTATTCACGAATGAAAAACGAATAGCAATCGACCGAATGGAATCGAACAGCAACAGTCAGCAACTAACAACAACAACCCGTCGCTACAGCAGTAACGAACAGCAACAACCCTTAGCCAAACAGTGAGCGGTCGAACGTGAACAAACAACAACACACAATGCCAACAGCAGTAACCAACAACAGCAAGTACACAAACAGTGATCAGTCGAACGGGAACAAACAACAACGTACAATCAGAAACAACATCAACGAACAACGAATTGTGGTCGGATGTGGCGGAAACAGGAATCACACTCGGACGATGGACAACAACTTCGAATAAGTGAATCCAAACGTGTGAGGGCAGATATGATACGAATCATACTCAGTTGTGAATCACGATAAATACAAACAACAATAGAATAACTGATACGAATCTTGATCAGATATGAGTCACGATCAGATGAGGATTGCAATTTAACAAAACAGAAGTAAGCTTCACAAATAAGAAACCGGACAACACTCTGATGAACAACACCATGAACGAATCCAAAGATTCCGGCCAAACAAGAATAGCTTCCGATCGGACGAACAGAAAACAATGAAAGATTTAATGAGCTAGTCCTATAACTCATCAAAGATGATCTCTTCCCAAGACCTATTGAGAATTGATCAGATTAGAATTCGAAAACGCGACGAATAATAATCAAGAATTTGTGTTTGAAACGCGTCAAACAATTAGAACTCAAAGAGAGCAAAAATAAACTTGTGTATTCAATAATCAAACGGCCGAGCTATATGATGTATATATAGCCGCCAAACCCTAGCAACATAAATAAATGTTACTCCCTAAAACGCCCTTAAACAAGTTTAGGCTACTACCGTTTAAGGAAAATACTAAACGAACAAAGTAAAGCAATATAGGGCTGCACATGTCGCACCCTTTATTAAATAAATAATACAAAAAATGATAAACTAAGTTATCCCGAGCCCGAACACCAAAGTCACTCCAAGCCTCATATCCGTCCTCTCGCCCAAGTATGTAGCCGCAATTCGCTGGCTGCATGACTGCTCACGTCGATCATCACCTCGTCTTCTTCCTTCAGACCCGCCAATCCCGTATCAGCAAGGATTCGCATAGTAGCTCCGATTAAACCTTTACTTCTTGATTAAGTATTTTTAATATGAGATTCCATGTTACATGCATTCGAGTCGGAACTCTATGAAAACTCGGGTTTATTGATTAGATTCGAGCCTCTAGTACTCAGAATTGGCTATAACAGCTCCAATTAGATTAAGCCTTGTTGTATCAAGGATTAACCATAATAGCTCCGACTAAGCCTTTACTTCTTGAATTAAGTCTTGTTAATAGGAGATAAGACCACAATACATGCATTTGAGTCGGAACTTTGTGAAAATTCGGGTTTATTGATTAGATTCGAGCCTTTTGTACTCAGAATTGGCTATAACAGCTCCTATTAATCTTTTACTTCTTGATTAAGTCTTGTTGTAGAAAGGAGTCGTTATAATAGTTTTGATTAAGCCTTTAATTCTTGATAAGTCTTATTAATAGGAGATAAGACCACTCTACATGCATTCGAGTCGGGACTCTGTGAAAACTCGGGTTGATTGATTAGATTCGAGCCTTTTGTACTTAGGATTGACAATAACAACTCCGATTAGATTAATTCTTGTTGTAGCAAAGATTCACTATAATAGCTTTGATTAAGCATTTACTTCTTGATTAAGTCTTGTTAATAGTAGATAAGACCACATTAGATGCATTCGAGTCGGAAAACTATACAAACTCAGCTTTATTGATTAGATTCAATCCTTTTGTACTCACAATTAGCTATAACACCTCTATTAATATTTTACTTCTTGATTAAGTCTTATTGTAGCAATGATTTGCTAAATAGGTGCGTATATAAAATTTGTAAAAAAGTCGTACAACCAAAGGAAACAGAAACCAAAAAATGCTAGAAGCCACATGCGGCTAAAGATGCTACGCAGAGCATGAGAATGAAAGCGAAAACTAACACAAGCCGGTAGCGAACCGAATAAGTCTAAAACTGTCAAAAGAGAAAATAAGCAAAGACAAACTGAAGCCAATAGTGGAAAGAAAACTGGAAATTCGACGGGGGGCAGGGAACCGTATGGACCTGCCATCAAATCTACTTCAGACATCGAGCTCCCAAACAAGTTGCCCTCGGTCATAAAACCCGGGCGTGGGGGATAACCAACGCTCATGACATCGGCGTGACTCCAAATATCCTTAGGAGGATTTCAATGCCTTTGGCGCAGAGCTGTCAAATCCAAAAGTTCTACCTGAAGACAATGTTCAATACGTGTGCCTGAAACCCACACCCAAAAACCAGATTCCCAGCAGGAAAGCAGAATCCTGCGCAAAATCATCGGAGGGACTGCCTCCAGAAAAAGTTCGAGATTGCATCCAAGAAACAAAACAAAGCCAAGAAGCACTTGATAATAAAAGAGCCGATGAAAAATCCACCGAGTTCCATCACTCATCGGTTCAGAACTATCGCCGAACCTACTACAAAAGACGAGCATCCTTGCCCTATGTCATGAAACCCCTCTCCGTAGAATTTCAGTGCATTAGCTCGGAGCTATCAAACAGTAGTGAGACCCAACGACAAATCTAGAAGCCAAAAAGTTCAGAGACCCGTAGGATGAAAGTTGGCAGCAGTTGTGCCGAATCAATTTACCAATCTAAAATCAATAAAACAACGAAAGTACACAAAAAAACAGTAGCTAAGCTGCTGGAGTATAATGATAAAATCATATCTAAAAACCATCTCAAACCCATTGGAAACAAACTAATACCAAGACAAAATCATCATCAGAAGGCAATAATCCATGGTATTGCTGGTTAATTCAAAACAAGGAGACCGATTTGTTATTACTACGTGTACAAGAAAATCCGATCATGAAAGCTCAGGCTGAGAGCATCACCATAAACCTGCTGCCAGCAATATATCCGTCCGACGACAAACATGAACCAAGTTCTCAATTGTTTTTCACAATATCAGCAATCAGCAGTCCGAATGGAATTAGCAGCAGGTTCTTGGCTTGGGTCATATACAATCGGGTGACTATGGAATGGCAAGCAAGCAGTGGCCTGGACTTCTCGGCGTGATGAAGTATTTTGAGGACTTTCCTCGGACACTATGCGTGCGACCGAAGATCAAGTTTTAGCAGCATCAGGCATTGAAGCACAACCAATAACATCAACCAAAGGGGGGAAAGGGTCACCATCTGTGCAAATAGAAGGCCCACCCTTAGACCCATTCTGGTATACAACCGCCCTAAGGGCACACGCCCGATTTGTGCTAGATAAAGAAAAAGAATGACGTGCTACAGTACCTTTGGAGAGACCCGATTGAGAATTTTCTGATACGGCAGAAGATGCAGCACCTCCGAAAATGGTCTTCTTCTCCGCCGTGATACCGTTTATACCCGCCATAGAAGACGGCGAAGTGGTCAACTGGGGCGGAGCACCACCAAGGGAAAAGAGGAACTGGGTCATAAATCTGATTAAAAATATCAAAAAGAAGGTAATGAAATTACGAACAACAATCGTTCAAACAAACTCTCTGTTAAAATCACGGGATTAGGGAATATAGATGAATATTGGCCGAATAAAAGGGGGAAAATTCGCCGCCCAATGAATGATACGAGGGAGACGCAATGAGGGCGCGACTATCACAAGGGATAAACAGAATCGGGAGAATGCTTCTTGAAGGGTTGGACGAGGGGTGGGTCGGGCTACAAAGTGAGCGTTCTACCAAGAGGGAAGATGCTGAGGTTGTGCGAATCGCATGTTCAATGTTGTAGCAAGGATTTGCTATAATAACTCCGATTAAGTCTTTACTTCTTGATAGGCTTGTTAATAGGAGATAATACCATATTAGATGCATCTGAGTCGGAACTTTGTGAGAATTCGAGTTTATTGATTAGATTCGAGCCTTTTGTACTCAGAATTGGCTATAAGAGCTCCGGTTAATCTTTTCTTTCTTTATTAAGTCTTGTTGTAGCAAGGATTGGCTATAATAGCTCCGATTAAGCCTTTTACTTCTTGATTAAGTCTTGTTGTAGCAAAGATTCGCTATAATAGCTGATTAAGCCTTTACTTCTTGATAAGTCTTGTTAATAGGAGATAAGACCACATTACATGCATTCGAGTCGGAACTCTATAAAAACTCGGGTTTATTGATTAGCTTCAAGTCTTTTGTACTCAAAAATGGCTATAACAGCTCTGATTAGATTAAGTCTTGTTATAGCAAGGATTCGCTATAATAGCTCCGATTAAGCCTTTACTTCTTGATTAAGGCTAGTTAATAGGATATAAGACCACAATACATGCATTTGAGTCGGAACGTTGTGAAAATTCGGGTTTATTGATTAAATTCGAACATTTTGCACTCAGAATTGGCTATAACAGCTAAGCTTAATCTTTTCTATCTTGATTAAGTCTTGTTGTAGCAATAATTCACTATAAGAGCTCCGATTAAGCCTCTACTTCTTGATTAAGTCTTGTTAATAGGAGATAAGACCACGTTACATGCATTCGAGTCATAACTTATGAAAACCCGGTTTATTGATTAAATTCGAGCCTTTTGTACTCAGAATTGGCTATAACAGCTCCATTTAATCTTTTACTTCTTGATTAAGTCTTGTTGTAGTAAGTATTCGTTATAATAGCTCCGATTAAGCCTTTAATTCTTGATAAGTCTTGCTAATAGGAGATAAGACCATATTACATGTAGTCGAGTCATAACTCTATGCAAACTCGGGTTTATTGATTAAATTCGAGCCTTTTGTACCTAGAATTGGCTATAACAGCTCTGATTAGATTAAGTCTTGTTGTAGCAAGGATTCACTATAATAGATCTGATTAAGCATTTACTTCTTGATTTAGTCATAAGACCATGTTACATGCATTCGAGTTGGAACTCTATCAAAACTCGGATTTATTGATTAGATTCGAGCCTTTTGTACTCGGAATTGGCAATAACAACTCCTATTAATCTTTTACTTCTTGATTAAGTCTTGTTGTAGCAAGGATTCGCTATAATAACTCTGATTAAGCCTTTACTTCTTGATAAGTCTTGTTAATAGGAGATAAGACCATGTTGCATGCATTCGAGTTGGAACTCTATGAAAACTCGGGTTTATTGATTAGATTCGAGCCTTTTGTACTCAAAATTGGCTATAACAGTTCCTATTAATCTTTTAATTCTTGATTAAGTCTTGTTGTAGCAAGGATTCGCTATAATAGCTCTGAATAAGCCTTTACTGTTAGGAATACTTGTTAGATTTTGATGATGTCATCCCTATATTTTGTGATTTATTCAAATATATGCACTAAGTACTTGGCATTGTAAAGAAGAACCAAATGAGTATCTTTTATAGGCCTTAAAATTTAGGCTAAGTCTTGATCAAATGTTGATCACTAAGAAAATCGACTAAGTATAGAACTGCCATTATATTAGAGAAGTTTTCAGGCAAGTTCATTATCAGACAAGTTTTGGTCAACGCAAAACATCATAGAGGTTTGACCAAAACCTATATGCAGTTAAGTTCTGAAGAAGGCCATACATCAGACCAGTATTGGTCAAACAGGGATATCAGGGAGGTTTGACCAAAACCCATATGCAGTCGAGTTATTAGACGATATCTGGTCAAGACAAATATGAGTGAAGTTTGACCGTCAAATCAGAGAACATCCATCGATTCGAAAACTTGATCAAGGCCATATCGTAGAACTTTATCTCGCAGAACTTCTACCAAGTTATATCGGAGAATTCTTACATCGAGAAGGTTGAGCTCACATCAGCAGTCGACCAAGAGATATCTGATGAGTTCTCAGACAAGATATCAGCCAAGTTTAAGAAACTCAGTCCACGTCAGCAAGCATTCAAAGTCAATAATAACGGAAAGCCACATGCAGACGTAAGGAGACAAACTGAAAAGATTCCCGAAAGTTAGGAATAAAATATTCCTTTAGATCCGCATTCTCAAGACTTATGAATATATAAATCAAGAAAAGCGGCACGACCAAAAGAAACCTTCCCAATGGTCGAAATTGAAAAGGGAATTAAGTTGTGCAATGGATTGATAAGATAAACAAAGAAGTCCACTCTCCAACGGATGGATTTGTTATAGAGATGCAACGGCTATGAATCAAGCTCAAAGAAACGTACTATAAATATCTGAAGATATGAATTGAGCAAAGTATGATGCGAACTATACTTACAAGTGAACAAAGCAAAACAAAGTGATCAAAGCAATCTATAGCATCGTGAAGAGCTAGCATTCAAGTTCATATTCGAAGAAGCTCTTAGTTGGAGAAGACAACACTCTTGTCTTAAAAAGTTGAGTACGGGAACGAGGTTTTCAGAAGTTTCGGGACTGATAAGGCATCCACGGATTCTTGATTGGAAGGTGATAGACAGCTCGAGAGTTGTTGAGGCATCCACGGATTTTCGATTAAGAGGTGTTAGGTAGTCAGAGGAATTGAAACGGCACGGATTTCCACTGGTTGGAAGATGTTGTAACAAGGAAGAATTCATTGTAACCTTTAGCACTGGTTGACAGTTATAGTGAATTTATCTCCAACTGGTTTGGAGAGAAGTGGACTAGTAGAGAATTACCCCACCTCTAAAACCACTTGTAGGTCACAAGTCGAGTCAGCACAAAGTACCAAATTACTGACATATTCACAAAACCTTTACCAGAAGAAAGGTTTCTGGAGCTAAGAAGGGAACTTGGACTACTAGATTGGGAATCTAGTACAGACGAGAAAAGTCACCTAACCTGAAGCTGGAGAAAAAGTCATTTGAACCAACAAATTAAAAGCTACCTGATGTGAAGACCAGATGAGGAAAAGTCGCCTGATCAAACCAAATGAAGAAAAGCTACCTGATGCGGAGACCAGGCGAGAAAGCAACCTGATCATACCAGATAAGGAAAAGTTAGCTGACATCAACCACAAGCAATGTGACTCACCTGATGCAGACTGATGTTCCGGATGGGTTTAATTGTCAGATGTTTGTGTTGTTTTAATAAGTACTCAAGTACGCTGTCTTTTGTGATGTTGGAATGGGTTGTGTATTGATAATTTGTCGTTGGATGCTTGTAATTTTATTATTGATTCGAATTCGTTGTATTTTATTTATGTTGCCATAATCTGTTGGTGTCTTTTATTGTCGTTATGTTCCTTCAGCCTTGTAAATTCTTACGTAAAGGATTTACGGCGCTGTAATATCCCTGAATATATCGGGGGTGTTACAATTGAAGTTGAAGCCCTAAATCAAAGCGCTACTGAACTCTGGTATGAAATCAAATTACCAAAACAACCAAACAAATTAGTCATGGGCATGGCCGGAAGCTATGATCAGTTATCATCTGCCAAATTCAAAGTAATGGGAGCTCTTATTCAGCAGCAAAGGATTAACTGGCCTCGCTACATCTACAGGCAGTTAGTGTTGGGATTCACACATAAAAACAAAGGCGCAACGGAAGTGAAAACACAAAGTGCAATACGAATCCTCAAGAGGATCGATCAAGCTACGTATATACGAATATAAAATGAAAACAAAGGAAGATACAAAATCATACACTCGAAGTCTGTTGATTAAATGATGTTCTTCATAAAAGAGATTTCCCAAGCTATAGGTGATCTTCCTCACGAATCCAATTCGCCAAGATTTTGAAATCCCAAGCACCGAAAACACCATGCCTCTACTTGCCACGCGCCCGAAGCCAACCGGAATAACAACCACCCTATTATCCTCCAAGGATACGGCTAGAATAGGATGGTAAAGCTTATATTAATTGAAGTATATACTCCAAGTATATTTATCAATTTATCTCTCAATTATCTCTCAATTTTTCTCCAAGAAAAATGAATAAGAACGATGAAGAAGATGAAGATGATGAAGACTTGAGATGACTATTTTCTCTCCCTATCAGTTGTGAGTTCGCCGTGAATTACCTCTTGCAAAAAACAAAAGTTCAGTCTTTCAACCAACCACAAGTATTAGTATTGGTCTTCATGTCTTTTTCTTATTTTATTATTCTTTCCAAAAGAATAATATCACCAACCCTTATCAAGAGAGATATCAAGATCTCTCAATAGTCTTGGTCTTCCACCAATTAAGGTGGGAGACAAGTCCAACTCAAGACCAAAGGTGGGGTGGGGCGGCCTCTAGAAGTTTACGGGAGAGTTCGGTTCATTTTGGACTCCCGCGAGTCCAAACAGATAAACTCTATTCCGTATCGATGTATTTATATCAATTAAATTAATCCAATTAATTAATTATATAAAATGATGCGATTTCTCTATCGGTACAGTGAAAGGCTGTTTTGACGAGCGGAAGCGAACAGCAAGAAACTGTTAGGAACTGATAACAACAGTTTGCTACAGCAATAACACTGGCTAGCGGTATGCGCTCGCGACAGGAAATGATGACAGCAGCTCGATACAGCAACAAGACAGGAACTGGCCGAATAGAAGTGACTCGAAACAGGCAACCTCCAAACAGCGGCACTCGAAACAGCAAGTTTCGGTCGGATGCTAATTGAAAACAGGAAACAAGTTCGAACAATCGAACAACACTTAATGCGAAATCTCGAACAAATACAACCCTGTATCGAAAACAAGAAGAAAATCGAAACAGGACAGGAAACAGTTGTTTTATCGAACTAGACCTATAATTCGATACAGCGATTTCTTCTCAAGACCTATTGAGAATCAATCAGATTAAGATTCAAAAACGCGTCGAATAATAATCAAAGTTTTGAAGGAAACTCGTCCAACACTTAAACAATACACAAGGTATGTTGTTCTATCAGTCAAAATCAATCTCCTTCATTACAACTCCATCGCCACTATTTATAGGCAAAAGTAGCCTGACAAGATAATCTAAACTATTACAAGCTGGACTTAAAATAAGGAAAAGAAAATACAAGGTTCCCCACGTCACTTGCAAACAAGAGTAAAAGCTAGGTTTTGTCTCCAAGGTGATAGTCGCCTTTCACAAAGCATGCTGCCGAGAATCTTGCTGCCTTTTATAATAAAGAAAATGCTGAAATTCTTTTATTGCCTTGCTTTTGCCACTTGGACCCTTTCCCCCAAGATGCAAGTTGCCTTTTGTTTAAGTCACTCCAATTCCGGTTATTAAGGTAACTCCGTTTCTCTTATCCGTTTTCTCGCCTAAGTATATTGGAGTATGGTCGAGGTGTTTTACGTCAATCCTTACTTCGTCTTCTTCACTTGGAGTAGTCGGCTTCGTATCATTCCCTCCTTCTTTAAAAGGAATTGTCCTCAATTCCGCAATTCCTTTGTCATCGAGATAAGGAGATAGATCACCTATGTTAATAGTAGCATGCACTCCATAATCACCTGGAAGTTCTATCTTGTAAGCGTTGTCGTTGGCCTTCGCAACTATTTTAAATGGTCCCTCAGCTCGTGGCATTAACTTATTCTTACGCTTACTCGGGAATCGTTCTTTCCTCAAATGCACCCAAACTAAATCTCCAACCTCTAATAATCTCAGTTTTCTTTGCTTGTTCGACTTCCTTTTGTACGTCTCGTTTATCTCCTTGATTCGGTCACGCACCTGTTCGTGTAATTTCATCATTGATTTCAGTTTTGACTCTGCATCCTTATGTACCAGTTCGTCACTCGGTAGTGGAATTAGATCTAGCGGTATGTAAGGATTCAGCCCGTAAACTACTTCAAATGGAGAGTGCGTCGTGGCATGAGTAGGAGAACGGTTATAGGTAAACTCCACATGTGCCAGTTTTAGATCCCAGTCCTTTTGTGTCTTGCCTACCAGGCCTCGCAACAGTGTCCCCAGGATTCGATTAGTCACTTCAGTTTGCCCGTCGGTTTGAGGGTGGTATGAAGTGCTAAACAAGAGTTTTGTTCCCACCTTCCTCCATAGGGTGTTCCAAAAGTAGCTGAGAAATTTGGAGTCTCGATCGGAGACAATCGTCTTCGGAATCCCATGTAAACGAACCACCTCTCGAAAATATACGTCGGCCACATTGCTTGCATCGTCTGTCTTGTGGCACGCTACAAAATGAGCCATTTTTGAAAAACGATCTACGACTACCATAATCGCATCCGTCCCTCATTGAGTACGAGGTAAAGCCACAATAAAATCCATCGAGACATCCTCCCATGGTCTATCCGGAATCGGTAAAGGTGTGTATATTCCTGGTTTGAATGAACTCTTCGCAACATGGCATGTCACACATTTACTAATTATGATACTAACATCCCCCTACATTTTTGGCCAATAAAAATGTTCCTTCAGCACATCTAATGTCTTAGTTGAACCAAAGTGGCCAGCTAAACCTCCCCCGTGAGCCTCTCGAACCAGCAATTCTCGAATCGTGTGCTTGGGCAGGCAAAGACGATTTCCCTTAAAAAGGAAGTCTTCCTGTATCGAAAATTCTCCCATCGGTCCAGATTTGTAAAGGGCAAAGGTCTCGCCAAAATCCGCATCACCGTCATAATATTCCTTCACTGTCTCGAATCCAAGTAAACAAACATCCAGAGTAGAGAGTAAGGCATAACGCCTAGACAATGCATCTGCTACAATATTGCTCTTGCCATCCTTATACTTTGATGAGAAGTGAAATGATTGTTAGAATTCCACCCACTTCGCATGCCTGGGACTTAACTTGTGTTGTCCGTTAATATACTTCAATGAGTCATGGTCCGAATGTATGATGAAATGCTTCGGCCGAAGATAGTGACTCCAATGATCTAGAGCCCTGACAATAGCATAAAACTCCTTGTTGTACGTACAATAATTGAGACGGGCACCGTTTAACTTTTCTGAAAAATAAGCAATAGGACGCTGATACGAACCCTGTATCGAGATGAAGCGGAAGAAGAATCTTGCGGAATCTAAACAAACAGCGATCTACCAAATGGACTCGAAAACAGCAGCCTTCCTTCGCTACAGCAATAATGAACCGCAACGGTCAACTACTAACAGCAACCACCCTTCGCTACAGCAGTAGCGAACAGCAACAATCACGACTAAACAGTGACTACCCCTTTCGCCACAGCAGTAGCGAACAATAACAATCAGCAGCTAAACAACAGCAGGTCAAACGGAAAACAACAGCAACACAGAATCGCCAATAACTTTATCGAATAGCGAATTGTGATAGAATGCGGAGGAAATAGGAATCACGCTCAGCCTCTGGACAGCAACTTCGAACAAGTCAATTTCAACGTATGATGATAGATATGTTAGGTACCACACTAAGTTACGGATCTCAATTTGTATAAATAGCAACAAGAGAACAAGTATGAATCTCAATCAAATATGAGTTTTGCGATTCAAAGAGATGGAAGCAAATCCCACGAACAAGAAACTAGATAATACTCCGATGAACAACACCACGAACGACTCCAAAGATTCTGTCCAAACAAGAACAGTTTCCGATCGTACGAACAGAAAAACAATAAAAGATTTTAACGAGTTAGACCTATAACTCATTAAAGATGATCTCTTCTCAAGACCTATTGAGAATTGATCGGATTATAGTTCGAAATCGCGTCGAACGATAATCAAGAATTTGTGTTTGAGACACGTCAAACAAATAAAACTCAAAGAGAGCAAAATATCAAGTGTATTCAATTATCAAATCGGCCGAGCTATATGATGTATATATAGCCGCCAAACCCTAGTAACATAAATAAAGGTTACTCCCTAAATCGCCCTTAAACAAGTTTGGGCTACTACTGATTAAGGAAAATAACAATCGCAAGGCAATATAGGGCTGCACATGTCGCACCCTTTATTAAATAAATAATACAAAAATAATGATAAACTACGTTATTCCGATCCCGACCACCAAAGTCACTCCAAGCCTCGTGCCTATCTTCTCACCCAAGTATGTAGCATGGTTGCTTACGTCGATCACCACCTCGTCTTCTTCCCCCGGACTTGTCAACCCCGTATCATACCCTCCCCCTTTAAAAGGAATTATCCTCAATTCTGCAATCCCGTCGTCATCAAGATAAGGAGAGAGATCTCCTACATTAAAAGTAGCGTGCACCCCATAATCCCCCGGAAGTTCTACCTTGTATGCATTGTCGTTCACCTTCGCAACTACTTTAAATGGTCCCTCAGCTCGCGGCATCAACTTGTTCTTACGCTTACTCGGAAATCGCTCCTTTCTCAAATGCACCCAAACCAAATCGCCAACTTTGAATAATTTCAGTTTTCTATGCTTTCTCGACTTTCTTTTGTAAGTTTCATTTATCTCCTTTATTCGGTTACGTACTTGCTCGTGTAATTTCGTCATTGACTTCAGCTTCGATTCCGTATCCTTATGCACCAACTCGTCACTCGGTAATGGAATTAGATCTAACGGCATATAAGGATTCAGCCCATAAACTACTTCAAATGGAGAGTGTGCCGTGGCATGAGTAGGAGAGCGATTATATGCAAACTCCGCATGTGCAAGCTTCAAGTCCCAATCCTTTTGTGTCTTGCTAACAAGACCACGTAATAAAGTGCCCAAAGTTCGATTGGTTACTTATGTTTGGCCGTCGGTTTGAGGGTGATGCGAAGTACTAAACAAAAGCTTGGTTCCCACCTTTCTCCACAATGTGTTCCAAAAGTAGCTCAGAAACTTCGAGTCCCGGTCCGAAACAATAGTCTTCAGGACTCCATGTAAACGTACCACCTCTCGGAAATACAAGTCAGCAACATTACTCGCATCATCGGTTTTGTGACAAGAAACAAAATGAGCCATCTTCGAAAAATGATCGACAACAACCATAATCGCATCCTTACCTCGTTGGGTTCGAGGCAAAGCAACACTGAAATCCATCGAGACATCTTCCCACGGCCTTTCCGGAATCGGTAGAGGCATATACTCGCCCGACTTGAATGAGCTCTTCGCCATATGACATGTTACACACTTGCCAACGATGTCAGCCACGTCCCCTTTCATCTTCGGCCAATAAAAATGTTCCTGGAGCACCACCATGGTTTTAGATGTACCAAAGTGACCAGCCAAGCCCCCTCCATGAGCTTCACGAACCAATAACTCTCGAACGGCATGCTTGGGCAAACAAAGCCGATTCCCCTTAAAGAGAAACCCCTCCTGTATAACAAACTCCCCAAACGAACCAGATTTGCAATGGCCAAAAATATCCCCAAAATCCGCATCGTCAACATAATAATCTTTCAACGTTTCGAACCCCAACAAACGAACATCAAGGGTAGAGATTAAAGCATACCTTCTAGACAGCACATCAGCCACCACATTGCTCTTACCGTCCTTATACTTCGATGAAAAGTGAAACGATTGTAAGAACTCCACCCACTTAGCATGTCTCGGACTCAACTTCTGCTGCCCATTAATATACTTCAAAGATTCATGGTCCGAATGCAGAATAAAATGTTTCGGCCGAAGGTAATGACTCCAATGATCAAGAGCTCTCACTATGGCATAGAACTCCTTGTCATAAGTACAATAGTTGAGTCTAGCCCCACTCAATTTCTCCGAAAAGTACGCAATAGGCCGCTTGCCTTGAATGAGGACCGCCCCAATACCCACTCCACTAGCATCACACTCCACCTCGAACGGCTGTGCAAAATCGGGTAACGCCAAGATAAGTGCTTCACATAACCTTACCTTCAACTTTTCAAACGCCCCTTGGGCCGCCCTGCTCCACACAAATGGACCCTTCTTCAAACACTCCGTTATCGGACTCGTTAAGGTGCTGAAATATCGAATAAAGCTCCGATAAAAAGAGGCAAGACCGTGGAATGATCTAACTTCAGTCACGGTTTTAGGAGTAGGCCACGACTTAATAGCTTCAATTTTACCTTGATCAACCGACACTCCATCCTTCGAAACAACATAGCCAAGAAAAGTTATGCTCTCGACAAGAAGCGCACACTTTTATTTCTTCCCATAAAGCCCTTGAGACCTAAGAGTCTCGAATACTTGTCGTAGATGTCCGAGATGCTCCTCCACCGACTGAATATAAACCAAAATATCATCCAAATAAACAACCACAAATCTGCCCAAAAATGCCTTAAGTACTTCGTTCATCAAACGCATGAAAGTACTCGGGGCATTTGTAAGTCCAAATGGCATGACGGTCCACTCATACATCCCATGCTTAGTTTTGAAAGCCGTCTTCCATTCATATCCCTCTCGCATACGAATCTGGTGATAGCCACTTTGCAAATCAACTTTAGAAAAGACCATCGAGCCATGTAGCTCGTCCAACATATCATCAAGCCTTGGCATCAGGAATAGATACTTGATTGTTATGTTATTCACGACCCGGATATCGATACACATCTGCCAAGACCCATCCTTCTTAGGAACAAGTAGAACCGGAACCGCACATGGACTCAAACTTTCTCGAACATACCCGCGGCTCATTAGTTCTTCAATCTGCTTCTGGAGATCCTTCGTTTCCTCAGGATTACACCTATAAATAGCCTTATTCGGAAGAGGTGCACCCGGTATAAGGTCGAGTTGATGCTCAATTCCACGAATTGGCGGCAAACCTGACGGCAAGTCTTTAGGGAAGACGTCCGCGAACTCATGTAATAAGTCGGCCACTGTATCCTCGTCTTTCGCTACCACAAAATCATCTCGAGTCTCCTTTATCACCAGCATGTAAACATGCTCACCACTCTCCATAGCGTGTTCAACTTCCCTCTCGCTAGCGAACATGGTCAGGTTCGGCTTTTCTCCTCGTTTGGCACTCATGGAACGAACAGCTTGAGGTGACATCGGCTTCAACACGATCTTCTTTCCCTTATCTCGCAACTCATATTCGTTACTCCTACCCCGATGCAAAACATCCCTATCAAATAACCAAGGACGTCCCAAAAGTACATGACAAGCATCCATCGGAATCACCTCACATAATATCTCATCACGATATGAACCCATTGCCAATCCGACCCGAACTTGCTTCGAAACCCTCACCTTACTTCCGTCATCAAGCCAATGTAAAGCATACGGCTTAGGGTGAGCTGTGGTGGTTAGTCCAAGCTTCGTCACCATTTCACTCGAAGCTACGTTGGTGCAACTCCCTCCGTCAATAATCAAACTACACCACTTATCTCCCACTTGACACTTCGTATGGAATATTTGGTCCCGTTATTCTGAGTCGCTCGGGACCGACTTGGCTTGCAAAGTGCGAAGGACCAAGGCTGTATCGTAATTCGGAGCATCGTAAGCCTCACAATCTCCTTCTTCTTCGCCTCCAGAATCAAATACATCACCCAAACCTTCTACTTCCTCCTCGTCTAACAATTCCTCTCGGGCCGCGAGAGCCTCTCTCAACGTCACGACTCGTCTATTCGGACAAGCGTTTTGATAATGGCCAAAACCTTGACATTTAAAATAGTGCACCTTCGATAGACTCGTCTCTTTATTCGCGCTGGGAGCCTTAGGAACTGGATTAGGGGTTGAAGTCGGCACTGTTTTGGTAGTCGAACTAGATCCGCTACTCACGATTCCGAATTTTGAGGGGAACTCAGTTTTTGTCCATCCGCTTGACTTGTTTTGCTCCGTATTCGAACCTCCAACCCTCATTCTATTTTGAACCTCAACCTTCAAACACAACCCGCACAAGGTGTCAAAATCGGCATACAGATGCAACTCCACCAAATTAGCTATGTTTCGATTTAAACCGCGCAGAAAATGTGCCATCTTCTGTTCTTCGTACTCCTCCAATTTCCCCATCAAAGCCAAATTCTCGAACTCATCAATATATTCACTAACACTCATCTTTCCTTGCACGCAGTCAGCAATCTTGCGATATAGGGTCAGCCTATGTGACGTGGGGACATATCTCTTGCGAAGTTTCCGTTTCAAAGAATCCCACGAATTAATCTTCGTTTTTCCATCACGAGCTCTTTTTGATTTACCTCCTTCGAACCAAAGAGAAGCGCCTCTACTTAGTTTTAGGAGCGCATATTTACACCTTTCCTCATCATCAAGGTCCTTGAAATCGAACATGCAATCGATTTTCCGTTCCCACTCCAAGTACGCTTCTCGGTTGGTAACCCCAACGAACTCTGGAAGTTCGTTCACCTTGAACTCGTCGGACTGACGCGCAGGACGATCATAATATCCTCATCTCGGGTGCCAGCGCTGATCGCGTTGCTCCGGCAAGTCCCATAGCGCGTCGCGCAGTTTGCTCAAAAAATCATCGTTGAAGTCCATCCTGCTGGAGGATCAAGGATCTCAACTGAATTAAGAAATTCAGGTGTGTGGCGCTCCGATACCACTAATGATACGAATCCTGTATCGAGATGAAGTGGAAGCAGAATCTTGCGGAAGCTAAACAAACAGCGATCTACCAAATGGACTCGAAAACAACAGCCTTTCTTCGCTACAGCAATAATGAACCGCAACGGTCAACTACTAACAGCAACCACCCTTCGCTACAGCAGTAGCGAACAGCAACAATCACGACTAAACAACGACTACCCCTTTCGCCACAGCAGTAGCGAACAACAACAATCAGCAGCTAAACAGCGGCAAGTTAAACGGGAAACAACAGCAACACAAAATCACCAACAACTGTATCGAATAGCGAATTATGATAGAATGCAGAGGAAACAGGAATCACGCTCGACCTCTGGGCAGCAAATTCGAACAAGTCAATTTCAACATATGATGATAGATATGCTAGGTACCACACTAAGTTACGGATATCAATTTGTATAAATAGCAACAAGAGAACAGGTATGAATCTCATCAAATATGAGTTTTGCGATTCAAAGAGATGGAAGCAAATCCCACGAACAAGAAACTGGATAATACTCCGATGAACAACACCACGAACGACCCCAAAGATTCTGTCCAAACAAGAACAGTTTCCGATCGGACGAACAGAAAAACAATAAAAGATTTTAACGAGTTAGACCTATAACTTGTTAAAGATGATCTCTTTTCAAGACCTATTGAGAATTGATCGGATTATAGTTCGAATTCGCGTCGAATGATAATCAAGAATTTGTGTTTGAGACACGTCAAACAAATAAAACTCAAAGAGAGAAAAATATCAAGTGTATTCAATTATCAAATCGGCCGAGCTATATGATGTATATATAGCCGCCAAACCCTAGTAACATAAATAAAGGTTACGCCCTAAAACGCCCTTAAACAAGTTTGGGCTACTACTGATTAAGGAAAATAACAATCGCAAGGCAATATAGGGCTGCACATGTCGCACCCTTTATTAAATAAATAATACAAAAATAATGATAAACTACATTATTCCGAGCCCGACCACCAAAGTCACTCCAAGCCTCGTGCCTATCTTCTCACCCAAGTATGTAGCATGGTTGCTTACGTCGATCACCACCTCGTCTTCTTCCCCCAGACTTGTCAACCCCGTATCAGACGCTTTCCTTGAATGAGAATTGCCCCAATGCCAACTCCGCTAGCATCACATTCTACCTCAAATGGTAGCGAAAAATCGGGTAATGTTAAGATTGGTGCTTCGCACAACTTCGCCTTCAAATTTGCGAACGACTCCTAGGCAGCCTGATATGAAACCGACTACTCCAAGCGAAGAAGACGAAGTAAGAATTGACGTAAAACATCTCGACCATACTCTAACGTACTTGGGCGAGAAAACAGACACAAGACACGGAGTTACCTTGATAGTCGGAATTGGAATAACTTAAACAAAAGGCAACTTGCATCTTGGGAGGGAGGAGGTCCAAGTGGTAGCTAAACAATAAAAGAATGTTCAGCATTTTCTTACAAAAGCAGCAGGATTCTTGGCAAAAGGCGGCTGTCAACTTTCAACTTGGAGACAAGGCCCAGCTTTTACTTTTATTTGCAAGTGACATGGGGAACCTTTTATTATCTTTTCATTATTTTAAGAACAACTTGTAATAGTTTAAATTATTTTGTCAGGCCATACCTATAAATAGTGGGTGGCGATGAAGTTGCGATAGGGGAATTATTGAATGTTGAAGAAGTAAGAACACACTTTGTGTTTTCCCTGGTGAATGCTTTTCATCAAAACTTGATTTTTATTCGATGCGTTTTCGAGTATTAATCCGATTGATTCTCAATAGGTCTTGAGAAGAAATTCTTTATCGAATTATAGGTATAGTTCGATAAAGCAACTGTTTCTATTCTGTTTCGATATTCTTCTTGTTTTTCGATACAGTGTTGTACTTAATCAAATTTCCGCTTCAAGTGCTGTTCGATTGTTCGATCTTGTTTTCTGTTTCTATTAGCATCCGCCCGAAGTTTGATGTTTCGAGTTCCGTTGTTTGGAGGTTACCTATTTCGAGTCATTTCCATTCGGCCAAGTCCCTGTCTTGTCGCTGTATCGAGCTGCCGATTTCACCGCGCGCGCATACTGCTCGCCAGTATTGTTGCTGTAGCAAACTGTTATTATCGGTTCCCGACTGTTCATTTCTGATCGCTTCCGCTCATCAAAACAGCCTCCCGCTGTACCGATACAGAATTCGCATCACAAGTGAGAATTCGTATCACAGCCAGACTCCAATTAAACATACCTTTCTTCAAACATTCGGTTATTGGGCTTGTAATGGTGCTGAAATCTCGAATGAATCTTCGGTAAAATGAAGCCAGTATGTGGAACGATCTAACTTCCGTCACTGTAGTGGGTACTGGCCAGGACTTAATTGCTTCGATCTTTGCTTGATCGACCGACACTCCGTCCTTTGAAACAACATAGCCAAGAAAGACTATACGTTCGACCAAAAATGAGCACTTCTCCTTTTTTCCATACAGCCTTTGGTCCCTAAGGGTTTCGAAGACTTGCCTTAAGTGCCCGAAATGTTCTTGTAATGACCGGTTATAAATCAAAATATCATCCAAGTATACTACCACAAATTTCCCCAAAAATGGCTTAAGTACGTCATTCATCAAACGCATGAAAGTACTCGGTGCATTTGTATGGACGAATGGCATAACGGTCCATTCATACAGCCCGTGTTTAGTTTTGAAGGCCGTCTTCTACTCATCTCCTTCTCGCATCCGGATTTGGTGATAACCACTTCGTAGGTCAACTTTTGAAAAGATCACGGATCCGTGCAATTCGTGCAACATGTCATCAAGTCTTGGAATCGGAAATCTATACTTGATGGTTATATTATTCACAGCTTGACTGTCAATATACATTCGCCAAGATCCGTCTTTCTTAGGAACCAGTAATACCGGAACCGCACAAGGACTTAGGCTTTCTCGAACATACCCGCGGTTCATTAGTTCTTCGATTTGGTTTTGTAATTCCTTCGTCTCCTCAGGATTACATCTATAAGCAGCCTTGTTAGGGAGCAACGCACCCGGTATGAGGTCGATCTGATGTTCAATCCCACGAATAGGTGGCAAACCCGACGGTAATTCTTCGGGAAAAACATCCGCAAATTCGTGCAATAAGGCATCCATCCTTTCGTCGTTCCGCACAACCATGTTACCATTCTGTGTCTCTTTCAGAATCAACAAGTACACGCACTCGCCATCATTAATAGCATGTTCCACATCTCGTTCGCTAGCAAACATGGCCAATTTTGGTTTTTCACTCCGACTAGAACTCATAGAGTGAATAGCTTGAGGTGACATTAGTTTAAGCACAATCTTTTTGCCCTTATCACGTAACTCGTACTCATTGCTTCTTCCTCGGTGTAAAACGTCCCTATCAAACATCCATGGCCTTCCCAAAATTACATGGCATGCATCCATCGGGAGTACATCACATAATATGTTGTCTTCATATGAACCCATGTTTAGTCCAATCCTCACTTGTTTAGTCACCCTTATTTTGCTCCCATCATCGAGCCAATGCAAAATGTGAGGTTTCGGGTGAGCCGTAGTGGTCAGGCCGAGTTTATCACCATCTTGCTGAAAGCTATGTTGGTGCAACTCCCTCTATCAACGATCAAACTACACCATTTATTTCCGATTTGACACTTTGTGTGAAATATTTGATCCCGCTGTTCCGAATCATTCGAAACAGCTTTGGCTTGTAGAGTACGTAGAACTAAAGCCGTGTCATAGTTTGGAGCATCGTAAGTCTCACATTCTTCTCCTTCTTCGTCCTTCATGCTGAAATCAAATACATCACCCAGTCTCTCCTTTTCGTCCTCGACCAACAATTCGTCTCGGATCGTGACAGCTTCTCTTAGTGTTACCACTCGTTTGTTTGTACAAGCATTTTGATAATGTCCGAACATTTGACATTTGAAACATCTTACTTTAGCCAAACTCATCTCCTTCGGTACATAGGGGCCCTTCGGAATCGCAATAGGGACCGGAATCGGTACAGTTGCCTTAGTACTTGAAATAGAACCGACACTTGGGTTTCCAAATTTGGCTGGAAACTCGGGTTTATACAACTTCATCCTGTTTTGAGCTTCCAACTTCACACATAGCCCACATAATGTATTGAAGTCCTCGTATGGATATAATTCCACCGAGTTAGCTATGCTTCGGTTTAAGCTACGCAAGAATCGCGACATCTTCTGCTCCTCATTCTCCTCTATCTCTCCCATTAAGGTTAGATTCTAAAACTCCTCAATGTATTCACTGACACTCAACTTTCCATGAACGGATCTTTTTTTTCCCCGCACGAGCTTTTCGTGTTTTCACTCCTTCGTACCAAAGTGAAGCGCCTTTTCCCAACTTGAGAATTGCATACTTGCACCGTTTCTCATCTTCGAGGTCTTTAAACTTGAACATGCGGTCAATTTTACGTTCCCATTCCAGGTAAACTTCAGGGTCTGTTCCGCCAATGAACTCCAGAAGCTCGTTCACCTTGAAATCTTCGACATGGCGTGAGGGTCATTCATAGTCACCACGCCTAAGTTGCCAACGCTGGTCGCGTTGTTCTGGTACGTCACGCAATGCGTCGTGAAGTTTTTCCAAGAAATCAGCGTCATTGAGATCCACAATGCCAAAGATCAAGAACTTGGACTCCGATGCCACTTATGATGCGATTTCTCTATTGGTACAGCGGAAGGCTATTTTGACGAGCGGAAGCGAACATCAAGAAACTATCAGGAACTGATAACAATAGTTCGCTACAGCAATAACACTGGCTAGCGGTATGCGCTCGCGACAGGAAATGATGACAGCAGCTCGATACATCAACAAGACAGGAACTTGCCGAATGGAAGTGACTTGAAACAGGCAACCTCCAAACAGCGGCACTCGAAATAGCAAGTTTCGGTCGGATGCTAATTGAAAACAGGAAACAAGTTCGAACAATCGAACAACACTTAATGCGAAATCTCGAACAAATACAACCCTGTATCGAAAACAAGAAGAAAATCGAAACAGGACAGGAAACAGTTGTTTTATCGAACTAGACCTATAATTTGATAAAGCGATTTCTTCTCAAGACCTATTGAGAATCAATCAGATTAAGATTTGAAAACGCATCGAATAATAATCAAAGTTTTTAAGGAAACTCATCCAACACTTAAACAATACACAAGGTATGTTGTTCTATCAGTCAAAATCAATCTCCTTCATTACAACTCCATCGCCACTATTTATAGGCAAAAGTAGCCTGACAAGATAATCTAAACTATTACAAGATGGACTTAAAATAAGGAAAATAAAATACAAGATTCCATACGTCACTTGCCAACAAGAGTAAAAGCTGGGTTTTGTCTCCAAGGTGATAGTCGCCTTTCACAAAGCATGCTGCCGAGAATCCTGCTGTCTTTTATAATAAAGAAAATACTGAAATTCTTTTATTGCCTTGCTTTTGCCACTTGGACCCCTTCCCCCAAGATGCAAGTTGCCTTTTGTTTAAGTCACTCCAATTCCGGTTATTAAGGTAACTCCATTTCTCTTATTCGTTTTCTCGCCTAAGTATATTGGAGTATGGTCGAGGTGTTTTACGTCAATCCTTACTTCGTCTTCTTCGCTTGGAGTAGTCGGCTTCGTATCATAAAATACAAAACAATATAATTGATTTCTCCAAGAAATAATTATATCTATGAACTAAATCAATCACCCAGTAATTTATTTAATTCATTAGGCCGAAATTAATTTATCCAATAAATTAATTTAGACATCCAATGTCCCATAATTAATTAGACATCAAATGTCCAATAAATTAGATATCCAATATCTAATATGATAAAAGAGAGATTAAGCTTGATTTATTCCGTCGTCTATCCTAATGCGCAACTTGGTAGGTCCGTCTCAGTTAGCAATGGGAGGAACCAAAGAGTGATAGAACCACAAAGCCAGTCCCGCGACCTATACTATAACCTAACTGAGAACGAATGATTGGGATAATTCATAAACCTTTCTGTCGTGAATACCAGTATACGTATAAACCCTTCTTTCAAATGTCCCTATCAAGTTATAGGGTCACGGTCAGTCAAACCCTATATGTACTTGACGCTATGCATGATTTAATGAAAACCAAGATCATTGAGCTCTCGTGTGTCCAATACAACTAGCTCCAATGCTTTGGCCAAAGACTTATGATCTCATTTGCCAATAACCGCATAGGACATATGCTTGTTCACTTGCAGGAGAAAGAATCATATCTTGGTATTCAGTAGGACCTCGAGGTTGACCCCCACCTTCTGGTTTTCTGGGTCGAACTACTCTAATGAAAATCTTAACGTCACAAGCACATCCCTACTAAATCCTCAAGTCGAAGGTCCACGAACACCTATCACAACCTTACAATTCCGTCATTGACTGGCCCGAAGTGAAATCCGTGTCATGAATCGAGGGTGAGTCGGTTCGAGTATATTAATCTCATTAGCATACCTATAACATGTACTCCCACTAACCATTAGTGATCAACAGGCACTCTTCAAGTCAAAGAACACGTCATACAAGTCTTCACATAAACATAACGCCCAGTCAAGTTTCATCGACTTGCCAACGATTAAGGGTGCGTTCTGTTTGTATTTTATTTTGTATTTTCATTTTGAAAAATGTTTTGTATTTTTCTGTTTTTGTTTTTGTTTTCAAAATTGCTGAAAACGCGTTCTGTTAAATTTATTTTGCAAAATATTTTTTTTTTGTAATGTTAATATTAAATTCATAAATCTTTATTTTAGACTTAGTTTCAAATTAGGATAATTCAAAAAAATAAAAAACATTTTGAGCATTTTGAAGATTTTTTGTTGAAATACACACAAAACGCTCAAAACGAGGTTTTGGGCATTTTGCGTTTTGTGTACAAATATTTTTTTTATTTTCCAAAATGCATTTTCGAAAATGATAAAAAGAACACGTTTTTAGTATTTTCGAAAATAAAAACAGAAAATGACCTCAAAACAGCAAAAGGAACAGGGCCAAAGTATTTGAGCCATAAACCTTTCCAGTGCCGATCCCATTATCTAATAAGGAGTGGAATGTTTTGCTCTCAAATACACGGACTAGTTTATATATATATATATATATATATATATATATATTTACGAGTCAGGAATGCCAGTGCCTACCAGTAAATAAAGAAACATGCAATTACCTTCTAATAATGTTTTACATAATAACAAGTACGATGCCCTCATTCTAACATCCTCTGAGTGGCATTCAAGGGCATACTCCTAACAGTTTGTACGAGAAGTGAACAAAGTTAGCTGAAATTAGGGGACAGCTCGGTTCGGTTTGGTACAGTTTCTAGCTAAAACCGATACTGAACCGTATCTTATCGGTATCTAGCATTTGAGTACCGAAATAATTCGGTTTTTAATCGGCTCGGTGTGATCGGTTTCGGTGTCGGTTCGGTAGCGGTTCGGTGTCAATGGGCTGATTAAATGGGCCACTTAAGTTGGGCTTGCACCAGGCCCAAATTGAACTACTTGGGCTAAATCAGACAATTGTAAGTTCAAATAGAAGGATTTATACATAATTAATCCACTTCAAAGCTTGAATAAAAATAAAATCTACTTCAATAACATGATAATAACTAAGGGTTCAAAAAGTCCAATATCAGATTAAACAAAAGTCTTGAATTTCCTCCTCAGCGCAGGTCCATCAATTCATAACAACCTGCACAAAGAAAAAACAAAGTCTGCAGAATAGTCATCTGTTTTATCAGTTCGGTTCGGTTTTTAAAGTCGCGATCCATATCTAAAACCGAAATCGAACCGCATAATTCGGTTTTCAAAATTTTAAGAACCGTACCATACCAATATCTTATTGGTTCGGTTTTTCGGTTTCGGTTTTTTTGGTATTTTCGGTATTATCGGTTTTTGTCGGTTTTTCTGCTCACCCCTAGCTGAAATGAAGAGGAGAAGAAATTCAAGTAGAAACTAGCTTATGGAACCCAGATCAGTTGGATCTTGGAGTTCCTCGGGAAGGCAAAAGGAGCTACAAACACCTTCCACGGAAGCAAAAGACTTGGTCACCTGGACCAGGAAACTTTGAATAACTTGGGGGGTCAGAGGAAAGCATCCAAGATTTTGAGGGAGATGACAAGTGGAACTTCTCCCCACAGAGCACCTTCGAACTCAGACGAAGTTCGCTCGGATGCAGCCAACCAAAACCCCTCTGAGATACCTACAGAGGAGATAACCTCAACCCCTTCTGCAACTGAAAAGTTATCTGTAGCTGAGAAGTCACCTGCAGTTGAGCAGTTGCCTGCAGACGACTCCGACAGCAACAACCTCCCTATGTGAAATCTATTGACGAGGGATTTTACCTGCAACAGAGGAGGTTGTCCATATCACATCATCTCCATATAAGTCCCCCAAGAGGCAGAGAGGTTTGGTGGACCACCCATTAGAAGGCGAAGAAGGAGTGCAGAGATCACCTGCAAATGCACCAATCGAAGAATCCTAAGCTCAGATGCAGCTCATTATATCACCTGCACCTACTCCTGCTGAAGATCAGCCAGTTCAGCCAGATCAGACAGAGCTGATGGCTGAAGTAATTCCACTCCTGACTCTTCCAACCATGACAGAGGAAGAAGAGGCAGAGGAGACAATTCCAATACCTGCTGCAGACTACACTTTCAACCTGAGGATGATCAATCCCTTAGGACTTACCACAGCTCAACTTTAGTTGGTAAGAAAGGAAGTTTTAAATTATTCCTGCATTAACATGTATGAGGATTGGAGAGAATTTAAAATGTATTCCTTCTCTCAACTTAAAGAATTTGTGGAGTGAAGTACCTGGGAACATCCTATTGCTATGGAACAGCTTGTTATGTACTTTTGTCAACAGACTGATGTACAGATCTTACTTCAGGAGAATTGGTTCATCTCCCACTTAAAACAAAATATGGACCAATTCATCCTTTAAGTAATGAAAGATGTACTGCAGAGGAAAGTTTTTGAAGGTCATGATAAAGGAAGGAAGGAGGAAGGAGACATGAGAGAAAATAAAATCACTACCATTGTTGAACCATTGTTGAAATTGAACAAGAAGTAGTTGAAAAGGAGAAGCATGAAGAAAATGCAGAAGTTGAAAATATTGTAGAAGAGGTAGAAGTTGAAAAAGAGGCCGAAGTTGAAAAAGTACGTGAAGTAGTTGAAAATGAAAAAGAAGAAGAAAGAGTAGTTGAAAAAGAAAAAATTAATGGAGTTGAAAAAGAAAATGAAGATGATAAGGAAAAAGAAGAGGAAGAGAAGGAAAAAGAAGAAGAAAAAGAAGAAAAAGAGAAAGAAAAAGATGAAGAAAAGAAAAATGAGGAAAGAAGGGATGCTGAGGGTGATGCACCTGATCAAGCATCTAGATCCCATCAGTCCACAGAGGAGGATAAGTCAGGCACCCCTGATCAGACCCCATCAAATTAGGAAGAAGCTGATAGAAGCTTACCATCAAAAAAGTCAACTGCACAAGATGACTTAGGTGAAAATGCTCCTCAGATAGCACCTCAAGTCCAACTCTCACCTGCACTGACCTGATTAGAAGACTTGTAGAAGAAACAGTTGCCAAGCTTCTAGCAACTGAAGTGAAACCTGACTTGTAGTACCTCAATGCCAAGATGGACACCTTGCATCAACAAAGTTGAAGCCGTATGAGATAGAATTATCCTACTCAAGGAGGGCGACTTTTTCCCCCTATTTCTCGGCCGATTCTCTTCTTCTGTCCTTAATCTTGTGATTTTTTCCAGAGATTTTGTTTTTACGTTTGTGGTTCGGATTTTGATTATCTTCCTAATAATATTTTTAGGTGAATTTATGCTTAAGATTTGTCCTGCGCGATTTGAGTTTGACGGAGTTCTCTGGGTTGCGAATTGAGGTCTGACGGGTCGCTGTTGGTGTTCTTCTCGCGTTCGTGTTTCGATTTCGATCTGTGGGTCGGCTCTGTCGCGAGTGTCTTGCGATTCGCAGTCGCGATTCCTGTGCGATTTGTTGGAGTTCGTCTCTCCTCGATTTGGTGCGCGGTTTGGGTGCGTTCTTGTATGACGTCGTCCTCCTCGTGTGGGTTATCGCCGGTTTCCTCCCCGGTTGCGGCGACCGGTCTTCCTGGGAAACCTTTTGACATGCTCGGTTTTGCTGATTTGGGGGCAAGGGTCCTGAGTAAATCCGATATGGAGCTGCTCAAAAACAAAATCGATGGGATTTTCCTTCCCCAGCTGCCGTCGACGGAGAACTTAGCTTGGGTATGATGTCGGAATCTCTCCTGGGCCTGAAGGCGGGTGTTGGGCCATTTCGGAAGCCCAGACGTCTTCTGGCCCTGTTCGTGGCTCTCCCATAGGCCCTATTTCTGACCCGGGTATTCCTCCCGTGATCCCCTCTTCCTGCTCTGTTCAGCCTCATTCTGTGGGTATTTCTGCTAATTATTTGGGCAGTGGAATTGGTGAGGTTTCTGGTGTTTTTTATGGTTCAAGTTGTAATATGGTTAATCTGGGAATTTCTTGTAATAATAGTGTTCCTTCTGGGATTAATGGAAATGCCAAGATTAATAATGTGGCTGTTCTGCCTTGTAATATTGATGTTAATTCTAGTGTTACAGGACAATCTATGACTATGAATTTTGGTTCAATTTCTACTCCTTTATCTTTGGACAATACGGTTCCTGCTGGAATTAATGATACTATATTTGGTAAGAAAAGGGGACTTCGGTATGTGAAACCTGAAATTCAAAATGGCGAGTTTATTGTGAAACTGGATGTTAGTGTTGGCTTTGAAGGTGCTAAGAGGTGGCAATACACCTGATACGAATTACGTATGAAAATGGACATAAATTCGCATGTAAGTGCAGCGGAAATATTTTTATCCTTACAACACTCGAATATGTGTAACGCTCGTTAGAAAACAACCGAAAGTAGGGCAATTCGGTTTACGTAAACAAGAACAATATGAAAGTGATTTATCAAACTAGACCTATAGTTTGATAAGGCAATCTTTCCTCAAGACCTATTGAGAATCGATTAAATTACAACTCGAAGACGCGTCAAATTATAACCAAGGTTTTGCTGAAAATCATTCAACAAGAAGTAATACAAAGTGTATTTCGTTTTTTAACATTCAAGATGCCTTTGAAAGGTTGAAGATGAGGCTTATAAATAACCATTACAAGATCAAACAAGATCAAACTAAAAATCAAGCAAATATTAAACTAATCTATCAACACTTTGACAAAGAAAAGAAAACAACAACATGGTTGGCTTCTTCCTTGCATTTCGGCCGTGGGGTAGCTTCAAATGAGGAGACAAAATCTTTCCCATGTGATATCTTTTTGTAAGACTTTGACAAGGATTGAAAATGGAAGCACTTCTTGCCATCTTCTTCCTTCTTGTTCGGCCGAGTTAGGTGGTGAGGAGTGAGCCAAATCTCCTTATCTTTGATTATCTTGTGGTGGACCTAAAAAATGAAAAGTAATCTTGAAAGTAGAGGGGAAAAAGATCCCCATGGATATCCAAACACAATCGGCCGAAATCTCCTCCTAATGTGGCCAATTTTGTATGCATGAACATGCATACGTGCATGTTTGATACGTCTAAGTTATCCCGGTTTCGATTATTAAGATTGTTCCCATTTCCGCATTTATTTTCTCACCGAAGTACGTAGGTGCATGTGCATGCAACGTGGTATCGTCACTTGCGTCAATCTTTACTTCGTTTGGAGGTGTCAATATCGTATAATCTCCTCCCCCTTTGAAAGGAATTGACCTCAATTCAGTGATTCCCTCGTCGTTAAGGTAAGAAGATAGATCTCGCACGTTAAAAGTGGCGTGTACTCCATAATCGCCCGGAAGTTCTACTTTATATGCATTGTCGTTCACATTACCCACGATTTTGTAAGGTCCCTCGGCCCTCGGCATAAGTTTGTTCTTGCGTTTACTAGGAAATCTCTCTTTTCTTAAGTGTACCCAAACCAAGTCGCCTACTTCGAATAGTCTCGGTTTTCTGTGATTGTTGGATTTCCGTTTGTATGAGTCATTCACCTATTTGATTCGATCATGTATTTGTCCGTGTAACTTGATCATCGATTTAAGTTTATATTCCGCATCTTTGTGTACCAACTCGTCCTTTAGCAATGGAATCAAGTCTAAGGGTATATAAGGATTTAACCCGTAAATGACTTCAAAGGGAGAATGTGCCGTAGCATGTGTAGGGGATCGGTTATAGGCAAATTCCGCATGAGCAAGTTTCATGTCCTAATCCTTTTGCGTTTTATTCACAAGTCCTCGCAACAACGTTCCTAGCGTTCCATTTGTGACTTCAGTTTGACCATCGGTTTGAGGATGGTGCGAAGTGCTAAACAAGAGCTTTGTTCCTACCTTCCTCCATAATGTATTCCAAAAATAGCTAAGGAATTTCGAATCCCGATCCGAAACAATAGTCTTTGGAACTCCATGTAACCGAACCACCTCTCGGAAGTATAAATCAGCCACGTTACTTGCGTAGTCGGTTTTGTGGCAAGCCACGAAATGAGCCATTTTTGAGAAACGATCAACAACCACCATAATAGCATCTTTAGCTCGTTGAGTACGGGGTAAAGCGACGATAAAATCCATTTATACATCTTTCCACAGTCTTTCTGGAACCGATAGAGGCATATACAATCCCGGTTTGAACGAACTCTTTGCGATGTGACATGTCACGCATTTACTTAACACGTTGTAAACGTCTTTTAGCATTTTTGGCCAAAAGAAATGTTCTTTGAGTATCTCCAATGTCTTAGCCGTGCCAAAGTGACCTGCTAAGCCTCCTCCGTGAGCCTCCCGAATCAATAATTCCCGAACCGTCTGTTTTGGAACACATAGTCTATTTCCTTTAAATAGGAAATCATCTTGTAACATGAACTCCCCGAACGGACCAGATTTGCAACGAGTAAAAACTTCTCCAAAATCCACATCATTTTCATAATACTCCTTCAACATTTCGAAACCAAATAACCCAACCTCCAGAGTAGAAAGTAAGGCATACCTCCTAGATAACGCATCCGCAATGACATTGCTTTTACCGTCTTTGTACTTGGATGAAAAGTGAAATGATTGTAGGAATTCCATCCACTTGGCATGCCTCGGACTCAGTTTGTGTTGTCCGTTAATGTATTTCCAAGATTCGTGGTCCGAGTGTAGAATAAAATGTTTCGGCCGAAGATAATGACTCCAATGATCAAGGGCCCTTACGATAGCATAGAATTCTTTATCGTAAGTACAATAATTCAACCGAGCACCATTCAATTTCTCCGAAAAGTAAGCGATAGGGCGTTTACCTTGAATAAGAACTGCTCCAATTCCAACTCCACTAGCATCACATTCAACTTCGAATGGTTGAGTAAAATCGGGTAGTGTTAGGATCGGTGCTTCGCATAATTTGGCTTTTAACTTTTCGAATGCTCCTTGGGCAGCCCCGTTCCATACAAATGGTCCCTTTTTTAAACACTCCGTTATCGGACTTGAAATGGTGCTAAAGTCTCGAATAAACCTCCGATAAAAAGAAGCAAGTCCGTGAAATGACCTCACTTCCGTCACGGTCGTAGGGGTCGGCCAAGACTTAATTGCTTCGATTTTTGTTTGATCAACCGCCACTCTGTCCTTCGAAACGACATAGCCAAGAAAGACTATACTTTCGACTAGGAATGAACACTTCTCTTTTTTTCCATATAGTTTTCGGTCCCTCAAAGTTTCGAAGATTTGCCTTAAGTGCCCGAAATGTTCTTGTAGTGATTGACTATGGATTAGGATGTCATCCAGATATACAACCACGAACTTATCCAGAAATAGTTTAAGCACTTCGTTCATCAACCTCATGAAGGTAATAGGTGCATTTGTAAGACCGAACGGCATAACGGTCCATTCATATAATCCATTTTTCGTATTGAAAGCCATCTTCCACTCGTCACCTTCTCGCATTCGAATTTGATGATATCTGCTTCGTAAATCAACCTTTGAAAAGACCACCGAACCATGTAGTTCGTCTAACATATCATCAAGTCTCGGGATAGGGAACCGATACTTGATGGTGATATTGTTCACGGCCCAACTATCCACACACATTCGCCAAGAACCATCTTTCTTAGGTACAAGTAAGACCGGAACCGCACACGGACTCAAACTCTCCCGGACATATCCGCGGTCCAAAAGTTCTTCGACTTGTCTTTGTAACTCCTTCGTCTCCTCGGGATTACATCTATAAGCAGCTTTATTAGGAAGTGGTGCTCCTGGTATAAGATCGATTTGGTGTTCGATACCACGAATAGGTGGTAAACCCGATGGTAATTCTTCGGGAAAGACATCCTCAAATTCGTGTAATAACACATCTATCTCTCCTCCGTTTTGTACTCCCATGTTCTTGTCCCGAGTATCTTTAAACATCACCAAATATACTCACTCCCCGTCATTAATGGCATGTTCCATTTCCCTTTCGCTAGCAAGCATAGTGAGTTTCGGTTTCTCCACTCGACTAGAACTCATTGAATGGATAGCTTGCGGGGACATTGGTTTGAGTACAATCTTCTTTCCTTTGTCTCGTAATTCATATTCATTACTCCGATCTCGATGTAAAACATCTCGG
This sequence comes from Orobanche coerulescens, assembly GCA_033398695.1. Lineage (NCBI taxonomy): Eukaryota > Viridiplantae > Streptophyta > Magnoliopsida > Lamiales > Orobanchaceae > Orobanche > Orobanche coerulescens. Next base: position 98,258,949 of record CM065811.1, on the reverse strand, counting down.
TCGAACATCCATGGTCGTCCCAAAAGTACGTGGCATGCATCCATCGGGAGTACGTCACATAACACATCATCTCCGTATGGTCCCATAGTTAAGTTGACCCGTACTTGTCTTGACACCTTCACTTTACTTCCGTCATCGAGCCAATGTAGAGCATACGGTCTCGGGTGAGCCATAGTAGTTACACCGAGTTTGGTAACCATATCATTTGAAGCTACATTCGTGCAACTCCCTCCGTCTATTATCAACTACACCACTTTTCTCCGACTCGGCATTTGGAATGAAAGATTTGGTCTCTTTGCTCCGTATCACTTGGAATGATTTTGGTATGTAGAACTCGAAGCACTAAAGCAGTATCATATTCTGGAGCATCATAAGTCTCGCATTCCTCGTTCTCTTCCTCGGCCTCCGTGTTAAATACGTCACCAAGTCCTTCCTTCTCGTCCTCGACTAAAAGTTCGTCTCGGACCGCAAGAGCTTCTCTTAACGTGACCACCCGTTTATTTGGAGATGCATTTTGATAGTGACCAAAGCCTTGACATTTAAAGCATCGTACTTTAGTCAAGCTCGTTTCTTTGGACACGTGAGGAACCTTCGGGGCTGGCGTAGGGACTTGAAAAGGTACAGTAGGTTTCATAGTCGAACTTGAGCCGGCACTTGCATTTCTGAATTTGTATGGGAATTTGGGTTTGGCAAACTTCAACTTGTTTTGAGCTTCTATTTTTATGCATAGTCCGCATAAAGTGTCAAAATCTCCGCAGAGGTATAATTCCACCGTATTTGCAATGTTTCGGTTTAGGCCACGTAAGAAACGTGACATTCTTTGTTCTTCATTTTCTTCGAGTTCTCCCATTAAGGCCAAGCCTTCAAATTCTTCAATGTATTCTCCCACACTTAGTTTCCCTTGCACGAACTCGGCAATTTTTCGGTACAAGGTTAACCGATGTGAAGTCGGGACATACCTTTTACGTAGTTTTTTCTTCAAATAATCCCAAGAACGGATCTTCTCCTTTCCCGCACGAGCTCGTTGTGTTTTCACACCCTCGAACCATAGGGAAGCGCCCTTCCCTAACTTGAGAATCGCATATTTGCAACGTTTCTCATCGTTAAGGTTTTTGAAGTCAAACATACGTTCAATCTTCCTCTCCCACTCCAAGTAGACTTCGGGATTGGTACCTCCGACAAATTCCGGAAGTTCATTTACTTTAAATTCATCTACATGACGCGGTGAATGTGCATCATATCCTCCTCTTCTAGTTTGAAAACGTGGCTCTTGTAAGTTGTGTAGTACCTCACGGAGTTTCTCTATGAAATCTTCGGAAAAATCCATGATAAGATAGCTTTTAACAAGAAAATCGCCAAGAGAATTTCGACAAGGAAATAACCTTGGGCTCCGATGCCACTAATGATAAGAATTACGTATGAAAATGGACGTAAATTCGCATGTAATTGCAGCGGAAATATTTTTATCCTTACAACACTCGAATATGTGTAACGCTCGTTAGAAAACAACCGAAAGTAGGGCAATTCGGTTTACGTAAACAAAAACAATATGAAAGTGATTTATCAAACTAGACCTATAGTTTGATAAGGCAATCTTTCCTCAAGACCTATTGAGAATCGATTAAATTACAACTCGAAGACGCGTCGAATTATAACCAACGTTTGCTAAAAATCATTCAACAAGAAGTAATACAAAGTGTATTTCGTTTTTTAACATTCAAGATGCCTTTGAAAGGTTGAAGATGAGGCTTATAAATAGCCATTACAAGATCAAACTAAAAATCAAGCAAATATTAAACTAATCTATCAAGACTTTGACAAAGGAAAGAAAACAACAACATGCTTGGTTTCTTCCTTGCATTTCGGCCGTGGGGTAGCTTCAAAGGAGGAGACAAAATATTTCCCATATGATATCTTTTTGTAAGACTTTGACAAGGATTGAAAATGGAAGCACTTCTTGGCATCTTCTTCCTTCTTGTTCGGCGGAGTTAGGTGGTGAGGAGTGAGCCAAATCTCCTTATCTTTGATTATCTTGTGGTGGACCTAAAAAATGAAAAGTAATCTTGAAAGTAGAGGGGACAAAGATCCCCATGGATATCCAAACACAATCGGCCGAAATCTCCTCCTAATGTGGCCGATTTTGTATGCATGAACATACATACGTATGCATGTTTGATACGTCTAAGTTATCCCGGTTCCGATTATTAAGATCGTTCCCATTTCCGCATTTATTTTCTCACCGAAGTACGTAGGTACATGTGCATGCAACATGGTATCGTTACTTGCGTCAATCTTTACTTCGTTTGGAGGTTTCAATATCGTATCAACACCTTAGTTGGTTATTTTTTGGGTAAAGCCCCTTCTTTCAATTTGATCAAGAATTACTTTCTCTCTGCGTGGAAGGGTCTTAAGGAGGTGTTCTCCTCTGGGGGGGGGGGGATATTATTTCTTTAAGTTTGAAAGTGAGCAAGGTTTGTCTGTGGCGTTAGAGGGAGGGCCTTGGTTGATTCAGGGCCAGTCCATTCTCCTTACCCGGTGGATGCTTGGTATGTCTCTTCTGAAGGTTCAGCCTAAACATGTCCCTATAGGGGTGAAACTTCGTAATGTCCCTCTCGAGTATTGGACTGACAAGGGGCTCAATATTACTGCTAGTGCTATAGGGGAGCCACTTTTTGCTGATGTGTTCACCAGGAACTGTCTGAAAGTGGATTATGTCCGAGTTTGCATCATGCTAGACACTAATACTAGCCCGATTCGCTCGTTTCTCATGGTTCTCCTGTCTGATGGTGATTGTCCTTGTGTTAGGAGGGTCCATGTTGAGTATGAATGGTTACCACATCGGTGTGGTGTTTGTAGAGTATTCAGGCATCGTGATCAGGTTTGTCCGACCATTTCTAAGCCTTTGGTTCAGAAGCAGGTCAAGCAGGCTCGTATTTATGTGTCTAAGCCTGCTCCCTCAGGTGCTCGTGGTCCGGGGTCTTCGTTGGGACCTATTCCGGATGGGGGGATCGCTCAGGCTGAGGTAGGTCCCGTAGCCAGATCCGGGTGCCCATGTGTGGAGTTAGCTGGGGGCACTCGAGGTCATTCTGCTGCATCGGGTCCGTTCAGTAGCCTCTCTACTTTCTCCTTGGTTTCTACCAGCTCTCCTATCGTGTCTCCGAGGAGGGCTGGTCCTGGTGGGTGTGAGCCGTCTCACAACATGTTTGCGGCTCTTTCTGGTATGGCCGATGATTTTGAGGCTGAGATTTCTGAGTTTGTCAGCATGTCGCTCTGTTCTAGTTCTTCTCCTTTGGGCCTTAATATTGACGCAGCCCGGATCGATGGCGTTAAATGATCCCTATTGCTGTGTGGAATGTTCATGGACTTAACCGGACTGAACATCATATCTCGGTCTGGGAGGTAATTAGTTCGTTTAATCTTTGTTGTATTGCTCTACTCGAAACGCGTGTCTCGGTTGGTAACTATGGTCGTGTTTCTTCATTTATTTCTGGCTCTTGGCAGTGGTTCTCTGATTACGTTAGTGGGCCTGGGAAGAGGATCTGGATTGGGTGGGACCCTGGTTCTGCGTCTGTGGATATTATTGCTATTGAGTCGCAGTTTATTCATTGTCATATTATTCTGTTGCTCGACTCGTCCTGTCTTCTGGTTACCTTTGCCTATGGTTCTAATGATCTTATTGAGAGGCGGCTGTTGTGGCAGTATCTCACTGATTTCTCGGTTTTACATGCTGCTGAGCCTTGGGTTATTATGGGTGATTTAATTCTGTTCTGGACACTTGTGAGATTTTGGGAGGTGAAGCTCCTCATTCTAACGATGAGCCGCCCCTGGTGGAGTTCAGGGAGCTTTGCAGGCGTGCGGATATTGAGACCCTTCCGATGGTAGGCTCTTGGTTCTCCTGGCATAACAAGAGACCGTCTCCAAGATCTTTATGGAAACGTCTTGATAGGGTGTTGGGTAACCCACAGTGGTTTATTGATCACGCTGATCGTACTTACTCTTGAGATCTGCCGCGGACCTCTGATCATAGCCCCCTTATTCTGGGTCTTGATAGTTTGCCTCACTACAGAGGTAAAATGTTCAGATTTGATAATTTCCTGGATGACTCTGACGATTTCCTCCCGGCGGTTTGGGACACTTGGCGTCATCATATTGTGGGCCCCCCATTTTATGTGATTTGTCGTAAGTTGGACACCCTTAAACCCGTTTTTCGCGCCATGAGGAAGAGGAAAGAGGATTTGGCATTGAATGTTGCAGCTGCTACTTCGTTCCTCTCTTCTTCTCAAAGTCTCCTCAGGGACTATCCCATGGACGACTCGATTTTATTGTTGGAGAGATGCTGTCGGTGGCTTTTCTCAGTTGCCGTGGCTCAGAAACAGTCTTCGCTCAGGCAGCGGGCCAAGTTGGCTTGGCTTAAGGATGGGGACCAGTGTACTGCCTTTTTCTTCCGGCGGATTGCTTCTAGGCGAGTCAGATCTCGTATCTATAGACTTAATACGGAGGATGGTACTGAGTTGACTGACCCTGCTCTTATTAAGAATGAGGTTGTTAGGTTCTCTGACAGACTGTTGGGTTACTCAAATCGGATTATGCCTTTATCCTTCAGTCAGGTTAGGCCTTTTATTTCGGCTTCTATTTCGCCTGATGTTGCGGTGCACATGGTGAGACCTGTTACTGCTGATGAGGTTCGTTTTGTGTTCTTCGAGTTTGATAAGGACAAGGCCCCGGGCCCTGATGGTTTTAATGCTGCTTTTTACCGGCGGGCTTGGCCGATTGTGGGGGGTGAGATTTCGTTTGCGATTATGCATTTCTTTACTACGGGAAAGTTTGTCAGGCATATCAATTCTACGATCATTTCTCTTGTTCCGAAAGTAGCCTTATCTAGGAGCATGTCGGATTTTAGACTGATCTCTTGCTGCAACTTATTATATAAGGCTATTTCGAAAATTATTGTTCACCGCATGCATGATAGCTTGGATGCCTTGATTGACCCGGCTCAGACTGCTTTTATTCCTGGGACAAGGATTAGTGATAATATCCTTCTTGCTCAGGAACTTCTTCATGGTTATGGGCAGAGGGGGATGCCTAGACGGTATGTGTTTAAAGTTGACCATATGAAAGCTTATGATACTTTTGAGTGGGATTTTGTGCTGATTGCTCTACAGTGTATGGGTTTCCATCAGTCGTTCATCGCCTGGATCTTTAGAGGTCATAGGGGGCTTCGGCAGGGAGATCCCATCTCTCCTTATCTCTTTGTTATTGTTATGGAGGTGCTTCATGGTATTATTACTCGTGAGATTGCTCAGACCCCGGGGTTCCGGTACCACTGGAAGTGTGAGGCTACTCGTACTTTCATGCTCGCCTTTGCAGATGATCTCCTTCTTTTCTGTAATCCAGATGTGTTCTCTATTGGTGTTATTAAGAGGAGTATTGATATCTTTGATTTTCTTTCGGGGTTGCGCGCTAACCTTGGGAAGAGTAATTATTTTCTCTCGGCGAGTGCTTTAGAGCAGGGGACTCAGGTTGAGCAGTTACTAGGGTTTCAGATGGGCCAGCTCCCTGTGAGGTATTTCTGGGTCCCTTTATCTTCATCAAAGCTCACGGTGGCTCAGTGCTCTCCTTTGTTTGACAGGATTGATGGTTGGCTGAGTGACTGGGCTTGTAGTTCTCTGTCCATGGCCGGTCATTGTCAGCTTATTCGGTCTGTGTTATCTGCTCTTCACATTTATTGGGCCTGTATTTTTATCCTGCCTAAGGGCGTGGTTGCCCTCATTGAGAAGCGTTTAAGGCATTTTCTTTGGAAAGGTTCTCGTGACTCTGGGCATGGTAAAATGGCTTGGTCTAAGGTTTGCTTGCCTGTAGTGTGTGCTGGCCTTGGTATTACTCCGCTGAGGGTTCAGAACCAGGCCCTTATGACCCGCCATATTTGGGCTCTCCTGGGTGGGTCTTCTCGTTCTGTTTGGGTTAGCTGGGTTCGTTCGTATAGAGTTCAGCAGTATTCTTTTTGGGATATTCCTATCTCTGTTGCGTCTTCTTGGTATTGGAAACAGTTGCTAAAGTTGCGTCCTCTTGTCATGGGAGCGTTTCAGTATTCTGTTGGTGATGGCTCTTCCTTCCGTTTATGGTCAGATCCTTGGCACCCTATGGGTTTGATTAGGCATTCTCTGCCTAAAGTGCCTCTTTGGATTGGCATTGATGTGCATGCCCGTCTTGGCTCTGTTATTTCTGATGGTCATTGGGTTTGGCCGGTGGTAGATCATTCTGAGTTTCAGCAGGTTGTTTCTGCACTCCCTCCTATAAATGGAGACAGGATCGCATCTCATGGAGACCGCATAGCTCAGGTTCCTATTCTTCCTCGTCCGCTCTTCGGTTCCTTAGAGCGTATTCTCCTTCTGTTCTGCGGGCCCCTCTCCTTCTTGGCCCCGGGAAAATTCCTAGGCACTCTTTCATATTATGGTTGGCTATTCAGGAGCGTCTTTCGACTATGGATAAGCCTTGGATGCAGAATGAAGATGGTATTTGTGTCCTTTGTGGGATGGCGTTAGAGTCTCATTCTCACTTATTTTTCATGTGCCCTTACTCTGAGTGGAGTACGGGTATTCTTTGGGCGGCTGGGAGGTGGAGAGGTAAGCATGTGGTTAACGTGGCATACTGTATCTTTTTATCGGTGTTGGTATACTTGCTCTGGCAGGAGCGCAATGAGAGAAGATTCGGTCAGAGGCGTCGAGATCCACACACAGTTACTTTCCAGGGGGTTGGTCTTGTTCGTGACATTATCTCTCAGCATTGGCCGCCTCATTCCTTATATGCGGTTGCTGTTAGGCGTATTTGGAGGGTTGCTTGGTAGTTCCATTGTAACTCTTTTATTCTTTTATTAATTTTTCTATCTCGTGTTGTTGGTGCACCTTATGTAATGGTTGCTGGGTACTAGCCTGTCTTGTTGGCCAATCTTATTTACTTAATGCAATTGACTTTTCCCAAAAAAAAAAAAAGATGGACACCTTGCTCAACAGGAAGGAACCTTCCTCAACACCCTCAAACTCCAGAATACCTCTTGGCATGTCTGACTTCGTGAATAGGGTTGAGGAGCAGCTAGCCACAATTATTGATGTTGGCAAAAAGGGGGAAGATAAGGGCAAGGGGAAAGAAAGAACACAGTGGGAAGGCAGAGAAGAAATAACAAGACAGACCTCCCTCTCATACAGGCAGGAACCTCTCACCTGAAAAGGAAAGAACCAGCTGCACCATCAGACCCACATGCAGCCAAAAGGAAGAGAGTTGGACAAGAACCAGAGGTGAGGTACCAATGGGAAGGAAAGGAACTTCAATTTGTTGAAGAGTTCATGCCTGCTGAGGCAGAACACATGTGGGGAATTGCAAGGAAGCCGTTTATAGAAAAGTAGTATCTCTGGGAGATGCTTCAAGACAAAGATTGCTCTCCACAGCAAACATTCATTAACTTCATGGACATGAATTTTACAAAACTTTAGGAAATTTTGAGAAGATATGCTGCAAAGAATTTCGATGCATATCCCATGATCCCACCTTTTAGACCTGAAGAAACTCCTACACTCTTGAATGGAGAACTTGATGAGTTGGCTATTTAGGAAGAAATTAGAGAGCTATGCATTGAAAATAACTTCACATCTCCAGAGCAGCAACAATTTTCTTCATTGGTAATTAAAAAGAAATATGGGTTAACCCCAGTCACCAAAAGACCAATTGGAGCCAAGCCATTGAAGTCACTCCCTCCAGCCAAGATCATAGGAAGAGGAAGATGGAGAGGAAGATAATTTTTTATCTTGTAATTTACTTCTAATTTTTATTTTGTAATTTACTTGTAATTTTGCATTACTTGTATTTTTTTACTTGTATTTTGTTTCATTCAAACTGCACTATAATGTAACATCAATAAAAATTTATAACAGTCACTTGAATGACAATTACTAGTTGTCTCAAAAAGATTGAGTTTTACTTGTGTCTTGCACTCTATTTTGTGCTGACTTGGTTACATTTATTTTTGACTCATCAAGGTCAATATTATTATAAAAACGAGAAACAGAAAAGAGTTACAGAGAGAGGGCCAACGGATACCACAACCAGGCAACCGGGCTAGACAACAAAATAAAATCTCAAGCTAATCCCACAGGTGGGTAGTCAAGAGAAACAGAGATAAAAACACAAATGCAAAAGCTATTTATGAAAACAGAATAAAGGGACCTAAACCCCCATACCAGATGTATGGGGTTGCAGCCGCAGGCCTCGTTAAAACCCTATCGTAGAAAAAACCAATAGGAAAAACCTACGATAGGGAAAAAGAGTACCCGAGCATTATGCTGCGAGAAAACTAATGTCAGCTAAAATACATAGGAGACATATCCCTCGACAGAAGATCTCGGAGAGACTCTGGCGCTTCGCTAGACCACTCGTAAGAAACCAATCTTTTAGAAAGCCAGTCTGCCACAACATTCCCTTCTCTATAGATATGAGAGACCTTGAAGTGCATGCTATCAATTATACGCCAAATCCGCCTCAAACGACTGCGGTAGATCCAAGGAACAACATAACTACGATCTGAGAGAATGCTCACAACATAAGTAGAGTCAGACTCCAGCCACAAATAATCCCAACCATGATAAAAAGCAATCTCGATAGCATGAATAGCCGCGACCAACTCAGCTTGGAAGGCAAAACAGCAATCAATTGCCGCAGAGAGGGTGCCAAAACCCACTTTGCGATTATCTGATAAACAAGGCCAATAGCACCCAAGCCTGGGCAACCTCTAGCCATCCCATCAGTGTTAACTTTCATCCAGCCAATTGGGGGGGATACTATTTCACATAAATAGGGTAAAGTGGGGGTCTCGCGTGGCCAGCCACACCCAGAGCCTGAAGACGAACCAGATCAGAAATAGAGTTATCCATGGTGCCCATGTCATAGTTATTACATTCTCTGAGAAGAGACCAAACTATAGAATGAAGATATATGATAGAAAATTTAGCTTCGTTGTATAAAACATCACAGCGAATATGCCAGATAGCCCTGACGGCAGTAATAATAGTGAATCTCCAAAGAGTAGAGATCTGCTGACTAAATATGATATCCATAGCTCGAATGATGAAGTGCCTGAACCCAGCATTCAATTCTAAAGAGATTAAGAAGCCCCGCTCAATATAGTCCCAGAACTGCCGGATAACCATGCACTCAGTGAAAGTGTGGTCAATCGATTCAGGGACAGAGAGACAGAAAAGGCAAACCGAAGGACCAATGAAACCCCTGAAACAAAGAAAATCAAAAATAGGAAGCCTGTTGTGAATAGCCTTCCAGACCGTGAGAGAACGACGAGCGGGGATTAATTTGTGCCAAATCCATTTCCCCCAGCTCACCTTAGGAAAGTTGTGGCGAAGGTGCCAATAAGCGATTTGAGAGGTAACATTGCCGTGCACTGATTTAGCCCAAACCCGCTCGTCTTTTCCTTCAAAGTCATAGGGGGTATAGATGACATCTAAAGCAACATCGCGACACCTCTCCATGAAATCGAGGGTAAGATGCCAGGTCCCGTCATAGTAAAAATCACTGATGGTGTCAGAGAAGGTACTTCTGAGATGCTGAGGAATACCCAACCGATCACCAATGATATAACCCAGCCAGTTGTCCCACCAAAAATTAATATTCTGACCATTTCCAATAACCCAACTGGAAGTGTTAAGAAGACGGGGAATATGATTACGAACCCCCCTGAATATAGAGGAAGAAACAATCTTGCGAGTATCCAAATTACTTCTGAGAAACCTCTAACGAAGGAACTGACCACAGAGAGAATCCTCCTGCAGAATAACCCAGGCCAAATAGATCAAAAAGGATTCATTCATCGTACGAAGATGCCTCACCCCAAGCCCTCCCTCCTCTAAAGGGGAACAAACTCTGCTCCAGGCCACAGTACATGCGTTCTTGTGACTAATGTCCCCCGACCAAATTTCTAGCCGCCGAATCTAATTTGTTTATCAATTTGATTGGCCAACTATATATCATCATTGAGTGAATGGAGGAGCTCATGATGACAGAGTTAACTAAGCAAATACGACCAGCCATCGAGAGAGAAGATCCTTTCCAAGCAGAAAATTTACTAATAATTTTGTCAACGACCGGGGTAATATGGATGAGATGGGGTATGCCGCAGAATAACGGAACCCCAAGGTAATTGAAAGGGAGTGATCCCTCGCGCATGCCAAGGGTGCGCAGTATGGACCGTTTGGTGTGTAAAGGAACATGTGAACCAAAATAAACCTTAGATTTAGTACGGTTCATAGCCTGGCCCGAGATAGCTGAGTAATCATCAAGAATCTTCGATAAGGCATTGGCATTATCCATAAAGGCATGACCAAACACGATAGCATCATCCGCATAAAAAAGGTGAGATGGATAGACAATCTTACGGCCCGCAAAAATAGGTTTAAAGAGAGTAGTCCGAACCGCATTGGAGAGCATGAGACCGAGCATCTCCTCAGCAACACAAAATAAAAGAGGGGACATGGGATCACCTTGCCGAACCCCTTGACTGCACGCAAAGTAACCCGTAGGAGCGCCATTTATAAGAATGGAAAGCTTCGCTGAGTGAAGAATGGTGGAAACCCAAGCAACAAATTGGTTGTGAAAACCAAAACTGTGAAGAACATCCAATAAGAACTCCCAGAAGAGAGTGTCAAAAGCTTTACGAATGTCAATTTTAATATCCATGTTACCGTCGAACGCACGGCGATTCAAACAATTAACGCATTTTGAAGCTATAGATATACAATCGTGGATGCGCCGACCCGGAATAAAGCCAAACTGATGGGGGCTGATGATCTCATGAATAAAACTAGAAAGTCTGGCTGTGAGGATTTTAGTAATAATCTTGAAGATAAAAGTTACTTAAGATAATAGGCCGGAATTGCTCAATAGAGATGGCCCCTTTGACATTAGGAATGAGAGCTACTAAGCTAGAGTTAAGACCCGTCGGAAGATCACCCTAAATGAAAAATTGCCGAATAACCACCACAATATCGGTACCAATGACCTCCCAAGAGAACTGATAAAATAATTCAGTAAAGCCGTCATGCCCAGGGGCACTGTGAGGCTCCATATCGAATACTGTAGAACGAATTTCCTCGGAATGGGGAATATCGGTAAGGATGGAGTTATGCTGATGAGAAACCTTAGGAAGAGAGAAACCAGTGGGCCAGTTAGTAGCAATCGGGTGGCCTTCGAAAAGGTGCTGATAAAAATTCACAATGTGGTTCGAGATGGTAGGCGGATCACGACAAAGATCGCCGTCAATAAGGAGAGAGGAGAGCTGAAAACGATTATTCCTCATCTCAACTGTCATATGAAAAAGGCAGTATTCCGATCACCATCCTTAAGCCAGTTAGTCCTACTCCTTTGTTGGAAGAAAAGACTCTCTTTATTAAGGATGTCGTTCAAGGCCACAGTTGTTTCGACCTCCTGACAGAAGAGCTCGTCGGTATACCCATCCGCATCAATGAGAGACTGAATCTCACCAAGTTGATCCAAAGGCTGACTTTTTTTAGTGAAAATATCACCAAAAGACGAAAAATCCCAATGCTTGAGGGTACGACACAGTCTTTTAAGGTTGTACAAAACCAAGTCCCAAGGAGACCGGTTCCCATAATTAAGATTCCAATAGTTCCGAATAACATCAATAAATGAATTATCAGTAGTCCACATACGTTGAAAACGGAAAGGTCTGGGAGAAGAAGTATTACCCAAAGTGGAGGTGAGCCAGATCGGGTAGTGATCAGAGCAGGTCCTAGGGAAAACATGATATTTCGTGGAAACCCAGTGATTGATAAAATCGGGGGTGGCCAAAAACCGATCAATGCGGGTCTCAACGTGAGAATCATCGTGAACCCTGCCTCTCCAGGTAAACTGATGACCAGTAAAAGGGATGCCGACAAGCAAGGCCTCATCAATAAATTGACTGAACTCCCGAAAAGAGGTAGCGTTGGGAACATGAAGACTACGAGGCTCATGTGCCCCAATGACGGCATTAAAATCTCCGAAAACTAAAAGATTAGGGTGAAGTAAGCTCAGGATATCCTCCCAAAGATTCCTGCGACCAATATAGTTACGAGCACCATGTACAACAGACGCCCGAAAGTCCCATCCATTAAAAGAGATGTCCATGATGATAACCTGATCAGAGACATGGATGACTTGGCAATTAGATATGTTGAGGGAGCCGAACACCCAAATGTCGGGGTCCCGATTCCCTCGCTGATTCTCGGCAAAAAGAGAAAGACCACCCGAACGCCAGAGAGAAAGATCGGAACGAGCAAAAGAAGTGAATGGCTCGATGATACAAAGAATATTTGGCTTACAAACCATGATATAGTGATGAAGCCGGTCCCTAGCAACCCGCTTCCTGATCCCCATGATATTCCAGGAAAGGATATTCATTTAGAAACGGCGGTTATCCGTGCTTCAGGCGGATTATTTTGATGATCCTCTTCCTCAGAAGAATTTTGCCAAGGTTTAGAAGCGGCCAAATTAAGATTTTTCGCTGCCGTGGACTTGGCAGGTAGTAATTGCACCATATTTGGGAATTTAACATCCCTTTTGGCTTGTTTTAGTGGAGCGTGAGGTTTTCCTGAGGAAATAAGAGGAGAAATAACAATAGATTTTCCTGCCTTAGCAGTAATGGTATGGCTCTTATCTTTGTCATGTTCAGCAGACACAATAGGAGGCCCAACCGTGTCAGTCGGTTGCTCATGACGAGAGGATGAAGAAGGTTCAGGCAAGATCGTGCCCTTGGAAGACACTGACGTGTTGTTATTATCAGGCCGAAAGACGTTAGTGGTAAGGGATAACATGTTATTGTTGGTATGTTCAATGAAGAACTCAGAAGTGGGGACAGTGGAATCATTTTGCTCTATTGAAGGCTTGAAAACCGTCAAGGCGAGCTGATTGTGATCATGAATGGAATCACCTTTTGTTGTTTCAACATCAAGCACATTGAAGCGGTTATTGTTGTTTGAATTATTGACCCTAACAGTAGGGGTAGGGGATGGTTTCCGAACATATTTGGATTGATGATTCTGGCGGTCGCTAGGAGCCGTAGAGTTGGAGTTCGGAGCCAATTTTTTGCTTCTACAGGAATTGTTGGAGTGACCAATGATTGAGCAATGACTGCAAATCTGTGGAATTTTTTCGTAGCTAATAGAAGGGAAAACACAGTGACCCGAACATTCAACCATGACATTGTTGTGAACATGGTCTTTCAAGTCAATTTCAATTAGGACCCGAACAAAATGACCTACCTCCCCATTCAGAGAACGTTCATCAATTTTCAAAGGGTTGCCAAGAGTCCTAGCAATAGTAAAAATAAGTTGAGGGTGCCAGTATTCAATCGGAAACTCATAGATTCGGATCCAAACTTGTGCTTTAGAAGTAGCAATTTTATAAGAGTTGAAAGCCAGAACCCAAGTGGATAAACGAAAATATCCGGAGACCAAGTTCTAAGAGGTTTTGCTAAAAACACGACTTTTATCTTCCGAATTATTGAATTGAACGTTAAAGTATCCTTTTCCCAGAGGTATTAATTTCCAGGACGTGGAGATAGACCAAGCATTTTGCAACTCAGCCTTCAGTTGATCAAGATAGTAAGGCTTAGAGTTTTTCTGTTGCAACAACTAACCATTTATGGAATTTTGAAGGTATTTAACTCTTTCAGAGTAAATTTTTTCATCCAAGGAAATAGATATGAAGTCCCTTTGCGCACCGGATCACAGTAGTTACGATAAATATCATCTGAGAAATGAATATCTTTCCTCGAGTTAGAGAGATTACCTGTCAGAGCTTCCTTGAAAGATGGAGGATAGGGACCCGTAGTTTTTCCCAAAGCTGGGTCGTCTTGATTGAGGGAACCGAGCTGGTGGGCCGAATTCTGGAGTGGCACCGAAGTCGGGAATGATGGAGTGGCCGAAGGCGTCTTCGAATAGGAAATGCTGGAAAGAGAAGACATCATATGTTGAAAGCATGACATGAGGACTTCCATAGAAATCATTGTCGGAATCGACGAAGGGTGAACAAAGTCTGGTGGGTGCCCATTCGCTGGCAGCGATCGGCCATCATCGACCATGATAGAAGAGCAAAACTGCAGGAGAGCGGCTCCCAAGAACCGCCTAAGGAAGACCCGCCGGAAAATCTCGCCGGAATCTCAGGTGGCCGGAACCTGGTCGAAATTGTAAAGGATGGAAGCGGCTCGACGATAGGAATCTAAAGGAGGTGGTCCACTGCCGAGAGGAGCCCGAAGCACGCCGAAAAATGGAAAAACGCGGCCGCGGTCAATGGTTGACCAAGAATCGTCGCCGACCGGAAACTGCGATTCAGTCAACGGGACCAGATGGGAAATGACTGGAATTACAACAGGAGTCTATTCCGGTTGGTGGCCAAGAGTTTGCGCCGTGGACGTGGCCTTAAAATGCAAACGAAGTTCGGCAAAAATCTAGTTTCCAGTCGGAATTTGCAACCAAGATTTGCACAGGTAAACGTGGTCGGAATTGAGTGAAATTTGGAGGGGACAATAGTCTCGAAGAGGCGAACAATTGGTCGCCGTCCAATGATGGAGGGGATGTCTCACGCGCCCGCACGCGCCGCCGGGCCGGGAGCTGCAAAACTGCACACTAAGTGTGTGAAAATCGCACGTAGTAGGGAAAAGGGGATCTTTAAGGGAATTTGTTAGGAATACTAGTTACATTTAAAATGCTTTAGGTTTGCCATCATCAAAATAGGAGGAATTTGTTAGGAATACTAGTTAGATTTTGATGATGTCATCTCTGTATTTTGTGATTTATTCAAATGTATGTACTAAGTATTTGGCATTGTAAAAAAGAACCAAATGAGTATCTTCTATAGGCCTTAAAATTTAGGCTAAGTCTTGATCAAATGTTGATCAGTAAGAAATCGACTAAGTATAGAACTGCCATTATATCAGAGAAGTTTTCAGGTAAGTTCATTATCAGAAAAGTTTTGGTCAACACAAAACATCAGAGAGGTTTGACCAAAACCTAGCTGCAGTTAAGTTCTGAAGAAGGGGATACATCAGACCAGTATTGGTCAAACAGGAATATCAGGGAGGTTTGACCAAAACCCATCTGCAGTCGAGTTATCAGACGAGATCTGGTCAACACAAATATCAGTTGAAGTTTGACTGTCAGATCAGAGAACATCCATCAAGAGGTCAGAGAACTTCAGTCAAGGCCCGATCAGAGAACTTTATCTCAGAGAACTTCTACCAAGTTATATCAGAAAAGTTTTACATCAGAGAAGGTTTACCGCACGTCAGGCAGGTTTGACCAAGAGATATCGAATGAGTTCTCAGACAAGATATCAGCCAAGTTTAAGAAACTCAGTCCATGTCAGCAAGCGTTCAAAGTCAACAATAAAGGAAAGCCACAAGCATACGTAAGGAGAAAAAACGAGAATATTCCCAGAAAGTTAGGAATAAAATATTCCTTGAGATCTACATTCTGAAGACTTATGAATATACAAATCGAGAAAAGCAGCGCGACCAAAAGAAGCCTTCCCAATGGTCGGAATTGAAAAGGGAATCAAGTCGTACAATGAAATAATAAGATAAACAAAGAAGTCTACTCTCCAATGGACGGATTTGTTATAGAGATGCAACAGATATGAAGGAGGCTCAAAGAATCGTACTATAAATATGTGAAGATATGAATTTTTCAAAGTACGATGCGAACTATACTTACAAGGGAACAAAGCAACCAAAGCAATCTATAGCATCGTGAAGAGATAGCATTCAAGTTCATATTCGAAGAAGCTCTTAGTTGGAGAAGACAACACTCTTTTCTTAAAAAGCTGAGTACGGGGTACTTATGTGAACGAGGTTTTTAGAAGTTTTGGGACTGATAAGGCATCTATAGATTCTTGATTGGAAGGTGATAGATAGCTCGAGATTGTTGGGGCATCCACGGATTTCGATCAAAAGGTGCTAGGCAGTCAAGGGAGTTGCAACGACATGGATTTCCGCTGGTTGGAGGCTGTTGTAACAAGGAAGAATTCATTGTAACCTTTATCACTGGTTGACAATTATAGTGAATTCATCTCCAACTGGTTTGGAGAGAAGTGGACTAGTATAGGATTATTCCACCTCTGAAACCACTATAAGTGCTTGTGTGATTTACTGCTTTAAACATCATACATAACTGCTGCATACATATTTACTATTCCATTAGAAAGTTATCTGCAGTCGACATACATCACCTGCATTATTATTAGCTGTGTCTTCCGCATTATCCATTTGCAGTCGACATAAGTCACCTGCACTTAATCACAGTTGAGAAACTCACCTGAGATTTAGGAAAGGGTTTAATAAGTCTATTCGCCCCACCCTCTAGACTTATTCCTGACGACTTGTGACCTACATTTACTTCTTGATAAGTCTTTTTAATAGGAGATAAGACCACATTACATGCATTCGAGCCAGAACTCTATGAAAACTTGGGTTTATTGATTAGATTCGAACCTTTTGTACTCAGAGTTGGCTATAACAGATTAATCTTTTATTTCTTGATTGAGTCTTATTGTAGCAAGGATTCGCATAGTAGCTCCGATTAAACCTTTACTTCTTGACTAAGTCTTGATAATTGGAGATTCCATGTTACATGCATTCGAGTCGGAACTCAATGAAAACTCGGGCTTATTGATTAAATTCGAGCCTTTTGTACTTAGAATTGGCTATAATAGCTCCGATTAGATTAAGTCTTGTTGTATCAAGGATTCGACATAATAGCTCCGATTAAGCCTTTACTTCTTGATTAAGTCTTGTTAATAGGAGATAAGACCACAATACATGCATTTGAGTCAGAACTTTGTGAAAATTCTGGTTTATTGATTAGACTCGAGCCTTTTGTACTCAGAATTGGCTACAACAGCTCTGGTTAATCTTTTGTTTCTTGATTAAGTTTTGTTGTAGCAAGGATTCACTATAATAGCTCTGATTAAGCATTTACTTCCTGATTAAGTCTTGTTAATAGGAGATAAGACCACATTATGATGCGAATTCACGTTCGGATATAAACGCATATCGCATGCAATGCAATGGAAGTGTATTTTATGAACTAAGAACACGAATAACAATTTGAAGTACATAGTACAACGTAAAAATAGTCCGAAAGTAGGGCAATTCGACCGAATAAGAACAAGCACAAGGTGTTTATATAATTAGACCTATAACTCGATAAAGTGATTTCTTCTCAAGACCTATTGAGAATCGATCGGATTAAAACTCGAAAACACGTCGAATATTAATCAAATTTTGGTAGGAACTCATCCAACACTTGGGTAATACAAGAGTATTATTATTCCTTCAATGATGATGCATACAAGCCGTAAATAGCTTATTTATAGGTAAGAGTATTCTTACCAAATCAACTAATGTATCAACGGTAAGATTACACAATCTTGAAAAGAAAAGACAAAGAAGATTACAATCTTTAAAGTGAAGACAACATGGAATAAACTAATATCTTCGACTAGAAAAATATGGCACACTCCATGCCATAAGGAAAGGTCGCGGTCACCATGGAGACAAAGGGGGAGCGAAATCTTCTTCACATGATACTCTTGAGGACCCATGCTATCATGCTTCAAGACTTTGAAAAGGAAGACAAATTTAATATAAGAAATGGGATGAAATCTTCATCAATCTTGGACAAAATCGGCCGAAATCTTCACCGACTTGGACCAATATCGACGACTTAAAATGACCCATGCATCATGCGTATGTATCGTATATAGTGCATGGGGATTTTATTTATGCATGTCAACAAATCTAAGTTATTCCTAATCCGATCACCAAATCTAAGTTATGTTAGGCCTTTTATTTCGGCTTCTCTTTCTCCTGATGATGCAGTTCACATGGTTAGACTTGTTACTGCCGATGAGGTTCGGTCTGTGTTCTTCGAGTTTGATAAGGACAAGGCCCCAGGCCCTGATGGTTTCAATGCTTCTTTTTACTTGCGGGCTTGGCTGATTGTGGGGGGTGAGATTTCGTTTGCTATTATGCATTTCTTTGCTACCGGGAAGTTTGTCAGGCATATCAATTCTACGATCATTTCTGTTGATCCGAAAGTAGCCTTGCCTAGGAGCATGTCGGATTTTAGACCGATCTCTTGCTACAACTTATTATATAAGGCTATTTCGAAAATTATTGTTCACCGTATGTGTGATAGCTTGGATGCCTTGATTGACCCGGCTCAGACTGCTTTTATTCCTGGGAGAAGGATTAGTGATAATATCCTTCTTGCATAGGAACTTCTTCAAGGTTATGGGCAGAAGGGGATGCCTAGACATTGTGTGTTTAAAGTTGACCTTATGAAAGCTTAAGACACTGTTGAGTGGGATTTTGTGCTGATTGCTCTGAAGTGTATGGGTTTCCATCTGTCGTTCATTGCCTGGATCAGGGAGTGCATCAACACTACTGCCTTTTCGGTATCCTTGAATGGTGATGCTGAGGGGATCTTTAGAGGTCGTAGGGGTCTTCGTCAGGTAGACCCCATCTCCCCTTATATCTTTGTTATTTTTATAGAGGTTCTTCATGGTATTATTACTCGTGAGATTGCTTAGACCCCAGGGTTTCGATACCACTGGAAATGTGAGGCCACCCGTACTTTCATGCTCGCCTTTGCTGATGATCTCCTTCTTTTCTGTAATCCAGATGAGGTCTCTATTAGTGTTCTTAAGAGGAGAAAACAACATAGCCAAGAAAGACTATACTCTCAACCAAAAATGAGCACTTCTCCTTTTTTCCATACAGCCTTTGTTCCCTAAGGGTTTCGAAGACTCGTCTCAAGTGTTCGAAATGTTCTTGCAACGATCGGCTATAAATCAAAATATCATCTAAGTATACAACCACAAATTTCCCTAAAAATGGCTTAAGTACCTCATTCATCAAGCGCATGAAAGTACTCGGCGCATTTGTAAGGCCGAACGGCATAACGGTCCATTCATACAGCCCGTGTTTAGTTTTGAAGGCCGTCTTCCACTCATCCCCTTCTCGCATCCGGATTTGGTGATAACCACTTCGTAAGTCAACCTTTGAAAATATTACAGATCCATGTAATTCGTCCAACATGTCATCAAGCCTCGGGATCGGAAATCGATACTTGATGTTTATATTGTTCACAGCTCGACTGTCAATACACATTCGCCAAGATCCGTCTTTCTTAAGAACCAGTAATACCGGAACCGCGCAAGGACTTAGGCTTTCTCGAACATACCCATGATTCATTAGTTCTTCGATTTGGTTTTGTAATTCCTTGGTCTCCTCGGGATTACATCTATAGGCAGTTTTTTTAGGGAGCGACGCACCCGGTATGAGGTCGATCTGATGTTCAATCCCACGAATAGGTGGTAAACCCGACGGTAATTCTTTGGGGAAAACATCCGCAAATTCGTGCAATAAGGCACCCATCCTTTCGTCGTTCCGCACAACCATTCTGTGTCTCTTTAAGAATCAACAAGTACATGCACTCGCCATCATTAATAGCATGTTCCACATCTCGTTCGCTAGCAAACATGGTTAGTTTTGGTTTTTCACTCCGACTAGAACTCATAGAGTGAATAGCTTGAGGTGACATTGGTTTAAGCACAATCTTTTTGCCCTTATCCTGTAACTCGTACTCATTGCTTCTTCCTCGGTGTAAAACGTCCCTATTAAACATCCATGGTCTTCCCAACAGTACATGGCATGCATCCATCGGGAGTACATCACATAATAAATTGTCTTCATATGAACCCATGGTTAGTCCAATCCTCACTTGTTTAGTCACCCTTATTTTTCTCCCATCATCGAGCCAATGCAAAGTGTAAGGTTTCGGGTGAACCATAGTGGTCAGCCCGAGTTTAGTCACCATCTCGCTGGAAGCTACGTTGGTGCAACTCCCTCCATCAATGATCAAACTACACCATTTGTTTCCGATTTGACACTTAGTGTGAAATATTTGATCCCACTGTTTCGAATCATTCGAAACAGCTTTGGCTTGTAGAGTACGCAGAACTAAAGCCGTGTCATAGTGTGGAACATTGTAAGTCTCACAATCTTCTCCTTCTTCATCTTCCATGCTGAAATCAAATATGTCACCCAGTCTCTCCTTTTCGTCCTCGACTAACAACTCGTCTCGGATCGTGACAGCTTCTCTTAGTGTTACCAATCGTTTGTTCGGACAAGCATTTTGATAATGTCCGAACCCTTTACATTTGAAACATCTTACTTTAGCCAAACTCGTCTCCTTTGGTACGTAGGGGCATTAGGAATCGCAACAGGAACCGGAGTCGGTACAGTTGCCTTAGTAGTTGAACTAGAACCGACACTTGGGTTTCCAAACTTGACTGGAAACTCGGGTTTATACAACTTCGTCCTGTTTTGAGCTTCCAACTTCACACATAGCCCACATAATGTATCGAAGTCCTCGTATGGATACAATTCCACTGAGTTAGTTATACTTCGGTTCAAGCCACGCAAGAATCGCGACATCTTCTGCTCCTCATTCTCCTCTATTTCTCCCATTAAGGTCAGATTCTCAAACTCCTCAATGTATTCACTGACATTCAACTTTCCTTGCATGAGATCTGCAATCTTCCTGTACAAGGACAACTGATGTGATGTTGGTACATATCTTTTGTGAAGTTTTCTTTTTAACGAATCCCACGAACGGATCTTATCTTTCCCCGCACGGGTTCTCCGCATTTTTACTCCTTCGTACCAAAGCGAAGCGCCTTTCGCCAACTTGAGAATGGCATACTTGCACCGTTTCTCATCGTCGAGGTCTATAAACTCGA
Organism: Orobanche coerulescens; assembly: GCA_033398695.1. Classification (NCBI taxonomy): domain Eukaryota; kingdom Viridiplantae; phylum Streptophyta; class Magnoliopsida; order Lamiales; family Orobanchaceae; genus Orobanche; species Orobanche coerulescens. The sequence goes on along the minus strand of CM065811.1, from coordinate 98,238,090 downwards.
ACATGCGGTCAATATTACGTTCCCATTCCAAGTAGACTTCAGGGTCTGTTCCGCCAACGAACTCCAGAAGCTCGTTCACCTTGAACTCTTAGACATGGCGTGAGGGTCGTTCATAGTCACCACGCCTAGGTTGCCAACGCTGGTCGCGTTGTTCTGGTACGTTACGCAATACGTCGCGAAGTTTTGCCAACAAATCAGCGTCGTTGAGATCCATAATGCCAAAGATCAAGAATTTGGGCTCCAGTGCCACTTATGATACGAATTCTCACTTGTGATGCGAATTCGCTATCGGTCAATGGAAGGTCAAGCTTTTGATGAGCTAAGCGATCGGAAGAAAGCTGTCAGAACGATAACAACGATTCACATAAAGAAGAATAATCGCGGCAAGATGCGCGTGATGAAGATGGCGGCCGATACTGAAACAAGACAGAACTTGGGCGAATGTAAAAGACTTGATACAGGCCACCTCCGCACAACGACACTCGAAATAGCACGTTTGGTCGGATTTGAATTGAAAACAGGAAACAAGTTCGAAGGATCGAACAACAATTGATGCGGAACTTTGATTAAGTACAACCTTGTATCGAAAAACAAGAAGAATATCGAAATAGTACAGGAACAGTTGTTTTTATCGAATTAGACCTATAATTCAATAAAGAGATTTCTCCTCAAGACCTATTGAGAATCAATCAGATTAATACTCGAAAACGCGTCGAATAAAAATCAAGTTTTTGATGAAAAGCATTCGCCAGGGAAAACACAAAGTGTATTCTTAATTCTTTAACATTCAATATCTTTCATTACAACTCCATCAGCCCTATTTATAGGCAAAAGTAGCCTGACAAGATAATCTAAACTAATGCAAGCTGGTCTTTAAAACAAGGAAAAGAAAATACAAGGTTCCCCATGTCACTTACAAACAAAAGTAAAAGATGGGTTTTGTCTTCAAGATGATAGCCGCCCTTCATGCTGCCGAGAATCCTGCTACTTTAATAATAAAGAAAGTGCTAAAGTTATTTTTTTTATTCTTTTGCCTTCACTATGTAGACCCCTTCCCCAAGGTTTAAGTTGCCTATGTTTGATTTATTCCAAGCCCGATTATCAAGGTAACTCCGGGTATCGTATCCATTTTCTCGCCCAAGTATGTTGGAACATGGTCGAGGTGTTTTACGTCGATCCTTACTTCGTCTTCTTCGCTTGGAGTAGTCGGTTTCGTATCACATGGGGACACCATAGATCCGATGACTCCAAATACTAGCAACAAGGGATTGAAACTCAATCTTATCTATCCAAAAAGTTATCAAAACGAAAGCCTAGGTTCTTCCCTCGATCACCCATAACATGTTGGAGGAATAACGATGAATGATTCGATGTTTTTTGCTGCCCACAGCAATAAGCCAAAGACGGATACGCTGTATACCACGCCAGGTTCCCAACCATCCTATCTAAGCGCCTCCAGATACAACCACGAAAACCATTGTCTCGTCATTGGAAGAGTCAACAATTCTGATGCCGTCAAACACGCTGAAAACTCGTCATTAATGATATCTTCCTCATCACCGCCTAACATCTCACTATAGTCTAGTATGGCATTAAAGTCACCCATAACAAGCCACAGGTCATCAACCCTACTGCCCGAGAAGGCCATAAGTTTATCCCAAAGATCCATCCTCTCATCAATCGTGTTTAACCCATATAGAAAAGAGATATAGCAAGCAGCCCGCAAATCGAGCACGGTGACCTTGACATGCAACACCTGCTCGAAACTGCCTAATATATCCACATACACGTGCGTACTATCCCATCCAACCCAAATGCGATTAGCCGGGCCAGTAGAATAATCGATATGCCATGTCCAGAGATGGTGAATACGCTCACATATAGTAGTTACATTGCGTTGTTGCACACGAGTTTCCATAAATGCCCAAAGTCTAATCTGATTGGATAAAATAAGCTCTCGTGCAGCCTTCTGGTGGTCCAGCTTATTGAGACCATGTATATTCCAACAAGTGACAGGGATCATCTAACAACATCCGGAAGTTCTGCTATAGGACCCTGAGAGTGAGCATTATTAATCGGAATAAGAGTGTCACCATCCAGTTCATCAAGAAAATCCATCGCCGCGAACGGGTTGGCATCCACTACCACATCCTTCCCCTTGTCAACCAATGTCCGATGCGGGCTGCGGGTCACCTCATCTACCATCTCCACCATGTCCTCCGAGAACGGAGGAGGTATAGGGATTCTACTGTTAATCCGGGGCATCATCCATCCATCCTTATCCGCCATAAGGGCCTTTTGAGGCTTCGGTACTTACACATTAACATGTTTGACGTAAGGAATCTTCTTCTTCACCATGGGGCAGGCATTATCTGTATGGCCAAATGAATTACACAACGAGCAAAGCGGGGGCCTCCATTCATATTCAACACCAATCTTACAAGTCCCACTGTAGTCCCCTGATTCCGATGGAAGCATCATAAAGACATGATCACAAAACTTGGAATGAATATCCACTACAACACAAACTCGAGCATAATCGAGTCTCGCCATTGAGGATGTGAATGCATCTGGGTAGAGGGCTCGCCACGGCTCTTGCTACAAACCCCAGACCTTCCAGAGTCCAATACTCCATGGGTAGGTTCGTGAACCTCGCCCAGAGCGGCACCTCGGTGTGGCTGTGTTTTTCCAACATCATCCATTCTTTACACCGTTCGAGAAATAGAGGTTGCCCCGCATAGAGCCAACGCCATCCTTCAAGAACATCCACCATAGCACGATCAGATTCAAAATCGAAGAAAAAGTAACCATTAGACTTAGTCTTCACATCCTTCAACCCCTTCCATATTGACATAGTAAAGTTCTTGTGACTAAGAACGATAGCTTGGGACCCAAGACGTACCTAACAGCCGTGAAGCGCCACCGTTTCATACCAAGAGAAGCAACGTGCCAAGGAGGTTTGATGACAGAGTGCGCATCAATGATCTTTGGTGGAACATATTAAATGGTCCATCTTGTAGAGGAAGAAAATGCATGTATATCCAACGGTGGACCACTCATATGAACCTTAATATTACCTACATACATATTGTCTACATGGAGATCCTCCTTCATCTGCAAGGAAGATGAATTAACCCTAGAAGAAGCTCTAGCTGCCATGTGAGAGGGTGAGAAAAACTCAGCCCCAAACAGCCTTTCACTACCCTAGCACCACCATGAACGGGAGAATGTTCAGCCACGGCCGCCACCCTATCAACCTTAGGGTTTCCAACCTTGCCTTCCTTAAGACATTTCTCACGCAGTAGCTCATTGGAATCTTTGATTCCCAAAAAATAGGATTGAGCTGGTGAGATAGAACGCTTTTCCTCCATAGCAGCCTTAGATTGCATAGTATCCTTGTTGCCATCAACCCTTTCGACAAGATTCAAAAACTCCGGTAACGTAAAAGCTTTGGCAAAGGACGGGATGTGCATGGTTATTTGTTCTTATTGTAGCAAGGATTGGATATAATAGCTCTGATTAAGCCTTTACTTCTTTATTAAGTCTTGCTAACATGAGAGAAGACCATGTTACATGCATTCGAGTTAGAACTCTATGAAAACTCGGGTTTATTGATTAGATTCGAGCCTTTTGTATTGAGAATTGGCTATAACAGCTCCTATTAATCTTTACTTCTTGATTAAGTCTGTTGTAGCAAGGATTCGCTATAATAGCTCTGATTAAGCCTTTACTTCTTGATAAGTTTTGTTACTAGGAGATAAGACCACGTTACATGCATTCTAGTCGGAACTCTATGAAAACTTAGGTTTATTGATTAGATTCGAGCCTTTTGTACTTAGAGTTGGCAATAACAGATTAATCTTTTCTTTATTGATTATGTCTTATTGAAGCAATGATTCACATAGTAGCTCCGATTAAGCCTTTACTTCTTGATTAAGTCTTGTTAATAGGATATAAGACTACATTACATGCATTCGAGTCGGAACTCTGTGAAAACTTGGGTTTATTGATTAGATTCACCATTTGTACTCAGAATTGGCTATAACAGCTCCGATTAATCTTTTTTTCTTGATTAAGTATTATTGTAGCAAGAATTCGCTATAATAGCTCCGATTAAGCTTTACTTCTTGATTAAGTCTTGTTAATAGGAGATAAGACAATATTACATGCATTCGAGTCGGAACTCTATTAAAACTCGGGTTTATTGATTAGACTCGAGCCTTTTGTACTCAGAATTTGCTATAACAACTCTTATTAATCTTTTACATCTTGATTAAGTCTTGTTGTAGTAAGGATTCGCTATAATAGCTCCGATTAAGCTTTACTTATTGATTAAGTCTTGTTAATATGAGATAAGACCACATTACATGTATTAAAGTTGGAACTCTTTGAAAACTCAGGTTTATTGATTAGATTCGAGCCTTTTGTACTCAGAATTGACTATAAAAGCTCTGATTTAACTTTTCTTTCTTGATTAAGTCTTGTTGTAGCAAGGATCCGCTATACTAGCTCCAATTAAGCCTTTAACTTTTTGATTAAGTCTTGTTAATAGGTAGGAGTTTTTTCTCTCTCTATAATTTTTTCTCTCCCTTCTTTCTACCATCTTCATATGTGTTCTTCAACTTTTTTGAAATTTCTGGATGTTATCAGCATATTCATCTGATAACATCTTTTCTTTTTGCGTTTTCCGCCACCTAGAGCGGCTGCCCTAACCTCCATTTAATCTGTCCTATGGCAGATAAAATAATCACATGTGGGGAGAACCCCCAGTCAACAACCCACGATTTCAGATCTGATTCCTCAACAAATGAGTTGTTTAATATCAGCATTAATCACTCTCAACAAATCAATCAGACAAATGAACATGGGGCGGCTCCCATCTCTACACATCGAGAGTCCTTTTCCTCTGATGGATTAATTAATCCCCTTCAAAACCCACTCCAGACAAATAAACCAGCTACCCCTCTCTTAAAATCACATGGGGCGACTATTTGTATTGAGAATACAAACCCCACATGCTGTGAATTAAATAAATGTCACGGGGGACCTCTCCATCTTCAGAAAACAATCGACTCCTTTTTCCCCCAGTGGGAAACTCGTTCGTCGCCATCAACCGCGTGAAGGAGACGGCCATTTGTATGCGTTGCGGTCGCTCCGGTGGTGCTGTCCCGGCTATCCTAGGCGGTAAGGTGGGCGCGGTGGCGGTGGCTTCTTCATTTCATGCCTCAAGCAAATCAGTTGCTTTTTCTCAAGATTCCTCAATCCCTCTTCCGGGAGGGGTAACAGCGCGGCATCCGACCGCTGGGCCGAAGTCATCCCAAACCCTTACCCCAAAAATCATCTACAAACCACCGCTGGTTCTGACTTCTAATTTCATCCATCCTCCCCGCACTCAACCCGTGAACGTCGCGGCAGATGGCGCGTCTCACCTTTCAGCACCCAAAGAAGGTAATTTTTTAAACCCGGAGTCTCCAATCGCCTCTGTTTCGGCGAAGTCAGTGGCATCTTCTGCTCTTGGATTGGGCCTGGCATCCTCGAGCGGCTTAAGGCCGGGCCTGGAAGAGGGCAAAATCCCTACAGCTGCATCCCCTCCTGTTACCTTCATTCCTGAGAAACTGAAGACTTACAGTGAGGCTATCTCGAGATGCAACCATCAAGACCCCTCTTTTGGCAAAGTCGCCCTCACCTCAGCTAATCCATCGGCCATCTTCTCTAGGGCTGAATGCGATCAGGTATCCAAATTCTACCAATTTGCCCTCATTGGTAAGCTCTCGTATGGTAAGCCTCCCAATCATGTTATTGCCCAGCAACTAAAATCTGAAGGATTTGGTATCTGCAGTGTTCAATTTCTTAATGGAAAACATGTTTTGGTTAATTTGAGTAGTCAAGCCCTTTGTGACAAATTATGGATGCGGAGGGAAAAAAAAATCGCTGGTTTCCCCATGAGGCTTTTCAAATGGGATCCATTTTTCAACTTCAAAGAGGAACCAGCCATTGTTTTCGTATGGTTTAAAATTCACGCCCTCCCACCAAAATGGTTTGATTTAAGACCTTTGAAAATATTCGCCAGCACTATTGGTAATTTCTTAAAGGTAGATGACTACACTTTCAACCGCACTCGTCTGAATTTTGCTCGGATTTGCGTTGAGGTAAACTTGAAAAATGATTTACCCAAAAAAATTAATCTGATTGTGGATGACGTTAACACTGAATTAGACATTGAGTTTGAAAAAGTGCCACAATATTGTAAGCACTGTCACCACATTGGGCATGACATTGATGTCTGCTATATCAAAAATCCATCTTTGAAACCATCAGTTTTTGCTAAAAAAAGTGTTAACAGGAGTTTTGTTAGGACAGAGAAAGTTCCTGATCGTTTCACTGCTGTCACTACTACCTCTATTGAGGGTGGGGCAGCAGGTACTGCGAAAGGAACTGAACCTAGCCAAACCTCTTCTCACAACACTTTCCAGGTACTTTCCGGTTTGGGTGAAGTAGATGCCAACTCAGAGGTTTTGGAACAAGATACTTGCCTTGAGGCTAAGGATCCTGTCGCCATACCCTCTAAGATGGTCCTCTTTGCTGAAACCGAGGGCCTTGAGTCTGGAAATATCCGCCAGAAAATTATATTGCCTCCTGTGGTTGGTCCCACTGAAGTTTTAAATCCATCTAACCTTCTGGGTGTCTGTGTTTTATCTTTAGGCAATCTTAACCTTGTTAATAAAATATCACAGCCCAGAACAATTATCCCCAAATTGAATGTACCCCCTCGATCTGATAAGGATTGTGATACGAAACCGACTACTCCAAGCGAAGAAGACGAAGTAACGATTGACGTAAAACACCTCGACCATACTCTAACGTACTTAGGCGAGAAAACGTATACGAGACCCAGAGTTACCTTAATAACCGGACTTGGAGTAGTTTAAAACAAAAGGCAACTTGCATCTTGGGGGAAGAGGTCCAAGTGGTAAAGGCGGTCAGTATTTTCTTTATTATAAAAGTAGCAGGATTCTAGGCAGCATGCTTTGTGAAAGACGGCTATTACATTGGAGATAAAACCCAGCTTTTACTCTTGTTTGCAAGTGACGTGGGGAACCTTGTATTTTCTTTTCCTTATTTTAAGTCCAGCTTGTAATAGTTTAGATTATCTTGTCAGGCTACTTTTGCCTATAAATAGTGGCATTAGAGTTGTAATGAAGGAGATTATTGAATGATAAAACAACATACCTTGTGTATTGTTTAAGTGTTGGACGAGTTTCCTTCAAAACTTTGATTATTATTCGACGCGTTTTCGAATCTTAATCTGATTGATTCTCAATAGGTCTTGAGAAGAAATCACTTTATCGGATTATAGGTCTAGTTCGATAAAACAACTATTTCCTGTCCTGTTTCAATATTTTTCTTGTTTTCGATACAGAGTTATACTTGTTCGGGATTTCGTATTAAGTGATGTTCGATCGTTCGAACTTGTTTCCTGTTTTCATTAGCATCCGGCCGAAGTTTGCTGATTCGAGTGCCACTGTTTGGAGGTTGCCTGTTTCGAGTCATTTTCATTCGGCCAGTTCCTGTCTTATTCTTTGTTGTCAGTTCTTGTCATCATTTCTGTCACGAGCGCATACCGCTTGATGTTATTCTTTGTAGCGAATCGTTGTTATCGATTCTGACGATTTCTTCTTTGTCGCTTCCTCGTCAAAATGACCTTGGTATGCCGATTGAGAATTCGCATCATAAGTGGCATCAGAGCCCAAGTTCTTGATCTTTGGCATTATGGATCTCAACGACACTGATTTCTTGGCAAAACTTAGCGCCGCATTGTGTGACGTACCAGAACAACGCGACCAGCATTGGCAACCTAGGCATGGTGACTATGAACGACCCTCACGCCATGTCGAGGAGTTCAAGGTGAATGAGCTTCCGGAGTTCTTTGGCGGGACAGACCCAGATTACTTGGAATGGAAACGTAAGATTGACCGCATGTTCGACTTTAAAGACCTCGAAGATGAGAAATGGTGCAAGTATGCAATTCTAAAGTTGGGAAAAGGCGCTTCACTTTGGTACGGAGGAGTGAAAATGCGAAGAGCTCGTGCGGGGAAAGAAAAGATCCGTTCGTGGGATTCGTTAAAAAGAAAGCTTCGTAAAAGATATGTACCAACATCACATCGGTTGTCCTTGTACAGAAAGATTGCAGATCTCATGCAAGGAAAGTTGAGTGTCAGTGAATACATTGAGGAGTTTGAGAATCTAACCTTAATGGGAGAGATATAGAAGAATGAGGAGCAGAAGATGTCGCGATTCTTGCGTGGCTTGAACCGAAGCATAGCTAACTCGGTGGAATTATATCCATACGAGGACTTCGATACATTGTGTGGGTTATGTGTAAAGTTGGAAGCTCGAAACAAGATGAAGTTGTATAAACCCAAGTTTCGGCATTTGGAAACCCAAGTGTCGTTTCTAGTTCTACTACTAAGGCAACTGTACCGACTCCGGTCCCTGATGCAATTCCGAAGGGCCCCTACGTACCGAAGGAGACAAGTTTAGCTAAAGTAAGATGTTTTAAATGTCAAGGGTTCGGAAATTATCAAAATGCTTGTCCGAACAAACGAGTGGTAACACTAAGAGAAGCTGTCACGATCCGAGACGAGTTGTTAGTCGAGGACGAAAAGGAGAGACTGTGTGATGTATTTGATTTCAGCATGAAGGACGAAGAAGGAGAAGAATGTGACACTTACGATGCTCCAAACTATGACATGACTTTAGTTCTGCGTACTCTACAAGCCAAAGCTGTTTCGAATGATTCTAACAATGGGATCAAATATTTCACACAAGGTGTCAAATGGGAAGTAAATGGTGTAGTTTGATCATTGATGGAGGGAGTTGCACCAACGTAGCTTCCAGCGAGATGGTGACTAAACTCGGGATGACCACTACGGCTCACCCGAAACCTTACACTTTACATTGGCTCGATGATGGGAGAAAAATAAGGGTGACTAAACAAGTGAGGATTGGATTAACCATGGGTTCATATGAAGACAACGTATTATGTGATGTACTCCCGATGGATGCATGCCATGTACTTTTGGGAAGGCCATGGATGTTTGATAGGGACGTTTTACACCGGGGAAGAAGCAATGAGTACGAGTTACATGACTAGGGCAAAAATATTGTGCTTAAACCAATGTCACCTCAAGATATTCACTCCATGAGTTCTAGTCGGAGTGAAAAACCAAAACTGGCCATGTTTGCTAGCGAACGGGATGTGGAACAAGCTAAAATGATGGTGAGAGCGTGTACTTGTTGATTCTGAAGGAGACACAGAATGATAACATGGTTGTGCGGAATGACGAAAGGATGGATGCCTTATTGCACGAATTTGCGGATGTTTTTCCCGAAGAATTACCGTCGGGTTTTCCACCTATTCGTGGGATTGAACATCAGATCGACCTCATACTGGGTGCGTCGCTCCCTAACAAAGCTGCCTATAGATGTAATCCCGAGGAGATGAAGGAATTACAATACCAAATCGAAGAACTAATGAACCGTGGGTATGTTCGAGAAAGCCTAAGTCCTTGTGCGGTTCCGGTATTATTGGTTCCTAAGAAAGACGGATCTTGGCGAATGTGTATTGACAGTTGAGCCGTGAATAATATAACCATCAAGTATCAATTTCCGATTCCGAGACTTGATGACATGTTGGACGAATTACACAGATCCGTGATCTTTTAAAAAGTTGACATACGAAGTGGTTATCATCAAATCCGGATGAGAGAAGGAGATGAGTGGAAGACGGACTTCAAAACTAAACACGAGTTGTATGAATGGACCGTTATGCCGTTTGGCCTTACAAATGCGCCAAGTACCTTGATGCGCTTGATGAATGAGGTACTTAAGCCATTCTTGGGAAAATTTGTGGTTGTATATCTAGACGATATTTTGATTTATAGCCGATCGTTGCAAGAACATTTCGGACACTTGAGACAAGTCTTCGAAACCCTTAAGGACCAAAGGTTGTATGGAAAAAAGGAGAAGTGTTCATTTTTGGTCAAAAGTATAGTCTTTCTTGGCTATGTTGTTTCGAAGGACGGAGTGTCGGTCGATCAAGCAAAGATCGAAGCAATTAAGTCCTGGCCAGTGCCCACTACAGTGACGGAAGTTAGATCATTCCACGGACTGGCTTCATTCTACTGAAGATTCATTCGAGACTTCAGCACCATTGCAAGCCCAATAATCGAATGTTTGAAGAAAGGTGCGTTTAATTAGAGCCGGGCTGCCCAAGAGTCGTTTGCAAATTTGAAGGCAAAGTTATGCGAAGCACCGATCTTAGCATTACCCTATTTTTCGCAACCGTTCGAGGTAGAATGTGATGCTAGCGGAGTTGGCATTGGAGCAGTTCTCATTCAAGGAAAGCGGCCTATTGCTTATTTTTCAGAAAAGTTAAACAGTGTTCGTCTCAATTATTGTATGTACGACAAGGAGTTTTATGCTATTGTGAGGGCTCTAGACCATTGGAGTCACTATCTTTGGCCGAAGCATTTCATCATACATTCGGACCATGAATCATTGAAGTATATTAACGGACAACACAAGTTAAGTCCCAGGCATGCGAAGTGAGTGGAATTCTTACAATCATTTCACTTTTCATCGAAGTATAAGGATGGCAAGAGCAACATTGTAGCAGATGCGTTGTCCAGGCGGTATGCCTTGCTCTCTACCCTTGGTGTTCGATTACTTGGATTCGATACAGTGAAGGAATATTATGACAGTGATGCGGATTTTAGTGAGGCCTTCGCTCTTTGCAAATCTGGACCGATGGGAGAATTTTCGATACAGGAGGGCTTCCTTTTTAAGGGAAATCGTCTCTGCCTACCCAAGCACAGGATTCGAGAATTTCTAGTTCGGGAGGCTCACGGGGGAGTTTTGGCTGGCCACTTTGGTTCGGCTAAGACATTAGATGTGCTCAAGGAACATTTTTATTGGCCAAATATGCAGGGGGATGTTAATAATATAATTAGTAAATGTGTGACATGCCATGTTGCGAAGAGTTTGTTCAAGCCATGAGTCTACACACCTTTACCGATTCCGGAAAGACCATGGGAAGATGTCTCGATGGACTTCATTGTTGCTTTACCATGTACTCAACGAGGAAAAGATGCTATTATGGTGGTCGTGGACCGTCTTTCAAAAATGGCTCACTTTGTAGCGTGCCACAAAACAGACGATGCAAGCAATGTGGCCGACTTATATTTTCGAGAGGTGGTACGTTTACATGGGATTCCGAAGACGATTGTATCCGATCGAGACTCCAAATTTCTCAGATACTTTTGGAACACCCTAACAAAACTCTTGTTTAGCACTTCACACCACCCTCAAACCGACGGACAAACTGAAGTGACTAATCGAACCCTTGGAACACTGTTGTGAGGCTTGGTAAGCAAAACACAAAAGGACTAGGTTCTAAAACAGGCACATGCGGAGTTTGCTTATAATTGTTCTCCTACTCATGCCACGGCGCACTCTCCATTTAAAGTAGTTTACGGATTGGTGCATAAGGATGCGGAGTCAAAACTGAAATCAACGATGAAATTACACGAACAGGTGCGTGACCGAATCAAGGATATAAACGAGACATACAAAATGAAGTCGAACAAGCAAAGAAAACCGAGATTATTCAAGGTTGGAGATTTAGTTTGGGTGCATTTGAGGAAAGAACGATTCCCGAGTAAGCGTAAGAACAAGTTAATGCCACGAGCTGAAGGGCCATTTAAAATAGTTTCAAAGGTGAACGACAATGCTTACAAGTTAGAACTTCCGGGTGATTATGGAGTACATGCTACTTTCAACATAGGTGATCTATCTCCTTATATCGACGACAATGGAATTGCGGAATTGGGGACAATTCCTTTTAAAGAAGGAGGGAATGATACGAAACCGACTACTCCAAGCGAAGAAGACGAAGTAAGGATTGACGTAAAACACCTCAACCATACTCCAACGTACTTAGGAGAGAAAAAGGATACGAGACCCGGAGTTACCTTAATAACCGGACTTGGAGTAGTTTAAAACAAAAGGAAACTTGCAGCTTGGGGGAAGAGGTCCAAGTGGTAAAGGCGAAATAATAAAAGTATCTTCAGCATTTTCTTTATTATAAAAGCAGCAGGATTCTAGGCAGCATGCTTTGTGAAAGGCGGCTATCACCTTGGAGACAAAACCCAGCTTTTACTCTTGTTTGCAAGTGACGTGATGAACCTTGTATTTTCTTTTCCTTATTTTAAGTCCAGCTTGTAATAGTTTAGATTATCTTGTCAGGCTACTTTTGCCTATAAATAGTGGCGTTAGAGTTGTAATGAAGGAGATTATTGAATGATAAAACAACATACCTTGTGTAATGTTTAAGTGTTGGACGAGTTTCCTTCAAAACTTTGATTATTATTCGACGCATTTTTGAATCTTAATATGATTGATTCTCAATAGGTCTTGAGAAGAAATCACTTTATCGGATTATAGTTCTAGTTCGATAAAACAACTGTTTCCTGTCCTGTTTTGATATTCTTCTTGTCTTCGATACAGAATTATACTTGTTCGGGATTTCGCATTAAGTGTTGTTCGATCGTTCGAACTTGTTTCCTATTTTCATTAGAATCCGACCGAAGTTTGCTGTTGCAAGTGCCGCTGTTTGGAGGTTGCCTGTTTCGAGTCATTTCCATTCGGCCAGTTCTTGTCTTATTCTTTGTATCATTTCTTGTCATCATTTCTAGCGCGGCGCATACCGCTAGCTTGATGTTATTCTTTGTAGCGAATTGTTATCGATTCTGACAGTTTCTTGCTGTTCGCTTCCGCTCGTCAAAACAGCCTTCAGTTGTACCGATAGAGAATTCGCATCAGATTGCATGGGACTGGAAAATAGTGAAATGTTTGAACTGACTGATTCTTCTGCAGGGTATTTTAAGGGGTCAGAGGGCTATTACTCTGATAAATCTACCTGCTCCAAACAGTCCACGCACAAACAATCTTTTTCTGACACTCTCAAAGATTTCATACCTGTGGGAAATGAAATTGTTCCTTTTGTAGGAAAAAGGAAAAATCCCACTCTTTATGTCAAGTCTTCTAAAATGGGCAGACGCAGAAAACCCAAAAATGTTCACCAAATCTCAAATATTTAAAAAAAAAGGACTAGGAGTGGAGTTATCCATAATGATTAGTACACTTTTTTGGAATATTCGAGGTATTGGGAACAAATCGGCCCAAAATAAACTTAGAATGTTAAAAAGAAAACATAAGTTTAACATTTTGTCTCTTATTGAACCAAAAGTCGACTTAGATGCAAATTTTTTCCTTAGCCGTTTTGGATTTTCTAGCGTCTGTGCTAATGTTAGTAACCACATCTGACTTTTCACTGATCCCGATGTTCAGGTCAATATTTTAAAAAATACAGAGCAGGTGTTACATGTTGAAATTTCCTGTAATTCCCTCCCTAGCTCTTTCTTTTTAACCGTGGTTTATGGTAGAAACACTAAAATTAAGAGAAGGGGCATGTGGGATGATCTTCTCTCGGCTAGTCAAAGCCAGATCCCTTGGATGGTTGGGGGAGATTTCAACATTATCCTCCAACCTGAAGAGAAAAAAGTTGGGGCCGCCCCAATTCAATCAGATATGGAAGATTTCAATGACTCGTTATTGACCGCAACTTTGGCCCGATGGTGGATTTGAGGGCACCCCCTACACCTGGTATAGTGACGGAGTGTGGCAAAGGCTTGATTGGATCTTGATCGCCCATGATTGGTATAATGTTTTTCCTTTTCTGTCCATTAGGCATCTTCCTAAGTATAGGTCTGACCATAACTCTGTTATGTCAATTTAGTCAAGATACTTCTAGACCGAAAGCCTCTTTTAGATTTCAAAATATGTGGGTCAAACACCATCTTTTTTTACCCACCGTAAAAGAGTCTTGGGATCTTCACACCATTTCTAGAGTGATGTGTAAACTTGTGGAGAAGCTTTTGAGGCTCAAACACACCCTCAAGGAATGGAATGAGGTCACATTTGGAAATATTTTTACTAAAATTGATCAGGCCCAATATGTGGTTGAGATTGCTGAAAATAGTTTTGATCAAGACCCCACCACGACCAATCTTATCCACCTCAAAAAGATGAACACCAACCTCACCCTCATGTTGTCCATGGAAGAGGATTTTTGGAAACAAAAAGCTAATGTGAAATGGATGCTTGAAGGCGAGAGGAATAACAAATCTTTTCACAATTTAGTGAAAAAGAAAAGGAAAAAAATTTCTTACATTCTATTTGGGATAATGGATGTAGGATCACGGATCCCTAGGAGATGCATAAGTCCGCTGTATCTTATTTCTCTAACTATTTTGCGGAGGAAAATCATTTTTTAGACGACATCGATCCTCGTCTGGTGCCGAATGTTATTTCCAATGATCAAAATAATAGCCTTTGTAATAATCCCTCATTTGATGAAATTAAACTTTGTGTTTTTGACATGGCTGTGGATAGTATTGCCGGGCCGGACGGTTTTAATGCTAAATTTTTCCAAGTTTGTTGGGATATTGTGTGTTGGGACGTGGTGGCTGCCATCTCGGATTTTTTAGTGGTCCCCGTTGCCTCGGGCGTTTACTACGACCACTATTTCACTCATCCCTAAAAACGATAACCCGCGATCTTGGAAAGATTTTCGACCGACTAGCTTATGTAACACTTCTTACAAAATCATTTCGAAAATTCTTTGCAAAAGATTGGGCCTTATCCTTCCATACATAATTAATCCGTCCCAATCCGGATTCATCAAAGGTAGCATTATTACGGATAATATTTTGACAGCTCACGAAGTTACCCATGACATTTCGCAATCGGTTACTAATACTATTATCAAACTTGACATGGAAAAAGCCTATGGTAGGATTAATTGGAATTTTATATTTCAAGTTATGACTAGCTTTGGCTTTTCTAGTGTTTGGATCGATTTTATCAAATCTTGTATTTCTAATTCCTGGTTCTCGATCCTTGTGAATGGGCAATCGGTTGGTTTCTTCAAGAGCGAGAGGGGTATTCGGCAAGGGGGTCCATTGTCCCCTCTCATTTTTGTTATTGCCTCGGACTACTTTTCTCGGAGTATTGATTAAATATTTTCTAAAAATCCTTCGATGTATTACAAGATTAAGAAAAAGGTGGAAATCACGCATCTCGCTTATGCCGATGATATTCTCATTTTTCATAATGTTTCCAAGAAAAATCTCCAAATTTTCAACAAATGCATCACCCACTATGAAAGTGTCTCTGGGCAAAAGATCAATAACTCCAAAAGTAATTTTATTATGAACAATCCGACTCCCCAAGTCGCTAGTTGGGTGCAAAGAATCTCGGGTTTAATAGAATTGATTTACCGATCATGTATTTAGGCGTTCCACTTTGGAAAGGCTTTCAAGCCTTCGAAATGTATGGTCCTCTTATTTCAAAAATTAAGAATAAAATTCTTACTTGGAACCACCATTTAATCTCTACGGGAGGGCGCCTCGAATTAATTAAATCGGTTTTAAACTCCATTGCATTCTATACCTTTCAAGTGCTTAAACCTCCTAAAAATGTCATTCTTTACATAGAAAGATTGTTCAACAAATTTCTATGGGGAACTAATGACAACAAATGGAAGTTGCATTGGGCGTCTTGGAATCGGCTTTGTTTCCCTACGGATGAGGGGGGTCTTGGTTGTCGGGATATCCATGATATTATCCGGGCTGCCGAGATCAAAATGTGGTGGAGATTTAGAACCTCCAATAATATTTGGTCTAATTTCCTATTTAAAAAATACTACTCTTGGCTCCAACCGATGATTAGCAAATTCAACCCTAAAAGCTCCCCTATTTGGAAGAACCTTTCTGGCATTAGAAATATTGCGAACGATAAATTTTTTTGGAATATTGGTAATGGTAAAGTGTTTTTTTGGCATGATAGGTGGTGTGATTTCAGCCCTTTAACCAACTAGCAACATACTAAATCTAAAGATTCAATTGACTATTATTGGACTAATGGTGAGTGGGATAGAAGGAAAATTAATCGCAAACTTCCTTTTGGCATTTGTGATCATATATACCCTCTAACCACTTTCCCTCCCGATAATAAGCCTTCTTGGACTTTATCCCCCCATGGGGATTTCTCTTTCAAATCCGCTTGGGAGTTGGTTAAAAAAAAACCCTGTGAATAATATTCTTCGGTATTGTTGGAATCCACTTATCACACCGACCATCTCTTTATTTATTGTCAAGGTTCTTAATAAATGGATCCCAACGCCGGATGGTCTTTTCCGTAGGGGCATTATTGCCACCAATAATTGTGATTGTTGTGATGGTGTTGAAGATCTTCCCCACCTCTTCCTTAATGGCCCGGTTGCTAAAGATGTTTGGAAATTTTTTCATAATTTCGCGGGCATTAAAATTCTTGTGTCCTCTAATTTTAATCTTATCATTGCCAATTGGTTTGGTAAAACGAAGGGCAATATCCATATTTTTCACATCCTCCCTATTCTCATATTATGATTTCTTTGGTGTTGTAGGAATGACAAGAGGGTTGATAATGTTCCTTTTACGCCGAAACGTGTGTGCGAGCGTATTTGGAATTACATTAACAACTTCAAAGATAATGGCAAAATTAATAAGAATTTTTGGAAGGGAGCTGATAGAATAACCGACTTTATGGGCATCAAACCGGCCCTGAGGCCGAGATTCTTAATCACGGCGGTGCGGTGGTCTAAACCGGATATGGGGTGGTGGAAACTTAATACGGATGGCGCTGCGAAGGGCAATCCGGGTGTGGCGGCCGCGGAGGGATCGTGCGAGATCATCTCGGGAGTCCGCTTGTTATTTTCTCAGAATTTCTTGGGGCCCAAACCAACAATTTCGTCGAAATCTACGCTATTTGGAGAGGGCTCGAATTATGTGTGGATCACAACTTTAACAAAGTTTGGGTGGAAGTCGATTCGAAAATTGCACTCCACTAGATTCAGCAATCCACTACGTGTCATTGGCAACTCCAAGGTCTTATTTTTAAAATTCGAGCCTTCTCAGAAAAAATCGATATTCACTTTTCACATATTTTTAGAGAAGGCAACGCTGTGGCTGACTTATTAGCTAACCATGTGTGTGATGGGCAAGATATTCACCTCATGATACCTCCAATATTAAAGGAAAAATTCTCGGATTAATTAAACTTGATAAAATGGCTTACCCGTACATTAGGAGGAAGAGAATTCGTGTCTCATTGTCATTATTCCATAAGTGAATATTTCAAGTCTTGGGCTTGTTTGAGGATAGGCTCCTTTTTCTTGTTTTTTTCTACATTTTCAGGCGTGTAGAGGGTCTCGCCCTCCCTTGTTCCTTCCGGGCGTGTAGAGGGACTCGTCCACCATTGTTTTTCGCTCCTTTATAAAAGTTGCCCGTTTTTTTTAAAAAAAAAGTCTTGTTAATTGGAGATAAGACTACATTACATGCATTCGAGTCTGAACTCTATGAAAATTCGGATTTATTTAGATTCGAACATTTTGTACTCAAAATTGGGTAAAAGAGCTCCGATTAATCTTTTCTTTCTTGATTAAATCTTGTTGCAACAAGGATTCGCTATAATCGCTTTGATTAAGCCTTTGCTTCTTGATTAATTCTTGTTAATAGTAGATAAGACCACATCACATGCATTCGACTCGGATCTCTATGAAAACTAGGGTTTATTGATTAGATTAGAGCCTTTTGTACTCAGAATTAGCTATAGTAGCTCCGATTAATCTTTTACTTGATTAAGTCTTATTGTAAAAAGGATTGAATATAATAGCTCTGATTAACCCTTTGCTTCAGGATTAGGTCTTGTTAACAGGAGATAAGGCCATGTTATATGCATTCGAGTTGAAAATATATGAAACTCGAGTTTATTGATTAGCTTCGAGCCTTTTGTATTCAGAATTAGCTATAACAACTCCTATTAATCTTTTACATCTTGATTAAGTCTTGTTGTAGCAAGGATTCACTATAATAGCTCCGATTAAGCCTTTACTTCTTGATAAGTCTTGTTACTAGGAGATAAAACCATGTTACATGCATTCGAGTCAGAACTCTATGAAAACTCGGGTTTATTGATTAGATTCGAGCCTTTGTACTCATAGTTGGCAATAACATATTAATCTTTTCTTACTTGATTAAGTCTTATTGTAGTAAGGATTCGCATAGTAGCTCCAATTAAGCCTTTACTTATTGATTAAGTCTTGTTAATTGATACGAAATTAACTAGTCAAAATGAAGAAGACGGAGCAAGGATCAAAATAAACGGCCTTACGACGCGTCATGCACATACGGCGACATTTTTAGGCGAGAAAACGGACATAAGACGTAAAAGGAATGTCCAACTGTAGGAAAATGTCCAACTGCGGAAAATGCCGAGCTCAGGAAAATATCACACTGTAGGAAAATGCCGAGCGCCGGCCGAACTTCAGGTATGTCGTCGACACGGCCGTGCGTACTCGTCCGAATAAGCCAAATCGATCGGCCGAACCCGACCGTGTCGTCCGACACGGTCGAGTCACACTCTTCCGGATAAGGAAATCTCGCTGTCCGACCAACCCGACCGTGCCAGGCGACACCGTCGAGTCCTGCCGAACGTCCTTCTCGCTCGCGGCTCAAGTCATTGCCGGACATCCTTGTCGCGCCGCGCGGTCGAGTCGCTTGACACGCTGCGACCGTGTCAAGCGGACACGGTCGAGTCACTGCCGACCAGATGCGCGCCGCGGCCGTGTCAAGCGACACGGCCCGTGTCCGACAGCCAGCCAACTTTTTTTTATTGCTGGTTTTTGTGTGTTTTGTCTTCTCTTTTCCTTTCTCTACTCTTTTAGGGATTGTGTTACCATGTTTTGTGATTTATGTTTCTTTTTCTTATTTTATTTGATTTGTTTTGATTATTCAAAGATTTTATAAATCTTTGAATTGTTTTCTTTTATTACGGGAAGACTTGAAGTCTCCTATATATAGCCTTGTATAAGCATTGTAAGATGATGGTATCATGAATTTGAATGTGAAAGAATACACTTTGTATTTCTATCCTTGGTAAATAATTTTTACCGAAACTTGATTTTTATTCGACGCATTTTCGAGTATTAATCCGATTGATTCTCAATAGGTCTTGAGAAGAAATCACCTTATCGAATTATAGGTCTAATTCGATAAACCTTTGTTCTTGATCGTTCAAGTCTTCTTGATCGATATTATCACTTTTTCCGATATTACTTCTATTTTTCATTTTTTCGAATTTTCATTGTGATATTCGATATTACTCCTACAAAATACACCCAAAAACACCCTACTCGTAAAAAGCCTTCCGCTACGACATTCATACACACACTCCGTCCGATACGTATCCACCTTTCCGGGAGAATTCGTATCATAAGTGGTATCGAAATTAACTAGTCAAAATGAAGAAGACGGAGCAAGGATCAAAATAAACGGCCTTACGACGCGTCATGCACATACGGCGACATTTTTAGACGAGAAAACGGACATAAGACGTAAAAGGAATGTCCAACCTGCCGGAAAATGTCCAACCTGCCGGAAAATGCCGAGCCTGCTGGAAAATATCACACCTGCCGGAAAATGCCGAGCGGCTTGGCCAGAACTCATTGTGTCGTCCGACACGGCCGTGCCGTACTCGTCGGATAAGCCAAGTATTGTCGGCCGAACCCGACCGTGTCGTCCGACACGGTCGAGTCACACTCTTCCGGATAAGGAAATCTCGCTGTCCGACCAACCCGACCGTGCCAGGCGACACCGTCGAGTCCTGCCGAACGTCCTTCTCGCGCCGTGCGGTCGAGTCGCTGTCGGACATCCTTGTCGCGCCGCGCGGTCGAGTCGTTGTCGGACGTCCTTGTCACGCTGCGACCGTGTCAAGCGGACACGGTCGAGTCACTGCCGACCAGATGCGCGCCGCGGCCGTGTCAAGCGACACGGTCCGTGTCCGGCAGCCAGCCAACTTTTTTTTATTGCTGATTTTTGTGTGTTTTGTCTTCTCTTTTCCTTTCTTTACTTTTTTAGGGATTGTGTTCCCATATTTTGTGATTTATATTTCTTTTTCTTATTTTATTTTATTTGTTTTGATTATTCAAAGATTTTATAAATCTTTGAATTGTTTTCTTTTATTATGGGAAGACTTGAAGTCTCCTATATATAGCCTTGTATAAGCATTGTAAGATGATGGTATCATGAATTTGAATGTAAAAGAATACACTTTGTATTTCTATCCTTGGTAAATGATTTTTACCGAAACTTGATTTTTATTCGACACGTTTTCGAGTATTAATCCGATTGATTCTCAATAGGTCTTGAGAAGAAATCACCTTATCGAATTATAGGTCTAATTCGATAAACCTTTGTTCTTGATCGTTCAAGTCTTCTTGATCGATATTATCACTTTTTCCGATATTACTTCCATTTTTCATTTGTTCAAATTTTCATTGTCATATTCGATATTACTCCTACAAAATACACCCAAAAATACCCTACTCGTAAAAAGCCTTCCGCTACGGAATTCATACACACTCCGTCCGATACGTATCCACCTTTCCAGGAGAATTCGTATCATAGGTGGTATCGGAGCCCAAGGTCATCTCCTTGGGCAATTTATTCAACGATTTCTTGTGAAGAACTATCTCTTGATTCTTGTTATGGATTTTTCCGATCTCGATTTCTTGATGAAACTCGGTGATGCACTAAACGGATTACCGGAGCAACGTATGCAAGCAAGACGTAGAGACGACGCCAACGATATTGATTTCTTGGCTAAATTCCGCCGCATACCGGAGTTTCATGGATATAGTAATCCAGATGCGTGCATAGATTGGCTCCGTGCTTGTGAGGAGCACTCGGACTTCAAGGCTGCCCCGATCAACCGCCGCATTTCGTTGGTGACTAGGCGCCTCCGCGGTAGCACCTCCGTCTGGTGGCAAAAACTAAAACAGTCCCGTTCACAACAACATAAGCCAAAAATCAGAGATTGGCAAAAATTCAGGAAATATTTCGCCAGAAAATTTATCCCTAACGCGAAACAAGATCACGACTTTATGCTTTCTGAAATGGCTAATCTTGAAGATGAACTCCTTGTCACTGCCGACTTTGATATGATGGTTGGAGTCGAGCTACCCTATCGGAGCAAATTGGGTTGTGTGACTTTGTTGCGGTACGAAACGAGCTTAGTGGATTAATTTTTGATGAGACATTATTCAAGGAGCCCGATAATATTAAAATGAAAAGTGGATCGGGTTATGATGGAGCGCCAGTATTTGATACCGAACCAGCTGACGAAGATGGACCCATAATTGATTCCGTGTTTCCCATTTTTGATGTTGAACCCGACATGAAATCATTAATGCTTCCCATTTTTGATGTTGTGCCCGACGGCGATCCATGTCTCGATGTAAGTTGTTTTGAAGATTTTTGCCCAAACTCCAATGAGGTGTTTTCGGTTCTTGATATGGAGCAAGAAGATGTTATGATTCCGGAACATCTATATCTTGAGCCTTACCAAGATTTTGATATGAAAGTCGACGACGAAGCATTTTTCCCAGGTCTTGAAGTGGCATCCGATGAAGAGCGACCTATTATTACTGTCGTGCTTCCCATTTCAGATGTCCGGTTATATGATGATTCATATCGTGATATCGGTATTATCTCGCAGAATAATTATTATTATTTCATTAATAATGATAGTTATTTGTTTGGTGATTCCCGGAGATCCCATACTACTTATCGTCTCAAGATTTTGGGCCATGTACGCACTGCAGACATTTTCGAGATCAAATACTTAAAGGCTTTAGTTAATTATCTTGATGACGAAGGGAGTTCGGAATTGAGTACAATTCCCTTTAAAGGTGGAGGGAATGATACGAAATTAACTAGTCAAAATGAAGAAGACGGAGCAAGGATCAAAATAAACGGCCTTACGACGCGTCATGCACATACGACGACATTTTTAGGCGAGAAAACGGACATAAGACGTAAACGGAATGTCCAACCTTCCGGAAAATGTCCAACCTACCGGAAAATGCCGAGCCTGCCAGAAAATATCACACCTGCCGGAAAATGCCGAGCGGCTGCCGACCGAACTCAGCCGTGTCGTCCGACACAGCCAGTGCCATACTCGTCCGGATAAGCCAAATCGATCGTTAACCCGACCGTGTCGTCCGACACGGTCGAGTCACACTCTTCCGGATAAGGAAATCTCGCTGTCCGACCAACCCAACCGTGCCAGGCGACACGGTCGAGTCCTGCCGAACGTCCTTGTCGCGCCGCGCGGTCGAGTTGCTGTCGGACATCCTTGTCGCGCCGCGCGGTCGAGTCGCTGTCGGACGTCCTTGTCACGCCGCGACCGTGTCAAGCGGACACGGTCGAGTCACTACCGACCAAATGAAGAAGACGGAGCAAGGATCAAAATAAACGGTAAGGCAAAGTACATGGCATGCATCCATCGGGAGTACATCACATAATAAATTGTCTTCATATGAACCCATGGTTAGTCCAATCCTCACTTGTTTAGTCACCCTTATTTTTCTCCCATCATCGAGCCAATGCAAAGTGTAAGGTTTCGGGTGAACCATAGTGGTCAGCCCGAGTTTAGTCACCATCTCGCTGGAAGCTACGTTGGTGCAACTCCCTCCATCAATGATCAAACTACACCATTTGTTTCCGATTTGACACTTAGTGTGAAATATTTGATCCCACTGTTTCGAATCATTCGAAACAGCTTTGGCTTGTAGAGTACGCAGAACTAAAGCCGTGTCATAGTGTGGAACATTGTAAGTCTCACAATCTTCTCCTTCTTCATCTTCCATGCTGAAATCAAATATGTCACCCAGTCTCTCCTTTTCGTCCTCGACTAACAACTCGTCTCGGATAGTGACATCTTCTCTTAGTGTTACCAATCGTTTGTTCGGACAAGCATTTTGATAATGTCCGAACCCTTTACATTTGAAACATCTTACTTTAGCCAAACTCGTCTCCTTTGGTACGTAGGGGCATTAGGAATCGCAACAGAACCGAGTCGGTACAGTTGCCTTAGTAGTTGAACTAGAACCGACACTTGGGTTTCCAAACTTGACTGGAAACTCGGGTTTATACAACTTCGTCCTGTTTTGAGCTTCCAACTTCACACATAGCCCACATAATGTATCGAAGTCCTCGTATGGATACAATTCCACTGAGTTAGTTATACTTCGGTTCAAGCCACGCAAGAATCGCGACATCTTCTGCTCCTCATTCTCCTCTATTTCTCCCATTAAGGTCAGATTCTCAAACTCCTCAATGTATTCACTGACATTCAACTTTCCTTGCATGAGATCTGCAATCTTCCTGTACAAGGACAACCAATGTGATGTTGGTACATATCTTTTGTGAAGTTTTCTTTTTAACGAATCCCACGAACGGATCTTATCTTTCCCCGCACGGGTTCTCCGCATTTTTACTCCTTCGTACCAAAGCGAAGCGCCTTTCGCCAACTTGAGAATGGCATACTTGCACCGTTTCTCATCGTCGAGGTCTATAAACTCGAACATGCGGTCAATATTACGTTCCCATTCCAAGTAGACTTCAGGGTCTGTTCCGCCAACGAACTCCAGAAGCTCGTTCACCTTGAACTCTTAGACATGGCGTGAGGGTCGTTCATAGTCACCACGCCTAGGTTGCCAACGCTGGTCGCGTTGTTCTGGTACGTCACGCAATACGTCGCGAAGTTTTGCCAACAAATCAGCGTCGTTGAGATCCATAATGCCAAAGATCAAGAATTTGGGCTCCAGTGCCACTTATGATACGAATTCTCACTTGTGATGCGAATTCGCTATCGTGCAATGAAGGTCATTTTGATGAGCGATCGGCAAAAGCGTCGAGAAACTGCAGAACCGATAACAGCCACATGCTGGCAACATCAAGCAGTATGCGCGCGTGATGAAGATGGCAGCCCGATACAGAAACAAGACAGGAACTTGGACGAATGTAAAAGACTTGATACAGGCCACCTCCAGACAACGACACTCGAAATAGCACGTTTCGGTCGGATTTGAATTGAAAACAGGAAACAAGTTCGAAGGATCGAACAACAATTGATGCGGAACTTTGATTAAGTACAACCTTGTATCGAAAAACAAGAAGAATATCGAAATAGTACAGGAACAGTTGTTTTTATCGAATTAGACCTATAATTCAATAAAGAGATTTCTCCTCAAGACCTATTGAGAATCAATCAGATTAATACTCGAAAACGCGTCGAATAAAAATCAAGTTTTTGATGAAAAGCATTCGCCAGGGAAAACACAAAGTGTATTCTTAATTCTTTAACATTCAATATCTTTCATTACAACTCCATCAGCCCTATTTATAGGCAAAAGTAGCCTGACAAGATAATCTAAACTAATGCAAGCTGGTCTTTAAAACAAGGAAAAGAAAATACAAGGTTCCCCATGTCACTTACAAACAAAAGTAAAAGATGGGTTTTGTCTTCAAGATGATAGCCGCCCTTCATGCCGCCGAGAATCCTGCTACTTTAATAATAAAGAAAGTGCTAAAGTTATTTTTTTTATTCTTTTGCCTTCACTATGTAGACCCCTTCCCCAAGGTTTAAGTTGCCTATGTTTGATTTATTCCAAGCCCGATTATCAAGGTAACTCCGGGTATCGTATCCATTTTCTCGCCCAAGTATGTTGGAACATGGTCGAGGTGTTTTACGTCGATCCTTACTTCGTCTTCTTCGCTTGGAGTAGTCGGTTTCGTATCACATGGGGACACCATAGATCCGATGACTCCAAATACTAGCAACAAGGGATTGAAACTCAATCTTATCTATCCAAAAAGTTATCAAAACGAAAGCCTAGGTTCTTCCCTCGATCACCCATAACATGTTGGAGGAATAACGATGAATGATTCGATGTTTTTTGCTGCCCACAGCAATAAGCCAAAGACGGATCTGTGTATACCACGCCAGGTTCCCAACCATCCTATCTAAGCGCCTCCAGATACAACCACGAAAACCATTGTCTCGTCATTGGAAGAGTCAACAATTCTGATGCCGTCAAACACGCTGAAAACTCGTCATTAATGATATCTTCCTCATCACCGCCTAACATCTCACTATAGTCTAGTATGGCATTAAAGTCACCCATAACAAGCCACAGGTCATCAACCCTACTGCCCGAGAAGGCCATAAGTTTATCCCAAAGATCCATCCTCTCATCAATCGTGTTTAACCCATATAGAAAAGAGATATAGCAAGCAGCCCGCAAATCGAGCACGGTGACCTTGACATGCAACACCTGCTCGAAACTGCCTAATATATCCACATACACGTGCGTACTATCCCATCCAACCCAAATGCGATTAGCCGGGCCAGTAGAATAATCGATATGCCATGTCCAGAGATGGTGAATACGCTCACATATAGTAGTTACATTGCGTTGTTGCACACGAGTTTCCATAAATGCCCAAAGTCTAATCTGATTGGATAAAATAAGCTCTCGTGCAGCCTTCTGGTGGTCCAGCTTATTGAGACCATGTATATTCCAACAAGTGACAGGGATCATCTAACAACATCCGGAAGTTCTGCTATAGGACCCTGAGAGTGAGCATTATTAATCGGAATAAGAGTGTCACCATCCAGTTCATCAAGAAAATCCATCGCCGCGAACGGGTTGGCATCCACTACCACATCCTTCCCCTTGTCAACCAATGTCCGATGCGGGTCACCTCATCAACCATCTTCACCATGTCCTCCGGGAACGGAGGAGGTATAGGGATTCTACTGTTAATCCGGGGCATCATCCATCCATCCTTATCCGCCATAAGGGCCTTTTGAGGCTTCGGTACTTACACATTAACATGTTTGACGTAAGGAATCTTCTTCTTCACCATGGGGCAGGCATTATCTGTATGGCCAAATGAATTACACAACGAGCAAAGCGGGGGCCTCCATTCATATTCAACACCAATCTTACAAGTCCCACTGTAGTCCCCTGATTCCGATGGAAGCATCATAAAGACATGATCACAAAACTTGGAATGAATATCCACTACAACACAAACTCGAGCATAATCGAGTCTCGCCATTGAGGATGTGAATGCATCTGGGTAGAGGGGCCTGCCCACGGCTCTTGCTACAAACCCCAGACCTTCCAGAGTCCAATACTCCATGGGTAGGTTCGTGAACCTCGCCCAGAGCGGCACCTCGGTGTGGCTGTGTTTTTCCAACATCATCCATTCTTTACACCGTTCGAGAAATAGAGGTTGCCCCGCATAGAGCCAACGCCATCCTTCAAGAACATCCACCATAGCACGATCAGATTCAAAATCGAAGAAAAAGTAACCATTAGACTTAGTCTTCACATCCTTCAACCCCTTCCATATTGACATAGTAAAGTTCTTGACAGCTAAGAACGATAGCTTGGGACCCAAGACGTACCTAACAGCCGTGAAGCGCCACCGTTTCATACCAAGAGAAGCAACGTGCCAAGGAGGTTTGATGACAGAGTGCGCATCAATGATCTTTGGTGGAACATATTAAATGGTCCATCTTGTAGAGGAAGAAAATGCATGTATATCCAACGGTGGACCACTCATATGAACCTTAATATTACCTACATACATATTGTCTACATGGAGATCCTCCTTCATCTGCAAGGAAGATGAATTAACCCTAGAAGAAGCTCTAGCTGCCATGTGAGAGGGTGAGAAAAACTCAGCCCCAAACAGCCTTTCACTACCCTAGCACCACCATGAACGGGAGAATGTTCAGCCACGGCCGCCACCCTATCAACCTTAGGGTTTCCAACCTTGCCTTCCTTAAGACATTTCTCACGCAGTAGCTCATTGGAATCTTTGATTCCCAAAAAATAGGATTGAGCTGGTGAGATAGAACGCTTTTCCTCCATAGCAGCCTTAGATTGCATAGTATCCTTGTTGCCATCAACCCTTTCGACAAGATTCAAAAACTCCGGTAACGTAAAAGCTTTGGCAAAGGACGGGATGTGCATGGTTATTTGTTCTTATTGTAGCAAGGATTGGATATAATAGCTCTGATTAAGCCTTTACTTCTTTATTAAGTCTTGCTAACATGAGAGAAGACCATGTTACATGCATTCGAGTTAGAACTCTATGAAAACTCGGGTTTATTGATTAGATTCGAGCCTTTTGTATTGAGAATTGGCTATAACAGCTCCTATTAATCTTTACTTCTTGATTAAGTCTGTTGTAGCAAGGATTCGCTATAATAGCTCTGATTAAGCCTTTACTTCTTGATAAGTTTTGTTACTAGGAGATAAGACCACGTTACATGCATTCTAGTCTAACTCTATGAAAACTTAGGTTTATTGATTAGATTCGAGCCTTTTGTACTTAGAGTTGGCAATGATTAATCTTTTCTTTATTGATTATGTCTTATTGAAGCAATGATTCACATAGTAGCTCGATTAAGCCTTTACTTCTTGATTAAGTCTTGTTAATAGGATATAAGACTACATAACATGCATTCGAGTCTAACTCTGTGAAAACTTGGGTTTATTGATTAGATTCACCATTTGTACTCAGAATTGGCTATAACAGCTCCGATTAATCTTTTTTTCTTGATTAAGTATTATTGTAGCAAGAATTCGCTATAATAGCTCCGATTAAGCTTTACTTCTTGATTAAGTCTTGTTAATAGGAGATAAGACAATATTACATGCATTCGAGTCGGAACTCTATTAAAACTCGGGTTTATTGATTAGACTCGAGCCTTTTGTACTCAGAATTTGCTATAACAACTCTTATTAATCTTTTACATCTTGATTAAGTCTTGTTGTAGTAAGGATTCACTATAATAGCTCCGATTAAGCTTTACTTCTTGATTAAGTCTTGTTAATATGAGATAAGACCACATTACATGTATTAAAGTTGGAACTCTTTGAAAACTCAGGTTTATTGATTAGATTCGAGCCTTTTGTACTCAGAATTGACTATAAAAGCTCTGATTTAACTTTTCTTTCTTGATTAAGTCTTGTTGTAGCAAGGATCCGCTATACTAGCTCCAATTAAGCCTTTAACTTTTTGATTAAGTCTTGTTAATAGGTAGGAGTTTTTTCTCTCTCTATAATTTTTTCTCTCCCTTCTTTCTACCATCTTCATATGTGTTCTTCAACTTTTTTGAAATTTCTGGATGTTATCAGCATATTCATCTGATAACATCTTTTCTTTTTGCGTTTTCCGCCACCTAGAGCGGCTGCCCTAACCTCCATTTAATCTGTCCTATGGCAGATAAAATAATCACATGTGGGGAGAACCCCACCAACAACCCACGATTTCGTGATCTGATTCCTCAACAAATGAGTTGTTTAATATCGCATTAATCACTCTCAACAAATCAATCGACAAATGAACATGGGGCGGCTCCCATCTCTACACATCGAGAGTCCTTTTCCTCTGATGGATTAATTAATCCCCTTCAAAACCCACTCCAGACAAATAAACCAGCTACCCCTCTCTTAAAATCACATGGGGCGACTATTTGTATTGAGAATACAAACCCCACATGCTGTGAATTAAATAAATGTCACGGGGGACCTCTCCATCTTCAGAAAACAATCGACTCCTTTTTCCCCCAGTGGGAAACTCGTTCGTCGCCATCAACCGCGTGAAGGAGATGGCCATTTGTATGCGTTGCGGTCGCTCCGGTGGTGCTGTCCCGGCTATCCTAGGCGGTAAGGTGGGCGCGGTGGCGGTGGCTTCTTCATTTCATGCCTCAAGCAAATCAGTTGCTTTTTCTCAAGATTCCTCAATCCCTCTTCCGGGAGGGGTAACAGCGCCGCATCCGACCGCTGGGCCGAAGTCATCCCAAACCCTTACCCCAAAAATCATCTACAAACCACCGCTGGTTCTGACTTCTAATTTCATCCATCCTCCCCGCAGTCAACCCGTGAACGTCGCGGCAGATGGCGCGTCTCACCTTTCAGCACCCAAAGAAGGTAATTTTTTAAACCCGGAGTCTCCAATCGCCTCTGTTTCGGCGAAGTCAGTGGCATCTTCTGCTCTTGGATTGGGCCTGGCATCCTCGAGCGGCTTAAGGCCGGGCCTGGAAGAGGGCAAAATCCCTACAGCTGCATCCCCTCCTGTTACCTTCATTCCTGAGAAACTGAAGACTTACAGTGAGGCTATCTCGAGATGCAACCATCAAGACCCCTCTTTTGGCAAAGTCGCCCTCACCTCAGCTAATCCATCGGCCATCTTCTCTAGGGCTGAATGCGATCAGGTATCCAAATTCTACCAATTTGCCCTCATTGGTAAGCTCTCGTATGGTAAGCCTCCCAATCATGTTATTGCCCAGCAACTAAAATCTGAAGGATTTGGTATCTGCAGTGTTCAATTTCTTAATGGAAAACATGTTTTGGTTAATTTGAGTAGTCAAGCCCTTTGTGACAAATTATGGATGCGGAGGGAAAAAAAAATCGCTGGTTTCCCCATGAGGCTTTTCAAATGGGATCCATTTTTCAACTTCAAAGAGGAACCAGCCATTGTTTTCGTATGGTTTAAAATTCACGCCCTCCCACCAAAATGGTTTGATTTAAGACCTTTGAAAATATTCGCCAGCACTATTGGTAATTTCTTAAAGGTAGATGACTACACTTTCAACCGCACTCGTCTGAATTTTGCTCGGATTTGCGTTGAGGTAAACTTGAAAAATGATTTACCCAAAAAAATTAATCTGATTGTGGATGACGTTAACACTGAATTAGACATTGAGTTTGAAAAAGTGCCACAATATTGTAAGCACTGTCACCACATTGGGCATGACATTGATGTCTGCTATATCAAAAATCCATCTTTGAAACCATCAGTTTTTGCTAAAAAAAGTGTTAACAGGAGTTTTGTTAGGACAGAGAAAGTTCCTGATCGTTTCACTGCTGTCACTACTACCTCTATTGAGGGTGGGGCAGCAGGTACTGCGAAAGGAACTGAACCTAGCCAAACCTCTTCTCACAACACTTTCCAGGTACTTTCCGGTTTGGGTGAAGTAGATGCCAACTCAGAGGTTTTGGAACAAGATACTTGCCTTGAGGCTAAGGATCCTGTCGCCATACCCTCTAAGATGGTCCTCTTTGCTGAAACCGAGGGCCTTGAGTCTGGAAATATCCGCCAGAAAATTATATTGCCTCCTGTGGTTGGTCCCACTGAAGTTTTAAATCCATCTAACCTTCTGGGTGTCTGTGTTTTATCTTTAGGCAATCTTAACCTTGTTAATAAAATATCACAGCCCAGAACAATTATCCCCAAATTGAATGTACCCCCTCGATCTGATAAGGATTGTGATACGAAACCGACTACTCCAAGCGAAGAAGACGAAGTAACGATTGACGTAAAACACCTCGACCATACTCTAACGTACTTAGGCGAGAAAACGTATACGAGACCCAGAGTTACCTTAATAACCGGACTTGGAGTAGTTTAAAACAAAAGGCAACTTGCATCTTGGGGGAAGAGGTCCAAGTGGTAAAGGCGGTCAGTATTTTCTTTATTATAAAAGTAGCAGGATTCTAGGCAGCATGCTTTGTGAAAGACGGCTATTACATTGGAGATAAAACCCAGCTTTTACTCTTGTTTGCAAGTGACGTGGGGAACCTTGTATTTTCTTTTCCTTATTTTAAGTCCAGCTTGTAATAGTTTAGATTATCTTGTCAGGCTACTTTTGCCTATAAATAGTGGCATTAGAGTTGTAATGAAGGAGATTATTGAATGATAAAACAACATACCTTGTGTATTGTTTAAGTGTTGGACGAGTTTCCTTCAAAACTTTGATTATTATTCGACGCGTTTTCGAATCTTAATCTGATTGATTCTCAATAGGTCTTGAGAAGAAATCACTTTATCGGATTATAGGTCTAGTTCGATAAAACAACTATTTCCTGTCCTGTTTCAATATTTTTCTTGTTTTCGATACAGAGTTATACTTGTTCGGGATTTCGTATTAAGTGATGTTCGATCGTTCGAACTTGTTTCCTGTTTTCATTAGCATCCGGCCGAAGTTTGCTGATTCGAGTGCCACTGTTTGGAGGTTGCCTGTTTCGAGTCATTTTCATTCGGCCAGTTCCTGTCTTGTTGCTGTATCGAGCTGCTGTCATCATTTCCTGTCACGAGCGCATACCGCTAGCTGATGTTATTCTTTGTAGCGAATTGTTATCGGCCTCGATTCTGCAGTTTCTTGCATTCGCTTCCTCACAAACACCTTTCAGCTGTACCGATTGAGAATTCGCATCATAAGTGGCATCAGAGCCCAAGTTCTTGATCTTTGGCATTATGGATCTCAACGACACTGATTTCTTGGCAAAACTTAGCGCCGCATTGTGTGACGTACCAGAACAACGCGACCAGCATTGGCAACCTAGGCATGGTGACTATGAACGACCCTTACGCCATGTCAAGGAGTTCAAGGTGAATGAGCTTCCGGAGTTCTTTGGCGGGACAGACCCAGATTACTTGGAATGGAAACGTAAGATTGACCGCATGTTCGACTTTAAAGACCTCGAAGATGAGAAATGGTGCAAGTATGCAATTCTAAAGTTGGGAAAAGGCGCTTCACTTTGGTACGGAGGAGTGAAAATGCGAAGAGCTCGTGCGGGGAAAGAAAAGATCCGTTCGTGGGATTCGTTAAAAAGAAAGCTTCGTAAAAGATATGTACCAACATCACATCGGTTGTCCTTGTACAGAAAGATTGCAGATCTCATGCAAGGAAAGTTGAGTGTCAGTGAATACATTGAGGAGTTTGAGAATCTAACCTTAATGGGAGAGATATAGAAGAATGAGGAGCAGAAGATGTCGCGATTCTTGCGTGGCTTGAACCGAAGCATAGCTAACTCGGTGGAATTATATCCATACGAGGACTTCGATACATTGTGTGGGTTATGTGTAAAGTTGGAAGCTCGAAACAAGATGAAGTTGTATAAACCCAAGTTTCCAGCCAGATTTGGAAACCCAAGTGTCGTTTCTAGTTCTACTACTAAGGCAACTGTACCGACTCCGGTCCCTGATGCAATTCCGAAGGGCCCCTACGTACCGAAGGAGACAAGTTTAGCTAAAGTAAGATGTTTTAAATGTCAAGGGTTCGGAAATTATCAAAATGCTTGTCCGAACAAACGAGTGGTAACACTAAGAGAAGCTGTCACGATCCGAGACGAGTTGTTAGTCGAGGACGAAAAGGAGAGACTGTGTGATGTATTTGATTTCAGCATGAAGGACGAAGAAGGAGAAGAATGTGACACTTACGATGCTCCAAACTATGACATGACTTTAGTTCTGCGTACTCTACAAGCCAAAGCTGTTTCGAATGATTCGGAACAGCAGGATCAAATATTTCACACAAGGTGTCAAATGGGAAGTAAATGGTGTAGTTTGATCATTGATGGAGGGAGTTGCACCAACGTAGCTTCCAGCGAGATGGTGACTAAACTCGGGATGACCACTACGGCTCACCCGAAACCTTACACTTTACATTGGCTCGATGATGGGAGAAAAATAAGGGTGACTAAACAAGTGAGGATTGGATTAACCATGGGTTCATATGAAGACAACGTATTATGTGATGTACTCCCGATGGATGCATGCCATGTACTTTTGGGAAGGCCATGGATGTTTGATAGGGACGTTTTACACCGGGGAAGAAGCAATGAGTACGAGTTACATGACTAGGGCAAAAATATTGTGCTTAAACCAATGTCACCTCAAGATATTCACTCCATGAGTTCTAGTCGGAGTGAAAAACCAAAACTGGCCATGTTTGCTAGCGAACGGGATGTGGAACAAGCTAAAATGATGGTGAGAGCGTGTACTTGTTGATTCTGAAGGAGACACAGAATGATAACATGGTTGTGCGGAATGACGAAAGGATGGATGCCTTATTGCACGAATTTGCGGATGTTTTTCCCGAAGAATTACCGTCGGGTTTTCCACCTATTCGTGGGATTGAACATCAGATCGACCTCATACTGGGTGCGTCGCTCCCTAACAAAGTCGCCTATAGATGTAATCCCGAGGAGATGAAGGAATTACAATACCAAATCGAAGAACTAATGAACCGTGGGTATGTTCGAGAAAGCCTAAGTCCTTGTGCGGTTCCTATTATTGGTTCCTAAGAAAGACGGATCTTGGCGAATGTGTATTGACAGTTGAGCCGTGAATAATATAACCATCAAGTATCAATTTCCGATTCCGAGACTTGATGACATGTTGGACGAATTACACAGATCCGTGATCTTTTAAAAAGTTGACATACGAAGTGGTTATCATCAAATCCGGATGAGAGAAGGAGATGAGTGGAAGACGGACTTCAAAACTAAACACGAGTTGTATGAATGGACCGTTATGCCGTTTGGCCTTACAAATGCGCCAAGTACCTTGATGCGCTTGATGAATGAGGTACTTAAGCCATTCTTGGGAAAATTTGTGGTTGTATATCTAGACGATATTTTGATTTATAGCCGATCGTTGCAAGAACATTTCGGACACTTGAGACAAGTCTTCGAAACCCTTAAGGACCAAAGGTTGTATGGAAAAAAGGAGAAGTGTTCATTTTTGGTCAAAAGTATAGTCTTTCTTGGCTATGTTGTTTCGAAGGACGGAGTGTCGGTCGATCAAGCAAAGATCGAAGCAATTAAGTCCTGTCCAGTGCCAACTACAGTGACGGAAGTTAGATCATTCCAAGGACTGGCTTAATTCTACTGAAGTTTCATTCTAGACTTCAGCACCATTGCAAGCCCAATAATCGAATGTTTGAAGAAAGGTGCGTTTAATTAGAGCCGGGCTGCCCAAGAGTCGTTTGCAAATTTGAAGGCAAAGTTATGCGAAGCACCGATCTTAGCATTACCCTATTTTTCGCAACCGTTCGAGGTAGAATGTGATGCTAGCGGAGTTGGCATTGGAGCAGTTCTCATTCAAGGAAAGCGGCCTATTGCTTATTTTTCAGAAAAGTTAAACAGTGTTCGTCTCAATTATTGTATGTACGACAAGGAGTTTTATGCTATTGTGAGGGCTCTAGACCATTGGAGTCACTATCTTTGGCCGAAGCATTTCATCATACATTCGGACCATGAATCATTGAAGTATATTAACGGACAACACAAGTTAAGTCCCAGGCATGCGAAGTGAGTGGAATTCTTACAATCATTTCACTTTTCATCGAAGTATAAGGATGGCAAGAGCAACATTGTAGCAGATGCGTTGTCCAGGTGGTATGCCTTGCTCTCTACCCTTGGTGTTCGATTACTTGGATTCGATACAGTGAAGGAATATTATGACAGTGATGCGGATTTTAGTGAGGCCTTCGCTCTTTGCAACTGACCGATGGGAGAATTTTCGATACAGGAGGGCTTCCTTTTTAAGGGAAATCGTCTCTGCCTACCCAAGCACAGGATTCGAGAATTTCTAGTTCGGGAGGCTCACGGGGGAGTTTTGGCTGGCCACTTTGGTTCGGCTAAGACATTAGATGTGCTCAAGGAACATTTTTATTGGCCAAATATGCAGGGGGATGTTAATAATATAATTAGTAAATGTGTGACATGCCATGTTGCGAAGAGTTTGTTCAAGCCATGAGTCTACACACCTTTACCGATTCCGGAAAGACCATGGGAAGATGTCTCGATGGACTTCATTGTTGCTTTACCATGTACTCAACGAGGAAAAGATGCTATTATGGTGGTCGTGGACCGTCTTTCAAAAATGGCTCACTTTGTAGCGTGCCACAAAACAGACGATGCAAGCAATGTGGCCGACTTATATTTTCGAGAGGTGGTACGTTTACATGGGATTCCGAAGACGATTGTATCCGATCGAGACTCCAAATTTCTCAGATACTTTTGGAACACCCTAACAAAACTCTTGTTTAGCACTTCACACCACCCTCAAACCGACGGACAAACTGAAGTGACTAATCGAACCCTTGGAACACTGTTGTGAGGCTTGGTAAGCAAAACACAAAAGGACTAGGTTCTAAAACAGGCACATGCGGAGTTTGCTTATAATCGTTCTCCTACTCATGCCACGGCGCACTCTCCATTTAAAGTAGTTTACGGATTGGTGCATAAGGATGCGGAGTCAAAACTGAAATCAACGATGAAATTACACGAACAGGTGCGTGACCGAATCAAGGATATAAACGAGACATACAAAATGAAGTCGAACAAGCAAAGAAAACCGAGATTATTCAAGGTTGGAGATTTAGTTTGGGTGCATTTGAGGAAAGAACGATTCCCGAGTAAGCGTAAGAACAAGTTAATGCCACGAGCTGAAGGGCCATTTAAAATAGTTTCAAAGGTGAACGACAATGCTTACAAGTTAGAACTTCCGGGTGATTATGGAGTACATGCTACTTTCAACATAGGTGATCTATCTCCTTATATCGATTTATTAATGGAATTGCGGAATTGGGGACAATTCCTTTTAAAGAAGGAGGGAATGATACGAAACCGACTACTCCAAGCGAAGAAGATGAAGTAAGGATTGACGTAAAACACCTCAACCATACTCCAACGTACTTAGGAGAGAAAAAGGATACGAGACCCGGAGTTACCTTAATAACCGGACTTGGAGTAGTTTAAAACAAAAGGAAACTTGCAGCTTGGGGGAAGAGGTCCAAGTGGTAAAGGCGAAATAATAAAAGTATCTTCAGCATTTTCTTTATTATAAAAGCAGCAGGATTCTAGGCAGCATGCTTTGTGAAAGGCGGCTATCACCTTGGAGACAAAACCCAGCTTTTACTCTTGTTTGCAAGTGACGTGATGAACCTTGTATTTTCTTTTCCTTATTTTAAGTCCAGCTTGTAATAGTTTAGATTATCTTGTCAGGCTACTTTTGCCTATAAATAGTGGCGTTAGAGTTGTAATGAAGGAGATTATTGAATGATAAAACAACATACCTTGTGTAATGTTTAAGTGTTGGACGAGTTTCCTTCAAAACTTTGATTATTATTCGACGCATTTTTGAATCTTAATATGATTGATTCTCAATAGGTCTTGAGAAGAAATCACTTTATCGGATTATAGTTCTAGTTCGATAAAACAACTGTTTCCTGTCCTGTTTTGATATTCTTCTTGTCTTCGATACAGAATTATACTTGTTCGGGATTTCGCATTAAGTGTTGTTCGATCGTTCGAACTTGTTTCCTATTTTCATTAGAATCCGACCGAAGTTTGCTGTTGCAAGTGCCGCTGTTTGGAGGTTGCCTGTTTCGAGTCATTTCCATTCGGCCAGTTCTTGTCTTATTGCTGTATCGAGCTGCTGTCATCATTTCCTAGCGCGAGCGCATACCGCTAGCCAGTGTTGTTGCTGTAGCGAACTGTTGTTATCAGTTCCTGACAGTTTCTTGCTGTTCGCTTCCGCTCGTCAAAACAGCCTTCAGTTGTACCGATAGAGAATTCGCATCAGATTGCATGGGACTGGAAAATAGTGAAATGTTTGAACTGACTGATTCTTCTGCAGGGTATTTTAAGGGGTCAGAGGGCTATTACTCTGATAAATCTACCTGCTCCAAACAGTCCACGCACAAACAATCTTTTTCTGACACTCTCAAAGATTTCATACCTGTGGGAAATGAAATTGTTCCTTTTGTAGGAAAAAGGAAAAATCCCACTCTTTATGTCAAGTCTTCTAAAATGGGCAGACGCAGAACCTAAAATGTTCACCAAATCTCAAATATTTAAAAAAAGGACTAGGAGTGGAGTTATCCATAATGATTAGTACACTTTTTTGGAATATTCGAGGTATTGGGAACAAATCGGCCCAAAATAAACTTAGAATGTTAAAAAGAAAACATAAGTTTAACATTTTGTCTCTTATTGAACCAAAAGTCGACTTAGATGCAAATTTTTTCCTTAGCCGTTTTGGATTTTCTAGCGTCTGTGCTAATGTTAGTAACCACATCTGACTTTTCACTGATCCCGATGTTCA
Source organism: Orobanche coerulescens (assembly GCA_033398695.1). Classification (NCBI taxonomy): domain Eukaryota; kingdom Viridiplantae; phylum Streptophyta; class Magnoliopsida; order Lamiales; family Orobanchaceae; genus Orobanche; species Orobanche coerulescens. Next base: position 98,201,107 of record CM065811.1, on the reverse strand, counting down.
GGTCAATATTTTAAAAAATACAGAGCAGGTGTTACATGTTGAAATTTCCTGTAATTCCCTCCCTAGCTCTTTCTTTTTAACCGTGGTTTATGGTAGAAACACTAAAATTAAGAGAAGGGGCATGTGGGATGATCTTCTCTCGGCTAGTCAAAGCCAGATCCCTTGGATGGTTGGGGGAGATTTCAACATTATCCTCCAACCTGAAGAGAAAAAAGTTGGGGCCGCCCCAATTCAATCAGATATGGAAGATTTCAATGACTCGTTATTGAACTGCAACCTGACTGATGGTGGATTTGAGGGCACCCCCTACACCTGGTATAGTGACGGAGTGTGGCAAAGGCTTGATTGGATCTTGATCGCCCATGATTGGTATAATGTTTTTCCTTTTCTGTCCATTAGGCATCTTCCTAAGTATAGGTCTGACCATAACTCTCTGTTATGTCAATTTAGTCAAGATACTTCTAGACCGAAAGCCTCTTTTAGATTTCAAAATATGTGGGTCAAACACCATCTTTTTTTACCCACCGTAAAAGAGTCTTGGGATCTTCACACCATTTCTAGAGTGATGTGTAAACTTGTGGAGAAGCTTTTGAGGCTCAAACACACCCTCAAGGAATGGAATGAGGTCACATTTGGAAATATTTTTACTAAAATTGATCAGGCCCAATATGTGGTTGAGATTGCTGAAAATAGTTTTGATCAAGACCCCACCACGACCAATCTTATCCACCTCAAAAAGATGAACACCAACCTCACCCTCATGTTGTCCATGGAAGAGGATTTTTGGAAACAAAAAGCTAATGTGAAATGGATGCTTGAAGGCGAGAGGAATAACAAATCTTTTCACAATTTAGTGAAAAAGAAAAGGAAAAAAATTTCTTACATTCTATTTGGGATAATGGATGTAGGATCACGGATCCCTAGGAGATGCATAAGTCCGCTGTATCTTATTTCTCTAACTATTTTGCGGAGGAAAATCATTTTTTAGACGACATCGATCCTCGTCTGGTGCCGAATGTTATTTCCAATGATCAAAATAATAGCCTTTGTAATAATCCCTCATTTGATGAAATTAAACTTTGTGTTTTTGACATGGCTGTGGATAGTATTGCCGGGCCGGACGGTTTTAATGCTAAATTTTTCCAAGTTTGTTGGGATATTGTGTGTTGGGACGTGGTGGCTGCCGTCTCGGATTTTTTAGTGGTCCCCGTTGCCTCGGGCGTTTACTACGACCACTATTTCACTCATCCCTAAAAACGATAACCCGCGATCTTGGAAAGATTTTCGACCGACTAGCTTATGTAACACTTCTTACAAAATCATTTCGAAAATTCTTTGCAAAAGATTGGGCCTTATCCTTCCATACATAATTAATCCGTCCCAATCCGGATTCATCAAAGGTAGCATTATTACGGATAATATTTTGACAGCTCACGAAGTTACCCATGACATTTCGCAATCGGTTACTAATACTATTATCAAACTTGACATGGAAAAAGCCTATGGTAGGATTAATTGGAATTTTATATTTCAAGTTATGACTAGCTTTGGCTTTTCTAGTGTTTGGATCGATTTTATCAAATCTTGTATTTCTAATTCCTGGTTCTCGATCCTTGTGAATGGGAAATCGGTTGGTTTCTTCAAGAGCGAGAGGGGTATTCGGCAAGGGGTCCATTGTCCCCTCTCATTTTTGTTATTGCCTCGGACTACTTTTCTCGGAGTATTGATTAAATATTTTCTAAAATCCTTCGATGTATTACAAGATTAAGAAAAAGGTGGAAATCACGCATCTCGCTTATGCCGATGATATTCTCATTTTTCATAATGTTTCCAAGAAAAATCTCCAAATTTTCAACAAATGCATCACCCACTATGAAAGTGTCTCTGGGCAAAAGATCAATAACTCCAAAAGTAATTTTATTATGAACAATCCGACTCCCCAAGTCGCTAGTTGGGTGCAAAGAATCTCGGGTTTAATAGAATTGATTTACCGATCATGTATTTAGGCGTTCCACTTTGGAAAGGCTTTCAAGCCTTCAAATGTATGGTCCTCTTATTTCAAAAATTAAGAATAAAATTCTTACTTGGAACCACCATTTAATCTCTACGGGAGGGCGCCTCGAATTAATTAAATCGGTTTTAAACTCCATTGCATTCTATACCTTTCAAGTGCTTAAACCTCCTAAAAATGTCATTCTTTACATAGAAAGATTGTTCAACAAATTTCTATGGGGAACTAATGACAACAAATGGAAGTTGCATTGGGCGTCTTGGAATCGGCTTTGTTTCCCTACGGATGAGGGGGGTCTTGGTTGTCGGGATATCCATGATATTATCCGGGCTGCCGAGATCAAAATGTGGTGGAGATTTAGAACCTCCAATAATATTTGGTCTAATTTCCTATTTAAAAAATACTACTCTTGGCTCCAACCGATGATTAGCAAATTCAACCCTAAAAGCTCCCCTATTTGGAAGAACCTTTCTGGCATTAGAAATATTGCGAACGATAAATTTTTTTGGAATATTGGTAATGGTAAAGTGTTTTTTTTGGCATGATAGGTGGTGTGATTTCAGCCCTTTAACCAACTACCAACATACTAAATCTAAAGATTCAATTGACTATTATTGGACTAATGGTGAGTGGGATAGAAGGAAAATTAATCGCAAACTTCCTTTTGGCATTTGTGATCATATATACCCTCTAACCACTTTCCCTCCCGATAATAAGCCTTCTTGGACTTTATCCCCCCATGGGGATTTCTCTTTCAAATCCGCTTGGGAGTTGGTTAAAAAAAAACCCTGTGAATAATATTCTTCGGTATTGTTGGAATCCACTTATCACACCGACCATCTCTTTATTTATTGTCAAGGTTCTTAATAAATGGATCCCAACGCCGGATGGTCTTTTCCGTAGGGGCATTATTGCCACCAATAATTGTGATTGTTGTGATGGTGTTGAAGATCTTCCCACCTCTTCCTTAATGGCCCTTGCTAAAGATGTTTGGAAATTTTTCATAATTTCGCGGCATTAAAATTCTTGTGTCCTCTAATTTTAATCTTATCATTGCCAATTGGTTTGGTAAAACGAAGGGCAATATCCATATTTTTCACATCCTCCCTATTCTCATATTATGATTTCTTTGGTGTTGTAGGAATGACAAGAGGGTTGATAATGTTCCTTTTACGCCGAAACGTGTGTGCGAGCGTATTTGGAATTACATTAACAACTTCAAAGATAAAGGCAAAATTAATAAGAATTTTTGGAAGGGAGCTGATAGAATAACCGACTTTATGGGCATCAAACCGGCCCTGAGGCCGAGATTCTTAATCACGGCGGTGCGGTGGTCTAAACCGGATATGGGGTGGTGGAAACTTAATACGGATGGCGCTGCGAAGGGCAATCCGGGTGTGGCGGCCGCGGAGGGATCGTGCGAGATCATCTCGGGAGTCCGCTTGTTATTTTCTCAGAATTTCTTGGGGCCCAAACCAACAATTTCGTCGAAATCTACGCTATTTGGAGAGGGCTCGAATTATGTGTGGATCACAACTTTAACAAAGTTTGGGTGGAAGTCGATTCGAAAATTGCACTCCACTAGATTCAGCAATCCACTACGTGTCATTGGCAACTCCAAGGTCTTATTTTTAAAATTCGAGCCTTCTCAGAAAAAATTGATATTCACTTTTCACATATTTTTAGAGAAGGCAACGCTGTGGCTGACTTATTAGCTAACCATGTGTGTGATGGGCAAGATATTCACCTCATGATACCTCCAATATTAAAGGAAAAATTCTCGGATTAATTAAACTTGATAAAATGGCTTACCCGTACATTAGGAGGAAGAGAATTCGTGTCTAATTGTCATTATTCCATAAGTGAATATTTCAAGTCTTGGGCTTGTTTGAGGATAGGCTCCTTTTTCTTGTTTTTTTCTACATTTTCAGGCGTGTAGAGGGTCTCGCCCTCCCTTGTTCCTTCCGGGCGTGTAGAGGGACTCGTCCACCATTGTTTTTCGCTCCTTTATAAAAGTTGCCCGTTTTTTTTAAAAAAAAAGTCTTGTTAATTGGAGATAAGACTACATTACATGCATTCGAGTCTGAACTCTATGAAAATTCGGATTTATTTAGATTCGAACATTTTGTACTCAAAATTGGGTAAAAGAGCTCCGATTAATCTTTTCTTTCTTGATTAAATCTTGTTGCAACAAGGATTCGCTATAATCGCTTTGATTAAGCCTTTGCTTCTTGATTAATTCTTGTTAATAGTAGATAAGACCACATCACATGCATTCGACTTGATCTCTATGAAAACTAGGGTTTATTGATTAGATTAGAGCCTTTTGTACTTAATTAGCTATAGTAGCTCCGATTAATCTTTTACTTGATTAAGTCTTATTGTAAAAAGGATTGAATATAATAGCTCGATTAACCCTTTGCTTCAGGATTATGTCTTGTTAACAGAGATAAGGCCATGTTATATGCATTCGAGTTGAAAATATATGAAACTCGAGTTTATTGATTAGCTTCGAGCCTTTTGTATTCAGAATTAGCTATAACAACTCCTATTAATCTTTTACATCTTGATTAAGTCTTGTTGTAGCAAGGATTCACTATAATAGCTCCGATTAAGCCTTTACTTCTTGATAAGTCTTGTTACTAGGAGATAAAACCATGTTACATGCATTCGAGTCAGAACTCTATGAAAACTCGGGTTTATTGATTAGATTCGAGCCTTTGTACTCATAGTTGGCAATAACATATTAATCTTTTCTTACTTGATTAAGTCTTATTGTAGTAAGGATTCGCATAGTAGCTCCAATTAAGCCTTTACTTATTGATTAAGTCTTGTTAATTGATACGAAATTAACTAGTCAAAATGAAGAAGACGGAGCAAGGATCAAAATAAACGGCCTTACGACGCGTCATGCACATACGGCGACATTTTTAGGCGAGAAAACGGACATAAGACGTAAAAGGAATGTCCAACCTGCCGGAAAATGTCCAACCTGCCGGAAAATGCCGAGCCTGCCGGAAAATATCACACCTGCCGGAAAATGTCGAGCGGCCGGCCGAACTTCAGGCCGTGTCGACACGGCCGTGCATTACTCGTCCGGATAAGCCAATCGATCGTCGGCCGAACCCGACCGTGTCGTCCGACACGGTCGAGTCACACTCTTCCGGATAAGGAAATCTCGCTGTCCGACCAACCCGACCGTGCCAGGCGACACCGTCGAGTCCTGCCGAACGTCCTTCTCGCGCCGTGCGGTCGAGTCGCTGTCGGACATCCTTGTCGCGCCGCGCGGTCGAGTCGCTTGACACGCTGCGACCGTGTCAAGCGGACACGGTCGAGTCACTGCCGACCAGATGCGCGCCGCGGCCGTGTCAAGCGACACGGCCCGTGTCCGACAGCCAGCCAACTTTTTTTTATTGCTGGTTTTTGTGTGTTTTGTCTTCTCTTTTCCTTTCTCTACTCTTTTAGGGATTGTGTTACCATGTTTTGTGATTTATGTTTCTTTTTCTTATTTTATTTGATTTGTTTTGATTATTCAAAGATTTTATAAATCTTTGAATTGTTTTCTTTTATTACGGGAAGACTTGAAGTCTCCTATATATAGCCTTGTATAAGCATTGTAAGATGATGGTATCATGAATTTGAATGTGAAAGAATACACTTTGTATTTCTATCCTTGGTAAATAATTTTTACCGAAACTTGATTTTTATTCGACGCATTTTCGAGTATTAATCCGATTGATTCTCAATAGGTCTTGAGAAGAAATCACCTTATCGAATTATAGGTCTAATTCGATAAACCTTTGTTCTTGATCGTTCAAGTCTTCTTGATAGATATTATCACTTTTTCCGATATTACTTCTATTTTTCATTTTTTCGAATTTTCATTGTGATATTCGATATTACTCCTACAAAATACACCCAAAAACACCCTACTCGTAAAAAGCCTTCCGCTACGACATTCATACACACACTCCGTCCGATACGTATCCACCTTTCCGGGAGAATTCGTATCATAAGTGGTATCGAAATTAACTAGTCAAAATGAAGAAGACGGAGCAAGGATCAAAATAAACGGCCTTACGACGCGTCATGCACATACGGCGACATTTTTAGATGAGAAAACGGACATAAGACGTAAAAGGAATGTCCAACCTGCCGGAAAATGTCCAACCTGCCGGAAAATATCACACCTGCCGGAAAATGCCGAGCGGCTGCTGACCGAACTCGGCTGTGTCGTCCGACACGGCCCGTGCCGTACTCGTCCGGATAAGCCAAACTGACTGTCGGCCGAACCCGACCGTGTCGTCCGACACGGTCGAGTCACACTCTTCCGGATAAGGAAATCTCGCTGTCCGACCAACCCGACCGTGCCAGGCGACACCGTCGAGTCCTGCCGAACGTCCTTCTCGCGCCGTGCGGTCGAGTCGCTGTCGGACATCCTTGTCGCGCCGCGCGGTCGAGTCGTTGTCGGACGTCCTTGTCACGCTGCGACCGTGTCAAGCGGACACGGTCGAGTCACCGCGACTGATGCGCGCGGCCGTGTCAGCGACACGGTCCGTGTCCTAAGCCGACCAACTTTTTTATTGCTGATTTTTGTGTGTTTTGTCTTCTCTTTTCCTTTCTTTACTCTTTTAGGGATTGTGTTCCCATATTTTGTGATTTATATTTCTTTTTCTTATTTTATTTTATTTGTTTTGATTATTCAAAGATTTTATAAATCTTTGAATTGTTTTCTTTTATTATGGGAAGACTTGAAGTCTCCTATATATAGCCTTGTATAAGCATTGTAAGATGATGGTATCATGAATTTGAATGTAAAAGAATACACTTTGTATTTCTATCCTTGGTAAATGATTTTTACCGAAACTTGATTTTTATTCGACACGTTTTCGAGTATTAATCCGATTGATTCTCAATAGGTCTTGAGAAGAAATCACCTTATCGAATTATAGGTCTAATTCGATAAACCTTTGTTCTTGATCGTTCAAGTCTTCTTGATCGATATTATCACTTTTTCCGATATTACTTCCATTTTTCATTTGTTCAAATTTTCATTGTCATATTCGATATTACTCCTACAAAATACACCCAAAAATACCCTACTCGTAAAAAGCCTTCCGCTACGGCATTCATACACACTCCGTCCGATACGTATCCACCTTTCCAGGAGAATTCGTATCATAGGTGGTATCGGAGCCCAAGGTCATCTCCTTGGGCAATTTATTCAACGATTTCTTGTGAAGAACTATCTCTTGATTCTTGTTATGGATTTTTCCGATCTCGATTTCTTGATGAAACTCGGTGATGCACTAAACGGATTACCGGAGCAACGTATGCAAGCAAGACGTAGAGACGACGCCAACGATATTGATTTCTTGGCTAAATTCCGCCGCATACCGGAGTTTCATGGATATAGTAATCCAGATGCGTGCATAGATTGGCTCCGTGCTTGTGAGGAGCACTCGGACTTCAAGGCTGCCCCGATCAACCGCCGCATTTCGTTGGTGACTAGGCGCCTCCGCGGTAGCACCTCCGTCTCAGTGGCAAAACTAAAAGCAGTCCGTTCACAACAACATAAGCCAAAAATCGAGATTGGCAAAAATTCAGAAATATTTCGCGTAAAATTTATCCCTAACGCGAAACAAGATCACGACTTTATGCTTTCAAATGGCTAATCTTGAAGATGAACTCCTTGTCACCGCCGACTTTGATATGATGGTTGGAGTCGAGCTACCCTATCGGAGCAAATTGGGTTGTGTGACTTTGTTGCGATGCAAACGAGCTTAGTGGATTAATTTTTGATGAGACATTATTCAAGGAGCCCGATAATATTAAAATGAAAAGTGGATCGGGTTATGATGGAGCGCCAAGATTTGATACCGAACCAAATGTGAAGATGGACCCATAATTGATTCCGTGTTTCCCATTTTGATGTTGAACCCGACATGAAATCATTAATGCTTCCCATTTTTGATGTTGTGCCCGACGCGATCCATGTCTCGATGTAAGTTGTTTTGAAGATTTTTGCCCAAACTCCAATGAGGTGTTTTCGGTTCTTGATATGGAGCAAGAAGATGTTATGATTCCGAACATCTATATCTTGAGCCTTACCAAGATTTTGATATGAAAGTCGGCAATGAAGCATTTTTCCCAGGTCTTGAAGTGGCATCCGATGAAGAGCGACCTATTATTACTGTCGTGCTTCCCATTTCAGATGTCCGGTTATATGATGATTCATATCGTGATATCGGTATTATCTCGCAGAATAATTATTATTATTTCATTAATAATGATAGTTATTTGTTTGGTGATTCCCGGAGATCCCATACTACTTATCGTCTCAAGATTTTGGGCCATGTACGCACTGCAGACATTTTCGAGATCAAATACTTAAAGGCTTTAGTTAATTATCTTGATGACGAAGGGAGTTCGGAATTGAGTACAATTCCCTTTAAAAGTGGAGGGAATGATACGAAATTAACTAGTCAAAATGAAGAAGACGGAGCAAGGATCAAAATAAACGGCCTTACGACGCGTCATGCACATACGACGACATTTTTAGGCGAGAAAACGGACATAAGACGTAAACGGAATGTCCAACCTTCCGGAAAATGTCCAACCTACCGGAAAATGCCGAGCCTGCCAGAAAATATCACACCTGCCGGAAAATGCCGAGCGGCTGCCGACCGAACTCAGCCGTGTCGTCCGACACAGCCAGTGCCATACTCGTCCGGATAAGCCAAACTGACTGTCGGCCGAACCCGACCGTGTCGTCCGACACGGTCGAGTCACACTCTTCCGGATAAGGAAATCTCGCTGTCCGACCAACCCAACCGTGCCAGGCGACACGGTCGAGTCCTGCCGAACGTCCTTGTCGCGCCGCGCGGTCGAGTTGCTGTCGGACATCCTTGTCGCGCCGCGCGGTCGAGTCGCTGTCGGACGTCCTTGTCACGCCGTGACCGTGTCAAGCGGACACGGTCGAGTCACTACCGACCAAATGAAGAAGACGGAGCAAGGATCAAAATAAACGGCCTTACGACGCGTCATGCACATACGACGACATTTTTAGGCGAGAAAACGGACATAAGACGTAAACGGAATGTCCAACCTTCCGGAAAATGTCCAACCTACCGGAAAATGCCGAGCCTGCCAGAAAATATCACACCTGCCGGAAAATGCCGAGCGATGCCGAACTTCAGTAGTGTCGTCAGGCCACGGCCAGTGCCATACTCGTCGGATAAGCCAATCGATCGGTCGAACCCGACCGTGTCGTCAGACACGGTCGAGTCACACTCTTAGGATAAGGAAATCTCATTGTCAGACCAACCCCGGCCGTGCGGGCGACACGGTCGAGTCCTGCCGAACGTCCTTGTCGCGCCGCGCGGTCGAGTTGCTGTCGGACATCCTTGTCGCGCCGCGCGGTCGAGTCGCTGTCGGACGTCCTTGTCACGCCGCGACCGTGTCAAGCGGACACGGTCGAGTCACTACCGACCAGATGCGCGCCGCGGCCATGTCAAGCGACACGGCCCGTGTCCGGCAGCCAGCCAACTTTTTTTTATTGCTGATTTTTGTGTGTTTTGTCTTCTCTTTACCTTTCTTTACTCTTCTAGGGATTGTGTTCCCATGTTTTGTGATTTATGTTTCTTTTTCCTATTTTATTTGATTTGTTTTGATTATTCAAAGATTTTATAAATCTTTGAATTGTTTTCTTTTATTATGGGAAGACTTGAAGTCTCCTATATATAGCCTTGTATAAGCATTGTAAGATGATGGTATCATGAATTTGAATGTGAAAGAATACACTTTGTATTTCTATCCTTGGTAAATGATTTTTACCGAAACTTGATTTTTATTCGACGCGTTTTCGAGTATTAATCCGATTGATTCTCAATAGGTCTTGAGAAGAAATCACCTTATCAAATTAGAGGTCTAATTCGATAAACCTTTGTTCTTGATTGTTCAAGTCTTCTTGATCGATATTATCACTTTTTCCGATATTACTTCCATTTTTCATTTGTTCGAATTTTCATTGTCATATTCGATATTACTCCTACAAAATACACCAAAAAACACCCTACTCGTAAAAATCCTTCCGCTACGACATTCATACACACACTCCGTCCGATACGTATCCACCTTTCCAGGAGAATTCGTATCATTAATAGGATATAAGACCACATTACATGCATTCAAGTCGGAACTCTCTGAAAACTCGGGTTTATTGATTAGATTCACCTTTTGTACTCAGAATTGGCTATAAAAGCTCCGATTAATCTTTTTTTTTTCTTGATAAAGTATTATTGTAGCAAGGATTCTCTATAATAGCTCCGATTAAGCTTTACTTCTTGATTAATTCTTGTTAATAGGAGATAAAACAATATTACATGCATTCAAGTCGAAACTCTATAAAAATTCGGGTTTATTGATTAGACTCGAGCTTTTTGTCCTCAAAATTGACCATAACAGCTCTGATTAAACTTTTCTTTCTTGATTAAGTCTAGTTTTAGCAAGGATTCGCTATAATGGCTCTGATTAAATCTTTACTTCTTGATTAAGTCTTGTTAATAGGAGATAAGACCACATTACATGTATTCGAGTTGGAACTCTATGAAAACTCGAGTTTATTGATTAGATTTGAGCCTTTTGTACTCAGAATTGGCTATAAGAGCTCTGATTAATCTTTTGTTTCTTGATTAAGTCTTGTTGTGGCAAGGATTCGCTATAATAGTTCCGATTAAGCCTTTACTTTTTGAATAAGTCTTGTTAATAGGAGATAAGACCACATTACATGCATTCGAGTCTGAACTCTATAAAAACTCGAATTTATTTAGATTCGAGCCTTCTGTACTCAAAATTAGCTATAACAGCTCCGATTAATCTTTTACTTCTGGATTAAGTCTTGTTGTAGCAATGATTAGATATAATAGCTCCGATTAAGCCTTTACTTCTTGATTAAGTCTTGTTAATAGGAGATAAGACTACATTACATGCATTCGTGTTGGAACGCTATGAAAACTCGGGTTTATTGATTTGATTCGAGCCTTTTGTACTCAGAATTGGCTATAAGAGCTCTGGTTAATCTTTTACTTCTTGATTAAGTCTTGTTGTAGAAAGGATTCGCTATAATAGCTCCGATTAAGCCTTTATTTCTTGATAAGTCTTATTAATAGGAGATAAGACCATGTTACGTGCATTTGAGTCGGAACTCTATGAAAACTTGGGTTTATTGATTCGATTCGAGCCTTTTGTACTCAGAATTGGCTATTAAAGCTCTGATTAGATTAAGTCTTATTTTAGCAAGAATTTACTATAATAGCTCTGATTAAGCCTCTACTTCTAGATTAAGTCTTGTTAATAGGATATAAGACCACATTACATGCATTCGAATCGGAACTCTGTGAAAACTCGGGTTTATTGATTAGATTCACCTCTTATACTCATAATTGGCTATAACAGCTCCGATTAATCTTTTTTTCTTGATTAAGTCATGTTGTAGCAAGGATTCGCTATAATAGCTCCGATTAAGCTTTACTTCTTGATTAAGTCTTGTTAATAGGATATAAGGCAATATTATATGCATTCGAGTCGGAACACTATGAAAACTCGGGTTTATTGATTAGATTCGAGCCTTTTGTACTCAAAATTGACCATAACAGCTCTGATTAGACTTTTCTTTCTTGATTAAGTCTTATTGTAGCCAGGATTCGCTATAATAGCTCCGATTAAGCTTTACTTCTTGATTAAGTCTTGTTAATAGGAGATAAGACAACATTACATGCATTCGAGTCGGAACTCTATAAAAACTCGGGTTTATTGATTAGACTCGAGCCTTTTGTACTCAAAATTGACTTTAACAGCTACGATTAAACTTTTCTCTTAATTAAGGCTTGTTAATACGAGATAAGACTACATCACATGTATTCAAGTTGGAACTCTATGAAAACTCTAGTTTATTAATTAGATTCGAGCCTTTTGTACACAAAATTGGCTATAAGAGCTCTGCTTAAACTTTTCTTTCTTAATTAAGTCTTGTTGTAGTAAGGATTCGCTATAATAACTCCAATTAAGCCTTTACGTCTTGATTAAGTCTTGTTAATAGGAGATAAGACTACATTACATGCATTCGAGTCTGAACTCTATGAAAACTCGGATTTATTTAGATTCGAGCATTCTGTACTCAAAATTGGCAAAAAGAGCTCCGATTAATTTTTTCTTTCTTGATTAAGTCTTGTTGTAGCAAGGATTCACTATAATAGCTCTGATTAAGCCTTTACTTCTTGATTAATTCTTGTTAATAGTAGATAAGACCACAAGACATGCTTTCGACAAGGATCTCTATGAAAACTCGGGTTTATTGATTAGATTCGAGCCTTTTGTACTCAGAATTGGCTATAGTAGCTCCGATTAATCTTTTAGTTGATTAAGTCTTATTGTAGCAAGGATTGGATATAATAGCTCCGATTAAGTCTTTACTTCTTGATTAGCTCTTGTTAACAGGAGATAAAACCACGTTACATGCATTCCAGTTGGAAATCTATGAAAACTCGAGTTTATTGATTAGCTTCGATCCTTTTGTACTCAGAATTAGCTATAACAGCTCTTATTAATCTTTTACTTCTTGATTAAGTCTTGTTGTAGCAAGGATTCGCTGTAATAGCTCCGATTAAGCCTTTACTTCTTGATAAGTCTTGTTACTTGGAGATAAGACCACGTTACATGCACTCAATTCGTAACTCTATGAGAACTCGAGTTTATTGATAAGATTCGAGCCTTTTGAACTTAGAGTTGGCAATAACAGATTAATCTTTTCTTTTTTGATCAAGTCTTATTGTAGCAAGGATTCGCATAGTAGCTCCAATTAAGTCTTTACTTCTTGATTAAGTCTTGTTTAATAGGATATAAGTGTTAGGGATATGCCCTCGAATGCCACTCAGAGGATGAGAGAGTGAGAGCATTTGTATTGTAATTATGAATATTTAATAAGGCAATAATTATTTCTATATTATTGTATATCAATGGCATTGTGATTCCGTATATAGAATAATAATCCTTGTATTTGAGAGCAAACATTCTACTCCTTATGGAGATAAGGAGATGCTCGAATGCTTAACTCGTTCGCAAGTCGATAAAACTTAATTGGGCAATAAGTTTAGACAAGACTTGTATAATGTGTACTTTGACATGTAGATTTCCGGTCTTCACTAAGGGCTAGTGGGAGCACACATTATAGTATGTAGACCTGGCAAACGGGCGGGCCCGGCCCAAATGGGCCGGGCATAAAACGGGCGGGCCTTTTTTGGGCCGGGCCAAAAAGGCCCGTTTTTTCCTGGGCCAAAATTATTAGGCCCGTGGCCCGCCCCGGGCGGGCTCGGCCCGGCCCGCGGGCCTCGACTTTTTTTTTTTTTGAAATATTAATTCTGAAATAAATATACAAATATTTTTCGATCCTTAATTATTATATTATTCACTATACTATCACAATCAGATAAATAAATATACAATTATTTTTATTTGATAATTACATTATTTACTACACTACCATAATCAAAAGACAAATATACAAATATTTTTATTTGATCATCATATCATTTATCATTACTAATTTCTTATAAAATCATAAAATAATATTATTATTGATACGAGATACTACAAATAATCACAAAGTCCCCAAAAAAATAAAATTACATCAATAATTAACATATAGATGTATTATAATCTAACAAACAAGGAAAAAAATTAAATATTATAATTACACATAACATAAATTAAAAAAAAAAAAAAACTGGGCCGGGCGGGCCGCCCGCGGGCCGGGCCTCTACGGGCGGGCCAAATCTGGGCCGGGCCAAAAAGGCCCGAGTTTTTTTGGGCTAATAATATGCAGCCCAATGCCCGCCCAAAAACGGGCGGGCTGGCCCGGCCCGCGGGCCTGGGCCTATTTTGCCGGGTCTAATAGTATGCTAATGAGATTATTATACTCAAGCACGACTCACCTCGATTCGGTCACATGGATATCACTCAGGGTTTGTCAATGACTGGATCGAAAGGTTGTGATAGGTATATGTGAACCTTTGACTTGAGGTTTCAGTAGGAGATGTGCTTGTGACATTAAGTTAGTCATTAGAGTAGTTTGATCCAATCGCCGATGGGTGGGGTCAACCTCGAAATGCAACTTAGTGGGCAAGTATCAGTCTCTACTGAATATCAAGATAGAATTATTTATCCTGTTAGTGAGCAGGTAAATGTCCGATGCAGTTAATAGCAAATGAGATTATAAGTCTTTGGCCAAAGCATTTAGAGCTAGTTGTATTTGATACACGAGAGCTCGATGATCTCGATTTGCATTAATAGAAAGTATAGAGTCAAGTTATAGTAGGGTTTGACTTTACCATGACCCTAATACTTGACCGGGACATATGATTGGAGGGTTTATACGTATACGGTATTCACGACATAATGGTTTTGAATGATCCGATCATTCATTCTTAGTTGGGTTACGGTACGAAGCACTGGACTGGCTAAGTGTTACCCGTATTCCTTGGTTCCTCCCATTGTCGACTAAGACGGACCTATGGAGTCGCGCACCAGGATATTTGATGGATAAATATGTATTTATTATCTCTTTATTAATATTGGATATTCGATATCTAATTTGATTTATTTGATAAATCATGCGGTCTGGTGAATTGAAATTAATTACCGAGTGATTAATTTAATTCATAAATAATTATTTCTTGAAAATATATTATTATAATTTTGTATTTGATAAAATTAATTAATTGGATTAATTAATTAAGTATAAATACATTTGGGATAAAACGAAGTGTATTTAACGAACTAGACACGCGAACGTCCGGTACACGAACCGAGTGGCTCGGCTCGTTTTCTCACCTAAAATCTAGTGGGCCGCCCCCCTCATTTTCCTCCAACCTTGCATGATACTTCCTTTAGTTGTCATGATGTGTTGTGGGTGAGTTTGAGTTGTTTTTGTACATGAAGACAAAAGATAACATGATCATGTTGATCTTGAGTATCTTTTGATACGAAACCGACTACTCCAAGCGAAGAAGACGAAGTAAGGATTGACATAAAACACTTCGACCATACTCTAACGTACTTAGGCGAGAAAACGGATACGAGACCTGGAGTTACCTTAATAACCGGACTTGGAGTAACTTAAAAAAATGGGCAACTTGCATCTTGGGGGAAGGAGGTCCAAGTGGTAAAGGCAAAACAATAAAAGAATTTCAGGATTTTCTTTATTATAAAAAAGCAGCAGGATTCTCTGCAGCATGCTTTGTGAAAGGCGGCTATCACCTTGAAGACAAAACCCAGCTTTTACTCTTGTTTGCAAGTGACGTGGGGAACCTTGTATTTTCTTTTTATTATTTTAAAGACCAGCTTGTAATAGTTTAGATTATATTGGCAGGCTACTTTTGCCTATAAATAGTTGCGATGGAGTTGTAATGAAGCAAATATTGAATGAACAAACAAAATACCTTGTGTATTGTTTAAGTGTTGGACGAGTTTCCTTCAGAACTTTGATTATTATTCGACGCGTTTCGAATCTTAATCGGATTGATTCTCAATAGGTCTTGAGAAGAAATCACTTTATCGAATTATAGGTCTAGTTCGATAAAACAACTATTTCCTGTCCTGTTTCGATATCCTTCTTGTTTTCGATACAGGGTTGTATTTGTTCAGGATTTCACATTAAGTGTTGTTCGATCGTTCGAACTTGTTTCCTATTTTCAATTAGCATTCGACCGAAACTTGCTGTTTCGAGTGCCGCTATTTGGAGGTTGCCTGTTTCGAGTCATTTACATTCAGCCAGTTCCTGTTTTGTTGTTGTACCGATAGGGAAATCGCATCATAAGTGGCATCGGAGCCCAAGTTCTTGATCTTTGGCATTATGGATCTCAACGACGCTGATTTCTTGGCAAAACTTCGCGACGCATTGCGTGACATACCAGAACAACGCGACCAGCATTGGCAACCTAGGCGTGGTGACTATGAACGACCCTCACGCCATATCGAAGAGTTCAAGGTGAACGAGCTTCCGGATTTCATTGGCGGGACAGTCCCTGAAGTTTACCTGGAATGGGAACGTAAGATTGATCGCATGTTCGAGTTTAAAGACCTCGACGATGAGAAACGGTGCAAGTATGCAATTCTCAAGTTGGGAAAAGGCGCTTCACTTTGGTACGAAGGAGTGAAAACACGAAGAGCTCGTGCGGGGAAAGAAAAGATCCGTTCGTGGGATTCGTTAAAAAGAAAATTTCGTAAGAGATATGTACCAACATCACATCGGTTGTCCTTTTACAGAAAGATAGTGTCTGTGAATACATTGAGGAGTTTGAGAATCTAACCTTAATGGGAGAGATAGAGGAGAATGAGGAGCAGAAAATGTCGCGATTCTTGTGTGGCTTAAACCGAAGCATAGCCAACTCAGTGGAATTATATCCATACGAGGACTTCGATACATTATGTGGGCTATGTGTGAAGTTGGAAGCTCAAAACAGGATGAAGTTGTATAAACCCGAGTTTCCAGCCAAATTTGGAAACTCAAGTGTCGGTTCTAGTTCAACTACTAAGGCAACTGTACCGACTCCGGACCCTGTTGCGATTCTGAAGGGCCCCTACGTACCGAAGGAGACAATCTTGGCTAAAGTAAGATGTTTCAAATGTCAAGGGTTCGGACATTATCAAAATGCTTGTCCGAAGAAACGAGTGGTAACACTAAGAGAAGCTGTCACGATCCGAGACGAGTTGTTAGTCGAGGACGAAAAGGAGAGACTGGGTGATGTATTTGATTTCAGCATGAAGGACGAAGAAGGAGAAGAATGTGAGACTTACGATGCTCCAAACTATGACACAACTTTAGTTCTGCGTACTCTACAAGCCAAAGCTGTTTCGATTGATTCGTAACAGCGGGATCAAATATTTCACACAAAGTGTCAAATCGGAAATAAATGGTGTAGTTTGATCGTTGATGGAGGGAGTTGCACCAACGTAGCTTCCAGCGAGATGGTGACTAAATTCGGGCTGACCACTACGGCTCACCCGAAACCTTACACTTTGCATTGGCTCGATGATGGGAGCAAAATAAGGGTGACTAAACAAGTGAGGATTGGACTAACCATGACTTCATATGAAGACAACGTATTATGTGATGTACTGCCGATGGATGCATGCCATGTACTTTTGGGAAGACCATGGATGTTTGATAGGGACGTTTTACACCGAGTAAGAACCAATGAGTACGAGTTACGTGATAAGGGCAAAAAGATTGTGCTTAAACCAATGTCACCTCAAGCTATTCACTCTATGAGTTCTAGTCGGAGTGAAAAACCAAAACTGGCCATGTTTGCCAGTGAACGGGATGTGGAACATGCTATTAACAATGGCGAGTGCATGTACTTGTTGATTCTGAAGGAGACACGGAATGGTAACATGGTTGTGCGGAACGGCGAAGGATGGATGCCTTATTGCACGAATTTGCAGATGTTTTTCCCGAAGAATTACCGTCGGGTTTGCCACCTATTCGTGGGATTGAATAGCAGATCGACCTCATACCAGGTCCGTCTCTCCCTAACAAGGCTGCCTATAGATGTAATCCCGAGGAGACGAAGGAATTACAAAACCAAATCGAAGAACTAATGAACCGCGGGTATGTTCGAGAAAGCCTAAGTCCTTGTTCGGTTCCGGTATTACTGGTTCCTAAGAAAGACGGATCTTGGCGAATGTGTATTGACAGTCGAGCCGTGAATAATATAACCATCAAGTATCGATTTCCGATTTCGAGGCTTGATGACATGTTGGACGAATTACACGGGTCCGTGATCTTTTCAAAAGTTGACCTACGAAGTGGTTATCAATAAATCCGGATGCGCGAAGGAGATGAGTGGAAGACGGCCTTCAAAACTAAACATGGGCTGTATGAATGGACCGTTATGCTGTTTGGCCTTACAAATGCGCCGAGTACTTTCATGCGTTTGATGAATGAGGTACTTAAGCTGTTTTTGGGGAAATTTGTGGTTGTATACTTGGATGATATTTTGATTTATAGCGAGTCATTACAAGAACATTTCGGACACTTAAGACAAATCTTCGAAACCCTTAGGGACCAAAGGTTGTATGGAAAAAAGGAGAAGTGCTCATTTTTGGTCGAAAGTATAGTCTTTCTTGGCTATGTTGTTTCGAAGGACGGAGTGTCGGTCGATCAAGTAAAGATCGAAGCAATTAAGTCCTGGCCAGTGCCCACTACAGTGATGGAAGATTCATTCGAGATTTCAGCACCATTGCAAGCCCAATAACCGAATGTTTGAGGAAAGGTACGTTTAATTGGAGCCGGGCTGCCCAGGAGTCGTTCGCAAATTTGAAGGCAAAGTTGTGCGAAGCACCAATCTTAGCATTACCCGATTTTTCGCAACCGTTCGAGGTAGAATATGATTCTAGCGGAGTTGGCACTGGAGCGGTTCTCATTCAAGGAAAGCGTCCTATTACTTATTTTTTAGAAAAGTTAAACAGTGCTCGTCTCAATTATTGTACGTACGACAAGGAGTTTTATGTTATTGTGAGGGTTCTAGATCATTGGAGTCACTATCTTCGGCCGAAGCATTTCATCATACATTCGGACCATGAATCATTGAAGTACATTAACGGACAACACAAGTTAAGTCCCAGGCATGCGAAGTGGGTGGAATTCATACAATCATTTCACTTTTCATCGAAGTATAAGGATGGCGAGAGCAACATTGTAGCAGATGCGTTGTCCAGGCGGTATGCCTTACTCTCTACCCTTGATGTTCGATTGCTTGGATTCGATACAGTGAAAGAATATTATGACAGTGATGCGGATTCTAGTGAGACTCGCTCTTTGCAAATCTGGTCCGATTGGAGAATTTTTGACACAGGAAGGCTTCCTCTTCAAAGGAAACCGTCTTTGCTTACCCAAACACACGATTCGGGAATTGTTGGTTCGGGAGGCTCACGGGGGAGGCTTGGCTGGCCACTTTGGTTCGGCTAAGACATTAGATGTGCTTAAGGAATATTTTTATTGGCCAAAGATACAGGGGGATGTTAATAATATAATTAGTAAATGTGTGACATGCCATGTTGCAAAGAGTTCGTTCCGGAAAGGCCATGGGAAGATGTCTCGATGGACTTCATTGTTGCTTTACCACGTACTCAATGAGGAAAGGATGCTATTATGATGGTCGTAGACCGTTTTTCGAAAATGGCTCATTTTGTAACGTGCCACAAAACCGACGATGCAAGCAATGTGGCCGACTTATAATTTCGAGAGATGGTACGTTTACATGGGATTCCGAAGACTATTGTTTCCGATTGAGACTCCAAATTTTTCGGCTACTTTTGGAACACCCTATGGAGGAAGGTGGGAATAAAACTCTTGTTTAGCACTTCACACCACCCTCAAACCGACGGACAAACTGAAGTGACTAATCGAACCCTGGGAACACTGTTGCGAGGCTTGGTAAGCAAAACACAAAAGGACTGGGATCTAAAACTGGCACATGCGGAGTTTGCTTATAATCGTTCTCCTACTCATGGCACGGCGCACTCTCCATTTGAAGTAGTTTATGGGCTGAATCCTTACATACCGCTAGATCTAATTCCATTACCGAGTGACGAATTTGATACGAATTACGTAAGTAATGCGTAATAAACACAACGGAAGATTATCACGTTCACAATATTGATCAAAATTACAAGGGGATGGACGAATTTAATGGGATTCGGCCGTGAGGTAGTATGATATACGGAGTTTGATGTGTTTTATCGAACTAGACCTATAACTCGATAAAAGGTAATCTCTTCCCAAGACCTATTGAAAATTGATCAAGTTAAAATCTCGAGACGCGTCGAAACAATAACTAAAGTTTGTTGAACTCGTTCAACGTATATTTCAAAGGAAATACAAGGTTTATTACTTTCAAGATGAGTTACAAATACAACGAGCACTACTATATATAGTAGTCTCCAACCGTAAGAAAATACAACAAAACGAGAAATGAAACTTCCTAGCAACTTCCATATCGGCCGAAAATACTTGATGACAATCTTCCTCAAATCTCATGCTTTGGATCGATTTTGTGGGGAAGGAGAAAATATGGTGAATTTGGTTTTATTAGGTGATGGTGACTTGATGAAAGTCTTAGGTGATGGTGACTTGATGAAAGTCTTTCTCAAGGTATTAATATGGCCGATTTTGTGGGGAAACTTGATGATTTATTTAGGACATGATATCTTTCATGGATTTTGGACTAGATAAGATATGGAGGTGGGGACTTTGTTTGTTGTCTTGGCCGATTTTCAAATAAGGTGGGGAAGGAGGTGATCTTCACTTATCTTGTGAAAGATATGAAGACAAAGGGTCCCTTTCAAGCATGTTTCGGCCGATCTTCATGCTTTTGGACCGATCCGTCGTTGAGTTTTACGTTACTCCGGTTCCGATTAACAACGTAACTCCAATCCGCGTGTTCTTTTTCCCAAATATAATGATGCATGACCATGCGCATTTGTATCGTCGTGGATGTCGATTTTTATTGGAGCTTCTTCGACTGGAATATTAGATATCGTATCATTCCCTCCTTCTTTGAAAGGAATTGACCTCAATTCCGTAATGCCATCGTCGTCAAGGTAAGGCGAGAGATCACCTACGTTGAAAGTCGCGTGTACTCCGTATTCGCCCGGAAGTTCGACTTTGTATGCGTTGTCGTTCACCTTTTCCACAATTTTGTACGGACCCTCGGCTCTCGGCATAAATTTGTTCTTCCGTTTGCTTGGGAATCTTTCTTTTCTCAAATGTATCCAAACCAAATCGCCAACATCAAATAATCTCGCTTTTTTATTTTTGTTCGACTTCCGTTTGTAAATTTCATTCACTTCTTTAATCCGTTCCCGTATCTTTTCATGTAACTTCATCATTGATTTGAGTTTTGCTTCGGCGTCTTCGTGAACCAATTCGTTGCTCGGCAAGGGGATCAAGTCCAATGGCAAGTGCGGATTTAATCCGTATACTACTTCAAAAGGTGAATGGGCCGTGGCATAACCGGGTGATCGGTTGTATGCGAATTCCGCATGAGCAAGTTTAATGTCCCAATCCTTCTGTGTTTTATTTACCAATCCTCGCAATAATGCTCCCAAGGTTCGATTAGTTACCTCGGTCTGTCCATCGGTTTGTGGGTGATGTGAAGTACTGAATAGGAGTTTAGTACCCACTTTTCTCCATAAAGTATTCCAGAAGTAACTCAGAAATTTGGAATCTCGATCCGACACGATAGTTTTTGGAACTCCGTGTAAACGAACTACTTCCCGGAAGTACAAGTCCGCCACATTGCTTGCATCATCGGTTTTGTGGCATGCTATAAAGTGAGCCATTTTCGAAAAACGGTCGACGACCACCATGATCGAGTCTTTGCCTCGTTGAGTACGAGGTAAAGCCACAATAAAATCCATCGAGACATCCTCCCACGGTCGTAACGGTATTGGCAACGGCATGTATGTACTCGGCTTGAACGAACTTTTCATCATGTGACAAGTGACGCATTTACTTACGATTGTGCTTACGTCACCATACATCTTTGGCCAAAAGAAATGTTCTTTTAGCACTTCTACAGTTTTGGTCGAGCCGAAGTGACCGGCTAGCCCTCCTCCGTGCGCCTCCCGAACTAGCAATTCCCGAATTGTATGTCTCGGCACACATAATTTATTCCCCTTGAAGAGAAAGCCATCCTGTAACACAAATTCCTCGTACGGGGCTGTTTTACAACGGTTAAAAATTTCCCCGAAGTCCAAATCATCGCTGTAATGATCTTTCAAAGTCCCGAACCCCAACAAACGAACATCTAGAATCGACAGTAAGGCATACCGTCTCGATAGTGCATCCGCCACTATATTACTCTTCCCGTCTTTGTACTTGGATGAAAAGTGAAAAGATTGTAGAAATTCCACCCATTTTGCATGTCTCGGGCTTAGCTTGCTTTGTCCGTTGATGTATTTCAACGACTCGTGATCCGAATGTAACACGAAATGTTTTGAACGTAAATAGTGACTCCAATGATCGAGTGCTCTTACGATAGCATAGAACTCCTTATCGTAAGTACAATAATTCACTCGGGCGCCACTTAACTTCTCCGAAAAGTAGGCGATGGGACGACCTTTTTGAATAAGCACTGCCCCGATTCCAACTCCGCTAGCGTCGCATTCTACCTCAAACGGTTGTGAAAAATCGGGTAACGTCAAAATCGGCGCTTCACATAATTTTCCCTTTAAATTTTCAAAAGCCTTTTGGGCCGCCTCGTTCCAAGCAAAGGTTCCTTTTTTTAGACACTCCGTGATCGGACTGGAGATGGTGCTAAAGTCCCGTATGAATCGTCGGTAAAAAGAAGCGAGGCCATGAAATGATCGTACCTCCGTGATTGTCTTTGGGGTCGGCCACGACTTGATTGCCGCGATCTTCTCTTGGTCGACCGAAACTCCTTCTTTCGAAACAACATAGCCGAGAAAGACAAGACTCTCGACTAGGAAAGTACACTTCTCCCGTTTTCCATAAAGTTTTTGTTCCCTTAGCGTCTCAAATACGTACCGCAAATGTTCGAGATGCTCCTCTACGGATCGACTGTAGATCAAAATGTCGTCTAAGTATACGACAACAAACTTTCCCAAGAAAGGTTTGAGAACCTCGTTCATCAACCTCATAAAAGTGCTCGGGGCGTTGGTGAGGCCGAATGGCATCACAACCCATTCGTAAAGTCCATTCTTTGTTTTAAACGCCGTTTTCCACTCGTCTCCCTCTCGCATGCGGATTTGATGGTATCCGCTCCGTAAATCAACTTTGGAAAATATAACCGAGCCATGTAACTCGTCCAACATGTCGTCTAGTCTCGGGATGGGGAACCGATACTTGACGGTGATGTTATTCACGGCTCTACTGTCAATACACATTCGCCACGATCCGTCTTTTTTTGGTACAAGTAGAACTGGAATCGCACACGGACTTAAACTTTCGCGGACATATCCGTGATTCATGAGTTCATCAATTTGACGTTGTAGTTCTTTGGTTTCTTCGGGATTACAACGATACGCCGCTTTGTTCGGTAATGGAGCTCCCGGTATAAGATCAATCTGGTGTTCAATTCCGCGGATAGGTGGTAATCCTACCGGCAAGTCTTCGGGAAATACGTCCGAAAACTCGTGTAATAGTGCATCTATCTCTTCTTCATGGTGTGATTTGGTGGCAAGATTTCGGACCTCTTTGATCATCATCAAATAAACACGTTCGCCATCGTCAATGGCGTGTTCGACTTCCTTCTCGTTTGCAAACATCGTAAGTTTCGGTCCTTCGACTTTTTTCGAACTCATCGTCCGGATAGCTTGAGGTGACATAGGTTTAAGAATAATTTTTTTACCTTTGTCACGTAACTCATACTCGTTACTCCTCCCTCGATGTAGTACGTCCCGGTCAAATAACCAAGGTCTTCCTAACAACACGTGACATGCGTCCATCGGTAGTACATCGCATGTAATATCATCGCCATACGAACCCATGGTGAGTCCGACCTTCACTTGCCTTGATACTTTCACCTTGTTTCCATCATAGAGCCAATGGAGTGCATACGGCTTAGGATGGGCCGTGGTGATCAAACCGAGTTTTGAGACCATCTCGCTTGATGCCACGTTTGTACAACTTCCACCGTCAATGATCAAGCTACACCATTTATCTCCGACACGACACTTCGTGTGGAAGATTTGGTCTCGTTGTTCTTCGTCACTGGCCGCCTTCGTTTGTAACATGCGAAGGACGAGGTTCGTGTCATAGTTCGGGGCATCGTATGCCTCGCATTCTTCTTCTTCTTCGTCAGCTTCTAAGTTAAAAACGTCTCCAACTCTTTCTTCTTCGGCTAGTAATTCTTCTCGGGCGGCTATGGCTTCTCGTAACGTCACAATTCTCCGATTTGGACAAGCACTTTGATAGTGTCCAAATCCTTGACATTTGAAACACCGGACTTTAGATAGACTTGTTTCTTTTGGGGTGATAGGAGTTTTTTGAATGGTAGTAACGGGTTGGCTTGTGGTGACAGTTTTTGGAAACGAGCTAGAACTCGCGCCAAAGTTGGTATTTCCGTATTTAGGTGGGAATTCGGGTTTAGAGAGTTTTGTTTTGTTTTGATTTTCCAACTTTATGCAAAGTCCGCATAAAGTATCAAAGTCGGAATAGGGGTAGAGTTCCACGGAATTAGCAATATTTTTGTTCAAACCTCGTAGGAAACGGGACATCCGCAATTCTTCGCTTTCTTCAAGTTCTCCCATCAAAGATAAGTTTTCAAACTCCTCGATGTACTCCTCGACACTTAGCTTTCCTTGCGTGAGTTCAGAAATTTTTCGATACAAGCTTAACTTGTGTGTAGTCGGGACATATCTTTTTCGTAGTTTCTTTTAGAGAATCCACGAACGTATCTTCTCTTTTAAAGACGAACTCTTTGTGTCTTCATTCGCTCAAACCAAAGGGAAGCTCCCTTTCCAAGTTTGAGAATCGCATACTTGCAACGTACCTCGTCATTGAGATCTTTGAACTCAAACATTCGTTCAATTTTTCTTTCCCACTCCAAATAAACCTCGGGATCGGTGCCGCCTACGAACTCCGGAAGTTCGCTTGTCTTGTATTCATCAGCATGTCGTGGTGCATGCATGGTGTCGTATCCTCGTCGTGCTTGGATTCTGGGCTCCGGTAAGCCACGAAGAACGTCACGTAGTTGTGCTACTTCTTCATCGGTGAATGCCATCTTCTTGAGTAACGTCGAGAACTGTGAGACAAATGTCTCTGATACCACTTATGATACGAATTACGTAAGTAATGCGTAATAAACACAACGGAAGATTATCACGTTCACAATATTGATCAAAATTACAAGGGGATGGACGAATTTAATGGGATTCGGCCGTGAGGTAGTATGATATACGGAGTTTGATGTGTTTTATCGAACTAGACCTATAACTCGATAAAAGGTAATCTCTTCCCAAGACCTATTGAGAATTGATCAAGTTAAAATCTCGAGACGCGTCGAAACAATAACTAAAGTTTGTTGAACTCGTTCAACGTATATTTCAAAGGAAATACAAGGTTTATTACTTTCAAGATGAGTTACAAATACAACGAGCACTACTATATATAGTAGTCTCCAACCGTAAGAAAATACAACAAAACGAGAAATGAAACTTCCTAGCAACTTCCATATCGGCCGAAAATACTTGATGACAATCTTCCTCAAATCTCATGCTTTGGATCGATTTTGTGGGGAAGGAGAAAATATGGTGAATTTGGTTTTATTAGGTGATGGTGACTTGATGAAAGTCTTAGGTGATGGTGACTTGATGAAAGTCTTTCTCAAGGTATTAATATGGCCGATTTTGTGGGGAAACTTGATGATTTATTTAGGACATGATATCTTTCATGGATTTTGGACTAGATAAGATATGGAGGTGGGGACTTTGTTTGTTGTCTTGGCCGATTTTCAAATAAGGTGGGGAAGGAGGTGATCTTCACTTATCTTGTGAAAGATATGAAGACAAAGGGTCCCTTTCAAGCATGTTTCGGCCGATCTTCATGCTTTTGGACCGATCCGTCGTTGAGTTTTACGTTACTCCGGTTCCGATTAACAACGTAACTCCAATCCGCGTGTTCTTTTCTCCCAAATATAATGATGCATGACCATGCGCATTTGTATCGTCGTGGATGTCGATTTTTATTGGAGCTTCTTCGACTGGAATATTAGATATCGTATCAGAATTGATACATAAGGATGCGGAGTCAAAACTGAAATCAATGATGAAATTACACAAACAGGTGCATGACCGAATCAAGGAGATAAACTAGACTTACAAAAGTAAGTTGAACAAGCAAAGAAAACCGAGATTATTCGAGGTTGGAGATTTAGTTTGGGTGCATTTAAGGAAAGAATGATTCCCGAGTAAGCGTAAGAACAAGTTAATGCCACGAGCCGAGGGACCATTTAAAATAGTTGCGAAGGTGAACGACAACGCTTACAAGATAGAACTTCCAGGTGATTATGGAGTGCATGCTACTTTTAACGTAGGTGATCTATCTCCTTATCTCGACGACGATGGAATTGCAGAATTGAGGACAATTCCTTTTAAAGAAGGAGGGAATGATACGAAACCGACTACTCCAAGCGAAGAATACGAAGTAAGGATTGACGTAAAACACCTCGACCATACCCCAACGTACTTAGGCGAGAAAATGGATACGAGACCTGGAGTTACCTTAATAACCGGACTTGGAGTAACTTAAAAAAATGGGCAACTTGCATCTTGGGGGAAGGAGGTCCAAGTGGTAAAGGCAAAACAATAAAAGAATTTCAGCATTTTCTTTATTATAAAAAGCAGCAGGATTCTCGGCAGCATGCTTTGTGAAAGGCGGCTATCACCTTGAAGACAAAACCCAGCTTTTACTCTTGTTTGCAAGTGACGTGGGGAACCTTGTATTTTCTTTTCCTTATTTTAAAGACCAGCTTGTAATAGTTTAGATTATCTTGTCAGACTACTTTTGCCTATAAATAGTTGCGATGGAGTTGTAATAAAGCAGATATTGAATGAACAAACAAAATACCTTGTGTATTGTTTAAGTGTTGGACGAGTTTCCTTCAGAACTTTGATTATTATTAGACGCGTTTCGAATCTTAATCGGATTGATTCTCAATAGGTCTTGAGAAGAAATCATTTTATCGAATTACAGGTCTAGTTCGATAAAACAACAGTTTCCTGTCCTGTTTCGATATCCTTCTTGTTTTCGATACAGAGTTGTATTTGTTCGTGATTTCACATTAAGTGCTGTTCGATCGTTCGAACTTGTTTCCTGTTTTCAATTAGCATCCGACCGAAACTTGCTGTTTCGAGTGCCGCTGTTTGGAGATTGCCTGTTTCGAGTCATTTACATTCGGCCAATTTCGGTCTTGTTGCTGTACCGATAGAGAAATCGCATCATCTTTTCAATCATGTTATAAAACATGACCATAACTCACCACAAGGGAACAAGCTACAGCCGTGAGTTCATCATAGAGGGGAGAGAAAATAATTTCTTTCATTTTTGTTCATCTTAGAGAAAAGAAAAGGAAGAAGAGAAGAGAATAAAAATATTATGTCAATTCCTAGCCGTGTTCTTTGAGAACGAATTGACATACTATTTTTCCGATCAATATCCGACGCATATGAAGTAGAGACATTCGGCATTTTCAGTGTTGGATCATTCAACAAGTTACAACGAATTGAATTCGTGTTCGTTTCGGTAACCGGGAAAAGGCTTACTCGGGTTTTTCCTTCGAAGATTATATTATCAAAGGACTACAAGGTAAGTGTTCTTTGATTTTCATCCTCGTTATTTTTTTTGTTTATACGATGCTTGATCGATCCATTTTTTGGGGTTTGGTTTTATCCGGTTGGACCGGTTTATTTTTCGCCGTGTATCCCGATATGCACTCATATATTCGATATTAGTATTTGGAATGCTTGGTTATTTTTTTATGATTTGGAATCATAATTGTTTTAATTGTTTATGTTTAATTGTTCATCTAAAAATTATTTTTCATGATTTTATGTTACAATATAAATCTATTTTTCTTTTGAAAAACTGATTTAATTGTGTAATATAAAAATTACAAAAATATTATTTTTGAATTCGGGACGAAAAGACGAAATGGAAAAATGGCGGACCGTAGCTCGAGGTGCCGGAAGTCGCCGGATCGCCCGTGACAGTCGCCGAGAAGGGGCGGCAAAGACCAAAGACTGGTCGGGCTTTCAGTACTGGCAGACCCTATGCAGGCTTGGCCCGGGCCTTGTGTTTTCCGACTCCATTTTTATATTTTGTTCGGTAAATTAATTTTTCGCAAATTAAATTGGATTTAATTTGACTAAAATATAATTATGGTAATTTTATTTTTAAGGAAATTAATTTAATGGAATATTTATTTTGTCCGGAACAAATTAAAATTAACGGTTACTTGAATTAATTGGATTAATTCTAATAATTGGATTAATTTTTATTGATTAGATCAATTTTTAGATTAATCATTATTGTCATTTATTTTAATGTAATTATTGCATTAATTTTAAATGGGGATGTAGTTCATGGACCTAGTTTTGAATCATTTGTTTTGTTCGATTGGGTTGTAAAGGCCTTTTTGAGCCTATTTATTTTACTAAAAAATTTGTATAGGATGCAATTTTTCAAGTGTAAAATTTATATGTAATGAAGAAGACCGGAGGAAGATCCGCTCGAGAAGACAAAGATTCAAGACCGAAGACGTGTAATTAGATTACGAAATTTTTGTTCTAGGAATGGTCTATGAACTGCATGTTGTTAGTTTTAGATTGTGTATGTTTTCATATTGTATGACAAACAAACAAACCGACAAAACCGCGTTTATAAACAGATTAATGTGCAAAGTGTAACATATAATCACGTTAATACTCCCACTTATAAACACTAAGTTACAAAGTTTATGAGGTTTCCTACCCTCCGTCAAACTCATGGAAAATTGAAATCTAAATCGGAATATTATTCTTTCGAGTATGTCGGGGTAATATTTTTGGGGAAGGTTGATAAATTCCTAGAGTGCATTAGATACTTTTGGTTGTGACAAATCAAACCCCTAGAAACCGCATGGGTTGCCGGGTAAGATTCAATTGTCAGATTAATAGGAGTTGACGATTTAAACTTAGATAGTTCAGCGAGCCATAGAAACCGAATGGGTTGAGGGCAATTGAACTAGGGGTAAAAGAAGATCGAATCATCCATTATATGGGTTTGTGTTAGATACCACTTTATAAAGAATGATAGAATAGAAACCGTATGGGTTGCCCTATATTAAACTTTGTAAAAAACTCGATCACCACTATGAAGCCAATCGTGACTTCCCGATTTCACATGGGAGTGTGCGAATACCGATAAAATAGTGGGAGCCGCATTATGAATAAAGAAAGTCCTTAAATTCTTTACTCGGATCATAATTAAACAATCACTAACGTATCTTAAATTATTCTCTGTAGTTAACAAAACTCTCAAAATGACAATGAACCCACTCGCTATACTACTTGAAAAGAACGTCCTGACTGGTCCGAACTATGTGTACTGGCTTCGGAACTTGAGGATTGTCTTAACTATGGAAATATTGGGATACGTCTTGGAGGCGGACATCCCGGCGGCTCCTGCAAGAACCCGAGCCAATCAGGAAAATGTCGATGCCCATGAGAAATGGGTAAAAGATGATGTAAGAGTGCGGGGATACATGTTAGGCTCAATAACTAATGAGCTTCAACGTGCCCATGAAAAGATGACGTCTTTGAGAGCCATCTTAGCGCACCTGGCTGAGCTCTATGGAGAGCATAGTCGAACTGCTAGATATGATATATCGAAGCAATTATTCGGCGCCAGGATGAACAAAGGAGAGAGGGTTGGGGACCATGTCCTCAAAATAATCTCGATGATTGAGAGATTAGAAGCTCTTGATTTTCAGATGCATGCATCTCTCCAAACTGACCTTATCCTGCAGTCACTTCCCGACTTCTTTTCCCAATTTGTCATGAACTTCAACTGCAATGAGATTGCATGTAATTTAGCTGGGTTAATGAACAAACTGAAGACTGTCCAGTCTTAGATGAAGACAAAGGGAAAGGAAGCTGCACTTGTGATTTCTTCTGGGACATGGAAGTCCAAGAATAAGAAGAAAAAGAACAAAAAGCATTTAGGTCCAATAGCCAAGATCGATAAAAGAAAAGGCAAGACCCCAATGGTTCAAAAGAGAAAGGGGTCCAAGAATACGGATGTATGCCTCGACTGCGCTGAGCTAGGCCACTGGAAGAGATACTGTCCAAAGCTTGATCGTAATGCGCCTTCAAGTACGGAACCACTGGTTTTGGAAATAAATTGTTCTGTAACTGTATATTCTACTTCTTGGATACTTGATTCCAGTGCGAGTTCTCACATTTGTACAATGAATCAGGATCTAGAACGAAGTAGGAAGCTGGATTCGGTAGAGGTTATGGTCACCATCGGAAGTGGTCATAGTATCGAGGCTTATGATATTGGATCCCTTATGTTGGATATATAATCTGGTTTTATTCTTACTTTAGATGATGTACTTGTTTTGCCCAAGGGGAACAAGAATATTGTATCAATTCCGGTCATGGACCGAAAGGGATTTCACCTCTTTATTGGAGATGGGTCATGTCGTATTTATTTCAGAAACAAATTGGTTGGTACTGCTACATTATTAAATGGTTTATACCATTTGAATCTAAATAATAAAACAATTGTGAACACTATAACTAGGAAGCGTGGTAGGAATGAAACAAATGAAGCACTTAAGTGGCATCTTCGACTTGGTCATATTGATCAGACAAAGGTTCATAAAATGGAGAAAGATGGGCTTACGGGTTCATTGGGATCAGATCCCTATCCAACTTGTAAATCTTGCCTTCAAGGCAAAATGACTAAGTTACCCTCCGTAGGGACTTTTGAAAGAGCTGCTGAAAAACTTGGATTGATCCATACCGATGTCTGTGGCCCTTTTGAAGTGGCACGAGATGGCTTTCAGTATTTCATTACATTCATTGATGACCATACTAGGTATGGGTTCGTGTACTTAATGAAACATAAGTCTGAAGCTTTTGATAAATTCAAGGAATTTAAAGCCCTAGTTGAAAATCAAACAGGTAACCGTGTTAAGACTCTTCGGTCAGACTGAGGTGGTGAGTACATGAGTACCGAATTTGATGAGTTCTTAAAAGAACTAGGAATAGTGAGCAGGTAAATGTCCGATATGGTTAATGGTATATGAGATTATAAGTCTTTGGCCAAAGCATTTAGAGCTAGTTGTATTTGATACACGAGAGCTCGATGATCTCGATTTGCATTAACAGAAAGCATAGAGTCAAGTTACAGTATGGTTTGACTTTACCGTGACCCTAATACTTGACCGGGACATATGATTGAAGGGTTTATACGTATACGGTATTCACGACATAATGGTTTTGAATGATCCGATCATTCGTTCTTAGTTGGGTTACGGTACGAAGCACTAGACTGGCTAAGTGTTACCCGTATTCTTTGGTTCCTCCCATTGCCGACTAAGACGGACATATGGAGTCGCACACCAGGATATTTGATGGATAAATATATATTTATTATCTCTTTATTAATATTGGATATTGGATATCTAATTTGATTTATTTGATAAATCATGCGGTCTGGTGAATTGAAATTAATTACCGGGTGAATAATTTAATTCATAAATAATTATTTCTTCGAAATATATTATTATAATTTTGTATTCGATAAAATTAATTAATTGGATTAATTAATTAAATATATATACATTTGGGATAAAACGAAGTGTATTTAACGGACTAGACACGTGAATGTCCGGTACACGAACCGAGTAGCTCGGCTCGTTTTCTCACCTAAAATCTAGTGGGCCGCCCACCTCAATTTCCTCCCACCTTACATAATACTTCCTTTAGTTGTCATGATGCGGTGTGAGGTGAGTTTGAGTTGTTTTTTTGGGGAGGAAAAAGTCAATTGCATTAAATAAAAAAGATTGGCCAACAAGGCAGGCCAGTACCCAGCAACCATTACAGAAGGTGCACCAACAGCACGAAACAGAAGAATAATAAAAGAGTTACAATGGAACTACCAAGCAACCCTCCAAATACGTCTAACAGCGACCGCAGATAAGGAATGAGGCGGCCAATGCTGAGAAATAAAATCACGAACAAGACCAATCCCCTGGAAGGTAACTGTGTGAGGATCACGACACTTCTGACCGAATCTCCGCTCATTACGCTCCTGCCAGAGTAAGTAGACCAATGCCGCTAAAAAGATACGGTAAGCCACGTTAACCACATGCATTCCTCACCACCTCCTAGCCGCCCAAAGAACACCCGTACTCCACTCCGAGTGAGGCCAACAAAATTTTACCTCCCTCCTAGCAATAGAGATACATCTACTAAAGTAAGGGCACATGAAGAATAAGTTAGAATGAGACTCTAACGCCATCCCACAAAGAACACAAATACCATCTTCATGCTGCAGCCAAGGCTTATCCATAGTCGAAAGACGCTCCTGAATAGCCAACCATAATATGAAGGAGTGCCTAGGAATCTTCCCGGGACCAAGAAGCAGAGGGGCCCACGGAACAGAAGGAGAATACGCTCTAAGGAATCGAAGAGCGGACGAGGAAGAATAGGAACCTGAGCTATGCGGTCTCCAATAGATGCGATCCTGGCCTCCATAGATAGGAGGGAGGGCATAAACAACCTGCTGGAACCCAGGACGATCAACTACCGACTAAACCCATTGACCATCAGAAATAACAGAGCCAAGACGGGCATGCACATCAATGCCAGTCCAAATGGGGCGCTCTAGGCAGTGAATGCCTAATCAAACCCATAGGGTGCCAAGGATCCGACCATAAACGGAAGGAAGAGCCATCACCAACACAATACTGAAATGTTCCCATGACAAGGGGGCGCAATTTCAGCAGCTGTTTCCAATACCAAGAAGACGCAGCATAGATAGGGATATCCCAAAAAGAACACTGCTGAACTCTATACGAACGAACCCAGCTAACCCAAACAGAACGAGAAGACCCAGCCAGGAGAGCCCAGATATGCCGGGTCATAAGGGCCTGGTTCTGAACCCTCAATGGAGTAATACCAAGGCCACCACACTCTACAGGCAAGCAAACCTTAGACCAAGCCACTTTAGCATGCCCAGAGTCACGAGAACCTTTCCAAAGAAAACGCCGTAAACGCTTCTCAATTGCAAGCACGCCCTTAGGCAGGATAAAAATACAGGCCCAATAAATGTGAGCAGATAACACAGACCGGATAAGCTGACAACGACCGGCCATGGACAGAGATCGACAAGCCCAGTCACTCACCCAACCATCAATCCTGTCAAGCAAAGGAGAGCACTGAGATACCATGATCTTCGATGAAGATAATGGGACTCCCAAATACCTCACAGGGAGCTGGCCCATCTGAAATCCTAATAACTGCTCAACCTGAGCCCCCTGCTCCAAAGCACTCGCCTAGAGAAAAAAATTACTCTTCCCAGGGTTAGCACGCAGCCCCGAAAGAGAATCAAAGATATCAATACTCCTCTTAAGAACACCAATAGAGACCTCATCTGGATTACAGAAAAGAAGGAGATCATCAGCAAAGGCGAGCATGAAAGTACGGGTGACCTCACACTTCCATTGGTATCGAAACCCCGGGGTCTGAGCAATCTCATGAGTAATAATACCATGAAGCACCTCCATAACAATAACAAAGAGATAAGGGGAAATGGGGTCTCCCTGCGGAAGACCCCTACGACCTCTAAAGATCCCCTCAGCATCACCATTCAAGGATACCGAAAAGGCAGTAGTGGTGATGCACTCCTTGATCCAGGCAATGAACGACTGATGGAAACCCATACACTGCAGAGTAATCAGCACAAAATCTCACTCAACAGTGTCATAAGCTTTCATAAGGTCAACTTTAAACACACACCATCTAGGCATCCCCCTCTGCCCATAACCATGAAGAAGTTCCAGAGCAAGAAGGATATTATCACTAATCCTTCTCCCAAGAATAAAAGCAGTCTGAGCCGGGTCAATCAAGGCATCCAAGCTATCATGCATACGGTGTACAATAATTTTCGAAATAGCCTTATATAATAAGTTGCAGCAAGAGATCGGTCTAGAATCCGACATGCTCCTAAGCAAGGCAACTTTCGAAACAAGAGAAATGATCGTAGAATTGATCTTCCTGACAAACTTCCCGGTAGCAAAGAAATGCATAATAGCAAATGAAATCTCACCCCCCACAATCGGCCAAGCCTGTCGGTAAAAGGCAGCATTAAAACCATCAGGGCCCGGGGCCTTGTCCTTATCAAACTCGAAGAACACAGACCGAACCTCATCGGCCGTAATAGGTCTAACCATGTGAACCGCATCATCAGGAGAAAGAGAAGCCGAAATAAAAGGCCTAACCTCGCTGAACGACAAAGGCATAATCCGATTAGAGTAACCCAACAGTCTCTCATAGAACCCAACAACCTCATTCTTAATAAGAGCAGGGTCATACAGCTCAGTATCATCCTCCATATTAAGTCTATAGATATGAGATCTGACTAGCCTAGAAGCAATCCGCCGGAAGAAGAATGCAGTACACTGATCCCCATCCTTAAGCCAAGCCAACTTGGCTCGCTGCCTGAGCGAGGACTGTTCCTGAGCCACAGCAACTGGGAACACCCACCGAAAACATCTCTCCAATAATAAAACCGAATCGTCCATGGGATGGTCCCTGAGAATACTCTGAGAAGAAGAGAGAAATGAAGTAGCAGCAGCGACATTCAATGCCAGATCCCCTTTCCTCTTCCTCATCGCGCGAAACACGGGCTTAAGGGCGTCCAACTTATGACAAATCGCATAAAATGGGCCCCCCACAATATGGTGATGCCAAATGTCCCAAACCGCCGGGAGGAAATCCTCAGAGTCCGCCAAGAAATTATCAAATCTGAACATTTTACCTCTGCATCGAGGCAAACTAGAAAGACCCAGAATAAGGGGGCTATGATCAGAGGTCCGCGGCAAATCACAAGAGTGATCAATAAACCACTGCGAGTTACCCAACACCCTATCAAGGCGTTTCCATAAAGATCGAGAAGACGGGCTTTTGTTATGCCATGAGAACCAAGAGCCTACCATCGGAAGAGTCTCAAAATCCGCACGCCTACAAAGCTCTCTGAACTCCACTATAGGGGGCTCATCGTCAGAGTGAGGAGCTTCCCCCCCAAGATCTCACTAGTGTCCAGAACAGCATTAAAATCACCCATAATGACCCAAGGCTCATCAGCATGTAGAACCGAGAAATCAGTGAGATACTGCCACAGCAACCGCCTCTCAATAAGATCATTAGATCCATAAGCAAAGGTAACCAAAACACAGGATGAGTCGATCAACAGAGTAATATGACAATGAATAAATTGCGACTCCATAGCAATAAAATCAACAGACACAGAACCAGGATCCCAACCAATCCAGATCCTGTTCCCAGGCGCACAACCGTAATCAGAGAACCACTTCCAAGAGCCAGAAATAAATGAGGAAATACGCCCAAAGTTACCAATCGAGACACGCGTCTCGAGTTGAGCAATACAACAAAGATTAAACGAACTAATTACCTCCCGGACCGAGAGCAGCTGCTCAGTCCGGTTAAGTCCACGAACATTCCACACAACAATAGGGATCATTTAACAACATCGACCCGGGCTGCATCAATAATAGGGCCCAAAGGAGAAGAACTAGAACAAAGCGACGTGCCGACAAACTCAGGAATCTGATCCACAATATCATCGGCAAGACCAAAAAGAGCCGCAAACCTGTTGGGAGATGGCTCATACATACCAGCACAAGCCCTCCTAGGCGACACGATAGGAGAGCTGGTAGTAACCAAGGAGAAAGTAGAGACACTACTCAACGGGCCAAAACCAGCACTACGACCTCCGGTGCCCCCAGTAGACACCATATCTGGGCACCCGGATCTGGCATCGGGGCCAACCCCAGCCTGAGCGATCCCCCCAACCGGAACCATACCCAACGAGGATCCCGGTCCATGAGCGCCTGAGGGAGCAGGCTTAGCCACATAAATACGAGCCTGTTTAACCTGCTTCTGAACCAAAGGCTTATACTGCTCGGCAAACCTGATCACGATGCCCGTAAACTCTACAAACACCACACCGATATGGTAACCATTCATACTCGACATGGATCCTCCTAACACAAGGACGATCACCATCAGACGGAAGAACCATAAGAAACGAGCGATTCGGGCTTGTATTAGCGTCTAACATGACGCAAACTCGAGCATAATCCACTTTCAGACAGTTCCTGGTGAACACGTCAGCAAAAAGTGGCTCCCCGATAGCACTAGAAGTAATACTGAGTCCCTCGTCAGTCCAATATTCGAGAGGGACATTATGAAGTTTCACCCAAACAGGGACATGTTTAGGCTGAACCTTCAAAAGGGACATACCAAGCTTCCACCAGGTAAGGAAAATGGACTGGCCCTGAATACGCCAAGACCCTCCATCTAACGCCTCGGATAAAACTTGCTCACTTTCAAAGTTAAAGAAATAAAATCCCCCCTCAGAGGGGAACACCTCCTTAAGCCCCTCCCACGCCGACATGAAGTAATTCTTGATCAAGTTGAGAGAAGGGGCTTTCCCCAAAAAATAACCAACTAAAGTGTTAAGCCACCTCTTAGCACCTTCTTTTCCAACACTAACATCTGGTTTCACAATAAATTCGCCATTTTGAGTTTCAGGTTTCACATAATGAAGGCCCCTTTTTTTAATATTTCAAAACACAACAGGAGGAAAATGCAATTCCTTCGGAATAAAAACCGGAACCGAAGGAGCCAAAGAAACAGGGGTAGGAATAGAGCCAAAATTCATAGAAACCGTTGGATTTCCATAATTAACAGCAAAATCATCAATTTTACTATTCATAATCACACTTTCACCAAAACAACAAGAATCACCAATAGAAGAAACAACAGTCTCACAAAGATCCAACTCATTAACTTTAGAGCAGGGAGTAGCCACATTAGAAATATCAGAATTCAAAGCTGTAGAGGAGATAGGAATTTTCACAAGGGCATCATGAAGAGGAGAAGCCAATGAGCAGACATCCGAAACCAGCCCCGGAGCACCAGGGAGAGAAACCGGGTCGCCAAGAGGACCTGCCGAACAAGACGAACTACCCGGGTTAAGAAACGGGACAACAACCCGGTCAAGCTAGGGTCACACCTGGCCCGCGAAAGCAGCCCGATAGGCAGTAGCCGCGAAGCACCAACGCCAGAAGCCATAACCGCCGCCGAAGAACTAGCATTACCACTAACATTACAACTAACATCAAGGGCAGCTCCATTTTTACACTAAGAATTTCCAAGAGAACTCACGGGAGCACAGCCCATGAGAGGAACTGGGCTAAAAGAAGGGCCCGGAACTGGGCTTAGATCACACCTGGCCTGAATGGGACTAAGGGGAACCGACGGCAAGCCCACGCTCAAATCATCGTCGCCGGCAGCAGGAGGCGAAAATATTCCGTCGATTCTATGTTTAAGCAGCTCCATCTTAGGTTTGCTTAACACACGCGCCCCCCAAATCCACAAAACCAAGAACCTCGAAAGGTCTGGCAGACAGACCGGCCGCCGCGACTGGCGAAGAAATCGGCGCCATTAAACCGCAGAAGATGGACGATGACATCCCCAAAAACCCTGCAACAAATCGCACCAAAGACCCAGAAAATCGGGGATTACAAGCACCTAACTAGCGAAATAAAACTACTCAGCAACAATCGCGCAACTAGATCGGCGAAACAAAAAGAGCCGCCGCCCCGGTTACACCGACAGCAGAAAACCAACCTCAAAACGCGCCGCACCGAAATAGGGGGAAAAAATTCGATAAAAATATAGATATGTAGCCACTGAGATTGCGAATCAAAATTATAAAAGCAAAGTCTGTGGAAGATGATATAATTAGATGAAGGAAATGAAGGGTGACCGAGGGGGGAAAGGAATCGCCTTCATAGCGTTAAAATCGCACCTTTAGTGCGTGTGGAAATCGCCCAAACCCGTGCTTCATAGAGTTTGAGTTGTTTTTGTACATGAAGACAAAAGATAACATGATCATGTTGATCTTTAGTATCTTTTCAATCATGTTATAAAACATGACCATAACTCACCACAAGGAAGAAGCTACAGCCGTGAGTTCATAATAGAGGGGAGAGAAATAATTTCTTTCATTTCTGTTCATCTTAGAGAGAAAGAAAAGGAAGAAGAGAAGAGAATAAAAATATTATGTCGATTTCTAGCCGTGTTCTTTGAGAACGAATTGACATACTATTTTTCCGATCAATATCCGACGCGTGTGAAGTAGAGACATTCGGCATTTTCGGTGTTGGATCATTCAACAAGCTACAACGAATTGGATTCGTATTCGTTTCGGTGACCGAGAAAAGACTTGTCGGGTTTTTCCTTCGAAGATTATATTATCAAAGGACTACGAGATAAGTATTCTTTGATTTTCGTCCTCGTTATTTTTTTCGTTTATACGATGCTTGATCGATCCATTTTTTGGGGTTTGGTTTTATCCGGTTGGACCGGTTTATTTCTCACTGCGTATCTCGATTTTATTCACTGAATCTCAACAGTAGTATCGGAGCAAGTCTATGCGCTCGTATATTCGATATTAGCATTTGGAATGCTTGGTTATTTTTTTATGATTTGGAATCATAATTGTTTTAATTGTTTATGTTTAATTGTTCATCTAAAAATTATTTTTCATGATTTTATATTACAATATAAATCTATTTTTCTTTTGAAAAACTGATTTCATTGTGTAATATAAAAATTGGAAAAATATTATTTTTGAATTCGGGACGAAAAAGGCAGTGGAAAAATGGCGGACCGTAGCTCGGTGCCGGAGTGCCGGGCTGCCGGCAGACACCTGACCTTTGGTCAATTTGCTTTCAGCGTGGCAGCCTATGTGGCAGCGGGCTTGGCCCGGGCCTTGTGTTTTCTGACTCTATTTTTATATTTCGTTCGGTTAATTAATTTCCTGCAAATTAAATTAGATTTAATTTGACCATAATATAATTATGGTAATTTTATTTTTAAGGGAATTAATTTAATGGAATATTTATTTTGTCCGGAACAAATTAAAATTATCGGTTACTTGAATTAATTGGATTAATTCTAATGGTTGGATTAATTTTTGTTGATTAGATCAATTTTTAGATTAATCATTATTGCCATTTATTTTAATGTAATTGTTGCATTAATTTTGAATAGGGGTGTAGTTCATAGACCTAGTTTTCAATCGTTTGTTTTGTTCGATTGGGTTGTAAAGGCCGTTTTGGGCCTATTTATTTTACTAGAAAATTTGTATAGGATCTAATTTTTCAAATGTAAAATTTATATGTAATGACGAAGACCGGAGGAAGATCCACTCGAGAAGATAAAGATTCAAGACCAAAGACATGTAATTAGATTACGAAGTTTTTGTTCTAGGAATGGTCCATGAACTGCATGTTGTTAGTTTTAGGTTGTGTATGTTTTCATATTGTATGACAAACGAACAAACCGACAAAACCGCATTTATAAACGGATTAATGTGCAAAGTGTAACATATAATCGCGTTAATACTCCCACTTATAAATACTAAGTTATAAAGGTTACGAGGTTTCCTACCCTCCATCAAACTCATGGAAAATTGAAATCTAAAAAGGAATATTATTCTTCCAAGGATGTCGGGGTAATATTTTTGGGGAAGGTTGATAAATTCCTAGAGTGCATTAGATACCTTGGTTGTGACAAATCAAACCCCTAGAAACTGTATGGGTTGCTGGGTAAGATTCAATTGTGAGACTAATTGGAGTTGACGGTTTAAACTTAGATAGTTCAGCGAGGCATAGAAACTGAATGGGTTGAGGGCAAGTGAACTAGGGGTAAAAGAAGATCGAATCATCCATTATATGGGTTGGTGTTAGACACTACTTTATAAAGAATGATAGAATAGAAACCGTATGGGTTGTCCTCTATTAAACTTTGTAAAGAACTCGATCACCACTATGAAGCCAACCGTGACTTCCAGCATTCGGAATAGTTGTTTTCGTATCATTCCCTCCCCCTTTAAAAGGAATTGTCCTCAATTCTGCAATCCCATCGTCATCGAGATATGTGGATAGATCACCTATGTTAAAAGTAGCATGTAGTCCATAATCACCCGGTTTGAACGAACTCTTCGCAATATGGCATGTCACACACTTACTGATTATATTATGGACATCTACCTGCATCCTTGGCCAATAAAAATGTTCTTTAAGCGCATCCAATGTCTTGACCGAACTAAAGTGGCCAGCCAAACCCCCTCTGTGAGCCTCTCGAACCAACAATTCTCGAATCGTGTGCCTGGGTAGGCAAAGACGGTTTCCCTTAAAAAGGAAGCCCTCCTGTATCGAAAATTCTCCCACTGGCCCAGATTTGCAAAGGGCAAAGGTCTCGCCAAAATCCGCATCACCGTCGTAATACTCCATTACTGTCTCGAATCCAAGCAAACGAACATCAAGAGTGGCGAGTAAGGCATAACGCCTAGACAATGCATCTGCTACAACATTGCTCTTGCCATCCTTATACTTTGATGAGAAGTGAAATGATTGTAAGAATTCCACCCACTTCGCATGCCTGGGACTCAACTTGTATTGCCCGTTAATATAGTTTAATGATTCGTGGTCCGAATGCAGAATAAAATGCTTCGGCCGAAGGTAATGACTCCAATGATCAAGATCTCTCACTATGGCGTTGAACTCCTTGTCGTAAGTGCAATAGTTGAGTCAAGCCCCACCCAGCTTCTCCGAAAAGTATGCAATAGGCCGCCTGCCTTGAATGAGGACCGCCCCAATACCAACTCCACTAGCATCACATTACACCTCGAATGGATGTGCAAAATCGGGTAACGCCAAGATAGGTGCTCCACATAACCTTACCTTCAACTTTTCAAACGCCCCTTGGGCAGCCCTGCCCCACACAAACGGACCCTTCTTCAAACACTCAGTTATCGGACTCGTTATGGGGCTGAAATCTCGAATAAACCTCCGATAAAAAGAGGCAAGACCGTG
This sequence comes from Orobanche coerulescens, assembly GCA_033398695.1. Taxonomy (NCBI): domain Eukaryota; kingdom Viridiplantae; phylum Streptophyta; class Magnoliopsida; order Lamiales; family Orobanchaceae; genus Orobanche; species Orobanche coerulescens. The sequence continues at coordinate 98,160,334 of CM065811.1, read as the reverse complement.
GAACGATCTAACTTCAGTTATGGTTTTAGGATTGGGCCACGATTTAATAGCTTCAATTTTCCCCTGATCAACCGACATTCCCTACTTCGAAACAACATAGCCAAGAAAAGTTATGCTCTCGACGAGAAACGCACACTTTTCTTTCTTTCCATACAGTCTGAGACCTAAGAGTCTCGAATACTTGTCGTAGATGTCCGAGATGCTCCTCCACCGACCGACTATAAACCAAAATATCATCCAAATAAACGACCACAAATCTGCCCAAAAATGCCTTAAGTACTTCGTTCATCAAATGCATGAAAGTACTCGGGGCATTCGTAAGTCCAAATGGCATGACAGTCCACTCATACAGCCCATGCTTAGTTTTAAAGGCCGTCTTCCATTCATCTCCCTCCCACATACGAATCTGGTGATAGCCACTTCGCAAATCAATTTGAGAAAAGACCACCGATCCATGTAGCTCGTCCAACATATCATCAAGCCTTGGTATCGGGAATCGGTACTTGATCGTTATGTTATTTACGGCCCGGCTATCGATACACATCCGCCAGGAACCATCCTTCTTAGGAACAAGTTGGACCGGAACTGCACATGGACTTAAACTTTCTCGAACATACCCGTGACTCATTAGTTCTTCAATCTACTTATGAAGTTCCTTTGTTTCCTCGGGATTACACCTATAGGCAGCTTTATTCGGAAGAGATGCACCTGGTATAAGGTCGATTTGATGCTCAATTTCACGAATTGGTGGCAAACCCGACGACAATTCTTCAGGGAAGACGTCCGCGAACTCATGTAATAAGTCGGCCACTGTATCCTCGTATTTTGCCGCCACGAAATCATCTTGAGTCTCCTTTATCACTAGTATGTAAACACGCTCGCCACTTTCCATAGCGTGTTCAACTTCCCTCTCGCTCGCGAACATGGTGAGGTTCGGTTTTTCCCCTCGTTTGGCACTCATGGACCGGATAGCTTGAGGTGACATCGGTTTCAACACGATCTTTTTTCCCTTATCTCACAACTCGTATTCGTTGCTCCTACCCCGATGCAAAACATCCCTATCAAATAACCAAGGGCGTCCCAAAAGTACGTGACAAGCATCCATTGGAATCACATCACACAATATCTCATCGTGATATAAACCCATTGGCAATCCGACCCGAACTTGCTTCGAAACCCTCACCTTACTTCCGTCATCAAGCCAATGTAAAGCATATGGCTTAGGGTGAGTTGTGGTGGTTAGTCCAAGCTTCGTCACCATTTCACTCGAAGCCACGTTGGTGCAACTCCCTCCGTCGATAATCAAACTACACCACTTATCTCCAACTTGACACTTTGTATGGAATATTTGGTCCCGCTGTTCTGACTCGCTCGGAACCTGATACGAATTAACGTATAAAGTCGGACGTAAATTTGCCGGTAATGCAGCGGAAATATCTTTTAACCTCACAACACTCAATATGTGTAACAGTCGTAAGATTTAACCGAAAGTAGGGCAATTCAGCTTACGTAAACAAGAATAATATGAAAGTGATTTATCAAACTAGACCTATAGTTTGATAAGGCAATCTCTCCTCAAGAACTATTGAGAATCGATTAAATTAGAACTCGAAGACGCGTCGAATTATAATCAAGGTGTTGCTGAAAATCATTCAACAAGAATACATACAAAGTGTATTTCATTTTTAAACTTCAAGATGCCTTTGAAAGGTTGAAGATGAGGCTTATAAATAGCCCTTACAAGATCAAACAAGATCAAACTAAAAAAACATGCAAATATTAAAATAATCTATCAAGACTTTGACAAAGAAAAGAAAACAACAACATGCTTGGCTTCTTCCTTGCAATTCGGCCGTGGGGTAGCTTCAAAGGAGGAGATAAAATCTTTCCCATGTGATATCCTTTTGTAAGACTTTGACAAGGATAGAAAATGAAAGCAACTTCTTGGCATCTTCTTCCTCCTTGTTCGGCTGATTTGGTGAAGTGTGGAGTGATCCAAATCTCTATCTTTGATTTTATTGTGGTGGACCTTGAAAATGAAAGCAATCTTGAAAGTAGTGGGGACAAAGATCCTTGATGGATCTCCCATCACAATCAGCCGAAATCTCCCCCTAATGTGGCCGATTTTGTATGCATGAGCATGCATACGTATGCATGTTTGATACGTCTAAGTTATCTCGGTTCCGATTATTAAGATCGTTCCCATTTCCGCATTTGTTTTCTCACCGAAGTACGTAGGTGCATGTGCATGCAACGTGGTATCGTCACTTACATCAATTCTTACTTCGTTTACTTCGTTTGGAGGTGTCAATATCGCATCATCTCCTCCCCCTTTGAAAGGAATTGACCTCAATTCACTGATTCCCTCGTCGTCAAGGTAAGAAGATAGATCGCTCACATTAAAAGTGGCGTGTACCCCATAATCGCCCAGAAGTTCTACTTTATACGCATTGTCGTTCACCTTTCCCACGATTTTGTAAGGTCCCTCGGCCCTTGGCATAAGTTTGTTATTGCGTTTGCTAGGAAATCTCTCTTTTCGTAAGTGTACCCAAACCAAGTCGCCTACTTCGAATTGTCTCGGTTTTCTGTGATTGTTGGATTTTCGTTTGTATGCGTCATTCACCTCTTTGATTCGATCATGTATTTATCCGTGTAACTTGATCATAGATTTAAGTTTAGATTCCGCATCTTTGTGTACCAACTCGTCCTTTGGCAATGGAATCAAGTCTAAGGGTATATAAGGATTTAACCCGTAAACGACTTCAAAGGGAGAATGTGCCGTAGCATGTGTAGGGGATCGGTTATAGGCAAATTCCACATGAGCAAGTTTCATGTCCCAATCCTTTTGCGTTTTATTCACAACTCCTCACAACAACGTTCCTAGCGTTCGATTTGTGACTTTGGTTTGAGGATGGTGCGAAGTGCTAAACAAGAGCTTTGTTCCTACCTTCCTCCATAATGTATTCCAAAAATAGCTAAGTAATTTCGAATCCCGATCCGAAACAATAGTCTTTGGAACTCCATGTAACCGAACCACCTCTCGGAAGTATAAATCGGCCATGTTACTTGCGTCGTCGGTTTTGTGGCAATCCACGAAATGAGCCATTTTTGAGAAACAATCAACAACCACCATAATAACATCTTTACCTCGTTGAGTACGGGGTAAAGCGACGATAAAATCCATTGATACATCTTCCCACGGTCTTTCTGGAACTGGTAGAGGCATATACAATCCCGGTTTGAACGAACTCTTTGCGATGTGACATGTTACACATTTACTTAAAACATTGTAAACGTCTTTTAGCATTTTGGCCAAAAGAAATGTTCTTTGAGTACCTCCAATGTTTTAGCCGTGCCAAAGTGAACTGCTAAGCCTCCTCCGTGAGCCTCCCGAACCAATAATTCCCGAACCGCCTGTTTTGGAACACATAGTCTATTTCCTTTAAATAGGAAATCATCTTGTAACATGAACTCCCCGAACGGACCAGATTTGCAACGAGTAAAAACTTCTCCAAAATCCGCATCATTTTCATAACACTCCTTCAACATTTCGAAACCAAGTAACCGAACCTCCAGAGTTGAAAGTAAAGCATACCTCCTAGATAACGCATCTGCAACGACATTGCTTTTACCGTCTTTGTACTTGGATGAAAAGTGAAATGATTGTAGGAATTCCACCCACTTGGCATGCCTCGGACTCAGTTTGTGTTGTCCGTTAATGTACTTCAATGATTCGTGGTCCGAGTGTAGAATAAAATGTTTCGGCCGTAGGTAATGACTCCAATGATCAAGGGCCCTTACGATAGCATAGAATTCTTTATCATAAGTGCAATAATTCAACCGAGCACCGTTCAATTTCTACGAAAAGTAAGCGATAGGTCGTTTACCTTGAATAAGAACTGCTCCAATTCCAACTCCACTAGCATCACATTCAACTTCGAATGGTTGAGTAAAGTCGGGTAGTGTTAGGATCGATGCTTCGCATAATTTGGCTTTTAACTTCTCGAATGCTCCTTGGGCAGCCCCATTCCATACAAATGGTCCTTTTTTTAAAAACTCCGTTATCGGACTTGAAATGGTGCTAAAGTCTCGAATAAACCTCTGATAAAAAGAAGCAAGTCTGTGAAATGACCTCACTTCCATCACGTCGTAGGGGTCGGCCAAGACTTGATTGCTTCGATTTTTGTTTGATCAACTGCCACTCCGTCCTTCGAAACGACATAGCCAAGAAAGACTATACTCTCAACTAGGAATGAACACTTCTCTTTTTTTCCATATAGTTTTCGGTCCCTCAAAGTTTCGAAGATTTGCCTTAAGTGCCCGAAATGTTCTTGTAGTGATTGACTATAGATTAGGATGTCATCCAGATATACAACCACGAACTTCCCCAGAAATGGTTTAAGCACTTCGTTCATCAACCTCATGAAGGTCCTAGGCGTATTTGTAAGACCGAATGGCATAACGGTCCATCCATATAATCTATTTTCCGTTTTGAAGGCCGTCTTCCACTCGTCACCTTCTCACATTCGAATTTCATGATATCCGCTTCGTAAATCAACCTTTGAAAAGATCACCGAACCATGTAGTTCATCTAACATATCATCAAGTCTCGGGATAGGGAACCGATACTTGACGGTGATATTGTTCACGGCCCGAATATCCACACACATTCGCCAAGAACCATCTTTCTTAGGGACAAGTAAGACTGGAACCGCATACGGACTCAAACTCTCCCGGACATATCCGCGGTCTAGAAGTTCTTTGACTTGTCTTTGTAACTCCTTCGTTTCCTCGGGATTACATCTATAAGCGGCTTTATTAGGAAGTGGTGCCCCCGGTATAAGATCGATTTGGTGTTCGATACCACGAATAGGTGGTAAACCCGACGGTAATTTTTCGGGAAAGACATCCTCAAATTTGCGTAATAACACATCTATCTCTCCTCCATTTTGTACTCCCATGTTCTCATCCCGTGTCTCTTTAAACATCACCAAATATACTCGCTCCCCGTCATTAATGGCATGTTCCATTTCCCTCTCGCTAGCAAGCATAGTGAGTTTCAATTTCTCCACTCGACTAGAACTCATCGAACGGATAGCTTGCGGGGACATCGGTTTGAGTACAATATTCTTTCCTTTGTCTCGTAATTCATATTCATTACTCCGACCTCGATGTAAAACATCTCGGTCGAACATCCATGGTCGTCCCAAAAGTACGTGGCATGCATCCATCGGGAGTATGTCACATAACACATCGTCTCCGTATGGTCCCATAGTTAAGTTGACCCGTACTTGTCTCGACACCTTCACTTTGCTTCCATCATTGAGCCAATGTAAAGCATACGGTCTCGGGTGAGCCGTAGTAGTTATACCGAGTTTGGTAACCATCTCATTTGAAGCTACATTCGTGCAACTCCCTTCGTCTATTATCAAACTACACCACTTTTCTCCAACTCGGCATTTGGAATGAAAGATTTGGTCTCTTTGCTCCGTATCACTTGGAATGATTTTGGTATGTAGAGCTCGAAGCACTAAAGCAGTATCATATTCTGGAGCGTCATAACTCTCGCATTCCTCGTTCTCTTCCTCGGCCTCCATGTTAAATACGTCACTAAGTCCTTCCTTCTCGTCCTCGACTAAAAGTTCGTCTCGGACCGCAAGAGCTTCTCTTAACGTGACCACCCGTTTATTTGGACATGCATTTTGATAGTGACCAAAGCCTTGACATTTAAAGCATCGTACTTTGGCCAAGCTCGTTTCTTTGGACACGTGAGGTACCTTCGGGTCCGGGGTAAGGACTTGAAAAGGTGCGGTAGGTTTCGTAGTCGAACTTGAGCCGGCACTTGCATTCCCGAATTTGTATGGGAATTCGGGTTTGGCAAACTTCAACTTGTTTTGAGCTTCTATCTTAATGCATAGTCCGCATAAAGTGTCAAAATCTCCACAGGCGTATAATTCCACCGTATTTGCAATGTTTCGGTTTAGGCCACGTAAGAAACGTGACATTCTTTGTTCTTCATTTTCTTCGAGTTCTCCCATTAAGGCCAAGCCTTCAAATTCTTCAATATATTCTCCCACACTTAGTTTCCCTTGTACGAATTCGGCAATCTTTCGGTACAAGGTTAACCGATGTGATGTCGGGACATACCTTTTACGTAGTTTTTTCTTCAAAGAATCCTAAGAGCAGATTTTCTCCTTTCCCGCACGAGATCGTTGTGTTTTCACACCCTCTAACCATAGGGAATCGCCCTTACCTAACTTGAGAATCGCATATTTGCAATGTTTCTCATCGTTAAGGTTCTTGAAGTCAACCATACGTTCAATCTTCCTCTCCCACTCCAAGTAGACTTCGGGATTGGTACCTCCGACAAATTCCAAAAGTTCATTTACTTTAAATTCATCTACATGACGCGGTGAATGTGTGTCATATCCTCCTGTTCTAGCTTGAAAACATGGTTCTTGTAAGTTGTGTAGTGCCTCACGGAGTTTCTCCATGAAATCGTCAGAAAAATCCATGATAAAATGATACAAATTAACGTATAAAGTCGGACATAAATTCGCCGGTAATGCAGCGGAAATATCTTTTAACCTCACAACACTCGATATGTGTAACACTCGTAAGAATTAACCGAAAGTAGGGCAATTCGGCTTACGTAAACAAGAATAATATGAAAGTGATTTATCAAACTAGACCTATAGTTTGATAAGGCAATCTCTCCTTAAGACCTATTGAGAATCTATTAAATTACAACTCGAAGACGCGTCGAATTATAATCAAGGTGTTGCTGAAAATCATTCAACAAGAATACATACAAAGTGTATTTCGTTTTTAAACTTCAAGATGCCTATGAAAGGTTGAAGATGAGGCTTATAAATAGCCCTTACAAGATCAAACAAGATCAAACTAAAAAAACAAGCAAACATTAAACTAATCTATCAAGACTTTGACAAAGAAAAGAAAACAACAACATGCTTGGCTTCTTCCTTGCAATTCGGCTGTCGGGTAGCTTCAAAGGAGGAGATAAAATCTTTCCCATGTGATATCCTTTTGTAAGACTTTGACAAGGATAGAAAATGAAAGCAACTTCTTGGCATCTTCTTCCTCCTTGTTCGGCCGATTTGGTGAAGTGTGGAGTGAGCCAAATCTCAATCTTTGATTTTATTGTGGTGGACTTTGAAAATGAAAGCAATCTTGAAAGTAGTGGGGACAAAGATCCTTCATGGATCTCCCATCACAATCGGCCGAAATCTCCCCCTAATGTGGCCTATTTTGTATGCATGAGCATGCATACGTATGCATGTTTGATACGTCTAAGTTATCCTAGTTCCGATTATTAAGATCGTTCCCATTTCCGCATTTGTTTTCTCACCGAAGTACGTAGGTGCATGTGCATGCAATGTGGTATCGTCACTTACGTCAATTCTTACTTCGTTTACTTTGTTTGGAGGTGTCAATATCGATCAGTAGGGCAGAAACAACCTGCTGAAACTCGGAACGATCAACCACTGGCCAAACCCAATGACCATCAGAAATAACAGAGCCAGGACGGGCATACACATCAATGCCAGTCCAAAGAGGCGCTCTAGGCAGATAATGCCTAATCAAACCTATAGGGTTCCAAGGATCCGACCATAAATGGAAGGAAGATCCATCACCAAAAAAATATTGAAACGCTCCCATGACAAGAGGATGCAACTTCAGCAGCTGTTTCCAATACCAAGAAGACGCAGCAGAGATAGGAATATCCCAAAAAGAACACTGCTGAACTCTATACGAATGAACCCAGCTAACCCAAACAGAACGCGAAGACCCAGCCAGGAGAGCCCAAATATGGCGGGTCAAAAGGGCCTGGTTCTGAACCCCCAACGGAGTAATACCAAGGCCACCACACACTACAGGCAAGCAAACCTTCAACCTTGCTGTTGGTCACCCACTTTAACCGGACACTTTTACATCATCTATGGAAAGGATTGTCTATGCGAGAGTTTGTGTTATGATAAATGTTAATGATAAACTTCTCGATAATATCTTTATGTTTCTTCCTTCGGCTAATGGTGTATATAATGGTACCTGCAAGGTGGTAGTTGAATATGAATGGAAGCCAGCTATTTGTGGGAAGTGTATTTCATTTGGCCATGTAGATAGAGTTTGTCCTCTGATGAAGAAGGCTGTCCATCATCAAAATCTGGTACATGTCTATGTACCTAAACCTAATGCCGCTAATTCTTGGTGTCAACAAGGGAGTTGTAAGAAGGCAGAGGCATCTCGTGAGGAGCATGTGAATTCTGAACACTCTAAGGTTCATCAAATGAAGAATTCGCATCCAAAGTCATCTCATATGGCCAGAACTGAGGTGAATCATCATAATTCCTTCTCCATTTTGGAAAGTATGCAGAATGATGATAACATAGATCGAGCTACCATACCTCTAGAATCGAATCGGGATCCTAAGCATGCAGCCCCTATAGATGGGAACCTGACATTGTCAATTATTCTCCCTGGTTGTTTATGGGAAGAATACTAGCTAGTCTTATCTCCAAGTATCTTATTCTGTAGCATAGCTTGGTAGTCATTTCTCCTTGTATCTTTTTTATTTCTGGTTTTGTTTCATTATACTGTTGTATGGTGCACCATTCGTTATGGTTGCTGTGGTTCTGGCCTGCCTCATTGGCCTCTTTTTTTTTTTTTTAATGCAATTGACTTTTCCCAAAAAAAACCTTCGACCATGCCACTTTAGCATGCCCAGAGTCACGAGAACCTTTCCAAAGGAAACGCCTTAAACGCTTCTCCATGAGGGCAAACACTCCCTTAGGCAGGATAAAAATACAGGCCCAATAAATGTGAAGAGCAGATAACACAGACCGAATAAGCTGACAACGACCGGACATGGACAGAGAACTACAAAGCCCAGTCTCTCAGCCAACCATCAATCCTGTCAAACAAAGGAGAGAACTGAGCCACCGTGAGCTTCAATGAAGACAAAGGGACTTCCCAATACCTCACAGGGAGCTGGCCCATCTGAAACCAAAATAACGGCTCAACTTGTGCCCCCTAATCCATAGCACTCACCGAGAGAAAAAAATTACTCTTCCCAGGGTTAGCGCACAACCCCGAAAGAGAATCAAAGATACCAATACTCCTCTTAAGAACACCTGATATGAAATTGACTAGTCCAAATAAAGAAGATGAAGTAAGGATCGACGTAAAAGGCCTTACAACGCGCCATGTGATACGGGGTTGACAAGTCCAAGGGAAGAAGATGAGGTGATGATCGACGTAAGCGACCATGCTACATACTTGGGCGAGAAGATATGCACGAGGCTTGGAGTGACTTTGGTGGTCGGGCTCGGAATAACGTAGTTTATCATTATTTTGTATTATTTATTTAATAAAGGGTGCGGCATGTGCAGCCCTATGTTACCTTGTGTGTTATTTTCCTTAATCAGTAGTAGCCCAAACTTGTTTAAGGGGCGTTTTAGGGAGTAACCTTATTTATGTTACTAGGGTTGGCGGCTATATATATATATCATATAGCTCGGCCGATTAAATTATTGAATACACTTGATATTTTGCTCTCTCTTGAGTTTATTCGTTTGACGTGTCTCAAACACAAATTCTTGATTATTGTTCGACGCGATTTTGGACTATAATCCGATCAATTCTCTATAGGTCTTGAGAAGAGATCATCTTCGATGAGTTATAGGTCTAACTTTTTGAAATCTTTTATTGTTTGTCTGTTCATCCGATCGGAAACTGTTCTTGTTTGGACAGAGTCCTTGGAGTCGTTCGTGGTGTTGTTCATCGGAGTATTACCCAGTTTCTTGTTCGTGGGACTTGCTCCCATCTCGTTGACTCGTAAAATAAAAAAATTCATATTTGATTGAGATTCATACCAGTTCTCTTGTTGCTGTTGTTTATACAAATTGAGATCCATAACTTAGTGTGATACATAGCATATCTATCATCATACGTTGGAATTGACTTGTTCGAAGTTGCTGTCCAGAGACCGGGCGTGATTCCTGTTTCCTCCGCATTCGATCACAATTCGTTGTTCACTACAGTTGTTGGTGATTCTTTGTTGATGTGGTTTCCCGTTTGACCGGCCGCTGTTTTTAGCTGTTGATTGTTGTTGCTCGCTACTGCTATAGCGAAAGGGTAGTCGCTGTTTAGTCGTGATTGTTGCTATTCGCTTCTGCTGTAGCGAAGGGTGGTTGCTGTTAGTAGTTGACTGTTGCGGTTCATTATTGCTGTAGCGAAGGAAGGTTGCTGTTTCGAGCCCATTGGATAGATCGCTGTTTGTCTAGCTTCGCAAAATTCTGCTTCCGCTACGGCTCGATACAGGATTCGTATCATTAGTGGTATCGGAGACACACACCTGAATTTCTTAATTCAGTTGAGACCCTTGATCCTTCAGCGGAATGGAGTTCAACGATGATTTTTTGAACAAACTGCACGACGCGCTATGGGACTTTTCGGAGCAACGCGATCAGCACTGGCACCCGAGATGAGGAGATTACGATCGTCCTACGCGTCAGTCCGACGAGTTCAAGGTGAACGAACTTCCAGAGTTCGTTGGGGGTACCGATCCAGAAGCGTACTTGGTGTGGGAACAGAAAATCGACCGCATGTTCGATTTCAAGGACCTTGATGATGAGAAAAGGTGTAAATATGCGATCCTAAAACTAAGTAGAGGCGCTTCTCTTTGGTTCGAAGGGGTTAAATCAAAAAGAGCTCGTGATGGAAAAACAAAGATTAATTCGTGGGATTCTTTAAAATGGAAACTTCGCAAGAGATATGTCCCCACGTCACATAGGCTGACCTTGTATCGCAAGATTGCCGACTGCGTGCAAGGAAAGATGAGTGTTAGTGAATACATTGATGAGTTTGAGAATTTGGCTTTGATGGGGGAATTGCAGGAGTACGAAGAATAGAAGATGGCGCGTTTTCTGCACGGTTTAAATCGAAACATAGCTAATTTGGTGGAGTTGTATCCGTATGCTGATTTTGACACCTTGTGCGGTTTGTGTTTGAAGGTTGAGGCTCAAAATAGAACAAAGGGTTGGAGGTTCGAATATGTAGCATAACAAGTCAAGCGGATGGACCAAACCTGAGTTCCCCTCAAAATTCGGAACCACGAGTAGTGGCTCTAGTTCGGATACCAAAACAGTGCCGACTTCAACCCCTAATCCAGTTCCTAAGGCTCCCAGCGCGAATAAAGAGACGAGTCTATCGAAGGTGTGCTGTTTTAAATGTCAAGGTTTTGGCCATTATCAAAATGCTTGTCCGAATAGACGAGTCGTGACGTTGAGAGAGGCTCTCACGGCCCGAGAGGAATTGATAGACGAGGAGGAAGTAGAAGGGTTGAGTGATGTATTTGATTTGGGAGGCAAAGAAGAAGGAGAATGTGAGGCGTACGATGCTCCGAATTACGATACGGCCTTAGTCCTTCGCACTTTACAAGTCAAGTCGGTTCCGAGCGAGTCAGAACAACGAGACCAAATATTCCATATGAAGTTTTAAGTTGGAGATAAGTGGTGTAGTTTGATTATTGACGGAGGGAGTTGCACCAACGTAGCCTCGAGTGAAATGGTGACGAAGCTTGGGCTAACCACCACAGCTCACCCTAAGCCATATGCTTTACATTGGCTTGATGACGGAAGTAAGGTGAGGGTTTCGAAGCAAGTTCAGGTCGGATTGGCAATGGGTTCATATCGTGATGAGATATTATGTGATGTGATTCCGATGGATGCTTGTCACGTACTTTTGGGACGTACTTGGTTATTTCATAGGGATGTTTTGCATCGGGGTAGAAGTAACAAATACGAGTTGCGAGATAAAGGGAAGAAGATCGTGTTGAGGCTGATGTCACCTCAAGCTGTCCGTTCCATGAGTGCCAAACGAGGGGAAAGGCCGAACCTCACCATGTTTGCTAGCGAGAGGGAAATTGAACACGCTATGGAGAGTGGTGAGTGTGTTTACATGCTGGTGATAAAGGAGACTCGAGATGATTTCGTGGTAGCGAAAAACGAGGATACAGTAGCCGACTTATTACATGAGTTCGCGGACGTCTTCCCTGAAGAATTGCCGTCGGGTTTGCCGCCAATTCGTGGAATTGAGCATCAAATCAACCTTATACCGGGTGCACCTCTTCCGAATAAGGCTGCCAATAGGTGTAATCCCGATGAAACGAAGGAACTTCAGAGGCAGATTGAAGAACTAATGATCCGCGGGTATGTTCGGGAGAGTTTAAGTCCATGTGCGGTTCCGGTTCTACTGGTTCCTAAGAAGGATGGATCTTGGCGGATGTGTATCGATAGCCGGGCCGTGAATAACATAATGATCAAGTATCGATTCCCGATGCCAAGGCTTGATGATATGTTGGACGAGCTACATGGCTCGATGGTCTTTTCTAAAGTTGATTTGCGAAGTGGCTATCACCAGATTCGTATGCGGGAGGGAGATGAATGGAAGACGGCTTTCAAAACTAAGCATGGGCTGTATGAGTGGACCGTCATGCCATTTGGACTTACAAATGCCCCGAGTACTTTCATGCATTTGATGAACGAAGTACTTAAGGCATTTTTGGGCAGATTTGTGGTTGTTTATTTGGATGATATTTTGGTCTATAGTCGGTCGGTGTAGGAGCATCTCGGACATCTACGGCAAGTATTCGAGACTCTTAGGTCTCAAAGGCTTTATGGAAAGAAAGAAAAGTGTGCATTTCTCATCGAGAGCATTACTTTTCTTGGCTATGTTGTTTCGAAGGATGGAGTGTCGGTTGATCAAGCTAAAATTAAAGCTATTAAGTCGTGGCCTACTCCTAAAACCGTGACTGAAGTTAGATCATTCCATGGTCTTGCCTATTTTTATCGGAGGTTTATTCGAGATTTCAGCACCATAACGAGTCCGATAACGGAGCGTTTGAAGAAGGGTCCGTTTGTGTGGAGCAGGGCTGCCCAAAGGGCATTTGAAAAGTTGAAGGCAAGGTTATGTGAAGCACCTATATTGGCGTTACCCGATTTTTCACAGCCGTTCGAGGTGGAGTGTGATGCGAGTGGAGTTGGTATTGGGGCGGTCCTCATTCAAGGCAAGCGGCCTATTGCGTACTTTTCGGAGAAATTGAGTGGGGATCGACTCAACTATTATACCTATGACAAGGAGTTCTATGCCATAGTGAGAGCTCTTGATCATTGGAGTCATTACCTTTGGCCGAAACATTTTATTCTGCATTCGGACCATAAATCTTTGAAGTATATTAATGGGCAACAGAAGTTGAGTCCGAGTCATGCTAAGTGGGTGGAGTTCTTACAATCGTTTCACTTTTCATCGAAGTATAAGGACGGTAAGAGCAATGTGGTGGCTGATGCGCTGTCTAGGAGGTATGCTTTAATCTCTACCCTTGATGTTCGTCTGTTGGGGTTCAAAACATTGAAAGATTATTATGTTGACGATGCGTATTTTGGGGAGATTTTTGGCCGTTGCAAATCTGGTTCGTTTGGGGAGTTTGTGATACACGTGGGGTTTCTCTTTAAGGGGAATCGGCTTTATTTGCCCAAGCATGCCGTTCGGGAGTTGTGGTTCGTGAAGCTCATGGAGGGGGCTTGGCTGGTCACTTTGGCACGGCTAAGACCATGGGGGTGCTCCAGGAACATTTTTATTGGCCGAAGATGCAAGGGGACATGGCTGACATCGTTGGCAGGTGTGTAACATGTCATATGGCGAAGAGCTCATTCAAGCCGGGCGAGTATATGCCTCTACCGATTCCGGAAAGGCTGTGGGAGGATGTCTCGATGGATTTCATTATTGCTTTGCCTCGAACCCAACGAGGTAAGGATGCGATTATGGTTGTTGTCGATCGTTTTTTGAAGATGGCTCATTTTGTTGCTTGTCACAAAACCGATGATGCGAGTAATGTTGCTGACTTGTATTTTCGAGAGGTGGTACGTTTACATGGAGTTCCGAAGACTATTGTTTCGGACCAGGACTCAGAGTTTCTGAGCTACTTTTGGAACACATTGTGGAGAAAGGTGGGAACCAAGCTCTTGTTTAGTACTTCGCATCATCCTCAAACCGACGGCCAAACAGAAGTAACCAATCGAACTTTGGGCACTTTATTACGTGGTCTTGTGAGCAAGACACAAAAGGATTGGGATTTGAAGCTCGCACATGCGGAGTTCGCATATAATCGCTCTCCTACTCATGCCACGGCACACTCTCCATTTGAAGTAGTTTACGGACTGAATCCTTATATACCGTTAGATCAAATTCCATTACCGAGTGATGAGGTGGTGCATAAGGATGCAAATTCGAAGCTGAAATCAATGACGAAATTACATGAGCAAGTACGTAACCGAATAAAGGAGATAAATGAGACTTACAAAAGAAAGTCGAGCAAGCATAGAAAACCGAAATTATTCGAAGTTGGCGATTTGGTTTGGGTGCATTTGAGAAAGGAGCGATTTCCGAGTAAGCGTAAGAACAAGTTGATGCCGCGAGCCAAGGGACCATTTAAAGTAGTTGCGAAGGTGAACGACAATGCATACAAGGTAGAAATTCCGGGGGATTATGGGGTGCACGCTACTTTTAATGTGGGAGACCTCTCTCCTTATCTTGATGACGACGGGATTGCAGAATTGAGGACAATTCCTTTTAAAGGGGTAGGGGATGATACGGGGTTGACAAGTCCAAGGGAAGAAGATGAGGTGATGATCGACGTAAGCGACCATGCTACATACTTGGGCGAGAAGATAGGAACGAGGCTTGGAGTGACTTTGGTGGTCGGGCTCGGAGTAACGTAGTTTATCATTATTTTGTATTATTTATTCAATAAAGGGTGCAGCATGTGCAGCCCTATGTTACCTTATGTGTTATTTTCCTTAATCAGTAGTAGCCCAAACTTGTTTAAGGGGCGTTTTAGGGAGTAACCTTATTTATGTTACTAGGGTTTGGCGGCTATATATACATCATATAGCTCGGCCGATTGAATTATTGAATACACTTGATATTTTGCTCTCTCTTGAGTTTATTCGTTTGACGTGTATCAAACACAAATTCTTGATTATTGTTCGACGTGATTTCGGACTATAATCCGATCAATTCTCAATAGGTCTTGAGAAGAGATCATCTTCAATGAGTTATAGGTCTAATTGTTAAAATCTTTTATTGTTTGTCTGTTCATCCGATCGGAAACTGTTCTTATTTGGACAGAGTCCTTGGAGTCGTTCGTGGTGTTGTTCATCGGAGTATTATCCAGTTTCTTGTTCGTGGGACTTGTTCCCATCTCGTTGACTCGCAAAAGAAAAAAACTCATATTTGATCGAGATTCATACCAGTTCTCTTATTGCTGTTGTTTATACAAATTGAGATCCGTAACTTAGTGTGATACATAGCATATCTATCATCATACGTTGGAATTGACTTGTTCGAAGTTGCTGTCCAGAGACCGGGCGTGATTCCTGTTTCCTCCGCATTCGATCACAATTCGTTGTTCGCTACAGTTGTTGGTGATTCTTTGTTGCTGTGGTTTCCCGTTTGACCAGCCGCTGTTTTTAGCTGTTGATTGTTGTTGCTCGCTACTGCTAGAAAGGGTAGTCTCTGTTTAGTCATGATTGTTGCTATTCGCTTCTGCTGTAGCGAAGGGTGGTTGCTGTTAGTAGTTGACTGTTGCGGTTCATTATTGCTGTAGCGAAGGAAGGTTGCTGTTTCGAGCCCAATGGATAGATCGTTGTTTGTCTAGCTTCGCAAAATTCTGCTTCCGCTACGTCTCGATACAGGATTCGTATCATTAGTGGTATCGGAGACACACACCTGAATTTCTTAATTCAGTTGAGACCCTTGATCCTTCAGCGGAATGGAGTTCAACGATGATTTTTTGAACAAACTGCACGACGCGCTACGGGAATTGCTGGAGCAACGCGATCAACACTGGCACCCGAGACGAGGAGATTACGATCGTCCTACGCGTCAGTCCGACGAGTTCAAGGTGAACAAACTTCCAGAGTTCGTTGGGGGTACCGATCCAGAAGCGTACTTGGAGTGGGAACGTAAAATCGACCGCATGTTCGATTTCAAAGACCTTGATGATGAGAAAAGGTGTAAATATGCGATCCTAAAACTAAGTAGAGGCGCTTCTCTTTGGTTCGAAGGGGTTAAATCAAAAAGAGCTCGTGATGGAAAAACAAAGATTAATTCGTGGGATTCTTGAAAACGGAAACTTCGCAAGAGATATGTCCCCATTGTCACATAGGCTGACCCTATATCACAAGATTGCCGACTGCGTGCAAGGAAAGATGAGTGTTAGTGAATACATTGATGAGTTCGAGAATTTGGCTTTGATGGGGGAATTGGAGGACTACGAAGAACAGAAGATGGCGCGTTTTCTGCGCGGTTTAAATCGAAACATAGCTAATTTGGTGGAGTTGTATCCGTATGCCAATTTTAACACCTTGTGCGGGTTGTGTTTGAAGGTTGAGGCTCAAAATAGAACAAGGGTTGGAGGTTCGAATATGGAGCATAACAAGTCAAGCGGATGGACCAAACCTGAGTTCCCCTCAAAATTCGGAACCACGAGTAGCGGCTCTAGTTCGGCTACCAAAACATTGCCGACTTCAACCCCAAATCCAGTTCCTAAGGCTCCCAACGCGAATAAATAGACGAGTCTATCGAAGGTGCGCGGTTTTAAATGTCAAGATTCTGGCCATTATCAAAATGCTTGTCCGAATAGACGAGTCGTGACGTTGAGAGAGGCTCTCGCGGCTCGAGAGGAATTGATAGACGAGGAGGAAGTAGAAGGGTTGGGTGATGTAATTGATTTGGGAGGCGAAGAAGAAGGAGATTGTGAGGCGTACGATGCTCCGAATTACGATACGGCCTTGGTTCTTCGCACTTTGCATGCCAAGTCGGTTCCGAGCGAGTCAGAACAACGAGACCAAATATTCCATACGAAGTGTCAAGTTGGAGATAAGTGGTGTGGTTTGATTATTGACGGGGGGAGTTGCACCAACGTAGCCTCGAGTGAAATGGTGACGAAGCTTGGGCTAACCACCACAGTTCACCCTAAGCCATATGCTTTACATTGGCTTGATGATGAATGTAAGGTGCGGGTTTCGAAGCAAGTTCGGGTCGGATTGGCAATGGGTTCATATCGTGATGAGATATTATGTGATGTGATTCCGATGGATGCTTGTCACGTACTTTTGGGACGTCCTTGGTTATTTGATAGGGATGTTTTGCATCGGGGTAGAAGTAACGAATACGAGTTGCGAGATAAAGGGAAGAAGATCGTGTTGAGGCCGATGTCACCTCAAGCTGTCCGTTCCATGAGTGCCAAACGAGGGGAAAGGCCGAACCTCACCATGTTCGCTAGCGAGAGGGAAGTTGAACACGCTATGGAGAGTGGTGAGCGTGTTTACATGATGGTGATAAAGGAGACTCGAGATGATTTCGTGGTAGCAAAAAACGAGGATACAATGGCCGACTTATTACATGAGTTCGCGGACGTCTTCCCTGAAGAATTGCCGTCGGGTTTGCTGCCAATTCGTGGAATTGAGCATCAAATCGACCTTATACCGGGTGCACCTCTTCCGAATAAGGCTGCCTATAGGTGTAATCCCGAGGAAACGGAGGAACTTCAGAGGCAGATTGAAGAACTAGTAAGCCGCGGGTATGTTCGGGAGAGTTTAAGTCCATGTGCGGTTCCGGTTCTACTGGTTCCTAAGAAGGATGGATCTTGGCGGATGTGTATCGATAGTCGGGCCGTGAATAACATAATGATCAAGTATCGATTCCCGATGCCAAGGCTTGATGATATGTTGGACGAGCTACATGGCTCGATGGTCTTTTCTAAAGTTGATTTGCGAAGTGGCTATCACCAGATTCGTATGCGGGAGGGAGATGAATGGAAGACGGCTTTCAAAACTAAGCATGGGCTGTATGAGTGGACCGTCATGCCATTTGGACTTACAAATGCCCCGAGTACTTTCATGCGTTTGATGAACGAAGTACTTAAGGCATTTTTGGGCAGATTTGTGGTTGTTTATTTGGATGATATTTTGGTCTATAGTCGGTCGGTGTAGGAGCATCTCAGACATCTACGGCAAGTATTCGAGACTCTTAGGTCTCAAAGTCTTTATGGAAAGAAAGAAAAGTGTGCATTTCTCGTCGAGAGCATTACTTTTCTTAGCGGATGGAGTGTCGGTTGATCAAGGTAAAATTGAAGCTATTAAGTCGTAGCCTACTCCTAAAACCGTGACTGAAGTTAGATCATTCCATGGTCTTGCCTCTTTTTATCGGAGGTTTATTCGAGATTTAAGCACCATACCGAGTCCTATAACGGAATGTTTGAAGAAGGGTCCCTTTGTGTGGAGCAGGGCTGCTGTTAGGCGTATTTTTATACGCTTATTTATCATTATTTTGTAGTGTTTTGATGAGTGAAATCATCTAAATGAGCTTTTAATGCCTTAATTTTGTATGATTGACAGGAAATTGAAGTCCGGAAGCTAAAACGAGGCAAAACGGGCGAAGACGGCAAAACTGAACTCTGAGCCGCGGCACAAGGAATCTGAGCCGCGGCACAGGAAGACACCAGCCGAAGGGCAGAGTAAGCTGTACTCTGTGCCGCGGCACAGCCCAGGTGAGCCGCGGCACAGAAGAATTAATTAACGCCCAGGCATTCAGCTGAAGGCGATGTGCCGCGGCACAGGTTTAGTGAGCCGCGACACACTTAGCGAGTTTTATACGTCTGCGCGGATTTTGGGCCGTTTCGAAGCCAGTTTTCGACCAACTAATACGGATGCGATTTACTGATGTGTTGAGCTATAAATAGGGTTGAAGACCCTAATTAAATTATCTTGGAACCATTGAATCTAAAACCTTGGAGAGCTTAAGCTTAGAGACGGCACAAGAGGAGGAAAGCAGAAGAATTCAAGGGCAGAAGGCGGAAGCTGAAGAACGGAGGAATCCGAGCTTCATCTGCGTTTGAATTTTATGCTTTCGTTTATTTATTTTGTATTTTCAGTTTTTAGTATGTCAGGCTAAAGCCCTAATCTAGGGTTTTGATGAAACCTTTGTTTTGACGAATTGATTGAGATTATCCAATTTATTACCTTTTTATTGAGTTTTCCCAATTTTGTTTAATGCTTGCAATTATCTGGCCAATAGTTGTATTGATTTAATCATTCACTTCGAATCGGGAGAGGAGATTTGGTGAGGAACTATTGGTGAGGACCGTTTTATTCTGTGAGATAGGAATATACTCATAGGAACTACGTGGCCTTTAGGAGATTTCATGCTTTTTTCCTATCGACGAGATAATTCACCTAGGGATAGAGTGCGTTAGTCGCCGTTAGATAAATCTATTGACCTCGGGAGAGGCGGTAGAATATATTAGCAATCTCCGCCTTCAATAAATTGGGAAAATTATTTAGTACGGATAATCGAGAGTAAATTCAGATAAACTAAGGTGGATTCAGAACCCTAGACTAATTCATCATCTGATTTATTTTATCCAAGATATTGTTTTCTACTGTTTAGTCTTTTAGTACTTCTTTTAGTTATTAATCACAAAACCCATTTTCGATTGTTCAGATAAAATTGGAATACGAAAAAATCGGTAGTTAGAGATTCAATCCTCGTGGGAACGATACTCTACTTATCACTTTATTACTTGTAAACGATGACGTGCACTTGCGTGTAGGAAATATCGCAACAAGTTTTTGGCGCCGTTGCCGGGGATTGAAATTTTTCTAATATCGATTTAAGTATTTCCAGTCTTAATTTGAACGTTTTATTTTTATTTATTTTTGTATATTTAATTTCGTGTATTTATTTTTCCTTTCAGGACCTTTCGTGTAGTGCATGAGAAGACTCGGTAACGAAGGCCTACTACCTTTGGACACCGAGCTCGAGCGCACTCTAAGAAGGAACAAAAAGGAGAAAAGAGAGTTGCGATTTACTGGTCAACATGGCCGAGAATATCGAAATCCAAGGAGGAGACAACCAAGTGCGGCAAGTTCAACCGGAACTAGCTCTTCGAGATTATGCCATGCCGCAGGTCAATGCTAATTTTTCGGGAATTCGGCGTCCCACTATCCAAGCTAATAATTTTGAGATCAAGCCCGCCATTATTCAGATGGTGCAGGCGAGCCCATTCTGTGGACTGCCGAAGGACGACCCGAATGCCCACATTACTTCGTTCCTTGAGATATGCGACACATTTAAAACTAATGGTGTCACCGACGATGCCATCCGATTGAGGCTTTTCCCTTTCTCTTTGAGGGATAAAGCAAAATTCTGGTTAAATTCCTTACCGCCGGGGTCGATTACAACATGGGAGAGGTTAGCGCAAGCCTTCCTTGCCAAATTTTTCCCACCAGCTAAGACGGCAAGGTTGAGAAACGAAATAACCACTTTTGCCCAGTACGATATGGAGTCGCTCCACGAGGCGTGGGAGCGATATAAAGAATTGCTTTGAAGATGCCCTCATCACGGCATTCCTGATTGGCTTCAACTTCATACGTTCTATAATGGTTTGAGTGCTTCTACACGCACTCTCGTGGATGCGGCCTCTGGTGGGACCTTCATGGGAAAATCTATGGCCGAGGCACACGTGCTTTTGGAAGATATGGCCGAAAACGCATACCAATGGCCATCAGAAAGATTGACACCGAAGAGAGTCATGGAAGTTTCAAGCAATGACCCGATTTCCACCTTGTCAGCTCAAGTCGCCGCTTTGACACAACAGCTCCAGACATTTTCGCACACACCAGCCCCCGTTACCATAGAGACATGCAATTGGTGTAACGGATCACACCCGAGTGCAGAATGTCAATTTGGAAATCCGTTCGAGCAAAATCCGATGGAGCAGGCTCAACTTGTGGGAAGTGGGAATCGACCGAATAACCCGTACTCCAATACTTATAATCCGGGGTGGCGCAATCATCCCAACTTTTCATGGAGAAACGGACAGAACGCACACCAGCCCCCTTTCGCCCAGAATCAACAGCAGCCCCCTCCCGCTCCCAAAGTGTCTCTCGAGGAAGCACTTGCAAAATTAGCGGCAAATACGAGTCAATTTATGACTCGTACGGAAGCTACATTACAAAATCATTCTGCTTCCATTCGGAACTTGGAGGTCCAGCTGGGCCAAATTGCTAATGTGTTGACAGCTCGTCCGGAGGGAGCATTGCCGAGTACAACAGAGACAAATCCTAGAGAGTCTAAATGCAATTAGCTTGAGAAGCGGGAGAGAGGTGCTGGATCAGCCCGAGCGGGGTAAAGAGAAGAAGGAAATTGAGGAGGCGAAGGATTTAAAGCCAGAGGAGTCAAAAGATTTGGAGCCGGATAACTCGAAGACATGTGTTCCCCCCATTCCGTTTCCGCAGAGACTACAGCAAAGAAGGGCGGACAAACAATTTTCTAAGTTTCTTGATGTGTTCAAAAAGCTTCACATAAATATTCCGTTCACCGACGCATTGGAACAGATGCCGAGTTATGTCAAGTTCATGAAAGAGATATTATCGAAGAAGAGAAAGCTTGAGGAGTTTGAAACGGTCACCTTGACAGAGGAGTGCAGTGCAATTCTTCAAAAGAAGCTCCCACCTAAATTGAAAGATCCGGGAAGCTTCAACATATCTTGCACCATGGGGAATCTTTCGTTTAATAAGGCACTATGCGATCTTGGTGCAAGTATCAACCTCATGCCTCTGTCGATTTTCCAAAAGCTGAATATTGGGGAAGCCAAGCCAACCACAATCTCATTACAATTGGCGGATCGATCGATAAAGTATCCGAGGGGAGTGATCGAGGATGTTTTAGTTAAAGTTGATAAGTTCATCTTTCCTGCCGATTTCATCGTACTAGACATGGAGGAAGATGAAAATATTCCAATCATCTTGGGACGACCATTTCTAGCGACGGGCTGAACCCTTATAGACGTGGAAAAGGGAGAGTTAACTCTGAGGGTCCAAGACGAACAAGTTACTTTTCAAGTATTCAAATCGTTCCCATGTCCCGGAAGTGCTGATAAAGGATCACAAATTGAAGGTGTGGATGTTGTTGAAAGAGGAAAGCACCGAAAACATCGTCGGTGGGAAAATTCAGATTTTGTGTTAAATGGCCCAAGTTTTAAGAAGGATGTGGAACGAGTGGCGTTCCTCGAGCATGAAGAAAAATCTGCTGCAGTCGTGAGTTCGTTTGTGAAGGAGGAGAGTGAGCCGAAAGCCAAGCGAAAAATTAGTCATGGAGAAACTAGGTGTTTCGGGAAGTTATTCAAGTCGAAACCTTTTCGCAAACAACATTTGATGACCGAACCGAGTGTCGAACCGCTGATGACCAATGGTCATAATTTTAACCAAAATATAAACGGTTCGATGAACGGGGCGGAAACCAAATGGAGTTTGCGAAAAGCGAACTAACGTTGTCCAATAGGTCCGGCTGAAGACTATAAACTTAGCGCTTCTCGGGAGGCAACCCGAGTTCGTAGTTGTAGATTTTTGCATTTTTTCATTTTTCTTGTATTCGTGATTCTTATTTTTCATCATTTTTGTGCTTCTATTTGCTTCTGCCTCTCGTTTTTAACGTCTTCTTCTCAAAATTCTGTGCAGGAAAGTCCCAGGGAAGAAACTGGAGTATGAGCCGCGGCACAGGTATTGTGAGCCGCGGCACACATCAATCGCAGGGGGAGGCTAAACCAACTGTACCCTGTGCCGCGGCACGGCATAAATGAGCCGCGACACACTTGAGCATTGAGCCGCGGCACACGACAAAACGAGAACACAGGTAATAGGGACTGTACCTTGTGCCGCGACTCACTTTATCTGTGCCGCGGCACACTATGCGGAATCCGAAAGCCCAGGTAGCATATAACACGCTTTCGGCCGGCATTATCAGGTACGCTTTTCCTTCTCCTTTGCCTTCCCTCCCCAGCGCGACCGACCGACCAAGTTTTTCAAATTTTTTCCTGCGATTTTTCTTGCAATCTTCAAAAAGGTACGTTTCAAACCTTTAATCTTTACTTGCTTATGGTTTATATTTGGAAGTTGTGTATGCGTTTGATGAATGGAACATGCTTATTTTTCCTTCAAATAGTTTTGTGATTGTTAGAGAATAACAGGGTAGTTTTATCGAATTTCAATGGTTAAATCAGAATATCAATGAGTTGAATGTGTTTAGTTGATGATGATTGACTTATGTTTTGATTTTTGAGGGTTGAATCGAACTAGAACTATGTTTATTCTTCAAGTAAACTTGTGCCCTCAAGGTGTCTGATAAATTGCCTCAATGAAAAATTTTCTTTGAAAAGGCAATCGTTTTGAATTTTCGTGCAACGTATATGTTTTGAATTTACAGCAAGCCCAACCCTTACATCCAGGTTACATGTTTAAGTCCAATTTCATCCTTCTCTCACGTATGCGTTATTTTCTTAAATTCGGAATTTCTGGCTGGACATCCTTAGCCGAGAATTGATCATCGTTATTATTTTTGCGTGAATTAACCCTCGTGTTTCACTTTTCAGGACTGATTATGGCGCGCACAAAGAAGCTAAGCAAGCGTGCTAGGACCGAGTCATCCCCTACTCGAGGGGAGACCTCTCGTGGTCGGGCCGAGGCGGAGGGGCATCAATTTTCGGACCCCGAAATTCACAAAATATTTAATGAAAAGATCCGGCCACGACCACTTATTCCCGAGAGGGGTTTTACTCCAGCTCCTCAGGACGGGGAGTTGCTCACCATGATTGACGAGATGGGGTGGGCGGTTACCGCACCTCCCGAGCCGGTTATTTCGATCGTCCAGAGTTTTACGCCAGCCGCTCTGAAGCACATCCGGCGGGGCATACATTGCCGTCTTTAGAGTCTCGGACTCGAGTTGACGTCAGGGGTTACTGATTGATTTCTCTCATCGCTATTCGGAGGCTTTTTGGGTTTCGGCGGTTGTGAGTCGGCTATACCCGAGTGATGACCGGCCTCACTAAGGAGGCCCGCTGAGACCATTGCACGGCCGGCACCTGACCGGGAGCGGCGAGCACGAGCTCTTCCACTTTTCACTTGAGCTCGCGCCTCGGCCGGCTCAAGCGAGCACGGCTTTACTTTATCTGCGCCGCGCGTGACCCCACCTCCCGGATCCGTCGCTTTTCTCTCCGCGCCGGATACTTTTGCTATCACTTAGGCTGCGTTTGATGTGGCCCCCATTCTGGTCCGATCTATCTTCCGCAGTATCCAGGGGGCCAAGACGGGTTGAAGCACCCCTCCTCATCTCGCGCTTTATGCCGGGCATGGCCGACATGGTCGACGACGAGCCGATGCTAGCCCCACGTGCCCCGATCGACCACCGCATCATATCACACTTCGACCCGGTGGGGCGGAGCGCCTGCGCACGGGGCGAGGATTTTTGCTAGAGGAGGCTCACGAGGGATCCCCCGAGCCGCTTTTGTTGACGCACGGAGATGCCGGCCCGCAGCCCGACAGAGCGAGGTTGGAGGAGTTATTTGATGGGCTGCGGGAGGATTTGAGGAGGCAGAGAGAGGAGCTGAGGAGAGAGAGAGAGGAGGTGAGAGAGGAGACGAGGAGAGAGAGAGATGAGATGAGGAGAGAGAGAGAGAGCTTGATGGCTGCCATGCGGGAGGAGCAGCAGGCGGAGCGGGAGAGTGTCATTGCTACCGTCCGAGCCGAGATGCGAGAGCAGGCCCGCCGGGCCAGCCGACGAGCCGCGAGACGTCTTGCTGCGAGGGATGCTTATCATCAGGAGCACCTCGCCGCATGGACGGCCCACATCATGCATCCCGACGGGCCATTTATTGCGCCCGCCCAGCTAGCCACACCACCCTCCTCACCGGACGAGGCAGGCACCAGCTCCTGAGCAGACTGGAGGGGACTACTTGACCTTTTTACTTTTCTTGCATATCATTTTTGTCCATTGAGGTCAATGTACGTCCTAAGTTTGGGGGGGGGGGGGGGTTTACTTTCAGTGCTTCATTCATTGCTGTATTTTATTTTCTTGCTGTACATTATTTCGTTGCACTTTTCATTTCTTTGCGTAAAATTTTTTAGATAGCCTTGCTTGTCGTAGTTTTTCTTTATTCGTGAATTTTCGTGCTTCTATTTGTGTGATACTGATGTTACGACACTGTCTTTCTCTCTGAAGAAGCGGGCGAGTTCTAGTCGAGTTGTAGTCAGTTATTTCTGTTCTGCTTAGTATTCAATTAGGTCCGAAATTTTTCGTGATTATAGAGGTCTTGGCAGATAAGAGACGATACATACTTGTTTTTAAATCCCCATCAATACGTTTGGCTACTTTTTCCGGATAGTGAGTCGTACTGTTTCTTTAGTCGTGTTGGCACTTAAATTGAGTTTAGAGTCGGTCAGTTTTTCCCTAAAAGTCGAGAGAATGTGTTCTATGAAGGGAAGTCTAGTAACCGGGGGTATTCGCGTGACCCGTTGTTTACTCTCGCGTAAAACGACGACCCTGATTAGACTAGTAATTTAGATATTTCACATGTGCCAATGATAGGAAGCCTAGTAACCGGGGGTATTCGCGTGACCCGCTCTTTACTCTCGCGTAAAACGGCAACCTTGATTCGGACATGCGGATATTATGTAGTCGAGTTGTTTCTCCGCTGTAGACGGGAACTTAGTAACTAGAAGCATCCATGTGCCCCATGAGTGTCTTTTACGTCAAACGGTTTCCTAATACATGAGAATGGAAGTTCCACCCTAGGACTATCCCGATGAAATATCCCGAGATCCTAACCTAGTGGTCAACTCGAATCGAATTCTTGAGCATATATATAAGGGAATACTGTCCGAGGTTTATTTGTTATGAAACTCGTGAAAATTGTGCCTTTAGACTGTGAAACGAGACGAACTAGCTTGTTTAATTTAGCCTTTCATATTGACGGTCGATTTGACTCACGTTTTGTTAATCTTTGAGCTGGGTTTTCTTCATGAACGAGTGATTAGGACTGAATTTGATTATTTTGCGGAATCATTATTCTGAGTGCAGCTCGCTTTTACGACACTCGTATTATTTAGAGAGAATCACAGGATAGTATTGATTAGGTTGAACACTATGAGTTGCACGATGATTCACGACATTCTTTTATTGACTTTAATTCTTTTTGCTTGAGGACAAGCAAAGGCTTAAGTTTGGGGGTATTTGTTAGGCGTATTTTTATACGCTTATTTATCATTATTTTGTAGTGTTTTGGTGAGTGAAATCATCTAAATGAGCTTTTAATGCCTTAATTTTGTATGATTGACAGAAATTGAAGTCCTAAGCTAAAACGAGGCAAAAGCGGGCGAAGACGGCAAAATCGACTCGAGCCGCGGCACAAGGAATCGAGCCGCAGACAGAAGACACCACCAAGGGCGAGTAAGAGTACTGCATGCCGCGGCAGCCAGTGAGCCGCGGCACAGAAGAATTAATTAACGCCCAGGCATTCAGCTGAAGGCGATGTGCCGCGGCACAGGTTTAGTGAGCCGCGGCACACTTAGCGGGTTTTATACGTCTGCGTGGATTTTGGGCCGTTTCGAAGCCAGTTTTCGACCAACTAATACGGACGCGATTTACTGATGTGCTGAGCTATAAATAGGGTTGAAGACCCTAATTAAATTATCTTGGAACCATTGAATCTAAAACCTTGGAGAGCTTAAGCTTGGAGACGGCAGAAAAGGAGGAAAGTGTAACACCCAAAATTTATTTATTTATTTTTTTTTATTTTATTTTTTTTTTTACCGAAATAATATAAAGTTTGACACCAATTCATAAAGGAACTTCATTTATTTAATTTAATAAGCCAATAGTGGCAATCAAGTTATCAAACTTCTAAAGAAAACAACATAAGTAAAAACTTTCTAATATAGAAATGTCAAAAGCGGAAGTACTAAAAATGTTCATTGACGTAAAATAAATAGCAGTGTGTCACGAATACTCCCGTCAGTCCCTAGCCTCCTTAATCGTAAAACCTGAAAAATGTTAAGTAAACCGTAAGCACAAAGCTTAGTGAATTCAAACACAACATTATACCAATATCCACAATCACTAGACCTAGATTAAAATATACAGTTATAACATTTAAACATAAGCCAAGAACAAATCAAGGCTTATAAGGAGGGCTAGTAGGTTACCCGCATCTCACAAACCGAAGAGTATTGGGTTAATCTTACCCTCACCTCACATCCCGGAGGGTATTGGAGTAATTATACCTAACCACGCGCACCGGACAAAAGCTGGATAATTGCTATGATCCCCTCAACAACATACAGTGCACATGTATAATTAACATTTTAAGCATGCATTCATATTATCATACCTTAATAATAATTTAACACTCACGTGCTAACATAGCAATCATAAATATTGCGACAATGGAGTGAGAGAACTCACCTTGAATACTTAAGGGAGATTGCTAAATCAAAAGCGGCTACCACACTTGAGCAAATGCCAAAACTTCACCTATTATAAACTAGGAGTTAGGATATACCCAAAGATGAAGCTTAAAGACTTAAACAAAAATCTGGACAGCAAGGTCTAAAACAGACCCGTTAAAGATGGATTTACTTAATTTTCCTAAGTATTAACATATCAATATTAAATTTTTCTAAGAAACTAGAGTCTTTCCCCTTTTTAAAACAGTAAAGAACTCACTCTAACTCCAAAATATGAATTTATTATGATGCTTTTAAAAAGACATCGCAGTGCAGTCCCAAATCATAGGAATCAGTAGTGTTGGCCAATTCTACCCAACTTGTGGGTAGACATTGTCCAAACTAAAAATCACAGAGATAATAGACATAAATACCAAAGTCTCAGAGTTGGAATCGACCAAAAAGGGTTTCCCAAACTCTAGATACGAAATTCACAACATGACTAATTACAAAACCCTTAAAAGCTGATGACAGAAAACTGATCTGGAGTGTGAACTCAATATGACCAAGAAATACTTGGAGATAACATCCCATAAACTCCAGATCACAACTTTAGGTCATAACACACATGTGGGAACTTGTAATCCCATTAGATCATTTCCCAAGCCCTAGAAACGAATAAAACAAGTTGACCTATTAGATCAGACCCGGATCAGACCTACCAGCAAAGGTGCCGTTCTTGCCCATGGATAAAATCCTAATTAGTGAGAGTGACCTTCATAAGAAAATTACCCAACACAATTTGTAAACTTTTGGCACAGTTTTGAGATCCGTTTGAGTTATAGAATTCAAGTTATGATTTTTGTAAGATGACTACAAATCTGATGGAAACAGAATCGTAGCCAACCCTTAATCTTTTTAACCAATCCATTCCTCTCCCTTTTGAAACACATTCCTAGATGTGTTTATCACCCAAATTCAGTCCCCTATGAACATGGTGGCACTAAAAAGGGCTAGGGGTCATTGGCATTTCATTTAGTCACAAGGAAAAGAATCAAATCAAAATAATATATGACAAACCACTTAAACTCATAATTTTCCCCTTTCTTAAGGGTTCCTTGATCTTTCAAATACACAAACATTTATATACACATCTTAGAAGATGCTATAAAGTTGTATACTTAGATCTAAACATATGGATATGGATATGTTGAGAATCAAAATAATAATTAACAAGAATTATAACCATTCACAAGATCTATCACATTTTATCACCTAAATAAAACTTGGTGATTTCCATGGTTCATTTAGACCTTGTATTTTATATAATCATCTAGATCCATCATACACCATGTATAAGGTGTAGATATAATCTAGAGATGATGATAACATACAACTTATAACAATAACAACATTGGTTAAAACCATAAGATCTATCTTCTTTAAATCACACAAGTTACAACTTGATGATTTTTATGAATCATATAGATCTTTTACATAATATGATCATCTAGGCTCATCATACACCATGTATAGGAGATGGTGATGAAATTTCTAGATGATAATCAACACTTAAAACAATTAATTGAATATAAATCAAAAGAAAAGATTAGAACACCTTAAAAGATCTTACCTAAGCTTGTTACACCAACAAGGAAATGAAGGAGAGGATGATTGTGGCTTTGGAAGAGAAAAATGAGAGAGAGATGGGAGATGGGATCGGCCGAAATGAGGAAGAGAGGAGGGAGTTAGGGTTTGTGATATTTTTATAAGTCATTTTAGGATAAAGCCTAATGACTACACTAATGGGCTAGGCTCAAAACTCATTTCTTACTAGCCCAATATAATTAAATCTTTTAATTAACTTAGCCCAAAACTTGTATTTTAATCTAACTTGGCTAATTAATTAAACCCATCATTTAAAATAATTAAATACCATGAAAATAATTAACGTACCGAAAAAAGAAACCGAGCGTTACAACTCTCCCCTACTAAGAAGGGACTTCGGCCTCGAAGTCACCCTCTGAATAACTCGGGATAATGCGCCTCATCTCGTCTTGAGTTCCCATGTACACTCAGATCCCTTCCTATGCTGCCACTGAACCTTAACAGAATAAACAGTCTTACCGCTCCGAAGGGTCTTTGACTTTCGATCAACAACCGCGATAGGTTTCTCAACATAGTTGAGCCGTTCGTCAATTTGGATGTCTTCCAGAGGTACCACGGCGGTATCGTCAACAATGCACTTCCTCAATTGAGACACGTGGAAGGTGTTATGAATCAAACTAAGCTCGTCAGGCAGCTCCAACCGGTACGCTACCTTACCAACGCGAGCTATGATCTTATAAGGTCCAATGAACCGAGGTCCCAGCTTTCCCCGCTTGCGGAACCTAATCACACCCTTGCAAGGGGAGACCTTTAATAACACATGATCCCCAACCTGAAACTCAAGATCGGAGCGCCGCTTATCTGCATAACTCTTCTGACGACTCCTAGCGGTGACCAAATGATCCCTGATCATTTTGATTTTCTCCGTGGTCTGCAAAACAATATCGGTGCTACCGAGCACCCTCTGTCCAACCTCACCCCAACACACTGGGTTCTACACTTCCTACCATACAGTGCTTCATACGGGGCATGTCGATGCTAGAATGATAACTGTTGTTATATGAAAACTCGGCTAAATGAAGATGATCATCCCAATCGCCTCCAAAATCAATTGCACATGCCCGAAGCATGTCCTCCAAAGTCTGTATCGTCCGCTCACTCGCCCATCGGTTTGCGGATGGAACGCAGATTGAGATGCAATCGGGTACCCAATTCTTCTTGGAATTTACGCCAAAATCGAGAGGTGAATCGAGTATCTCGATCGGAGACAATAGATACGGGCACCCCGTGCAATGAAACTATCTCCCGAACAAAAATCTCGCCAATTTTTCACCAAGAACTTTCCTTGATGGCCAGAAATGAGCACTCTTCGTCAATCGATCCACAACTACCCATATCGTATCCGCTCCCCTTGCGTCTTAGGAAGTTTTGTAATAAAGTCCATGGTTAAGTGCTCCCATTTCCACTCGGGAATCTCCAAAGGTTGCAATTTCCCATGAGGTTTCGTGTTCGGCTTTGACCTTCCGGCATGTTAGGCATTCTTCTACATATCGGGCCACATCATTCTTCATCCCGTGCCACCAATAACCCTCACGAAGATCTCGGTACATTTTTGTAGCACCGGATGAATAGAAAACTTGGACTGTGAGCTTCTTCCATAAGAGTTTTCCGGTTCCCACGATAAATGGAACCCAAACCCTACCATAACGAGTTAGTAATCCACGCCCATCTCGCTCCATCTTAGGTAACTCATTCACAATCCTTTCACGATTTGGGTTCCCCTCTTGAGTCGCCACATCTTGAGCATCTCGAATCATACCCAATAATGATGTCTCCATAGTCATCCGAAGACATTTAGCTCGAATCGGTTCGACAGTTGCTTACGGTAAGTGCGTCGGCTACCACATTAGCTTTACTGGGTGGTAGTGAATCTCACGTCGTAATCTTTCACCACATCTAACCATCTAACTGCCTCATATTCAAATCCCGTGATCGAAAAGGTACTTCAAACTTTTATGGTCGGTGTAAATGATACACTTAACCCGTAAAGGTAGTGCCTCCATATCTTGAGAGCAAAAACAACGGCTCCTAACTCCGTGTCATGAGTGGGGTAGTTCCTTTCGTGAGGTTTTAGGTGGCGAGACGCATAAGCTATCACCTTACCCGTTGCATCAACACGGCACCAAAACCTGTGAGGGATGCGTCGCGATGCACTACCATGTCTTCCACTCCTTCCGGTAAGGTCAAAACCGGGGCATTACACAACCGCGTCTTAAGATCTTCAAATGCAAACTGTTGTTCCGGACCCCAAACAAATTTTTCCGACTTCTTGGTCAATCGCGTAAGAGGTAGAGCAATCTTTGAGAAATTTTCAATAAACCTACGATAGTAACCGGCCAAACCCAAGAAACTACGAATCTCCGAAGGTGATTTAGGAGCTTCCCATTTTTTAACCGCATCAATCTTGGCCGGATCGACCTTGATACCTTCCTTGTTCACCACGTGGCCCAAGAATTGAATCTCTTCTAACCAAAATTCACACTTAGAAAATTTAGCATAAAGCCGTTCTCTCCGTAGTGTCTCTAGAAGTTCCCGAATGTGCCTTTCATGCTCCTCCCTGGTCTTAGAATAGACCAAAATATCGTCAATAAACACAATGACCGAACGGTCGAGCATCGGACCACACACCCGATTCATAAGATCCATAAAAGCAGCGGGTGCATTAGTGAGTCCGAAAGGCATCACCACAAATTCAAAGTGTCCGTATCGGGTTCGAAACGCCGTTTTCTCAATGTCACAGTCACGAACTCGCATCTGATGATAACCGGAACGCAAATCAATCTTGGAAAACCAAGACGCTCCTTGGAGTTGGTCGAAAAGATCGTCGATACGAGGTAAAGGATAACGGTTCTTTATCGTGAGTTTATTCAACTCCCGATAATCTATGCACATTCTTTGAGAACCGTCCTTCTTTTTCGCGAAAAGTATAGGAGCACCCCACGGCGAGAAACTTGGCCGTATAAACCCCTTATCACTAAGCTCCTGTAATCGATCTTGAAGCTCTTTCATCTCGGATGGCGCCAAACGATAAGGAGATTTGGCGATCGGAACAGCGCCAGTACTAAATCAATGCGAAACTCCACTTGCCTAATAGGTGGCAAACCCGGAGTTCCTCAGAAAGACGTCACCAAAGTCGGAAACAACTGAACATTATCGAGTGCAATAGCGAGGTACAAGAAGCAATATCCAAATGGGAATATCTCCTTGAATAATAAGTTCTCCACCCCTAGGGTTTTGAACACGAACTTGTCTCTTGCGACAAAGAATTTCGCATCGAATGCATCGAGCCAATCCATACCCACAATAACGCAAAGTTCCCTCATAGCAATAGGGATAAGATCAATGGGGAATTCAACTCCCGAAAATTCAAGGGTACAACCCCGATAAACATCGATACGAAGATAGTTCGATTGTCGGCAACTTTGATAACCATGGGACGTGCTAGTTTCCCGACACCACGCCCCAAACGATTTATGAACGTGCGTGACACGAAGGAGTGAGTAGCGCCTTAATCAAACATAACAGCGGCGGTGAGAATCTAACAGATAAGTGCCTGATTCATAATATTTAAGAAATAAAACAATTACTCTATGGCATAGCATAAAATGAAAGATAAGGAAGAGATGTTTACTCACATAACGCAGGCTTCGCAGCTCCTCCCTCGTAAGCCGGTGGGCACGTCCTCGTGTCAACATAGTTGGTCCGTTAGAGGTCGAAGCGTATTGGGATTTGCATTCCCATACTTCTTGACTTTGGGCAATCGTGTTTCTTGTGCCCCTTCTCTTGGCAATTGTAACAAATCTGTACCGCAATGATAGTAACTTGGGAGGTCAGAATGGCTTTTGGAGCCTTGCAATTCTTCCAGTGATGCCCTTCCTTCTTACGCTTATAACACACCAATGGGGGTCGATCACCACCTTCAGATGGCTTGTATTCATATCTTGGTTTATCCCCGAACTTTGTCTTCTTATGAGCCTCATTAGAAGTTTTAGAAAAAGTGCTCTCAGTTTCCTCTTAGATTGAGTTTGCGGCTCAATCTCTCTCTTTCAGTGCCCCATGATCGCACCCAAGGTCGTAAAGTCTTGCATGCTCACAATTTCCCGGATGTCGGTACGTAAAATCAAGAAGTACAGACTAACAAGCCATGCTTCATCTCCAAAAAAGTAGGACGAAGAAAGCATCTCCATGAACTTGGCGTTCAGATCACTATGCACTCGGTGGTCTGTTGTAACGCCATGAACTCCTGCATCATTCTTTGTTGCTCCACCCTAGGCACATACCGTGCCTCGAACCACTCCACAACCGGGCCCAAGTAATCGCCCTTACAGCTTCTTCCGTCATTCTTCCCGTGGTGGTGTTCCACCATGTCTTACCCGCTTCCTCACTTGGTTCTTTGCTACCAATACTCTAAACCGGTGCAGGCACCCTATAGTCATAAAGGCGCCCTCCACGTCGGATAACCAAGTGTTTAGCCGCCATGGATCGTCCTCCCCATCCCAATGAGGTGGGCCGCACTTGCCGAACTTCTCGTAGTAGTACATTAAATCACGAGCAGAGGATCGAGGCCCCCAGCGGAGGTGCATCTCGCCATACGCTCATCTAGCAGAGTACGAACTTGATCAATGATGTTAGCCGTGACATTCGGAATGATCTCGTTAAAAGCATTATTGAACTCCTCAAAGAACGAGTTCCCTAACTTGAGCTATTTGAATTGCATTGAGGCGAGCAAAGTGAGCCATCTAAAATTGATAAGAGAGAAAAAACGATTCAACCTATGCATGTCTAAGAGATCGAAAACACTCACTTTGTCAAAACTTTTCAACCTTGCCCCGTCCCAAAACCGGCTCCAATATATTGAATAATAGGGGCCCTTCTATTATTCAATATAGAAGTTCCAATTTCGGTTTGTGTCTAGTTTCAAAATTTCACTTGCTCCTAGCCGTAGATTTAATTCACACTCATGGTAGATCTAAAAGGCCTAAATTCTCACATGGTAGATAGTAGCACTAAAGGCATATAATTATCCTCCTAGGCTAGTCTTTGGGATATGTCATAAATGGAGCATACTATTGTGTTTGATAAGTAATAAAATTTAAACTCAATTAGTAAATACAACTTACTTGGCTGGCTGACCGGCGCACCGTGACATCTTCACTGCTAGTTTTTAATAAACTTTGTACAAGAGAAATAAAATGTTTTAAATTTGAGTCTAGACATCCCTAAGAAGGCCTAGTTCACTCAAATGAAAAGCTCCGATACCAACTTGTAACACCCAAAATTTATTTATTTATTTTTTTTTTTTTTTTTTTTTACCGAAATAATATAAAGTTTGACACCAATTCATAAAGGAACTTCATTTATTTAATTTAATAAGCCAATAGTGGCAATCAAGTTATCAAACTTCTAAAGAAAACAACATAAGTAAAAACTTTCTAATATAGAAATGTCAAAAGCGGAAATACTAAAAATGTTCATTGACGTAAAATAAATAGCAGTGTGTCACGAATACTCCCGTCACCCCTAGCCTCCTTAATCGTAAAACCCGAAAATGTTAAGTAAACCGTAAGCACAAAGCTTAGTGAATTCAAACACAACATTATACCAATATCCACAATCACTAGACCTAGATTAAAATATACAGTTATAACATTTAAACATAAGCCAAGAACAAATCAAGGCTTATAAGGAGGGCTAGTAGGTTACCCGCATCTCACAAACCGAAGAGTATTGGGTTAATCTTACCCTCACCTCACATCCCGGAGGGTATTGGAGTAATTATACCTAACCACGCGCACCGGACAAAAGCTGGATAATTGCTATGATCCCCTCAACAACATACAGTGCACATGTATAATTAACATTTTAAGCATGCATTCATATTATCATACCTTAATAATAATTTAACACTCACGTGCTAACATAGCAATCATAAATATTGCGACAATGGAGTGAGAGAACTCACCTTGAATACTTAAGGGAGATTGCTAAATCAAAACTGGCTACCACACTTGAGCAAATGCCAAAACTTCACCTATTATAAACTAGGAGTTAGGATATACCCAAAGATGAAGCTTAAAGACTTAAACAAAAATCTGGACAGCAAGGTCTAAAAACAGACCCGCCGTTAAAGATGGATTTACTTAATTTTCCTAAGTATTAACATATCAATATTAAATTTTTCTAAGAAACTAGAGTCTTTCCCCTTTTTAAAACAGTAAAGAACTCACTCTAACTCCAAAATATGAATTTATTATGATGCTTTTAAAAAGACATCGCAGTGCAGTCCCAAATCATAGGAATCAGTAGTGTTGGCCAATTGTACCCAACTTGTGGGTAGACATTGTCCAAACTAAAAATCACAGAGATAATAGACATAAATACCAAAGTCTCAGAGTTGGAATCGACCAAAAAGGGTTTCCCAAACTCTAGATACGAAATTCACAACATGACTAATTACAAAACCCTTAAAAGCTGATGACAGAAAACTGATCTGGAGTGTGAACTCAATATGACCAAGAAATACTTGGAGATAACATCCCATAAACTCCAGATCACAACTTTAGGTCATAACACACATGTGGGAACTTGTAATCCCATTAGATCATTTCCCAAGCCCTAGAAACGAATAAAACAAGTTGACCTATCAGATCAGACCCGGATCAGACCTACCAGCAAAGGTGCCGTTCTTGCCCATGGATAAAATCCTAATTAGTGAGAGTGACCTTCATAAGAAAATTACCCAACACAATTTGTAAACTTTTGGCACAGTTTTGAGATCCGTTTGAGTTATAGAATTCAAGTTATGATTTTTGTAAGATGACTACAAATCTGATGGAAACAGAATCGTAGCCAACCCTTAATCTTTTTAACCAATCCATTCCTCTCCTTTTGAAACACATTCCTAGATGTGTTTATCACCCAAATTCAGTCCCCTATGAACATGGTGGCACTAAAAAGGGCTAGGGGTCATTGGCATTTCATTTAGTCACAAGGAAAAGAATCAAATCAACATAATATATGACAAACCACTTAAACTCATAATTTTCCCCTTTCTTAAGGGTTCCTTGATCTTTCAAATACACAAACATTTATATACACATCTTAGAAGATGCTATAAAGTTGTATACTTAGATCTAAACATATGGATATGGATATGTTGAGAATCAAAATAATAATTAACAAGAATTATAACCATTCACAAGATCTATCACATTTTATCACCTAAATAAAACTTGGTGATTTCCATGGTTCATTTAGACCTTGTATTTTATATAATCATCTAGATCCATCATACACCATGTATAAGGTGTAGATATAATCTAGAGATGATGATAACATACAACTTATAACAATAACAACATTGGTTAAAACCATAAGATCTATCTTCTTTAAATCACACAAGTTACAACTTGATGATTTTTATGAATCATATAGATCTTTTACATAATATGATCATCTAGGCTCATCATACACCATGTATAGGAGATGGTGATGAAATTTCTAGATGATAATCAACACTTAAAACAATTAATTGAATATAAATCAAAAGAAAAGATTAGAACACCTTAAAAGATCTTACCTAAGCTTGTTACACCAACAAGGAAATGAAGGAGAGGATGATTGTGGCTTTGGAAGAGAAAAATGAGAGAGAGATGGGAGATGGGATCGGCCGAAATGAGGAAGAGAGGAGGGAGTTAGGGTTTGTGATATTTTTATAAGTCATTTTAGGATAAAGCCTAATGACTACACTAATGGGCTAGGCTCAAAACTCATTTCTTACTAGCCCAATATAATTAAATCTTTTAATTAACTTAGCCCAAAACTTGTATTTTAATCTAACTTGGCTAATTAATTAAACCCATCATTTAAAATAATTAAATACAATGAAAATAATTAACGTACCGAAAAAAAGAAACCGAGCGTTACAGAAAGCAGAAGAATTCAAGGGCAGAAGGCGGAAGCTGAAGAACGGAGGAATCCGAGCTTCATCTGCGTTTGAATTTTATGCTTTCGTTTATTTATTCTGTA
The DNA here is from genome assembly GCA_033398695.1 of Orobanche coerulescens. NCBI lineage: Eukaryota > Viridiplantae > Streptophyta > Magnoliopsida > Lamiales > Orobanchaceae > Orobanche > Orobanche coerulescens. Next base: position 98,123,279 of record CM065811.1, on the reverse strand, counting down.
TTTTCAGTTTTTAGTATGTCAGGCTAAAGCCCTAATCTAGGGTTTTGATGAAACCTTTGTTTTGACGAATTGATTGAGATTATCCAATTTATTACCTTTTTATTGATTTTTCCCAATTTTGTTTAATGCTTGCAATTATCTGGCCAATAGTTGTATTGATTTAATCATTCACTTCGAATCGGGAGAGGAGATTTGGTGAGGAACTATTGGTGAGGACCGTTTTATTCTGTGAGATAGAAACATACTCATAGGAACTACGTGGCCTTTAGGAGATTTCATGCTTTTTGCCTATCGACGAGATAATTCACCTAGGGATAGAGTGCGTTAGTCGCCGTTAGATAAATCTATTGACCTCGGGAGAGGCGGTAGAATATATTAGCAATCTCCGCCTTCAATAAATTGGGAAAATTATTTAGTACGGATAATCGAGAGTAAATTCAGATAAACTAAGGTGGATTCAGAACCCTAGACTAATTCATCATCTGATTTATTTTATCCAAGATATTGTTTTCTACTGTTTAGTCTTTTAGTACTTCTTTTAGTTATTAATCACAAAACCCATTTTCGATTGTTCAGATAAAATTGGAATACGAAAAAATCGGTAGTTAGAGATTCAATCCTCGTGGGAACGATACTCTACTTATCACTTTATTACTTGTAAACGATGACGTGCACTTGCGTGTAGGAAATATCGCAACAGCTGCCCAAGGGGCGTTTGAAAAGTTGAAGGCAAGGTTATGTGAAGCACCTATCTTGGCGTTACCCGATTTTGCACAGCCGTTCGAGGTGGAGTGTGATGCGAGTGGAGTTGGTATTGGGGCGGTCCTCATTCAAGGCAAGCGGCCTATTGCGTACTTTTCGGAGAAATTGAGTGGGGATCGACTCTACTATTGTACCTATGACAAGGAGTTCTATGCCATAGTGAGAGCTCTTGATCATTGGAGTCATTACCTTCGGCCGAAACATTTTATTCTGCATTCGGATCATGAATCTTTGAAGTATATTAATGGGCAGCAGAAGTTGAGTGCGAGACATGCTAAGTGGGTGGAGTTCTTACAATCGTTTCAGTTTTCATCGAAGTATAAGGACAGTAAGAGCAATGTGGTGGCTGATGCGCTGTCTAGGAAGTATGCTTTAATCTCTACCCTTGATGTTCGTCTGTTGGGGTTGGAAACATTGAAAGATTATTATGTTGACGATGCGGATTTTGGGGAGATTTTTGGCCGTTGCAAATCTGGTTCGTTTGGGGAGTTTGTGATACAGGAGGGGTTTCTCTTTAAGGGGAATCGGCTTTATTTGCCCAAGCATGCCGTTCGGGAGTTGTGGTTCGTGAAGCTCATGGAGGGGGCTTGGCTGGTCACTTTGGCACGGCTAAGACCATGGGGGTGCTCCAGGAACATTTTTATTGGCCGAAGATGCAAGGGGACGTGGCTGACATCGTTGGCAAGTGTGTAACATGTCATATGGCGAAGAGCTCATTCAAGCCGGGCGAGTATATGCCTCTACCGATTCCGGAAAGGCTGTGGGAGGATGTCTCGATGGATTTCATTATTGCTTTGCCTCGAACCCAACGAGGTAAGGATGCGATTATGGTTGTTGTCGATCGTTTTTTGAAGATGGCTCATTTTGTTGCTTGTCACAAAACCGATGATGCGAGTAATGTTGCTGACTTGTATTTTCGAGAGGTGGTACGTTTACATGGAGTTCCGAAGACTTGTTTCGGACCAGGACTCAAAGTTTCTGAGCTACTTTTGGAACACATTGTGGAGAAAGGTGGGAACCAAGCTCTTGTTTAGTACTTCGCATCATCCTCAAACCGACGGCCAAACAGAAGTAACCAATCGAACTTTGGGCACTTTATTACGTGGTCTTGTGAGCAAGACACAAAAGGATTGGGATTTGAAGCTCGCACATGCGGAGTTCGCATATAATCGCTCTCCTACTCATGCCACGACACACTCTCCATTTGAAGTAGTTTACGGACTGAATCCTTATATACCGTTAGATCTAATTCCATTACCGAGTGACGAGTTGGTGCATAAGGATGCGTATTCGAAGCTGAAATCAATGACGAAATTACATGAGCAAGTACGTAACCGAATAAAGGAGATAAATGAGACTTACAAAAGAAAGTCAAGCAAGCATAGAAAACCAAAATTATTCGAAGTTGGCGATTTGGTTTGGGTGCACTTGAGAAAGGAGCGATTTTCAAGTAAGCGTAAGAACAAGTTGATGCCGCGAGCCAAGGGACCATTTAAAGTAGTTGCGAAGGTGAACGACATTGCATACAAGGTAGAACTTCCGGGGGATTACGGGGTGCACGCTACTTTTAATGTGGGAGACCTCTCTCCTTATCTTGATGACGACGGGATTGCAGAATTGAGGACAATTCCTTTTAAAGGAGGAGGGGATGATACGGGGTTGACAAGTCCAAGGTAAGAAGATGAGGTGATGATCGACGTAAGCGACCATGTTACATACTTGGGCGAGAAGATAGGCACGAGGCTTGGAGTGACTTTGGTGGTCGGGCTCGGAGTAACGTAGTTTATCATTATTTTGTATTATTTATTCAATAAAGGGTGCAGCATGTGCAGCCCTATGTTACCTTGTGTGTTATTTTCCTTAATCAGTAGTAGCACAAACTTGTTTAAGTGGCGTTTTAGGGAGTAACCTTATTTATGTTACTAGGGTTTGGCGGCTATATATACATCATATAGCTCGGCCGATTGAATTATTGAATACACTTGATATTTTGCTCTCTCTTGAGTTTATTCGTTTGACGTGTCTCAAACAAAAATTCTTGATTATTGTTCGACGCGATTTCGGACTATAATCCGATCAATTCTCAATAGGTCTTGAGAAGAGATCATCTTCAATGAGTTATAGGTCTAATTGTTAAAATCTTTTATTGTTTGTCTGTTCATCCGATCGAAAACTGTTCTTGTTTAGACAGAGTCCTTGGAGTCGTTCGTGGTGTTGTTCATCGGAGTATTATCCAGTTTCTTGTTCGTGGGACTTGTTCCCATCTCGTTGACTCGCAAAAGAAAAAAACTCATATTTGATCGAGATTCATACCAGTTCTTTTGTTGCTGTTGTTTATACAAATTGAGATCCGTAACTTAGTGTGATACATAACATATCTATCATCATACGTTGGAATTGACTTGTTCGAAGTTGCTGTCCAGAGACCGGGCGTGATTCCTGTTTCCTCCGCATTCGATCACAATTCGTTGTTCGCTATAGTTGTTGGTGATTCTTTGTTGCTGTGGTTTCCCGTTTGACCGGCTGCTGTTTTTAGCTGTTGATTGTTGTTGCTCGCTACTGCTAGAAAGGGTAGTCTCTGTTTAGTCATGATTGTTGCTATTCGCTTCTGCTGTAGCGAAGGGTGGTTGCTGTTAGTAGTTGACTGTTGCGGTTCATTATTCTTTGTAGCGAAGGAAGGTTCTTTGTTTGAGCCCATTGGATAGATCATTTGTTTGTCTAGCTTCGCAAAATTGCAGCTTCGCTAAGTCTCGATACAGATTCGTATCATTAGTGGTATCGAGAGACACACACTGGATTTCTTAATTCGCTTGAGACCCTTGATCCTTCAAATGAATGGAGTTCAACGATGATTTTTGAACAAACCGCACGACGCTACGGAATTCTTTGGAGCAACGCGATCAACACTGGCACCCGAGACGAGGAGATTACGATCGTCCTACGCGTCAGTCCGACGAGTTCAAGGTGAACGAACTTCCAGAGTTCGTTGGGGGTACCGATCCAGAAGCGTACTTGGAGTGGGAAAGGAAAATCGACTGCATGTTCGATTTCAAGGACCTTGATGATGAGAAAAGGTGTAAATATGCGATCCTAAAACTAAGTAGAGGCGCTTCTCTTTGGTTCGAAGGGGTTAAATCAAAAAGAGCTCGTGATGGAAAAACAAAGATTAATTCGTGGGATTCTTGAAAATGGAAACTTCGCAAGAGATATGTCCCCACGTCACATAGGCTGGCCCTGTATCGCAAGATTGCCGACTGCGTGCAAGGAAAGATGAGTCTTAGTGAATACATTGATGAGTTCGAGAATTTGGCTTTGATGGGGGAATTGGAGGAGTACGAAGAACAGAAGATGGCGCGTTTTCTGCGCGGTTTAAATCGAAACATAGCTAATTTGGTGGAGTTGTATCCGTATGCCAATTTTGACACCTTGTGCGGGTTGTGTTTGAAGGTTGAGGCTCAAAATAGAACAAGGGTTGGAGGTTCGAATATGGAGCATAGCAAGTCAAGCGGATGGACCAAACCTGAGTTCCCCTCAAAATTCGGAACCACGAGTAGCGGCTCTAGTTCGGCTACGAAACCATTGCCGACTTCAACCCCTAATCCAGTTCCTAAGGCTCCCAGCGCGAATAAATTGACAAGTCTATCGAAGGTGTGCGGTTTTAAATGTCAAGGTTTTGGCCATTATCAAAATGCTTGTCCGAATAGACGAGTCGTGACGTTGAGAGAGGCTCTCACGGCTCCAGAGGAATTGATAGACGAGGAGGAAGTAGAAGGGTTGGGTGATGTATTTGATTTGGGAGGCGAAGAAGAAGGAGATTGTGAGGCGTACGATGCTCCGAATTACGATACGGCCTTGGTTCTTCGCACTTTGCAAGCCAAGTCGGTCCCGAGCGAGTCAGAACAACGAGACCAAATATTCCATACGAAGTGTCAAGTTGGAGATAAGTGGTGTGGTTTGATTATTGACGGGGGGAGTTGCACCAACGTAGCCTCGAGTGAAATGGTGACGAAGCTTGGGCTAACCACCACAGTTCACCCTAAGCCATATGCTTTACATTGGCTTGATGACGAAAGTAAGGTGAGGGTTTCGAAGCAAGTTCGGGTCGGATTGGCAATGGGTTCATATCGTGATGAGATATTATGTGATGTGATTCCGATGGATGCTTGTCACGTACTTGGTTATTTCATAGGGATGTTTTGCATCGGGGTAGAAGTAACGAATACGAGTTGCGAGATAAAGGGAAGAAGATCGTGTTGAGGCCGATGTCACCTCAAGCTGTCCGTTCCATGAGTGCCAAACGAGGGGAAAGGCCGAACCTCACCATGTTCGCTAGCGAGAGGGAAGTTGAACACGCTATGGAGAGTGGTGAGCGTGTTTACATGATGGTGATAAAGGAGACTCGAGATGATTTCGTGGTAGCAAAAAATGAGGATACAATGGCCGACTTATTACATGAGTTCGCGGACGTCTTCCTTGAAGAATTGCCGTCGGGTTTGCTGCCAATTCGTGGGATTGAGCATCTAATCGACCTTATACCGGGTGCACCTCTTCCGAATAAGGCTGCCTATAGGTGTAATCCCGAGGAAACGGAGGAACTTCAGAGGCAGATTGAAGAACTAATGAGCCGCGGGTATGTTCGGGAGAGTTTAAGTCCATGTGCGGTTCCAGTTCTACTGGTTCCTAAGAAGGATGGATCTTGGCGGATGTGTATCGATAGTCGGGCCGTGAATAACATAATGATCAAGTATCGATTCCCGATGCCAAGGCTTGATGATATGTTGGACGAGCTACATGGCTCGATGGTCTTTTCTAAAGTTGATTTGCGAAGTGGCTATCACCAGATTCGTATGCGGGAGGGAGATGAATGGAAGACGGCTTTCAAAACTAAGCATGGGCTGTATGAGTGGACCGTCATGCCATTTGGACTTACAAATGCCCCGAGTACTTTCATGTGTTTGATGAACGAAGTACTTAAGGCATTTTTGGGCAGATTTGTGGTTGTTTATTTGGATGATATTTTGGTCTATAGTCGGTCGGTGTAGGAGCATCTCGGACATCTACGGCAAGTATTTGAGACTCTTAGGTCTCAAAGTCTTTATGGAAAGAAAGAAAAGTGTGCATTTCTCGTCGAGAGCATTACTTTTCTTGGCGGATGGAGTGTCGGTTGATCATGGTAAAATTGAAGCTATTAAGTCGTGGCCTACTCCTAAAACCGTGACTGAAGTTAGATCATTCCACGGTCTTGCCTCTTTTTATCGGAGGTTTATTCGAGATTTAAGCACCATACCCAGTCCTATAACGGAGTGTTTGAAGAAGCGTCCGTTTGTGTGGAGCAGGGCTGCCCAAGGGGCGTTTGAAAAGTTGAAGGCAAGGTTATGTGAAGCACCTATCTTGGCGTTACCCGATTTTGCACAGCCGTTCGAGGTGGAGTGTGATGCGAGTGGAGTTGGTATTGGGGCGGTCCTCATTCAAGGCAAGCGGCCTATTGCGTACTTTTCGGAGAAATTGAGTGGGGATCGACTCAACTATTGTACCTATGACAAGGAGTTCTATGCCATAGTGAGAGCTTTTGATCATTGGAGTCATTACCTTCGGCCGAAACATTTTATTCTGCATTCGGATCATGAATCTTTGGAGTATATTAATGGGCAGCAGAAGTTGAGTCCGAGACATGCTAAGTGGGTGGAGTTCTTACAATCGTTTCACTTTTCATCGAAGTATAAGGACGGTAAGAGCAATGTGGTGGCTGATGCGCTGTCTAGGAAGTATGCTTTAATCTCTACCCTTGATGTTCGTCTGTTGGGGTTCGAAACATTGAAAGATTATTATGTTGACGATGCGGATTTTGGGGAGATTTTTGGCCGTTGAAAATCTGGTTCGTTTGGGGAGTTTGTGATACAGGAGGGGTTTCTCTTTAAGGGGAATCAGCTTTATTTGCCCAAGCATGCCGTTCGGGAGTTGTGGTTCGTGAAGCTCATGGAGGGGGCTTGGCTGGTCACTTTGGCACGGCTAAGACCATGGGGGTGCTCCAGGAACATTTTTATTGGCCGAAGATGCAAGGGGACGTGGCTGACATCGTTGGCAAGTGTGTAACATGTCATATGGCGAAGAGCTCATTCAAGTCGGGGGAGTATATGCCTCTACCGATTCCGGAAAGGCTGTGGGAGGATGTCTCGATGGATTTCATTATTACTTTGCCTCGAACCCAACGAGGTAAGGATGCGATTATGGTTGTTGTCGATCGTTTTTTGAAGATGGCTCATTTTGTTGCTTGTCACAAAACCGATGATGCGAGTAATGTTGCTGACTTGTATTTTCGAGAGGTGGTACGTTTACATGGAGTTCCGAAGACTTGTTTCGGAACAGGACTCAAAGTTTCTGAGCTACTTTTGGAACACATTGTGGAGAAAGGTGGGAACCAAGCTCTTGTTTAGTACTTCGCGTCATCCTCAAACCGACGGCCAAACAGAAGTAACCAATCGAACTTTGGGCACTTTATTACGTGGTCTTGTGAGCAAGACACAAAAGGATTGGGATTTGAAGCTCGCACATGCGGATTTCGCATATAATCGCTCTCCTACTCATGCCACGGCACACTCTCCATTTGAAGTAGTTTACGGACTGAATCCTTATATACCGTTAGATCTAATTCCATTACCGAGTGACGAGTTGGTGCATAAGGATGCGGATTCGAAGCTGAGATCAATGACGAAATTACATGAGCAAGTACGTAACCGAATAAAGGAGATAAATGAGACTTACAAAAGAAAGTCGAGCAAGCATAGAAAACCGAAATTATTCGAAGTTGGCGATTTGGTTTGGGTGCACTTGAGAAAGGAGCGATTTCCGAGTAAGCGTAAGAACAAGTTGATGCCGCGAGCCAAGGGACCATTTAAATTAGTTGCGAAGGTGAACGACAATGCATATAAGGTAGAACTTCCGGGGGATTACGGGATGCACTCTACTTTTAATGTGGGAGACCTCTCTCCTAATCTTGATGACGACGGGATTGCAGAATTGAGGACAATTCCTTTTAAAGGGGGAGGGGATGATACGGGGTTGACAAGTCCAAGGGAAGAAGATGAGGTGATGATCGACGTAAGCGACCATGCTACATACTTGGGCGAGAAGATAGGCACGAGGCTTGGAGTGACTTTGGTGGTCGGGCTCGGAGTAACGTAGTTTATCATTATTTTGTATTATTTATTCAATAAAGGGTGCAGCATGTGCAGCCCTATGTTACCTTGTGTGTTATTTTCCTTAATCAGTAGTAGCCCAAACTTGTTTAAGGGGCGTTTTAGGGAGTAACCTTATTTATGTTACTAGGGTTTGGCGGCTATATATACATCATATAGCTCGGCCGATTGAATTATTGAATACACTTGATATTTTGCTCTCTCTTGAGTTTATTCGTTTGACGTGTCTCAAACACAAATTCTTGATTATTGTTCGACGCGATTTCGGACTATAATCCGATCAATTCTCAATAGGTCTTGAGAAGAGATCATCTTCAATGAGTTATAGGTCTAATTGTTAAAATCTTTTATTGTTTGTCTGTTCATCCGATCGGAAACTGTTCTTGTTTGGACAGAGTCCTTGGAGTCGTTCGTGGTGTTGTTCATCGGAGTATTATCCAGTTTCTTGTTCGTGGGACTTGTTCCCATCTCGTTGACTCGCAAAAGAAAAAAACTCATATTTGATCGAGATTCATACCAGTTCTCTTGTTGTTGTTGTTTATACAAATTGAGATCCGTAACTTAGTGTGATACATAGCATATCTATCATCATACGTTGGAATTGACTTGTTCGAAGTTGCTGTCCAGAGACCGGGCGTGATTCCTGTTTCCTCCGCATTCGATCACAATTCGTTGTTCGCTACAGTTGTTGGTGATTCTTTGTTGCTGTGGTTTCCCGTTTGACCGGCCGCTGTTTTTAGCTGTTGATTGTTGTTGCTCGCTACTGCTGTAGCGAAAGGGTAGTCGCTGTTTAGTCTTGATTGTTGCTATTCGCTTCTGCTGTAGCGAAGGGTGGTTGCTGTTAGTAGTTGACTGTTGCGGTTCATTATTGCTGTAGAGAAGGAAGGTTGCTGTTTCGAGCCCATTGGATAGATCGATGTTTGTCTAGCTTCGCAAAATTTTGCTTCCGCTACGTGTCGATACAGGATTCGTATAATTAGTGGTATCGGAGACACACACCTGAATTTCTTAATTCAGTTGAGACCCTTGATCCTTCAGCGGAATGGAGTTCAACGATGATTTTTTGAACAAACTGCGCGACGCGCTTCGGGACTTTCCGGAGCAACGCGATCAGCGCTGGAACCCGAGACGAGGAGATTACGATTGTCCTACGCGTCAGTCCGACGAGTTCAAGGTGAACGAACTTCCAGAGTTCGTTGGGGGTACCGATCCAGAAGCGTACTTGGAGTGGGAATGGAAAATCGACCGCATGTTCGATTTCAAGGACCTTGATGATGAGAAAAGGTGTAAATATGCGATCCTAAAACTAAGTAGAGGCGCTTCTCTTTGGTTCGAAGGGGTTAAATCAAAAAGAGCTCGTGATGGAAAAACAAAGATTAATTCGTGGGATTCTTGAAAACGGAAACTTCGCAAGAGATATGTCCCCACGTCACATAGGCTGACCCTGTATCGCAACATTGCCGACTGCGTGCAAGGAAAGATGAGTGTTAGTGAATACATTTATGAGTTCGAGAATTTGGCTTTGATGGGGGAATTGGAGGAGTACGAAGAACAGAAGATGGCACGTTTTCTGCGCGGTTTAAATCGAAACATAGCTAATTTGGTGGAGTTGTATCCGTATGCCAATTTTGACACCTTGTGCGGGTTGTGTTTGAAGGTTGAGGCTCAAAATAGAACAAGGGTTGGAGGTTCGAATATGGAGCATAACAAGTCAAGCGGATGGACCAAACCTGAGTTCCCCTCAAAATTCGGAACCACGAGTAGCGGCTCTAGTTCGGCTACCAAAACATTGCCGACTTCAACCCCTAATCCAGTTCCTATGGCTCCCAGCGCGAATAAATAGACGAGTCTATCGAAGGTGCACGGTTTTAAATGTCAAGGTTTTGGCCATTATCAAAATGCTTGTCCGAATAGACGAGTCGTGACGTTGAGAGAGGCTCTCGCAGCTCGAGAGGAATTGATAGATGAGGAGAAAGTAGAAGGGTTGGGTGATGTATTTGATTTGGGAGGCGAAGAAGAAGGATATTGTGAGGCGTACGATGCTCCGAATTACGATACGGCCTTGGTTCTTCGCACTTTGCAAGCCAAGTCGGTTCCGAGCGAGTCAGAACAACGAGACCAAATATTCCATACAAAGTGTCAAGTTGGAGATAAGTGGTGTGGTTTGATTATTGACGGGGGGATTTACACCAACGTAGCCTCGAGTGAAATGGTGATGAAGCTTGGGCTAACCACCACAGTTCACCCTAAGCCATATGCTTTACATTGGCTTGATGACGGAAGTAAGGTGAGGGTTTCGAAGCAAGTTCGGGTCGGATTGGCAATGGGTTCATATCGTGATGAGATATTATGTGATGTAATTCCGATGGATGCTTGTCACGTACTTTTGGGACGTCCTTGGTTATTTGATAGGGATGTTTTGCATCGGGGTAGAAGTAACGAATACGAGTTGCGAGATAAAGGGAAGAAGATCGTGTTGAGGCCGATGTCACCTCAAGCTGTCCGTTCCATGAGTGCCAAATGAGGGGAAAGGCCGAACCTCACCATGTTCGCTAGCGAGAGGGAAGTTGAACATGCTATGGAGAGTGGTGAGCGTGTTTACATGATGGTGATAAATGGGACTCGAGATGATTTCGTGGTAGCAAAAAACAAGGATACAATGGCCGACTTATTACATGAGTTCGCGGACGTCTTCCCTGAAGAATTGTCGTCGGGTTTGCTGCCAATTCGTGGAATTGAGCATCTAATCGACCTTATACCGGGTGCACCTCTTCCGAATAAGGCTGCCTATAGGTGTAATCCCGAGGAAACGGAGGAACTTCAGAGGCAGATTGAAGAACTAATGAGCCGCGGGTATGTTCGGTAAAGTTTAAGTCCATGTGCGGTTCCGGTTCTACTGGTTGCTAAGAAGGATGGATCTTGGCGGATGTGTATCGATAGCCGGGCCATGAATAACATAATGATCAAGTATCGATTCCCAATGCCAAGGCTTGATGATATGTTGGACGAGCTACATGGCTCGATGGTCTTTTCTAAAGTTGATTTGCGAAGTGTCTATCACCAGATTCGTATGCGGGAGGGAGATGAATGGAAGACGGCTTTCAAAACTAAGCATGGGCTGTATGAGTGGACCGTCATGCCATTTGGACTTACAAATGCCCCGAGTACTTTCATGCGTTTGATGAACGAAGTACTTAAGGCATTTTTGGGCAGATTTGTGGTTGTTTATTTGGATGATATTTTGGTCTATAGTCGGTCGGTGTAGGAGCATCTCGGACATCTATGACAAGTATTCGAGACTCTTAGGTCTCAAAGTCTTTATGGAAAGAAAGAAAAGTGTGCATTTCTCGTCGAGAGCATTACTTTTCTTGGCTATGTTGTTTCAAAGGATGGAGTGTCGGTTGATCAAGGTAAAATTGAAGCTATTAAGTCGTGGCCTACTCCTAAAACCGTGACTGAAGTTAGCTCATTCCACGGTCTTGCCTCTTTTTATCGGAGCTTTATTCGAGATTTAAGCACCATAACGAGTCCGATAACGGAGTGTTTGAAGAAGGGTCCATTTGTGTGGAGCAGGGCTGCCCAAGGAGCATTTGAAAAGTTGAAGGCAAGGTTATGTGAAGCACCTATCTTGGCGTTACCCGATTTTGCACAGCCGTTCGAGGTGGAGTGTGATGCGAGTGGATTTGGTATTGGGGCGGTCCTCATTCAAGGCAAGCGGCCTATTGCATACTTTTCGGAGAAATTGAGTGGGGCTCGACTCAACTATTGTACCTATGACAAGGAGTTCTATGCCATAGTGAGATCTCTTGATCATTGGAGTCATTACCTTCGGCCGAAACATTTTATTCTGCATTCGGACCATGAATCTTTGAAGTATATTAATGGGCAGCAGAAGTTGAGTCCGAGACATGCTAAGTGGGTGGAGTTCTTACAATCGTTTCACTTTTCATCGAAGTATAAGGACGGTAAGAGCAATGTGGTGGCTGATGCGCGGTCTAGGAGGTATTCTTTAATCTCTACCCTTGATGTTCGTTTGTTAGGGTTCGAAACATTGAAAGATTATTATGTTGACGATGTGGATTTTGGGGAGATTTTTGGCCGTTGCAAATCTGGTTCGTTTGGGGAGCTTGTGATACAGGAGGGGTTTCTCTTTAAGGGGAATCGGCTTTGTTTGCCCAAGCATGCCGTTCGGGAGTTGTGGTTCGTGAAGCTCATGGAGGGGGCTTGTCTGGTCACTTTGGCACGGCTAAGACCATGGGGGTGCTCCAGGAACATTTTTATTGGCCGAAGATGCAAGGGGATGTGGCTGACATCGTTGGCAAGTGTGTAACATGTCATATGGCGAAGAGCTCATTCAATCCGGGCGAGTATATGCCTCTACCGATTCCGGAAAGGCCGTGGGAGGATGTCTCGATGGATTTCATTGTTGCTTTGCCTCGAACCCAACGAGGTAAGGATGCGATTATGGTTGTTGTCGATCGTTTTTCGAAGATGGCTCATTTTGTTGCTTGTCACAAAACCGATGATGCGAGTAATGTTGCTGACTTGTATTTTCGAGAGGTGATACGTTTACATGGAGTTCCGAAGACTATTGTTTCGGACCGGGACTCGAAGTTTCTGAGCTACTTTTGGAACACATTGTGGAGAAAGGTGGGAACCAAGCTCTTGTTTAGTACTTCGCATCATCCTCAAACCGACGGCCAAACAGAAGTAACCAATCGAACTTTTGGCACTTTATTACGTGGTCTTGTGAGCAAGACACAAAAGGATTGGGATTTGAAGCTCGCACATGCGGAGTTCGCATATAATCGCTCTCCTACTCATGCCACGACACACTCTCCATTTGAAGTAGTTTACGGACTGAATCCTTATATACCGTTAGATCTAATTCCATTACCAAGTGTCGAGTTGGTGCATAAGGATGCGGAGTCGAAGCTGAAATCAATGACGAAATTACATGAGAAAGTACGTAACCAAATAAAGGAGATAAATGAGACTTACAAAATAAAGTCGAGCAAGCATAGAAAACCGAAATTATTCGAAGTTGGCGATTTGGTTTGGGTGCATTTGAGAAAGGAGCGATTTCCGAGTAAGTGTAAGAACAATTTGATGCCGCGAGCCGAGGGACCATTTAAAGTAGTTGCGAAGGTGAACGAAAATGCATACAAGGTAGAACTTCCAGGGGATTACGGGGTGCACGCTACTTTTAATGTGGGAGACCTCTCTCCTTATCTTGATGACGACGGGATTGCAGAATTGAGGACAATTCCTTTTAAAGGGGGAGGGGATGATACGGGGTTGACAAGTCCAAGGGAAGAAGACGAGGTGATGATCGACGTAAGCAACCATGCTACATACTTGGGCGAGAAGATAGGCACGAGGCTTGGAGTGACTTTGGTGGTCGGGCTCGGAATAACGTAGTTTATCATTATTTTGTAATATTTATTTAATAAAGGGTGTGGCATGTGCAGCCCTATGTTACCCTGTGTGTTATTTTCCTTAATCAGTAGTAGCCCAAACTTGTTTAAGGGGCGTTTTAGGGAGTAACCTTATTTATGTTACTAGGGTTTGGCGGCTATATATACATCATATAGCTCGGTCGATTGAATTATTGAATACACTTGATATTTTGCTCTCTCTTGAGTTTATTCATTTGACGTGTCTCAAACACAAATTCTTGATTATTGTTCGACGCGATTTTGGACTATAATCCAATCAATTGTCAATAGGTCTTGAGAAGAGATCATCTTCAACGAGTTATAGGTCTAACTTGTTGAAATCTTTTATTGTTTGTCTGTTCATCCGATCGGAAACTGTTCTTGTTTGGACAGAGTCCTTGGAGTTGTTCGTGGTGTTGTTCATCGGAGTATTATCCAGATTCTTGTTCGTGGGACTTGCTCCCATCTCGTTGACTCGCAAAAGAAAAAAACTCATATTTGATCGAGATTCATACCAGTTCTCTTGTGGCTGTTGTTTATACAAATTGAGATCCGTAACTTAGTGTGATACATAGCATATCTATCATCATACGTTGGAATTGACTTGTTCGAAGTTGCTGTCCAGAGACCGGGCGTGATTCCTGTTTCCTCCGCATTCGATGACAATTCGTTGTTCTCTACAGTTGTTGGTGATTCTTTGTTGCTATGGTTTCCCGTTTGACCGTCTGCTGTTTTTAGCTGTTGATTGTTGTTGCTCGCTACTGCTGTAGCGAAAGGGTAGTCGCTGTTTAGTCGTGATTGTTGCTATTCGCTTCTGCTGTAGCGAAGGGTGGTTGCTGTTAGTAGTTGACTGTTGCGGTTCATTATTGCTGTAGAGAAGGAAGGTTGTTGTTTCGAGCCCATTGGATAGATTGCTGTTTGTCTAGCTTCGCAAAATTCTGCTTCCGCTACGTCTCGATGAAGGATTCGTATCATTAGTGGTATCGGAGACACACACCTGAATTTCTTAATTCAGTTGAGACCTTTGATCCTTCAGCGGAATGGAGTTCAACGATGATTTTTTGAACAAACTGTGTGACGCACTACGGGACTTGCCGGAGCAACACGATCAGCGCTGGCACCCGAGACGAGGAGATTACGATCGTCCTATGCATTAGTGCGACGAGTTCAAGGTGAACGAACTTCCAGAGTTCATTGGGGGTACCGATCCAGAAGCGTACTTGGAGTGGGAACGGAAAATCGACCGCATGTTTGATTTCAAGGTCCTAGATGATGAGAAAAGGTGTAAATATGCGATCCTAAAACTAAGTAGAGGCGCTTCTCTTTGGTTCGAAGGGGTTAAATAAAAAAGAGCTCGTGATGGAAAAACAAAGATTAATTCGTGGGATTCTTTAAAACGGAAACTTCGCAAGAGATATGTCCCCACGTCACATAGGCTGACCTTGTATCGCAAGATTACCGACTGCGTGCAAGGAAAGATGAGTGTTAGTGAATACATTGATGAGTTCGAGAATTTGGCTTTGATGGGGGAATTGGAGGAGTACGAAGAATAGAAGATGGCACGTTTTCTACGCGGTTTAAATCGAAACATAGCTAATTTGGTGGAGTTATATCCGTATGCCGATTTTGACACCTTGTGCGGGTTGTGTTTGAAGGTTGAGGCTCAAAATAGAACAAGGGTTGGAGGTTCGAATATGGAGCATAACAAGTTAAGCGGATGGACCAAACCTGAGTTCTCCTCAAAATTCGGAACCACGAGTAGGGGCTCTAGTTCGGCTACCAAAACAGTGCCGACTTCAACCCCTAATCCAGTTTCTAAGGCTCCCAGCGCGAATAAAGAGACAAGTCTATCGAAGGTGCGCTGTTTTAAATGTCAAGGTTTTGGCCATTATCAAATGCTTGTCCGAATAGACTAGTCATGACGTTGAGAGAGGCTCTCGCGGCCCGAGAGGAATTGATAGACGAGGAGGAAGTAGAAGGGTTGGGTGATGTATTTGATTTGGGAGGCAAAGAAGAAGGAGATTGTGAGGCGTACGATGCTCCGAATTACGATACGGCCTTGGTCCTTCGCACTTTGCAAGCAAAGTCGGTTCCGAGCGAGTCAGAACAATGAGACCAAATATTCCATACGAAGTGTCAAGTTGGAGTTAAGTGGTGTAGTTTGATTATTGACGGAGGGAGTTGCACCAACGTAGCCTCGAGTGAAATGGTGACGAAGCTTGGGCTAACCACCACAGCTCACTCTAAGCCATATGCTTTACATTGGCTTGATGACGGAAGTAAGGTGAGGGTTTCGAAGCAAGTTCGGGTTGGATTGGCAATGGGTTCATATCGTGATGAGATATTATGTGATGTGATTCCGATGGATGCTTGTCACTTACTTTTGGGACATCCTTGGTTATTTGATAGGGATGTTTTGCATCGAGGTAGAAGTAACGAATATGAGTTGCAAGATAAAGGGAAGAAGATCGTGTTGAGGCCGATGTCACCTCAAGTTATCCGTTCCATGAGTGCCAAACGAGGGGAAAGGCCGAACCTCACCATGTTCGCTAGCGAGAGGGAAGTTGAACACGCTATGGAGAGTGGTGAGCGTGTTTACATTCTGGTGATAAAGGAGACTCGAGATGATTTCGTGGTAGCGAAAAACAAGGATACAATGGCCGACTTATTACATGAGTTCGCGGACGTCTTCCCTGAAGAATTGCCGTCGGGTTTGCCGCCAATTCGTGGAATTGAGCATCAAATCGACCTTATACCAGGTGTACCTCTTCCGAATAAGGCTGCCTATAGGTGTAATCCCGAGGAAACGAAGGAACTTCAGAGGCAGATTGAAGAACTAATGAGCCGCGGGTATGTTCGGGAGAGTTTAAGTCCATGTGCGGTTCCGGTTCTACTGGTTCCTAAGAAGGATGGATCTTAGCGGATGTGTATCGATATCCGGGCCTTGAATAACATAATGATCAAGTATCGATTACCGATGCCAAGGCTTGATGATATGGTAGACGAGCTACATGGCCCGATGGTCTTTTCTAAAGTTGATTTGCGAAGTGGCTATCACCAGATTCGTATGCGGGAGGGAGATGAATGAAAGACGGCTTTCAAAATTAAGCATGGGATGTATGAGTGGACCGTCATGCCATTTGGACTTACAAATGCCCCGAGTACTTTCATGTGTTTCATGAACGAAGTACTTAAGGCATTTTTGGGCAGATTTGTGGTTGTTTATTTGGATGATATTTTGGTCTATAGTCGGTCGGTGGAGGAGCACCTCGGAAATCTACGACAAGTATTTGAGACTCTTAGGTCTCAAAGGCTTTATGGAAAGAAAGAAAAGTGTGCATTTCTCGTCGAGTACTGGCTCAGTTCGGAAATTCAAGTACCGGCTCAATTCGACTGCGAAACTTACCGCGCCTATTCAAGTCCCTACCCCGGCCCCGAAGATTCCTCATGGGTCCAAAGAGACGTGATTCACTAAAGTACGATGCTATAAATGTCAAGGTTTTGGTCACTATCAAAATGCATGTCCAAACAAACGGGTGGTCACGCTAAGAGAAGCTCTTGCGGTCCGAGACAAGCTTTTAGTCGAGGACGAGAAGGAAGGGCTTGGTGACGTATTTAACATGGAGGCCGAGGAAGAAAATGAGGAATGCGAGACTTATGATGCTCCGGAATATGACAATGCTTTAGTACTTCGAGCTCTACATACCAAAATCATTCCAAGTGATACGGAACAAAGGGACGAAATATTTCATTCCAAATGCCGAGTCGGAGAAAAATGGTGTAGTTTGATAATCAACGGAGGAAGTTGCACGAATGTAGCTTCCAATGAGATGGTTACAAAACTCGGTCTAACTACTACGGCTCACCCGAGACCGTATGCTTTACATTGGCTCGATGATGGAAGTAAAGTGAAGGTGTCGAGACAAGTACGGGTCAACTTAACTATGGGACCATACGGAGACGATGTGTTATGTGACGTACTCCCGATGGACGCATGCCACGTACTTTTGGGACGACCTTGGCTATTTGATAGATATGTTTTACATCGAGGAAGAAGTAATGAGTACGAGTTGCGGGATAAGGACAAGAGGATCGTGTTGAAACCAATGTCACTTCAATCTATGATGGACTTATTGTCCTGAATGATTACCGGATTGGGCTTAATGGATTACTTTTCGATGGACCATTATTTGGGGAGCCCAATAATGTTAAAATAGAAAGTGGATCGGATTATGACGGACCACCAGTATTTGATGAGGAACCAGTTGATGAAGAGCGACCTATGACTACTGTCACGCTTCCCATTTCAGATGTCCATTTAAAGGATGATTCATATCGTGATATCGGTATTACCTCGCAGAATAATTATTATTATTTTATTAATAATGATAGTTATTTTGTTGGAGATTCTCTGAAAACCCCTACTACCTACCGTTTCAAGATTTTTGGGCCATGTACGCACTACGAATATTTTCGAGATGAAGTATTTAGAGGCGTTAGTTAATTATCTTGATGACGAAGGGATTTCGGAATTGAGGACAATTCTCGAGAATGATACGAAATTGACTAGTCCGAATAAAGAAGATGAAGTGAGGATCGACGTAAAAGGCCTTACAACACGCCATGCACGTGCGACTGCATTTTTAGGCGAGAAAACGGACACAAAACGAGAAGGACCAAGGTGCCAGGTCTCGGCCGTGTCATATGAGACGGCCCGTGTCACAATCTGCCGGAAAATGCCAAAGGACTGCCGACCGAACTCGGCCGTGTTGTCCGACACGGCCCGTGCCGAGATGTCCCGGACAAGCAAAACTGACTGCCCTTCAGACTCGACCGTATCCCGAGACATGGCCGAGTCGAACTCTTCCGGAACTTGCCGAACGGACTGCTGCCGAGCTCGACCATGTCCCAGGACACGACCGTGTCACACCCTTTCGGAAAATGTCGAATGCACTGCCGACCAGCTCGACTGTGTCCCAGGACACAACCGTGTCACACCCTTCCGGAAAGCGCCGAAATGCCTGGATGCAGCCGCGCTCCAAACTTGTTGTTAAGTAAGAGTTGATCAATCGTCCAGCTAAAAGATGGAAGTTTCGAACCGGGCGCCCTTATTTAGGAAAAAGAGCATTCATGCACCGACCAGCCCAACCGTGTCAGACGAACACGGTCGAGTCCTGCTGAACATGGCACTTGCAGCTGCGGCCGTGTCCATCGACACGGCCCGTGTCCAGCAGCCAGCCCCCCTTATTTTATACACTTTTGTGTATTGTTTGTCTTTCCTTTTTCTTTCCTTACTCTTTTTAGGGATTGTGTTCCCATATTTTGTGATTTATGTTCCTTTTTAATTTTATTTGATTTGCTTTGATTATTCAAAGATTTTGTAATCTTTGAATTATTTTCTTTATTTGTTATAGGAAGCCTTGGTTTTCCTATAAGTAGGCTTTGTTAGTCTTGTATAAAATAATCATTGAATGTTGAAGAAATAAGAATACACTTTGTATTTCTATCCTTGGTAAATGATTTTTACCGAACCTTGATTTTTATTCGACGCGTTTTCGAGTATTAATCCGATTAATTCTCAATAGGTCTTGAGAAGAAATCACTTATCAAATTATAGGTCTAATTCGATAATCCCTTGTTCTTGTTCGAATTTTTCATTGTCATATCCGATATTACTTTCATAAAAATACACTCAAAACACCCTACTTGTAAAAAGCCTTCCGCTATCATAAACGTATACACACTCCGACCGATACATATTCACTTTTCCGGGCAAATTCGTATCATTAGTGGTATCGGGTCAACTTAACTATGGGACCATACGGAGACAAGTATGGGTCAACTTAACTATGGGACCATACGAAGACGATGTGTTATGTGACGTACTCCCGATGGACGCATGCCACGTACTTTTGGGACGACCTTGGCTATTTGATAGAGATGTTTTACATCGAGGAAGAAGTAATGAGTACGAGTTACGGGATAAGGACAAGAAGATCATGTTGAAACCAATATCACTTCAATCTATGATCGCTAACCGAGGTTCTTGTGATGGACTTATTGTCCTGTATAATTACCAGATTGGGCTTAATGGATTACTTTTCGATGGACCATTATTTGGGGAGCCTAATAATGTTAAAATAGAAAGTGGACCGGATTATGACGGACCACCAATATTTGATGAGGAACCAGTTGATGAAGAGCGACCTATGACTACTGTCATGCTTCCCATTTCAGATGTCCATTTAAAGGATGATTCATATCGTGATATCGGTATTACCTCGCAGAATAATTATTATTATTTTATTAATAATGATAGTTATTTTGTTGGAGATTCTCTGAAAACCCCTACTACCTATCGTCTCAAGATTTTGGGCCATGTACGCACTACGGATATTTTCGAGAACAAGTATTTAGAGGCTTTAGTTAATTATCTTGATGACGAAGGGATTTCGGAATTGAGGACAATTCCCTTTAAAGGGGGAGAGAATGATACGAAATTGACTAGTCCGAATAAACAAGATGAAGTGAGGATCGACGTATAAGGCCTTACAATGCGCCATACACGTGCGACTGCATTTTTAGGCGAGAAAACGGACACAAAACGAGAAGGACCAAGGTGCCAGGTCTCGGCCGTGTCATATGACACGTCCCATGTCACAACCTGCCGGAAAATGCCGAAGGACTGCCAACCGAACTTGGCCGTGTCGTCCGACACGGCCCGTGCCAAGATGTCCCGGACAAGCAAAACTGACTGCCCGTCGGACTCGACCGTGTCCCGAGATACGGCCGAGTCGAACTCTTCCGGAACTTGCCGAACGGACTGCTGCCGAGCTCGACCGTGTCCCAGGACACGACCGTGTCACACCCTTCCGGAAAATGCCGAACGCACTACCGACCAGCTCGACCGTGTCCCAGGACACGACCGTGTCACACCCTTCCGGAAAGCGCCGAAACGCCTGCCGACCAGCCCGATCGTGTCAGACGAACACGGTCGAGTCCTGCCGAACATGGCACTTGCAGCCGCGGCCGTGCCCATCGACACGGCCCGTGTCCGGCAACCAGCCCCCCCTTATTTTATACACTTTTGTGTATTGTTTGTCTTCCCTTTTTCTTTCCTTACTCTTTTTAGGGATTGTGTTCCCATATTTTGTGATTTATGTTCCTTTTTTTATTTTATTTGATTTGTTTTGATTATTCAATGATTTGATAATCTTTGAATTATTTTCTTTATTTATTATAAGAAGCCTTGGTTTTCCTATAAGTAGGCTTTGTTAGTCTTGTATGAAATAATCATTGAATGTTGAAGAAATAAGAATACACTTTGTAGTTCTATCCTTGGTAAATGATTTTTACCGAACCTTGATTTTTATTCGACGCATTTTCGAGTATTAATCCGATTGATTCTCAATAGGTCTTGAGAAGAAATCACTTATCGAATTATAGGTCTAATTCGATAATCCCTTGTTCTTGTTCGAATTTTTCATTGTCATTTCTGATATTACTTCCATAAAAATACACTCAAAACACCCTGCTCGTAAAAAGCCTTCCGCTATCATACATGTATACACACTCCGACCGATACATATTCACTTTTCCGGGCGAATTCGTATCACTAGTGGTACTGGAGCCAAGGTTTTTAAAATTATCTCGAGACTCTCTCATCATGGATTTTTCCGACATTAATTTCATGGAGAAACTCTGTGAGGCACTACACAGCTTACAAGAGCCACGTTTTCAAGCTAGAAGTGGAGGATTTGACGCACATTCACCGCGTTATGCAGATGAATTTAAATTAAATGAATTTCCAGAATTTGTCGGAGGTACCGATCCCGAAGTCTACTTGGAGTGGGAGAGAAAGATTGAACGCATGTTCGAGTTCAAAAACCTTAACAACGAGAAACGTTGCAAATATGCGATTCTCAAGTTAGGGAAAGGTGCTTCCCTGTGGTTCGAGGGTGTGAAAACACAACGAGCTCGTGCGGGAAAGGAAAAGATCCGTTCTTGGGATTCTTTAAAGAAGAAACTACGTAAAAGGTATGTCCCGACATCACATCGGTTAACCTTGTACCGAAGGATTGCCGAATTCACGCAAGGGAAACTAAGTGTGGGAGAATATATTGAAGAATTTGAAGGCTTGGCCTTAATGGGCGAACTCGAAGAAAATGAAAAACAAAGAATGTCACGTTTCTTACGTGGTCTAAACTGAAACAATGCAAATACAGTGGAATTATACCCCTACGGGGATTTTGACACTTTATGCGGACTATGCATAAAGATAGAAGCTCAAAACAAAGTGAAGTTTGCCGAACCCGAATTTCCATACAAATTCGGAAATTCAAGTACCGGCTCAAGTTCGACTGCGAAACTTACCGCGCCTATTCAAGTCCCTACCCCGGCCCCGAAGATTCCTCATGGGTCCAAAGAGACAAGCTTGACTAAAGTACGATGCTATAAATGTCAAGGTTTTGGTCACTATCAAAATGCATGTCCAAACAAACGGGTGGTCACGTTAAGAGAAGCTCTTGCGGTTCGAGACGAGCTTTTAGTCGAGGACGAGAAGGAAGGACTTGGTGACGTATTTAACATGGAGGTCGAGGAAGAAAACGAGGAATGCGAGACTTATGACGCTCCGGATTATGACACTGCTTTAGTACTTCGAGATCTACATACCAAAATAATTCTAAGTGATACGGAGCAAAGGGACCAAATCTTTCATTCCAAATGCCGAGTCGGAGAAAAATGGTGTAGTTTGATAATCGACAGAGGAAGTTGCACGAATGTAGCTTCCAATGAGATGGTTACAAAACTCGGTCTAACTACTACGGCTCACCCTGTTGGAATATTTATTCCACAGATTTTTTAATTTGTGTTTTGATGATTAAAGTTGCTAAACAACAAAACAACATTGAGGCGAAGCAAAACAACGAAGCAGACGAAGACGCGAAAAGCTGAGCAAAATGCATGTCTAGCACACGCTAAGACATATATGTTAGCGCACGCTAACGCGGAGTTCTCTGCATATCAGCCAAGTTTCGAAGTAAGCTGAAATGAAGTCAGCTGGTGGGATAGCGCACGCTACACGTTATCATTAACGCACGCTATCGAAGTCCTGTTACCGTTGTGAAGGAATTCAAACACAAATGTCATATGCAATGAAGTCGGCATTAGCGCACGCTACAAAGAAGGAATAGCGCATGCTAAGCCGTTTGAATCAAGTCAATCAGAACGTTGGGAAAAGCAGGTCAAAGTCAGCATATCAAACGGATACTTTAACAATCCATGCAACGGATATATTGTATTAGCGCACGCTACAATTTGCTATTAACGCACGGTAATACAAGATAGTTACGTACGTAAGGAAGAAGGCATAACGTACGCTAAAGAAGAAATGAATCTACTATATTAAAACTGGAATAGTCTAGCGCACGCTAATAAAGAAGGCTAGCGCACGCTAGCAAGTCAAAACAGCCAGCAAGGACTAGTTTATGGGAAATGCCTATAAATACCATTCCTATGGTATTGTTTGACAACAACAACTCCAAGCATTCAAGACATTGATCTTATATTCATATACTTACATTGTTGTTGTAATATTGAGCTTATATTGTTAGTTTTGAGTGTTTATACATTCAACATTATACACGAGTGGTAAAAGAAAAGATACGATTGGATTCGGTGTTATTAGGATCAAGTATCCGGAATTGTTAGAATCGCAATCGATATCTAAGTGAGGTTTATCTAGTACCCATAGAAAGCTAGAGTGGTTGTTTCCTTATCCAAGACAAAAAAGGAAAAACGGTTATACTCGGACCGATAGAAGACGAGCTTGCAAACGGTAATCCCTCGAGCGATAGAAGAGAGGCGTAGAGGTTTTGATCTTAATCCTAAGAAAAAGATACATCGAGAGAGGACGTAGGCTTCGTTAATAGCCGAACCTCTATAAATCCTTGTGTGATTTATTTTCCGCAATTTATTTACGCTTCCGCACAAAACGGCGCAAATATCCGATTTTATACCAAAAATTGGTATCGGAGCTGTACTCCAATACGCGGCTTAACATCCGAGGAGAAGATCCAAAATGGCGTTTCAAATGGCTCCAGTCGAAGGCCTTGCTCTCAACCGACCACCATTTTTTGATGGATCGAATTTCATGACTTGGAAGAAGAAAATGTCTATTTTCATCCGAGCTTACGATATCGAATTATGGAAGGTGATTTGCCTTGGTCCCAAAATTCCAACGAACTCAAACGGAACTTTCAAAACCTTTGAAGAGTATGACGATGCGGATTGGAAAAACGACCATTATAATTGCAAAGCCATGCAATTATTATATTGTGCTTTAAATCCGGAAGAACACAACCGGATATCATCGTGTTATAGTGCCAAAGAAATTTGGAAAATTCTTGAGGTAACATACGAAGGTACGTCTCAAGTCAAAGAGACGAAGATAAACATGCTCCTTCACGACTATGAATTATTCCAAATGAAGGACGATGAATCCATTTCGATTATGCTCGACCGATTTTCGGTCATCACCACTAGATTAGCATGTTTTGGAAAACCGCTTTCGAGTAGTGAGAAAGTAAAGAAAATTCTCCGATCACTACCTCGAGAATGGGACGGTACGGTTACGGCAATAATGGAATCAAAAGATTTAAATACTCTCGATTTTAGTGCTCTCATTGGTATTCTTACCAACTACGAGATTGTTTTAAAATCTCGGAATGCCAAACCAAAACCGAAGGAAAAATCGATAGCCTTCAAGGCTAAGGTGCCGAGAAAGAAAGAAGAAATTCCGGTGGACGATAGCGACGAAGAAATGGCATATTATGCCAAGAACATTAATAAGTTCCAACACTTATTAAACCGGAGAAAGAAGGACATCCAAGCGGGCGAATCTAAAAAGTTCGACAACACTTGTCGACTATGTGGTAAACCAGGCCACTTTGCAAAGAACTGTCGTGTAAAACCCAAGGAGGTTTTAATCGCAACATGGAGCGACAAAGATCCCGATGAAGATTTTCTTGACCAAAATAATCTCGCGCTCATGGCCCGGAGTTCATTCGACGATAGCAATGTCGAAAGCCAAGTAACTAACTCCTACGACGAACTCTTTTAAGCATTCGAATTATTACATACGGACTATAAAAATGCTTTAAATGAAATTAAATCCCTCAAGTCTAAATATAAAACTTTGGAAATTGAAAATTTCAAAATATTTGAAAAAGGGAAATTTGTCGAGATCGATCATTCAAAATGCGTTGAAAACAAGAATATCTTAAAGAATGATCTTGTTAAAATTCAAACCGAGCTCAAGAACTTAACGAAGAAATTTTCTCTCGGAAACGAGAAATTTGAAAATATGCTCTCGGTTCAAAAATATACTCTAAATAAAGAGGGGTTAGGATTCAAACCACGTTTCAAAAACGAATCCGTAAATTTCAATATACCCCGTTGCGAAAAATGTTTGAAAATCGGGCATCACATTTCAAATTGCAAAAGCCCAAGACGAACGATTAAAAAGATTTGGGATCCTAAAGGAACAAACGTTTCAAATATCGTTCACATCTCGAAACAAAAACCAACTATCGGTTGGATCCCCAAAAATTAATTTTAACAATTGATATTTTAAAAAGGGGGAGATAATACTTTCAAGGGGAGTATTTTTGCTTATTCATTTCTATCATGCATATTTATATTTAATTATACTCTATATCTTTATACTTTATATTTTTTCACTTTTTGATGAGGACAAAAAGGGGGAGAAGGAGATGAATTGAGATAAAAATGAGAAGGAGAAGAACTGAGAAATGAAAAACGAAGGAGTTGAAAAATAAGGGAGATGTCGAAAAGAAAAGAGAATTGGAAAAACTAACGAAATGATCAAAGCCGAAAACTTTGATTCGTATATATATACATATATTTTACTTTTACAGATTTTATCCAATTCAAGAGTTGTTTTGTAATCATCAAAAAGGGGGAGATTATTGGAATATTTATTCCACACATTACTTAATTTGTGTTTTGATGATTAAAGTTGCTAAACAACAAAACAACATTGAGGCGAAGCAAAACGACGAAGCAGACGAAGACGCGAAAAGCTGAGCAAAATGCATGTCTAGCGCACGCTAAGACATATATGTTAGCGCACGCTAACGGGGAGTTCTCTGCATATCAGCCAAGTTTCGAAGTAAGCTGAAATGAAGTCAGCTGATGGGATAGCACACGCTACACGTTATCATTAACGCACGCTATCGAAGTCCTGTTACCGTTGTGAAGGAATTCAAACACAAATGTCGTATGCAATGAAGTCAGCATTAGCGCACGCTACAAAGAAGAAATAGCGCATGCTAAGTAGTTTAAATCAAGTCAATCAGAACGTTGGGAAAAGCAGGTCAAAGTCAGCATATCAAACGGATACTTTGACAATCCATGCAACGGATATATTGTATTAGCGCACGCTACAATGTGATATTAACGCACGCTAATACAAGATGGTTACGTACGTAAGGAAGAAGGCATAACGTACGCTAAAGAAGAAACGAATCTACTGGATTAAAACTGGAATAGTCTAGCGCACGCTAATAAAGAAGGCTAGCGCATGCTAGCAAGTCAAAACAGCCAGTAACGGCTAGTTTGTGGGAAATGCCTATAAATACCATTCCTATGGTATTGTTTGACAACAACAACTCCAAGCATTCAAGACATTGATCTTATATTCATATACTTACATTGTTGTTGTAATATTGAGCTTATATTGTTAGTTTGAATGTTTATACATTCAACATTATACACGAGTGGTAAAAGAAAAGATACGATTGGATTCGGTGTTATTAGGATCAAGTACGGCATTGTTAGAATCGCAATCGATATCTAAGTGAGATTTATCTAGTACCCATAGAAAGTTAGAGTGGTTGTTTCCTTATCCAATAGAAAAGGAAAAATGGTTTTACTCGGACCGATAGAAGACGAGCTTGTAAACGGTAATCCCTCGACCGATAGAAGAGAGGCATAGAGGTTTTGATCTTAATACTAAGAAAAAGATACATCGAGAGAGGACGTAGGCTTCGTTAATAGCCAAACCTCTATAATCCTTGTGTGATTTATTTTCCGCAATTTATTTACGCTTCCGACAAAACGGAACAAATATCCGATTTTATACCAACACATACTTTTGGGATGACCTTGGCTATTTGATAGAGATGTTTTACATCGAGGAAGAAGTAATGAGTACGAGTTGCGGGATAAGGACAAGAGGATCGTGTTGAAACCAATGTCACTTCAATCTATGATCCCTAACCGAGGTTCTTGTGATGGACTTATTGTCCTAAATAATTACCGGATTGGGCTTAATGGATTACTTTTCGATGGACCATTATTTGGGGAGCCCAATAATGTTAAAATAGAAAGTGGACCGGATTATGACAGACCACCAGTATTTGATGAGGAACCAGTTGATGAAGAGCGACCTATGACTACTGTCACGCTTCCCATTTCAGATGTCCATTTAAAGGATGATTCATATCGTGATATCGGTATTACCTCGCAGAATAATTATTATTATTTTATTAATAATGATAGTTATTTTGTTGGAGATTCTCTGAAAACCCCTACTACCTACCATCTCAAGATTTTTGGCCCATGTACACACTACGGATATTTTCGAGATCAAGTATTTAGAGGCGTTAGTTAATTATCTTGATGACGAAGGGATTTCGGAATTGAGGACAATTCTCGGGAGTGATATGAAATTGACTAGTACAAATAAAGAAGATGAAGTGAGGATCGACGTAAAAGGCCTTACAACACGCCATGCACGTGCGACTGCATTTTTAGGCGAGAAAACAAACACAAAACGAGAAGGACCAAGGTGCCAGGTCTCGGCCGTCTCATATGACACGACCCGTGTCACAACCTACCGGAAAATGCCGAAGGCCTGCCGACCAAACTCGGCCGTGTCGTCCGACACGGCCCGTGCCGAGATGTCCCGGACAAGCAAAACTGACTGCCCGTCGGACTCGACCATGTCCCGAGACACGACCGAGTCGAACTCTTCCGTAACTTGCCGAACGAACTGCTGCCGAGCTCGACCGTGTCCCAGGACGCGACCGTGTCACACCCTCCCGGAAAATGCCGAACGCACTGCCGACCAGCTCGACCGTGTCCCAGGACACGACCGTGTCACACCCTTCCGGAAAGCGCCGAAACGCCTGCCAACCAGCCCGAACGTGTCAGACGAACACGTTTGAGTCCTGCCGAACATGGCACTTGGAGCCGCGGCCGTGTCCATCGACACGGCCCGTGTCCGGCAGCCAGCCCCCCCTTATTTTATACACTTTTGTGTATTGTTTGTCTTCCCTTTTTCTTTCCTTACTCTTTTTAGGGAATGTGTTCCCATATTTTGTGATCTATGTTCCTTTTTTATTTTATTTAATTTATTTTGATTATTCAAAGATTTTGTAATCTTTGAATTATTTTCTTTATTTGTTATAGGAAGCCTTGGTTTTCCTATAAGTAGGCTTTGTTAGTCTTGTATAAAATAATCATTAAATGTTGAAAAAATAAGAATACACTTTATATTTCTATCCTTGGTAAATGATTTTTACCGATCCTTAATTTTTATTCGACGCATTTTCGAGTATTAATCCGATTGATTCTCAATAGGTCTTGAGAAGAAATCACTTATCGAATTATAGGTCTAATTCGATAATCCCTAGTTCTTGTTCGAATTTTTCATTGTCATATCCGATATTACTTCCATAAAAATACACTCAAAACACCCTACTCGTAAAAAGCCTTCCGCTAACATACACGTATACACACTCCGACCGATACATATTCACTTTTCCGGGCGAGTTCGTATCCTTAGTGGTATCGGGTCAACTTAACTATGGGACCATACGGAGACAAGTACGGGTAAACTTAACTATGGGACCATACGAAGACGATGTGTTATGTGACGTACTCCCGATGGATGCATGCCACGTACTTTTGGGACGACCTTGGCTATTTGATAGAGATGTTTTACATCGAGGAAGAAGTAATGAGTACGAGTTGCGGGATAAGGACAAGAGGATCGTGTTGAAACCAATGCCACTTCAATATATGATCCCTAACCGAGGTTCTTGTGATGGACTTATTGTCCTGAATAATTACCGGATTGGGCTTAATGGATTACTTTTCGATGGACCATTATTTGGGGAGCCCAATAATGTTAAAATAGAAAGTGGACCGGATTATGACGGACCACCAGTATTTGATGAGGAACCAGTTGATGAAGAGCGACCTATGACTACTGTCACGCTTCCCATTTCAGATGTCCATTTAAAGGATGATTCATATCATGATATCGGTATTACCTCGCAGAATAATTATTATTATTTTATTAATAATGATAGTTATTTTGTTGGAGATTCTCTGAAAACCCCTACTACCTACCGTCTCAAGATTTTGGGCCATGTACGCACTGCGGATATTTTCGAGATCAAGTATTTAGAGGCTTTAGTTAATTATCTTGATGACGAAGGGATTTCGGAATTGAGGACAATTCCCTTTAAAGGGGGAGGGAATGATACGAAATTGACTAGTCCGAATAAAGAAGATGAAGTGAGGATCAACGTAAAAGGCCTTACAACGCGCCATGCATGTGCGACTGCATTTTTAGGCGAGAAAACAGACACAAAACGAGAAGGACCAAGGTGCCAGGTCTCGGCCGTGTCATATGACACGGCCCGTGTCACAACCTGCCGGAAAATGCCGAAGGACTGCCGACCGAACTCGGCCGTGTCGTCCGACACGGCCCGTGCTGAGATGTCCCGGACAATCAAAACTGACTGCCCGTCGGACTCGACCGTGTCCGGAGACACGGCCGAGTCGAACTCTTCCGGAACTTGCCGAACGGACTACTGTCGAGCTCGACCGTGTCCCAGGACACGACCGTGTCACACCCTTCTGGAAAATGCCGAACGCACTGCCGACCACCTCGATCGTGTCCCAGGACACTATTGTGTCACACCCTTCTGGAAAGCGCCGAAACACCTGCCGACCAGCCCGACTGTGTCAGACGAACACGGTCGAGTCCTGCCGAACATGGCACTTGCAGCCGCGGCCGTGTCCATCGACACGGCCCGTGTCCGGCAGCTAGCCCCCCTTATTTTATACACTTTTGTGTATTGTTTGTCTTCCCTTTTTCTTTCCTTACTCTTTTTAGGGATTGTGTTCCCATATTTTGTGATTTATGTTCCTTTTTTTATTTGATTTGATTTGTTTTGATTATTCAAAGATTTTGTAATCTTTGAATTATTTTCTTTATTTGTTATAGGAAGCCTTGGTTGTCCTATAAGTAGGCTTTGTCAGTCTTGTATGAAATAATCATTGAATATTGAAGAAATAAGAGTACACTTTGTATTTCTATCCTTGGTAAATAATTTTTACCGAACCTTGATTTTTATTCGATGCGTTTTCGAGTATTAATCCGATTGATTCTCAATAGGTCTTGAGAAGAAATCACTTATCGAATTATAGGTCTAATTCGATAATCCCTTATTCTTGTTCGAATTTTTCATTGTCATATCCGATATTACTTCCATAAAAATACACTCAAAACACCCTACTCATAAAAAGCCTTCCGCTATCATACACGTATACACACTCCGACCGATACAGATTCACTTTTCCGGGTGAATTCATATCAACACCAATAAAGACCTCATCTGGATTCCAGAAAAGAAGGAGATCATCTGCAAAGGCGAGCATGAAAGTACGGGTAGCCTCACACTTCCAGTGGTACCGGAACCCCAGGGTTTGAGCAATCTCACGAGTAATAATGCCATAAAGCACCACCATAACAATAACAAAGAGATAAGGAGAGATGGGGTCCCCCTGCCAATGATACGGGATCAATTAATACGAATGAAGAAGACGAAGTAAGGATCGACGTAAATGCCCTTACAACACGCCATGCACGGACGACTACATATTTAGGCGAGAAAACAGACACAAGACGTGAAGTCTCGGTCTCGGCCGTGTCATATGACATGGCCCGTGTCATGCTGTGTCGGAAGAACCAAACACACTTCCGGCCAAACCCGACCGTGTGAGGCGACACGGCCGTGTCACACTCTTCCGGATAGTGAAATCTTGCTGCCCGACCAACCCGACCGTGCCAGGCGACACGGTCGAGTCCTACTCATCTAGAAATGCCGGAACGTCTGCCCAGGCAACCTGGCCGTGTTCCAGGACATGGTCGAGTCCTGCTCGACCAAGATTCCTTCCGCACATGTAGCCACGGTCGTGTCAATCGACACGGCCCATGTCCAACCGGCAGCTTTCCTTTTTATACACTTTTGTATTTTGTTTGTCTTTTCTTTTTTTTCTTTACTCATTTTAGGGATTGTGTTTCCCCGAAATTGTGATTTTGTGTTCCCCTTTGTATTTTATTTTGATTTGTTTTGATTATTCAAATATTTTGTAATCTTTGAATTATTTTCTTTAATTATGGTAGGGAGACTTGGGTTTTCCTATAAGTAGGTTTGAATAATCTTGTAAGAGGCATTGAATGCTGAAATAAGAATACACTTTGTATTTCTATCCTTGTTGAATGATTTTCATCAAACTCTTGATTTTTATTTGATGCGTTTTCGAATACTAATCCGATCGATTCTCAATAGGTCTTGAGAAGAAATCATCTTATTGAATTATAGGTCTAATTTGATAAACCTTTGTTCTTGATCGTTCGAGTCTTCTTGATCAATATTATTTCTTTACCCGATATCACATCCATATTAATACATTCGATTTATCATATTTACAAAATAAGAATTCCGCTACGATATACTTCCGTACTTATACGATATCCATCCGATACATATTCACTTTCCGAGCAAATTCGTATCATTAGTGGCATCGGAGACCAAGGTTATATCCTTGGCGATTTTATCGATGATTTCTTGTTAAAATAATATCTCTTGACTTTTGTTATGGATTTTTCCAATCCCGATTTCTTGATGAAACTCCAAGACGCACTAAGCGGCCTACCGGAGCAATGTATGCAAGCAAGGCACAGAGATGATGCACGTCCAATGCACCATGCGGACGAGTTTAAAGTAAACGAACTTCCGGAGTTCGTTGGAGGTACCGATCCCGAAGCTTATTTGGAGTGGGAACGGAAGATTGAACACATGTTTGAATTCAAAGACCTTAACGATGAGAAACATTGCAAATATGCAATTCTCAAGTTAGGGAAGGGTGCTTCTCTTTGGTTCGAAGGAGTGAAGACATGAAGAGCTCGGGCGGGAAAGGCAAAGATTCGTTCGTGGGAATCTTTAAAAAGAAAACTTCATAAGAGGTATGTGCCAACATCACATCACTTAACCTTGTATCAGAAGATTTCCGATTTCATGCAAGGAAAACTAAGTGTTGGCGAATACATTGAAGAGTTCGAAAGCTTGGTCTTAATGGGAGAACTAGAAGAAAACGAAGAGCAAAAGATGTCACGTTTTTTACGTGGCTTAAATAAAAACATAGCCAACACGGTGGAGTTATACCCATATGAAGATTTCGATACTTTATGTGGATTATGTGTGAAGATAGAGACCCAAAATAAAGTGAAGTTCTCAAGACCCGAATTTCCTTCAAAATTAGGAAATACAAGTGTCGGTTCAAGTTCGGGCATTAAAAGCACTATGCCAAGTCCTGTCCCTATCACGGCACCTAAGGCTCCCTACGTACCCAAGGAAACAAGTTTTGGCGAAGGTATGATGTTTCAAGTGTCAAGCGTTCGGATATTACCAAAATGCGTGTCCGAACAAACGGGTGGTGACACTAAGAGAGGCTCTTGAGGTCCGGGAGGAATTATTAGTCGAGTACGAAAGAGAAAGGCTCGGTGACGTGTTTGACGTGGATGCCGAGGAATAATAGGAGTGCGAGGCTTACAATGCTTCGGATTATGACACGAGTCTAGTCCTTCGCACTTTGCAAGTCAAAACGGTTTCGAGGGATATGGAACAATGAGACCAAATATTCCACACCAAGTGTCAAATCAAAGACAAATGGTGTAGTTTGATAATCGATGGAGGAAGTTGTATTTATGTATCTTCAAGTGAGATGGTGACGAAACTCAGACTCATCAC
Organism: Orobanche coerulescens; assembly: GCA_033398695.1. NCBI lineage: Eukaryota > Viridiplantae > Streptophyta > Magnoliopsida > Lamiales > Orobanchaceae > Orobanche > Orobanche coerulescens. Next base: position 98,090,750 of record CM065811.1, on the reverse strand, counting down.
TACTACTCATCCAAAACCGTACGCATTAGATTGGCTCAATGATGGGAGTAAAGTGAAAGTTTCGAAACAAGTACAGGTCGGTCTAACTATGGGCTCATATGGTGACGACGTACTATGTGATGTACTCCCGATGGATGCATGCCATATACTCTTGGGACGACTATGGCTATTTGATAGAGATGTTTTAAATCGAGGGAGAAGTAATGAATATGAACTACGGGATAAAGGCAAGAAGATTGTGCTTAAACCAATGGCGCCTCAAGCCATTCGTTCGATGAGTTCTAGTCAAGTGGAAAAACCGAAGCTTACTATGTTTGCTAGTGAGAAAGAGGTGAAACACGCTATTGATGATGGCGAGCATGTGTATTTATTGATGATTAAAGAAACACAAGATGTTGACATGATTGTGCAAGGCAAAGGAGATATCGATACCTTGCTACGAGAATTTGCAGATGTCTTCCCAGAAGACTTAACGTAGGTTTGCCAACTTTACGTGGGATTAAACACCAAGTCGATCTTGTACTGGGTGCATCACTCCCTAAAAAGGCCGCATATCGATGTAACCCCGAGGAGATGAGGGAGTTGCAAAAACAAATCGAGGAGCTAATGAATCGTGGGTACATTCGAGAAAGTTTGAGCCCTTGTGCGGTTCCCGTTTTACTTGTTCCGAAGAAAGATAGGTCATGGCGGATGTGTATAGATAGTAAATCCATAAACAACATAACCATCAAATATCGATTCCCAATTCCGAGACTTGATGATATGTTGGACGAGTTGCATGGTTCGGTGATTTTTTCGAAAGTTGATTTGAGAAGGGGCTATCATCAAATTCGCATGCGAGAAGGGGATGAATGGAAGACGGCTTTTAAAACAAAACATGTATTATATGAGTGGCTCGTCATTCCCTTTGGCCTTAAAAATGCACTAAGTACTTTCATGCCCTTTGGCCTTACAAATGAATGAGGTACTTAAACCATTTTTGGGAAAATTTGTCGTCGTATACTTGGATGACATCTTGATTTATAGTCGGTCATTGCAAGAACATACCGGGCACTTGAGGCAAATGTTCGAGATCCTTAGGGATCAAAAACTTTATGGGAAGAAGGAGAAGTGATCGTTTCTAGTCGAGAGTGTAGCCTTTCTTGGCTACATCATTTCTAAAGAAGGAGTGTCGGTTAATCAAGCTAAGATCGAGGCGATTAAATCTTGGCCTACTCCCAAAACCATCACAGAAGTCCGATCCTTCCACGAACTTGCTTCATTTTATCGGAGGTTCATACGATACTTTAGCACCATTTCTAGTCCGATAACGGAATGCTTGAAAAAAGGACCGTTCGTGTGGAGCGGGGCCGCCCAAGGGGAATTTGAAAAATTGAAAACAAAAATGTGTGAGGCACCTATCTTGGCGTTACCCGATTTTTCAAAACCATTCGAAGTATAATGTGACGCAAGTGGAGTGGGTATTGGGGCGGTTCTCATCCAAGGGAGACGGCCGATTGCATACTTCTCGGAGAAATTGGGAGGGAATCGACTCAACTATTGTACTTATGACAAGGAGTTCTATGCCATTGTGAGAGATCTTGATCATTGGAGTCATTACCTTCGGCCGAAACATTTCATCCTACATTCGGATCATGAGTCCTTAAAATATATTAACGGGCAACAAAAGTGAAGTCCGAGACATGCTAAATGGGTGGAATTCTTGCAATCGTTCCACTTTTCCTCGAAATATAAGGATGGCAAGAGAAACATTGTGGCGGATGCATTGTCTAGACGGTATGCCTCGCTCTCTACTCTTGATATCCGTTTGCTTGGGTTCGAAACATTGAAGGAGTTTTATGATGGTGATGCGGATTTTGGTGAGATTTTCATTCGGTGCAAATCTGGCCCGTTGGGAGAGTTTACAATACAAGAAGGGTTCATTTTCAAAGGAAATCGTCTTTGTTTGCCCAAACACGCGATTCGGGAAGCTCACGGTGGAGGCTTGGCTGGCCATTTTGGTTCGGCTAAAATGTTGGAGGTACTTAAGGAGCATTTTTATTGGCCGAAGATGCAAGGGGATGTACACGACATAATTAATAAGAGTGTAACATGCCATATTGCAAAGAGTTCATTCAAACCGGGAGTATACATGCCTTTGCCGATTCCGAAAAGGCCGTGGGAAGATGTCTCGATGGATTTCATTATTGGTTTACTTCGTACTCAACGAGGAAGAGATGCTATTATGGTTGTTGTAGACCGATTTTCGAAGATGGCTCACTTTGTGGCTTGCCACACGGTCGAGCTCGGCAGCAGTCCGTTCGGCATTTCCGGAAGGTTGTGACACGGGCATGTCCTGGGACATGGTCAAGACCAAGCACCATGGCCTTTTACGTCTTGTGTCCGTTTTCTCACCTAAAAATGTCACCGTACGTGCATGATGCATTGTAGGTCGATCCTTGCTTCATTTTCTTCATTTTGAATAGTCGTTTTCGTATCAATGGGATGGTCCCTGAGGATAATCTGAGAAGAAGAAAGGAATGAAGTGGCAGCAGCAACATTCAATGCCAAATCCCCTTTCCTCTTTCTCATAGCGCGAAAAAATGGGCTTAAGGGCGTCCAGTTTACGACAAATCACATAAAACGGCCCCCCCACAATATGGTGACTCCAAGTGTCCCAAACTACCGGGAGGAAATCCTCAGAGTCAGTCAGGAAATTATCAAATCTGAACATTTTACCTTTGCAGCGAGGCAAACTATCAAAACCCAGAATAAAGGGGCTATGATCAGAGGTCCGCGGCAGATCACAAAGTAAGTACGATCATCGTGATCAATAAACCACTGCGGGTTACCCAACACCCTATCAAGACGTTTCCATAAAGATCCTGGAGATGGACTCTTGTTATGCCAGGAGAACCAAGAGCCTACCATCGGAAGGGTCTCAATATCCGCATGCCTGCAAAGCTCTCTGAACTCCACCAAGGGCGGCTCATCGTCATAATGAGGAGCTTCCCCTCCCAAAATCTCACTATTGTCCAAAACAGCATTAAAATCACCCATAATGACCTAAGGCTCAACAACATGTACTACCGTGAAATCAGTGAGATACTGCCACAACAGCCGCCTCTCAATAAGATCATTAAAACCATAGGCAAAGGTAACCAGAAGGCAGGATAAATCGAGCAAAAGAGTAACACGACAATGAATAAACTGCGACTTAATAGCAATAATATCCACAGAAACAGAACCAGGATCCCACCCAATCCAGATCCTCTTCCCAGGCCCACTACCATAATCAGTAAACCAATTCCAAGAGCCAGAAATAAATGAAGAAACACACCCATAGTTACCAACCGAGACTTGCATCTCGAGTAGAGCAATACAACAAACATTAAACGAGCTAATTACCTCCCAGACCGAGATATGATGTTCAGTCCGGTTAAGTCCACGAACATTCCACACAGCAATAGGGATCATTTAACAACATCGACGCGGACTGCATCAATAATAGGGCCCAAAGGAGAAGAAGTAGAACAAAGCGACCTGCCGACAAACTCAAGAATCTCATCCTCAATATCATCGGCGAGACCAGAAAGAGCCGCAAACCTGTTGTGAGACAGCTCACACACACCAGCATAATCCCTCCTAGGCAACACGATAGGAGAGATGGTAGTAACCAAGGAGAAAGTAGAGACGCTACTCAACGGACCCGAACCAGCACTACGACCTACAGTGCCCCTAGCTAACTCCACTCCTGGGCACCCGGATCCGTGCAAATGGCCTACCTCGGCTGAGCAACCCCTAGCCGAACTGCACTCCAACGAAGAGCCCGGACTATGAGTACCTGAGGTAGCAGGCTTAGTCACATAAATACGAGCCTGCTTAACCTGCTTCTGAACTAAAGGCTTTGAAATGCTCGGGCAAACCTGATAACGATGCCCGAATACTCTACAAACACCACACCAATGTGGTAACCATTCATACTCAACATGGATCCTCCTAACACCAAGACAATCACCATCAGACACAAGAACCATGAGAAACGAGCGAATCGGGCTAGTATTAGTGTCTAACATGACGCAAACGCGGGCAAAATCCACTTTCAGATAGTTCCTGGTGAACACGTCAGCAAAAAGTGGCTCCCCTATAGCACTAGCAGTAATACTGAGCCCCTCGTCCGTCCAATACTCTAGAGGGACATTATGAAGTTTCACCCAAACAGAGACATGTTTAGGCTGAACCTTCAGAAGAGACATACCAAGCTGCCACCGGGTAAGGAGAATGGACTGGCCCTGAATCAGCCAAGGCCCTCCCTCTAACGCCTCGGTCAAAACTTGCTCACTTTCAAACTTAAAGAAATAAAATCCCCCCTCAGAGGAGAACACCTCCTTAAGACCCTTCCACGCCGACAGAAAGTAATTCTTGATCAAGTTGAGATAATCCCCAAAAAATAACCAACTAAAGTGTAAAGCCACCTCTTAGCACCTTCAATACCAACACTAACATCCGGTTTCACAATAAACTCGCCATTTTGAATTTCAGGTTCCACATACCGAAGGCCTTATCTTGTAATAGTTTAAGTAATCTTGTCAAGCTACTCTCACCTATAAGTAGTCATGTTGAGTTGTAATGAAAGGACATCATTAAATCATCAAACAAAAATACACTGTGTATTGTTTAAGTGTTGGACGAGTTTCCTTCCAAAATTTGGTTATTATTCGACGCATTTCGAATCTTAATCTGACCAATTCTCAATAGGTCTTGAGAAGAAATCACCTTATCGAATTATAGGTTTAGTTCGATAAAACATCTGTTTCCTGTCCTGTTTCGATATTCCTCTTGTTTTCGATACAGGGTTGTACTTGGTCGGGAGTTCACATCACTTGTCGTCCTATTGTCCGAAGCTTGCTTCTTGTGTCCATTGGCATCTGATCGAAGCCTGCTGTTTTCAAGTGCCGCTGTTTGGAGTTGCCTGTTCAGAGTCATTTCCACTCAGTCAGTTCCTGTCTTGTTGCTGTATCGAACTGTTGTTATCGGTTCCTGTCAGTTCCCAACTATGCTATTCGATTCCTTTTTGTCTAAGTGTTGTTCGCTTTCGCTCATCAAAATAGCCTTCCACTGTACCGAGAAAGAATTAGCATCATAATGAATGATACGAAACTGACTACTCCAAGTGAAGAAGACGAAGTGAGGATTGACGTAAAACACCTTGAACATACTCCAACATACCTAGGCGAGAAAACGGATACGAGACCCGAAGTGACCTTGGTGATCCAACTTGGAGTAACTTAAACATGGCAACTTGAATCATATAAGGGTCCAAGTGGTGAAGATAAAATAATAAATATTTCATCCCTTTGTTTATAATAAAAGAGGCAGGATTCTCGGCGGCCCGCATGTGAAGAGCGGTTATCCCCTTGGAGACAAAACCCATCTTTTATGCCTTTTGTTTGCAAGTGGCGTTGAGTATCTTTTATTGTCTTTTCCTTTATTTTAAGGTCATGTGGTCTTATCTTGTAATAGTTTAAGTAATCTTGTCAGGCTACTCTCAGCTATAAGTAGTCATGTTGAGTTGTAATGAAAGGACATCATTGAATCATCAAACAAAAATACACTGTGTATTGTTTAAGTGTTGGACGAGTTTCCTTCCAAAATTTGGTTATTATTCGACGCGTTTCGAATCTTAATCTGATCGATTCTCAATAGGTCTTGAGAAGAAATCACCTTATCGAATTATAGGTTTAGTTCGATAAAACATCTGTTTCCTGTCCTGTTTCGATATTCCTCTTATTTTCGATACAGGGTTGTACTTGGTCGGGAGTTCACATCACTTGCCGTCCGATTGTCCGAAGCTTGCTTCCTGTTTCCATTGGCATCCGATCGAAGCCTGCTGTTTTCAAGTGCCGCTGTTTGGGGTTGCCTGTTCCGAGTCATTTCCACTTGGTCAGTTCCTGTCTTGTTGCTGTATCGAACTGTTGTTATCGGTTCCTGTCAGTTCCCAACTACGCTGTTCGATTCCTTTTTGTCTAAGTGTTGTTCGCTTTCGCTCCTCAAAACAACCTTCTGCTGTACCGATAGAGAATTCGCATCATAAGTGGTATCAGAGACCAAGTTCTTGATCTTTGGCATTATGGATCTCAACGATGCTGATTTCTTGGCAAAACTTCGCGACGCATTGCGTGACATACCAGAACAACGTGACCAGTGTTGGCACCTAGGCATGGTGACTATGAACGACCCTCACGCCATGTCGAAGAATTCAAGGTTAACGAGCTTCCGGAGTTCGTTGGCGGGACAAACCCTGAAGTTTACCTAGAATGGAAATGCATAATTGATCGCATGTTTGAGTTTAAAGACCTCGACGATGAGAAACGGTCCAAGTATGCGATTCTCAAGTTGGGGAAACGCGCTTCACTTTGGTATGAAGGAGTGAAAACACGAAGAGCTCGTGCGGGGAAAGAAAAGATCCATTCGTGGGATTTGTTAAAAAGAAAACTTCGTAAAAGATATGTACCAACATCACATCGGTTGTCCTTGTACCGGAAGATTGCAGACCTCATGCAAGGAAAGTTGAGTGTCAGTGAATACATTGAGGAGTTTGAGAATCTGACCTTAATGGAGAAATAGTGGAGAATGAGGAGCAGAAGATGTCGCGTTTCTTGCATGGATTGAACCGAAGCATAGCTAACTCGATGGAATTATACCCATACAAAGACTTCGATACATTATGTGGGCTATATGTGAAGTTGGAAGGTCAAAACAAGACGAAGTTGTATAAACCCGAGTTTCCATCCAAATTTGGAAACCCATGTATCGGTTCCAGTTCAGCTACTAAAATGACTGTACCGACACCTGCCCCTGTTGCGATTCCTAAGGCCCCCTACGTACCGAAGGAAACGAGTTTGGCGAAGGTACCATGTTTCAAGTGTCAAGGGTTTAGACATTACCAAAATGCATGTCCGAACAAACGGGTGGTGACACTAAGGGAGGCTCTTGCGGTCCGGGAAGAATTGCTAGTCGATGACGAAAGAGAAAGGCTCGATGATGTGTTTAACATGGATGCCGAAGAATAAGAGGAGTGTGAGGCTTACGATGCTCCGTATTATGATACGAGTCTAGTCCTTCATACTTTGCAAGTCAAAACAGTTTCGAGGGATACGAAACAACGAGACCAAATATTCCACACCAAGTGTCAAATCAAAGACAAATGGTGTAGTTTGATAGTCGATGGGGGAAGTTGTACTAATGTAGCTTCAAGAGAGATGGTGATGAAGCACGGACTCATCACTACTGCTCATCCGAAACCATACGCGTTACATTGGCTCGATGATGGGAGTAAAGTGAAAGTTTCGAAACAAGTACGGGTCAGTTTAACTTTGGGTTCATATGGGGACGACGTATTATGTGATGTGCTCCCGATGGATGCATGCCATATACTCTTGGGACGACCATCGCTATTTGATAGAGATGTTCTGCATCGAGGAAGGAGTAACTAGTAATAATTACGAGATAAAGGCAAGAAGATTGTGCTTAAACCAATGGCACCTCAAGCCATTCGTTCGATGAGTTCTAGCCAAATGGAAAAACTGAAACTTACGATGTTTGCTAGTGAGAAAGAGGTGAAACACGCTATTGATGATGGCGAGCATGTGTATTTGTTGGTGATTAAAGAAACATGGGACGTGGGCATGATTGTGCAAGTCAAGGGGGTAATCGATACATTGTAACGTGAATTTGCGGATGTTTTTTCGGAAGACTTACCGCCGGGATTGCCGCCCTTACGTGGGATTGAACACCAAGTCGATCTTATACCAGGTGCATCGCTCCCTAACAAGGCCGCCTATCGATGTAATACCGAGGAGACGAAGGAGTTATAAAAACAAATCGAGGAACTAATAAACCACGGGTACGTTCGAGAAAGCTTGAGTCCTTGTGTGGTTCCAGTTTTGCTTGTCCCGAAGAAAGATGGGTCAAGGCGAATGTGCATAGATAGTAAAGCCGTGAATAACATAACCATCAAGTATCGATTCCCGATTCCGAGACTTGATGATAATACGAAATTGACTAGTCCGAATGAAGAAGACGAAGTAAGGATCGACGTAAAAGGCCTTACAACGGGCCTTGCATGTGCGACTACATTTTTAGGCGAGAAAATGGACACAAAACGAGAAGTACCAAGGTGCCAGGTCTCGGCCGTGTCATATGACACGGCCCGTGTCATGCTATGCTGGAAAATGCCGAAGGCCTACCCGCCGAACTCGGCCGTGTCATCTGACACGGCCCGTGCCGCACTGTACCGGACAAGCCCAAGTCACAGTCGGCCGAACCCGACAGTGTTAGGTGACACGGTCGAGTCCTACTCGCGCAGAAATGCCGGAACACCTGACCAGACAACCCGGCCGTGTTTTAGGACACGATCGAGTCCTGCCGACCATGATGTGCGCGCCGTGGCCGTGTCAAGCGACACGGCCCGTGTCCTGCCGGCAGCCATCCTTACTTTATACACTTTGGTGTATTGTTTGTCTTTCTTTTCTTTCTTTACTTATTTTAGGGATTGTGTTCCCCTATTATGTGATTTGTGTTCCCCTTTTTGTATTTTATTTTGATTTTCTTTTATTATTCAAAGATTTTGTAATCTTTGAATTGTTTATTTAATTATTGTAAGAAGACTTAGTTCTTCTATAAGTAGCCTTGTATAAGCATTGTATGAGGAGATGGAATGTTGAAGTAAAAGATTACACTTTGTGTTTTTATCCTTGGTGAATGATTTTCATCGAACCTTGATTTTTATTCGACGCATTTTCGAGTATTAATCCGATTGATTCTCAATAGGTCTTGAGAAGAAATCATCTTATCGAATTATAGGTCTAATTCGATAAACCCTTGTTCTTGATCGTTCAAGTCTTCTTGATCGATATTATCACTTTATCCGATATTACATCCATAAAACTACATCCAAAATACACTACTCATAAAAGACTTCCGCTACGATATTCTTATTGATGGAATTCGGTGATTAAAAACGAGTTACGCAGCGGAAATAAACCGGTCAAACCGGATAAAAACCAAACCCCAAAACCGGATCGATCAAGCATCGTATAAACGAATATAAATGTACGAAGATAAATTAAGAAATCATACCCTCGTAGACCTTTGATAATATTTTCTTGATTCCGAGTACGAGCACGAATCCAATCGAACAAGCTTTTGGAAGTTCCCGAGCACCGAAAACACCGTGCCTCTACGTATCACGCGTCGGAAGATGACCGGAAAATATTTCTATCAATTTATACTCTAAGTATACGGCTAGAAATTGATAGAATTAACTTATATATAGTTTTATAAATACTCTAAGTATTTTATAAAAATTGTTTTCTCTCAAAATACACTTAGAACTCAAAATGTATAAAGTTAGAAAACTTTCTCTCTTTCCTTTGCTCCAACTCACGGCAGCTCAAAGTAATTCCAATGGAGGTGGAAACTATGTATATAAATACAAGCATAACACACTCATCATCTCAATCATTAAGATATAATTAATTCATTAAATAAATTAATTAAAACCCCACATAATATAAAATGTCTTCTAAAGACAAAATAGATAATTCATCACCATGATGAAGTGAGTGGGGCGGCTATGATGAGATTTTAGGTGTTGGTCCATTTTGGTCCGTGAAACGGACCCTCGTGTATCTAATCCGATAGATAAACCTTGGTACGTCTCAATATTAATACAATTAATTAATCCAATTAATTAATTATATTAAAAATAAATTCTCTAAGAAATTATATGAATAAATTAATTACCCAGTAATTTATTTAATTCACGACACCGATTTAATTTATCCAATAAATTGAATTATACATCCAATGTCCAATATTAACCATGAGAGAATAAGCTAAATATAATCCGTCGTCAATTCGTGTGCCGCGATTGTGTAGGTTCGTCTTAGTTAGCATTGGGAGGATCCAATGAGTGTTAGCACCACTTAGCCAGTCTCGTGGCCCAAACCGTATCCTAACTAAGAACAAATGATTGGATCATTCCAAAACCATTATGTCGTGAATACCGTATACGTATAAACCCTTCAATCATATGTCCCGGTCAAGTATTAGGGTCACGGTAAAGTCAAACCCTACTGTAACTTGACTCTATGCTTTCTGTTAATGCAAACTGAGATCATCGAGATCTCGTGTATCAAATACAACTAGCTCTGAATGCTTTGGCCAAAGACTTATGATCTTATTTGCCATTAACCGCATAGGACATTTACCTGCTCACTAACAGGAGAAAGAATCCTATCTTGGTATTCAGTAGAGACTGCTACTTGCACACTAAGTTGCATTTCGAGGTTGACCCCACCAACCGGCGATTAGATCGAACTACTCTAATGACTAACTTAATGTCACAAGCACATCTCCTACTGAAACCTCAAGTCAAAGGTCCACGTATACCTATCACAATCTTTCGATTCAGTCATTGACAATCCCTGAGTGATTTCCATGTGACCGAATCGAGTTGAGTCGTGTTCGAGTATACTAATCCCATTAGCATACCTATAACGTGTGCTCCCACTAACTGTTAGTGAAGACGGGCACTCTACATGTCAAAGTACACGTTATACAAGTCTTGTCTAAACTTACTGCCCAGTTAAGTTTTATCGACTTGCGAACTAGTTAAGCATTCGAGCTCTAAACACTTCTAGTGCCTATCTCCTTATCTCCATAAGGAGTAGAATGTTCGCTCTCAAATGCAAGGACTATTATTCTATATACCAAATCACAATGCCAGTGATATACAATAATATAGAAATAATAATTGCCTTATTAAATATAATATTCATAATTCCAATACAATTGCTCTCACTCTCTCATCCTCTGAGTGGCATTCGAGGGCATATTCCTAACAATCTCCCACTTGCACTCAATGCCACAAACTATGGTATCTAATACCCATACTCTCTATATGTCTCTCTAAGACCTTCTGAGATAGTGGCTTGGTAAGCGGATCAGCAACGTTATTTGCTGTGTCTACTCTCTGCAGTGTAACATTCCCATCCCGAACCATTTCTCTAACAAAATGATATTTTCTCGCAATATGTTTGGTGTTGTGATGAGCCCTAGGCTCCTTAGCCTGTGCAACAGCTCCGTCGTTGTCACAAAACAGTGTCACGGGCTTCTCTGCGTTAGGAACCACTTGAAGTTCCTCAGTGAACTTCTTTATCCAAAAAGCTTCTTTAGCAGCCTCCGTGGCTGCCTGATATTCGGCTTGACATGTAGAGATAGCAGTCGAACTTTGCTTGGCACTTCTCCAAGAAACTGCCCCACCATTCAGAGTAAAGATATACCCTTATGTGGACATCTGAGCATCCATGTCCCCCGAAAAATCTGAGTCTGTATAACCCATCACTCTTAGTTCTCCACCGCCGTATGTAAGAACCAAGTCTTTAGTCCTCCTTAGGTACTTAAGAATGTTCTTTACAAAGATCAATGTTCCCGCCTGGATTTAATCAAACCGACTTACTACGCTCACAAAGATAGGCAATGTCCGGTCTAGTGCAAATCATTGCATACATAAGGCTACCTACCGCCAAGCATAAGGTACCTTGCTCATTTCCTTTCTATCTTCCTCACTTTGAGGGCACATCTCTAAGGAAAGTTTTGCACCATGTTGCATAGGTAGAAACCCTCTTTTAGAATCTTCCATCCTAAATCGCTTTAGGATCTTTTCTATGTAGAGGGCTTGGGAAAGACCTAACATTCTTTTCGCTCTATCCCGGTAGAGACGAATACCCAGAATATAGGTAGCTTCTCCCAAGTCTTTCATTGAGAACTCTTTAGAAAGCCAAACTTTCACAGAACTGAGCATTCCTACGTCGTTTCCTATAAGTAGAATGTCATCTACATATAGTATTAAGAATGCAATTTTGCTCCCACTAACCTTCTTGTAAATACAGGGCTCCTCTTTGTTTTGGACAAAATCAAACTCTTTGACTGTCTCGTTAAAACGAAGATTCCAACTCCGCGAAGCCTTGCTTCAGTCCATAAATGGCATGCTGAAGTTTGCATACTTTATGAATATTAGTTTGAGATATGAATCCTTTAGGCTGTTCCATGTAAATCTCCTCCTCGAGGAATCCATTTAGGAATGCCGTTTTCACATCCATTTGCCATATTTCATAATTTAAGTGGGCTGCTATAGCAAGCATCATGCGAATAGACTTAATCATAGCTACAGGCGAGAAGGTCTCGAAGTAATCGATCCCTTCTCTTTGGGAATAACCCTTTGCCACAAGCCTGGCCTTATAGGTATCAACCTTGCCATCTCCATCAGTCTTTTATAGATCCATTTGTTTCCAATAGGCACTATGCCTTTAGGACGATCTACTAAAGTCCAGACCTGATTAGCATGCATTGAGTCTATCTCAGCTTCCATAGCTTCTTGCCACTTGGTGGATTCAACATCTGCCATCGCTTGGTCGTATGTAGAAGGATCATTCTCTTGACAACTTTCTATCATCTCATGGACACCCAGTTCCTCTTGATGCAGATAGCCATACCTCTCAGGTAATTGAGAAATTCTACTAGACTTGCGAGGTTGTATTTGTATTTCAGAAGGTTTGGTTCTAATATCTTGCATAGGTGTCTCATTTGGTGTTTCTTTTATTTCTTCCAAAGAAATATTTCTACCTGCCCCTCCTTCCTGAATAAACTGATCTTCCAGGAAGTGTGCTTGTATAGCAACGATGATCCTATGATCTTCGTGCATGTATAATAGATATCCCATGGAATCCCCTAGATATCCTATGAAACGACCTTTCACAGACCTAGCTTCCAATTTCTCTACTTTAGTCTTCTTGACATAAGCAGGGCATCCCCAAATCCTAATGTGATTAAGACTTGGTTTCTTACCTCTCCACATCTCATGTGGAGTCTTAGGAACGGATTTAGAAGGACATCTGTTCAAGATATGCACAGCAGTAAGGAGCGCGTAACCCCACAGATAAATCGATAGATCAGTATAGTTAAGCATGGAGCGAACCATGTCCAACAAGGTTCGGTTCCTTCTTTCTGATACACCATTTAATTGTGGAGTAGCTGGAGGAGTGAATTGTGACACTATTCCTAGTTCTTTTAAGAACTCATCAAATTCGGTACTCATGTACTCACCACCTCGGTCTGACCGAAGAGTCTTAACACGGTTACCTGTTTGATTTTCAACTAGGGCATTAAATTCCTTGAATTTATCAAAAGCTTTGGACTTATGTTTCATTAAGTACACGAATCCATATCTGGTATGGTCATCAGTGAATGTAATAAAATACTGAAAGCCATCCCGTGCCACTTCAAAAGGGCCACAGACATCGGTATGGATCAATCCAAGTTTTTCAGCAGCTCTTTCAAAAGTCCATGCGAAGGGTAACTAAGTCATTTTGCCTTGAAGGCAAGATTCACAAGTTGGATAGGGATCTGGTCCCAATGGACCCGTAAGCCCATCTTTCTCCATTTTATGAACCTTGGTCTGACCAATATGACTAAGTCTAAGATGCCACTTAAGTGCTTGGTTCGTTTCATCCCTACCACGCTTCCTAGTTATAGTGTTCACAATTGTTTTATTCTATAGATTTAAATAGTATAAACCATTTAATAATGTAGCAATACCAACCAATTTATTTCTGAAATAAATACGACAGGACCCATCTCCAATAAAGAAGTGAAATCCCTTTCGGTCCATGACCGGAATTGATACAATATTCTTGTGCCCCTTGGGCAGAACAAGTACATCATCTAAAGTAAGAATAAAACCAGATTCTAAATCCAACATAAGGGATCCGATATCAGAAGCCTCGACACTATGCCCACTTCCGACGGTGACCATCACCTCCCCTGAATCCAACTTCCTACTTCGCCCGCATCCCGATTCATTGTACAAATGTGAGAACTCGCACCGGAATCAAGTATCCAAGAAGTAGAATATACAGTTACAGAACAATTTGTTTCTAAAACCAATAGTTCCGTACCTGAAGGCGCATTACGGTCAAGCTTTGTACAGTACATCTTCCAGTGGCCTAGCTCACCGCAGTTGAGGCATACATCCGTTTTCTTGGCCCCCTTGCTCTTTTGAACCATTGGGGCCTTGCCCTTTCCCTTGTCGATCTTGGCTATTGGACCTAACTGCTTCTTGTTCTTTTTCTTCTTATTCTTGAACTTCCGAGTCCCAGAAGAAATCACAAGTGCAGCTTCCTTTCCCTTTGTCTTCATCTGAGACTGGGTAGTCGTCAGTTTGTTCATTAGCCCAGCTAAGTTACATGCAATCTCATTGCAGTTGAAGTTCATGACAAATTGTGAAAAGGAGTCAGGAAGTGACTGCAGGATAAGGTCATTTTGGAGAGATGCATGCATCTGAAAATCAAGAGCTTCCAATCTCTCAATCATCGAGATCATCTTGAGGACATGGTCCCTAACCCTCTCTCCTTCCTTCATCCTGGCGCCAAATAATTGCTTCGATATCTCATATCTAGCAGTTCGGCTATGCTCTCCATAGAGCTCAGCCAGGTGCGATAAGATGGCTCTTGAAGACGTCATCTTTTCATGGGCACGTTGAAGCTCATTAGTGATTGAGCCTAACATGTACCCTCGCACTCTTATGTCGTCTTTTACCCATTTATCATGGGCATCGACATCTTCCTGATTGGCTCGGGTTCTTGCAGGAGCCGCTGGGATGTTCGCCTCCAAGACGTATCCCAGCATTTCCATAGTTAGGACAATCCTCATGTTCCGAAGCCAGTCCACATAGTTTGGACCAGTCAGGACGTTCTTTTCAAGTAGTATAGCGAGTGGGTTCATTGTCATATTGAGAGTTTTGTTAACTGCAGAGAATAATTTAAGATTCGTTAGTGATTATTTAATTATGATCCGAGTAAAGAATTTAAGGACTTTCTTTATTCATAACTCGGCTCCCACTATTTTTTCGGCATTTACACACTCCCATGTTAAATCCGGAAGTCTTGGGTGACTTCATAGTGGTGATCGATTTCTTTACAAAGTTTAATAGAGGGCAACCCATACGGTTTATATTCTATTATTCTTTATAAAATGGTGTCTAATACCAACCCATCAAATGGATGATTCGATCTTCTTTTACCCCTAGTTTACTTGCCCTCAACCCATTCGGTTTCTATGGCTCGCTGAACTATCTAAGTTTAAACCGTCAACTCCTATTAGTCTGACAATTGAATCTTACCCGGCAACCCATACGGTTTATAGGGGTTTGATTTGTCACAACCAAAGGCATCTAATGCACTATAGGAATTTATCAACTTTCCCCAAAAATATTACCCCGACATACTCGGAAGAATAATATTCCGGTTTAGATTTCAATTTTCCATGAGTTTGACGGAGGGTAGGAAACCTCGTAACCTTTATAACTTAGTGTTTGTAAGTGGGAGTATTAACGCGATTATATGTTACACTTTGCACATTAATCCATTTATAAGCGCGGTTTGTCGGTTTGTTTGTTTGTCATACAATATGAAAACATACACAACCTAAAACTAACAACATGCAGTTCATGGACCGTTCCTAGAACAAAAACATCGTAATCTAATTACATGTCTTCGGTCTTGAATCTTCGTCTTCTCGAGCGGATCTTCCTCCGGTCTTCGTCATTACAAATAAATTTTACATTTGAAAAATTGCATCCTATACAAATTTCTAGTAAAATAAATAGGCTCAAAACGGCCTTTACAACCCAATCGAACAAAACAAACGATTCAAAACTAGGTCCATGAACTACATCCCCATTCAAAATTAATGCAACAATTATATTAAAATAAATGGCAATAATGATTAATCTAAAATTGATCTAATCAACAAAAAATAATCCAACAATTAAAATTAATCCAATTAATTCACTTAACCGTTAATTTTAATTTGCTCCGGACAAAATAAATATTTCATTAAATTAATTCCCTTAAAATAAATTACTATAATTATATTTTAGTCAAATTAAATCCAATTTAATTTGCGGAAAATTAATTTACCGAACGAAATATAAAAACGGAGTCGGAAAACACAAGGCCCGGGCCAAGCCCGTGGCCCGACAGGGGCTGCCCAGCCCAGCCTAAATTTCATCCCAAATTTAGCCCAGCCTTAAAGAAATTCTGAGTCACGGTCCTACCAATTTTCCAAATTTCATTTTTCATTCCGAATCCAAAAATAATATTTTTTTTTAATTTTTATATTACACAATTAAATCATTTTTTCAAAAGAAAAATAGATTTATATTGTAACATAAAATCATGAAAAATAATTTTTAGATGAACAATTAAACATCAACAATTAAAACGATTATGATTCTAAATCATAAAAAATAAGCATTCCAAATGCAAATATCGAATATACGATTGCATAGACCTCGCTCCGATACCACTGATGGAATTGGGTGATTAAAAACGAGTTACGCAGCGGAAATAAACCGGTCAAACCGGATAAAAACCAAACCCCAAAACCAGATCGATCAAGCATCGTATAAACGAATATAAATGTACGAAGATAAATTAAGAAATCATACCCTCGTAGACCTTTGATAATATTTTCTTGATTCCGAGTACGAACACGAATCCAATTGAACAAGCTTTTGGAAATTCCCGATCACCGAAAACACCGTGCCTCTACGTATCACGCGTCGGAAGATGACCGGAAAATATTTCTATCAATTTATACTCTAAGTATACGGCTAGAAATTGATAGAATTAACTTATATATATTTTTATAAATACTCTAAGTATTTTATAAAAATTGTTTTCTCTCAAAATACACTTAGAACTCAAAATGTATAAAGTTAGAAAACTTTCTCTCTTTCCTTTGCTCCAACTCACGGCAGCTCAAAGTAATTCCAATGGAGGTGGAAACTATGTATATAAATACAAGCATAACACACTCATCATCTCAATCATTAAGATATAATTAATTCATTAAATAAATTAATTAAAACCCCACATAATATAAAATGTCTTCTAAAGACAAAATAGATAATTCATCACCATGATGAAGTGAGTGGGGCGGCTATGATGAGATTTTAGGTGTTGGTCCATTTTGGTCCGTGAAACGGACCCTCGTGTATCTAATCCGATAGATAAACCTTGGTACGTCTCAATATTAATACAATTAATTAATCCAATTAATTAATTATATTAAAAATAAATTCTCTAAGAAATTATATGAATAAATTAATTACCCAGTAATTTATTTAATTCACGAGACCGATTTAATTTATCCAATAAATTGAATTATACATCCAATGTCCAATATTAACCATGAGAGAATAAGCTAAATATAATCCGTCGTCAATTCCTGTGCCGCGACTCTGTAGGTTCGTCTTAGTTAGCATTGGGAGGATCTAATGAGTGTTAGCACCACTTAGCCAGTCTCGTGGCCCAAACCGTAACCTAACTAAGAACAAATGATAGGATCATTCCAAAACCATTATGTCGTGAATACCGTATACGTATAAACCCTTCAATCATATGTCCCGGTCAAGTATTAGGGTCACGGTAAAGTCAAACCTTACTGTAACTTGACTCTATGCTTTCTGTTAATGCAAACTGAGATCATCGATGTAACACCCCCAAACCGACCGGGAATATTACAGCGCCGTGGGCCCCATATTGGAACCCACAAGGCTAAAATCATTTTCGCAAACGTTTAAAAATGCCAAAAGGCCCTTTGAAAGTACACACACACGCAGCGGATAAAAACACAGTTCAAGAGAATACCGAAAACCAGTTTAAATATACACACGCAGCGGATAAAAACACAATTAATTACATTTGCAGCGGAATTAGAAAAACCAGAAAAGAATACATAATCCCAACAATCACGCCATAGCCCGTATCACCGGAAAGCTCATCCCTTCACGACCGCTACTAGCTCGAACTCCGAGTACCTAAAAGATAAAGCCCACGACGGGGTCAGTCATAATACTCAACAATGATAACGATCACATCACAAAAACAATCACATATCAATGTAATCTACAGAGTAAGAACATTCCCCATGTATTTTACCGAAGTAGTATTACCAACCTGTCACAATCCGTAACAAATCAATTCTTACCGTAACCCACACCTCGTGTCCTTAAGTGATGAATGAATTCAAAGGTAACCACCTTTACCGTATCCGAAACGATACCAAATTTCCCAAACTTATCATATCTCAATTATAGAATGATCTGGACAAGACTAACTCTGTCGGCTGGGTCACACAATCGGATCCCAATCCTGATAAAACCGATATCGCATGGCACACCTGTAATTCAACTGTTCCGAGACAATAGCAAGTCCCGAATATCAATGCAAACCATGAATGTTTACACAATCAATACTGATAAACAATTAATGCGTCACAACGGAAATATCAATGACATGATATTTTCACACAAGATCGACAAAGGATCAACCACGATTGAGAATACCATGATGTGGTAACTCCAAAAAGATCAATGAAAGATCAACCACCGGGAATGCCAACAATACGGTAACTCCAACGAGATCAATAAAGAATCGACAACCAGAAATACCAACGGTACGATTAACTCCAATAAGATCAATAAGGGTCAACAACCGAGAATACTGACGACACAGTAAACTCTAACAAGATGAATAAGGACCAACAACCGGGAATACCAACGATACGGTAAACTTCAACCAGAGCAATGAGGAATCGACAACCGAGAATACCGACGACACGGTAAACTCCAACAAGAGCAATAAGGAATAGACAACCGAGAATGCCGACGACACGGTAAACTCCAATAGGGATAATAAGGAATCAACAACCGATAATACCAACGGTAAGGCAAACTCCCTAACGGAATCAATAAGGATCAATAACGAACGAGACTACCAATGATAGGGAAATTCCAAACGAGATTAATAAAGGATCGATAACAAACAAGTTGACCATCGATAAGGTAACACCAGATGAGTTCAGAAAAGGATCAACGGGGACAGATACACGAGAGAATAAAATCGTCAACCATATAAAAATCATATATACGGGATTTCAAAGACAACCCGAATATCGAAAAGATCCAATTATACATGGACTGTGAACGACCAATCAATAAGACTCAAGATGGACGTCACGATACAACATGACAATAAACCTTGAAGAAACGTATATCCATCAAGGATCAGAAGACTTCCCAAAAGAGCAACAGTAACTCGATCATGAAAGACCGACACGACCACCATGTCGTATTTCCGTCAGACAACAGTCCACATCATGCTCAACAATGCTTATAATATTAACACATAAACCCCAAGGCAGCAGCCAAGGGTCACGGAAGCATCTCACAGGAATACCTTAACATAGGTGCCATATAGGTCTTATCCCCTAACACAGTTCATGCAATTACAAAATACCCCAAGGTCGCAACCAAGGGTCACGAAAGTATCCACACAGGAATACCCCGGAACATAGGTGCCATATAGGTCTTATCCCCTAACACATCGGCCCAACAGATCACAGCTCAAAGGAAGAGCGCATTAGAAAACGTAACAAACAATGGTGCGCACTCACCACACGAAATATCAACACACACATGCAATAATGCAACATGATGATTATCATAATCTAACAATATTAATTTACCTCAAGCTGGAGACGCCAACCTTTCCACGACCAACTGCCCTGAACGAATACACGGTTTACCCGATAAACCCAAAATGAAGTACAGTCCATAACTAATACCAAACCACCATCCCGAGTTCAATATCGACACGATAACTAACCTTGATATCCAACTTCTAATGCAATAGACCAAATTTAATTCACATCTCCGTTCCCTCTAGACGTCTTAAAATCATATACATTATGATTTATCTTAGTCCAAAAATACCATACCTACCACCATTCGGACAATTCATATTTCATAATACCATTGCTATATGAATCATAAATGAAATGAAAACGAAATCATTTATTAACATTATGAACTGAGCAAGCATAACTTGCCTCGATACCGATACGATGAAGTTGTTACTAGTCCCTTCGCCTTTATCTACAAGCTCCGCAGCCCCGACTCACCGCAGCACAACGGTTAATATCAACGATCATCTAATGCAACCTAATACAATAATCAATCAACGATACGTTCGATAACAATCAACAACCGGTATAATCAACCAATCAAACTCAACGGTATCTCGATCGCATTTAAATCAAACCATATCAACTCTTATCAATACGAATACAAGCCGAACTTCGATAATCAATAGTTCTATCAACGTCTACAACATTCTTGGTTCCGACTTCAATCTTAAATTCGGATTTACACGGCTCATTCGTGCAAATTCATAGGAATACAATTACGGCTATCATCATGAATAATCATATACCAAAATTAATCGTAATCCTTCCAATTTACGGACATATATCATTCAAGAATTCTTCAAGAATATGAATTAATCTATAATCACGTTTGAAGCCAACAAAACGACGTAATTCAATGTGTTCTAACATCTAACCATCATCTAATCCATACTCCAAGGCATGTATCATCATATTCTCCAACATACGATCCTCCTAACATCAAGAATCGAAGCAATACTACCAAGATCACCAAGAACAACATGATTCTATAATCATAGTCAACATTTTCAAGACAAAAACCAACATATCATCATCGTCCTTTCAACATATAGTTCATATATCCTCAAGAATCGTAACCACAATACCATAATCATCTTCATACGAAGAAGAACATCAATACTAACATCAAAATCCGAATTCAAGGAGTAGAGTTCATCAACATACCTTTTGAAGATGAATAACACAATCAAACACTTCCAAAACTCCAAGAACTCCAAGTTTCAAGCTTCCGATCATCCTTATCAAAGTCTTAACAAGGGTATGAGGGTCTGAGATGGGTTTGAGAGTGGAGAGGGACGAGCTGGGGAGGAGGAAATGTGTTTTCTTTCATGAGGAAATGAAAGTCCCGTTCTTATTTTATAAACTGTGAATCTCGTTACGTACGTTAAGTCCCAAAGTTAACGTACGTAAGGCCTTTAACGTACGCTATATGTCCTATATAGTGTACGTAATCGTCATCCAGGGTAATCTGTACTATTTTGCACCTTGCGTTACGTACGTAATACCATCACCGTAGCGTACGTAATGTAGCGGTTGACTTGCTACAGTATCAACCCATATTACGTACGTAATATGCCATGCATAGCGTACGTAATGTCGGGGTTGACTCGCCTGTCCACATCCTGCGCCGAAAGCAGCCGATACCGGGCCCACCTGCCGACCACAGCTCGGACCCACTGATTCCATTCTTAACGTACGTAATGTACGCAGCTTAACGTACGTTAAGATTACTTAGCTACGTACGTAATCTCCAACATATAACGTACGTAATGGCTTTCATACTTAGTCATTTCGCTCCTGTCTTTCATCTCAATATACTGAATACGTACACGCGACATACTGAATACATATACTTGTTCTGATAACATTTCCATACGATACATCTGATGCACGATATCCTCAATTACAACTGTCGACCAAGTACGACAATTATACAAATACCCATATGGTATATCCGACATCGAAAAACACATCAAGCATGTAATATCCTAGAATCAAATAACCTCGATGACATACTGGCACGACTGTCACGGTTTCCAAAATTATCCACTCATATCGTGTCGGTCCCACTGCATTGGTACATCCCAGATAAAATAATGCGAAAAATTCATAGTGAAATTCTAGGATATTACATATACACCCACTTAAATAAGTTTCGTCCTCGAAACTCAACACCTGTCATAATCAGTATCTCAATCCCGAAATATCTCAAAATCATGACACCATACTCAATAATCATCATCAAAACTGAAATAACTGAAAGAACATACTTACAGGTCCGTGAAGTCGATGATCTTCCGCGATACCAGCATACGACTCCCATACAAGGCCTCGACACAATAACAACACACCCGCATCGCAATACAGCAATTTGAAAATATTTCAAAAATTTTGAAGCCTCCAAAATCGGTTTGACTCAAAAGTCAGAAAATCATTTTCAAAAGTCACGCTACTACCGCACCGGTAGAGCCACATAACACACACGCCCGGGTTTTACGAAACCCAAGCTCCGATACCATTTTCTTTAACACCCCCAAACCGACCGGGAATGTTACAGCGCCGTGGGCCCCATATTGGAACCCACAAGGCTAAAATCATTTTCGCAAACGTTTAAAAATGCCAAAAGGCCCTTTGAAAGTACACACACACGCAGCGGATAAAAACACAGTTCAAGAGAATACCGAAAACCAGTTTAAATATACACACGCAATGATAAAAACACAATTAATTACATTTGCAGCGGAATTAGAAAAACCAGAAAAGAATACATAATCCCAACAATCACGCCATAGCCAGTATCACCGGAAAGCTCATCCCTTCACGACCGCTACTAGCTCGAACTCCGAGTACCTAAAAGATAAAGCCCACGACGGGGTCAGCCATAATACTCAACAATGATAACGATCACATCACAAAAACAATCACATATCAATGTAATCTACAGAGTAAGAACATTCACCATGTATTTTACCGAAGTAGTATTACCAACCTGTCACAATCCATAACAAATCAATTCTTACCGTAACCCACACCTCGTGTCCTTAAGTGATGAATGAATTCAAAGGTAACCACCTTTACCGTATCCGAAACGATACCAAATTTCCCAAACTTATCATATCTCAATTATAGAATGATCTGGCCAAGACTAACTCGTTTACGGGTCGCACAATCGGATCCCAATCCTGATAAAACCGATATCGCATGGCACACCTGTAATCCAACTGTTCCGAGACAATAGCAAGTCCCGAATATCAATGCAAAACATGAATGTTTACACAATCAATACTGATAAACAATTAATGCGTCACAACGGAAATATCAATGACATGATATTTTCACACAAGATCGACAAAGGATCAACCACGATTGAGAATACCATGATGTGGTAACTCCAAAAAGATCAATGAAAGATCAACCACCGGGAATGCCAACAATACGGTAACTCCAACGAGATCAATAAAGAATCGACAACCAGAAATACCAACGGTACGATTAACTCCAATAAGATCAATAAGGGTCAACAACCGAGAATACTGACGACACAGTAAACTCTAACAAGATGAATAAGGACCAACAACCGGGAATACCAACGATACGGTAAACTTCAACAAGAGCAATGAGGAATCGACAACCGAGAATACCGACGACACGGTAAACTCCAACAAGAGCAATAAGGAATAGACAACCGAGAATGCCGACGACACGGTAAACTCCAATAGGGATAATAAGGAATCAACAACCGATAATACCAACGGTAAGGCAAACTCCCAAACGGAATCAATAAGGATCAATAACGAACGAGACTACCAATGATAGGGAATTTCCAAACGAGATTAATAAAGGATCGATAACAAACAAGTTGACCATCGATAAGGTAACACCAGATGAGTTCAGAAAAGGATCAACGGGGACAGATACACGAGAGAATAAAATCGTCAACCATACAAAATCATATATACGGGATTTCAAAGACAACCCGAATATCGAAAAGATCCAATTATACATGGACTGTGAACGACCAATCAATAAGACTCAAGATGGACGTCACGATACAACATGACAATAAACCTCGAAGAAACGTATATCCATCAAGGATCAGAAGACTTCCCAAAAGAGCAATAGTAACTCGATCATGAAAGACCGACACGACCACCATGTCGTATTTCCGTCAGACAACAGTCCACATCATGCTCAACAATGCTTATAATATTAACACATAAACCCCAAGGCAGCAGCCAAGGGTCACGGAAGCATCTCACAGGAATACCCCGGAACATAGGTGCCATATAGGTCTTATCCCCTAACACAGTTCATGCAATTACAAAATACCCCAAGGTCGCAACCAAGGGTCACGAAAGTATCCACACAGAATACCGGAACATAGGTGCCATATAGGTCTTATCCCCTAACACATCGGCCCAATGTATCACACCAAAGGAAGAGCGCATTAGAAAACGTAACAAACAATGGTGCGCACTCACCACACGAAATATCAACACACACATGCAATAATGCAACATGATGATTATCATAATCTAACAATATTAATTTACCTCAAGCTGGAGACGCCAACCTTTCCACGACCAACTTCCCTGAACGAATACACGGTTTACCCGAAAAACCCAAAATGAAGTACAGTCCATAACTAATACCAAACCACCATCCCGAGTTCAATATCGACACGATAACTAACCTTGATATCCAACTTCTCATGCAATAGACCAAATTTAATTCACATCTCCGTTCCCTCTAGACGTCTTAAAATCATATACATTATGATTTATCTTAGTCCAAAAATACCATACCTACCACCATTCGGACAATTCATATTCCATAATACCATTGCTATATGAATCATAAATGAAATGAAAACGAAATCATTTATTAACATTATGAACTGAGCAAGCATAACTTGCCTCGATACCGATACGATGAAGTTGTTACTAGTCCCTTCGCCTTTATCTACAAGCTCCGCAGCCCCGACTCACCGCAGCACAACGGTTAATATCAACGATCATCTAATGCAACCTAATACAATAATCAATCAACGATACGTTCGATAACAATCAACAACCGGTATAATCAACCAATCAAACTCAACGGTATCTCGATCGTACGAAATCAAACCATATCAACTCTTATCAATACGAATACAAGCCGAACTTCGATAATCAATAGTTCTATCAACGTCTACAACATTCTTGGTTCCGACTTCAATCTTAAATTCGGATTTACACGGCTCATTCGTGCAAATTCATAGGAATACAATTACGGCTATCATCATGAATAATCATATACCAAAATTAATCGTAATCCTTCCAATTTACGGACATATATCATTCAAGAATTCTTCAAGAACATGAATTAATCTATAATCACATTTGAAGCCAACAAAACGACGTAATTCAATGTGTTCTAACATCTAACCATCATCTAATCCATACTCCAAGGCATGTATCATCATATTCTCCAACATACGATCCTCCTAACATCAAGAATCGAAGCAATACTACCAAGATCACCAAGAACAACATGATTCTATAATCATAGTCAACATTTTCAAGACAAAAACCAACATATCATCATCGTCCTTTCAACATACAGTTCATATATCCTCAAGAATCGTAACCACAATACCATAATCATCTTCATACGAAGAAGAACATCAATACTAACATCAAAATCCGAATTCAAGGAGTAGAGTTCATCAACATACCTTTTGAAGATGAATAACACAATCAAACACTTCCAAAACTCCAAGAACTCCAAGTTTCAAGCTTCCGATCATCCTTATCAAAGTCTTAACAAGGGTATGAGGGTCTGAGATAGGTTTGAGAGTGGAGAGGGACGAGCTGGGGAGGAGGAAATGTGTTTCCTTTCGTGAGGAAATGAAAGTCCCGTTCTTATTTTATAAACTCTGCATCTCGTTACGTACGTTAAGTCCCAAAGTTAACGTACGTAAGGCCTTTAGCGTACGCTATATGTCCTATATAGTGTACGTAATCGTCATCCAGGGTAATCTGTACTATTTTGCACCTTGCGTTACGTACGTAATACCATCACCGTAGCGTACGTAATGTAGCGGTTGACTTGCTACAGTATCAACCCATATTACGTACGTAATATGCCATGCATAGCGTACGTAATGTCGGGGTTGACACGCCTGTCCACATCCTGCGCCGAAAGCAGCCGACACCGGGCCCACCTGCCGACCACAGCTCGGACCCGCTGATTCCATTCTTAACGTACGTAATGTACGCAGCTTAACGTACGTTAAGATTACTTAGCTACGTACGTAATCTCCAACATATAACGTACATAATGGCTTTCATACTTAGCCATTTCGCTCCTGTCTTTCATCTCAATATACTGAATACGTACACGCGACATACTGAATACATATACTTGTTCTGATAACATTTCCATACGATACATCTGATGCACGATATCCTCAATTACAACTGTCGACCAAGTACGGCAATCATATAAATACCCATATGGTATATCCGACATCGAAAAACACATCAAGCATGTAATATCCTAGAATCAAATAACCTCGATGACATACTGGCACGACTGTCACGGTTTCCAAAATTATCCACTCATATCGTGTCGGTCCCACTCTGTACGGTACATCCCAGATAAAATAATGCGAAAAATTCATAGTGAAATTCTAGGATATTACAATCGAGCTCTCGTGTATCAAATACAACTAGCTCTGAATGCTTTGGCGAAAGACTTATGATCTTATTTGCCATTAACCGCATAGGACATTTACCTGCTCACTAATAGGAGAAAGAATCCTATCTTGGTATTCAGTAGAGACTGCTACTTGCACACTAAGTTGCATTTCGAGGTTGACCCCACCAACCGGAGATTGGATCGAACTACTCTAATGACTAACTTAATGTCACAAGCACATCTCCTACTGAAACCTCAAGTCAAAGGTCCACGTATACCTATCACAATCTTTCGATTCAGTCATTGACAATCCCTGAGTGATTTCCATGTGACCGAATCGAGTTGAGTCGTGTTCGAGTATACTAATCCCATTAGCATACCTATAACGTGTGCTCTCACTAACTGTTAGTGAAGATAGGCACTCTACATGTCAAAGTACACGTTATACAAGTCTTGTCTAAACTTACTGCCCAGTAAAGTTTTATCGACTTGCGAACTAGTTAAGCATTCGAGTTCTAAACACTTCTAGTGCCTATCTCCTTATCTCCATAAAGAGTAGAATGTTCGCTCTCAAATGCAAGGACTACTATTCTATATACCAAATCACAATGCCAGTGATATACAATAATATAGAAATAATAATTGCCTTATTAAATATAATATTCATAATTCCAATACAATTGCTCTCACTCTCTCATCCTCTGAGTGGCATTCGAGGGCATATTCCTAACACTTATACACACTCCGACCGATACATATTCATCTTTCCGAGCAAATTCGTATCAGATGACATGTTGGACGAATTACACGGGTCCGTGATATTTTCAAAGGTTGACTTACGAAGTGGTTATCACCAAATCCAGATGCGAGAAGGAGATGAGTGGAAGACGGCCTTCAAAACTAGACACGGGTTGTATGAATGGACCGTTATGCCGTTCGGCCTTACAAATGCGCCGAGTACTTTCATGCGTTTGATGAATGAAGTACTTAAGCCGTTTTTGGGGAAATTTGTAGTTGTATACTTGGATGACATTTTGATTTATAGCCGATCGTTGCAAGAACATTTAGGACACTTAAGGCAATTCTTCGAGACCCTTAAGGACCAAACGCTGTATGGAAAAGGGGAGAAGTGCTCATTCTTAGTCGAAAGTATAGTCTTTCTTGGCTATATTGTGTCGAAGGATGGAGTGTCGGTTGATCAAACCAATATCGAAGCAATTAAGTCCTAGCCGATTCCCGCTACAGTGACAGAAGTTAGGTCGTTCCACGGGCTTGCTTCATTCTACCGAAGATTCATTCAGGATTTCAGCACCATTACAAGCCCAATAACGGAATGTTTGAAGAAAGGTACGTTTAATTGGAGCAGGGCTGCCCAGGAGTCGTTCGAAAATTTGAAAACAAAGTTTTGTGAAGCACCAATCTTGGCATTACCCGATTTTTCGCAACCGTTCGAAGTAGAGTGTGATGCTAGCGGAGTTGGCATTGGAGCGGTTCTCATTCAGGAAAGCGTCCTATTGCTTATTTTTCAGAAAAGATAAACGGTGCTCGTCTCAATTATTGTACGTACGACAAGGAGTTCTATGCTATTGTGAAGGCTCTAGATCATTAGAGTTACTATGTTTTGCTGAAGCATTTCATCCTACATTCGGACCATGAGTCATTGAAGTATATTAATGGGAAACACAAGTTAAGTCCGAGGCATGCTAAGTTGGTGGAATTCTTACAATCATTTCACTTTTCGTCAAAGTATAAGGATGGCAAGAGCAACATTGTAGTGGATGCGTTGTCTAGGCGGTATGCCTTACTCTCTACCCTTGATGTTCGCTTGATTGGGTTCGATACAGTAAAGGAATATTACGATGGTGATGCGGATTTTGGTGAGACTTTCATCCTTTGCAAATCTGGTCCGTTTGGAGAATTTTCGATACATGAAGGCTTCCTCTTCAAAGGAAATCGTCTTTGCTTGCCCAAAAACATGGTTTGGGAATAGTTGGTTCGGGAGGCTCACGGGGGAGGATTGGCTGGCCACCTTGGTTTGGATAAGACATTACGTCTAGGCGAGTCAGATCTCGTATCTATAGACTTAATACAGAGGATGGTACTGAGTTGACTGGCCCTGCTCTTATTAAGAATGAGGTTGTTGGGTTGTATGAGAGACTGTTGGGTTACTCTAATCGGATCATGCCTTTATCTTTCAGTCAGGTTAGGACTTTTATTTCGGCTTCTCTTTCGCCTGATGTTGCGGTGCACATGGTGAGACCTGTTACTTCTGATGAGGTTCGGCCTGTGTTCTTTGAGTTTGATAAGGACAAGGCCCCGGGCCCTGATGGTTTTAATGCGGCCTTTTACCGGCGGGCTTGACCGATTGTGGGGGGTGATATTTCATTTGCTATTATGCATTTCTTTTGTAACATCCCGAGATAGTCGGAATAATTACAGCGCCGTAAACACTTTAAGTAAGGATTTACAAGGCTAATTAGAAGAAATGTAAATATAATACAACAGTACTATGAAAGTTCCAAATACAAAACCGGTTTCAAACAGATCAAATGAGTCATTATTACAACCATCTCGAATTATTAATAAGACACGCGTACTCGAGTACTGAAAATGAACCAAGAAGACAAATCACAATAACAATAAACATCACTGAGCCCCTTCGTCGTCACGTCGGTACTGTGGCTGTTTTCCCACTCCTCGGCTACCTGAACATCAAAAAAAATGTCCACCCCGAAAGGGTTAGCAAAACGATGCTAGTACAAGTATCATATTAAACAAATCGATATGCAACAACAATGCATAACAAAATCCACAACACAGACTTCCGCTACCGGAATCCAACAATGTGAATCCACAAGATTCCATTAACACAGTATGGGTATTCCAATGATCCAGCGCCCTCAGCATAGATCCCAAGATGATCCCGTCGGACCAACACGAGGTGGAAAAAACCCGTCCAATGATCCAGCGCCCTCACCCTAGATCCCAAGATGATCCCGTCAGACCAACACGAGGTGGACATCCGATCCAGCGCCCTCAGCATAGATCGTACAACATACACAAACACAACTCATGCATACATATATGCAAAAATCGCTATGTCCATCAACATGAACATACAAACACTAGATAACAAATATCATGACAATTCAACGAAATAAATCCCATGTTCAACAACATGAATAAACCACATACATGCTCAAAATACCAATATTAACAAATTACGATACTTGCCTCAAAGATGGCAAGAACTAATCACTCCAATGATCTCAACACACTCGAAGGCGGCCTCCTTCGATCAAACGTAGCAAGCTCGAACCTTAACAAAAGAAATAATATAGAATTCATCTCATGTCATACGAATGTCTAACAATCCGATCTACGTCCGAAAGCTCTTAAAATGTAATCTGCCTGAACTACTTAGCGTACGCTACATATTCTACGTAACATGCGTTAAGCCTGCTCGTTAGCGTACGTAAACGGTGAAGTCTAGCGTACGCTAACTATGTACTGACAGTCCTCTCTGATCAGCCGACTGACTCGCCTGATGACATAATGTACGTTACGTACCAAACGTAGCGTACGTTAACTTATGCCCGATAGCGCACGTTAATATACATATCTTAGCGTGCGCTAACCGTGCATGGCAGTTCACTACTGGGTAGTAGACTTCATCTAGTGGTGATGAAACTCATGAAATCTTCAGTGTTAATACATGTCATCTCCATGCATATCATGCTCATACGGTTTATGAATGATCTTATGGATTAAACGACTTCGAGATACAAGGATACGTATAATCATCACAACACCATAATTCATCTTGATCTTCAAGAAAATATCCTAAGTTCAATCCATTCTATGTCCCAAAACTTATAATTCCTTTATGTAAAAACATAAGAACTTGATAATCTCCATAAACTGTCCATAATCGGTTTTGTAGCTTCATGAATGTTCTTCGGAGTTCAAACACTAAAAGGTTCGATGGTCTAAACGATGAAGAAGTACCGAAACATCGAAAATATCCTTCTAACAACATGATGTTCGACTACGTACGAATTTAAATAACTAGATAATCTCAAATCATGATCAAAACATCCTTAAGAATACTACTTCAATTGGTGAAGAATCACCTACCTCAAAGTAGTGAAGAACAAGGAGGAACTTGAAGAAAATCCAACACCGAGAGCTTGAACACCAATATCCAATGATCTAAAATCTTCAAACTCGTGCTAGGATGATGAAATCAGAGGTTTAGGATGGAGAGAGTGACTCTCTATGTCTCAGAAATCGAGTTTGGGAAGTGAAGAAATCTGAAAAAATGAAAAAGGGTGATGTCCTATATAAAGGAAATGGTTATTAGCGCGCGCTAGTCCATATCCATAGCGTGCGCTAACGGCCATACGAAGCTTACCTCACTGTACTCAACATTTAGCTTGCGTTATCCTCATACCAGTAGCGTGCGCTAAACAGCGTTGACTCGGCTTTTTCCAAAAACCGTCCAGGTTCATCCCGACATGTCTCGACCAAGATCCGCGGTTGATCTCACCTACCACCCTGTCTTAATCAAATTGACTACGTATAGCGCACGCTAATGTTCATGCACAACGTGCGCTACGAACCCAAATTATCGTACGCTACGCTTAGTCGATAGCGTGCGCTACATGTGCAAAAATCACAATTTTGAACACATTCATGAAATCATACGCTCAACAACACCGGATCATGAAATACGGAGAATGATACTCAAATAAAAATGCAACAAATACAATATCACAAGGTTCAAATACACATCAGAAATCTCGGGTATTACATCCCCTCTCCCTAAAAAGAAGTTCCGTCCCAAAACTTAAGATGAAAACAACTCTGGATACCTAGTCTTCATATTGTCCTCCATTTCCCAAGTGGCCTCTTCAACTCTGTGTCGTTACTATTGTACTTTAACCAAGGGTATTGGTTTATTCCTCAATTGTTTGATCCGACTCTCAAGTATCTTGATTGGTCTTTCTTCGAAGGTGCCGTCATTAGCTATCTCGATCTCGTCGAAATCAATAATATGACTGGGATCTGGTACATACTTCCGCAATTGGGATACGTGAAACACATTGTGAATGTGACTCAGCGATGGCGGTAAGGCCACCCTGTATGCTAAATCCCCAACTCTTTCGAGGATCTCAAATGGTCCGATATATCTCGGACTTAGCTTACCTTTCCTCCCAAAACGGAAAATTCCTCGTGTAGGAGACACCTTCAATAGTACGTGGTCCCCAATGTCGAACTCTAGCGGGCGACGACGCACATCTGCATAAGACTTCTGTCGACTCTGGGCAGTCAACAGTCTTTCCCGAATCATAGCTATCTTCTCTTGAGTCTGAACTATCAATTCCGGTTCCGTTCCGATCAAGTCCGAAGAATCATCCCAGCACAAGGGTGATCAGCATCTTCTCCCATAAAAAGCTTCAAATGGTGCCATCTTAACAGAAGCATGCCAACTATTGTTATACGTGAATTCAATCAATGGCAAGTGAACTTCCGAATCAGTTGACCAATCCAAGGCACAAGCTCTAAGCATGTCTTCTACTGTTTGTATAGTCCTTTCGGACTCACCGTCCGTTTGAGGATGATAAGTCGTGCTAAAGTTCAGCTCGGTCCCCAAAGCCCTGTGAACTGCCTTCCAAAAGTGCGACACGAAGCGACCATCTCAATCTGAAATAATGGTCTTCGACGTCCCATGCAATCTGACTATCTCTGCAATAAATACTCATGCCAATTTCTCAGGTCCCCACGTGTCTTTAATTCCTAGGAAATGAGCCGACTTGGTTAGTCGATCAACTATAACCCAAATCATGTTCATTCCTGCCTTTGTCCTTGGCATATTGGTGATGAAATCCATCGAGATATCCTCCCACTTCCACTCAGGGATCGGAAGTGGCTTCAACATTCCGGCAGGTCGCTGATGTTCAATCTTAACCTGCTGACAAGTCAAACACTTCGAAACGTATTCTGTTACGTTCTTCTTCATATTTCCCCACTAGAAGTTTTGTTTTAGATCCGTATACATCTTACTGCTGCCCGGGTGAATAGAATAGGGAGCGCTGTGAGCTTCCTTCAGAATTGTCTGTTTCAAAACATCATCATCGGGAATGCAAAGTCGACCCTGAAATCTCAGAACTCCATCATCTTGTATTACGAATCCTGGGGCCTTTCCTTTCTTTACTTCGTCACATAACCGAAGAATCAGAGAATCATTCAACTGCTTAGATTTGATTTCCTCGACTAGTGACGAAGTCAGTTCCATCACATATAGTTGCCCTTGGATTCCTGGTGACCATACTTCAATCCCTTCACGGATCAATTCTCGTTGAATGCTGGTTTGGGACGTAAGTACTTCCAACACTCGAAGAGAAACAGGTTTACAGCTCAGTGCATCAGCTACTACGTTTGCTTTGCCTGGATGATAGAGGATTTCCAAATCGTAATCCTTGATCAATTCCAGCCACCTTCTCTGCCTCATGTTTAATTCCTTATGACTGAAAATGTACTTGAGGCTCTTATGATTTGTAAAGATCTGACAATGAGTGCCGTATAAATAATGTCGCCACATTTTCAAGGCAAATACCACAACTGCTAACTCTAGATCATGAGTTGGGTAATTAACTTCATACGGTTTCAACTGTCGAGAGGCATAGGCAATCACCTTATCTTTTTGCATCAATACACATCCCAGACCCTGATTTGAAGCATCGCTATATACTATGAATCCATCAGTTCCATCTGGTAACGCTAATATAGGTGCTGTCATCAGTCTCCTCTTAAGTTCATCAAAACTAGCCTGTCATTTTGATACGAATTCTCGCTTGTGATGCGAATTCGCTATCGGCACAGCAAGAAGCTGTTTTGACGAGCGGAATCGATCAGCAAGGAACTGTCAGGAACTGACAACAAAAGTTCGCTACAGCAATAATACGGGCGAGTAGTATGCGTCCGTGATGAAGACGGCAACTCGATACAGCAACAAGGCAGGAACTTGGCCAAATGTAGAAGACTTGATACAGGCCACCTCCAAACAGCGACACTCGAAACAGCACGTTTCGGTCGGATGCGAATTGAAAACAGGAAACAAGTTCGAAGAATCAAACAACACTTGAAGCAGAATTTTGATTAAGTACAACACTGTATCGAAAATAAGAAGAATATTGAAACAGTACAGAAACAGCTGTTTTATCGAATTAGACCTATAATTCGATAAAGTGATTTCTCCTCAAGACCTATTGAGAATCAATCGGATTAAGATTCGAAAACGCGTCGAATAATAATCAAGGTTTGAAGGAAACTCGTCCAACACTTAAACAATACACAAGGTATGTTGTTTTATCATTCAAAATCAATTCCTCATTACAACTCCATCAACCCTATTTATAGGCAAAAGTAGCCTGACAAGATAATCTAAACTAATACAAGCTGGTCTTTAAAATAAGGAAAAGAAAATACAAGGTTCCCCATGTCACTTGCAAACAAAAGTAAAAGATGGGTTTTGTCTTCAAGGTGATAGCCGCCCTTCATGCTGTCGAGAATCATGCTGCTTTAATAATAAAGAAACTGTTAAAGTTCTTTTTTTATTCTTTTGCCTTCACTACTTGGACCTTCCCCCCCCCTTTTCGCATCAAGTTGCCTTTTGTTTAAGTTATTCCAATTCCGACTATCAAGGTAACTCCGTGTCTCGTATCTGTTCTCTTGCCAAAGTACGTTGTAGTATGGTCAAGGTGTTTTACGTCAATTCTTACATCATTTTCTTCGCTTGGAGTAGTCGGTTTTGTATCATTCCCTCCTTTAAAAGGAATTGTCCTCAATTCCGCAATCCCATCGTCGTCAAGATAAGGAGATAGATCACCTATGTTGAAAGTAGCATGCACTCCATAATCACCTGGAAGTTCTAACTTGTAAGCATTGTCGTTCACCTTCGCAACTATTTTAAATGGTCCCTCAGCTCGTGGTATTAACTTGTTCTTATGCTTACTCGGGAATCGTTCCTTCCTCAAATGAACCCAAACTAAATCTCCAACCTCGAATAGTCTCGACTTTCTTTGCTTGTTCGACTTCCTTTTGTACGTCTCGTTTATTTCCTTGATTCGATCCCGCACCTGTTCGTGTAATTTCATCATTGATTTCAGTTTTGACTCTGCATCCTTATGCACCAATTCGTCACTTGGTAGTGGAATTAGATCTAGTGGTATGTAAGGATTCAGCCCGTAAACTACTTCAAATGGAGAGTGTGCAGTGGCATGAGTAGGAGATCGATTATAAGAAAACTCCGCATGTGCCAGTTTCAGATCCCAGTCCTTTTGTATCTTGCTTACCAGACCTCGCAACAGTATTCCTAGTGTTCGATTAGTCACTTCAGTTTGTCCGTTTGTTTGAGGATGATGCGAAGTACTAAACAACAGTTTGGTTCCCACCTTCCTCCACAATGTGTACCAAAAGTAGCTTAGAAACTTCGAGTCCCGGTCCGAAACAATAGTTTTCGGAACTCCATGTAATAGTACCACCTCTCGAAAATACAAGTCAGCAACATTACTCGCATCATCGGTTTTGTGACACGAAACAAAATGAGCCATCTTTGAAAAACGATCGACAACAACCATAATCGCATCCTTAGCTCGTTGGGTTCACGGCAAAGCAACAATGAAATCCATCGAGACATCTTCCCATGGCCTCTCCGGAATTGGTAAAGGTGTGTTTATTCCTGGTTTGAACGAACTCTTTGCAATATGGCACGTCACACACTTACTAATTATATTATTGACATCCCCCTGAATCTTTGGCCAATAAAAATATTCTTTAAGCACATCAAATGTCTTGGCCGAACCAAAGTGGCCAGCCTGTAACACCCCCGATATATTCAGGAATATTACAGCGCCGTAAATCCTTTACATAAGAATTTACAAGGCTGATTAAAAGAAAAGACAATAACAGATACCGCTTTATGAAATTACTGAAGTGAAATACAACCGTCTGATTCAAAACCGAAATAGAAATATCCAATGAAGAGTTATTATTACATCACCAAAATCCAAATCATTATAACGGACGACGTACTCGAGTACTTATTGAAACAACCAACAAATAACAGATAGTAAACCCGGCGAGAACATCACTTTGCACCCTCGTCGTCACACATCTCCGGTGGTTGTTTCCCCGCTCTTCTGGATCCTGAACATACACAAATGTTCACCCCCGAAGGGGTTAGCACAACGATGCTAGTACAAGTACAATAATCATACAACAGTGATATAATCAACAATTATATCATAACAAGTTTCTCCAACGAGAATATCCACAACACATATCATATCATAACAGTTTCAACATACTGATGGTATTCCAACGATCCAAATACACACAATATAGATTCCCATGATGATCCCGTCAGACCAAAGCATGGTGGAACTACCTGTCCAACGATCCAGCGCACACAGCTATAGATTCCCATGATGATTCCCGTCGGATCAAAGCATGGTGGACATTTAATCACAACACATAATACACAATACAATCACAATATACTTATCATAATATAAACAATTCTAATTAGAGTACTTGCCTCGATTTGAAGACAATAACAACACTTCCACGAAAATGAACACTCGGAGATCGTCCTCCTCAATGAATCACGTAACGAGACCAAACCTTAACAAAAGAAATGATATAGGATTTATCGTCGTATGAATGTTTAACAATTCGATTCACGGCCAAAAGTTCATAAAATGCAATCTGCCCGAACTGCTTAGCGCACGCTAAGTACTCTGTGTAGCGTGCGTTAAGTCTGCCCGATAGCGCACGCAAACAACAAAGACTAGCGTACGCTAACTATGCATGGTCGATTACTTCACCGACCCGGCCAATCGACTTCGTCGATGGTCTAGCGTACGTTACGTACCAAACGTAGCGCACGCTAACTCGTGCTCGATAGCGCACGTTAAACTTCATAGCATAGCGTGCGCTATCTATGCATGGCGCTTCTTTGGCGAAAGCGAACTGTTCTTGCCATGATCGAAACAATGAAATCTTGCGTGATAATTCATGTTACTTCCATGAATACCATGTTCATACCCTTATGAATGATTTTACGGATAAATACAACTTCGGATTCAAGGATATGCATACCAATATAAAATCATATTCCATTCCGACTTCAAATCTTCATACGACAATTCGAAAAGCTTAACGGTTGATATCAACACCTCTATATCAATCCATATTATCATACTGAAGTTGATAAACGTCCTATATATATACTAGATAAATCCTTCCATGATCAAACCTTTAGATTTATCCAACAATAATGATTGTTAAAGTCAAGTCCATGATTAATATGAAATCATCTATTAGATTCGGTTTTCCAATGATAGAAGCTTCTCTTCACATACTCAGTGTAATAAAATTCGAATCATGATGATTATAATCAAGGTATTTAAGGCTTATTCATCTCACTATTCCAAACATGACATACTTGGATAATTCATCTATGAAAATCCATATCTTGTTAACATGATCATCCAAATCGTTAGAATCCAACTCTAAGTCTGGAGATAGATTGAACATACCTTAAAATGACGAAAATCACTGAACCGTAAGGTAGAATCCCACTCCGGTTGGTTGTATGCCACTCCAAGGTGCTATTCCACTTCCATGAACATTCCGAAGTGATAACCAATGTATAACACCAACAATATGTGTTCTAAGTGTATAGGAGTATTACTACAGCTCCCTGAACTCTCAAGGATGAAGAAAGGGCGAAAGAAAATGAAAGCCAATACGATTGATGTCCCATTTATAATATTCTGCATTATTAACAAGTTAGCGCACGCTACTAAGCGTCCCTTAGCGTGCGCTAATAATGGTTGACTTCAGAATTTGTCCGGGTGCGTCAGCGGGAATCTTATCTGGACCCATGTCCCGGCTGGCGCATGTGTTAGCCGTCCCGCTCAATAATTGAGTTCTTAGCGCACGCAACTCCTATCTTCATAGCGTGCGCTAATAATGGCCCGATAGCGCGCGTTAAGATACATTCTTAGCGTGCGCTATCACGAGGTTGCATGATCAATTTGCATGATTCTATACTTGTGTATAATGATATTAATGCACGAAATATCATACTCCAATAATCATAATCACCATTCCGAATAATACATGGTTGAATACAGATGAAATACACTTTAATAAATCCGGATATTACACAGCCA
Source organism: Orobanche coerulescens (assembly GCA_033398695.1). Lineage (NCBI taxonomy): Eukaryota > Viridiplantae > Streptophyta > Magnoliopsida > Lamiales > Orobanchaceae > Orobanche > Orobanche coerulescens. The sequence continues at coordinate 98,053,191 of CM065811.1, read as the reverse complement.
AACCTCCCCCGTGAGCCTCTCGAACCAGCAGTTCTTGAATCGTGTGCCTGGGTAGACAAAGATGATTTCCCTTAAAAAGAAAGCCTTACTGTATCGAAAATTCTCCCATCGGTCTAGATTTGCAAAGGGCGAAGGTCTCGCCAAAATCCGCATCACCGTCGTAATACTCCTTCGCTGTCTCGAATCCAAGCAAACGAACATCAAGAATAGAGAGTAAGGCATAACGCCTAGACAATGCATCTGCTACAATATTGCTCTTGCCATCCTTATACTTTGATGAGAACTGAAAAGATTGTAAGAATTCCACCCACTTCGCATGCCTGGGACTTAACTTGTGTTGTCCATTAATATACTTCAAGGATTTATGGTCCGAATGTATGATGAAATGCTTCGGCCGAAGATAGTGACTCCAATGATCTAGAGCCCTCACAATAGCATAAAACTCCTTGTCATATGTACAATAATTGAGACGAGCACCATTTAACTCTTCTGAAAAATAAGCAATAGGCCGCTTTTATTGAATGAGAACCGCCCCAATGTCAACCCCGCTAGCATCACATTCTACCTCGAACGGTTGCGAAAAATTGGGTAATGCTAAGATTGGTGCTTCGCACAACTTTGCCTTCAAATTTGCGAACGACTCCTCGGCAGCCCGACTCCAATTACACGTACCTTTCTTCAAACACTCGGTTATTGGGCTTGCAATGGTGCTGAAATCTCGAATGAATCTTCGGTAAAATGAAGCCAGTCCATGGAACGATCTAACCTCCATCACTGTAGCGGGCACTGGCCAGGACTTAATTGCTTCGATCTTGGCTTGATCGACCGACACCCCGTCCTTTGAAACAACATAGCCAAGAAAGACTATACTCTCGACCAAAAATGAGCACTTCTCCTTTTTTCCATACAGCCTTTGGCCCCTAAGGGTTTCGAAGAGTCGTCTCAAGTGTTCGAAATGTTCTTGCAATGATCGGCTATAAATCAAAATATCATCGAGATATACAACCACAAATTTCCCCAAGAATGGCTTAAGCACCTCATTCATCAAGCGCATGAAGGTACTCGGCGCATTCGTAAGACCGAACGGCATAACGGTCCATTCATACAGCCCGTGTTTAGTTTTGAAGGCCGTCTTCCATTCATCTCCTTCTCGCATCCGGATTTGGTGATAACCACTTCGTAGATCAACTTTTGAAAAGATCACTGATCCGTGTAATTCGTCCAACATGTCATCAAGCCTCGGAATCGGAAATCAATACTTGATAGTTATATTGTTCACAGCCTGACTATCAATACACATTCGCCAAGATCCGTCTTTCTTAGGAACCAGTAATACCGGAACCGCACAAGGACTTAGGCTTTCTCGAACATGCCCGCGATTCATTAGTTCTTCGATTTGGTTTTGTAATTCCTTCGTCTCCTCGGGATTACAGCTATAAGTAGCTTTGTTAGGGAGCGACACACCTAGTATCAGGTCGATCTGATGTTCAATCCCACGAATAGGTGGCAAACCCGATGGTAATTCTTCGGGAAAAACATCCGCAAATTTGTGCAATAAGGCATCCATCCTTTCGTCGTCCCGCACAACCATGTTACCATTCTGTGTCTCCTTCAGAACCAACAAGTACACGATCTCGCCATCATTAATAGCATGTTCCACATCCCGCTCGCTAGCAAACATGGCTAGTTTTGGTTTTTCACTCCGACTAGAACTCATAGAGTGAATAGCTTGAGGTGACATTGGTTTAAGCACAATCTTTTTGCCCTTATCCCGTAATTCGTACTCATTGCTTTTTCCTCGGTGTAAAACATCCCTATCAAACATCCATGGCCTTCCCAACAGTACATGGCATGCATCCATCGGGAGTACATCACATAATATGTTGTCTTCATATGACCCCATGGTTAGTCCAAGCCTCACTTGTTTAGTCACCCTTATTTTGCTCCCATCATCGAGCCAATGCAAAGTGTAAGGTTTCGGGTGAGCCATAGTGGTCAGCCCGAGTTTAGTCACCATGTCGCTGGAAGCTACGTTGGTACAACTCCCTCCATCAACGATCAAACTACACCATTTATTTCCGACTCGACACTTCGTGTGAAATATTTGATCCCGCTATTCCGAATCATTCGAAACAGCTTTGACTTGTAGTGTACGCAGAACTAAAGCCGTGTCATAGTTTGGAGCATCATAAGTCTCACATTCTCCTCCTTCTTCGTCCTCCGTGTTGAATTCAAACACATCACCCAGTCTTTCCTTTTCGTCCTCGACTAACAACTCGTCTCGGATCGTGACAGCTTCTCTTAGTGTTACCACTCGTTTGTTCGGACAAGCATTTTGATAATGTCCAAACCTTTGGCATTTAAAACATCTTACCTTAGCCAAACTCGTCTCCTTCGGTACGTAGGGGGCCTTCGGAATCGCAACAGGGGCCGGAGTCGGTACAGTTGCCTTTGTAGTTGAACTAGAACCGACACTTGGGTTTCCAAACTTGACTGGAAACTCGGGTTTATACAATCTCATCCTATTTTGAGCTTCCAACTTCACACACAACCCACACAATGTATCGAAGTCCTCGTATGGATATAATTCCACCAAGTTAGCTATGCTTCGGTTCAAGCCACGCAAAAATCGCGACATCTTCTGCTCCTCATTCTCCTCTATTTCTACCATTAAGGTCAGATTCTCAAACTCCTAAATGTATTCACTGACATTCAACTTTCCTTGCATGAGATCTGCAATCTTCCGATACAAGGATAATTGATGCGACGTTGGTACATATCTCTTACGAAGTTTTCTTTTTAACGAATCCCACGAATGGATCTTTTCTTCCCCTGCACGAGCTCTTCGTGTTTTCATTCCTTCGTACCAAAGTGAAGCTCCTTTCCCCAACTTGAGAATTGCATACTTACACCTTTTCTCATCGTCAAGGTCCTTAAACTCGAACATACGATCAATTTTTCATTCCCATTCCAGGTAGACTTCAGGGTCTGTCCCTCCAACGAACTCCGGAAGCTCGTTCACATTGAACCCTTAGACATGGCATGAGGGTCGTTCATAGTCACCACGCCTAGGTTGCCAACGCTGGTCGCGTTGTTCTGGTACGTCACGCAATGCGTCGCGAAGTTTTGCCAAGAAATCAGCGTCGTTGAGATCCATAATGCCAAAGATCAAGAACTTGGTCTCCGATACCACTTATGATATGAATTCTCACTTGTGATGCGAATTCGCTATCGGCACAGCAGGAAGCTGTTTTGATGAGCGGAAGCAATCAGCAAGGAACTATCAGGAACTGACAACAAAAGTTCGCTACAGCAATAATACTGGCGAGTAGTATGCGCGCGCGATGAAGACGGCAACTCGATACAGCAACAAGTCAAGAACATGGCCAAATGTAGAAGACTTGATACAGGCCACCTCCAAACAACGACACTCGAAACAGCACATTTCGGTCGGATGCGAATGGAAAACAGGAAACAAGTTTGAAGAATCAAACAACACTTGAAGCAGAATTTTGATTAAGTATAACACTGTATCGAAAATAAGAAGAATATTGAAACAGTACAGAAACAATTGTTTTATCGAATTAGACCTATAATTCGATAAAGTGATTTCTCCTCAAGACCTATTGAGAATCAATCGGATTAAGATTCGAAAATGCGTCGAATAATAATCAAGGTTTGAAGGAAACTCGTCCAACACTTAAACAATACACAAGGTATGTTGTTTTATCATTCAAAATCAATTCCTCATTACAACTCCATCAACCCTATTTATAGGCAAAAGTAGCCTGACAAGATAATCTAAACTAATACAAGCTGGTCTTTAAAATAAGGAAAAGAAAATACAAGGTTCCCCATGTCACTTGCAAACAAAAGTAAAAGATGGGTTTTGTCTTCAAGGTGATAGCCGCCCTTCATGCTGCCGAGAATCCTGCTGCTTTAATAATAAAGAAAGTGCTAAAGTTCTTTTTTTATTCTTTTGCCTTCACTACTTGTTTAGTATATTTTGAGTAATATTTTTATTAGTATTTTATGTATATAATTGTGTGTTTTGTGTGATAATTTATTCGTTTTACCATATATTTATATTATTTCATTTTCTTAGAATTTTCTATAATTTTATGTCATTTTTGGATAATTAATTGGAATTAAATTATATCTCGCAGTTAACCAACCTACAAGACAGATCAATTGGTTCAAGGGCGATATTTTTACAAAACTCAAATATAGTCACGACCGGTCTCACTTTATTCGTCTCTGCCGAGACGATCGTTTTAAAAAAATTCATCCAAATCCGAGTTCGTATGAAGAAGTTATGACCGTCAAGGATAATTAAATAGACGGACCATATTGTGCCACGTGTCAACACCGATTGGACCGAATTTCAACTCTGTCTTGATGTCATCCATGACATCGCACTCATGGCAAATGTATTATTGTTGGGGGTGGAATTTTTAATTGTAAAAATGATTATTTTATTGATTTTGAAGTAGTATAAATAGGGGATGATTGTGTAGTGTTTGGAGAGGAGAAAAAGGAGAAAAAATAGAGAGATATTATTGTAAGGAGAGAAAAAAATATTGTGTAATAAAATTATATTTGTGTAATAATATTATGGAATATTTATTTATTTGTGTTGTTATTATGAGTGAGTAATTTTCTTTTATCAAGTTATGATGAAACCATGTCTATATTATTATTAATATTTATATAATAATTCCAAATAAATGTTTTTAAAGATTATGATTTTCGCTTCAATAGGAAATATTATTTCATCAATTATATCACGTATTTTTGATAGTTATAAATTCCCCTTGCTTTGTGATTATTGATATTAGTTAATTTCTTTGATTATTTGTTTTCCATTAAATTGGATACATATAATGCTTAGAAATTACATTTTTAAGCGAAGGAAAATCTATATTTGAATTATTATTTTGTACTTATTGTCAAATCTATAGGAAATAGTGAGATTGATTTAATCTATTCCCGAATTTCTTGGAATTAAAATATAAAATAAATAATAAATAGACATTGGTGGACTCTAAACCCTAGTAAATTATTTAAAATCAATTTATCTAAAATCTACTAAAAATTATCATATTTAATCCAATTATTATAACCATTCAAAAATAAATTATTTGGGACTAGGTTAGAATTTAATATAATTTGGTTCAAAACGATAGGAATAATTTGACTTCACTATCATAGTCCTCCCTGTGGAATCGACCTTGCACCGCATATCTACATCGAACAAATCGTGTGCTTGCGAGTATAAGACTAAAGAATCAACCAACAACAAGTTTTTGGCGCCGTTGCCGGGGAGGCGCAAACGAAGTACAAGAAGACCGTCGTCACCAAGTTAGTTGAATTCTTCTACTAGTTATTTATTTTACTGCTTTTCTTTATTATTATCTGTCTTTTTAATATCTGTTAGTTGTAGAATTTATTTTATTCATAAAGAAAAATCAAAAACTTTAAAAACTTTTAATAATAAATATAAGTAATAATAATAAAATCTACTGTTCATTTTCGTAAAAATAATAATAAAATAATAATAAAAAAAATTAAAAAAGTCCAAAAATATATAAAAATATAAAAAAAAATCTGAAAAACTTTAAAAAATTCAGAACTTATTTATTTTTATTTTAAAAAAAAAAAGAGATCTGGAAAATACAAAAAAAGTTTCAGACTTGAAGGTAATATTTTTGTAATTTTGGAATATTAATATTTAAAAAATCAAAATTTTTAATTTAAATTCTAAAAAAAAAAAAAAAAAAAAAGGCTTGAGCAAAGCGTCGTCTTTCATAAACAGGGAAGTCTTATTTAAACCCTTACTCCATTGTTCTTTTTACACAATAAGGATATTGTTTATCATTAAGTGTGGGGGAAGGTGTATATCTATATCTATATCTATATATATATATGCAATATTAAAAAAAAAAAAAAGGGCTGAAAATCACGGCACCATTTTCTTGAGAAAACGTTAGTGAAAAAATCATTTTTGGGATATTTCACTGGTTTTGATAATGGATTTGGATGAAGGTGTATGGGATTCAGTACACAACACCCTTTTTGTGAGTTTTGAGCCTTAGAGCAATCCTTATATATACGCTCTATATTTTTTGTTGTGTGGTCAAACATATTGTGTTCATTCTAGAACTTGCTCATTTATACATTTCGAGACTACATTCATAAACTCTTGCATTAAGATGATAAAGGCAATTAGGATTAACCCTTGTTGGCTTATATTTTTCCCACCCATTGCATTTTATCCTTAGAAGCCCCATTGAGCCTGAGCCTATTTCTTTGATCAAGCACATTACTTTAGCCATTATCCATTCTTGTTGATGACTCATCCATTTGCACCCTCTAGTCAAAGATTTAATTGTGAACTAGATGTGTGACAAATAAGGGCCGATGTTCATAAGAGTATTGTGGAGATTAAGAGCTTTTGTTGAAAGTGAAAGGGTGTGAAGTACATTGGAGTATTGAACCAAAAAAAAAAAAAAACAGAAACGATAATTTGTAAAAAAAAAAAAAACTATTTCTATTGTTTGCATAAAATAAAAGTTTGTAATTTTAATTTTTTAATTACCTTTTTTAAAAGGTAAAAACTGCTTTACCTTTTATAAAAACTTTTATAAAAATTGTTTTAAAAACTGTTTGCATAAAAACTGTTTTAAAAATCTGATTTTTTTATAAAAAGTAAATAATATATCTGGATATATATATATATATATATATTAGCTCAATATTATTAGTCTAAAAATATAATAAAATTATAATAAATATAAAATATAAAATAAATATAAAATAATAAAAAAAAATCAGAATTTTTTTTTAATTTTTATATCTTGTCTTTAGTTCTAATAGAATCTTCTAGTGGTAAATTTAGATTGTGTTTTTAGTTGTTATTTTCCACTTACATTATTCTTAGACATTTAGTTTAGTTGTAATATTTCTCGTCAGATAATTTAGTTTATCAATAGATATTGCTTTCGTAGATCAATTAGTAAATTTATTCCTTTGCAATCTATTACATCCTATAATTTTAGTAATAATTATAATAATTATCATTATTATTAATAATAATAAAAATATAAAAACTCAAAAAAATTAATTAAACAATAAAATCCTTTAAAAGATTCAACAAGGGATTGATATTTTTCACTCACTACTTTATTCAATTTGAATAGAGAAAAGCTAAATATCAATCTTGTACAAACCGATTTTGAAAATCGATTGAATTTTGGCAAAAAGGCATCCGTTGTACATGCCAAGAAAGTTGGATTTTAAGTGCGACTGCCAGACGCCTCCAACGATCTGGAAGTTCGATCGACTATCATAATTTGGTTTGTATGCAAAGTTAAAAAAATTGTAATATCGGTGAATGCAAGTTTGGCAACGAAATAATAAAGGTCGATTAACGAGAAGAAGATTGTCCTTAACTAAAATTGAAGTTCAACAAATAAAACCGATACCAAAATGGACGAAATCGAAAATCGGAATAATCAAGTTGCAAAAGAAAAACTTTAATAGAATATTTTTCTCCGGAGTGCTAATTCTCCCTCTTGCATAGTGTTGCCTACGACTAATGCAACTCATTTCGAACTTAAACCATCAATAATTCAACTTCTTCCATCTTTTCACGGTTTGGAAAGAGAAGATCCGTATATGCATGTCAAGGAATTTCGATATTTGTTCTACTTTCCGATTCCAAAATTTCTCTCGATGAATCACAAACTTAGATTATTTCCATTTTCTCTCAAAGATAAAGCAAAATTCTAGCTAAATTCTCTTCAAGCAAGAACAATTACTAGTTGGGACCAACTAGTGAATAAATTTCTCGCAAAAATTTTTCCAATGTCCAAAACTGATAGTCTTAGAAGAGAAATATCCGAATTTTTCCAAAAAGAAAATGAAGAATTTTACGAGTGTTGGGAAAGATTTAATGATTTAATCCTTAAGTGTCCCCATCATGGTTTTGAAATATGGCGTTTGGTAAAATATTTTTATGACGGTTTAACTCCAAACAATCGCCAATTAATCCAATCAATGCATGGTGGAAAATTTCTTCACCTTATTGGAGACGAAGCTTGGAATGCACTTGAAAATATGTCAATTAATTCACAACAATGGAATTCACTCGACTCTAGAGCCAAATCGATGCATACGACCCCAAAAAAAGGTGGAATTTACGAGGTTAAACAAGATGTTGAAATAAAATCTACTATAGATGATTTAGTACGAAAAGTGGATGCGTTAGTCTTGAAGCAATCCATCCCCTCACAAACTCAAAAATGAATTTTGCATTTCATGTGCGGAATCATTTCATTCATCTCAATCTTGTCCCTCCGGTCCACAAAATCAAAAATTTTAATGAAGAAGTCAATGTGTTACATTCATATGGAAAATCTTCTGATACCCATTTGCTCCAACTTATAATCCAAATTGGAGGAATCATCCAAATTTTTCCTGGAAGCAAAATATGCCTCCAATGAATCAAGGAGGACATCAAATGAATATGTCAAATCAACAAAATGTCCGTCCTAATCAATATCCTTCAAATACTTATCAAGATCCTTCTATAGTGCCAAAGAAACCATCTTTGGAAGATACGTTGCAACAATTCATGCAATCTACTCAACAAATATTTCAATCAACTCAAAGAAGTCAGACAATCAAACTCACGTGCTATTTCTAAGCTTGAAACACAAATTGGTCAACTTGCAACAACTTTAATAAAGAGAAAAGGGAAAATTTCCGAGTCACCCATCCCTAATCCTAAAGGACAATATGAAGTAAACTCTTCTAACGCAGGTTCACCCATAACTACCCTTAGAAGTGGAAAAGAAATACAAAAGCCTGAATATGATCCGGAAGAAAAATCAAATGAACCACAAGTTTCAAAACCAAAAGATTCTAAGGAAAAAGAAAAGCCTTACGTTCCAAAAGCTCCATTTCCTGAAAGACTTATTCCAAAAGATAAAAGTGTGCAATAGAAAGATATAATGGAAATATTTAAACAAGTTCGAATAAATATTCCATTCCTTGATGCTATTAAACAAGTGCCTGCTTATTCTAAGTTCTTGAAAGATCTTTGCACTGTAAAAAGAAGAACAAATGTTCCAAGAAAGGCATTTTTAGCTGAACATGTTAGCTCAGTAATCCAAAATAAAACTCCCGTTAAGTATAAAGATCCTGGTAGTCCTACAATATCTTGTTTCATTGGAGATCACATCATTAAACGAGCCTTGCTTGATTTAGGAGCCAGTGTGAATTTATTACCATATTCTGTTTATACACAACTTGGATTAGGGGAGCTAAAATCAACATCCGTGATACTTCAACTAGCTGATAGATCTATAAAAATACCTCGAGGAATCGTAGAGGATGTTCTGATTCAAGTAGATAAATTCTACTTTCCTGTTGATTTTATAGTCATAGACACTGAACCTGTTGAGAATACCAAAGATCAAATCCCTGTTATTTTAGGAAGGCCATTTTTAGCTACTTCAAATGCATTAATTAACTGTAGAAATGGCATCATAAAATTTTCTTTTGGAAATATGACTGTTGAACTAAATATGTTTAACATTTCTCAACAACATGATGATCTTGATGATGTTTGTGAGGTAAATATGATAGAGAGTATGGGTCCTTATTTCTTTCCAAAAATGGATGATGATGATCTTTTTGAAAGCTGTCTTGCTCATTTTGGCTCAGATTTTGACATCGACAATTCAATTAATGAAGTAAATTCTTTACTAGAGTCTACACCATTATTGGATAATGATAAATGGAAAGCTAAAACCGAACCACTTGAGAGCCAAATGAATAATGTAGTAACTATTGAGGATTCAAAGATAGAGCTCAATCCATTACCTGAATCTCTAAAATATGCATTTTTAGGGCCATCAAACCCCGCCTGTCATCATAGCATCCGATTTAGATGAAGAACGAGAAGATAAGTTAATCAATGTTCTTAAAGAACATAAAGAAGCAATAAATGGACCATCTCCGATATTAAAGGTATTAATCCTTCTATATGCATGCATCGAATTCACCTTGAAGAAAATGCGAAAACTTCCCGAGAATTTCAAAGAAGACTAAATCCTAATTTGAAAGAAGTTGTAAGAGCTGAAATAATCAAACTCTTAGATGTAGGGATCATCTACCCTATTTCGATAGCTCTTGGGTCACCTGCTCATATAGTTCCAAAGAAATCAGCATAACCGTAATCACGAATGAAGAAAATGAACTTGTTCCAACCAATTCAAATCGATGGAGAGTCTCGTATTGATTACGTAAAATTGAACTCGTTACAAGAAAAGATCACTTTCCACTTCCTTTTATTGATCAAATGCTAGAAAGGTTAGCCGCCATGCTTATTATTGTTTTCTTGATGGATATTCCGGCTATAACCAAATTCCCATTGCTCCTGAAGATCAAGAAAAACCACTTTTACCCGTCCTTTCGGAACTTTTGCTTACCGACGAATGCCATTTGGTTCTGTAATGCACCTGCTACTTTTCACGGTGTATGATGAGCATTTTTTCCGACATGGTTGAGCTGTTTTTGGATATTTTGATTGATGATTTTTCTGTATTCGGGTCTAGCTTTGATGAATGTTTACACAACTTAACCCAAGTGTTGGTTAGGTGTAAGGAGAAGAATCTTGTCCTAAACTGGGAAAAATGTCATTTTATGGTTAAAAAAGGAATTGTCTTAGGACATGTGATTTCTGAAAAAGGAATTGAGGTGGACAAATCTAAAGTTGATTTAATATCCAGTCTTCCACCCCCACGAACGATTAAAGAAATTCGGTCATTCTTAGGCCATGCTGGTTTTTACCGTCGATTCATCAAAGATTTTAGTAAAATCTCAAGGCCATTATTACTTTCAAAAGACACACCTTTCGTATTTGATGATCATTGTCTAAAAGCTTTTAAGACACTCAAATCTATGTTGAGCTCTGCACCTATCATCAAATCTCCAAACTGGAATCTTCCTTTTGAAATAATGTGCGATGCATCCGACTATGCCGCTTGTAGTATTGGGTCAAAGAGAAAATAAATTGCCAATCGTAATATATTATGCAAGGTAACTCTAAATGATGCCCAATTAAATTATTCTACAACCGAAAAGAATTGCTTGCAATGTTTTTGCTTTAGACAAATTTCGACCTTACTTGATTGGTTCAAAAGTCATAATTTACTCCGATCATGCCGCATTAAAATATCTTCTTTCTAAGAAAGATGCTAAACCTCGCTTGATCCGTTGGATTCTATTGTTACAAGAGTTTGACTTAGAAATTCGAGATAAAAAGGTGTTGAAAATGTTGTTGCCGATCATTTGTCTAGGCTAATCGTGAATTTTACCGATAAAGAACCTCCCATTAATGAAACTTTCCTCGATGAACAACTCATGTCCTGCTTTCTCAAATACCTTGGTATGCGAGACATTGTCAATTACCTTGTTACCGGTAACATGCCATCTCATTGGAATAATCAAGATAAAACAAAATTTTTAAACGAAGTAAAAAAATTCTTTTGGGATGATCCATATTTGTTCAAATATTGTCTGATCAAATTATTAGGAGATGTGTGCCGAACATGAACAACAAAATATCATTTCCTTTTGTCATGATCATGCATGTGGAGGTCATTTTAGTTCAAAGAAAACAATCGCTAAAATTCTCGCAATGTGGTTTTTATTGGCCAACACTTTTCAAAGATACACATTCATATTGCAAGACATGTGATAGATGTCAAAGATTAGGTCGAATTTCTAAACGAAATATGATGCCTTTAAACCCAATTTTAATTATTGAAATATTTGATGTTTGGGGCATAGATTTTATGGGACCTTTTCCAATTTCTTTTGGCAATCTTTACATCCTTGTGGCCGTCGATTATGTTTCAAAATGGGTAGAAGCAATTGCTTGCAAAACAAATGACCACAAAGTCGTGGTAAAATTTTTGAAAGAAAATATTGTTTCAGATTTGGAACACCACGAGCAATTATAAGTGATGGAGGAAAACATTTTTGTAATAAATTTTTGAATCATTTATTTAAAAATGATGGTGTTACACATAAAGTTGCTACTCCTTATCACCCTCAAACTAGTGGCCAAGTTGAAATTTCTAACAGAGAAATCAAACATATTCTTGAAAAACCGTTAATCCTACAAGGAAAGATTGGTCTTTGCGATTGAATGATGCATTGTGGGCTTACCGTATCGCTTTAAAACTCCCATCTAATGTCTCCATTTAGGCTTGTCTTTGGAAAACCATGTCATTTGCCTGTTGAATTGGAACATAGAGCATACCGGGCCATAAAACGATTAAATTTTTCATTAGACATGGTGGAATTCATAGGAAACTTCAACTAAATGAATTGGAAGAAATCGAAATGATGCGTACGATTGTGCAAGGAAATATAAGGACAAAATGAAATTTTTCATGATAAACACATTTTGAGAAAAACTTTTCTCCGGTCAAAAAGTCCTTTTTAACTCTCGCTTGTTATTATTTCCGTGCAAGTTACGTTCACGGTGGTCCGTCCATTTATTATTCATACGGTCTATCCTCACGGAGTCGTAGAAATTGAAAATCCAAAAATGGTAATATTTTCAAAGTGAATGGTCAACGGTTAAAACCATATTTGGAATTAAAATCTTTTGAGGTAGAAGAGATTCTTCTTAAGGACCCCGATATTGTGGATTAATACTCCATTGTGTTTGCCGGTCAAGTGGCGGATAACGGTACTCCGTGGCTAGTAAAGTCGGATTTTTCATTTCCCACAATAATCGATTTTGTAGATATTTTTATTTTATTTTTAATTATGGAAGAAACTTTGAAAACAATTGAAAAAGATTTCCTTTCTTAGCAAAAAGTCATTTTGAAACTTTACCAAGCCGAGTTGAAAGAATGAGGTTGCTTATGAATAACGGCATACCTTTTGATATTCGATTCATTATTGAAGCCAAAGTGAGAATAGCGGGTGAGTTCACTAAACACCAACTAGATTTTTACCGTGGCTTGGAAAAGTTCATATGCCAAGAAACGACGAGCAAAGAAAATCGCCGTTTGCTACAAATGTGCTAGGTGGAACCGTGATTCAAGATGTCGATCTTTAGGAATTCCTTCCAAAAACAAAGAATATAAAATTCAGTTCATCAAGGATGGTCCGAATAAGGAGAATTTAGATGATATCGAAATTTCTCTTGACACGCATCCTAGTGGACTCGTACATTACGGATTCGATGTTTGTGGAATAAATTCAAACCAGAATATGAACAACGCCTTGGGAATCGACGTTAAAAGACCTGTTTGCCAATTTGTAAGAAAATTGGATGGGAAGCTTCTCCCACTCATAGAAGGCGTTTAAGCCGTTTCAACGTAAAATCGAGAGGAAGATGTGAGCCACAATCACAACTACCGTACATACACGTGAGTATCTTTATTTTTTGTCGCTTTTTTAGATTTTCTGAATAAAAAACGTGATACGCAATAAATGCATTCATTATTCTATTGAGTAGTTGAAGCGCAATTAACGCGGTCACAGATTTGATAAATCTTTTTACTTTATTTTGCATCTATAAATAAACATTGCAGTTGTTTCTTTTCTGCATCCCTCAAACTTGTATTCTTTTCATTATCTCTCTAAGTAATTTTCTTTTCAAAAAAAAAAAAAAAAAAAATATAAATAAAGGCCAAAAAAAAAAAAAAATGAGAAAAAAAAAACGGCCTAAAAAAAAAAAAAAAAAAAACAAACGGGAGGTCAAGTGCAAAAATCATCACTATATATACATAAAATAGCACTTGAACTATCCTTTAAGTGATACATAAATCCTTCCAGAAGATCCATTGCATACTTTTCCTTACACAAGAGTATGACCTTACCACATGAATATTCAAATACCATGTACAGAATAACTTGGGGATGATGGGTTGAGAGTTTTCATTACAGAAGGGGGGTGTTGATTGTTATTTGTAGGATTTGTTATGCATCTAAATTCACAATTGATCTTGGCTAGCAAACCTCATAATTTTCCCTTTATCCTACCCATTCCCAAAGCCACGTTACAACCAAATGAAAGACCTTTTGATTTATGCATGAGTTTATTTTTAAGTAGTGGAGATTTGATTTTTGACCAAGCATATGGTAATGACACATTATGCTTTGATATGAGTGAACTCTTCTCGAATATCCCGTATATACACTTGAGTGAAGAGTGATATCCACTGTGAGGGTATTGAATCTTTTGGCATTCGATTCTCAATGAAGTTGTTAGAATTTGGTGCGGCACCCTATTTTTCTCTGATCTCACTTGGGTCATGATCACTTGTTCTCTCTTGATATTGGTTTTGTCATGATTTTTTCAGCATATGAGTATTATAACTCGGGTATAAGATTTGCCCGAGGACGTGCAAAAGATAAGTGTGGGGGAATTTGTTTAGTATATTTTGAGTAATATTTTTATTAGTATTTTATGTATATAATTGTGTGTTTTGTGTGATAATTTATTCGTTTTACCATATATTTATATTATTTCATTTTCTTAGAATTTTCTATAATTTTATGTCATTTTTGGATAATTAATTGGAATTAAATTATATCTCGCAGTTAACCAACCCAGACAAGACAGATCAATTGGTTCAAGGGCGATATTTTTACAAAACTCAAATATAGTCACGACTGGTCTCACTTTATTCGTCTCGTCGAGACGATCGTTTTAAAAAAATTCATCCAAATCCGAGTTCGTATGAAGAAGTTATGACCGTCAAGGATAATTAAATAGACGGACCATATTGTGCCACGTGTCAACACCCGATTGGACCGAATTTCAACTCGTGCTGATGTCATCCATGACATCAGCACTCATGGCAAATGTATTATTGTTGGGGGTGGAATTTTTAATTGTAAAAATGATTATTTTATTGATTTTGAAGTAGTATAAATAGGGGATGATTGTGTAGTGTTTGGAGAGGAGAAAAAAGGAGAAAAAATAGAGAGATATTATTGTAAGGGAGAGAAAAAAAAATATTGTGTAATAAAATTATATTTGTGTAATAATATTATGGAATATTTATTTATTTGTGTTGTTATTATGAGTGAGTAATTTTCTTTTACTGGGGTTATGATGAAACCATGTCTATATTATTATTAATATTTATATAATAATTCCAAATAAATGTTTTTAAAGATTATGATTTTCGCTTCAATAGGGGAATATTATTTCATCAATTATATCACGTATTTTTGATAGTTATAAATTCCCCCTTGCTTTGTGATTATTGATATTAGTTAATTTCTTTGATTATTTGTTTTCCATTAAATTGGATACATATAATGCTTAGAAATTACATTTTTTAAGCGAAGGAAAATCTATATTTGAATTATTATTTTGTACTTATTGTCAAATCTATAGGGAAATAGTGAGATTGATTTCAGAATCTATTCCCTGAATTTCTTGGAATTAAAATATAAAATAAATAATAAATAGACATTGGTGGACTCTAAACCCTAGTAAATTATTTAAAATCAATTTATCTAAAATCTACTAAAAAATTACTGTTATTTAATCCAATTATTATAACCATTCAAAAATAAATTATTTGGGACTAGGTTAGAATTTAATATAATTTGGTTCAAAACGATAGGAATAATTTGACTTCACTATCATAGTCCTCCCTGTGGAATCGACCTTGCACCGCATATCTACATCGAACAAATCGTGCGCTTGCGAGTATAAGACTAAAGAATCAACCAACAACACTACTTCGACCTTTCCCCCCCCCTTTCGCATCAAGTTGCCTTTTGTTTAAGTTATTCCAATTCCGACTATCAAGGTAACTCCGTGTCTCGTATCTGTTCTCTCGCCCAAGTACGTTGTAGTATGGTCGAGGCGTTTTACGTCAATTCTTACATCGTTTTCTTTGCTTGGAGTAGTCGGTTTCGTATCACATTTCTCATTACACGTGAACTTTTGAGTTTTTTGCAATAGCTGAGTGAGCGGATGAGCAATTTTGGAAAATCCCTCTACAAAACGGCGATAATATCCAACAAGTCCTAAGAAGCTTCGGACTTCTTTCACGTTATTAGGAGCTTCCCATTCCAGGATTGCTTCCACTTTCTTCGGGTCCACCTGAACTCCATCAGCTGATATCACATGCCCAAGGAAGGTTACTTCCCTAAGCCAGAACTCGCATTTGGAAAGCTTCGCATAAAGCTGTTCATTCCTCAAGGTGCTCAAAACCACACGCAAATGCTCGGCATGCTCCTCTATGTCTTTGGAATAGATCAAGATGTCATCAATGAAAACGACCACAAACTTATCTAGGTATTCTAAGAATACCCGATTCATCAATTGCATAAATACCGCAAGAGCATTGGTAAGTCCGAATGGCATCACCACGAATTCATAGTGCCCGTACCAGGATCTGAAAGCAGATTTCGGTATATCCGATTCCTTAATTCTCAACTGATGGTATTCTGATCGCAAGTCAATCTTCGAGAATACCCTTGCCCCTTGCAGTTGATCAAAAAAGTCGTCGATCCGAGGTATATGATACTTATTCTTGATCGTCACCTTGTTTAGCTCCCTGTAATCAATACATAATCGGAGGGATCCATCTTTCTTCCGGACAAAGCAAACGGGTGCTCCCCAAGGAGAAACGCTAGGTTGAATGTAACCCTTCTGCAATAATTCCTCCAGTTGCTTCTTTAGTTCATACATCTCGGTTGGCGCCATACGGTATGGCGCTCTGGAAATAGGAGTGGCTCCAGGTTCTAATTCGATATTGAACTCCACTTCTCTCCGCGGAGGTAACCCAGGTAGTTCGTCAGGGAATACATCTGAGAATTCGTTCACAACTGGAATAGATGAGAGCTCTACTCCTTATTCTTTCTTCATGGCATAGCACCAAAGTCCATGACATCCCTGCTTCAGTAATTTCACTGCTTTCATCGCTTTGATCAATTTTCCCGAGCTTCCCGGTCTCAATCCTCTGAATAAATGTTCAGATCCGTCATCGACAATGATTGAAATGACTCTCTTTCGGTAATTCAAAATAGCTCCATAATGGTTGAGCCAATCGTCTCCGAGAATTAAATCGTCACCATGGATGTTGACTACAACAAGATTCGATGGCCAATCTCTCCCTCCTATATATACTGGAAAATATCTAGTTTCTAGGGTTCCCACAATTCTCTCTCCGCTCGGCAAACCCACAACATAAGGCTCACAATCAAATAAACACGAGATTTTCAAACGATTAACACAGTTCAATGATATGAAAGAATGTGTAGCTCCTGAATCGAATAAGACACTAACTGGTTGCAAAAGGATCTGAATCGTACCTGATGCAACAGCAGTGTTCTAATCATCCGATTTCCTCATCTCGTACAGGCGCAGAGGAACGGACCCAGCACTGGACGCCTCTCTTTTCCCAAAATTCTGCTGCTGGAAACCACTCTGCTGTGTCTGGTTCACACTTATCTCTTTCGGAATTGGCGCTGGAGTGCGAGTACCAAATGATCTAGTCGCAACTCCGCAGAAAGCCGCACAGTGCCCTTCTTGCCCATAATCGAAACAAGTCACAGAAGATGCGGGGCAATCACGTCGAATATGCCCTGCTCGACCACAATTATAGCACTTCTTTGATGCGTCCGAAACTGCTGATGTTGTCCGGAACTTCTTTCCACCTCGAGAAGGATGTGGAGGTTTCCTAGATGAATAAAATGAAGACTGGCCCTTGCGGGCCCCACCACTCTTGTTTTCCGAGAAGTTGCCAGACACTTTCTGCTTCTTTGCCTCCATCGATTTCTCCACCGCCGCCTCTTTCATGTCGTAGGCCAGCGCTTTGTCTTGATACTGTCGCAACGTAGTACACTCGAATCCAGACATGTACTGCTGAACCTCCGGCTTCATCCGCATATCGAAATGAAAAATCTTCTCTGCCTCCGTTCTGACCAAGTGTTGCACACAAGTCAGCTGATGAGTAAAAGTTTTGATTAAGTCTGTCACAGATGCTTCCAAACTCTGCGGTGAGAAAAACTCTCGGATTTTTGCCTCTCTAACTGGACGAGGACAATATTGTGCTTCCATCATTAGTTTGAATTCCATCCAGTCAGCATTATGATTCTCAGGTCGAATAGCTTCCCACCAGTTAAAAGCCTCCTAGTCAGAAAATACTGGGCAATAGGAACTTTCCGGTCCTCGGGACAGTTAATCCCCGCAAATATCTTTTCTAGCTCCTTTAGTCAATGATCCCAAGTAAGTGCCTCAGCAGAACCGTCAAATTTTGGCGGGTGCAATTTGACCACCTCAATCAGCCATCTGTCTCCCCGATTATCCTCGTTATGCTGCTGTCCCATCGCCGTCTGCATGCGGTAAACTACTTGAGCGAACTGGTTTATCTGAGCCACCACCTGTTGAAGCACTCCCGGCATGTTAGGATTCGCGTTGTCATTCGCTGATCCCTGCTGTCCTCCAGAATGGGAATCAGTTCGACTAGCCGATAATTCTGGGGTAGTTGCTGAATCCTCCTGCCTCACATTACCACGTCCGCGTCCACGACCGCATTCCTGTCCACGTCCTCCCCTCAACATACTGTAAACACAATTACTCAATATCCAGGGCAAAATTTTCAAAAATAAAGCCCGTCAATATGTACAAAACAGAAATTAAGTATAATGGTAGTATAAGAGATTAGGAGACTTACAACCATGGTCCATATGACGACGCTGGCTGAACAGTGATGTTACGAACGACCCGTAAATCAAATAACGTAAACAGACCTAACTAAAACCCAACTGCCAAGATATCCATGAATCTTAGCTCCGATACCATATTCTGTAACACCCCGAGATATTCGGAATAATTACAGCGCCGTAAACCCTTTAAGTAAGGATTTACAATGCTAATTAGAATAAATGTAAATATAATACAACAGTACTATGAAGGTTCCAAATACAAAACCGGTCTCAAACAGATCAAATGAGTCATTATTACAACCATCTCGAATTATTAATAAGACACGCGTACTCGAGTACTGAAAATGAACCAAGAAGACAAATCACAATAACAATAAACATCACTGAGCCCCTTCGTCGTCACGTCGGTATTGTGGCTTTTTTCCCACTCCTCGGCTACCTGAACATCAAAATAAATGTCCACCCCCGAAGGGGTTAGCAAAACGATGCTAGTACAAGTATCATATTAAACAAATCGATATGCAACAACAATGCATAACAAAATCCACAACACGGACTTCCGCTACCGGAATCCAACAATGCGAATCCACAAGATTCCATTAACACAGTATGGGTATTCCAATGATCCAGCGCCCTAAGCATAGATCCCAAGATGATCCCGTCGGACCAACACGAGGTGGAAAAAACCCGTCCAATGATCCAGCGCCCTCAGCCTAGATCCCAAGATGATCCCATCGGACCAACACGAGGTGGACATCCGATCCAGTGCCCTCAGCATAGATCATACAACATACACAAACACAACTCATGCATACATATATTCAAAAATCGCTATGTCCATCAACATGAACATACAAACACTAGATAACGAATATCATGACAATTCAACGAAATAAATCCCATGTTCAACAACATGAATAAACCACATACATGCTCAAAATACCAATATTAACAAATTACGATACTTGCCTCAAAGATGGCAAGAACTAATCACTCCAATGATCTCAACACACTCGAAGGCCGCCTCCTTCGATCTAACGTAGCAAGCTCGAACCTTAACAAAAGAAATAATATAGAATTCATCTCATGTCGTATGAATGTCTAACAATCCGATCTACGGCCGAAAGCTCTTAAAATGTAATCTGCCTGAACTACTTAGCGTACGCTACGTATTCTACGTAACGTGCGTTAAGCCTGCTCGTTAGCGTACGTAAACGACGAAGTCTAGCATACGCTAACTATGTACTGACAGTCCTCTCTGATCAGCCGACTGACTCGCCTGATGACATAACATACGTTATCTCATGAACAGTATGATAGCACACGTTAATATACATATCTTAGCGTGCACTAACCGTGCATGGCAGTTCACTACTAGGCAGCAGACTTGATCTAATGATGATGAAACACATGAAATCTTCAGTGTTAATACATGTTATCTCCATGCATATCATGCTCATAAGGTTTATGAATGATCTTACGGATTAAACGACTTCGAGATACAAGGATACGTCTAATCATCACAACACCATAATTCATCTTGATCTTCAAGAAAATATGCTAAGTTCAATCCATTCTATGTCCCAAAAATTATAATTCCTTTATATAAAAACATAAGAACTTGATAATCTCCATAAACTGGCCATAATCGGTTTTGTAGCTTCATGAATGTGCTTCGGAGTTCAAACACTAAAAGGTTCAATGGTCTAAACGATGAAGAAGTACCGAAACATCGAAAATATCCTTCTAACAACATGATGTTCGACTACGTACGAATTTAACTGACTAGATAATCTCAAATCATGATCAAAACATCCTTAAGAATACTACTTCAATTGGTGAAGAATCACCTACCTCAAAGTAGTGAAGAACAAGGAGGAACTTGAAGAAAATCCAACACCGAGAGCTTGAACACCAATCTCCAATGATCTAAAATCTTCAAACTCATGCTAGGATGATGATATGAGAGGTTTAGGATGGAGAGAGTGACTCTCTATGTCTCAGAAATCGAGTTTGGGAAGTGAAGAAATCTCAAAAAATGAAAAAGGGTGCTGTCCTATATAAAGGAAATGGTTATTAGCGCGCGCTAGTCCATATCCATAGCGTGCGCTAACGGACATACGAACCTTACCTCACTGTACTCAACATTTAGCGTGCGCTATCCTCATTCATACAGTAGCGTGCGCTAAACTGCGTTGACTCGGCTTTTTCCAAAAACCGTCCAGGTTCATCCCGACATGTCCCGACCAAGATCCGCGGTTGATCTCACCTACCACCATGTCTTAATCAAGTTGACTACGTATAGCGCGCGCTAATGTTCATGCACAGCGTGCGCTATGAACCCAAATTAGCGTACGCTATGCTTAGTCGATAGCGTGCGCTACATGTGCAAAAATCACAATTTTGAACACATTCATGAAATCATACGCTCAACAACACTAGATCATGAAATACGGAGAATGATACTCATATCAAAATGAAACAAATACAATATAACAAGGTTCAAATACACATCAGAAATCTCGGGTATTACATCTTTGCTACGGGTAAGTTTGTCAGGCATATCAATTCTACGATTATCTCTCCTGTTCCGAAAGTAGCCTTACCTAGGAGCATGTCGGATTTTAGACTGATCTCTTGATGCAACTTATTATATAAGGCTATTTCGAAAATTATTGTTCACTATATGCGTGATAGCTTGGATGCCTTGATTGACCCGGCTTAGACTGCTTTTATTCCTAGGAGAAGGATTAGTGATAATATCCTTCTTACTCAGGAACTTCTTTATGGTTATGGGTATAGGGGGATGCCTAGTCGGTGTGTGTTTAAAGTTGACCTTATGAAAGCTTACGACACTGTTGAGTGGGATTTTGTGCTGATTTCTCTGTAGTGTATGGGTTTCCATCAGTCATTCATCGCCTGGATCAGGGAGTGCATCACCACTACTGCCTTTTCGGTATCCTTGAATGGTGATGTTGAGGGGATCTTTAGAGGTCGTAGGGGGCTTCGGCATGGAGACCCCATCTCTCCTTATCTCTTTGTTATTGTTATGGAGGTGCTTCATGGTATTATTACTCATGAGATTGCTCAGACCCCGGGGTTCCGGTTCCACTGGAAGTGTGAGGCTACCCGTACTTTCATGCTCGCCTTTGCAGATGATCTCCTTCTTTTCTGTAATCTATATGAGGTCTCTATTGGTGTTCTTAAGAGGAGTATTGATATCTTTGATTCTCTTTCAGGGTTGCGCGCTAACCCTGGGAAGAGTAATTTTTTTCTCTCGGCGAGTGCTTTGGAGCAGGGGGCTCAGGTTGAGCAGATATTAGGGTTTCAGATGGGCCAGCTCCCTGTGAGGTATTTGGGAGTCCCTTTATCTTCATCGAATCTCACGATGGCTCAGTGCTCTCCTTTGTTTGACAGGATTGATGGTCGGCTGAGTGACTGGGCCTGTAGATCTCTGTCTATGTATGGTCGTTGTCAGCTTATTCGGTCTGTGTTATCTGCTCTTCAAATTTATTGGGCCTGTATTTTTATCCTGCCTAAGGGTGTGCTTGCCTCATTGAGAACCGTTTAAGGCGTTTTCTTTGGAGAGGTTCTCGAGACTCTGGGCATGCTGAAGAGGCTTGGTCTAAGGTATGCTTGATCGTCATATTTGGGCTCTCCTGGCTGGGTCTTCTCGCTCTGTTTAGGTTAGTTGGGTTTGTTCGTATAGAGTTCATCAGTGTTCTTTTTGGGATATTCCTATCTATGCTGCGTCTTCTTGGTATTGGAAACAGCTGCTGAAGTTGCGTCCTCTTGTCATAGGAGCGTTTCAGTATTCTGTTGGTGATGGCTCTTCCTTCCATTTATGGTCGGATCCTTGGCACCCTTTGGATTTGATTAGGCATTCTCTACCTAGAGTGCCTCTTTGGACTGGCATTGATGTGCATGCCCGTCTTGGGTCTGTTATTTCTGATGGTCATTGGGTTTGGCCGGTGGTTGATCGCTCCGAGTTTCAGCAGGTTGTTTCTGCCCTCCCTCCTATCAATGGAGGCCAGGATCGCAACTCATGGAGACCGCATAGCTCTGGTTCCTATTCTTCCACGTCCGCTCTTCGGTTCCTTAAGGCGTATTCCCCTTCTGTTCCATGGTCCCCTCTCCTTCTTGGCCCCGAGAAGATTCCTAGGCACTCCTTCATCTTATGGTTGGCTATTCAGGAGCGCCTGTCGACTATGGATAAGCCTTGGCTGCAGTATGAAGATGGTATTTGTGTCCTGTGTGGGATGGCGTTAGAGTCTCATTCTCACTTATTCTTCATGTGCCCTTACTCTAGTAGGTGCATCTCTATTGCTAGGAGGGAGGTTAAATTTTGTTGGCCTCACTCTGAGTGGAGTACGGGTATTCTTTGGGCGGCTAGGAGGTGGAGAGGTAAGCATGTGGTTAACGTGGCATACCGTATCTTTTTAGCGGCATTGGTCTACTTACTCTGGCAGGAGCGCAATGAGAGGAGATTCGGTCAGAGGCGTCGAGATCCACACACAGTTACTTTCCAGGGGATTGGTCTTGTTCGTGACATTATCTCTCAGTGTTGGCCACCTCATTCTTTATCTGCGGTCGCTGTTAGGCGTATATGGAGGGTTTCTTGGTAGTTCCATTGTAACTCTTTTATTATTTTTCTGTTTCGTGCTATTGGTGCACCTTCTGTTATGGTTTATTGGGTACTGGCTTGCCTTGTTGGCCAATCTTATTTATTTAATGCAATTGACTTTTCCCAAAAAAAGACATTAGATGTGCTTAAGGAACATTTTATTGGCCAAAGATGTAGGGGGATGTTAATGACATAATTAGTAAGTGTGTGACATGCCATGTTGCAAAGAGTTCATTCAATCTACGACTATACACGCCTTTACCGATTCTGGAAAGGCCATGGGAAGATGTCTCGATGGATTTCATTGTTGCTTTACCCTGTACTCAACGAGGGAGGGATGCTATTATGGTAGTCATAGATCATTTTTCGAAAATGGCTCATTTTGTAGCATGCCACAAGACAGACGATGCAAGCAATGTGGCCAACTTATATTTCCAAGAGGTGGTACGTTTACATGGGATTCCGAAGACTATTGTTTCAGATCGGGATTCAAAATTTCTTAGCTACTTTTGGAACACCCTATGGAGAAAGGTGGGAACAAAACTCTTGTTTAGCACTTCGCACCACCCTCAAACCGACGGACAAACTGGAGTGACTAATCGAACTCTGGGAACACTATTGCGAGGTCTTGTAAGCAAGACACAAAAAGACTGGGATCTAAAACTAGCACATGCGGAGTTTGCTTATAATCGTTCTCCTACTCATGCCACGGCGCACTCTCCATTTGAAGTAGTTTACGGGCTGAATCCTTACATACCATTGGATCTAATTCCATTACCGAGTGACGAATTGGTGCATAAGGATGCAGAGTCAAAGCTGAAGTCAATGATGAAATTACACAAACAAGTACGTAACCGAATCAAGGAAATAAACGAGACTTACAAAAGAAAGTCGAACAAGCAAAGAAAACCGAGGTTATTCGAGGTTGTGGATTTAGTTTGGGTGCATCTGAGAAAAGAGCGATTCCCGAGTAAGCATAAGAACAAGTTAATGCCACGAGCTGAGGGACCATTTAAAGTAGTTGCGAAGGTGAATGACAATGCATACAAGTTAGAACTTTCGGGTGATTATGGAGTGCATGCATCATATAAGGGTCCAAGTGGTGAAGATAAAATAATAAATATTTCATCCCTTTCTTTATAATAAAAGAGGCAGGATTCTCGGCGGCCCGCATGTGAAGAACGGCTATCCCCTTGGAGACAAACCCCATCTTTTATGCCTTTTGTTTGCAAGTGGCGTGGAGTATCTTTTATTGTCTTTTCCTTTATTTTAAGGTCATGTGGCCTTATCTTATAATAGTTTAAGTAATCTTGTCAGGCTACTCTCACCTATAAGTAGTCATGTTGAGTTGTAATGACAGGACATCATTGAATCATCAAACAAAAATACACTGTGTATTGTTTAAGTGTTGGACGAGTTTCCTTCCAAAATTTGGTTATTATTCGACGCGTTTCGAATCTTAATCTGATCTATTCTCAATAGATCTTGAGAAGAAATCACCTTATCGAATTATAGGTCTAGTTCGATAAAACATCTGTTTCCTGTCCTGTTTCGATATTCCTCTTGTTTTCGATACAGGGTTGTACTTGGTCGGGAGTTCACATCACTTGCCATCCGATTGTCCGAGCTTGCTTCCTGTTTCCATTGGCATCCAATCGAAGCCTGCTGTTTTCAAGTGCCGATGTTTGGAGTTGCGTGTTCCGAGTCATTTCCACTCGGTCAGTTCCTGTCTTGTTGATGTATCGAACTGTTGTTATCGGTTCCTATCAGTTCCCAACTACGCTGTTCGATTCCTTTTTTGTCTAAGTGTTGTTCACTTCCGCTCGTCTAAACAGCCTTCCGCTGTACCGATATAGTATTCACATCAATACTTTCGACTAAGAATCAGCACTTCTTTTTTTTTTTGGATTTAATGGTCAAATACATTAAAAAATAAAAACATATAAGGAAGTGCATGAGGGTTACCCTCACCACAAGTAAAAGTAACATAGCTAACAGCTCAGCTTAACCTACTACCAATTCCCATTGAAAGAAAAATACAATCAGCCTACTACAATGGTGTGAACGAAAGGAAAGTAAACAATAACACTACCAAGCTATTTTCCACAATCGACGGAGGGCCATGCTAGACAATGAATCCAGAAGTTGCATAGTAATTAACTTGTCTCGTACAATGTTTATGGCTCGTATAGCTAAAATCTCTGGTTCCGTCTTCCCGTTGCCAAAGACCCTGTCATTCCTCTCCTTCCATAAATAATAAACAACGGATGCCAACAAAGCCTAATAAGCACTAGCTACAATGTGATTGCCCCTCCATACTTTGGCAGCCTTATGCAATCCCGTATGCCATTCACGTTCGTTCCAGTGAAACTGAACCTCCCTTCGAAGAATACTTAAGCAGCAATGTGAATAACGGCACTGAAAGAACAAGTGAGCGTGAGTTTCCATATTGTTATCCAAACACAATACACACGAAGTGTCACCATGGTTTAACCAAGGTTTATCCTTAGTTGCTAGTACTTCATAAATAGCTAACCAAAGGATAAACGTATGGCGAGGGATGCGCCCTTTTCTTTGGACTAACACAGCACATTCCACCTTCGGGGTAGGGTTCCTAAATAGTTGCATGGCTGAAGCCACGCAAAATCCCCATTTGTTGTTAATCTCCATAAAATACGATCTGGATCCGAATGATATATTAAGGGTAAATCTTCAACAATAACGCCTATCTCATGTCGAGTAGTAGACGGCCAATTCCAGTCACCATTATTAATAACTCGCTCCAAGTTAACATCGTGTGGTAATCCCGGGAGCATAAGACCAGTCGGGTATCTATAAAGTAGGCTCTTATTTCTCCTGGCATAATAAGAGACCGTCTCCTAGATCTTTATGGAAATGTCTTGATAGGGTGTTGGGTAACCCGCAGTGGTTTATTGATCAAGCTGATCATTCTTACTCTTGTGATCTGTTGCGAACCTCTGATCATAGCCCCCTTATTCTAGGTCTTGATAGTTTGCCTCGCTGCAGAGGTAAAATGATCAGATTTGATAATTTCCTAGCTGACTCTGAGGACTTCGTCCCGGCGGTTTGGGACATTTGGCGTCACCATATTGTGGGGGGCCCGTATTATGTGATTTGTCGTAAGTTGGACGCACTTAAGCCCGTTTTTCGAGCTATGAGGAAGAGGAAAGGGGATTTGGCATTGAATGTTGCTGCTACTACTTCGTTCCTCTCTTCTTCTCAGAGTATTCTCAGGGACCATCCCATGGACAACTCGGTTTTATTGTTGGAGAGATGTTGTCGGTGGGTTTTCTCCGTTCTCGTGGCCCAGTAACATGTAATACTCGGTTGTGAATTCATTAATTATCATTCAGTTATTGCCACTCGGAATTTTTTTTTCACTCAGTAATAATCATTCGTCATTCGTATTCATTCATTTCGTGTTCATCATTCGGCTTATCTTGGAGTAGTGTATCAGTTTTTATTCATCACTCATCTCTATCAGGGATCGATACGAGAATATTTCCATCATCATCATCATGATTGGTCGCTTTGCGTTGGGATTTCCATGATTGTTTCACCGATTGGACGTGACTTATTATCGTATAAGTCATGCAAGTCGTATGTAAACATACGTGTCCTGTCATTTTAGTGTTCCCTTGTCATTTTGGCACTCAGTAGGGACGCACGAGCACGACACACGAGCAGCTGCTCGTGCGTGCTGCTCGTGCGTGGCATCAGATTTGGACAGTTCACTTTGGCGACCATCAGGGACACACGAGCATGACACACGAGCAGGTGCTCGTGCGTGCTGCTCGTGCGTGAGATCAGTGGCCGGGCAGTGGCCTGGAGCACGACCAAACACACAGGCATTTGGTCGTGCATTTTGGTCGTGCGTCACTGGAGTATATAAGGGGGGTCAGACGGGTTTTCACCTCATTTCTCACTTTCTCTCCTTCTCCTCGCGGTAGTCGGGCGATCCAACTAGGGTTTGGGGTTTTGATCGATTCTACTCCATCCAATCATGTTTTGAGGAGGCTCTAGGTGATCATATCAACATCTAATCATTGTTCTTCGTCGGATTGAGGTAATTTCTTGAAATCTCCTAGAATTTGATTTTTATGATTTCTTCTTGATTTTCATTGTTCATCCGAATTTGATGAATCGGTTGATGTTAGTAAACATTATTAATCGTGTTCTATGGATTGTATATCCATATCTTCGATTCGTTCGACCCGATTGATGATTCTTAGGTTCTTGAGGAACTTTGAACATTTAGTGTTTGATTAAATGTCTCAAAGAGTTTCCTTCGATCGTTGTGTTGTTTTCGTTTGATATTGTGTTATTGAATGAATTGTATTTCATTCAAGGTTGTTCGAGCGCTTGTATTTATCAGAGAATGACGTTCGTTGCTCGTGGAAGGATTTCATCGCCTTCGGTTGAGGCAAGTTTTATACTTGTACTAGTCAATGAGATTAATGTTATCATATATGTGTATGAATGTGTTGTATCATTCCGAGACTTAGTCTCTTCATGAATTCATTGATATTACGAGATCGTTCGATACGATACCTTTCGGCAATTATGCCAAATGTTTTTATTGCTCATTAATGGCCGGTTCAAGGCATTGTGATACTCGTTGTTAATGTTATTATTGATCACCGGTTCGCGGTATCGATGTACCGATCGTTGTTGTGGATATTATTGTCGATTTAAGACGTCGTTGTAATCATTGCTATTAATGTTAGAGTTTTGTCCTCGATGTTGTTTTGGCTGATTAAAGGCGTTGACGTATTCATTTCTCTTCTTCGTTTTCGGTAACCGATTAAAGGTGCCGAGGCATCCTTCGTATCATTGTTATCGATTGGCCATTCTAAGGCAAATCGAGGTATTCACTCATTCATCGTATCATTGTTATCGATTGGACGTCCTCAGGCAATCGAGGTATTCACTCATTCATCATGTCATTGTTATCGATTGGCCGTTCTCAGGCAAATCGAAGTATTCAATCATTCATTGTATCATTGTTATCGATTGGCCGTTCTAAGGCAATCGAGGTACTCAATCATTCATTGTACCATTGTTATCGATTGACCGTTTTAAGGCAATCGAGGTATTGAATCATCCGTTGCATCATTGTTATCGGTTGGCCATTATAAGGCAATCGAGGTATTGAATTGGGGCTGTCAAGGATAGTTCCCATCCGTTGTGTCGTTATTATCGATTGACCACTCTAAGGTAATTGAGGTATTGAATTGGGACTATCGAGTACGATGCCCATCCGTGAGTCATCATTATCGTGTTGGCCGACTCAAGGTAGCACACTATCATTCTGGTGAATTCGGTAATCTACGGATCGTTGTCGTTTGTGATCAATTATATTTTTAGAGGCTAGTCCCGGCTAGTGCTCATTATGGGTAAGTTTGGGGACTTGAACCTTCACGGTTGGGTTTCCATCACCTACAATTCAGTAGGTCACGACCATTGGATGGCCAGACTGTGATACGACTTTGTGCCGTGGCTTCGGCCCTAACTGTGATACGGATTCATGGCGTGGGTTCGGCCCTAACTGTGATACGGCTTCGTGCTGTGGCTTCGGCCCTAATGGTGATACGGCTTCGTGCCATGGCTTCGACCCTAATCGATAACAGCTTCGGGCTGTTTTGGCTTCATGTGATTGTGATATTTGACAGCTTCGGCTGACTGGTTTTTAGACCTTTGTGGTTATCTTGATAATTTCATTGGAGCCTTCCGGAATTGTGATTCATATTTAATTCAGTTCTGGTTTGATTCATGTCGTGTAATTCATTGTGGTATTCTGTGATTATGATTCGCCGTTGGGCACTTATGTTCTAATCTGTCGAACAGGTATAAATAGTATGCTGTGGGCATAGTATTTCACGAATACTCAGTTCTTACCTTGGTTTGTAAGCATCTCGTATTGTTATCATCATTGTGCCGTTTCATTCTACTTTTGGATGCATATCATGTTATACATGTATTTGATGTTCATTATCTGGATGACTGGCCCCGTGGGGGCGGAATATGTTTTCATGTTTTAGGTGCTTGCGAGGAGAGAGTTGAGACACAGGGGCATGATGATGGCGACGAGGCATTCGAGCGATACTAGTCAGAGTTGTTCATGTTGGTCAGTCAGTTGGAGTGTTCTCCAGTTTGTCAGTCATTGTCATTATGTATTACCCGAGTAAGGCTCGTGGGTGTATGTATTTTCATTTTGGCCATGTGGGCCCACCATTGTCGTTAAAATTCCTTATCGGAATATTGTGTCGAATATCATGGTAGGGACTATGATTTTCCCATGTTGTTTAATTTAATGTATTTTAGTCATGTTCGCCTGGTGGATCTCCTGGCGTGGGGTCCACGGACCAGATGAGGTCTTTGGCGTGGGGTCCACGGACCAGATGAGGTCTAATTGCATATCATGGGTTTTTTATTTCCTTCTTTTCTGTAATCCTGATGAGGTCTCTATTGGTGTTCTTAAGAGGAGAATTGATATCTTTGATTCTCTTTCGGGGTTTCGCGCTATCCCTGGGAAGAGTAATATTTTTCTCGGCGAGTGCTTTAGAGCAGGGGGCACAGGTTGAGCAATTATTAGGGTTTCAGGTGGGCCATCTCCCTGTGAGGTATTTGGGAGTCCCTTTGTCTTCATCGAAGCTCTGGCTCAGTGCTCTCCTTTGATTGACAGGATTGATGGTCGGCTGAGTGACTGGGATTGTAGATCTCTGTCCATGGCCCGTCGTTGCCAGCTTATTCGGTTTGTGTTATCTGCTCTTCACATTTATTGGGCCTGTATTTTTATCCTGCCTAAGGGCGTGCTTGCCCTCATTGAGAAGCGTTTAAGGCATTTCCTTTGGAAAGGTGATCGTGACTCCGGGTAAGTGACTGGGCATGCTAAAGTGGCTTGGTCTAAGGTTTGCTTGCCTATAGTGTGTGGTGGCCTTGGTATTACTTCGTTGAGGGTTCAGAACCAGGCCCTTATGACCCGCCATATTTGGGCTCTCCTGACTGGGTCTTCTCATTCTGTTTGGGTTAGCTGGGTTCGTTCGTATAGAGTTCAGCAGTGATCCTTTTGGGATATTCTTATCTCTGCTGCGTCTTATTGGTATTGGAAACAGCTGCTGAAGTTGCATCCTCTAGTCATGGGAGCGTTCCAGTATTCTGTTGGTGATGGCTCTTCCTTCCATTTATGGTCGGATCCTTGGCACCCTATGGGTTTGATTAGGCATTTTGTGCCTAGAGCGCCTCTTTGAACCGGCATTGATGTGCATGCCCGTCTTGGCTCTGTTATTTCTGATGGTCATTGGGTTTGGCCGGTGGTTGATCATTCCAAGTTTCAGCAGGTTGTTTCTGCCCTCCCTCCTATAAATGGAGGCAGGATCGCATCTCTTGGAGACCGCATAGCTCAGGTTCCTATTCTTCCTCGTCCGCTCTTCAGTTCCTTAGTGCGTATTCTCCTTCTGTTCCGTGGGCCCCTCTCCTTCTTGGCCCGGGGAAGATTCCTAGGCACTGCTTCATCGTATGGTTGGCTATTCAGGAGCATCTGTCGACTATGTATAAGCCTTGGCTGCAACATGTAGATGGTATTTGTGTCCTTTGTGGGATGGCGATCGAGTCTCATTGTCACTTATTCTTCATGTGCCCTTACTCTAGTAGGTGTATCTCTATTGCTTGGAGGGAGGTAAAATTTTGTTGGCCTCACTCTGAGTGGAGTACGGGTATTCTCTGGGTGTCTAGGAGGTGGAGAGATAAGCATGTGGTTAACGTGGTATACCGTATCTTTCTAGCTGCGTTGGTCTACTTAATCTGGCAGGAGCAAAATGAGAGGAGATTCGGTCAGAGGCGTCGAGACCCACAAACAGTTACTTTTCAGGGGATTGGTCTTGTTCGTGACATCACCTCTCAGCATTGGCTGGCTCTTTCCTTATCTGCGGTCGCTGTTAGGTGTATTTGGTGGGTTGCTTGGTAGTCGGTTCCATTATAACTCTTTTATTATTTTTCTGTTTCGTGCTGGGGGTGCACCTTCTGTAATGGTTGCTGGGTACTGGCCTGCCTTGTTGGCCAATCTTTTTTATTTAATGCAATTGAATTTTCCCAAAAAGAATTAATATTCCATGGGGGTTCCATGGATCTTTCCATAATGAAAATCGCTGGTCATTTCCCACATGGTACTGAAAAGCCATAAGAACAAGTGGGCGTAGTTTGAGCATCTGACGCCAACTCCAAGGACTTGATGATGGGATTTGGATGTGCCAAAAAGAGTCCTTTTTTAGACGGTATTCGCAGACCCACTCCACCCAGACCGATTCACCTTCTTCTACTAATAAAGCCCAAATATGTTTCAAGACTAGCGATCTATTTTGAGCTAAGAGAGGCACAATGCCAAGACCCCCCTCCACTGGTTTATAGATGACAGACCAGCTCACTTTTGCATACCCCGACCGCAAAACACCATGCCAAAGAAATTGTCTCAACTTCGACTCTATTATTCGAATCACCCCTTAAGGACATCTTATGGTTGGCTATTCGGGAGCGTCTGTCGACTATGGATAAGCCTTGGCTGTAGCATGTAGATGCTATTTGTGTCCTCTGTGGTATGGCGATCGAGTCTCATTCTCACTTATTCTTCTTGTGCCCTTACTCTAGTAGGTGTATCTCTATTGCTAAGAGGGAGGTAAAATTTTGTTGGCCTCACTCTGAGTGGAGTACGGGTATTCTGTGGGCATACCGTATCTTTCTAGCTGCGTTAGTCTACTTAATCTAGCAGGAGCGTAATGAGAGGAGATTCGATCAGAGGCGTCGAGACCCACACACAGTTACTTTTCAGGGGATTGGTCTTGTTCGTGACATCATATCTCAGCATTGGACACCTCAGTCCTTATCTGCGGTCGCTGTTAGGCGTATTTGGACGGTTGCTTGGTAGTTAGTTCCATTGTAACTCTTTTATTATTTTTCTATTTCGTTTTGTTGGTGCACCTTCTGTAATGGTTGCTAGGTACTGGCCTGCCTTGTTGGCCAATCTTAATTATTTAATGAAATTGACTTTTCCCCAAAAAAAAGAATAATCATACCTGCCCAATAAACATGCAAAGTAGCCAAAATAGAACGGATATGCTGAACACGTCCTGCATAGGATAGCATTCGATTGGACCAAGACCCCACCCAGTCTTCTAGTTTCTTCACGAGCGGTTTACAATCGGCAATAGTGAGCTTAGATGTGAGCGTTGGGACTCCAAGATAGCGCACGGGTAATGTACCATTGGCATACCCAACAAGAGGCTGCAATACGTCACTAAGGGGTCGTGCTCGGGAAGAAAGAAACATCTTACTCTTCGATGGGTTAGCTCGTAGCCCCGATAATTGGCCAAACAAATCCGTACCCTTCTTCAATACATTAATAGATTCAATATCCTCATTGCAAAATAACAACAAATCATCGGCAAAACTCAACATAACCGTTTGTGTACGTTTGCACTTCCAATGGTATTTAAAGTTAGGGTGGGTCGCAATATGGTGAGTGAATATACCATGCAGTACCTCCATGACAAGAATAAATAAGTAGGGCGAAATGGGATCTCCTTGTCTCAATCCACATTTGCCAAAGAAGTAGCCTGCTGCCACTCCATTGATATTAATAGAAAAAGCAGGTGAAGTCATTCATGCACGTATCCACCCCATAAATCGCGGGTGGAAGTGCATTTCTTCCATCATAGCTAACACGATTCCCATTCCACTGTCTCGTAGGCCTTCATGAGATCAACTTTAAACGCACATCGAGCAGGAAGATTCTTCTTATTATAGCCATGCAACAGCTCTTGTGCCAATAGCACATTATCACTAATACGTCGACCAGGAATAAAAGCTGTTTGGGATTTGTACACCATGGTCCCAAGGAATTCACACATCCGGTTAGCAAGGATTTTTGATATAATTTTGTAGAGCACATTGCAGCAAGAAATAGGTCTGAAGTCTCTAGGGTTTTTTGGTTCCTCCACTTTAGGAATCAATGCGATAAGAGTGGCATTAATTTCCTTTACTAGTATCCCGGTTATGAAGAACTGCTCGATAGCTGTAGTCACCTCCTCTCCCACAATACCCCAAGCCTTCTTAAAGAAGCACGAAGTAAAACCATCTGGACCCGATGCCTTATTATTATTGAATTCGAACAAAACATTCTTAATCTCCTCCCTAGATACTCGTCTTACCATATGATCTGCATCTCGAAGAGAGAGGCATTTATTAATAAACGACCGAAGTGATTCCCGAGTAACAATGGGCTGTTCCGAACATCCAAGTAGAATGAGCACTTCTCTTTCTTCCCATAAAGATTTCGGTCCCTAAGAGTCTCAAAGACTTGCCTTAAGTGTCCGAAATGTTCTTGCAACGATGCTATAAATCAAGATGTCATCCAAATACACAACTACAAATTTCCCCAAAAACGGCTTAAGTACCTCATTCATCAAGCGCATGAAAGTACTCGGTGCATTTGTAAGACCGAATGGCATAACGGTCCACTCGTACAATCCATTTTTTGTTTTGAAGGCCGTCTTCCATTCATCACCTTCTTGAATACGTATTTGATGATAGCCACTTCGTAAATCAACTTTTGAAAATACCACCGAACCATGTAATTCATCCAACATATCATCAAGTCTCGGGATCGGGAAATGATACTTGATTGTTATGTTATTCACGGCCCTACTATCAATACACATTCGCCACGATCCGTCCTTCTTCGGAACAAGTAAAACCAGAACCGCACAAGGACTTAAACTTTCTCGAACGTATCCGCGGTTCACTAGTTCTTCGATTTGTTTTTGTAATTTCTTCGTCTCCTCGGGATTACATCTACAGGAGGCTTTATGATACGAAACCGACTACTCCAAGCGAAGAAGACGAAGTAAGAATTGATGTGAAACACCTCGACCATACTCCAACATACTTAGGCGAGAAATCAGATACGAGACACGAAGTTACCTTGATAGTTGGAATTGGAGTAACTTAAACAAAAGGCAACTTGAAGGCAAGTAGTGAAGGCAAAAGGAATAAAAACAGAACTTTAGCACTTTCTTTATTATTAAAGTAGCAGGATTCTCGGCAGAATGAAGGGCGGCTATCACCTTGAAGCCAAAACCCATTCTTTTACTTTTGTTTGCAAGTGACATGGGGAATCTTTTATTATCTTTTCATTATTTTAAAGAACAACTTGAAATAGTTAAATTAGTTGGTCAAGCCACTTTTTACCTATAAATAGTGGCGATGAAGTTGTAATAGAGGATTATTGAATGTTGAAGAATTAAGAACACAATTTGTGTCTTCCCTGGTGAATGCTTTTCATCAAAAATTTGATTATTATTCGACGCGTCTTCGAATCTTAATCTGATTGATTCTCAATAGGTCTTGAGACGAAATCACTTTATCGAATTATAGGTCTAATTCAATAAAACAACTGTTTCTGTCCTGTTTTGATATTCTTCTTGTTTTCGATACAGTGTTGTACTTAATCAAATTTCCGTTTCAAGTACTATTCGATTGTTCGAACTTGTTTCCTATTTTCTATTAGCATCCGATCGAAGTTTGCTGTTTCGAGCGCCGCTGTTTGGAGGTGGTCTGCATCAAGTCTTTTACATTTGGCCAAGTTCCTGTCTTGTTGCTGTATCGAGTTGCCGTCACCCTTTCCTGTCGCGAGTGCGTGCCGCTAGCCCGTGTTATTGCTGTAGCGAACTGTTGTTCTCAGTTCCCGACAGTTTCTTTTCGATAGCTTCCGCTCGTCAAAACAGCTTCCTGCTGTATCGATAGCGAATTCACATCACCAGCAAGAATTCGTATCACTTTATTAGGGAGTGATGCACCTGGTATAAGATCGATTTGATGTTCAGTCCCACGAACAGGTGGTAAACCCGACGGTAACTCTTTGGGAAAAACATCCGCAAATTCGTGTAATAAAGTATCTATCTCCCCTTCATTTCGCACAACCATGTCAGCGTCCCACGCCTCCTTAACTATTAACTAGTACATGCATTCACCATCATTAATAGCATGTTCCATCTCCCGCTCGCTAGCAAACATGGTAAGTTTCGGTTTCTCAACCCGATTAGAGCTCATAGAACGAATAGCTCGAGTCAATTTAAGCACAATTTTTTTGCCCTCATATTCATTGCTTCTCCCTCAATGTAAAACATCCCTATCAAACAACCATGGATGCCCCAAAAGTATATGACATGCATCCATCGGGAGTACATCACACAACACGTTATCATCATACGAACCCATGGTTAATCCGATCCTCACTTGTTTTGACAACTTTATTTTACTCCCATCATCAAGCTAATGTAATGTATATGGTTTCGGATGAGTCATAGTGGTCAACCCGAGTTTAGTCACCATCTCACTCGAAGCTACGTTGGTGCAACTTCCTCCATCAATGATTAAACTACACCATTTGTTCCCGACTTGGCACTTCGTGAGAAATATTTGGTCCCGTTGTTCCGAATCATTCGAAATGGATTTGGCTTGTAAAGTACGAAGAACCAAAGCTGATACGAAGCTGACTACTCCAAGCGAAGAAGATGAAGTAAGGATTGACGTAAAACACCTCGACCATACTCCAATATACTTAGGCGAGAAAACGGATAAGAGAAACGGAGTTACCTTAATAACCGGAATTGGAGTGACTTAAACAAAATGCAACTTGCATCTTGGGGGAAGGGGTCCAAGTGGCAAAAGCAAGGCAATAAAAGAATTTCACCATTTTCTTTATTATAAAAGGCAGCAGGATTCTCGGCAGCATGCTTTGTGAAAGGCGACTATCACCTTGGAGACAAAACCCAACTTTTACTCTTGTTTGCAAGTGACGTGGGGAACCTTGTATTTTCTTTTCCTTATTTTAAGTCCAGCTTGTAATAGTTTAGATTATCTTGTCAGACTACTTTTGCCTATAAATAGTGGCGATGGAGTTGTAATGAAGGAGATTGATTTTGACTGATAGAACAACATACCTTGTGTATTGTTTAAGTATTGGACGAGTTTCCTTCAAAACTTTGATTATTATTCGACGCGTTTTCGAATCTTAATCTGATTGATTCTCAATAGGTCTTGAGAAGAAATTGCTTTATCGAATTATAGGTCTAGTTCAATAAAACAACTGTTTCCTATCCTGTTTCGATTTTCTTCTTGTTTTCGATACAGGGTTGTATTTGTTCGAGATTTCGCATTAAGTGTTGTTCGATTGTTCGAACTTGTTTCCTATTTTCAATTAGCATCTGACCGAAACTTGCTGATTCGAGTGCCGCTGTTTAGAGGTTGCCTGTTTCGAGTCACTTCCATTCGACCAGTTCCTATCTTGTTACTATATCGAGCTGCTGTCATCATTTCCTGTCGCGAGCGCATACCGCTAGCTTGATGTTATTGTAGCAAGCTGTTGTTTCGATTCTGATTTCTTCTTTGTTCGCTTCCTCGTCAAAAACAACCTTGCATCTGATATAGAATTCGCATCATAAGTGGTATCGGAGCCCAAGTTCTTGATCTTTGGCATTATGGATCTCAACGACGCTGATTTCTTGGCAAAACTTCGCGACGCATTGCGTGACGTACCAGAACAATGCGACCAGCGTTGGCAACCTAGGCGTGGTGACTATGAACGACCCTCACGCCATGTCGAAGAGTTCAAGGTGAACGAGCTTACGGAGTTCATTGGCGGGACAGAGCCTGAAGTTTACCTGGAATGGGAATGTAAAATTGACCGCATGTTCGAGTTTAAAGAACTCGACGATGAGAAATGGTGCAAGTATGCAATTCTCAAGTTGGGAAAAGGCGCTTCACTTTGGTATGAAGGAGTGAAAACACGAAGAGCTCGTGCAGGGAAAGAAAAGATCCGTTCGTGGGATTCGTTAAAAATAAAACTTCATAAAAGATATGTACCAACATCACATCAGTTGTCCTTGTACAGAAAGATTGCAGATCTCATGCAAGGAAAGTTGACTGTCAGTGAATACATTGAGGAGTTTGAGAATCTAACCTTAATGGGAGAGATAGAGGAGAATGAGGAGCAGAAGATGTCGCGATTCTTGCGTGGCTTAAACCGAAGCATAGCTAACTTGGTGGAATTATATCCATACGAGTACTTCGATACATTATGTGGGCTATGTGTGAAGTTGGAAGCTCAAAACAGGATGAAGTTGTATAAACCCAAGTTTCCAGCCAAATTTGGAAGCCCAAGTGTTGGTTCTAGTTCAACTACTAAGGCAACTGTACCGATTCCGGTCCCTGTTGCGATTCCGAAGGGCCCCTACGTACCGAAGGATATTAGTTTGGCTAAATTAAGATGTTTCAAATGTCAAGGGTTCGGACATTATCAAAATGCTTGTCCGAACAAACGAGTGGTAACATTAAGAGAAGCTGTCACGATCCGAGACAAATTGTTGGCCGAGGACGAAAAGGAGAGACTGGGTGATGTATTTGATTTCAGCATGAAGGACGAATAAGGAGAAGAATGTGAGACTTACGATGCTCCGAACTATGACACGGCTTTAGTTCTGCGTACTCTACAAGCCAAAGCTGTTTCGAATGATTCGGAACAGCGGGATCAAATATTTCACACAAAGTGTCAAATCGAAAATAAATGGTGTAGTTTGATCGTTGATGGAGGGAGTTGCACCAGCGTAGCTTCCAGCGAGATGGTGACTAAACTCGGGCTGACCACTATGGCTCACCCGAAACCTTACACTTTGCATTGGCTCGATGATGGGAGCAAAATAAGGGTGACTAAACAAGTGAGGATTGGACTAACCATGGGTTCATATGAAGACAACCTATTCTGTGATGTACTCCCAATGGATGCATGCCATGTACTGTTGGGAAGACCATGGATGTTTGATAGGGACGTTTTACACCGAGGAAGAAGCAATGAGTACGAGTTGCGGGATAAGGGCAAAAAGATTGTGCTTAAACAAATGTCACCTCAAGCTATTCACTCTATGAGTTCTAGTCGGAGTGACAAACCAAAACTATCCATGTTTGCTAGCGAACGAGATGTGGAACATGCTATTAATGATGGCCAGTGCATGTACTTGTTTATTCTGAAAGAGACACATAATGGTAACATGGTTGTGCGGAACGACGAAAGGATGGATGCCTTATTGCACGAATTTGCGGATGTTTTTCCCGAAGAATTACCGTTGGGTTTGCCACCTATTCGTGGGATTGAACATCAGTTCGATCTCATTCCGGGTGCGTCGCTCCCTAACAAGGCTGCCTATAGATGTAATCCCGAGGAGACGAAGGAATTACAAAACCAAATCGAAGAACTAATGAACCGCGGGTATGTTCGAGAAAGCCTAAGTCCTTGTGCGGTTCCGGTATTACTGGTTCCTAAGAAAGATGGATTTTGGTGAATGTGTATTGACAGTCGAGTCGTGAATAATATAACCATCAAGTATCGGTTTCCGATTCCAAGACTTGATGACATGTTGGACGAATTGCACGGATCCGTGATCTTTTCAAAAGTTGACCTACGAAGTGGTTATCACCAAATCCGGATGCGAGAAGGAGATGAGTGGAAGACGGCCTTCAAAACTAAACACGGGCTGTATGAATGGACCGTTATGCCGTTTGGCCTTACAAATGCACCGAGTACTTTCATGCGTTTGATGAATGAGGAACTTAAGCCATTGTTGGGGAAATTTGTGGTTGTATACTTGGATGATATTTTGATTTATAGCCGGTCGTTACAAGAACATTTCGGGCACTTAAGGCAAGTCTTCGAAACCCTTAGGGACCAAAGGCTGTATGGAAAATAGGAGAAGTGCTCATTTTTGGTCGAAAGTATAGTCTTTCTTGGCTATGTTGTTTCAAAGGATGGAGTGTCGGTCGATCAAGCAAAGATCGAAGCAATTAAGTCCTGGCCAGTACCCACTACAGTGACGGAAGTTAGATCATTCGACGGACTGGATTCATTTTACCGAAGATTCATTCGAGATTTCAGCACCATTTGAAGCCCAATAACCGAATGTTTGAAGAAAAGTATGTTTAATTGGAGTCGGGCTGCCCAGGAGTCGTTCACAAATTTGAAGGCAAAGTTGTGCGAAGCACCAATCTTAGCATTACCCGATTTTTCGCAACCGTTCGAGGTAGAATGTGATGCTAGCGGAGTTGGCATTGGAGTGGTTCTCATTCAAGGGAAGCGTCCTATTGCATATTTTTCAGAAAAGTTAAACGGTGCTCGTCTCAATTATTGTACGTACGACAAGAAGTTTTATTCTATTGTGAGGGCTCTAGATCATTGGAGTCACTATCTTCGGCCGAAGCATTTCATCATACATTCGGACCATGAATCATTGAAGTATATTAACGGACAACACAATTTAAGTCCCAGGTGATACGGGATTGACGATCTCGAGTGAAGAAGACATTATTATTGTTATTTTTATTGTCATTTTCGGAATTGATATTAGAGTGTTAGTATTTTCGGTATTAGAAGTATATTAGGACTCTATTTTAATAAAATAATAGTCTATTAGGTTACCATATAGGTTAGGAGTATTTTTAGACATAATATAATAGGCTTTTGTACAATACGAGTCCAAATGAAGAATATGAAGTGAGGATGGACGTAAGCGGCCATGCAACCCGCCATGCACATGCAGCAGTCTCGTATTTTGGCTATAACTTACTCATCCGAAATCCGATTCAGGTGATTCTAGTGGCTATGTAAAGCTAAGAAAGAGAGATACAAATCTTATGAAGACCATAGGACCAAATTAGGGAACCATTAGAGCCCATAAATGACAAAACCGACAGCATCAGATTTGGTCTAAAGTCATGAAGATTTTGTCCCTTTATTTTTCAATTCCTTACTCTAAGTCCATGCCTACATTTTTCAAAGTCCACTTGGGTCCCTCCACTTCAATAATTCGGCCAAACAAGGAGATGGAAGCTTGGTATTGATTTTGTCTTTGTCAAGTATCACATGGGAGAGATTCTTGTCCTCACAAGCCTTGTTGTTGATGTCCTTGTCAAAGTATCACATGGGAAAGATGCTTGTTCCCTTTCACCTTCTACCTCACGGCCGAAAACATGATGGAAGCTTGATGTTGTTGTTTTGTTAGAATTGTTTAATCTTGATTTTGATTTTAGTTGATGTTTGTTTACTTGTAAATGGCTATTTATAAGCCACATTTTCAGCATTTATAGATCAATGAATTTGAATGTTGTTGTGAAAGAATACACTTTGTATTTCTATCCTTGGTAAATAATTTTTACCAAAACTTGATTTTTATTCGACGCGTTTTCGAGTATTAATCCGATAGATTCTCAATAGGTCTTGAGAAGAAATCACCTTATCGAATTATAGGTCTAATTCGATAAACCTTTGTTCTTGTTCGGTCGAATCACTTTGATCGATATTATCACTTTTTCCGATATTACTTCCATTTTCATTTGTTCGAATTTTCATTGTTATAACCAATATTATTCCCATAAAATACATCCAAAAACACCCTACTCGTAAAAGCCTTCCGCTATCATACACCTATACATACTCCGAATGATACGTATTCATCTTTCCATTTGAATTCGTATCATAAGTGGTATCGGAGCCCAAGGTCATCTCCTTGGGCGATTTATTCAACGAATTTTTTAGTTGAGGTATTTTGTTATCAATTTTTCTTTCCAAAAATAAAAAAATAAAAAAAAATGTTTGATTTCTGTTATCCGTTCTCCGAATCTTCAAGGTTAGATCTTGTTGTTGATTGGTCAAAAACTCCTGTTTTTGACGAATGCGATTGTGAAATTTGTTCACAAGTGAAATCACACCTGATTGGCATGAAAGACGAGTATGAGGCAATTTTCTTCGGTCTTGAAATTGCATCCGATGAGTTCAACCATGATGATAAAGGTTTTGCCTCACAAAGTAGCTATTATTTTTTTATAACTAATGATAGTTATTTTGTTGGCACTTCTCAGAAATATTACTATTGTCTCAAAGTGTTGAACCACACTCGAACGTCCGATAATTTTGATCTCTCTCCTTATCTTGATGATGACGGGATTGCGGAATTGAGGACAATTCCCTTTAAAGGGGGAGGGGATGATATGGGATTGACGAGCTCGAGTGAAGAAGACATTATTATTGTTATTTTTATTGTCATTTTCTGAATTGATATTAGAGTGTTAGTATTTTCGGTATTAGAAGTATATTATGACTCTATTTTAATAAAATAATGGTCTATTAGGTTACCATATAGGTTAGGAGTATTTTTAGACATAATATAATAGGCTTTTGTACAATACGAGTCCAAATGAAGAATATGAAGTGAGGATCGACGTAAGCGGCCATGCAACCCGCCATGCACATGCAGCAGTCTCGTATTTTGGCTATAACTTACTCATCCGAAATCCGATTCAGCTGATTCTAGTGGATATGGAAAGCTAAGAAAGAGATATACAAATCTTATGAAGACCATAGGACCAAATTCGGAACCATTAGAGCCCATAAATGACAAAAACCACAGCATCAGATTTGGTCCAAAGTCATGAAGATTTTGTCCCTTTATTTTTCAATTCCTTACTCTAAGCCCATGCCTACATTTTTCAAAGTCCACTTGGGTCCCTCCACTTCAATAATTCGGCCAAACAAGGATATGGAAGCTTGGTATTGATTTTGTCTTTGTCAAGTATCACATGGGAGAGATTCTTGTCCTCACAAGCCTTGTTGTTGATGTCCTTGTCAAAGTATCACATGTGAAAGATGCTTGTTCCCTTTCACCTTCTACCTCACGGCCGAAAACATGATGGAAGCTGGGTGTTGTTATTTTGTTAGAATTGTTTAATCTTGATTTTGATTTTAGTTGATGTTTGTTTACTTGTAAATGGCTATTTATAAGCCACATTTTCAGCATTTATAGATCAATGAATTTGAATGTTGTTGTGAAAGAATACACTTTGTATTTCTATCATTCGTAAATGATTTTTACCAAAACTTGATTTTTATTCGACGCGTTTTTGAGTATTAATCCAATCGATTCTCAATAGGTCTTGATAAGAAATCACCTTATCGAATTACAGGTCTAATTCGATAAACCTTTGTTCTTGTTTGATCGATATTATCACTTTTTCCGATATTACTTCCATTTTCATTTGTTCGAATTTTCATTGTTATAGCCGATATTATTCCCATAAAATACATCCAAAAACACCCTACTCGTAAAAGCCTTCCGCTATCATACACCTATACATACTCCGAACGATGCGTATTCATCTTTCCATTTGAATTCGTATCACCAGGCATGCGAAGTGGGTGGAATTCTTACAATCATTTCACTTTTCATCGAAGTATAAGGATGGCAAGAGCAACATTGTAGCAGATGCGTTGTCCAGGCGGTATGCCTTACTCTCTACCCTTGATGTTCGATTGATTGGATTCGATACAGTGAAAGAATATTATGACAGTGATGCGGATTTTAGTGAGACTTTCGCTCTTTGCAAATCTGGTCCGATTGGAGAATTTTCGATACAGGAAGGCTTCCTCTTCAAAAGAAATCGTCTTTGCTTACCCAAACACAGGATTCGGGAATTGTTGGTTCGGGAGGCTCACGGGGGAGGCTTGGCTGGCCACTTTGGTTCGGCTAAGACATTAGATGTGCTTAAGGAACATTTTTATTGGCCAAAGATGCAGGGGGATGTTAATAATATAATTAGTAAATGTGTGACATGCCATGTTGCAAAGAGTTCGTTCAAACCAAGAGTCTACACACCTTTACCGATTCCGGAAAGGCCATGGGAAGATGTCTCGATGGACTTCATTGTTGCTTTACCACGTACTCAATGAGGAAAGGATGCTATTATGGTGGTCGTAGACTGTTTTTCGAAAATGGCTAACTGTGTAGCGTGCCACAAAACCGACGATGCAAGCAATGTGGCCGACTTACATTTTCGAGTGGTGGTACGTTTACATGGGATTCCGAAGACTATTGTTTCTGATTGAGACTCCAAATTTCTCAACTACTTTTGGAACACCCTATGGAGGAAGGTGGGAACAAAACTCTTGTTTAGCACTTCACACCACCCTCAAACCGACGGACAAACTGAAGTGACTAATTGAACCCTGGGAACACTGTTGGGAGGCTTGGTAAGCAAAACACAAAAGGACTGGGATCTAAAACTGGCACATGCGGAGTTTGCCTATAACCGTTCTCCTACTCATGCCACAGTGCACTCTCCATTTGAAGTAGTTTACGGGCTGAATCCTTACATACTGCTAGATCTAATTCCACTATCGAGTGACAAATTGGTGCATAAGGATGCGGAGTCAAAACTGAAATCAATGATGAAATTACACGAACAGGTGCGTGAATGAATCAAGGAGATAAACGAGACGTACAAAAGGAAGTCGAACAAGCAACAAAAACCGAGATTATTCGAGGTTGGAGATTTAGTTTGGGTGCATTTGAGGAAAGAACGATTCTCGAGTAAGCATAAGAATAAGTTAATGCCACGAGCTGAGGGACCATTTAAAATAGTTGCGAAGGTGAACGACAACGCTTACAAAATAGAACTTCCAGGTGATTATGGAGTGT
This sequence comes from Orobanche coerulescens, assembly GCA_033398695.1. Lineage (NCBI taxonomy): Eukaryota > Viridiplantae > Streptophyta > Magnoliopsida > Lamiales > Orobanchaceae > Orobanche > Orobanche coerulescens. The sequence goes on along the minus strand of CM065811.1, from coordinate 98,009,250 downwards.
ATGCTACTTTTAACATAGGTGATCTATCTCCTTTTCTCGATGACAATGGAATTGTGGAATTGAGGACAATTCCTTTTAAAGAAGGAGAGAATGATACGAAGCCGACTACTCCAAGCGAAGAAGACGAAGTAAGGATTGACGTAAAACACCTCGACCATACTCCACTATACTTAGGCGAGAAAATGGATAAGAGAAACAGAGTTACCTTAATAACTGGAATTGTAGTGACTTAAACAAAAGGCAACTTGCATCTTGGGGGAAGGGATCCAAGTGGCAAAAGCAAGGTAATAAAAGAATTTCAGCATTTTCTTTATTATAAAAGGCAGCAGGATTCTCGGCAGCATGCTTTGTGAAAGGCGACTATCACCTTGGAGACAAAACCCAGCTTTTAATCTTGTTTGCAAGTGACGTGGGGAACCTTGTATTTTCTTTTCCTTATTTCAAGTCCAGCTTGTAATAGTTTAGATTATCTTGTCAGGCTACTTTTGCCTATAAATAGTGGCGATGGAGTTGTAATGAAGGAGATTGATTTTGACTGATAGAACAACATACCTTGTGTATTGTTTAAGTGTTGGACGAGTTTCCTTCAAAACTTTGATTATTATTCGACGCGTTTTCGAATCTTAATCTGATTGATTCTCAATAGGTCTTGAGAAGAAATCGCTTTATCGAATTATAGGTCTAGTTCGATAAAACAACTGTTTCCTGTCCTGTTTCGATTTTCTTCTTGTTTTCGATATAGGCTTGTATTTTGATACGGGGTTGACAAGTCCAAGGGAAGAAGATGAGGTGATGATCGATGTAAACAACCATGCAACTTACTTGGGCGAGAAAACGAAGACGAGACACGGAGTTACCTTAATAACCGGACTTAGAGTAACTTAAACAATAGGTAACTTGCATCTTGGGGAAAAGGGTCCAAGTGGTAAAAGAATAAAAGTATTTCAGCATTTTCTTTATTATAAAGGCAGCAGGATTCTTGGCAACATGCTGTAACACCCCCAGATTTAACCGAAAATGTTACAGCGCCATGGGCCCCGAGATGGAACCCACAAGGCTGAAGGAAATTTTTGCAAACATTTACAAATGCCCAAGAGGCCAACAACGGTACTATCTTTAAAAATTCACAAAGACTTATAAAATTCATTTATCAAAAATCGTCATAAAAACTCATTTGAAATCGCAAAGCCAAACGGCCGACACTCAAAAGTTTAGAAAACGATTTCCAAAGTAATCTCAGTTACCAGATACCAAAAGAGCATTTCAAAATACTCACGCAGCGGAAAAGACCAACCATAAAGATACTCTAGCAGCGGAATACAAGAACCAATCAAGAAACTCAATGCACAAAACATGTCCTAGCCAGTATCCTACGGGAAGCTCATCTCTTCACGACCGATACATGCTCGATACTCCAAGAACCTAAAAAGAAATCCCACGACGGGGTCAGCCATAATATCCAACAATGATAACCGTCACATCACATTAATAATTACATACCAATGAGAATACAACATAAGAATACGACCAACGTAATCTTACCGCCATAACATTACTTACTCAAGTAATTCTCATCAGAATAACCATTATCACATTTCACATTTCGTACTCGATTAACCAATAAACTCGAACATAATATATGTACTGTACCTCAAACAATACTCAAGATTCTCAAACTATCATATCCAACTCACGATACGGAAAAGTACCAGTTCTGACCAATACAATCCATCGGATAGCATAATCAAATCCCAAAACGATAACCGATTGCACAAGATGAATATTAAAGGAAATACGGAACATACCTCGAGATATGAAGTGCCACGACAATCATATCAGTCTAATCCGAGATCAGATCAATGCAATACGGACATGGTCCTAACACAAGACCTACAAATGCATACTCATATGACCACGTCAATATGCTCACAACAATAACAATGATGTATACTCAATGGAAATCCGACGATCCAGCGCCCTTAGCATAGATTCCCTTGATGATCCTATCAGATCATCATAAGGTGGATAACCAACAATACACATATGAACAACAACACATGATAAAATCAATGATGTGAATTCACAAGATTCCATCAACACAATACTGGTAATCCAACGATCCAACGCCCTCAGCATAGATTCCCATGATGATCCCGTCGAACCAACGCATGGTGGAAAACCTGTCCAACGATCCAGCGTCCTCAGCATAGATCCCCATGATGATCCCGTCGAACCAACCATGGTGGACATCCGATCCAACGCCCTCAACATAGATCCTCATAATCCCTTCGGATCATTTACAACATAACAATGCAATTATGCATACACATATGCAAATCAATATGTTCATCAACATGAACAACATATGAATCAAAACATGAACGACACTATGATGACACAACTAGGACGACCTCATGTTCAGCAACATGAATGACAACCTGCATGATCAACATCATCGACACTAAACCGAATCAATCTTGAATACTTGACCCGAGTCCTTCGGAAGCAATCTCGATGCCAAATCACCACCGAAGATTATCCGCAATGCTCGGCAACCCAAACGTACCATGGACTGCAGATACTCATATCCTCGTCTTTACCATAATGTATCCTCGATACCCAAAATTCCAATAATCCGAAATGAATCATAAACCTTATGATTTAACTCCCAGAATCGGAAAGACAACACATAATACAAATCTCTAGAATTTTGCAGTAATAATCATTGCTATAGGCATTATAAATGAAATGAAACTGAAACCATTCATTAAACATTATAACTGAGCAAGTAATAACTTGCCTCGATACCGATGAAGTCGTTACCAATTCCATTGCTGTCATCTACAAGTCCCTCGGCCCTGATCAATGCAATCTACGAACATTCTCGAATACGACCGCAAAGCATGGTTCTAATCACCGATCACTTACCACAACCTATGGCAATAATCAATAAACAACAATCCGATAACAATCAATAACCTACATAACCAATCCACAAACCCAACGGTTCTACGACATCTCAGTTAAACATAAGTCTGAACAATCCAACTCAAACCAGTACAAATTCACAACCACAACACGAAAATACTGCACTGTCTGCCTACTTAGCGCACATTAAACGCATGACGTAGCGTGCGCTAACTAGCTCCCGTTAGCGCGCGCTAGCCTGTAAGCTTAGCGTGCGCCAATGTTGTACAGATGCATGTTTTTCAGATACCGATCAACATATGGCGATTATCAAGAACACTAAGTAATTTGAAACCATGTTCAAAGCTATCAAAACAACGAAATCCGGTATCCTTTAACATATAAACAATCATTCAACTTATAATCCAAGTCCTCTATCCATATATGATCTTCCTCAATATCAACATCATGAAACCTTAAGAACGTAACAATACTTCCATCTTATCTCAAGAAGACGGACAACACGATTCAAACCATACGAATCACATCAATATCCATATATGAATAACAACATCATCATAATTCAGTAATCCATCTCCTAATCATACTTATTAACTTGTTTATATGATATTCATCAACTCAAGAACGTCAATCTCCAATCCAAAACGAAATCCAAAAGGGAAGAACTATTACCTTGTATAGACGAACCATGAAGGAGAACAATCAACTTCATTCCAAGAATCATCAATAATTTCAAGAACAAGACTTTAATCCATGTTCCTCAGCTTAATCTTTGTTAAAGATTATCATCTCTCAGTGTTTGGGACCTCAAACTTCTCTCTAAAAACTCTCTCTCTCGGTTGCAAGGAAGGAATGGACGAAATGAAGGATAATGCCCAACTACACATATATATACTGTATATTATTAACGTGCGCTAACATATCATGTTTAGCATGCACAACAGCCTTAGCGTGCGCTAACTAACTTTGTTAGCGTGCGCTATCGCAGTCCAGAGGCTACTGTCTGGCTTCGTACATGTGCTTACGTACGTAATGCCCATGCATTAGCGTACGTAACTTACACTATCTAGCGTACGCAAGTCCTTGCATTTAGCGTGCACTAATACCAGTTGACTTGCTATAGTCTACACCTACCCGATGCTGATACGGTCGGGTTGGGCGGCGAGGCGTTCGCGATTACGGGCGAGTATGACTCGGCCGTGTCGGGCGACACGATCGGGTTCGGCCGATGACTTTGGCATTTCCGGGGCGAAATGCAGCCGGGCCGTGTAGGACGACACGGCCGAGTTCGGTCGGCAGTGCTCGGCATTTTCCGACAGGGTGACATTTTCCGGCAGGCGACGACATTTTCCGGCAGGTTGTGTCATTTTCCGGCTTGTGTCCGTTTTCTCGCCTAAAAATGTCGCCGCACGTGCATGACGCGTTGTAAGGCCGTTTATTTTGATCCTTGCTCCGTCTTATTCATTTTGACTAGTTAATTTCGTATCAGGTATTTGGGAGTCCCATTATCTTCATCGAAGCTCACGGTGGCTCAGTGCTCTCCTTTTCTTGACAGGATTGATGGTCGGGTGAGTGACTGGGCTTGTAGATCTCTGTCCATGGCCGGTCGTTGTCAGCTTATTCGGTCTGTGTTATCTGCTCTTCACATTTATTGGGCCTGTATTTTTATCCTGCCTAAGGGCATGCTTGCCCTTATTGAGAAGCGTTTAAGGCGTTTTCTTTGGAAAGGTTCTCGTGACTCTGGGCATGCTAAAGTGGCTTGGTCTAAGGTTTGCTTTCCTGTAGAGTGTGGTGGCCTTGGTATCACTCCATTGAGGGTTCAGAATCAGGCCCTTATGACCCGCCATATCTGGTCTCTCCTGGCTGGGTCTTCTCGTTCTGTTTGGGTTAGCTGAGTTCGTTCTTATAGAGTTCAGCAGTGTTCTTTTTGGGATATCCCTATCTCCACTGTGTCTTCTTGGTATTGGAAACAGCTGATACGAATCGGTCAACATCATCAAATACAAATTACCAATTCTCGCGCGCACGACGACTTCGTAGCAGTTTTAGTATTTTGCCCATAACTTTCTCGTCCGAAATCCGATTCAGGTGATTCAAGTGGCCATGGAAAGCTAAGAAAGAGAGCTACAAATCTTATGAAGACCATAGGACCAAATTCGGACCATTGTATCTCGGAAATGACAAAACCGACAGCATCATATTTGGTCCAAGATAATGAAGATATTCTTTCCTTCCCCACCTCACTAAAAAACGATCCAAGCTTGAGATTTGATGAAGACTTTCATCAAATGTCTTCTTCATGTCATCTTCCATCAAGTCACCATCACCTAATAAAACCAAGGTTCATCATATTTTCCTTCCCTCACAAGATCGGCCATATCATGCTTGAAAGGGACATATCTTGACTTCATATCTTGACAAGATAATGAAGTTATCTTCTCCTTCCCCACCATGTACACAAACGGCCGAAAATGAAGATGGAGTGAAGACTTTCTTCTTCATGTCATTATCCCTCATTTCATTATCACCCATGTAATTCCAAGGAGGAGGATATCACAATCTACACCAAATCCTCCTAAGTGTGATCGGCGAATTGATGCATGGAGGAATGATATTTTGTTCTACTTCATGTCACCATCAAAGACCAAGATTGCTTCATCATGTCACCATCAAGACCAAGATTGCTTCATGTCTCTTTCACCTAATAACACCAAGATACTTGATATCTCACCTTTGATTTTCGGCCGAAATGTTAGTGCTAGGAAGTTTCCTTTTCTCGTTTTGTTGTATTTTCTTTCGGTTGGAAACTACTATATATAGTAGTGCTCGTTGTAGTTGTAATATATCTTGAATCTTGAAAGTAAAAAAAACCTTGTATTTCTTTGAAATATACGTTGAACGAGTTCAACAAAACCTTGGTTATTATTTCGACGCGTCTCGAGATTTTAACTTGATCAATTCTCAATAGGTCTTGGGAAGAGATTACTTTTATCGAGTTATAGGTCTAGTTCGATAAAACACATCCAAATCCGTATACACTACTACCTCACGGCCGAAATCCATTTAAGTTTGGCCACCCCTTGTATTTTCGAGTGACACTTTGATAATCGTCAAGACATAATAATCTTCCGTTGTATTTCATACGCATTACGTACGTAATTCGTATCATCTTCTTGTTCGATATTTTTTATTGTTATATCCGATATTATTCACATACAAAATACATCCGAAAAACTCCATATTCGTAAAAGCCTTCCGCTATCATACACTTACATATACTCCGACCGATACGTATCCACCTCTCCCCGGATAATTCGTATCATAAGTGGTATCGGAGCCCAAGGTCATCTCCTTGGGCGATCAACTATATTCACCGAATTTTTTTTTTTGTTGAAACCTTCTTGGGTTGTTCTTCACGGTTAGAAGAATTTTCGCATAACATTGGCAGATTAGCGCAGTCGGAAGAAAACAAAGTTTCCCGTCGATTCGACCGTTGGATCATCACGAAATTTTGACAAAAGTAAGCCAACTCATTGAACTACAGTCTGAACGGTGGAGATCAGATTCTTTGATCATCTTCTTGGTTCATTCTTCACGAATTTCTTGGAAAATTTTATGTCCGATTTCTTGTCAAGAACTATCTCTTGATTCTTGTTATGGAATTTTCCGAGCTCGATTTCTTGATGACACTCCGTGACGCATTAAACGGCTTACCGGAGCGACGTATGCAAGAAAGACGCAGAGACGATGCCAACGATATTGATTTCTTGGCCAAATTCCGCAGCATACCAGAATTTCACGGAGATAGTGATCCAAATGCGTGCATAGATTGGCTTCGTGCTTGTGAGGAGCACTCGGACTTCAAGGCTGCCCCGATCAACCGCCGCGTTTCGTTGGTGGCAAGGCGCCTCCGCGGTAGCGCCGCCGTCTGGTGGCAAAAACTGAAACAGTCCCGTTCACAACAACGTAAGCCTAAAATCCAAGATTGGCTTAAATTCTAAAAATATTTCAATCGAAGGTTCAAATCCCCATCTTACCACCAATCCTTCGACGCTCCACCACCGGCATTCGATCTAAGGTCTTCCTCCATCAAGGAATTCCCAACAGAATCTTTTTTCGATGAAGACAATGTCCCTACGGTCATTTTCAATGAAGTAGACGAGACAGAGTTTTCAACGGAGCAATTCAACGAAGAAGATGAGTTGAGCCGTGTCTCCCTAGTCGACGAACCTAGATCTTGCTACTTTGATCATGGGCTAGTTGGTTGTGTTGGTCAAATTGACCAAAACGGACCAAATTATTTTAGTAACGCGAAACAAGATCACGGCCTTATGCTTTACGAAGCGGCTAATATTGAAAATGAACTCTTTGTCAGCGACTTTGATATGACGAAATTTCTGCGGCATTTTTGATGACAAAGAAGACGATGGTTGAGTCGAGTGTCTATCGGAGCAAAGTGGGTCGTATGACTTTGTTGCGGTGCGTAACGAGCCTAGTGGATTAATTTTTGATGAGACATTATTGGAAGAGCCCGGAATATTGAAGCGGAGTGTTGGTTAGATTATGACGGACGCCAAAGATTTGATGAGGAACCAATTGATGAAGAAGAATCCGTAATAAATCCTATGGTTCCCACCGTAATAAATTCTGTGTTTTCCATTTTTGATGATGAACCCAGAAATCGGTGTTTCCACTCGAGGAGGAACCCGATGTGGAGTTAAGCGTCGTCCCATTTGAGATATCCACTCATGTCATGATATCGGTATTACAGCGGAGTAATTATTATTATTTTATTAATAATGATAGTTATTTTGTTGGTGATTCTCGAGGGCCCCACTACCTATCGTCTCAAGATTTTGGGTCATGTATACGTCTGCGGACATCTTCGAGATCAAATACTTAGAGGCTTTAGTTAATTATCTTGGTGACGAAGGGAGTTCGGAATTGAGGACAATTCCCTTTAAAGAGAGGGTATGATACGAATCGGTCAACATCATCAAATACAAATTACCAATTCTCGCGCACGACGACTTCGTAGATTTTAGTATTTTGCCCATAACTTTCTCGTCAAATCCGATTCAGGTGATTCAAGTGGCCATGGAAAGCTAAGAAAGAGAGCTACAAATCTTATGAAGACCATAGGACCAAATTCGGACCCATTGTATCTCGGAAATGACAAAACCGACAGCATCATATTTGGTCCAAGATAATGAAGATATTCTTTCCTTCCCCACCTCACTAAAAAACGATCCAAGCTTGAGATTTGATGAAGACTTTCATCAAATGTCTTCTTCATGTCATCTTCCATCAAGTCACCATCACCTAATAAAACCAAGGTTCATCATATTTTCCTTCCCTCACAAGATCGGCCATATCATGCTTGAAAGGGACATATCTTGACTTCATATCTTGACAAGATAATGAAGTTATCTTCTCCTTCCCCACCATGTACACAAACGGCCGAAAATGAAGATGGAGTGAAGACTTTATTCTTCATGTCATTATCCCTCATTTCATTATCACCCATGTAATTCCAAGGAGGAGGATATCACAATCTACACCAAATCCTCCTAAGTGTGATCGGCCGAATTGATGCATGGAGGAATGATATTTTGTTCTACTTCATGTCACCATCAAAGACCAAGATTGCTTCATCATGTCACCATCAAGACCAAGATTGCTTCATGTCTCTTTCACCTAATAACACCAAGATACTTGATATCTCACCTTTGATTTTCTAGAAATGTTAGTGCTAGGAAGTTTCCTTTTCTCGTTTTGTTGTATTTTCTTTCGGTTGGAAACTACTATATATAGTAGTGCTCGTTGTAGTTGTAATATATCTTGAATCTTGAAAGTAAAAAAAACCTTGTATTTCTTTGAAATATACGTTGAACGAGTTCAACAAAACCTTGGTTATTATTTCGACGCGTCTCGAGATTTTAACTTGATCAATTCTCAATAGGTCTTGGGAAGAGATTACTTTTATCGAGTTATAGGTCTAGTTCGATAAAAACACATCCAAATCCGTATACACTACTACCTCACGGCCGAAATCCATTTAAGTTTGGCCACCCCTTGTATTTTTCGAGTGACACTTTGATAATCGTCAAGACATAATAATCTTCCGTTGTATTTCATACGCATTACGTACGTAATTCGTATCATCTTCTTGTTCGATATTTTTTTATTGTTATATCCGATATTATTCACATACAAAATACATCCGAAAAACTCCATATTCGTAAAAGCCTTCCGCTATCATACACTTACATATACTCCGACCGATACGTATCCACCTCTCCCCGGATAATTCGTATCAACAGCTGCTGAAGTTCCGTCCCCTTGTCATGGGAGCGTTTCAGTATTCTGTTGGTGATGGCGCTTCTTTCCGTTTATGGTCGGATCCGTGGCACTCTATGGGTTTGATTAGGCATTCTCTGCCTAGAGCGCCCCTTTGGACTGGCTCTGTTATTTCTGAAGGTCAATGGGTTTGGTGATATGAAATTGACTAGTCCGAGTGAAAAAGGCGAAAAGCGGACAAAATTACCAATTCCCGCGCGTATGACTACTTCGTAGCAGTTTTGGTATTTTAATCATAACTCTCTCATACGAAGTCCGATTTAGGTGATTCAAGCGGCCATGGAAAGATAAAAGAAAGATCTATAAATCATGTGAAACGGTCCAAGGTCCAATTATGCTTCTATAAAGCCACACGAACCGTTCAAATGTGCAGTGATGTTAATGGCCGAAAATTGATGAAGATTTGTGAAGATTTTGTCCAAGATTGATGAAGATTTTTCATGCCTTCATTTTTCAAGTTCACACCTTCATTTTCAAAGTCTTGCAAGAGTATCAAAGGAGGAAGACTTCAGCCCCTCTCCATTTCACCTTACGGCCGTGAAAGAAGCAAGAGACAAGCTTAGTAGATTGATTTGTTTAATTTTTAATCTTGATTTCCTTTGCTTTGTCAAAGTCTTGTTTATTTTGTTTGATTTTGTTTGATCTTGTGTGATCATGTAAGCTTAGTTTATATATGCCACATTTGGCATGTTGTAACATATCTTGAATGGTAAAAATGAAATACACTTTGTATTTCTATTCTTGGTAAATGATTTTTACCGAAACTTGATTTTTATTCGACGCATTTTCGAGTATTAATCCGATCGATTCTCAATAGGTCTTGAGAAGAAATCACTTATCGAATTATAGGTCTAATTCGATAAACTCTTGTTCTTGATCGTTCAAGTCTTCTTGTGCGATTTTTCATTGTTATATCCAATATTATTCCCATAAAATACATCCAAAAACACCATACTCGTAAAAAGCCTTCCGCTACGACATTCATACACACACTCCATCCGATAAGTATTCACTCTTCCGGGCGAATTCGTATCATAAGTGGTATCGGAGCCCAAGGTCATCTCCTTGGGCGATTTATTCAACGATTTCTTGTGAAGAACTATCTCTTGAATCTTGTTATGGATTTCTCCGATCTCGATTTCTTGATGAAACTCCGTGACGCACTAAACGGCTTACCGGAGCAACGTATGCAAACAAGACGCAGAGACGACGCCAATGATATTGATTTCTTGGCTAAATTTCGCAGCATATCGGAGTTTCATGGATCTAGTAATCCAGATGCGTGCATAGATTGGCTCCATGCTTGTGAGGAGCATTCGAACTTCAAGGCTGCCCCGATCAACCGCCGCATTTCGTTGGTGGCAAGGTGCCTCCGCGGTAGCGCCGCCGTCTGGTGGCAAAAACTGAAACAGTCCCGTTCACAACAACGTAAGCCAAAAATCAGAGATTGGCAAAAATTCATAAAACATTTCAATCGAAGGTTCAAATCATACCACCACTCGTTGTTTCTCCACCACCAATCCTTCGACGCCCCGCCTCCGACCTTCAATCTAAGGTTTTTCCCCATCGAAGAATTTCCATCAAGGCCATTTTTCGATAAAGACGATGTCCCTACCACCATTTTCAATGAAGTAGACGAGACAGAGGTTTCAATGACAGAATATAACAAAGAAGACGAGTTGAGTCGAGTTTCCCTAATTGACGAACCTGGATCTTACTACTTTGAGCATGGGCCAGTTGGTTGTGTTGGCCAAATTGACCAAAACGGACCAAATTATTTTAATGGTGAGGAGCCTACTAGTGTCATGGAAATCGGGCCGGATTATGAAGGACCACCATTATTTGATGCAGAACCGATTGACGAAGAGGAGTCCGTAATTGATCCTGTGTTTCCCATTCTTGATGGTGAACCAGACGTGAAATTATCAGTACTTCCCATTTTTGATATTTTGTCCAACGACGATCCATATCCCGATGAAAGTTGTTTTGAAGATTTTTGTCCAAACTCCAATGAGGTGTTTTCAATTTATGATACAGAGCACGAGAATGTTATGATTCCGGAACATCTATATCCCGAACCTTACCAAGAGTTTGACACGAAAGACGACGACGAGGCATTTTTCCTAGGGCTTGAAGTGGCATCCGATGAAGAGCGACCTATTATTACTGTCGTGCTTCCCATTTCAGATGTCCGGTTATATGATGATTCATATCGTGATATCGGTATTACCTCGCAGAATAATTATTATTATTTCATTAATAATGATAGTTATTTGTTTGGTGATTCCCTGAGATCCCCTATTACCTACCGTCTCAAGCTTTTGGGCCATATACGCACTGCGGATATTTTCGAAATCAAGTACGTAGAGGTTTTAGCTATTTCATCTGGAAACGACGGGAGTTCGGAATTGAGGACAATTCCCTTTAAAGGGGGAGGGAATGATCCGAAATTGACTAGTCCGAGTGAAAAAGGCGAAAAGCGGACAAAATTACCAATTCCCGCAGTATGACTACTTCGTAGCAGTTTTGGTATTTTAATCATAACTCTCTCATACGAAGTCCGATTTAGGTGATTCAAGCGGCCATGGAAAGATAAAAGAAAGATCTATAAATCATGTGAAACGGTCCAAGGTCCAATTATGATTCTATCAAGCCACACGAACCGTTCAAATATGCAGTGATGTTTATGGCCGAAAATTGATGAAGATTTGTGAAGATTTTGTCCAAGATTGATGAAGATTTTTCATGCCTTCATTTTTCAAGTTCACACCTTCATTTTCAAAGTCTTGCAAGAGTATCAAAGGAGGAAGACTTTAGCCCCTCTCCATTTCACCTTACGGCCATGAAAGAAGCAAGAGACAAGCTTAGTAGTTTGATTTGTTACCGAAACTTGATTTTTATTCGACGCGTTTTCGAGTATTAATCCAAACGAATTATAGGTCTAATTCGATAAACCCTTGTTCTTGATCGTTCAAGTCTTCTTGTTCGATATTTTTATTGTTATATCCGATATTATTCCCTGAGTCATGTTCCATGATGTATGTGTTGATTTTACAATATCAATCACGTATTGTGACATGACAATAGCAATTATCTCAAACTCATCGCCGTCTCATGATATTTTCCATATAAATGGAAAAACCTATGATGTTGACGGTTTTGGAATTTCGTTCTATTTCTCCTTCATATGAAGGTTGCGACAGGAAGGGCATCCGGCGTAAAACTTTTCCACTTTGTTATTTGCATGAGTTATGGTGTTAACTAATTTTAGACAATTAAACGACACTATAATCTTCATGCCACCGACCCCAACATAGTTGGGATTAAGGTGCTGTTGATGATGATGATCCGATATTATTCCCATAAAATACATCCAAAAATACCCTACTCATAAAAAGACTTCCGCTACGATATCCATATACACACTCCGAACGATACATATTCACTTTTCCGGGCGAATTCGTATCATAAGTGGTATCGGAGCCAGCATCTGAATTTTTTAATTCAGTTGAGGTATTTTGTTATCAATTTTTCTTTCCCAAAAATAATGTTTGATTTCTGTTATCCGTTCTCCGAATCTTCAAGTTTAGATCTTGTTGTTGATTGGTCAAAACCTCATGTTTTTGACGAATGCTATTGTGAAATTTGTTCACAAGTGAAATCACACCCGATTGACATGAAAGACGATTACAAGGCAATTTTCTTCGGTCTTGAAATTGCATCCGATGAGTTCAACCACGAAGATAAAGGTTTTGCCTCACAAAGTAGCTATTATTTTTTTATAACTAATGATAGTTATTTTGTTGGAACTTCTCAGAAATATTATTATCGCCTCAAAGTGTTGAACCACACTCGAACGTCCGATAATTTTGATCTCTCTCCTTATCTTGATGACGACGGAATTGCGGAATTGAGAATAATTCTCTTTAAAGGGGGAGGGGATGATACGGGATTGACGAGCTCGAGTGAAGAAGACGTTATTATTGTTATTTTTATTGTCATTTTCGGAATTGATATTAGAGTGTTAGTATTTTCGGTATTAAAAGTATATTAGGACTCTATTTTAATAAAATAATGGTCTATTAGGTTACCATATAGGTTAGGAGTATTTTTTAAACATATTTGACTTGTTTTCCAAGTTATAAGAGTCTTAATAGGCTTTTCTATAATACGAGTACGAATGAAGAAGACGAAGTGAGGATCGACGTAAGCGGCCATGCAACCCGCCATGCATGCGCAGCAGTCTCGTATTTTGGCCATAACTTACTCGTCTGAAGTCCGATTCAGGTGATTCAAATGGCTATGGAAAGCTAAGAAAGAGTGCTACAAATATTATGAAGACCATAGGACCAAATTCGGAACCATTAGAGCCCAGAAATGACAAAACCGACAGCATCAGATGTGGTCCAAGCTTGATGAAGATTTGTGAAGATTTGGTGGGATATTGAGGAAGATTTCATCACATTTCTTTGTATTAAAGCATGTATTCATTTGTCAAAGTTTTGTAGTATAATATGTTGTCATGAGGAAGACAATTTCCTAGTCTAAGATACTTGTTGTCTTTTTTGTTTTCTTTTTCTTTTCAAAGATCATGCGATCTTACCTAGTTTAGAATCCTAGATATAAATAAGCCATGCATGGCTTGTATGGATAAATTGAATGTTGTTATAAGAAGAATACACTTTGTGTTTTTCTTGGTGAATGCTTTTCATCGAAACTTGATTTTTCTTCGACGCATTTTCGAGTATTAATCCGATCGATTCTCAATAGGTCTTGTGAAGAAATCATCTTATCGAATTATAGGTCTAATTCGATAAACCTTTGTTCTTGTTCGGTCGAATCACTTTGATCGATATTATCACTTTTTCCGATATTACTTCCATTTTCATTTGTTCGATTTTTCATTGTTATATCCGATATTACTTCCATAAAATACATCCAAAAACACCCTACTCATAAAAAGACTTCCGCTACGATATCCATATACACACTCCGAACGATACATATTCACTTTTCCGGGCAAATTCGTATCATTGGCCTGTGGTTGATCGTCCTGGGTTCCAGCAGGTTATTTCTGCCCTCCCTCCTATCTATGGAGGCCAGGATCGCATCTCTTGGAGACCGCATAGCTCAGGTTCCTATTCTTCCTTCCCGCTCTTCGTTTCCTTAGAGCATATTCTCCTTCTGTTCCGTGGGCCCCTCTGCTTCTTGGTCCCGGGAAGATTCCTAGGCACTCCTTCATATTATGGTTGGCTATTCAGGAGCGTCTGTCGACTATGGATAAGCCTTGGCTACAGCATGAAGATGGTATTTGTGTCCTTTGTGGGATGGCGTTAGAGTCTTATTCTCACTTATTCTTCATGTGCCCTTACTCTAGTAGGTGTATCTCTATTGCTAGGAGGGAGGTAAAATTTTGTTGGTCTCACTCGGAGTGGAGTACGGGTATTCTTTGTGATAGGGGGTTGACAAGTCCAAGGGAAGAAGATGAGGTGATGATCGACGTAAACAACCATGCAACTTACTTGGGCGAGAAAACGAAGACAAGACATAGAGTTACCTTAATAACTGGACTTGGAGTAACTTAAACAATAGGTAACTTGCATCTTGGGGAAAAGGGTCCAAGTGGTAAAAGAATAAAAGTATTCCAGCACTTTCTTTATTATAAAGGCAGCAGGATTCTTGGCAACATGCTATTTGAAAAAGCGGCTATCAGCTTTCAACTTGGAGACAAGACCCAGCTTTTACTTTTGTCAGCAAGTGACATGAGGAACCTTTTTATTATCTTTTCTTATTTTAAGCCCAGCTTGTAATAATTTAAGATTATCTTGTCAGACTACTTTTGCCTATAAATAGGGCAATGAAGTTGTAATGAAAGCAATGAATGTTGAAGAATTAAGAATACACTTGGTGTTTTTCCTGGTGAATGCTTTTCATCAAAACTTGATTTTTTATTCGACGCATTTTCGAGTATTAATATGATTGATTCTCAATATGTCTTGAGGAGAAATCTCTTTATCGAATTATAGGTCTAATTTGATAAAACAACTGTTTCAATCATGTTTTGATATTCTGCTTGTTTTCGATACAGTTTTATACTTGTTTGGTATTTCGCATCAATTGTTGTTCGATCCTGCGAACTTGTTTCCTGTTTTCAATTCGCATCTGACCGAAACGTGCTGTTTCGAGTGTCGCTGTTTGGCGGTGGCCTGTATCAAGTCTCTTACATTCGGCCAAGTTCCTGTCTTGGTGCCGTCTTCATTGCGCGCGCATACTGCTCGCCAGTGTTATTGCTGTAGCGAACTGTTGTTATCAGTTCCTCATAGTTTCTTGCTAATATGCTTCCGCTCGTCAAAACAGCCTTCCGCTGTACCGATAGAGAATTCGCATCACAAGTGAGAATTCGTATCATAAGTGGCATCGGAGTCCAAGTTCTTGATCTTTGGCATTATAGATCTCAACGACGCTGATTTCTTGGCAAAACTTCGTGACGCATTGCGTGACATACCAGAACAACGCGACCAGCATTGGCAACCTAGGCGTGGTGACTATGAACGACCCTCACGCCATGTCGAAGAGTTCAAGGTGAACGAGATTCCGGAGTTCGTTGGAGGGACAGACCCTGAACTTTACCTGGAATGGGAACGGAAAATTGATCATATGTTCGAGTTTAAAGACCTTAACGATGAGAAAAGGTGTAAGTATGCAGTTCTCAAGTTGGGGAAAGGAGCTTCACTTTGGTACGAAGGAATTAAAACACGAAGAGCTCGTGCGGGGAAAGAAAAGATCCGTTCGTGGGATTCTTTAAAAAGAAAACTTCGTAAAAGATATGTGCCAACATCACACCGGTTGTCCTTGTACAGGAAGATTGCAGATCTCATTCAAGGAAAGTTTAATGTCAATGAATACATTGACGAGTTTGAGAATCTGACCTTAATGAGAGAAATAGAGGAGAATGAGGAGCAGAAGATGTCACGATTTTTGCGTGGCTTGAACCGAAGCATAGTTAACTCGGTGGAACTGTATCCATACGAGGACTTCGATACATTATGTGGGCTATGTGTGAAGTTAGAAGCTCAAAACAGGATGAAGTTATATAAACCCGAGTTTCCAGTCAAATTTGGAAACCCAAGCATCGGGTCTAGTTCAACTACTAAGGCAACTGTACCGACTCCGGTCCCTGTTGCGATTCCTAAAACACCCTACATACCGAAGGAGACGAGTCTGGCTAAAGTAAGATGTTTCAAATGTCAAGGGTTCGGGCATTATCAAAATGCATGTCCGAACAAACGAGTGGTGACACTAAGGGAAGCTGTCACGATCTTAGACGAATTGTTGGTTGAGGACGAAAAAGAAAGACTGGAGGATGTATTTGATTTCAACATGGAGGACGAAGAAGGAGAAGAATGTAAGGCTTACGATGCTCCGAATTACGATACAGCCTTGGTCCTTCGCACTTTACAAGCCAAGTCGGTTCCGAGCGAGTTAGAACAACGGGACCAAATATTCCATACAAAGTGTCAAGTTGGAGATATATGGTGTAGTTTGATTATCGACGGAGGGAGTTGCACCAACGTAGCTTCGAGTGAAATGGTGACGAAGCTTGGACTATCCACCACAACTCACCCTAAGACATATGCTTTACATTGGCTTGATGACGGAAGTAAGGTGAGGGTTTCGAAGCAAGTTCGGGTCGGGTTGGCAATGGGTTCATATCACGATGAGATATTATGTGATGTGATTCCAATGGATGCTTGTCACGTACTTTTGGGATGCCCATGGTTATTTGATAGGGATTTTTTGCATCGGGGAAGGAGCAACGAATACGAGTTGCGAGATAAGGGAAAGAAGATCGTGTTGAAGCCGATGTCACCCCAAGCTATCCGTTCCATGAGTGCCAAACGAAGGGAAAAAACGAACCTCAACATGTTCGCTAGCGAAAGGGAAGTTGAACACACAATGGAGAGTGGTGAGCGTGTTTACATGCTGGTGATAAAGGAGACTCGAGATGATTTCGTGGCAGTGAAAAACGAGGATACAATGGCCGACTTATTACATGAGTTCGCGGACGTCTTCCCTGAAGAATTGCCGTCGGGTTTGCCTCCAATTCGTGGAATTGAGCATCAAATCGACCTTATACCAGGTGCACCTCTTCCGAATAAAGCTGCCTATAGGTGTAATCCCGAGGAAACGAAGGAACTTCAGAAACAGATTGAAGAACTGATGAGCCACGAGTATGTTCGAGAAAGTTTAAGTCCATGTGCGGTTCCAGTCCTACTTGTTCCTAAGAAGGATGGTTCTTGGCGGATGTGTATTGATGGTCGGGCCATAAATAACATAACGATCAAGTATCGATTCCCGATACCAAGGCTTGATGATATGTTGGATGAGCTACATGGTTCGGTGGTCTTCTCTAAAATTGATTTGCGAAGTGGCTATCACTAGATTCGTATGCGGGAGGGAGATGAATGGAAGACGGCTTTCAAAACTAAGCATGGGCTGTGTGAGTGGACTGTCATGCCATTTGGACTTACGAATGCCCCGAGTACTTTCATGCGTTTGATGAACGAAGTACTTAAGGCATTTTTGGGCAAATTTGTGGTTGTTTATTTGGATGATATTTTGGTTTATAGTCGGTCGATGGAGGAGCATCTCGGACATCTACGACAAGTATTCGAGACTCTGAGGTCTCAAAGGCTGTATGGAAAGAAAGAAAAGTGTGCGTTTCTCGTCGAGAGCATAACTTTTCTTGGCTATGTTGTTTCGAAGGATGGAGTGTCGGTTGATCAGGGGAAAATTGAAGCTATTAAGTCGTGGCCTGCTCCTAAAACCGTAACTGAAGTTAGATCATTCCAGGGTCTTGCCTCTTTTTATCGGAGGTTTATTCGAGATTTCAGCACCATAACAAGTCCGATAACTGAGTGTTTGAAGAAGGGTCCATTTGTCTGGAGCAGGGCTGCACAAAGGGCATTTGTAAAGTTGAAGGCAAGGTTATGTGAAGCACCTATCTTGGCGTTACCCAATTTTACACAACCGTTCGAGGTGGAGTGTGATGCGAGTGGAGTTAGTATTGGGGCGGTCCTCATTCAAGGCAGGTGGCCTATTGCGTACTTTTCGAAGAAGTTGGGTGGAGCTCGACTCAACTATTGCACTTACGACAAGGAGTTCTACGCCATAGTGAGAGCTCTTGATCATTGGAGTCATTACCTTCGGTCGAAACATTTTATTCTGCATTCGGACCATGAATCTTTAAAGTATATTAATGGGCAACAGAAGCTGAGTCCCATACATGCGAAGTGGGTGGAATTCTTGCAATCATTTCACTTTTCATCGAAGTATAAGGACGGTAAGAGCAATGTGGTGGCTGATGCACTGTCCAGGCGGTATGTCTTACTCTCTACCCTTGATGTTCGATTGCTTGGATTCGATGCAGTGAAAGAATATTATGACAGTGATGCGGATTTTGGCGAAACCTTCGCCCTTTGCAAATCTGGGCCGATGGGAGAATTTTCGATACAGGAAGGCTTCCTTTTTAAAGGAAATCATCTTTGCCTACCCAAGCACACGATTCGAGAATTGCTGGTTCGGGAGGGTCACGGGGGAGGTTTGGCAGGCCACTTTGGTTCGACTAAGACATTAGATGTGCTGAAGGAACATTTTTATTGGCCAAGGATGCAAGGGGATGTTGGTAACATAATTAGTAAGTGTGTGACATGCCATATTGCGAAGAGTTCGTTCAAACCAGGAATATACACACCTTTACCGATTCCGGAGAGGCCATGGGAAGATGTCTCGATGAATTTTATTGTTGCTTTGCCTCGAACCCAACGAGGTAAGGATGCGATTATGGTTGTTGTCGATCGTTTTTCGATGATGGCTCATTTTGTTTCTTGTCACAAAACCGATGATGCAAGTAACGTTGCTGACTTGTATTTCCGAGAGGTGGTACGATTACATGGAGTTCCGAAAACTATTGTTTCGGACCAGGACTCAAAGTTTCTGAGCTACTTTTGGAATACATTGTGGAGAAAGGTTGGAACCAAGCTTTTGTTTAGTATTTCGCATCATCCTCAAACAGACGGACAAACTGAAGTGACTAATCGAACACTGGCAACGCTGTTGCGAGGCTTGGTAAGCAAAACACAAAAGGATTGGGATTTGAAGCTCGCACATGTGGAGTTTTCTTATAACCGTTCTCCTACTCATGCCACAGCGCTCACCATTCGAAGTAGTTTATGGTCTGAATCCGTACATACCATTAGACTTAATACCATTACCGAATGACGAATTGGTGCATAAGGATGCGGAGTCAAAACTAAAATCGATGATGAAACTACACGAACAGGTGCGTAACCGAATCAAGGAGATAAATGAGGCGTACAAAAGAAAATCAAACAAACAAAGGAAACCAAGAGTGTTCAAAGTCGGGGATTTAGTTTGGGTGCATTTGAGGAAGGAAAGATTCTCGAGTAAGCATAAGAATAAGTTAATGCCACGAGCCGAGGGGCCATTTAAAATAGTTGCGAGGGTGAACGACAATGCTTACGAGTTAGAACTTCCGGGCGATTATGGAGTGCATGCTACTTTCAACATAGGTGATCTATCTCCCTATCTTGATGACGACGGGATTGCAGAATTGAGGACAATTCCTTTTAAAGGGGGAGGGGATGATACGGGGTTGACAAGTCAAAGGGAAGAAGATGAGGTGATGATCGACGTAAACAACCATGCAACTTACTTGGGCGAGAAAACGAAGACAAGACACGGAGTTACCTTAATAACCGGACTTGGAGTAACTTAAACAATAGGTAACTTGCATCTTGGGGAAAAGGGTCCAAGTGGTAAAAGAATAAAAGTATTCCATCACTTTCTTTATTATAAAGGCAGCAGGATTCTTGGCAACATGCTGTATGAAAAAGCGGCTGTCAGCTTTCAACTTGGAGACAAGGCCTAGCTTTTACTTTTGTCAGCAAGTGATATGAGGAACCTTTTTATTATCTTTTCTTATTTTAAGCCCAGCTTGTAATAATTTAAGATTATCTTGTCAGGCTACTTTTGCCTATAAATAGGGCAATGAAGTTGTAATGAAAGCATTGAATGTTGAAGAATTAAGAGTACACTTTGTGTTTTCCTGGTGAATGCTTTTCATCAAACCTTGATTTTTTATTCGACGCGTTTTCGAGTATTAATCTGATTGATTCTCAATAGGTCTTGAGGAGAAATATCTTTATCGAATTATAAGTCTAATTCGATAAAACAACTGTTTCAATCCTATTTTGATATTCTGCTTGTTTTCGATGCAGTTTTATACTTGTTTGGTATTTCGCATCAATTGTTGTTCGATCCTTCGAACTTGTTTCCTGTTTTCAATTCGCATCCGACCGAAACGTGCTGTTTCGAGTGTCGCTATTTGGAGGTGGCCTGTATCAAGTCTTTTAAATTCGGCCAAGTTCCTGTCTTGTTGCTGTATCGAGCTGCCGTCTTCACCGCGTGCGCATACTGCTCGCCAGTGTTATTGCTGTAGCGAACTGTTGTTATCAGTTCCTGACAGTTTCTTGCTAATTTGCTTCCGCTCATCAAAACAGCATTCCGCTGTACCGATAGAGAATTCGCATCACAAGTGAGAATTCGTATCACTTTGGGCGGCTAGGAGGTGGAGAGGAAAGCATGTGGTTAACGTGGCTTACCGTATCTTTTTAGCGGCATTGGTCTACTTACTCTGGCAGGAGCGAAATGAGCAGAGATTCAGTCAGAGGCGTCGTGATCCTCACTCAGTTACCTTCCAGGGGATTGGTCTTGTACGTGACATTATCTCTCAGCGTTGGCCGCCTCATTCTTTATCTGCGGTCGCTGTTAGGCGTATTTGGAGGGTTGCTTGGTAGTTCCATTGTAACTCTTTTATTATTCTTCTGTTTCATGCTGTTGGTGCTCCATCTGTATTGGTTGTTGGGTACTGGCCTGCCTTGTTGGCCAATCTTTTTTTAATTTAATGCAATTGACTTTTCCCCAAAAAAACAAACAAACGAGTGGTGACACTAAGGGAAGTTGTCACGATCCGAGACGAATTGTTGGTTGAGGACGAAAAAGAAAGACTGTGGGATGTGTTTGAATTCAACATGGAGGACGAGGAAGGAGGAGATTGTGAGACTTACGATGCTCCAAACTATGACACGGATTTAGTTCTGTGTACTCTACAATCCAAAGCTGTTTCGAATGATTCGGCACAGCGGGATCAAATATTTCACACAAAATGTCAAATCGGAAATAAATGGTGTAGTTTGATCATTGATGGAGGAAGTTGCACCAACGTGGCGTCCAGCGAGCTGGTGACTAAACTCGAGCTGACCACTACGGCTCACCCGAAACCTTACACTTTGCATTGGCTCGATGATGGGAGCAAAATAAGGGTGACTAAACAAGTGAGGATTAGACTAACCATGGGTTCATATGAAGACAACGTATTATGTGATGTACTCCCAATGGATGCATGCCATGTACTGTTGGGAATACCATGGATGTTTGATAGGGACGTTTTACACCGAGGAAGAAGCAATGAGTACGAGTTACGGGATAAGGGCAAAAAGATTGTGCTTAAACAAATGTCACCTCAAGCTATTCACTCTATGAGTTCTAGTCGGAGTGACAAACCAAAACTAGCCATGTTTGCTAGCAAACGAGATGTGGAACATGCTATTAATGATGGCGAGTGCGTGTACTTTTTGATTCTGAAGGATACACGGAATGGCAACATGGTTGTGCGGAACGACGAAAGGATGGGTGCCTTATTGCACGAATTTGCGGATGTTTTCCCCGAAGAATTACCGTCGGGTTTACCACCTATTCGTGGGATTGAACATCAGATCGACCTCATACCGGGTGCACCGCTCCCTATCTGATACGGGGTTGACAAGTCTAAGGGAAGAAGACGAGGTGATGATCGACGTAAACAACCATGCAACTTACTTGGGCGAGAAAACGAAGACGAGACACGGAGTTACCTTAATAACCGGACTTGGAGTAACTTAAACAATAGGTAACTTGCATCTTGGGGAAAAGGGTCCAAGTGGTAAAACACTAAAAGTATTTCAGCATTTTCTTTATTATAAAGGCAGCAGGATTCTTGGCAACATGCTGTATGAAAAAGCGGCTATCAGCTTTCAACTTGGAGACAAGGCCCAGCTTTTACTTTTGCCAGCAAGTGACATGAGGAACCTTTTTATTATCTTTTCTTATTTTAAGCCCAGCTTGTAATAATTAAGATTATCTTGTCAGGCTACTTTTGCCTATAAATAGGGCAATGAAGTTGTAATGAAAGATTAGAATGTTGAAGAAATAAGAATACACTTTGTGTTTACCTTGGTGAATGCTTTTCATCAAAACTTTGATTATTATTCGATGCATTTTCGAATCTTAATCCGATTGATTCTCAATAGGTCTTAAGGAGAAATCACTTTATCGAATTATAGGTCTAATTCGATAAAACAACTGTTTCTGTCCTATTTTGATATTCTGCTTGTTTTCGATACAGTTTTATACTTGTTTGGTATTTCGCATCAAGTGTTGTTCGATCCTTCGAACTTGTTTCCTGTTTTCAATTCGCATCCAACCGAAATGTGTTTTTTCGAGTGTCGCTTTTTGGAGGTGGCCTGTATCGAGTCTTTTCCATTTGGTCAAGTTCCTGTCTTGTTGTTGTATCAAGCTGCCGTCTTCATCGCGCGCGCATACTGCTCGCCAGTGTTATTGCTGTAGCGAACTGTTGTTATCAGTTCCTGACAGTTTCTTGCTAATCTGCTTTCGCTCGTCAAACCAGCCTTCCACTGTACCGATAGAGAATTCGCATCACAAGTGAGAATTCATATCAATTTGGGCGGCTAGGAGGTGGAGAGGAAAGCATGTGGTTAACGTGGCTTACCGTATCTTTTTTGCGGCATTGGTCTACTTACTCTGGCAGGAGCGAAATGAGCGGAGATTCATTCAGAGGCGTCGTGATCCTCACTTAGTTACCTTCCAGGGGATTGGTCTTGTACGTGACATTATCTCTCAACGTTGGCCGCCTCATTATTTATTTGCGGTCGCTGTTAGACGTATTTGGAGGGTTGCTTGGTAGTTCCATTGTAACTCTTTTATTATTCTTCTGTTTCGTGTTGTTGGTGCTCCTTCTGTATTGGTTGTTGGGTATTGGCCTGCCTTGTTGGCCAATATTTTTTTAATTTAATGCAATTGACTTTTCCCAAAAAAAAACGAGTGGTGACACTAAGGGAAGCTGTCACGATCCGAGACGAATTGTTGGTTGAGGACGAAAAAGAAAGACTGGGGGATGTGTTTGAATTCAACATGGAGGACGAGGAAGGAGGAGATTATGAGACTTACGATGCTCCAAACTATGACACAGATTTAGTTCTGCGTACTCTACAAGCTAAAGCTGTTTCGAATGATTCGGCACAGCGGGATCAAATATTTCACACAAAATGTCAAATCGGAAATAAATGGTGTAGTTTGATCGTTGATGGAGGAAGTTGCACCAACGTAGCTTCCAGCGAGATGGTGACTAAACTCGGGCTGACCATTACGGCTCACCCGAAACCTTACACTTTGCATTGGCTCGATGATGGGAGCAAAATAAGGGTGACTAAACAAGTGAGGATTGGACTAACCATGGGTTCATATGAAGACAACGTATTATGTGATGTACTCCCAATGGATGCATGCCATGTACTGTTGGGAAGACCATGGATGTTTGATAGGGACGGTTTACACCGAGGAAGAAGCAATGAGTACGAGTTACGGGATAAGGGCAAAAAGATTGTGCTTAAACAAATGTCACCTCAAGCTATTCACTCTATGAGTTCTAGTCGGAGTGACAAACCAAAACTAGCCATGTTTGCTAGCGAACGAGATGTGGAACATGCTATTAATGATGGCTAGTGCGTGTACTTTTTGATTCTGAAGGATACACGGAATAGCAACATGGTTGTGCGGAACGACGAAAGGATGGGTGCCTTATTGCACGAATTTGCGGATGTTTTCCCCGAAGAATTACCGTCGGGTTTACCACCTATTCGTGGGATTGAACATCAGATCGACCTCATACCGGGTGCGCCGCTCCCTATCTGATACGGGGTTGACAAGTCCAAGGGAAGAAGCCGAGGTGATGATCGACATAAACAACCATGCAACTTACTTGGGCGAGAAAACGAAGAAGAGACACGGAGTTACCTTAATAACCGGACTTGGAGTAACTTAAACAATAGGTAACTTGCATCTTGGGTAAAAGGGTCCAATTGGTAAAAGAATAAAAGTATTTCAGCATTTTCTTTATTATAAAGGCAGCAGGATTCTTGGCAACATGCTGTATGAAAAAGCGGCTGTCAGCTTTCAACTTGGAGACAAGGCCCAGCTTTTACTTTTGTCAGCAAGTGACATGAGGAACCTTTTTATTATCTTTTCTTATTTTAAGCCCAGCTTGTAATAATTAAGATTATCTTGTCAGGCTACTTTTGCCTATAAATAGGGCAATGAAGTTGTAATGAAAGATTAGAATGTTGAAGAAATAAGAATACACTTTGTGTTTACCTTGGTGAATGCTTTTCATCAAAACTTTGATTATTATTCGACGCATTTTCGAATCTTAATCCGATTGATTCTCAATAGGTCTTGAGGAGAAATCACTTTATCGAATTATAGGTCTAATTCGATAAAACAACTGTTTCTGTCCTGTTTCGATATTCTGCTTGTTTTCGATACAGTTTTATACTTGTTTGGTATTTCGCATCAAGTGTTGTTCGATCCTTCGTACTTGTTTCCTATTTTCAATTCGCATCCAACCGAAACGTGCTGTTTCGAGTGTCGCTGTTTGGAGGTGTCCTGTATCGAGTCTTTTCCATTTGGTCAAGTTCCTGTCTTGTTGCTGTATCAAGCTGCTGTCTTCGTCGCGCGCGCATACTGCTCGCCAGTGTTATTGCTGTAGCGAACTGTTGTTATCAGTTCCTGACAGTTTCTTGCTAATCTACTTTTGCTCGTCAAACCAGCCTTCCACTGTACCGATAGAGAATTCGCATCACAAGTGAGAATTCATATCACTTTGGGCGGCTAGGAGGTGGAGAGGAAAGCATGTGGTTAACGTGGCTTACCGTATCTTTTTAGCGGCATTGGTCTACTTACTCTGGCAGGAGTGAAATGAGCGGAGATTCAGTCAGAGGCGTCGTGATCCTCACTTAGTTACCTTACAGGGGATTGGTCTTGTACGTGACATTATCTCTCAGCGTTGGCCGCCTCATTCTTTATCTGCGGTCGCTGTTAGACGTATTTGGAGGGTTGCTTGGTAGTTCCATTGTAACTCTTTTATTATTCTTCTGTTTCGTGCTGTTGGTGCTCCTTCTGTATTGGTTGTTGGGTACTGGCCTGCCTTGTTGGCCAATATTTTTTTAATTTAATGCAATTGACTTTTCCCAAAAAAAAACGAGTGTTGACACTAAGGGAAGCTGTCACGATCCGAGATGAATTGTTGGTTGAGGATGAAAAAGAAAGACTGGGGGATGTGTTTGAATTCAATATGGAGGACGAGGAAGGAGGAGATTATGAGACTTACAATGCTCCAAACAATGACACGGATTTAGTTCTGCGTACTCTACAAGCCAAAGATGTTTCGAATGATTCGGCACAGCGGGATCAAATATTTCACACAAAATGTCAAATCGGAAATAAATGCTGTAGTTTGATCATTGATGTAGGAAGTTGCACCAATGTAGCTTCCAGCGAGATGGTGACTAAACTCGGGCTGACCATTACGGCTCACCCGAAACCTTACACTTTGCATTGGCTCGATGATGGGAGCAAAATAAGGGTGACTAAACAAGTGAGGATTGGACTAACCATGGGTTCATATGAAGACAACGTATTATGTGATGTACTCCCAGTGGATGCATGCCATGTACTGTTGGGAAGACCATGGATGTTTGATAGGGACGTTTTACACCGAGGAAGAAGCAATGAGTACGAGTTACGGGATAAGGGCAAAAAGATTGTGCTTAAACAAATGTCACCTCAAGCTATTCACTCTATGAGTTCTAGTCGGAGTGACAAACCAAAACTAGCCATGTTTGCTAGCGAACGAGATGTGGAACATGCTATTAATGATGGCGAGTGCGTGTACTTGTTGATTCTGAAGGATACACGGAATGGCAACATGGTTGTGCGGAACGACGAAAGGATGGGTGCCTTATTGCACGAATTTGCGGATGTTTTCCCCGAAGAATTACCGTCGGGTTTACCACCTATTCATGGGATTGAACATCAGATCGACCTCATACCGGGTGCCCGCTCCCTAACTGATACGGGGTTGACAAGTCCAAGGGAAGAAGACGAGGTGATGATCGACGTAAACAACCATGCAACTTACTTGGGAGAGAAAACGAAGACGAGACACGGAGTTACCTTAATAACCGGACTTGGAGTAACTTAAACAATAGGTAACTTGCTTCTTGGGGAAAAGGGTCCAAGTGATAAAAGAATAAAAGTATTTCAGCATTTTCTTTATTATAAAGGCAGCAGGATTCTTGGCAACATGCTGTATGAAAAAGCGGCTGTCAGCTTTCAACTTGGAGACAAGGCCCAGCTTTTACTTTTGTCAGCAAGTGACATAAGGAACCTTTTTATTATCTTTTCTTATTTTAAGCCCAGCTTGTAATAATTAAGATTACCTTGTCAGGATACTTTTACCTATAAATAGGGCAATGAAGTTGTAATGAAAGATTAGAATGTTGAAGAAATAAGAATACACTTTGTGTTTTCCTTGGTGAATGCTTTTCATCAAAACTTTGATTATTATTCAACACGTTTTCGAATCTTAATCTGATTGATTCTCAATAGGTCTTGAGGAGAAATCACTTTATCGAATTATAGGTCTAATTCGATAAAACAACTGTTTCTGTCTTGTTTCTATATTCTGCTTGTTTTCGATACAGTTTTATACTTGTTTGGTATTTCGCATCAAGTGTTGTTCGATCCTTCGAACTTGTTTCCTGTTTTCAATTCACATCCAACTGAAACGTGCTGTTTCGAGTGTCTCTGTTTGGAGGTGGCCTGTATCGAGTCTTTTCCATTCGGTCAAGTTCCTGTCTTGTTGCTGTATCGAGCTGCCGTCTTCATCGCGCGCACGTACTGCTCCCCAGTGTTATTGCTGTAGCGAACTGTTGTTCAGTTCCTGACAGTTCCTTGCTGATCGCTTTCGTTCGTCAAAATAGCCTTCCGCTGTACCGATAGAGATTCGCATCACAAGTGAGAATTCATATCATAAGTGGTATCGGATCCCAAGTTCTTGATCTTTGGTATTATGGATCTCAACGACGCTGATTTCTTGGCAAAACTTCGCGACGCATTGCGTGACGTACCAGAACAACGCGACCAGCGTTGGCAACCTAGGCATGGTGACTATGAGCGACCCTCACGCCATGTCGAAGAGTTCAAGGTGAATGAGCTTTCGGAGTTCGTTGGTGGAACAGAACCTGAAGTCTACTTGGAATGGGAACGTAAAATTGACCACATGTTCGAGTTTAAAGACCTTGACGATGAAAAAAGGTGTAAGTATGCAATTCTCAAGTTGGGGAAAGGAGATTCACTTTGGTACGAAGGAGTTAAAACACGAAGAGCTCGTGCGGGGAAAGAAAAGATCCGTTCGTGGGATTATTAAAAAGAAAACTTCGTAAAAGATATGTACCAACTTCACACCGGTTGTCCTTATACAGGAAGACTGCAGATCTCATGCAAGGAAAGTTGAACGTCAGTGAATACATTGAGGAGTTCGAGAATCTGACCTTAATGGGAGAAATAGAGGAGAATGAGGAGTAGAAGATGTCGCGATTCTGGCGTGGCTTGAACCGAAGCATAGCTAACTCGGTGGAACTGTATCCATACGAGGACTTCGATACATTATGTGGGCTATGTGTGAAGTTAGAAGCTCAAAACAGGATGAAATGTATAAACCCGAGTTTCCAGTCAAATTTGGAAACCCAAGCGTCGGGTCTAGTTCAACTACTAAGGCAACTGTACCGACTCCGGTCCCTATTGCGATTCCTAAAACACCCTACATACCGAAGGAGACGAGTTTGGCTAAGGTAAGATGTTTCAAATATCAAGGGTTCGGGCATTATCAAAATGCTTGTTCGAACAAACGAGTGGTGACGCTAAGAGAAGCTGTCACGATCCGAGACGAATTGTTGGTTGAGGACGAAAAAGAAAGACTGGGTGATGTGTTTGATTTCAGTATGGAGGACGAAGAAGGAGAAGAATGTGAGGCTTACAATGCTCCAAATTACGATACAGCCTTGGTCCTTCGCACTTTACAAGCCAAGTCGGTTCCGAGCGAGTCAGAACAACGGGACCAAATATTCCATACAAAGTGTCAAATTGGAGTTAAGTGGTGTAGTTTGATTATTGATGGAGGGAGTTGCACCAACATAGTTTCGACTGAAATGGTGGCGAAGCTTGGACTAACCATCACAACTCACCCTAAGCCATATGCTTTACATTGGCTTGATGACGGAAGTAAGGTGAGGGTTTCGAAGCAAGTTCGAGTCGGATTGGCAATGGGTTCATATCACGATGAGATATTATGTGATGTGATTCCAATGGATGCTTGCCACGTACTTTTGGGACGCCCTTGGTTATTTGATAGGGATGTTTTGCATCGGGGTAGGAGCAACGAACACGAGTTGCGAGATAAGTGAAAGAAGATCGTGTTGAAGCCGATGTCTCCTCAAGCTATCCGTTCCATGAGTGCCAAACGAGGGGAAAAACCGAACCTCACCATGTTCGCTAGCGAGAGGGAAGTTGAACATGCTATGGAGAATGGTGAGCGTGTTTACATGCTGGTGATAAAAGAGACTCGAGATGACTTCGTGGCAGCGAAAAACGAGGTTACAATGGCCAACTTATTACATGAGTTCGTGGACGTCTTCCCTGAAGAATTACCGTCGGGTTTGCCGCCAATTCGTGGAATTGAGCATCAAGTCGACCTTATACCAGGTGCACCTCTTCCGAATAAAGCTGCCTATAGGTGTAATCCCGAGGAAATGAAGGAACTTCAGAAGCAGATTGAAGAACTAATGAGCCACGGGTATGTTCGAGAAAGTTTAAGTCCATGTGCGGTTCCGGTCCTACTTGTTCCTAAGAAGGATGGTTCTTGGCGGATGTGTATCGATAGATGGGCCATAAATAACATAACAATAAAGTATCGATTCCCGATACCAAGGCTTGATGATATGTTGGATGACCTGCATGGCTCGGTGGTCTTTTCTAAAATTAATTTACGAAGTGGCTATCACCAGATTCGTATGCGGGAGGGAGATGAATGGAAGACGGCTTTCAAAACTAAGCATGGGCTGTATGAGTGGACCGTCATGCCATTTGGACTTACGAATGCCCCAAGTACTTTCATGCGTCTGATGAACGAAGTACTTAAGGCATTTTTGGGTAGATTTGTGGTTGTTTATTTGGAAGATATTTTGGTTTATAGTCGGTCGGTGGAGGAGCATCTCGGACATCTACGAAAAGTATTCAAGACTCTTAGGTCTCAAAGGCTGTATGGAAAGAGAGAAAAGTGTGCGTTTCTCGTCAAGAGCATAACTTTTCTTGGCTATGTTGTTTCAAAGGATGGGGTGTCGGTTGATCAGGGGAAAATTGAAGCTATTAAGTCGTGGCCTACTCTTAAAACCACAACGGAAGTTAGATCGTTCCAGGGTCTTGCCTCTTTTTATCGGAGGTTTATTCGAGATTTAAGCACCATAACGAGTCCGATAACTGAGTGTTTGAAGAAGGGTCCATTTGTGTGGAGCAGGACTGCCCAAGGAGCGTTTGAAAAGTTAAAGGCAAGGTTATGTGACGCACCTATCTTGGCGTTACCCGATTTTACACAACTGTTCGAGGTGGAGTGTGATGCTAGTGGAGTTGGTATTGGGGCGGTCCTCATTCAAGGCAGGCGACCTATTACATACTTTTCGGAGAAGTTGAGTGGGGATCGACTCAACTATTGCACTTACAACAAGGAGTTCTATGCCATAGTGAGAGCTCTTGATCATTGGAGTCATTACCTTCGGCCGAAACATTTTATTCTGCATTCGGACCATGAATCTTTAAAGTATATTAATGGGCAACAAAAGTTGAGTCCCAGACATGCGAAGTGGGTGGAATTCTTGCAATCATTTCACTTTTCATCGAAGTATAAGGACAGTAAGAGCAATGTGGTGGCTGATGCACTGTCCAGGTGGTATGCCTTACTCTCTACCCTTGATGTTCGATTGCTTGGATTCGATACAGTGAAAGAATATTATGACAGTGATGCGGATTTTGGCGAAACTTTCGCTCTTTGCAAATCTGGACCGATGGGAGAATTTTCGATACAGGAAGGCTTTCTTTTTAAGGGAAATCGTCTTTGTCTACCCAGGCACACGATTCGAGAACTGCTGGTTCGAGAGGCTCACGGGGGAGGCTTGGCTGGCCACTTTGGTTCGGTCAAGACATTAGATGTGCTTAAGGAATATTTTTATTGGCCAAAAATGCAGGGGGATGTTAATAATATAATTAGTAAGTGTGTGACATGCCATGTTGCGAAGAGTTCATTCAAACCAGGAATGTACACGCCTTTGCCGATTCCGAAGAGTCCATGGGAAGATGTCTCGATGGATTTCATTGTTGCTTTGCCTCGAACCCAACGAGGTAAGGATGCGATTATGGTTGTTGTCGATCGTTTTTCAAAGATGGCTCATTTTGTTTCTTGTCACAAAACCGATGATGCGAGTAATGTTGCTGACTTGTATTTCCGAGAGGTGGTACGATTACATGGAGTTCCGAAAACTATTGTTTCGGACCGGGACTCGAAGTTTCTGAGCTATTTTTGGAACACATTGTGGAAAAAGGTGGGAACCAAGCTTTTGTTTAGTACTTCGCATCCTCCTCAAAAAGACGGGCAAACTGAAGTGACTAATCGAACACTGGGAACGCTGTTGCGAGGCTTAGTAAGCAAAACACAAAAGGATTGGGATTTGAAGCTTGCACATGCAGAGTTCGCATATAATCGCTCTCCTACTCATGCCACGGCCCACTCTCCTTTTGAAGTAGTTTACAGGCTGAACCCTTATATACCATTAGATCTAATCCCATTACCATGTAACGAATTGGTGCATAAGGATGCGGAGTCAAAACTGAAATCTATGATGAAATTACACGAACAGGTACGTGATCGAATCAAGGAGATAAACGAGACGTACAAAAGAAAATCAAACAAACAAAGGAAACCAAGAGTGTTCAAAGTCGGGCATTTAGTTTGGGTACATCTGAGGAAGGAAAGATTCCCGAGTAAGCATAAGAATAAGTTAATGCCACGAGCCGAGGGGCCATTTAAATTAGTTGCGAGGGTGAACGACAATGCTTACAAGTTAGAACTTCACGGGCGATTATGGAGTGCATGCTACTTTCAACATAGGTGATCTATCTCCTTATCTTGATGACGGCGGGATTGTAGAATTGAGGACAATTCCTTTTAAAGGGGGAGGGGATGATACGGGATTGACAAGTCCAAGGGAAGAAGACGAGGTGATGATCGACATAAACAACCATGCAACTTACTTGGGCGAGAAAACGAAGACGAGACACGGAGTTACCTTAATAACCAGACTTGGAGTAACTTAAACAATAGGTAACTTGCATCTTGGGGAAAAGGGTCCAAGTGGTAAAAGAATAAAAGTATTTCAGCATTTTCTTTATTATAAAGGTAGTAGGATTCTTGGCAACATGCTGTATGAAAAAGCGGCTGTCACCTTTCAACTTGGAGACAAGGCCCAGCTTTTATTTTTGTCAGCAAGTGACATGAGGAACCTTTTTATTATCTTTTCTTATTTTAAGCCCAGCTTGTAATAATTAAGATTATCTTGTCATGCTACTTTTGCCTATAAATAGGGCAATGAAGTTGTAATGAAAGATTGGAATGTTGAAGAAATAAGAATACACTTTGTGTTTTCCTTGGTGAATGCTTTTCATCAAAACTTTGATTATTATTCGACGCGTTTTCGAATCTTAATCCGATTGATTCTCAAT
This sequence comes from Orobanche coerulescens, assembly GCA_033398695.1. NCBI lineage: Eukaryota > Viridiplantae > Streptophyta > Magnoliopsida > Lamiales > Orobanchaceae > Orobanche > Orobanche coerulescens. The sequence goes on along the minus strand of CM065811.1, from coordinate 97,976,877 downwards.
AGGTCTTGAGGAGAAATTACTTTATCGAATTATAGGTCTAATTCGATAAAACAACTGCTTCTGTCCTGTTTCGATATTCTGCTTGTTTTCGATACAGTTTTATACTTGTTTGGTATTTCGCATCAAGTGTTGTTCGATCCTTCGAACTTGTTTCCTATTTTCAATTCGCATCCAACCGAAACGTGCTGTTTCGAGTGTCACTTTTTGGAGGTGGCCTGTATCGAGTCTTTTTCATTCGGTCAAGTTCCTGTCTTGTTGTTGTATCGAGCTGCCGTCTTCATCGCGCACGCATAATGCTCGCCAGTGTTATTGCTGTAGCGAACTGCTGTTATCAGTTCCTGACAGTTCCTTGCTGATCGCTTTCGCTCGTCAAAACAGCCTTCCGCTGTACCGATAGAGAATTCGCATCACAAGTGAGAATTCGTATCACTAACAAAGCTGCCTATAGATGTAATCCCGAGGAGACGAAGGAATTACAAAATCAAATCGAAGAACTAATGAATCGTGGGTATGTTCAAGAAAGCCTAAGTCCTTGGGCGGTTCCAGTATTACTGGTTCCTAAGAAATACGGATCTTGGCAAATGTGTATTGACAGTCGAGCTGTGAATAATATAACCATCAAGTATCGATTTCCGATTCCGAGGCTTGATGACATGTTGGACGAATTACATGGATCTTTAATCATTTCAAAGGTTGACTTACGAAGTGGTTATCACCAAATCCGGATGCGAGAAGGAGATGAGTGGAAGACGGCCTTCAAAACTAAACACGGGCTGTATGAATGGACCGTTATGCCATTTGGCCTTACAAATGTGCCAAGTACCTTCATGCGCTTGATGAATGAGGTGCTTAAGCCATTGTTGGGGAAATTTATGGTTGTATATCTAGACGATATCTTGATTTATAGCCGATCATTACAAGAACATTTCGGACACTTAAGACAAGTCTTCGAAACCCTTAGGGAGCAAAGGCTGTATGGAAAAAAAGGAGAAGTACTCATTTTAGGTCGAGAGTATAGTCTTTCTTGGCTATGTTCTTTCAAAGGACGGAGTGTCGGTCGATCAAGCCAAGATTGAAGCAATTAAGTCCTGGCCAGTGCCCACTACAGTGACGGAAGTTAGATCGTTCCACAGACTAGCTTCATTTTACTGAAGATTCATTCGAGATTTCAGCACCATTGCAAGCCCAATAACCGAGTGTTTGATGAAAGGTACATTTAATTGGAGTCAGGCTGCCCAGGAGTCATTCGCAAATTTGAAGGCAAAGTTGTGCGAAGCACCAATCTTAGCATTACCCGATTTTTCGCAACCGTTCGAGGTATAATGTGATGCTAGCGGGGTTGGCATTGGGGCGGTTCTCATTCAAGGAAAGCGGCCTATTACTTATTTTTCAGAAAAGTTAAATGGTGCTCGTCTCAATTATTGTACATATGACAAGGAGTTTTATGCTATTGTGAGGGCTCTAGATCATTGGAGTCACTATCTTCGGCCGAAGCATTTCATCATACATTCAGACCATGAATCCTTGAAGTATATTAACGGACAACACAAGTTAAGTCCCAGGCATGCGAAGTGGGTGGAATTCTTACAATCATTTCACTTCTCATTAAAGTATAAGGATGACAAGAGTAATATTGTATCAGATGCATTGTCTAGGCGTTATGCCTTACTTTCTACTCTTAATGTTCGTTTGCTTGGATTCGAGACAGTGAAGGAGTATTACGACGGTGATGCGGATTTTGGCGAGACCTTCGCCCTTTGCAAATCTGGACCGATGGGAGAATTTTCGATACAGGAAGGCTTCCTTTTTAAGGGAAATCGTCTTTGTCTACCCAAGCACACGGTTCGAGAATTGCTGGTTCGCGAGGCTCACGGGGGAGGTTTGGCTGGCCACTTTGGTTCGGCTAAGACATTAGATGTGCTTAAGGAACATTTTTATTGGCCAAAGATGCAGGGGGATGTTAATAATATAATTAGTAAATGTGTGACATGTCATGTTGCGAAGAGTTCGTTCAAACCAGGAGTCTACACACCTTTACCGATTCCGAAGAGGACATGGGAAGATGTCTCGATGGATTTTATTGTGGCTTTACCTCGTACGCAACGAGGGAGGGATGCGATTATGGTAGTCGTAGATCGTTTTTCGAAAATAGCTCATTTTGTAGCATGCCACAAGACAGACGATGCAAGCAATGTGGCAAACTTATATTTTCGGGAGATGGTACGTTTACATGGGATTCCGAAGACTATTGTTTCCGATCGAGACTCCAAATTTCTCAGCTACTTTTGGAACATCCTATGGAGGAAGGTGGGGACAAAACTCTTGTTTAGCACCTCACACCACCCTCAAACCGATGGGCAAACTGAAGTGACTAATCGAACCCTGGGAATACTGTTGTGAGGCTTGGTAAACAAAACACAAAAGGATTGGGATCTAAAACTGGCACATGCGGAGTTTGCTTATAATCGTTCTCCTACTCATGCCACGGCACACTCTCCATTTGAAGTAGTTTACGGGCTGAATCCTTACATACCGCTAGATCTAATTCCACTACCGAATGACGAATTGGTGCATAAGGATGCAGAGTCAAAGCTGAAATCAATGAAGAAATTACACGAACAGGTGCGTGAATGAATCAAGACGAGACGTACAAAGGGAAGTCGAACAAGCAAAGAAAACCGAGATTATTCGAGGTTGGAGATTTAGTTTGGGTGCATTTGAGGAAAGAACGATTCCCGAGTAAGCGTAAGAACAAGTTAATGCCACGAGCTGAGGGACCATTTAAAATAGTTGCGAGGGTGAACGACAAAGCTTACAAGTTAGAACTTCCGGGAGATTATGGAGTGCATGCTACTTTCGACATAGGTGATCTATCTCCGTATCTTGATGACCACGGGATTGCAGAATTGAGGACAATTCCTTTTAAAGGTGGAGGGGATGATATGGGGTTGACAAGTCCAAGGGAAGAAGACGAGGTGATGATCGACGTAAACAACCATGCAACTTACTTGGGTGAGAAAACGAAGACGAGACACAGAGTTACCTTAATAACCGGACTTGGAGTAACTTAAACAATAGGTAACTTGCATCTTGGGGAAAAGGGTCCAAGTGGTAAAAGAATAAAAGTATTTCAGCATTTTCTTTATTATAAAGGCAGTAGGATTCTTGGCAACATGCTGTACGAAAAAGCAGCTGTCAGCTTTCGACTTGGAGACAAGGCCCAGCTTTTACTTTTGTCAGCAAGTGACATGAGGAGCCTTTTAATTATCTTTTCTTATTTTAAGCCCATCTTGTAATAATTTAAGATTATCTTGTCAGACTACTTTTGCCTATAAATAGGGCAATGAAGTTGTAATAAAAGAATTGAATGTTGAAGAAATAAGAATACACTTTGTGTTTTCCTTGGTGAATGCTTTTCATCGAAACTTTGATCATTATTCAACGCGTTTTCGAATCTTAATCCGATTGATTCTCAATAGGTCTTGAGGAGAAATCACTTCATCGAATTATAGGTCTAATTCGATAAAACAACTGTTTCTGTCCTGTTTCGATATTCTGCTTGTTTTTCGATTCAGTTTTATACTTGTTTGGTATTTCACATCAAGTGTTGTTCGATCCTTTGAACTTGTTTCCTGTTTTCAATTCGCATTCAACCGAAACGTGCTATTTCGAGTGTCGCTGTTTGGAGGTGGCCTGTATCGAGTCTTTTCCATTCGGTCAAGTTCCAGTCTTGTTGTTGTATCGAGCTGCCGTCTTCATCGCACACGCATACTGCTCGCCCGTGTTATTGCTGTAGCGAACTGTTGTTATCAGTTCCTGACAGTTTCTTGCTGATCTGCTTCCGCTCGACAAAATAGCTTGACGCTGTACCGATACAAATCCGCATCACAAGTGAGAATTCGTATCATATTTGTTCGAGATTTCGCATTAAGTGTTGTTCGATTGTTCGAACTTGTTTCCTGTTTTCAATTAGCATCCGACCGAAACTTGCTGTTTCGAGTGCCGCTGTTTGGAGGTTGCCTATTTCGAGTCACTTCCATTCGGCCAGTTCCTGTCTTGTTCTTTGTGTCAGTCTTGTCATCATTTCTGTCGCGGCGCATACCGCTAGCTTGATGTTATTCTTTATGTGACTATTGTTATCGATTCTGACAGCTTTCTTCTTGTTCGCTTAGCTCGTCAAAACTGACCTTCCATTTGCGATAGAGAATTCTCATCAGAAGCCGTATCATAATTTAGAGCATTGTAAGTCTCACATTCTTCTTCTTCTTCTTCGTCGTCCTCCACATTGAAATTAAGCACATCACCTAGTCTTTCTTTTTCGTCCTCGACCAACAACTCGTCTCGAACCGTGATAGCTTCTTTTAGCATCACCACCTGTTTGTTCGGACAAGCATTTTGATAATGACCGAACCCTTGACATTTAAAACATCGTACCTTAGTCAAGCTCGGTTGGAGTTGGTACGGTTGTTGGTACGAAGTAGGGGTAGGAGTTGGTACGGTTGTTTTGGTAGTCGAACTTGAACTAATACTTGGATTCCCAAATTTGGATAGAACCTCGGGTTTATAAAACTTCATCTTGTTTTGAGATTCTAACTTCACGCATGGTCCGCACAAAGTATCAAAGTCTTCGTATGGGTATAATTCCACCGAATTAGCTATGCTTCGGTTCAAACCACGTAAGAACCGTGACATATTTTGTTCCTCATTCTCCTCTAATTCTCCAATTAAGGTCAAATTTTCGAACTCCTCAATGTATTCGCCAACATTTAATTCTCCTTGCATGAGGTTGGCAATATTCCAGTATAAGGATAACCGATGTGATGTTGGTACATACCTTTTACGAAGCTTTCTTTTTAACGATTCCCACGAACGGATTTTTTCTTTCCCCGCACGAGCTCTTCGTGTTTTCACTCCTTCGAACCAAAGAGAAGCGCCTTTTCCCAACTTGAGAATTGCATACTTGCAATGTTTCTCATCGTCGAGGTCTTTAAACTCGAACATGCGATCAATTTTACGTTCCCATTCCAAGTTAACCTCAGGATTGGTACCTCCAACGAACTCCGGAAGTTCGTTCACTTTGAACTCGTCTGCATAATGTGCTGAATGCACGCCCTCTCCTCCTCGTCTTGATTGTAAACATGGCTCCGGTAAGTTACGTAATGCTTCGCGTAGCTTCACCAAGAAATCGGCAATAGTGAAATCCATAATGTCAAAAGGTCAAGACACCAAATGTGTCTCTGATACCACTAATGATGCGAATTCACGTTTGGATATAAATGTATATCGCATGTAATGCAATGGAAGTGTATTTTGTGAAACAAGAACACGAACAATAATTTGAGGTATAGAACACAACGTAAAAATCGTCCGAAATTAGGGCAATTCGGCCGAATAAGAACAAGCACAAGGTGTTTATCGAATTAGACCTATAAATCGATAAAGTGATTTCTTCTTAAGACCTATTGAGAATCGATCGGATTAAAACTCGAAAATGCATCGAATATTAATCAAATTTTTGTAGGAACTCGTCCAACACTTGGATAATACAAGAGTATTTTTTTTTCATTCAATGGTGATGCATACAAGCCGTAAATAGCTTATTTATAGGTAAGAATAAAATCATGCTACTTTTAACATAGGTGATCTATCCTCGTATCTCGATGATGATGGGATTGCGGAATTGAGGACAATTCCTTTTAAAGAGGGAGGGAATGATACGAAAATGACTATTCCGAATGAAGAAGATGAAGTAAGAATCGACGTAAGCAACCATGCAACCCGCCATGCACATGCAACTACATACTTGGGCGAGAAAATGGATACAAGGATCGGAATGACTTTGGTGATCGGACTCGGAATTACTTGGATTTGTCGACATGCGTACGTAGGATGCCCCGTGCATCGTGATTGGTCCAAGTTGTGAAGATCTCGTCTGATCTTGTCCAAGATGATGAAGATTTCATCACATCTATTTATATTAAAGTATGTATCTCTTTGTCAAAGTCTTGATATCATGGGCCCTCAAGATTATCATTGAAGAAGATTTCCTCCTACCCTTTCTCTCCTTGTTGATCGCGGCCTTCCATGAAGTGTGCCATATTTTTTTCTAGTCAAAGATATTAATTTATTCCATGTGGTCTTCATTTTAGAGATTGTAATCTTCTTTGTTTTTTTTTTATTTTCAAGCTTGTGTAATCACCTATAAATAAGCCATTTACGGCTTGTATGCATTAGAATTGAATAAATAATAATACTCTTGTATTACCCAATTGTTGATGATTTCCTACCAAAATTTGATTAATATTCAACGCGTTTTCGAGTTTTAATCCAATCGATTCTCAATAGGTATTGAGAAGAAATCACTTTATCGAGTTATAGGTCTAATTTAATAAACACCTTGTGCTTGTTCTTATTCGGCCGAATTTCCCTACTTTAGGATGATTTTTACGTTGTATTCTATACCTTAAATTATTATTCGTGTTCTTAATTCATAAAATACACTTCCATTGTGTTGCATGCGATATACGTTTATATCCAAACGTGAATTCGCATCATTTTCTCTTCAAATGAGTGCATAATGAAGCTACAAGTTGTTTTCATGTTCGAACGAGTCAAAATCAAGCTACAATTTGCTTATGTGTTCAAACAGCAAAGAATGAAGCTACAAGTTTTTACAAGTTGCTTCCATGTTCAAACGAGTCAAGAATGAAGCTACAAGTTGCTTCGAGTTGTTTTTTTCTTCAAACGAGTGCATAATGAAGCTACAAGTTGTTTAAAGTTGTTTTTATGTTAAAACGAGTCAAAATAAAGTTGCAAGTTGCTTCCATGTTCAAACATTCAAGAATAAAGCTACAAGTTCTTACAAGTTGCTTCCGTGTTCAAACACTCAAGAATGAAGCTACAAGTTTTTACAAGTTGCTTCCATGTTCAGACGAGTCAAGAATGAAGCTACAAGTTGTTTCGAGTTGTTTTCTTCTTCAAACGAGTGCATAATGAAGCTACAAGGTGTTTTCATATTTGAACGAGTCAAAATAAAGCTACAATTTGCTTATGTGTTCAAACAGTGAAGAATGAAGTTACAAGTTTTTACAAGTTGCTTCAATATTCAAACGACTCAAGAATGAAGCTACAAGTTGTTTCGAGTTGTTTTTCTCTTCAAACGAGTGCATAATGAAGCTACAAGTTATTTAAAGTTGTTTTCATGTTCAAACGAATCAAAATGAAGCTACAAGTTGCTTCCATGTTAAAACACTCAAGAATAAAGCTACAAGTTTTTACAAGTTGCTTCCATGTTAAAACACTCAAGAATAAATCTACAAGTGCATAATGAAGCTACAAGTTGTTTCAAGCTGTTTTCATATTCGAACGAGTCAAAATAAAGCTACAATTTGATACAAAAATGATTATTCCGAATGAAGAAGACGAAGTGAGAATCGACGTAAACAACCATGCAACCCGCCATGCACATGCAACTATTTACTTGGGCGAGAAAACGGACATGACCGGACTCGGAATAACTTTGGTGACCGGACTCGGAATAACTTAGATGTGTCGTGTGTACGTAGTATGCACCATGCATACCAATCGGTCCAAGTTCTCCAAGTTTCGGCCAATCCCCACAACATCTTGAAGATTTTCATCACATTTCGTATCAAGAAGATTTCATTCACCTTTGGTGAGATTTGGGGAAGATTTTCATCCCATTTCATTTCAAAGATTCCACCCTTGACAATTACTAGCACTCGACTTCCCCCCCCTCCCCCCCCCCATTTGGCATGGTTCCAAGATCATTTCTTGATCTTCAAAGATTTCTTGGAGACTTGACTTCACAAGCATGCACCCCCCCCCCCCCCCCCCCCATTTGGCACATGAGTGTGTGATTGTTCTAGTCAAGTTTATTAGTTTATTAGATTTCTATGTATCTTTAAGATTATGGTCTTTTGTTTTCAAGTTGTGTGATCTCTATTTAAATAGCCATTTACGGCTTGTTGAACGGCATCATTGAAGAAATAAAAATACTCCTGTATTAATTGTTGGATGAGTTCCTATGAAACTTTGATTATTATTTGACGCGTTTTCGAGTTTTAATCCGATCGATTCTCAATAGGTCTTGAGAAGAAATCACTTTATCGAGTTATAGGTCTAATTCGATAAAAACTTTGTACTTAATTTTATTCGGCCGAATTGCCATACTTTCGGATGATTTTTACGTTGTATTCTATACATCAAATAATTATTCATATCCAAAAATTCATAAAATACCCTTTCGTTGCATTGCATACGTATTACGTTTGTATCCGATCATAAATTCGCATCATTAGTGGCATCGGAGCTTTGGTTTCTTGATCTTTTGACATTACGACGCCGATTTCTTGGTGAAGCTATGTGAAGCATTATGTAACTTATCGGATCCATGTCTACAACCAAGACGAGGAGGAGAAGGCGGGCATTCATCATACCATGCAGACGAATTTAAAGTGAACGAACTTCTGGAGTTCGTTAGAGGTATCGATCTTGAAGTTTACTTGGAGTGGGAACATAAAATTGATCGCATGTTCGAGTTTAAAGACCTCGACGATGAGAAACGCTGCAAGCATGTAATTCTCAAGTTGGGTAAATGCGCTTCTCTTTGGTTCGAAGGAGTGAAAACACGAAGAGCTCATGCGGGAAAAGAAAAATCCGTTCGTGGGATTCGTTAAAAAGAAAGCTTCGTAAAAGGTATGTACCGACATCACATCGGTTATCCTTATACCGGAAGATTACCGATCACATGCAAGGAAAATTAAGTGTTGGCGAATACATTGAGGAGTTCAAAAATTTGACCTTAATTGGAGAATTAGAAGAGAATGAAGAACAAAAAATGTCACGGTTCTTACGTGGATTAAACCGAAACATAGCTAACTCAGTGGAATTATATCCATGCGAAGACTTTGATACCTTATGTGGACTATGCGCGAAGTTAGAAGCTCAAAACAAGACGAAATTTCTTAAACCCGAGTTTCCATCCAAATTCGGGAATCCAAGTATCGGTTCAAGTTCGACTACTAAAACAACCGTACCGACTCCTACCCCTACTACGGTTCCTAAGGCCCACTACGTGCCGAAGGAGACGAGCTTGACTAAACTATGATGTTTTAAATGTCAAGGGTTCGGTCATTATCAAAATGCTTGTCCGAACAAATGAGTAGTGACGCTAAGAGAATCTATCATGGTCCGAGACGAGTTGCTAGTCGAGGACGAAAGAGAAAGACTAGGTGATGCGTTTAATTTTAACGTAGAGGATGACGAAGAAGAAGAATGTGAAACTTACGATGCTCCAAACTATGATACGGAATTGGTTCTTCGTACTTTATAAGCCAAATCTATTTCGAATGATTCGGAACAACGGGATCAAATATTTCACACGAAGTGTCAAGTCGGGAAAAATGGTGTAGTTTTTTTTTTTTGGGAAAAGTCAATTGCATTAATAAAATAAGAGTGACCAAGAAAGGCTGGCCAATACCCGACAACCATAAAGAATGGTGCACCAAACAACGTAACAAAGAGCAAAGGTAGGGAAACAAAGCCTACGAACAAATGGCTACCAAAGCTACAAAGCCTAGAAAGATACAAACAAAAGAGGAGCTACCAAGCTATCCTCCAAATACGACGAAGAGCCACAGTAGATAGAGAACGAGCGGGCCATCTATGAGAGATAATATCACGAACAAGACCTATCCCCTGGAAAGTAACCGAATGAGGATCTCGACGGCTCTGGCCAAACCTCCTCTCGTTCCTCTCCCTGCCAAATCAAATAGACCAACGCAAAGAAGAAGAATACGGTAAGCCACGTTGACCACGTGCTTACCTCTCCACCTCCTAGCAGCCCACAATACCCCGAGCTCCACACGAGAGAGAGGCCAACGAAACCGACGGCCCTCCTAGCAATAGTATTTCACCTCATAGTATAAGTGCACTGAAAGAATAGGTGGGAGTGAGTCTCTAATGCCATACCACAAATGACACAAATCCCATCAAGATGTCAAGCCAAGGCTTATCCATAGTCGATAACCGCTCTGAATAGCCAACCAGAGGATGAAAGAGTGTCTCGGGATCTTTCCCGGTCCGTGCAAGAGCGGAGCCCAAGGAACAGGGGCGAATAACCTCGAGGAACCGAAGAGCGAAGAGGATGAAAAAATTCCCGAGCTAAGCGGTCTCCATAAAACGCGATCCCGACCCCCATTAATATGTGGCAAAGCGTAATGTCTGCAAAGCTCGGGCCTATCCACCACCGGCCACTCCCAAGAACCCTCAACGATAACCGAATCAAGCCTAGCACCCACGTCGATGCCGGACCACGAGGAGCTCTAGGAACAGAATGCCTAATCACACCCATAGAATGCCAGGATCCGACCACAAGAAGAAGGATGAGCCATCTCCAATGGAATACCGAAATGCTCCCATAACAAGGGGCCATTTGAGAAGTACGCCAATACCAAGTCAAGCCGGAGAAACACTAAGATCCCGAAAGAACACTGCCGCAACCTAAAAGTCCGAACCCAATTAACCCATGACGGATCGATTAGAGCCGTGATAAGAGCCCGGATATGACGAGCCATCGGCCGATTCGGAGCCTCACGGAATGATGCCACGACCCCACAATCCACATCCAAGCAAACCTTAGCCTGTGCCACCTTGGCGAGCCCGAATCATGAGAACCTCGCCGGAGGAACCGCACACGTTTCTCAATCAAAGAGAGAACGCCCTTAGGCAAAATAAAACTACCGGCCAATAAATATGTAAAGAAGATAAGACAGAGCGAATAAGGCCGGCACCGACCGCCATGGAAAGAGCAAGACTAGCCCACGAACTCACCGACCATCAATCGAATCAATCAAAGGGGAACACATAGCAATTGTCGGCTTTGAAGTAATCAAGGGAACTCCCAAATACCTCACGAAGTGACCGAATGAAACCCTAACAAGCTGAATCGGGCCCCTAGCACCTGAGCACTAGCCGAAAGAAAGATATTACTCTTACTCGGGTTGCCCGAAGTACAGAAAGGGAACCAAAGATCTCAATACTTTTCTTAAGAACACCGACAGAGACAACATCAGGATTACAGAAAAGGAGGAGGTCATCGGCAAAAGCAAGCATGAAGGTGCGAGTAGCCATACACTTCCAGTGGAATCGAACCCCGGAGTCCGAGCGATCTCATGCGCGATAATACCTGTAGGATCTCCATAACAATAACAAACAGATACGGAGAGATAGGGTCACCTGCCTCTCACCCCTACGGCCCCTAAAGATACCCTCGGATCCCCATTCAAGGAGATCGAGTAAGCCGGAGTGGTGATACACTCCCGACCCAAGCAATAAACGTCTGGTGGAACCCCATACAATGCGAGCAATCAAAACAAAATCCCATTCAACGGTGTCGTAAGCTTTCATAAGATCAACCTTAAAGACACACCGATTCGCATCCCTCTTTGCCCATAACCATGAAGAAGCTCCGGCGAGAAGGATATTATCACTAATCCTTCTCCCGGGAATAAAAGCGATCTGAGCAGGATCAATCAAGGAATCAAGGCTATCACGCATACGATGGACCATAATCTTAGAAATAGCCTTATATAAAAGGTTACAACAAGAAATCGGTCTAAAGTCGACATGCTCCTCAAAGCAACTTTAGGAACAAGAGATATAAGGGTAGTATTGATCCGCTTGACGAATTGACCCGAGGAGAAAAAATGTTTAATAGCGTAAGTAATCTCACCCCCAACAATCGGCCGTGCTCGTCGATAAAAGCGGCATTAAACCCATCGGGCCTGGAGCCGAATTCATATCGAACCCAAAGAAAACAGCGAACCTCCTCATCGAAACCAGTCGATCATATGTAACGCAACATCGGGAGGAAGAGAAGAAGATACAAAGGGTCTCACCCGATCGTACGATATAGGCCGAACCCGATCCAAGAACCCAATAACCTCTCATAGAACCCAACTACCTCATCCCGAATGAGAACAGGATCTGATACTCAATGCCACCTCGAAACCACCTAAAAATCCGTGAATGAGCCCTCCTAGAGACAACCCTCCTAAGAAGAAAGCGAACACTGGTCCCCATCCTTGAGCCACGATAGCTTGGCCCGTTGCCTGAGCGAGGACCGCTCCTGGGAAACAGCGGAAGATAACACCCACCGCAACACCCTTCTAACCGTAGCGTAGTCGACAAAGGAAACTCTCTAAGGATAGATCATGCAGAGAGGAAAGCCGAAGCCACATTAATAGCCAAGTCCCCTTTCCTCTTCCTCATAGCGAAAAACATGCTTAAGGGCATCTAACTTCCGGCAAATCGCATAGAAGGGGCTCCCACAATAAGATGATGCCAAATCAAGACAGCAAGAGTGAAAGTCATCGAATGCGAAAGTTATCAAACCAGAACATCTTACCCCTACGACGGACAAGCTACCAATACCAAAGATAAGCGGGCTATGATCGGAGGTCCGAGGCAAATCGCATGTATAGGAGTAGTCGAATGAGAAATAAACCACTGCGGATTACCCAGACTCTATCTAACCGTTTCCACAAGGATCTAGGAGAAGGGCTCTTATTATGCCACGAGAACCAGGAGCCCAACATCGGAAGCGTCTCTAGATCAGCACGCTGACAGAAGTCCCTGAACTCCAACATAGGGAGCTCATCATCATGATGAGTCACCTCACCACCTAAGATCTCGCTACAATCCAAAACAGCATTAAAGTCGCCCATAATCACCCAAGGCTCGCTAACATGCAGAACAGAAAAATCAGTCAAGTACTGCCAAAGAAGCCTCCTCTGGATAGCATCATTAGAACCATAAGCAAAAGTAACTAGGAAAGCGACGAGTCAATAAGCGAAATAATCCTAGCGGTGAATAAGCCGAGGATCAATAGCAATAATATCAACGAGACCACGCCTAATCCCACCACCAAACTGGGCCTTACCCGGCCCGTTCCCATAATCAAAAAACCACTGCCACGAAGCATTAACCAGAGAAGCAATATGCCTCGAGTTACCAACTGAGACTTTCGTCTCCAGTAAGGCAACACAGCAAAGACTAAAAGAAGAAATGACCTCCCGGACCGAGTTCTGGTGGTCCAGACGGTTCAGGCCACGGACATTCCACACTGCGAGCGGAATCATCTAACACCCTCGAGAAGGGCTGCATCGGAAATAGGGCCCAAAGAAGAAGAACTAGAACAAAGCGACGTGCCGACAAACTCAGGAACCTCAACCTCAAGATCATCGGGGAGACCAGATAGGGCCGCAAACCTGTTGGGAGACGGCTCAAACAAACAGGTGACTAAAAATGGTGTAGTTTGATCATTGATAGAGGAAGTTGCATCAACGTAGCTTCGAGTGAGATGGTGACTAAACTCGGGCTGACCACTATGACTCATCCGAATCCATACACTTTACATTGGCTCGATGATGGGAGTAAAATAAAGGTGACAAAACAAGTAAGAATCGGATTAATCATGGCTTCGTATGATGACAATGTATTATGTGATGTACTCCCAATGGATGCATGTCATGTACTTTTGGGACGTCTATGGATGTTTGATAGGGATGTTTTACATCGAGGAAGAAGCAATGAATACGGGTTACGGGATAAGGGCAAAAAAATTGTGCTTAAACCGATGTCACCTCAAGCTATTCGTTCTATGAGCTCTAATCGAGTGGAAAAACCGAAACTTACCATGTTTGCTAGAGAGCAGGAGATGGAACACGCTATTGATGATGGCGAGTGCGTGTACTTGTTAATATTGAAGGAGACATGGAACGATAACATGTTTGTGCGAAACGAAGGAAAGATAGATGCTTTATTACACGAGTTTGCGGATGTTTTTCCCGAAGAGTTACCGTCGGGTTCGCTGCCTATTCGTGGGATTAAACATCAAATTGATCTCATACCGGGTGCATCGCTCCATAACAAGGCTGCCTATAGGTGTAACCCCGAAGAAACGAAGGAACTACAAAAACAAATCGAGAAATTAATGAACCGCGGGTATGTTCGAGAAAGTCCAAGTCCTTGTGCGGTCCCGATTTTGCTTGTTCCTAAGAAGGATGGGTCTTGGCGAATGTGTATTGATAGTCGGGCCATGAATAACATAACAATCAAGTATCGATTCCCGATTCTGAGACTTGATGACATGCTGGACGAACTACACGGATCCGTGATCTTTTCAAAAGTCGATTTGCGGAGTGGTTATCACCAAATTCGTATGCGAGAAGGAGATGAGTGGAAAACGGCTTTCAAAACTAAACACGGGTTGTATGAATGGACCGCCATGCCATTTGGTCTGACTAGTGCTCCGATTACTTTCATGCGTTTGATGAACGAAGTACTCAAACCATTTTTGGGGCGATTTGTAGTTGTGTATTTGGATGATATTTTGGTGTATAGTCGGTTATTGGAAGAACATTTCGGACACTTGCGACAAGTATTCGAGACTCTTAGATCTCAAAAGCTCTATGGAAAAAGGAAAAGTGCACATTTCTCATTGAGAGTATAGTTTTCCTTGGCTATGTTGTTTCGAAGGCCGGAGTGTCGGTTGACCAAAATAAGATCGAAGCGATTAAGTCTTGGCCTACTCCTAAAACCGTGGCGGAAGTTAGGTCATTCCTGATGCGATTGTGACATCTCCAAACGAAGTAAGAATTGACTTAAGTAACGATACCATGTTGCATGCACATGCACCTACGTACTTCGGTGAGAAAACAAATGCGGAAATGGGAACGATCTTAATAATCGGAACCGAGATAACTTAGACGTATCAAAACATGCATACGTATGCATGTTCATGCATACAAAATTGGCCATATTAGAGGGAGATTTCGGTCGATTGTGATGGGAGATCCATGAAGGACTTTGTCCCCACTACTTTCAAGTTTGCTTTCATTTTCAAAGTCCACCACAATAAAATCAAAGATAGAGATTTGGCTCACTCCACACTTCGCCAAATCGGCCGAACAAGGTGGAAGAAGATGTCAAGAAGTTGCTTTCATTTTCAAGTCCTTGTCAAAGTCTTACAAATGGATATCACATGGGAAAGATTTTATCTCATCCCTTGAGCTACCCCACGGCCGAAATACAAAGGAAGAAGCCAAGCATGTGTTGTTTTCTATCTTTGTCAAAGTCTTGATAGTTTAGTTTATTATTTGCTTGTTTTTTAGCTTGATCTTGTTTGATCTTGTTTGTAGTTGTAATGGCTATTTAAAAGCCTCATCTTCAACCTTTCAAAGACATCTTGAATGTTAAAAAAAACGAAATACATTGTGTATGTATTCTTGTTGAATGATTTTCAGCACACTTTGATTATAATTCGACGCGTCTTCGAGTTGTAATTTAATCGATTCTCAATAGGTCTTGAGGAGAGATTACCTTATCAAGCTATAGGTCTAGTTTGATAATTTACTTTCATATTATCTTGTTTACGCAAGCCGAATTGCCCTACTTTCGGTTAATTCTTACGAGTGTTACACATATCGAGTGTTGTGAGGTAACAAAATATTTCCGCTGCATTTCCTTGCGAGTTTACGTACAATTTCATACGTAATTCGTATCATTAGTGGTATCGGAGCCCAAGGTTATTTCCTTGTCGAAATTCTCTTGGCGATTTTCTTGATTAAGCTATCTTATCATGGATTTTTCCGACGATTTCATGGAGAAACTACGTGAGGCACTACACAAATTACAAGAACCACATTTTCAAGCTAGAAGAGGAGGATATGACGCACATTCACCGCGTCATGTAGATGAATTTAAAGTGAATGAACTTCCGGAATTTGTCGGAGGTACCAATCCCGAAGTCTACTTGGAGTGGGAGAGGAAGATTGAACGTATGTTCGACTTCAAGAACCTTAACGATGAGAAACGGTGCAAATATGCGATTCTCAAGTTAGGGAAGGGTGCTTCCCTATGGTTCGAGGGTGTGAAAACACAACGAGCTCGTGCGGGAAAAGAGAAAATCCGTTCTTGGGATTCTTTGAAGAAAAAACTACGTAAAAGGTATGTCCCGACATCACATCGGTTAACCTTATACCGAAAAATTGCGGAGTTCGTGCAAGGGAATCTAAGTGTGGGAGAATACATTGAAGAATTTGAAGGCTTGGCCTTAATGGGAGAACTCGAAGAAAATGAAGAACAAAGAATGTCACGTTTCTTACGTGGCCTAAACCGAAACATTGCAAATACGGTGGAATTATACCCCTGCAGAGATTTTGACACTTTATGCGGACTATGCATAAAAATAGAAGCTCAAAACAAGTTGAAGTTTGCCAAACCCGAATTCCCATACAAACTCGAAAATGCAAGTGCCGGCTCAAGTTCGACTACGAAACCTACCGTACCTTTTCAAGTCCCTACCCCGGCCCCAAAGGTTCCTCACGTTTCCAAGGAAACAAGCTTGGCTAAAGTACGATGCTTTAAATGTCAAGGCTTTGGTCACTATCAAAATGCATGTCTAAATAAACGGGTGGTCACGTTAAGAAAAGCTCTTGCGGTCCGAGACGAACTTTTAGTCGAGGACGGTGACGTATTTAACATGGAGGCCGAGGAAGAGAACGAGGAATGCGAGACTTATGACGCTCCAGAATATGATACTTCATTAGTGCTTCGAGCTCTACATACCAAAATCATTCCAAGTGATACGGAGCAAAGAGATCAAATCTTTCATTCCAAATGCCGAGTCGGAGAAAAGTGGTGTAGTTTGATAATAGACAGAGGGAGTTGCACGAATGTAGCTTCAAACGAGATGGTTACCAAACTCGGTCTAGCTACTATAGCTCACCCGAGACCATATGCTCTACATTGGCTCGATGACGGAAGTAAAGTGAAGGTGTCTAGACAAGTACGGGTCAACTTAACTATGGGACCATACGGAGACGATGTGTTATGTGACGTACTCCCGATGGACGCATGCCATGTACTTTTGGGACGACCATGGATGTTCGACCGAGATGTTTTACATCGAGTTCGGAGTAATGAATATGAATTACGAGACAAAGGAAAGAAGATTGTACTCAAACCGATGTCCCCGCAAGCTATCCGTTCGATGAGTTCTAGTCGAGTGGAGAAACCAAAACTTACCATGCTTGCTAGCGAAAGGGAAATAGAACATGCAATTAATGACGGGGAGCGAGTATATTTGGTGATGTTTAAAGAGACACGGGACGAGAACATGGGAGTACAAAACGGAGGAGAGTTAGATGTGTTATTACACGAATTTGAGGATGTCTTTCCCGAAGAATTACCGTCGGGTTTACCACCTATTCGTGGTATCGAACACCAAATTGATCGTATACCAGGGGCACCACTTCCTAATAAAGCTGCTTATAGATGTAATCCCGAGGAGACGAAGGAATTACAAAGACAAGTAGAAGAACTTTTGGACCGCGGATATGTCCGGGAGAGTTTGAGTCCGTGTGCGGTTCCGGTCTTACTTGTCCCTAAGAAAGATGGTTCTTGGCGGATGTGTGTGGATAGTCGGGCCGTGAACAATATCACCGTCAAGTATCGGTTCCCTATCCCGAGACTTGATGATATGTTAGACGAACTACATGGTTCGGTAATCTTTTCAAAGGTTGATTTACGAAGCGGATATGTTGGTCCCCAGAATGATGAAGACTATCCTCACTGTACCAACACGAATCTTTTCTAGCGCGCTTTGTCCTCACTCACGCGCACCTGAGAAACTTCCCAGGGGGTCACCCATCCCATAACTACTCCAGGCCAAGCACGCTTAACTTTGGAGTTTCTATGAGATGGCTACCAGAAAAGAAGATGCATCTTGTTGGTATGAGTAGTCCAAATCAATTCATTTAACCACTTTCTAGTGCAGATCTCACAGTCGACCGCAAGCCGCGCCTCGCGCATTTTTAAGCTCATGCAGCAGGATGCCGGCCGAAGCCCAACAATCCCCTCCTAGTATCCGCCGGATTTCAGCTCCAGAGTCCGGAAATCTCCGCGAACTAGATTTGATCACACAGCCCTCTAGCGGCTAGATTCATTCACACAGTCCTCCAACACTTGACATCAGCATCTATTCCACCTCCGTTTACTTCCGCTGCGCCAGTATCTCAGTTCCAGCATACTAGATTTGATCACATAGCCCTCCAGCACCTGACAACCTCCACTGCACCAGCATCTCAGTTCCGGCCAAGTTGCAATATTTGCTACATGCCCGCACAGTTCCAACATTCTGGCAGCCTCTATTTTAGGATACTCCGAGGGAATCCGCACCTGTGACTTGCTCCGATACCAATTGTTGGTCCCCAGAATGATGAAGACTATCCTCACTTTACCAACACGAATCTTTTCTAGCGCGCTTTGTCCTCACTCACGTGCACCTGAGAAACTTCCCAGGGGGTCACCCATCCCATAACTACTCCAGGCCAAGCACGCTTAACTTTGGAGTTTCTATGAGATGGCTACTAGAAAAGAAGATGAATCTTGTTGGTATGAGTAGTCCAAATCAATTCATTTAACCACTTTCTAGTGCAGATCTCGCAGGTCGAATCGCAAGCCGCGCCTCGCGCATTTTTAAGCTCATGCAGGCAGGATGCTGACCGAAGCCCAACAGGATATCATCAAATTCGAATGCGAGAAGGTGACGAGTGGAAGACGGCTTTCAAAACGAAAAATGGATTATATGAATGGACCGTTATGCCGTTCGGTCTTACAAATGCGCCTAGTACTTTCATGAGGTTGATGAACGAAGTGCTTAAACCATTTCTAGGGAAGTTCGTGGTTGTATATCTAGATGACATCCTAATCTATAGTCAATCACTACCAGAACATTTCGGGCACTTAAGACAAATCTTCGAAACTTTGAGGGACCGAAAATTATATGGAAAAAAAGAGAAGTGTTCGTTCCTAGTCGAAAGTATAGTCTTTCTTGGCTATGTCGTTTTGAAGGACGGAGTGGCGGTTGATCAAACAAAATCGAAGCAATTAAGTCTTGGTCGACCCCTACGACCGTGACGGAAGTGAGGTCATTTCACGGACTTGCTTCTTTTTATCGGCGGTTTATTCGAGACTTTAGCACCATTTCAAGTCCGATAACGGAGTGTTTAAAAAAAGGACCATTTGTATGGAACGGGGCTGCCCAAGGAGCATTCGAGAAGTTAAAAGACAAATTATGCAAAACACCGATCCTAACACTACCCGATTTTACTCAACCATTCGAAGTTGAATGTGATGCTAGTGGAGTTGGAATTGGAGCGGTTCTTATACAAGGTAAACGACCTATCGCTTACTTTTCGGAGAAGTTGAACGGAGCTCGGTTGAATTATTGCACTTACGATAAAGAATTCTATGCTATCGTACGGGCCCTTGATCATTAGAGTCATTACCTACGGACGAAACATTTTATTCTACACTCGGACCATGAGTCATTGAAGTACATTAACGGACAACATAAACTGAGTCCGAGGCATGCCAAGTGGGTGGAATTCCTACAATAATTTCACTTTTCATCCAAGTACAAAGATGGTAAAAGCAATGTTGTTGCGGACGCGTTATCTAGGAGGTATGCTTTACTTTCTACTCTGGAGGTTCGGTTACTTGGTTTCGAAATGTTGAAGGAGTGTTATGAAAATGATGCGGATTTTGGAGAAATTTTTACTTGTTGCAAATCTGGTCCGTTCGGGGAGTTCATGTTACAAGATGATTTCCTATTTAAAGGGAATAGGCTATGTGTTCCAAAACAGGCGGTTCGGGAATTATTGGTTCGGGAGGCTCACGAAGGAGGCTTAGCGGGTCACTTTGGCACGGCTAAAACATTGGAGGTACTAAAAGAACATTTCTTTCGGCCAAAAATGCTAAAAGACGTTTACAATATTTTAAGTAAATGCGTAACATGTCACATCGCAAAGAGTTCGTTCAAACCGGAATTGTATATGCCTCTACCGGTTCCAGAAAGACTGTGGGAAGATGTATCAATGGATTTTATCATCGCTTTACCCTGTACTCAACGAGGTAAAGATGCTATTATGGTGGTTATTGATCGTTTCTCAAAAATGGCTCATTTCGTGGCTTGCCACAAAACCGACGACGCAAGTAACGTGGCCGATTTATACTTCCGAGAGGTGGTTCGACTACATGGAGTTCCAAAGACAATTGTTTTGGATCGGGATTCGAAATTCTTTAGCTATTTTTGGAATACATTATGGAGGAAGGTATGAACAAAGCTCTTCTTTAGCACTTCGCACCATCCTCAAACCGATGGTCAAACCGAAGTCACAAATCGAATGCTAGGGACGTTGTTACGAGGACTTGTGAATAAAACGCAAAAGGATTGGGACATGAAACTTGCTCATGCGTAATTTGCCTATAACCGATCCCCTACACATGCTACGGCACATTCTCCCTTTGTAGTATTCTTGTTGAATGATTTTCAGCACACTTTGATTATAATTCGACGCGTCTTCGAGTTGTAATTTAATCGATTCTCAATAGGTCTTGAGGAGAGATTGCCTTATCAAGCTATAGGTCTAGTTTGATAATTTACTTTCATATTATCTTGTTTACGCAAGCCGAATTGCCCTACTTTCGGTTAATTCTTACGAGTGTTACACATATCGAGTGGTGTGAGGTAACAAAATATTTCCGCTGCATTTCCTTGCGAGTTTATGTACAATTTCATACGTAATTCGTATCATTAGTGGTATCGGAGCCCAAGGTTATTTCCTTGTCGAAATTCTCTTGGCGATTTTCTTGATTAAGCTATCTTATCATGGATTTTTCCGACGATTTCATGGAGAAACTCTGTGAGGCACTACACAACTTACAAGAACCACGTTTTCAAGCTAGAAGAGGAGGATATGACGCACATTCACCGCGTCATGTAGATGAATTTAAAGTGAATGAACTTCCGGAATTTGTCGGAGGTACCAATCCCGAAGTCTACTTGGAGTGGGAGAGGAAGATTGAACGTATGTTCGACTTCAAGAACCTTAATGATGAGAAACGGTGCAAATATGCGATTCTCAAGTTAGGGAAGGGTGCTTCCCTATGGTTCGAGGGTGTGAAAACACAACGAGCTCGTGCGGGAAAAGAGAAAATCCGTTCTTGGGATTCTTTGAAGAAAAAACTACGTAAAAGGTATGTCCCGACATCACATCGGTTAACCTTATACTGAAAAATTGCGGAGTTCGTGCAAGGGAAACTAAGTGTGGGAGAATACATTGAAGAATTTGAAGGCTTGGCCTTAATGGGAGAACTCGAAGAAAATGAAGAACAAAGAATGTCACGTTTCTTACGTGGCCTAAACCGAAACATTGCAAATACGGTGGAATTATACCCCTGCAGAGATTTTGACACTTTATGCGAAGTATGCATAAAAATAGAAGCTCAAAACAAGTTGAAGTTTGCCAAACCCGAATTCCCATACAAACTCGGAAATGCAAGTGCCGGCTCAAGTTCGACTACGAAACCTACCGTACCTTTTCAAGTCCCTACCCCGGCCCCGAAGGTTTCTCACGTTTCCAAGGAAACGAGCTTGGCTAAAGTACGATGCTTTAAATGTCAAGGCTTTGGTCACTATCAAAATGCATGTCCAAATAAACGGGTGGTCACGTTAAGAGAAGCTCTTGCGGTCCGAGACGAACTTTTAGTCGAGGACGGTGACGTATTTAACATGGACGCCGAGGAAGAGAACGAGGAATGCGAGACTTATGATGCTCCAGAATATGATACTTCGTTAGTGCTTCGAGCTCTACATACCAAAATCATTCCAAGTGATACGGAGCAAAGAGATCAATTCTTTCATTCCAAATGCCGAGTCAGAGAAAAGTGGTGTAGTTTGATAATAGACAGAGGGAGTTGCACGAATGTAGCTTCAAACGAGATGGTTACCAAACTCGGTCTAGCTACTATAGCTCACCCGAGACCATATGCTCTACATTGGCTCGATGACGGAAGTAAAGTGAAGGTGTCAAGACAAGTACGGGTCAACTTAACTATGGGACCATACGTAGACGATGTGTTATGTGACGTACTCCCGATGGACGCATGCCATGTACTTTTGGGACGACCATGGATGTTCGACCGAGATGTTTTACATCGAGGTCGGAGTAATGAATATGAATTACGAGACAAAGGAAAGAAGATTGTACTCAAACCGATGTCCCTGCAAGCTATCCGTTCGATGAGTTCTAGTCGAGTGGAGAAAACAAAACTTACCATGCTTGCTAGCGAAAGGTAAATGGAACATGCAATTAATGATGGGGAGCGAGTATATTTGGTGATGTTTAAAGAGACACGGGACGAGAACATGGGAGTACAAAACGGAGGAGAGTTAGATGTGTTATTACACGAATTTGAGGATGTCTTTCCCGAAGAATTACCGTCGGGTTTACCACCTATTCGTGGTATCGAACACCAAATTGATCTTATACCAGGGGCACCACTTCCTAATAAAGCCGCTTATATATGTAATCCCGAGGAGACGAAGGAATTACAAAGACAAGTAGAAGAACTTTTGGACTGCGGATATGTCCGGGAGAGTTTGAGTCCGTGTGCGGTTCCGGTCTTACTTGTCCCTAAGAAAGATGGTTCTTGGCGGATGTGTGTGGATAGTCGGGCCGTGAACAATATCACCATCAAGTATCGGTTCCCTATCCCGAGACTTGATGATATGTTAGACGAACTACATGGTTCGGTAATCTTTTCAAAGGTTGATTTACGAAGCGGATATGTTGGTCCCCAGAATGATGAAGACTATCCTCACTGTACCAACACGAATCTTTTCTAGCGCGCTTTGTCCTCACTCACGCGCACCTGAGAAACTTCTTAGGGGGTCACCCATCCCATAACTACTCCAGGCCAAGCACGCTTAACTTTGGAGTTTTTATGAGATGGCTACCAGAAAAGAAGATGCATCTTGTTGGTATGAGTAGTCCAAATCAATTCATTTAACCACTTTCTAGTGCAGATCTCACAGGTCTAATTGCAAGCCGCGCCTTGCGCATTTTTAAGCTCATGCAGGCAGGATGCTGACCGAAGCCCAACAATCCCCCTCCCAGTATCTGCCAGCATTTCAGCTCCAGAGTCCGGAAACCTCCGCGAACTAGATTTGATCACACAGCCCTCTAGCGGCTAGATTCATTCACACAGTCCTCCAACACTTGACATCAGCATCTATTCCACCTCCGTTTACTTCCGCTGCGCCAGTATCTCAGTTCCAACATACTAGATTTGATCACATAGCCCTCCAGCACCTGACAACCTCCACTGCACCAGCATCTCAGTTCCGGCCAAGTGGCAATATTTGCTACATGCCCGCACAGTTCCAACATTCTGGCAGCCTCTATTTTAGGATACTCCGAGGGAATCCGCACCTGTGACTTGCTCCGATACCAATTGTTGGTCCCCAGAATGATGAAGACTATTCTCACTGTACCAACACGAATCTTTTCTAGCGCGCTTTGTCCTCACTCACGCGCACCTGAGAAACTTCCCAGGGGGTCACCCATCCCATAACTACTCCAGGCCAAGCACGCTTAACTTTGGAGTTTCTATGAGATGGCTACTAGAAAAGAAGATGAATCTTGTTGGTATGAGTAGTCCAAATCAATTCATTTAACCACTTTCTAGTGCAGATCTCACAGGTCGAATCGCAAGCCGCGCCTCGCGCATTTTTAAGCTCATGCAGGCAGGATGCTGACCGAAGCCCAACAGGATATCATCAAATTCGAATGCGAGAAGGTGACGAGTGGAAGACGGCTTTCAAAACGAAAAATGGATTATATGAATGGACCGTTATGCCGTTCGGTCTTACAAATGCGCCTAGTACTTTCATGAGGTTGATGAACGAAGTGCTTAAACCATTTCTAGGGAAGTTCGTGGTTGTATATCTAGATGACATCCTAATCTATAGTCAATCACTACCAGAACATTTCGGGCACTTAAGACAAATCTTCGAAACTTTGAGGGACCGAAAATTATATGGAAAAAAAGAGAAGTGTTCGTTCCTAGTCGAAAGTATAGTCTTTCTTGGCTATGTCGTTTTGAAGGACGGAGTGGCGGTTGATCAAACAAAATCGAAGCAATTAAGTCTTGGCCGACCCCTACGACCGTGACGGAAGTGAGGTCATTTCACGGACTTGCTTCTTTTTATCGGCGGTTTATTCGAGACTTTAGCACCATTTCAAGTCCGATAACGGAGTGTTTAAAAAAAGGACCATTTGTATGGAACGGGGCTACCCAAGGAGCATTCGAGAAGTTAAAAGCCAAATTATGCAAAGCACCGATCCTAACACTACCCGATTTTACTCAACCATTCGAAGTTGAATGTGATGCTAGTGGAGTTAGAATTGGAGCGGTTCTTATACAAGGTAAACGGCCTAT
The DNA here is from genome assembly GCA_033398695.1 of Orobanche coerulescens. NCBI lineage: Eukaryota > Viridiplantae > Streptophyta > Magnoliopsida > Lamiales > Orobanchaceae > Orobanche > Orobanche coerulescens. The sequence goes on along the minus strand of CM065811.1, from coordinate 97,952,505 downwards.
CGCTTACTTTTCGGAGAAGTTGAACGGAGCTCGGTTGAATTATTGCACTTACGATAAAGAATTCTATGCTATCGGACGGGCCCTTGATCATTAGAGTCATTACCTACGGACGAAACATTTTATTCTACACTCGGACCATGAGTCATTGAAGTACATTAACGGACAACATAAACTGAGTCCGAGGCATGCCAAGTGGGTGGAATTCCTACAATAATTTCACTTTTCATCCAAGTACAAAGACGGTAAAAGCAATGTTGTTGCGGACGCGTTATCTAGGAGGTATGCTTTACTTTCTACTCTGGAGGTTCAGTTACTTGGTTTCGAAATGTTGAAGGAGTGTTGTGAAAATGATGCGGATTTTGGAGAAATTTTTACTTGTTGCAAATCTGGTCCGTTCGGGGAGTTCATGTTACAAGATGATTTCCTATTTAAAGGGAATAGGTTATGTGTTCCAAAACAGGCGGTTCGGGAATTATTGGTTCGGGAGGCTCACGAAGGAGGCTTAGCGGGTCACTTTGGCACGGCTAAAACATTGGAGGTACTAAAAGAACACTTCTTTTGGCCAAAAATGCTAAAAGATGTTTACAATATTTTAAGTAAATGCGTAACATGTCACATCGCAAAGAGTTCGTTCAAACCGGAATTGTATATGCCTCTACCGGTTCCATAAAGATCGTGGGAAGATGTATCAATGGATTTTATCATCGCTTTACCCTGTACTCAATGAGGTAAAGATGCTATTATGGTGGTTATTGATCGTTTCTCAAAAATGGCTCATTTCGTGGCTTGCCACAAAACTGACGACGCAAGTAACGTGGCCGATTTATACTTCCGAGAGGTGGTTCGACTACATGGAGTTCCAAAGACTATTGTTTTGGATCGGGATTCGAAATTCCTTAGCTATTTTTGGAATACATTATGGAGGAAGGTAGGAACAAAGCTCTTGTTTAGCACTTCGCACCATCCTCAAACCGATGGTCAAATCGAAGTCACAAATCGAACGCTAGGGACGTTGTTGCGAGGACTTGTGAATAAAACGCAAAAGGATTGGGACATGAAACTTGCTCATGCGTAATTTGCCTATAACCGATCCCCTACACATGCTACGGCACATTCTCCCTTTGAAGTCGTTTACGGGTTAAATCCTTATATACCCTTAGACTTGATTCCGTGGCCGAAGGACGAGTTGGTACACAAAGATGCGGAATCTAAACTTAAATCGATGATCAAGTTGCACGGACAAATACATGATCGAATAAAAGAGGTGAATGACGCATACAAACGGAAATCTAACAATCACAGAAAACTGAGACTATTCGAAGTAGGCGACTTGGTTTGGGTACACTTAAGAAAAGAGAAATTTCCTAGCAAACGCAAGAACAAACTTATGCCGAGGGCCGAGGGACCTTACAAAATCGTGGGTAAAGTGAATGACAATGCGTATAAAGTAGAACTTCCGGGCGATTATGGGGTACACGCCACTTTTAACGTGGGCGATCTATCTTCTTACCTTGACGACGAGGGAATCACTGAATTGAGGTCAACTCCTTTCAAATGGGGAGGAGATGGTGCGATTGTGACATCTCCAAACGAAGTAAGAATTGACGTAAGTAACGATACCACGTTGCATGCACATGCACCTACATACTTCGGTGAGAAAACAAATGCGGAAATAGGAACGATCTTAATAATCGGAACCGGGATAACTTAGACGTATCAAAACATGCATACGTATGCATGTTCATGCATACAAAATCGGCCATATTAGAGGGAGATTTAGGTCGATTGTGATGGGAGATCCATGAAGGATCTTTGTCCCCACTACTTTCAAGTTTGCTTTCATTTTCAAAGTCCACCACAATAAAATCAAAGATAGAGATTTGGCTCACTCCACACTTCACCAAATCGGCCGAACAAGGAGGAAGAAGATGTCAAGAAGTTGCTTTCATTTTCAAGTCCTTGTCAAAGTCTTACAAAAGGATATCACATGGGAAAGATTTTATCTCATCCCTTGAGTTACCCCACGGACGAAATACAAAGGAAGAAGCCAAGCATGTGTTGTTTTCTATCTTTGTCAAAGTCTTGATAGTTTAGTTTATTATTTGCTTGTTTTTTAGCTTGATCTTGTTTGATCTGGTTTGTAGTTGTAATGGCTATTTAAAAGCCTCATCTTCAACCTTTCAAAGACATCTTGAATGTTAAAAAAAACGAAATACATTGTGTATGTATTCTTGTTGAATGATTTTCAGTACACTTTGATTATAATTCGACACGTGTTCGAGTTGTAATTTAATCTATTCTCAATAGGTCTTGAGGAGAGATTGCCTTATCAAGCTATAGGTCTAGTTTGATAATTTACTTTCATATTATCTTGTTTACGCAAGCCGAATTGCCCTACTTTCGGTTAATTCTTACGAGTGTTACACATATCGAGTGTTGTGAGGTAACAAAATATTTCCGCTGCATTTCCTTGCGAGTTTACGTACAATTTCATATGTAATTCGTATCAATTCCACAGCCTTGCTTCATTTTATCGGAGGTTTATTCGAGATTTTAGTACAATTTCAAGTCCGATAACAGAATATTTGAAGAAGGGTCCGTTTGTATGGAACGGGGCTGCCCAAGGAGCATTTGAAAAATTGAAGGCAAAGTTATGTGAGGCACCTATTTTGTCATTACCCGATTTTACACAACCTTTCGAAGTGGAGTGCGATGCTAGCGGAGTCGACATTGGAGCTGTTCTTACTCAAGGCAAGCGATCTATTGTATATTTTTCGGAGAAATTGAGTGGTGCTCGGATCAATTATTGCACTTACGACAAGGAATTCTATACCATTGTGAGAGATCTTGATCATTGGAGTCACTATCTTCGTCCGAAGCATTTTATTTTGCATTCGGACCATGAATCGTTGAAATATATTAATAGGCAGCAAAAGTTAAATCCACAGCATGCTAAGTGGGTAGAGTTCTTGCAATCATTCCACTTTTCATAAAAGTATAAGGACGGTAAAAGCAACGTGGTGGTGGATGTGTTATCGGCGATACGTTTTACTATCTACACTTGATGTTCGTTTACTTGGATTTGAGATGTTGAAGAATTATTATGTTGACGACGCTGATTTCGGAGAAACCTTTATCCTATGCAAATCTGGTCCGTTCGAAGAATTTATGATACAAGACAGATTTCTCTTTAAGGGAAATCGACTTTGCTTGCCCAAACATGCGGTTCGGGAACTATTGATTCGTGAAGCTCATGGAGGAGGCTTAGCCGGACACTTTGGCACGGCTAAAACCGTGGAGGTGCTTAAGGAACATTTTTTTTAGGGAAAAGTCAATTGCATTAAATAAATAAGATTGGCCAACAAGGCAGGCCAGTACCCAGCAACCATTACAGAAGGTGCACCATCAGCACGAAATAAAAAAATAATAAAAGAGTTACAATGGAACCGACTACCAAGCAACCCTCCAAATACGCCTAACAACGATCGCAGATAAGGATAGAGGCGGCCAATGCTGAGAGATGATGTCATGAACAAGACCAATCCCCTGAAAAGTAACTGTGTGTGGGTCTCGACGCCTCTGACCGAATCTCCTCTCATTTCGCTCCTGCCAGATTAAGTACACCAACGCAGCTAGAAAGATACGGTATGCCACGTTAACCACATACTTACCTCTCCACCTCCTAGCCGCCCAGAGAATACCCGTACTCCACTCAGAGTTAGGCCAACAAAATTTTACCTCCCTCCTAGCAATAGAGATACACCTACTAGAGTAAGGGCACATGAAGAATAAGTGAGAATGAGACTCAATCACCATCCCACAAAGGCTACAAATACCATCTACATGCTGCAGCCAAGGCTTATCCATAGTCAACAGACACTCCTGAATAGCCAACCGTAAGATGAAGGAGTGCATAGGAATCTTCCCGGGGCCAAGAAGGAGAGGGCCCCACAGAACAGAAGGAGAATACGCACTAAGGAACCAAAGAGCGGACGAGGAAGAATAGAAACCTGAGCTATGCGGTCTCCAGGAGATGTGATCCTGGCCTCCATTAATAGGAGGAAGGGCAGAAACAACCTACTAAAACTCGGAACGATCAACTACCGGGCAAACCCAATGACCATCAGAAATAACAGATCCAAGACGGGCATGCACATCAATGCCGGTCCAAAGAGGCGCTCTAGGCACAGAATGCCTAATCAAACCCATAGGGTGCCAAGGATCCGACCATAAACGGAAGGAAGAGCCATCACCAACAGAATACTGAAACACTCCCATGACTAGAGGACGCACCTTCAGCAGCTGTTTCCAATACCAAGAAGACGCAGCAGAGATAGGAATATACCAAAAAGAACACTGCTAAACTCTATACGAACGAACCCAGCTAACCTAAACAGAACGAGAAGACCCAGTCAGGAGAGACCAACTATGGCGGATCATAAAAGCCTGGTTCTGAACCCTCAACAGAGTAATGCCAAGGCCACCACACATTACAGGCAAGCAAACCTTAGACCAAGCCACTTTAGCATGCCCAGAGTCACGAGAACCTTTCCAAAGAAAATACCTTAAACGCTTCTCAATGAGGCAAGCACGCCCTTAGGCAGGATAAAAAAACAGGCCCAATAAATGTGAAGAGCAGATAACACAGACCGAATAAGCTGGCAACGACCGGCCATGGACAGAGATCTACAAGCCCAGTCACTCAGCCGACCATCAATCCTATCAATCAAAAGAGAGCACTGAGCCACCGTGAGCTTCGATGAAGACAGAGGGACTCCCAAATACCTCACAGGGAGCTGGCCCACCTGAAACCCTAATAACTGCTCAACCTGTACCCCCTGCTCCAAAGCACTCGCCGAGAGAAAATTATTACTCTTCCCAGGGTTAGCGCGCAACCCCGAAAGAGAATAAATGATATCAATACTCCTCTTAAGAACAGCAATAGAGACCTCATCTATATTACAGAAAAGAAGGAGATCATATGCAAAGGCGAGCATGAAAGTACGGGTAGCCTCACACTTCCAGTGGTGCCTGAACCACGGGGTCTGAGCAATCTGACGAGCAATAATACCATGAAGCACCTCCATAACAATACTGATACGAAATTGAGTAGTCCAAATAAAGAAAACGAAGCACGGATCGACATAAATGGTCTTACAATGCATCATGCACGTACGGCGACATTTTTTGGCGAGAAAAGGACATAATACGTAAAAGGACCAACCTGCCGAGCTCGACTGTGTCCCAGGACACGACCGGGTCACACCCTGCCGGAATTGGCCGAACGACTGCCGACCGAACTCGATCATGTCGTCCGACACGGTCGAGTCATACTCGTCCAGAACTTCCAGAACGTCTTACGTCCAACCCGACCGTGCTAGGCGACACGGTCGAGTCCTACTCGCCCACAACTGCCGGAACTGACTGTCCAGACACCCGACCGTGTTCCAAGCAACACGGTCGAGTCACTGCCGAACGTCCTTGTTACTCCGCGACCGTGTCAAGCGGACATGGTCGAGTCCCTGCCGGCGCCTGTCTACCGCTCCGCGGCCGTGTCTCGGGACACGGTCGAGTCCCTGCCGGCAGCCCCCTTGTTTTACACTTTTGTGTATTTTTGTCCTCTTTTTATTTCTTTACTTATTTGAGGGATTGTGTCTCCCTATTATTTGATTTGTGTTCCCTTTTTGTATTTTATGTTGATTTGTTTTGATTATTCAAAGATTTTATAATCTTTGAATTGTTTTGTGTATTGGATAGGAAGACTTAGTTTTTCCTATAAATAAGCCTTGTATAAGCATTGTAATGGTATGAATGAATTTGAATGTTGTGAAAGAATACACTTTGTATTTCTATTCTTGGTAAATGATTTTTATCGAAAATTGATTTTTATTCGACGCATTTTCGAGTATTAATCCGATCGATTCTCAATAGGTCTTGAGAAGAAATCTCTTATCGAATTATAGGTCTAATTCGATAAACCTTTGTTCTTGATCGTTCAAGTCTTCTTGTTCGATTTTTTATTGTTATATCCGATATTATTCCCATAAAATACATCCAAAAACACCCTACTCATAAAAATCCTTCTGCTATCATACACTTACATATACTCCGACCGATACATATCCACTCTTCCGGGCGAATTCGTATCAGAAGTGGTATCGGAGCCCAAGGTCATCTCCTTGGGCGATTTTATCAACGATTTCTTGTGAAGAACTATCTCTTGACTCTTGTTATGGATTTCTACGATCTCGATTTCTTGATGAAACTCCGTGACGCACTAAAAGGCTTACCGGAGCAACGTATGTAAGCAAGATGCAGAGACGACGCCAACGATATTGATTTCTTGGCTAAATTCCGCCGCATACCGGAGTTTCATAGATATAGTAATCCAGATGCGTGCATAGATTAGCTCCATGCTTGTGAGAAACACTCGGACTTCAAGGCTGCCCCGATCAACCGCCGCGTTTCGCTGGTGACACGGCGCCTCCGCGGTAGCGCCGCCGTCTGGTGGCAAAAACTGAAACAGTCCCGTTCACAACAACGTAAGCCAAAAATCAGAGATTGGCAAAAATTCATGAAACATTTCAATCGAAGGTTCAAATCATACCACCACCAGTTCTTCGACGCCCCGCCGCCGACCTTCGATCTAAGGTTTTTCCCCCTTGAAGAATTTCCAGCAAAGCCATTTTTCGATGAAGACGATGTCCCTACCACCATTTTCAATGAAGTGGACGAGACATAGGTTTCAACGGCGCCATACAACGAAGAAGATAAGTTGAGCCATATTTCCCTAGACAAACTTGGATCTTGCTATTATGAGCATGAGCCAATTAATTGCGTTGGCCAAATTGACCAAAACGGAATTGATGAGCCAAGTGAATTATGGTCAGATGAGTATTTAACACAAGTCGAGCCATTTAAGACTGTGGAAGATAAAATTGAGCTTGGTACTAAAATTGGCCGGTTCGAAGAAAACGACAATTTTGAGCCTAATTTTTATAACGACTCAATTTCTTGTGATGGACTTATTGTCTTGGATGATTACCAAATTGAGGTTAGTAAATTATTTTGTGATGGGCCATTATTGGGGGATCCCAATAATTTTGAAACGGAGAGTTGGTCAGATTGTGACGGACCGCCAACATTTGATGAGGAACCAGTTGATGAAGAGGACTCCGTAATAAATCCTGTGTTTCCCATTCTTGATGGTGAATCCGACGTAGAATTATCAGTATTTCCAATTCTGGATAGTGAACCCGATGTGAAATTATCCGTGCTTCCCATTTCAGATGTCCATTTAAAGGATGATTCATATCATGATGTCGGTATTACCTGACGGAGTAATTATTATAATTTTATTAATAATGATAGTTATTTTGTTGGTGAATCTCGAGGAACCCCTACTACCTATCGTCTCAAGATTTCGGGTACGCACTGCGGATATTTTCGAGATCAAGTACTTAGAGGCTTTAGTTAATTATCTTGATGACGAAGGGGTTTCGGAATTGAGGACAATTCCCTTTAAAGGGAACAAGTAGGACCGGAACCGCACATGGACTTAAACTTTCTCGAACATACCCGTGGCTCATTAGTTCTTCAATCTGCTTCTGAAGTTCCTTCGTTTCCTCGGGATTACACCTATAGGCAGCTTTATTCGGAAGAGGTGCACCTGGTATAAGGTCGATTTGATGCTCAATTCCACGAATTGGCGGCAAACCCGACGACAATTCTTCAGGGAAGACGTCCGCGAACTCATCTAATAAGTCGGCCATTGTATCCTCGTTTTTTGCTACCACGAAATCATCTTGAGTCTCCTTTATCACCAGCATGTAAACACGCTCATCACTCTCCATTGCGTGTTCAACTTCCCTTTCGCTAGCGAACATGGTGAGGTTCGGTTTTTCTCCTCGTTTGGCACTCATGGAACGGATAGCTTGGGGTGACATCGGCTTCAACACGATCTTCTTTCCCTTATCTCGCAACTCGTATTCGTTGCTCCTTCCCCAATGCAAAACATCCCTATCAAATAACCATTGGAATCACATCACATAATATCTCATCGTGATATGAACCCATTGCCAATCCGACCCGAACTTGCTTCGAAACCCTCACCTTACTTCCGTCATCAAGCCAATGTAAAGCATATGGCTTAGGGTGAGCTGTGGTGGTTAGTCCAAGTTTCGTCACCATTTCACTCGAAGCTATGTTGGTGCAACTCCCTCCGTCGATAATCAAACTACACCACTTATCTCCAACTTGACACTTTGTATGGAATATTTGGTCCCGTTGTTCTGACTCGCTTGGAACCGACTTGGCTTGCAAAGTGCGAAGGACCAAGGCTGTATCGTAATTCGGAGCATCGTAAGCCTCACATTCTTCTCCTTCTTCGTCTTCCATGTTGAAATCAAATACATCCCCCAGTCTTTCTTTTTCGTCTTCAACCAACAATTCGTCTCGGATCGTGCCAGCTTCCCTTAAGGTCACCACTCGTTTGTTCGGACAAGCATTTTGATAATGCCCGAACCCTTGACATTTGAAACATCTTACTTTATCCAGACTCGTCTCCTTTGGTACGTAGGGTGTCTTCGGAATCGCAACAGGGACCGGAGTCGGTACAGTTGCCTTAGTAGTTGAACTAGACCCGACGCTTGGGTTTCCAAATTTGACTGGAAACTCGGGTTTATACAACTTCATCCTGTTTTGAGCTTCTAACTTCACACAAAGCCCACATAATGTATCGAAGTCCTTGTATGGATACAGTTCCACCGAGTTAGCTATGCTTCGGTTCACGCCACGCAAGAATCGCGACATCTTCTGCTCCTCATTCTCCTCTATTTCTCCCATTAAGGTCAGATTCTGAAACTCCTCAATGTATTCACTGACATTCAACTTTCCTTGCATGAGATCTGCAATCTTCCGGTACAAGGACAACCGGTGTGATGTTGGTACATATCTTTTACGAAGTTTTCTTTTTAATGAATCCCACGAACGGATCTTTTCTTTCCCCGCACGATCTCTTCGTGTTTTAATTCCTTCGTACCAAAGTGAAACTCCTTTCCCCAACTTGAGAATTGCATACTTACACTTTCTCTCATCGTCAAGGTCTTTAAACTCAAACATACGATCAATTTTTCGTTCCCATTCCAGGTAAACTTCAGGGTCTGTCCCTCCAACGAACTCCGGAAGCTCGTTCACCTTGAACTCTTCGACATGGCGTGAGGGTCGTTCATAGTCACCACGCCTAGGTTGCCAACGCTAGTCGCATTGTTCTGGTACGTCACGCAATGCGTCGTGAAGTTTTGCCAAGAAATCAGCGTCGTTGAGATCCATAATGCCAAAGATCAAGAACTTGGGCTCCGATTCCACTTATGATGCGAATTCTCACTTGTGATGCGAATTCTCTATCGGTACAGCGGAAGGCTGTTTTGACGAGCGGAAGCGATCGGCAAGGAACTGTCAGGAACTGATAACAATAGTTCGCTACAGCAATAACACTGGTGAGCAGTATGCGTGCGTGATGAAGACGGCATCTCGATACAGCAACAAGACAGGAACTTGACCGAATGGAAATGACTCAAAACAGGTAATCCTCCAAACAACGGCACTCGAAACAGCAAACTTCGGTCGGATGCTAATAAAAACAGGAAACAAGTTCGAACAATCGAACAGCACTTGAAGCGAAATTTTGATTAAGTACAACACTATATCGAAAACAAGAAGAATATCGAAACAGGATAGAAACAGTTGTTTTTATCGAATTAGACCTATAATTCGATAAAGTGATTTTTCCTCAAGACCTATTGAGAATCAATCAGATTAATATTCGAAAGCGCGTCGAATAAAAATCGAGTTTTGATGAAAAGCATACACCAGGAGAAAACACAAAGTGTATTCTTATTTCTTCAACATTCAATAAATTCATTACAACTTCATCGCCCTATTTATAGGCAAAAGTAGCCTGACAAGATAATATTAAATTATTACAAGCTGGGTTTAAAAATAAGAAAAGATAATAAAAAGGTTCCTCATGTCACTTGCTGACAAAAGTAAAAGTTGGGCCTTGTCTCCAAGTTGAAAGCTGATAGCCGCTTTTTCACACAGCATGTTGCCGAGAGTCCTGCTGCCTTTCTACTAAAAAATGCTGAAATTCTTTTATTCTTTTACCACTTGGGCCCCCTTCCCCCAAGATGCAAGTTACCTATTGTTTAAGTTACTCCAAGTCCGGTTATTAAGGTAACTCTGTGTCTCGTTTTCTCGCCCAAGTATGTTGCATGGTCACTTTTGTCGATCATCACCTCATCTTCTTCCCTTGGACTTGTCAACCCCGTATCAGGCAGCCCCTCCACCACCCGAATACTATTCGGAAGATGAATATAACGAGTACTTTGAGAATGACAGACAGTCTAGGATCGACCAAGAACCTAAAGGACGGGTAGACGATAACTTAAGTAGTGTTAAGTTTTCCATACCACCTTTTGAAGGTAAATCTGATCCCGAAACTTATTTTGAATGGGTTAGGAAGGTCGAGGGACAATTTGCGTGTCGAAACTTTTCTGATATTAAGAAGGTTAAGATAGATACTGTAGAGTTCACTGGGTATGCTCTTGTATGGTGGGATCATGTCGTTCAACTTAGGCATCAACTTGGGGAAAAACCTATATATACATGGGAAGAACTGAAGCGAGTGATAAAGGAAAGGTTTGTTCCTAGCTATTACATGAGAGACCTTAGGTATAGTCTCCAAATTTTAAGGCAAGGGACTAAGTCAGTAGACGATTACTATAAGGAGATGGAAACAGGACTGATTAGATGTCGTATAGAGGAGGACCACGATAGTACCATGACTAGGTTCTTAGCCGGACTTAATGTTGAGATTAGAAACCAATTAGAGCTCATGACTATGCATGACTTAGAAGAAATGGTGCACACGGCTAGGAAAATAGAGACCCAAGTTCGGAGGCGTCAAACTAGGAAGGCCCCCACTCCTAGTATGCCATGGAAATCGAGACAGCCCACAGTTACAATGGAACTACCAAGCCACCCTCCAAATACAACTAATAGTGACCACATATAATGAATGAGGCGGCTAACACTGAGAGATAATGTCACGTACAAGACCAATCCCCTGGAAGGTAACTGTGTGAGGATCACGACGCCTCTGACCGAATCTCCACTCATTTCGCTCCTGCCAGAGTAAGTAGACCAATGCCGCTAAAAAGATACGGTAAGCCACGTTAACCACATGCTTTCCTCTCCACCTCCTAGCCACCCAAAGAATACCCGTACTCCACTCCGAGTGAGGCCAACAAAATTTTACCTCCCTCCTAGCAATAGAGATACACCTACTAGAGTAAGGGCACATGAAGAATAAGTGAGAATGAGACTCTAACGCCATCCCACAAAGGACACAAATACCATCTTCATGCTGCAGCCAAGGCTTATCCATAGTCGAAAGACGCTCCTGAATAGCTAACCATAATATGAAGGAGTGCCTAGGAATCTTCCCGGGACCAAGAAGCAGAGGGGCCCATGGAACGAAAGGAGAATATGCTCTAAGGAAACGAAGAGCGGACGAGGAAGAATATGAACCTGAGCTATGCGGTCTCCAAGAGATGCGATCCTGGCCTCCATAGATAGGAGGGAGGGCAGAAACAACCTGCTGGAACCCAGGACGATCAACCACAGGCCAAACCCATTGACCATCAGAAATAACAGAGCTAAGACGGGCATGCACATCAATGCCAGTCCAAAGGGGCGCTCTAGGCAGAGAATACCTAATCAAACCCATAGAGTGCCAAGGATCCGACCATAAACGGAATGAAGCGCCTTCTCCAACAGAATACTGAAACACTCCCATGACAAGGGGACGCAACTTCAGCAACTGTTTCCAATACCAAGAAGACGCAATGGAGATAGGGATATCCCAAAAAGAACACTGCTGAACTCTATATGAACGAACCCAGCTAACCCAAACAGAACGAGAAGACCCAGCCAGGAGAGCCCATATATGGCGGGTCATAAGGGCCTGATTCTGAACCCTCAACGGAGTAATACCAAGGCCACCACACTCTACAGGCAAGCAAACCTTAGACCAAGCCACTTTAGCATGCCCAGTCACGAGAACCATTCCAAAGAAAATGCCTTAAGCGCTTCTCAATAAGGGCAAGCACCCCCTTAGGTAGGATAAAAATACAGGCCCAATAAATGTGAAGAGCAGATAACATAGACCGAATAAGCTGACAACGACCGGCCATGGACAGAGATCTACAAGCCCAGTCACTCACCCGACCATCAATCCTTTCAAGTAAAGGAGAGCACTGAGCTACCGTGAGCTTCGATGAAGATAAAGGGACTCCCAAATACCTCACAGGGAGCTGGCCCATCTGGAATCCTAATAACTACTCAACCTGAGCCCCCTGCTCCAGAGCACTCGCCGAGAGAAAAAAATTACTCTTCCCAGGGTTAGCAAGCAACCCCGAAAGAGAATCAAAGATATCAATACTCCTCTTAAGAACACCAATCGAGACCTCATCTGGATTACAGAAAAGAAGGAGATCATCAGCAAAGGCGAGCATGAAAGTACGTGTGGCCTCACACTTCCAGTGGTAACGAAACCCCGGAGTCTGAGCAATCTCACGAGTAATAATACCATGAAGCACCTCCATAACAATAACAAAGAGATAAGGGGAGATGGGGTCTCCCTGCTGAAGACCCCTATGACCTCTAAAGATCCCCTCAGCATCACCATTCAAGGATACCGAAAAGGCAGTAGTGGTGATGCACTCCCTGATCCAGGCAATGAATGACTGATGGAAACCCATACACTGCAGAGCAATCAGCACAAAATCCCACTCAATAGTGTCATAAGCTTTCATAAGGTCAACTTTAAACACACACCGTCTAGGCATCCCCCTCTGCCCATAACCATGAAGAAGTTCCTGGGCAAGAAGGATATTATCACTAATCCTTCTCCCAGGAATAAAAGCAGTCTGAGCCGGGTCAATCAAGGCATCCAAGCTATCACGCATACGGTGAACATTAATTTTCGAAATAGCCTTATATAATAAGCTGCAGAAAGAGATCGGTTTAAAATCCGACATGCTCCTAGGCAAGGCTACTTTCAGAACAAGAGAAGTGATCGTAGAATTGATCTGCCTGACAAACTTCCCGGTAGCAAAGAAATGCATAATAGCCAACGAAATCTCACCCCCCCACAATCGGCCAAGCCCGCCGGTAAAAAGAAGCATTAAAACCATCAGGGCCCGGGGCCTTGCCCTTATCAAAATCGAAGAACACAGACCGAACCTCATCGGCAGTAACCGGTCTAACCATGTGAACCACATCAGCAGGAGAAAGAGAAGCCGAAATAAAAGGCCTAACCTGGCTGAACGACAAAGGCATAATCCGATTAGAGCAACCCAACAGTCTCTCATAGAACCCAACAACCTCATTCTTAATAAGAGCAGGGTCAGACAGCTCAATACCATCCTCCGTATTAAGCCTATAGATACGAGATCTTACTCGCCTAGAAGCAATCCGCCGGAAGAAGAAGGCAGTACACTGATCCCCATCCTTCAGCCGTGGCACGCTGCCTGAGCGAGCACTGCTCCTGAGCCAGAACAACCGAGAAAACCCACCGACAACATCTGATACGAATTCTCACTTGTGATGCGTATTCGAATCTGCATGCAATCAAGCTTTTGGACGAGCAGACGAAGAAGCGCCAGGAATCGATAACAACGATTCGCTACTGGCAATAATAACAGGCGGCGGTATGCATGTGCGATGAAGACGGCAGCTCGATACAGCAACAAGACTGGAACTTGACCAAATGTAAAAGACTCGATACAGGCCACCTCGAAACAGCGACACTCGAAACAGAACGTTTCGGTTGAATGCAAATTGAAAACAGGAAACAAGTTCGAAGGATCGAACAACACTTGATGTGAAATACCAAACAAGTATAAAACTGTATCGAAAAACAAGCAGAATATCGAAACAGGATAGAAACAGTTGTTTTATCGAATTCGACCTATAATTCGATAAAGAGATTTCTCCTCAAGACCTATTGAGAATCAATCAGATTAATACTCGAAAACGCGTCGAATAAAAATCAAGTTTTGATGAAAAGCATTCACCAGGGAAAACACAAAGTGTAATCTTAATTATTCAACATTCAATGCTTTCATTACAACTTCACTGCCCTATTTATAGGCAAAAGTAGCCTGACAAAATAATCTTAAATTATTACAAGCTGGGCTTAAAATAAGAAAAGATAATAAAAAGGTTCCTCATGTCACTTGCTGACAAAAGTAAAAGCTGGGCCTTGTCTCCAAGTTGAAAGCTGACAACCGCTTTTTCATACAGCATGTTGCCAAGAATCCTGCTGCATTTATAATAAAGAAAATGCTGAAATACTTTTATTCTTTTACCACTTGGACCCTTTTCCCCAAGATGCAAGTTACCTATTGTTTAAGTTACTCCAAGTCCGGTTATTAAGGTTACTCCGTGTCTCGTCTTCGTTTTCTCACCCAAGTAAGTTGCATGGTTGTTTATGTCGATCATCACCTCGTCTTCTTCACCTGGACTTGTCAACCCCGTATCATCCCCTCCCCCTTTAAAAGGAATTGTCCTCAATTCTGCAATCCCGTCGTCATCAAGATACGGAGATAGATCACCTATTTTGAAAGTAGCATGCACTCCATAATCGCCCGGAAGTTCTAACTTGTAAGCATTGTCGTTCACCCTCGCAACTATTTTAAATGGTCCCTCAGCTCGTGGCATTAACTTGTTCTTACGCTTACTCGGGAATCGTTCTTTCCTCAAATGCACCCAAACTAAATCTCCAACCTCGAATAATCTCGGTTTTCTTTGCTTGTTCGAATTTCTTTTGTATGTCTCGTTTATCTCCTTGATTCGTTTACGCACCTGTTCGTGTAATTTCATCATTGATTTCAGCTTTGACTTCGCATCCTTATGCACCAATTCGTCATTCGGTAGTGGAATTAGATCTAGCGGTATATAAGGATTCAGCCCGTAAACTACTTCAAATGGAGAGTGTGCCGTGGCATGAGTAGGAGAACGATTATAAGCAAACTCCACATGTGCCAGTTTTAGATCCCAGTCCTTTTGTGTTTTGTTTACCAAGCCTCGCAACAGTGTTCCCAGGGTTCGATTAGTCACTTCAGTTTGCCCGTCAGTTTGAGGGTGGTGTGAGCTGCTAAACAAGAGTTTTGTCCCCACCTTCCTCCATAGGGTGTTCCAAAAGTAGCTGAGAAATTTGGAGTCTCGATCGGAAACAATAGTCTTCGGAATCCCATGTAAACGTACCACCTCCCGAAAATATAAGTCTGCCACATTGCTTGCATCGTCTGTCTTGTGGCATGCTACAAAATGAGCCATTTTCGAAAACGATCTACGACTACCATAATCGCATCCCTCCCTTGTTGCGTACGAGGTAAAGCCACAATAAAATCCATCGAGACATCTTCCCATGGCCTCTTCGGAATCGGTAAAGGTGTGTAGACTCCTGGTTTGAACGAACTCTTCGCAACATGACATGTCGCACATTTACTAATTATATTATTAACATCCCCCTGCATCTTTGGTCAATAAAAATGTTCCTTAAGCACATCTAATGTCTTAGCCGAACCAAAGTGGCCAGCCAAACCTCCCCCATGAGCCTCGCGAACCAGCAATTCTCGAACCGTGTGCTTGGGTAGACAAAGACGATTTCCCTTAAAAAGGAAGCCTTCCTGTATCGAAAATTCTCCCATCGGTCCAGATTTGCAAAGGGCGAAGGACTCGCCAAAATCCGCATCACCGTCGTAATACTCCTTCACTGTCTCGAATCCAAGCAAACGAACATCAAGAGTAGAAAGTAAGGCATAACGCCTAGACAATGCATCTGCTATAATATTGCTCTTGCCATCCTTATACTTTGATGAGAAGTGAAATGATTGTAAGAATTCCACCCACTTCGCATGCCTGGGACTTAACTTGTGTTGTCCGTTAATATACTTCAAGGATTCATGGTCTGAATATATGATGAAATGCTTCGGTCGAAGATAGTGAATCCAATGATCTAGAGCCCTCACAATAGCATAAGACTCCTTGTCATATGTACAATAATTGAGACGAGCACCGTTTAACTTTTCTAAAAAATAAGCAATAGGCCGCTTTCCTTGAATGAGAACCGCCCCAATGCCAATCCCGCTAGCATCACATTCTACCTCGAATGGTTGCAAATCGGGTAATGCTAAGATTGGTGCTTCGCACAACTTTGCCTTCAAATTTGCAAACGACTCCTGGGCAGCCCGACTCCAATTAAACGTACCTTTCTTCAAACACTCGGTTATTGGGCTTGCAATGGTGCTGAAATCTCGAATGAATCTTTGCTAAAATGAAGCCAGTCCATGGAACGATCTAACCCCCGTCACTGTAGTGGGCACTGGCCAGGACTTAATTGCTTCGATCTTGGCTTGATCGACCGACACTCCGTCCTTTGAAACAACATAGCCAAGAAAGACTATACTCTCGACCAAAAATGAGCACTTCTCCTTTTTTCCATATAGCCTTTGGTCCCTAAGGGTTTCGAAGACTTGTCTTAAGTGTCCGAAATGTTCTTGTAATGATTGGCTATAAATCAAGATATCTTCTAGATATACAACCACAAATTTCCCCAAGAATGGCTTAAGCACCTCATTCATCAAGCACATGAAGGTACTTGGTGCATTTGTAAGGCCAAACGGCATAACGGTCCATTCATATAGCCCGTGTTTAGTTTTGAAGGCCGTCTTCCACTCATCTCCTTCTCGCATCCGAATTTGGTGATAACCACTTCGTAAGTCAACCTTTGAAAAGATTACAGATCCATGTAATTCGTCCAACATGTCATCAAGCCTCGGAATCGGAAATCGATACTTGATGGTTATATTATTCACAGCTCGACTGTCAATACACATTCGCCAAGATCCGTCTTTCTTAGGAACCAGTAATACCGGAACCGCACAAGGACTTAGGCTTTCTCGAACATACCCACGATTCATTAGTTCTTCGATTTGATTTTGTAATTCCTTCGTCTCCTCGGGATTACATCTATAGGCAGCTTTGTTAGGGAGCGGCGCACCCGGTATGAGGTCGATCTGATGTTCAATCCCACGAATAGGTGGTAAACCCGACGGTAATTCTTCGGGGAAAACATCCGCAAATTCGTGCAATAAGGCACCCATCCTTTCGTCGTTCCGCACAACCATGTTAACATTCCGTGTATCCTTCAGAATCAACAAGTACACGCACTCGCCATCATTAATAGCATGTTCCACATCTCGTTCACTAGCAAACATGGCTAGTTTTGGTTTGTCACTCCGACTAGAACTCATAGAGTGAATAGCTTGAGGTGACATTGGTTTAAGCACAATCTTTTTGCCCTTATCCCGTAACTCGTACTCATTGCTTCTTCCTCGGTGTAAAACGTCCCTATCAAACATCCATGGTCTTCCCAACAGTACATGGCATGCATCCATCGGGAGTACATCACATAATATGTTGTCTTTGTTGGAAAGTAAAACGCAGCGGAAGCGAAGTTTGGGGAAGATGATAATCGCGTTTTACGCATCTATGAGCATAAGATCTATTTAGGCATGCTAATTAATTAATTACTAAGACTAATCTAGATCCAAGATCATATGATATTACCTAATCAAAATAAGGGTGTTGGACTAACCATGAGGGTGTTGGACTAATCATAAGACTAATTAATTAAAATATCCTAATCTAGATCTAAGATCATAGGATATTACCTTTTGAAGCGTGTTGGTTACTTCCGTCTTGATTGTCTTGTATTTCTACCTTTAGATCTTCTAGAGTATGATCCGCCTTGAACCGGACGTTGTGTGGGCAACGAGCTACCGGATCTTGTTTGGACACCTATGGATCGGCAGATTTCTATGCCTCACAATTCTCGATTTTCTTTTCTTCAAGTAATTCCGATATGTTGCCAGAATTAAAGTGTTCTCTCAATTGTGGAATCAAAGACACAAGTCAAGATCCACAATTAAATACTTGGAAGAAAAAATCGAAATTCCTTGTGTATGAAAGTGATGAAAATCCGCCAACACCCCATATGTCTTATTTATAGGCTCTTGGACTACTACTAGGGATCTATGATCGGTCAAAAACTTATCCTAAAAATAGGAGTTTTTGAGTCGCTCGCAAATATATACGAGGTAGAAGTAGTTGTGGTAAGTTCTACCAAGGTCTTTTCTCTCGAGGATTGTTCAACAGGGCTTCGTATAATATTTTGTTACAAATTGCGAGAAATAAATACTAAAATAGATTATTGGGTTTTTAAATATTAACTTAATTAAGCACTATTTTTAATTTAAACTATTTTTAATAAGACTATTTTAATAAGACTATTTTTAATAAGACTATTTTAATAAGATTATTTTTATACTATACTATTTATATTAAGACTATTTATACTATACTATTTATACTAGACTATTTACACTAGACTATTTTTTAACTAGTGAAAATGAATAGAATTAAAATGAGTTGGGAATTTATAAAATATAGGGGATTACGGGTTCATTAAATTAGGTTTTTAATTAAGTATCGGAATTGATTTATACGGATATAAAATAAAAAACGAATGTTTATCGAGTAATCAACTTTTCACCTCTGTACTTTCGTAATCAAAGATGTCTTAATCACTTTTGCTTTTTTAAGATGTTGATAACAAGATTAATACTTGATAGATTGAAAAGATGTGTTTCCAATACACTTAACAATCAATCAAGGAGGTTTCACTAGTAGAAATAGGATATGATCAATCTCTATTTAAACCAATTAGTCCTTTCATTTCTCTCTAACTTGACTATTTTTAGGATAAACGATCGTTCATCGAGTAATCAACTTTTCACCTCATAACTTTCGTATTCAAAGGTGTCTTAACCACTTTCGCAATCTTAAGATGTTGATAACAAGATTAACATTTGATAGATTGAAAAGATATGTTTCCAATTCACTCAAAAATCAATCAAGAAGGTTTCATTAGTAAAAATAGGATACGATCAATCTCTATTTAAACCAATTAGTCCTAAAAATAGTTTAAATCAATCAAATACTCAATATATAACCTAATAGAAATCCCCCTTCCCCTAGAAAGAAAGATTAGCTACTCATTGGTTTATACATACTAAAATTATAATAGAAATAATTGATATATATAATATATATAGAAACTTTTAATTACTAGAACTTAATGACAATAGATAAAACTTACTTGAATATGATGTATCAAAGTGCAAGAAATATACTTCAAATTATAACTTCAAACTTGTTCAAAGGTTACAAGCTTACAAAAATTGAAAGTAAAACACTAAGTAAAATACTAAGTGCTTATTGATCAAGCACTTTTCAATTACAAACTAAATGAAAGAAAAACTTCAGACCGAAAATAAAATACAAACTAAAATTGAGAGTTCTAAGGAAAATATATTGCTAAAAGAAAGGAGTATTTCATAGCAAGAAGATGGGTTGAGAATTGGTGATTTTGCAATAGATGAAGATGTCCTTTTATAGGTGATTTTCAAGAATACAATTGATTATTTAATTCAAAATATCTATTGTAATATCATTTTTTTTAATTCTTTGTTCACACTTCACCCATGTCTTTGAATTTTCAGATTTTTGACCAAAAAAATATCTTGTGGTTGAGTTCACAAGTTGGTCAAAAGTGGACTAATTTTGCATGGCATCTGCTGAAAAACGGCGATAAAACGGCCCAGTTTGCCCCGTGTTGTGCGCCATTTTGTGGTGACTCGGTCTCTTCCGGAATACGCGCGAGGACACGGCGCTAAATGCCGGCCGTGTGTGAAACGACCCAAGACACGGCCCTTGTTGCGCCGTATGTGAAACGGCCTACATAACACGGTCCTTTTTGCGCCGTGTTGTATGGTCGTTTTGCCTTGAAAAATTCCCGTCGTTGGATTTGATCTTGTTTTCCGTCCTTTTTGATGCTTCATGTCAGTAATCTGTAAAATAACCATTTTTAGCTCATGTTTGGACATATCTATAAAATATGTATTTTTAATCACAAATCAGTACGATTATGTCCGGAAAAAGGAATATTTTGTATATGAATTTTAGATCAATTATGCACTAATCAAATACCCCACACTTAAATTCTTGCTAGTCCCGAGCAAGACTCTTTATTAATCACACACAAAATAAAAATTAAAATAAGACATAAAATAAAAAATAAAAAAAATAATACACACAAATTTTAAAAAAAATAATTATATATAAAGATAAAAAGAGATCAAAATGTCATTAATACACAATAACCAACTTTATACAGTAGATAGAAATGAATCAAGATTCAAAATAAATCTACTAACGTTTTTGAAGTTAAAACACGGTTTTTATTTTTGTAATTCCAAAATGCAAGGTTTTCTCCCCAAAAGGTTGATTATTTCTTTCCCACTCGTGACTTCACACGACTCCCTTTAATGGTTGCTCTCGATCACTCGTTTATTTTTCGACTCAATATGAAGAAGAATTTCATTGGCGTCATCAAATATTGTGATTTTTCACGAAATTGAGTGTATTGAAATTCAGCCGCTAATTAATTCAAGTCTGTTCATAAACTACATCCCTTAGTGATAGCTTTCACACCGTTATTTCTTTTCACCAACACAATTTCTATCTTTTTTTTTAAAAGGTGATAGCTTTTACACCGTTATTTGCTAACGTGTAGCTCTTTTCACCAATTTTTCTGTGAGACGGCAGCTACGCACCAACAATGGTTAGTCCTTCATTTTTCACAAAATTTTAAGACCCCCAAAATTAGCTCCTTTTTGTCATTTTTTTTAGGTGATAGCTTTCACACCGTTATTTGCTAACATGTAGCTCTTTTCACCAATGACTCTTTTTTTTAGGGAATAGAATTTTTGCAGAAAATTATTTATTAGTTAAGCATGAAAAATCAAAAACTCCACAAATTAAGTAAATTTCAGTTCTATTTTTCATCAACCGACTGATTCTTCTTTTCTCAAGGTAACGAATGACTCGATTTTATATGATAACTACAAGGCTTGGAAAGAGAGATTAAGGCTCAAAAAATTTTGGAATATACAATTTTTTTAACCGGTTAAAACAATTTTAGAAGCTTGTATATAGCTAACTTATTGGTGTTATGGCCAGATCTAAAAATCTCATAAATCAAAATAATATATATATATAAAAATTTTTTTAAGGCAAATAACCAAAATAATCAAAAACACACCAAAATAATTAAAACATACCACACCAAAATACCAAACACACCAAAAGAGTCAAAACATACCACACCAAAATACCAAACACACCAAAAGAGTCAAAACATACCACCCCCAAACTACCAAACACACCAAAAGAGTCAAAACATACCACCCCCAAACTACCAAACACACCAAAAGAGTCAAAACATACCACCCTCAAACATGAAAAAGAAACCGTCCTCGGTTTTAAAAAAAAAATAATAATAAAAATAAAAAGCAAGAGAAAAAAAAATACTCCCTGTTATGAAAATTGATGCTTGAGCTATGCCTTTTTGGATCTGCATGAAAAAAATATACGAGGCAAACAACAACAACAACAAAAAATATACTCGGAAGTATAACACAATTTTAAAGATGCGCATCAAGAAAGCCCGAAGAGTCGCCTTACGCTGCCATCAATGCTTTTATAAAAAACACACAATAAAAATTACAACAATAAAATAACAATACATAAATCGTGAATAGATGCGTGTCAAGAGATCAAGAAGAAACTCCTTAAGCTGCCACCATTTAGCACGATTATTACACACGACAGAAAGTAAAAATAACAAGAGGTCTGATATGGGGTATCAAAGGGAGAGGGATGAATCCACTTTTCATTTTCTCACGGTGAGATCTTCCATCCAGACAATATTAGCTAGAGCTGGATCTGGTTGAGGAACAAATTCAGTGAGTTTTTTGATTAGCTCTTCTGGTGTTGTTGCAACGACTATGATTCGTTTAGCACGATCGGAAATAAAACCTTTTTCAGCAGAGTAGTCGATGAAAGATAGTAAACCATCAAAGAAACCATTAACATTAAGCAGACCTATTGGTTTTTTATGAACATTTAGCTGGGCTCTGGTAACCACATGAAAAAGTTCCTCAAGAGTGCCAAAACCATCGGGAAGGGTGATAAAGGCGCCAGAATTATTTATCATGTGAGTTATGCGATCTTGCATATTTACAGATCTAAACTCATCTCCAATAGTTGCCCCGGTGATTTTACTTTCAGCCAGAGGTTTTGGAATTATTCCCAACACTCTTACTCCTTCCATATAGGCAGAAGCAGCAGCTCGTCCCATTAATCCTAGACTTCCTCCTCCGTAAACTACATGAATGCATTTTTCTCCTAAAGTACGACCCAAGTTGTGGGCTGCTTCAGTAAAGCATGCCTCTTTTCCATAACTAGCTCCACCAAAAATGCAGACTGAGTTAAATCTTTTTGTGGAAGATGATGATTCCATTTTTGAAAAGAAATTATTAAGAGAGAAACAGAGAAAAGTGCAAGTTTGAGGGATGAATAAAAGAAACAAGCACAATGTTTATTTATAGAAGAAAAAGAAGGTAAAAATTGTTTAACAAGTTTGTGATTGCGTTGATTGCGCTTCAACTACTCAATAGAATAATGAATGCATTTATCGCGTATCACATTTTTTATTCAGAAAATCTCACCACACGACAAAAATAAAAGATACTTACGCGTATGCACAGTAGTTGTGATTGTGGCTCACATCTTCCTCTGATTTTACGTTCAGAAACGGCCTAAATGCCTTCTATGAGTCGGGGAGAAGCTTCCCATCCATTTTTCTTACAAATTGGCAAACAGGGTCTTTTAACGTCAGATTCCCAAGACGTTGTTCATATTCTGGTTTGAATTTATTCCACAAACATCGAATTCCATAATATACAAGTCCACTAGGATGCGTGTCAAGAGAAATTTCGATATTATCTAAATTCTCTTTATTCAGACCATCATTAATGAACTGAATTTTATCTTCTCTGTTTGTAGATGGAATTCCTAAAGATCGACATTTTAAATTACAGTTCCATCTAACACATTTATAGCAAACGGCTAGCATCTTTGCTCGTCGTTTCTTTGCATATGAACTTTTTCCAAGCCCTGGTAAAAATCTAGTAGGTGTTTCCGTGAATTCACCTGTTATTCTTACTTTGACTTCAATTATGAACCTAATATCAAAAGATATGCTTTTATTCATAAGCAACCTCATCCTTTCAATTCTTGCGTTGTAGATTTTTAAAATTACTTTTTTGCTTAGAAAGGGAAATCTTTTTTCAATATTATACAATGTTTCTTCCATGACAAAAATTAAAATGAAAAACGATAAAATATCTACAAATATCAGTTGTTTGTGGGAAACTGAAAAATCCGACTTTGATAGTCACGGAGTACCGTTATCCGCCACTTGACCGGACAGAAGAATAAAAGATGCAGAAATAAAGAAAGATAAAATAACAAGATATAAACAAAAATATACAAAAAAAAATTATATTTGGCCTAAAACAATCCCCGGCAACGGCGCCAAAATTTGATCGGTCAAAAACTTATCCTAAAAATAGGAGTTTTTGAGTCGCTCGCAAATATATACGAGGTAGAAGTAGTTGTGGTAAGTTCTACCAAGGTTTTTTCTCTCGAGGATTGTTCAACAGGGCTTCGTATAATATTTTGTTACAAAGTGCGAGAAATAAATACTAAAATAGATTATTGGGTTTTTAAATATTAACTTAATTAAAATGCACTATTTTTAATTTAAATTATTTTTAATAAGACTATTTTAATGAGACTATTTTTAATAAGACTATTTTAATAAGACTATTTTTATACTAGACTATTTATATTAAGACTATTTATACTAGACTATTTATATCCATACATGTCATACATCAAAACAATAAAAACCAAAAATAAAGCATGGATAATTAAATTATCCAATTATCATGGTCTTCTTTCTTGAGTTGAATTTGAGAAAATCTTCGACTCGATCTCTCCCACTTAATCAAGCATCTCGTCGCTCCTCCCCGCCCGGGCCGTGGATTTCCAAAAATTAAAATTTCACTTTTATGCAAAATTAATTACATAAAAAATTTAATTTTAAATCCCGACTCTACAGCGGACGCAACGAACGGCGGCGAAATGGATCGGACTAAAAAGCTGGGCACCCGGCCGAACAATGGCTCGGACAGTGCCGCAACCTTGGCAATGCTCGGCTCAGCGGCGCCACTTGCTTGCTCGTCGGCATGTGCCAGCAATCCCGCGATCCGGTTCTGCTCTATTTCTTCGTGATCCCGTCTTTTCCGAATTCGATTATAATTTATACGAAATAAAATACATCAAAATTACATCAAGATTACACGAAAAATAAAACCACCTAGAACTACCCGCGGATTTTCTCACGGAAAAACCGTTACATGCCTCAAAAAACGGGCCAAACCAACAATTGCATAATTAATAAAAATAAATAAATAAATACATAATTCATATAAACCATGATAATTGAATCATATCACCTGCAAGAACACATCTAGCAAAATATTCCAACATCAAAATATATGAATATTTAAATTGCTATCAATTAATCACCAAAATTAATTAAAATAGCAAAAGCCTGAAAATACGGCTTCGATACCAATTGTTGGAAAGCAAAACGCAGCGGGAGCGAAGTTTCGGAAAGATGATAATAGCGTTTTACGCATCTACGAGCATTAGATCTAGTTAGGCATGCTAATTAATTAATTACTAAGACTAATAAGCAATTTAAATATTATTTATTATTTATTAATTAAATATGTTGATTATTAAAATATCCTAATCTAGATACAAGATCATAGGATATTACCTTTTAAAGAGTATTGGTTACTTCCGTCTTGATCACCTTATATTTCTACCTTTAGATCATCTAGAGTATGATCCGCCTTGAACCGGACGTTGTGTGGGCAACGAGCTACCGGATCTTGTTTGGACTTGTATGGGGATCGGCCGAAACTCCTTCACTTGGGATCACTCGATTTATTTTTCCTTGATTTCTAGTATTATATGAATACTCTTAGCAAATTGATTGTGTTATCTAAATTGTAGAATCGAAGACACAAGTCTAGATCTACAATTAAACACAAGAAGAAGAAAAATCGATCTCTCAAGCTTGGACAATGAATAATTTCGGCCAACCTCCCCATAAGTCATATTTATAGGCTCTTGGACTACTACTAGGGACCTTAAGGAGGATTATGGAAGGACTCCCTAATAAATTCATCTTACCTTATTAGGACTCTTCCTAATATAATGAATCTATTATTATCAACTTAGTCCACTAAAAAGTTGATATTGCACTTCCTACTAAAATCCCAAATTACGAAATTGGGCTCCTTATTAAATATATTATTTCCCGTGTTTAAGATATCGAATGTCCATTAGTTAATTATAAGCTACTGACAGCTTTAATTAATTAATATCTTATCCAAGAGTAGTACCACTCGAACCTTATTATTATATCGGAATTAAATCCACCTGCAGGGTTTAATATAATAATCATTATCGAGGTCCTCAAGGGGACATCATCAACCCGCACGAGTCGGGACACGATTTCTAGTAATAATAATAATTGTCGTATAAACAATATTATTGCCCAAGATATAAGGCTTATTGAGTCGATCATTTTGACTCTCACCTATGGTAAATCAAAGCAATAATTATTATAAATACACAATTAAATATTATATACTAAGAATTGAGAAATAATAATTATCCGAGATTTACGTTCTTCTTACAGTCAGTACAGAAGACACTATCTCACCTCGATCCAGTTCAACGTATGCAAATACGCTAATGTATGCTAATGGTCTAAAATAACCATGATAAAAATTATAATGGAGTCCAAAACTTCAAAAAATTCAAAATAAAAAGGATAGCAGAACTCAGCACATGTAATCTCTTAGGCATAGGACATCCTGAAACCAAATAAAATTAAGAAAACGTAATAAAACAAAGATGATCAACGCTTCTTGGAGACACCAACAGTCTTTCCCCTACGACCTGTAGTCTTGGTGTGCTGTATACGCACTCGAAGGCCCCAATAGTGACGCAGACCACGGTGATTCCTGATTTTCTACAATCGCTCAAGATCATCCCTGAGCTTCATGTCGAGAGCATTGGATGTCACTTGAAAATACTTGCCATCCTTGTAATCCTTATTTCTGTTCAGAAACCAGTCGGGGATTTTGAACTGGCGAGGATTTGCCACAATTACCGTCAAGCTGTCGATTTCAGCAGCAGAGAGTTCACCAGCCCTCTTGTTCATGTCGATGTCGGCTTTCTTACAGACTATGTTGGCGAAACGCCGGCCAATACCCTTGATAGAGGTCAGAGCGAACATGATCTTTTGTTTTCCGTCCACGTTTGTGTTCTGCACACGCAGAATGTGCTGGAACTCCTCATTTGCGACCAGCGACATGGCTAGGGTTTCGGATAGAGCAGCGGAGAGTATTGTGTTGTTCGGCGGCTGGTCTGCTGTCAGTCAGTATGAGGGTGCTCAAATATATGTTAATAGTCAAGACCAACTATTCTCAAGCATACACTACAACCCTTTATATAATTTGTCTAATAATTATATAGGTTGTGAACTATTATATTATTTTATAAGGCACCGATAATGTGATCTTCCGTGTGACACCAACACACCACATTATCTACAATATAAAATAATTAGACATTTCGTTTGCATAACCATAACATGAATAAATATGCAAAACATGTGATTAAATGTAATTAATATTCTCATAGGTAGTAACAAGGAAATTAGGTAATACAAGCATAAAGTATGCTTTGCAGTATACAATCCTAACACCATCAACCCTCCTCCATGTGATTCGAGTAACAATAGTTCACGTATAGAGCTAGTAGGTATGCATAACTTATTTTCCCTAAACAGAAAACCATCACTCTTATAGTACTTATCTACTCCAGACTTCTCAAAAATAATGAAAATTTCACCAAAATCAATGTCTTTCTCGTACAGATTTTTAATCAATTCAAAACCAAGTATTTTCGATTCTAAAGCAGTCAGGAAGGTATACCTGCGAGATAGAGCATCAGCAACGACGTTCTCTTTTCCCTGTTTGTACTTGATTACGTACTGGAACATCTCTATGAATTCCATCCATCGAGCATGCCTCCTATTCAACTTCTGTTGTCCCTTCAGATGTTTCAAGGACTCGTGATCAGTGTGTATCACAAACTCTTTGGTCCATAATTAATGTTGCCAAGTCTCGATGCTCGAACCAAGGCATATAGTTCCTTGTCGTAAGTGGGATAGTTCAGCGAAGCTCCTCCCAACTGATACGAATTACATATGAAAATGGACGTAAACTCGTATGTAATGCAGCGAAAATATTTTTCGATCCTCACAACACTTGAATATGTGGTGTATTTTTGCCACGGAGCTGTGCGCAGAGCCAACCTCTCTTTTGTTAGAGCAGCGTTCATCGGGAGTGAAGTAGCCAAATTCCGCTTAGGTAAGTCCCATGTGGATCAAGCCATGGGCTCAGGTATGGTCTCGAGCTTTTTCGAATCATATGTTTTCCTTTGTATTTATCACACAAGATTCTACTATGCACTAAGCTGGGGGTCTTCACGGAAACAGCCTCCCTACCGTAATAAGTAGGGGCATGGTCTGCGTACATCTTACCCTCCCCAGACCCTGCTCTGAGCGGGATATACTGGGTATGTTTGGTTTGGTTTGGTTTACAACACTCGAATATGTGTAACACTCGTAAGAAATAACCGAAAGTAGGGCAATTCGGCTTACGTAAATAAGAACAATATGAATGATTTATCAAACTAGACCTATAGTTTGATAAGGTAATCTTACCTTAAGACCTATTGAGAATCGATTAGATTAAAACTCGAAGACGCGTTGAATTATAATCAAGTTTCGATGAAAAGCATTCACCAAGAAAAACACAAGGTTTATTCTTATTTCCTCAACATACAATGGTCCTTACAATGCTTACACAAGACTATAAATAGGAGACTTCAAGTCTTCCCATAATAAAAGAAAACAATTCAAAGATTTATAAAATCTTTGAATAATCAAAACAAATCAACAATAAAATACAAAAGGAACAACAATCAAAATTTTAGGGGAAACACAATCCCTAAAATGAGTAAAAAGCAAAGAAAAGACAAACACACAAAAAGAAAAGCTAAGAAAAAAAGAAATCTGCCGGCATGACACGGGCCGTGCCAGGCGACACGGCCGCGGCGCGACAAGGGCCGGCAGTGACTCGACCGTGTCCGCTTGACACGGTCGCGGCGTGACAAGGACATCCGACAACGACTCGACCGCGCGGCACGACAAGGACATTTGGCAGGACTCGACCGTGTCACCTGGCACGGTCGGGTTGGTCGGACAGCGAGATTTTCTTATCCAGAAGAGTGTGACTCGACCGTGTCGGACGATACGGTTGGGTTCGGCCGACAGTCAGTTTGGCTTATCCGGCACATCTCGGCACGGGCCGTGTCGGACGACACGGCCAAGTTCGGCAGGCAGTGGATGTCGACCTTCCGGCACAGCATGACACGGGCCGTGTCATATGACACGGCCGAGACCGAGACTCCAAATCTTATGTCTGTTTTCTCGCCTAAATACGTAGTAGTCCATGCATGGCGTGTTGTAAGGTCATTTACGTCGATCCTTACTTCGTCTTCTTCATTCGTATTACTCGATTCCATAGCATCTCCTCCTCCTCCTTTAAAAGGAATTGTCCTCAATTCCGAAATTCCGTCATCATCGATATAAGGCGATAGGTCCCCAACATTAAAGGTTGCATGAATCCCATAATCTCCCGGAAGTTCTAATTTGTATGCGTTGTCATTCACCTTTGCGATTACTTTAAACGGTCCCTCCGCTCGCGGCATTAATTTGTTCTTACGTTTACTTGGAAATCGCTCTTTCCTCAAATGCAACCAAACCAAATCACCAACTTCGAACAATCTCGGCCTTCTTTGTTTGTTCGACTTCCTTTTGTAAGCCTCGTTTATTTCCTTGATTCGATTACGTACTTGCTCGTGTAATTTCATCATCGATTTCAGTTTTGATTCCGCATCCTTGTGTACTAACTCGTCACTTGGCAATGGAATTAGATCTAATGGCATGTACGGATTTAGTCCGTAAACTACTTAGAACGGAGAGTGTGCCGTGGCATGAGTAGGAGAACGATTATATGCGAACTCCGCATGTGCAAGTTTCAAGTCCCAATCCTTTTGTGTCTTGCTCACAAGACCACATAGTAAAGTGCCCAACGTTCGATTGGTTACCTCGGTTTGACCGTCCGTTTGTGGATGATGTGACGTGCTAAATAGTAGTTTGGCTCCCACCTTTCTCCACAAGGTGTTCCAAAAATAACTAAGGAATTTTGAGTCCCGATCCGAAACAATCATTTTTGGAACCCCGTGCAATCGTACGATTTCTCGAAAATATAAATCAGTGACATTACTCATGTCGTCCGTATTGTGGCAAGCCACAAAGTGAGCCATATTCGAAAATCGGTATACAACAACCATAATAGCATCTCTCCCTCATTGAGTACGAGGCAAAGCAACAATGAAATCCATTGAGACATCTTCCCACGGCCTTTCCGGAATCGGCAAAGGCATGTATACTCCCGGTTTGAATGCACTCTTAGCAATATGGCAGGTTACACACTTATTAATTATGTCGTGTACATCCACTTGCATCTTCGGCCAATGAAAATGCTCTTTAAGTACCTCCAACGTTTTAGCCAAACCAAAATGACCGGCCAAGCCTCCACCGTGAGCTTCTCGAACTAACAATTCCCAAATCGGCTGTTTGGGTAAACAAAGGCGATTTCCTTTGAAAAGGAATCCTTCTTGCAACGTAAACTCTCCAAATGGGCCAGATTTACACCGAATGAAAACCTCACCAAAATCCACATCCCCATTATAACACTCCTTCAATGCTTCGAACCCAAGCAACCGAATGTCAAGAGTAGAGAGCAAGGCATACCGTCTAGATAAAGCATTCGCCACAACATTGCTTTTGCCATCTTTGTACTTCGATGAAAAGTGGAATGATTGCAAGAATTCCACCCATTTAGCATGTCTTGGACTCAACTTTTGTTGGTCGTTAATATATTTTAAATACTAATGATCCGAATGTAGGATGAAATGTTTCGGCCGAAGGTAATGGCTCCAATGATCAAGAGCTCTAACAATGGCATAGAACTCCTTGTCATAAGTACAATAGTTGAGTTGAGCCCCACCCAATTTCTCCGAGAAGTATGCAATTGGTCGCCTCCCTTGGACGAGGACCGCCCCAATACCCACTCCACTTGCATCACATTCTACCTCGAAAGGTTGTGAAAAGTCGGGTAACGCCAAGATAGGTGCTTCACACATTTTCGCCTTCAATTTTTCAAACGCCCCTTGGGCAGCCCCGTTCCACACAAACGGTCCTTTTTTCAAGCATTCCGTTATCGGACTAGAAATGGTACTAAAGTCTCGTATGGACCTCCGATAAAATGAAGCAAGTCCGTGAAAGGATCGGACTTCCGTGATGGTTTTGGGAGTAGGCCAAGATTTAATCGCCTCGATCTTGGTTTGATCAACCGATACTCCTTCTTTAGAAATGATGTAGCCGAGAAAGGCTACACTCTCGACTAGAAACGAACACTTTTCCTTCTTTCCATAAAGTTTTTGATCCCTAGGGATCTCGAAGACTTTCCTCAAGTGCCCGGTATGCTCTTGCAATGATCGACTATAAATCAAGATGTCGTCCAAGTATACGACGACAAACTTCCCAAAAACAGCTTAAGTACCTTATTCATTAATCGCATGAAAGTACTTGGCGCATTTGTAAGGCCAAAGGGCATGACGAGCCATTCATATAATCCATGTTTTGTCTTGAAAGTTTTCTTCCATTTGTCTCCTTCCCTCATGCGAATTTGATGATAGCCGCTTCTCAAATCAACCTTCGAAAAAATCACCGAACCATGCAAATCGTCCAACATGTCATCAAGTCTCGGAATTGGGAACCGATATTTGATGGTTATGTTGTTCACGGCTCTACTATCTATACACATCCTCCATGACCCATCCTTCTTTGGAACAAGTAAAACCAGAACCGCACAAGGGCTCAAACTTTCTCGAACGTACCCGCGATTCATTAGCTCCTCGATTTGTTTTTGCAACTCCTTTGTCTCCTCGGGGTTACATTGATAGGCGGCCTTGTTAGGGAGTGATGCGCCCAGTACAAGGTCGACTTGGTGTTCAATCCCACGTAAGGGTGGTAAACCCGGTGGTAAGTCTTCCGGAAAGACATCTGCAAATTCTCGTAGCAAGGTATCGATATCTCCCTTGCCTTGCACAATCACGTCAACATCTCGTGTTTCTTTAATCATCAATAAATACACACGCTCGCCATCGTCAATAGCGTGTCTCACTTCTTTCTCACTAGCAAACATAGTAAGATTCGGTTTCTCCATTTGATTAGAACTCATCGATCGAATGGCTTGGGGTGCCATCGGTTTAAGCACAATCTTCTTGCCTTTATCATGTAATTCATATTCGTTACTCCTTCCTTGGTGTAAAACGTCTCTATCAAATAGCCATGGTCGTCCCAAAAGTATTTGGCATGCATCCATCGGGAGTACTTCACATAGTACGTTGTCACCATACGAGCCCATAGTTAATCCGACCCGTACTTGTTTCGAAACTTTCACCTTACTCCCATCATCGAGCCAATGTAGCGCATATGGTTTCGGATGAGTAGTAGTGATGAGTTCAAGTTTTGCCACCATCTCGCTTGAAGCAACATTCGTACAACTTCCTCCATCGATTATCAAACTACACCATTTTCCTTTAATTTGACACTTGGTGTGGAATATTTGATCTCGTTGTTTCGTATCCCTCGAAACCATCTTGACTTGTAAGGTGCGAAGGACTAGACTCGTGTCATAGTCCGGAGCATTGTAAGC
Organism: Orobanche coerulescens; assembly: GCA_033398695.1. Taxonomy (NCBI): domain Eukaryota; kingdom Viridiplantae; phylum Streptophyta; class Magnoliopsida; order Lamiales; family Orobanchaceae; genus Orobanche; species Orobanche coerulescens. Next base: position 97,920,409 of record CM065811.1, on the reverse strand, counting down.
CTTGCACTCCTCTTCTTCTTCGGCGTCTACGTCAAACATGTCACCGAGTCTTTCTTCTTCGTCCTCAGCCAATAATTCTTCCCGGACCTCAAGAGCCTCTCTTAGTGTCACCACCCGTTTGTTCGGACATGCATTTTGGTAATGGCCGAACCCTTGACACTTGAAACATCGTACCTTCGCCAAACTTGTTTCCTTGGGTATGTAGGGAGCCTTAGGTGCCGTGATAGGGACATGACTTGGCGTGGTGCTTTTAGCACCCGAACTCGAACCGGCACTTGGATTCCCGAATTTGGAAGGAAATTCGGGTCTTGAAAACTTCAATTTATTTTGGGCTTCTATTTTCACACATAATCCACATAAAGTGTCGAAATCTTCATATGGGTATAACTCCACCGTGTTGGCTATGTTTTTATTTAAGCCACGTAAAAAACGTGACATATTTTGCTCTTAGTTTTCTTCTAGCTCTCCCATCAAGACCAAACTTTCGAACACTTCAATATATTCACCGACACTTAGTTTGCCTTGCATGAAATCGGCAATCTTCCGGTATAAGGTTAACCGATGTGATGCTGGCACATACCTCTTATGAAGTTTTCTTTTTAAAGAATCCCACGAACGGATTTTTGCTTTTCCCTCCCGAGCTCTTCGCGTCTTCACTCCTTCGAACCAAAGAGAAGCACCCTTCCCTAACTTGAGAATTGCATATTTGCAACGTTTCTCGTCGCTAAGGTCTTTGAATTCAAACATGCGCTCAATCTTCCGTTCCCACTGCAAATAAGCTTCGGGATCGGTACCTCCAACGAACTCCGGAAGTTCGTTTACTTTAAACTCGTCCGCATGGTGTATTTGACGTGCGTCATCCCCGCGTCTTGCTTGCATACGTGGTTTCGGTAGACCGCTTAGTGCGTCCCGGAGTTTCATCAAGAAATCGGGATCGGAGAAATCCATAACAAGATTCAAGAGATAGGTTTGAACAAGAAATCTTCAATAAAATTGCCAAGGAAATAGCATTGGGCTCTGATGACACTAATGATACGAATTACGTATGAAAATGGACGTAAACTCATATGTAATGCAGCGAAAATATTTTTCGATCATCACAACACTCGAATATGTGTAACACTCGTAAGAAATAACCGAAAGTAGGGCAATGCGGTTTACGTAAATAAGAACAATATGAATGATTTATCAAACTAGACCTATAGATTGATAAGGTAATCTTATCTAAAGACCTATTGAGAATCGATTAGATTAAAACTCGAAGACGCGTCGAATTATAATCAAGTTTCGATGAAAAGCATTCACCAAGAAAAACACAAGGTTTATTCTTATTTCCTCAACATACAATGGTCCTTACAATGCTTACACAAGATTATATATAAGAGACTTCAAGTCTTCCCATAATAAAAGAAAACAATTCAAATATTTATAAAATCTTTGAATAATCAAAACAAATCAACAATAAAATACAAAAGGAACAACAATCAAAATTTTAGGGGAAACACAATCCCTAAAATGAGTAAAAAGCAAAGAAAAGACAAACATACAAAAAGAAAAGCTAAAAAAAGAGAAATCTGCCGACAGGACACGGGTCGTGCCAGGCGACACGGCCGCGGCGCGACAAGGGCCGGCAGTGACTCGACCGTGTCCGCTTGACACGGTCGCGGCGTGACAAGGACGTCCGACAGCGACTCGACCGCGCGGCGCGACAAGGACGTTTGGCAGGACTCGACCGTGTCGCCTGGCACGGTCGGGTTGGTCGGACAGCGAGATTTCCTTATCCGTAAGAGTGTGACTCGACCGTGTTGGACGACACGGTCGGGTTCGACCGACAGTCAGTTTGGCTTATCCGGCACATTTCGGCACCGACCGTGTCGGATGACACTTCCGAATTCGGCAGGCAGTGGATGTCGACCTTCCGACACAGCATGACACGGCCGAGACCGATACTCCACGTCTTATGTCCGTTTTCTCGCCTAAATACGTAGTAGTCCGTGCATGGCGTGTTGTAAGGTCATTTACATCGATCCTTACTTCGTCTTCTTCATTCGTTTTACTCGATTCCGTATCACCAACTTCTCACTGAAGTAGGCAATTGGCCTACATTCTTGCATCAAAACAGCTCCTACACCTGTATCGGATGCATCACACTCGATCTCAAAAGACTTAGCAACATTCGACAGGGCTAGCAGTGGAGCATTCGTCAGTTTTTCTTTCAAGGCCTTGAAGGCCGTATCTTGTTCCTGTTCCCACTTGAATCCAACATTCTTCTTGATTACCTCGGTCAAAGGGGCAGCTACAGTACAGAAGTTGGGTACAAACCGGTGGTAGAAGCTTGACAAGCCGTGGAAGCTTCGGACTTCGCTCACATTTTTGAGGCTGTCCCATTCTCTAACTGCCCTCACTTTCTCTTCATCGACCTGAATCCCCTGGGAACTAACAACAAAACCAAGGAAAGTTAATTTCTCGGTGCCAAAGTTGCACTTTTGAATGTTAGCAAACAAGTGTTCCTTTCTAAGCACAAGCAACACATCTTTCAAATGCTTTATATATTCATTCAAACTTTTGCTATATATTAGGATATCATCAAAATATACAACAACAAATTTTCCAATAAAAACACGTAGAACATGATTCATTACCCTCATAAATGTGCTTGGTGCATTAGTGAGCCCAAATGGCATAACTTACCACTCATACAGACCATGTTTAGTTTTAAATGTTGTTTTCCACTCGTCTCCCTCTTTCATTCGAATCTGATGGTACCCACTTTTTACATCAATTTTTGAAAATATTGTGGAACCATATAATTCATCTAACATGTCGTCAAGTCTAGGGATGGGATGTCGATATTTCACCGTAATGTTGTTTATTGCACAGCAGTCTACGCACATCCTCCACGAGCCATCATTCTTTGGTACTAGCAATACCAGGACTGCACACGGACTCATACTTTCTCTCACATGTCCCTTTGCTAGTAGTTCATCCACTTGCCTTTACATCTCTTTAGTCTCTTCGGGGTTACTTCGGTATGCAGGACGGTTTGGTATTGAGGATCCTGGAACAAAGTCGATACAGTGTTCTATGCCTCGAACGGGCGGCAATCCGGGTGGTGTCTCCTCAGGAAACACGTCTTCAAACTCCTGCAATAAAGAGACAATCAATGGATCAGTAGTATCAGGAATAGATGGAATATTAAGCAATACATCACGAAATAGTAATAGAACCACAGGTCGTCTTGCAAGCAAGGCCCGTTTAACTTCACTAGCCCTATAAAGGGCGACAGTTTTTATCCCTTTAGGGACCACCGTGACTGTTTTCTTTTCCTTCTCCTTTTTTCGCTTTCTCTCAGTGATTGCTCTAATATCCTCTGATCTTCAAGGATTTGCTTAGGGGTCATAGGTGATAGGTTGAATTTCTTCTTCCCAAAAATGAAGGAATACTTGTTCGAAAACCCATCATGAGTAACTTTGTGGTCGTACTGCCATGGTCTTCCTAAAAGGATCTGGGTGGCATGCATAGGGGCGAAGTCGCAAACTACTTCGTCCTCATATCTACCTATTTTAAAGGGCACGGTGCATCTACTCACTACTTTCAGTTCTCCAGCATTATTCATCCACATCAACTTATATGGTTTAGGGTGTCTTTCGGTTTTAAGTTCTAGTTTCTGCACCAAGGTTGTGCTAACTACATTGACACAACTACCCCCGTCTATGATCATACTACAGAGGTTCTCCTTAATGTAGCACCTACACTAAAACAAGTTCTCTCTCTAGCTATCCTCATCTTCCACTACCTTAGCTGACAAGGACATTCTAAACACTACATTAATCTTCCCTTCTAAGATCTCTTCATTACATTCTTCTATCTCTTCTCCACTATCCTCATTCTTAATCTCTTCTTCACCCTCACTTTCAGTCGCTATTTCCCCTGACTTAATGACTATAGCTCGCTTATTTGGGCAGTTTGGGGCCATGTGACCTATACCTTGACACCTATAGCATCGGATCTCATGTGTCCTAGGTTGAGGTTTGGAATTTGGTGAAGGTTGGGGCTTAGTTGGCGGATTAGGGGCTGTCTGGACCCTAGTGACCGACGGTTTTGGGTCTTCCTTATGGTTAGTGGGCTGTCTCGATTTCCATGGGATACTAGAAGTGGGGGCCTTCCTAGTTTGACGCCTCCGAACTTGGGTTTCTATTTTCCTAGCCGTGTGCACCATTTCTTCTAAGTCATGCATAGTCATGAGCTCTAATTGGTCTCTAATCTCAATATTAAGTCCGTCTAAGAACCTAGTCATGGCACTATCATGGTCCTCCTCTATACGACATCTAATCAGTCCTGTCTCCATCTCCTTATAGTAATCGTCTACGGACTTAGTCCCTTGTCTTAAAGTTTGGAGACTATACCTAAGGTCCCTCATGTAATAGCTAGGAACAAACCTTTCCTTCATCACTCGCTTCAGTTCTTCCCATGTATCTATAGGTTATTCCCCACGTCGATGCCTAAGTTGAACTACATGATCCCACCATACAAGAGCATACCCAGTGAACTCTACAGTAGCTATCTTAACCTTCTTAAGATCAGAAAAGTTTTGACACGCAAATTATCCCTCGACCTTCCTAACCCATTCAAAATAAGTTTCGGGATCAGATTTACCTTCAAAAGGTGGTATGGAAAACTTAACACTACTTAAGTTATCGTCTACCCGTCCTTGTTGTTCTCTAGGTTCTTGGTCGATCCTAGACTGTCTGTCATCCTCAAAGTACTCGTCATATTCATCTTCCGAATAGTATTCGGGTGATGGAGGGGCTGCCCTAACTCTACCCCTTCCTCTACCTCTATACCGTGAATCCCTTCCTCCCATCATGGGTTCTCTCTCTTGATCCTCCCTGTTTCTAATAGTAGGTTCGGGAGTTTGTGACATTCTATGGGATTTCAACTCTTCTCTCATTTCCAACATCATGTTTTCCATCCTTCGTATGTAGGATGTCAGGCCCTCGAGTTGGAATTGCACATCACGGAAGCTTTGGATTTTATTAGTAACTGGGTCGTCGCTTAAGACCTCTTCCTCATCTACGGGATCCTTCCCAGCTCGTCTAGGGGCTGGAGTTTCTCCATCCTTCGAGTTTCTTGAAACTGTCATCATGGTACCAAGTGATTCGAAACAGGAAGCAAGTATCGAATAGCTTACTTAAAACACAACAACTTAACTCCAATGCGAATCACAAAATTATTTATATATATATATATATATAAATGAGAATAAAGATAAGAGAGGAACGAAAAAACCGTTCTCTGATGCCAAATGATACCGATCGATACCCAACAGTGATACCAATACAGGAACTGTTGTGAATCGTGGTTGTGTGAAGCGGAAGTATAAGTTCTCGAGCGGAAGCAAATAAATAGCAAGCAGCGGATTGTAACAATGGACAGTACTTCGGTATTCCGATAGCAATAATTTGGACGGCACTTCGGTACAGCAACAATCGGACAACACTTCGGTACAGCGATAATTGTACATCACTTCAGTACGGCACTTCGGTACAGCGGCAATTGGACAATACTTCAGTATGGTACTTCGGTACAGTGAGAATCAATTGCACTTCGGTACAGCGAGAATCGATTGCACTTCGGTACAGCGAGAATCGATTGCACGTTGGTACATCAATAATGGATTGTACTTCAGTACAGCAACAATGGACTATATTTCGGTACAGCAACAATGGATTGTACTTTGGTACAGCAACAATGGACTGTATTTTGGTATAGCAACAATGGATTGTACTTCGGTACAGCAACAATGGACTGTATTTTGGTACAGCAACAATGGATACGGAAATGATGAGGGCACTTCAAACCCTTAGAATTAATCACTATAATCCCCTTAGAATCTTATTCTAAAGAAATGTTTGGTATTATTCTAAGAACTCAAGTTTCTGGGATTAAGACTTAACAATTTTATGAACTAAAATTGTAAGAATGTAGAAGTGAGAATTATAAGAATAATACTCAAGAAAATTCGAGCAGCAGCTCTGGACTCAAGCACAAGGCCGAAATATATTTTTGATTGCAAAAGTGATCTGTCTATTTCATTACCAAAAGGCCTCCTTTTATAGGAGTGTACATAACAAACTATATTATCCCTGACATATTAAATTAAGGGAATAAAAGCAAGAGTGTCCCTATTTCTAAGACAATGAAGGACGGTCGCACATGTGACTAGATTAAAAGGAAATAAACTAACAACAACTTTCCTATAAAGTAAATAAAGAAGTCTTGAAAAGGTCTTGGTCTTCACAATCATCACGTTCATTTTGAAGCTCCCACATGCTAAAGTCCTTTTTCCAAGACAACACCAAACATCACACCTTTCTTGAAGCTTCCTCACGCCTAAGTCTAATTTCCAAGCTAAGATGGATTTTCTTTAATCATCAAGTCGACCTTCGGTTGTTCATCCTTTTTATGGAGTATTTTCCTTTTCGAGTTTTATGATTTAACTCTCATTTTCAGGAAATACGACAAAGACGCCCTCATGTCATTATTTAGGCAATATCTGGAGTCCGCCCTCAAGCTTTATGTTTTTAGCTATATCTGGGCTGCCCTCAAGCAAAGCTATATCTGGGCTTAGGATTTGAACATCTGTTGGGCCTTCTTAAATCTCAAGTAGATCCACTGTCGCACAGTCACTAAACTTAGACATGATTTCCACTTCTAATTCGGGCAGCTTAAAGACAAGCTTGTCTTCTTCTTTTCCTTGGACGTGAATTCTTCTAGGTTCGGGGTCTTTATTCAGTGCACTCCAACCAGCCTCAGTGTGAGGGTCTTTAAGAGAGTATTTGATCAAGGTCATACAGTAAACCTCTTGAGTAGGAACCGAGTTGTCTTCATAAGAGTTAGTAACAGATAATAAGGTAACAGGTGAGGAACGTGCATTAAGTTTATTTCGTGAGGTGGTGCTAGTGTCACTCGTTCTCAATATTTCACTCGTTTGTTCTCTCAACTTCCTAGCACGTGTATGTGTGATAGGACCAGTGGGGTCCATGACGGTTCCAATCGTTCCTAACTCTATTGGTTGCACAACCGTGGTTGTATCAACACACTTACTAATTATGTCATTCACATCCCCCTGCATCTTTGGCCAATAAAAATGTTCCTTAAATGCCTCCAATGTCTTAGCCGAACCAAAGTGGCCAGCCAAGCCTCCCCCATGAGCTTCCCGAACCAACAATTCCTTAACCATGTGTTTGGGCAAGCAAATACAATTTCCCTTGAAGAGGAAGCCTTCATGTATCGTAAATTCTCCATACGGACCAGATTTGCAATGAATGAAAGTCTCACCAAAATCCGTATCACCGTCATAATATTCCTTGAACGTCTCTAACCCAAGCAAACGAACATCATGAGTAGAGAGTAAGACATACCGCCTACACAACACATCCGCTATAATGTTGCTCTTGCCATCCTTATACTTTGATGAAAAGTGAAATGATTGTAAGAATTCCACCCACTTAGCATGCCTTGGACTTAACTTGTGTTGTCCGTTAATATACTTTAATGATTCATGGTCCGAATGTAGGATGAAATGCTTCGGCCGAAGATAGTGACTCCAATGATCTAGAGCCCTCACAATAGCATAGAACTCCTTGTCGTATGTACAATAATTGAGACGAGCATCGTTTAACTTTTCTAAAAAATAAGCAATAGGACATTTTCCTTGAATGAGAACCACTCAAATGCCAACTCCACTAACATCACACTCTACTTCGAACGGTTGTGAAAATCGGGTAATGTCAAGATTGGTGCTTCACATAACTTTGTATTCAAATTTTCGAACGACTCCTGGGCATCCCTGCTCCAATTAAACGTACCTTTCTTCAAACATTCCGTTATTGGGCTTATAATGGTGCTGAAATTTCGAATGAATCTTCGATATAAAGAAGCAAGTCCGTGGAACGACCTAACTTCCTTCGCTGTAGCGAGAATCGGCCATGAATTAATTGCTTCGATCTTGGTTTGATCAACCGACACTCCATCCTTCGAAACGATATAGCCAAGAAAGACTATACTCTCGAAAACTTGCCTTAAGTGTCCGAAATGTTCTTGCAATGATCGGCTATAAACCAAAATGTCATCCAAGTATACTACTACGAATTTCCCAAAAAATGGCTTAAGTACCTCATCAAACGCATGAAAGTACTCAGCGCATTTGTAAGGCTGAATGGCATAACGGTCTATTCATACAGCCCATGTTTAGTTTTGAAGGCCGTATTCCACTCATCTCCTTCTCGCATCCGGATTTGGTGATAACCACTTCGTAAGTCAACCTTTGAAAAGATCACGGATCCATGTAATTCGTCCAACATGTCAAGTCTCGGAATTGGGAATCGATACTTGATGGTTATATTATTCACGGCTCGACTGTCAATACACATTCGCCAAGATCCGTCCTTCTTAGGAACAAGTAAAACCGGAACCGGACAAGGGCTTAGACTTTCTCGAACATACCCGCGGTTCATTAGTTCTTCGATTTATTTTTGTAATTCCTTCGTCTCCTCGGGGTTGCATCTATAGGAAGCTTTTTTAGGGAGCGACGCACCCGGTATGAGATCGATCTGATGTTTAATCCCACGAATAGGTGGCAAACCCGACGGCATTTCTTCGGAAAAAAGATCCGCAAATTCGTGCAATAAAGCATCAATCTTTTCGTCGTTCCGCACAACCATGTTCGTTTCGTGTCTCCTTCAGAATCAACAAGTACACGCACTCACCATTATCAATAGCATGTTCCACCTCCCGCTCGCTAGAAAACATGGTAAGTTTTGTTTTTTCAACCCGATTAGAGCTCATAGAACGAATAGCTTGAGGTGACATTGGTTTAAGCACAATTTTTTTGCCCTTATCCCGTAACTCATACTCATTTCTTCTTCCTCGATGTAAAACGTCCCTATTAAACATCCAAGGTCATCCCAAAAGTACATGACATGCATCCATTGGGAGTACATCACATAATACGTTGTCATCATACGAACCCATGGTTAACCCAATTCTCACTTGTTTAGTCACCCTTATTTTGTTCCCATCATCGAGCCAATGTAAAGTGTAAGGTTTCGGGTGAGTCGTAGTGGTTAGACCGAGTTTAGTTACCATCTCACTTGAAGCTACGTTGGTGCAACTTCCTCCATCAAAGATCAAACTACACCATTTATTCCCGACTTGACACTTCGTGTGAAATATTTGATCCCGCTGTTCCGAATCATTCCAAACAGACTTGGCTTGTAAAGTACGCAGAACTAAAGTCGTGTCATAGTTTGGAGCATCGTAAGTCTCACATTCTTCTCCTTCTTCATCCTCCATGTTGAAATCAAACACATCACCCAGTCTTTCCTTTTCGTCCTCGACTAACAACTCGTCTCGGATCGTGACAGCTTCTCTTAGTGTTACCACTCGTTTGTTCGGACAAGCATTTTGATAATGACCGAACCCTTGACATTTGAAACATCTTACTTTAGTCAAACTCGTCTCCTACGGCACGTAGGGGGCTTTAGGAATCGCGACAGGGGTAGAAGTCAGTACAGTCATTTTAGTAGCTGAACTGGAACCGATACTTGGGTTCCCAGATTTGGATGGAAACTCGGGTTTATAAAACTTCATCTTGTTTTGAGCTTCCAACTTCACACATAGTCCACACAATCTATCGAAGTCTTCGTATGGTTATAATTCCACCAAGTTAGCTATGCTTCGGTTCAAGCCACGCAAGAAACACGACATCTTCTGCTCCTCATTCTCCTCTATTTCTCCCATTAAGGTCAGATTTTCAAACTCCTCAATGTATTCACTAACACTCAACTTTCCTTGCATGAGATCGGCAATCTTCCGCTACAAGGACAACCGGTGTGATGTAGGTACATATCTTTTACGAAGTTTTCTTTTTAATGAATCCCACGAACGGATCTTTTCTTTCCCCGCACGAGTTCTTTGTGTTTTAACTCCTTCGTACCAAAGTGAAGTGCCTTTCCCCAACTTGAGAATTACATACTTGCACCGTTTCTCATCGTCGAGGTCTTTAAACTCGAACATGCGATCCATTTTACGTTCCCATTCCAAGTAAACTTCAGGGTCTGTCCCGCCAACGAACTCCAGAAGCTCGTTAACCTTGAACTCTTCGACATGGCGTGAGGGTCTTTCATAGTCACCACGCCTAGGCTACCAATGCTGGTCGCGTTTTTCTAGTACGTCATGCAATGCGTCGCGAAGTTTTGCCAAGAAATCAGCGTGGTTGAGTTACATAATGCCAAAGATCAAGAACTTGGGCTCCGATGCCACTTATGATGCGAATCTCTATCGGTACAGTGAAAGGCTGTTTTGACGAGCGGAAGTGAACAACACTTAGCCAAAAGGGAATCGAATGGTACGGTTAGAAACTGCGAGGAACTGATAGCAACAGTTTGATACAACAACAATAATGGATAACAGCACGCGCAAAAGACAGGAACTGATAACAATAGTTCGATACAACAACAAGACAGGAACTGGCCGAGTGGAAATGACTCGGAATAGGCAACTCCAAATAGCGGCACTTGAAAACAGCAGGTTTGGGTCGGATGCCAATTGAAACAGGAAGCAAGCTTCGGACAACCAAACAACGATTGATGCGAACTCCCGACCAAGTACAACCCTGTATCGAAAACAAGAGGAATATCAAAACAGAACATGAAGATACAAGTTGTTTCAAGTTGTTTTCATGTTCATACGAGTCAAAATGAAGCTACAAGTTGCTTCCTTGTTCAAACAGTCAAGAATGAATCTACAAGTTTTTACAAGTTGCTTCTATGTTCAAACGAGTTAAGAATGAAGCTACAAGTTGCTTCGAGTTGTTTTTTTCTTCAAACGAGTGCATAATGAAGCTACAAGTTGCTTAAAGTTGTTTTCATATTCAAACGAGTCAAAATGAAGCTACAAGTTGCGTCCGCGTTCAAACACTCAAGATTCTACAAGTAGCTTCCGTGTTCAAACAGTCAAGAATAAAGCTACAAGTTTGACAAGTTGCTTCCATGTTCAAACGGGTTAAGAATTAAGCTACAAGTTGTTTCAAGTTGCTTTTTGCTTCAAACGAGTGCATAATGAAGCTACAAGTTGTTTCAAGTTGTTTTCATGTTCACACGAGTCAAAATGAAGCTACAAGTTGCTTCCATGTTCAAAAAGTCAAGACTGAATCTTCAAGTCTTTCAAGTTGCTTCTATGTTCAAACGAGTCAAGAATGAAGCTACAAGTTGTTTCGAGTTGTTTTTTTTCTTCAAATGAGTGCATAATGAAGCTACAAATTGTTTCAAGTTGTTTTCATGTTCGAAAGAGTCAAAATAAAGCTACAATTTGCTTCTGTGTTCAAACAGTGAAGAATGAAGCTACAAGTTTTTACAAGTTGCTTCTATGTTCAAACGAGTCAAGAATGAAGCTACAAGTTACTTCAAGTTGCTTTTTTCTTCAAACGAGTGCATAATGAAGCTACAAGTTGCTTAAAGTTATTTTCATGTTCAAACGAGTCAAAATGAAGCTACAAGTTGCGTCCGTGTTCAAACACTCAAGAATAAAGCTACAAGTTTCTACAAGTTTCTTATGTGTTCAAACAGTCAAGAATGAAGCTACAAGTTTTATATGTTGCTTCCATGTTCAAACGAGTCAAGAATGAAGCTACAAGTTGTTTCGAGTTGTTTTTTGCTTCAAACGAGTGCATAATTAATGTACAAGTCTTTAAAGTTGCTACCGTGTTCAAACAGTCAAGAATGAATGTACAAGTCTTTCAAGTTGCTTCCATGTGCAAACGAGTCAAGAATGAAGCTACAAGTTGTTACGAGTTGTTTTTTTCTTCAAACGAGTGCATAATGAAGCTATAAGTTGTTTCAAGTTGTTTTCATGTTCACACGAGTCAAAATGAAGCTACAAGTTGCTTCCTGATACGGGGTTGACAAGTCCAAGGGAAGAAGATGAGGTGATGATCGATGTAAACAACCATGCAACTTACTTGGGCGAGAAAACGAAGACGAGACACGGAGTTACCTTAATAACCGGACTTGGAGTAACTTAAACAATAGGTAACTTGCATCTTGGGGAAAAGGGTCCAAGTGGTAAAAGAATAAAAGTATTTCAGCATTTTCTTTATTATAAAAGCAGCAGGATTCTTGGCAACATGCTGTATAAAAAGGCGTCTGTCAGCTTTCAACTTGGAGACAAGGCCCAGCTTTTACTTTTGTCAGCAAGTGACATGAGGAACCTTTTTATTATCTTTTCTTATTTTAAGCCCAGCTTGTAATAATTTAAGATTATCCTGTCAGGCTACTTTTGCCTATAAATAGGGGGATGAAGTTGTAATGGGGATTATTGAATGTTGAAGAAATAAGAATACACTTTGTTTTTTTCTTGGTGAATGCTTTTCATCAAAACTTGATTTTTATTCGACGCATTTTCGAGTATTAATCTGATTGATTCTCAATAGGTCTTAAGGAGAAATCACTTTATCGAATTATAGGTCTAATTCGATAAAAACAACTTTTCCTATACTGTTTCGATATTCTTCTTGTTTTCGATACAGTGTTGTACTTAATCAAAATTCCGCTTCAAGTGCTGTTCGATTGTTCGAACTTGTTTCCTGTTTTTATTAGCATCCGACCGAAGTTTGCTGTTTCGAGTGCCGCTGTTTGGAGGTTACCGGTTTCGAGTCATTTCCATTCAGCCAAGTTCCTATCTTGTTGCTGTATCGAGCTGCCGTCTTCATCGTGCGCGCATAATGCTCTCCAGTGTTATTACTGTAGTGAACTATTGTTATCAGTTCCTGAAAGTTCCTTGCTGATCGCTTTCACTCGTCAAAATAGCCTTCTGCTGTACCGATAGAGAATTCGCATCACAAATGAGAATTCACATCATAAGTGGCATCGGAGCCCAAGTTCTTGATCTTTGGCATTATGGATCTCAACGACGCTGATTTCTTGGCAAAACTTCACGACGCATTGCGTGACGTACCAGAACAACGCGACCAACATTGGCAACCTAGGCGTGGTGACTATGAACGACCCTCACGCCATGTCGAAGAGTTCAAGGTGAACGAGCTTTCGGAGTTCGTTGGAGGGACAGACCCTAAAGTTTACCTTGAATGGGAATGAAAAATTGATCGTATGTTCGAGTTTAAAGATCTTGACGATGAGAAAAGGTGTAAGTATGCAATTCTCAAGTTGGGGAAAGGAGCTTCACTTTGGTACAAAGGAATTAAAACACGAAGAGCTCGTGCGGGGAAAGAAAATATCCGTTCGTGGGATTCATTAAAAAGGAAACTTCATAAAAGATATGTACCAACATCACACCGGTTGTCCTTGTACAGGAAGATTGCATATCTCATGCAAGGAAAGTTGAATGTCAGTGAATACATTGAGGAGTTTGAGAATCTGACCTTAATGGGAGAAATAGAGGAGAATGAGGAGCAGAAGATGTCGCGATTCTTGCGTGGCGTGAACCGAAGTATAGCTAACTCGGTGGAACTGTATCCATACGAGGACTTCGATACATTATGTGGGTTATGTGTGAAGTTAGAAGCTCAAAATAGGATGAAGTTGTATAAACCCGAGTTTCCAGTCAAATTTGGAAACCCAAGCATCGGGTCTAGTTCAACTACTAAGGCAACTGTACCGACTCCGGTCCCTGTTGCGATTCCTAAGACACCCTACGTACCAAAGGAGACGAGTCTGGCTAAAGTAAGATGTTTAAAATGTCAAGGATTCGGGCATTATCAAAATGCTTGTCCGAACAAACGAGTGGTGACACTAAGGGAAGCTGTCACGATCCGAGATGAATTGTTGGTTGAAGACGAAAAAGAAAGACTGGGGGATGTATTTGATTTCAACATGGAAGACGAAGAAGGAGAAGAATGTGAGGCTTACGATGCTCCGAATTAAGATACAGCCTTGGTCCTTCGCATTTTGCAAGCCAATTCGGTTCTGAGCGAGTCAGAACAATGGGACCAAATATTCCATACAAAGTGTGAAGTTGGAGATAAGTGGTGCAGTTTGATTATCGACGGAGGGAGTTGCACCAACGTAGCTTCGAGTGAAATGGTGACGAAGCTTGGACTAACCACCACAGCTCACCCTAAGCCATATGCTTTACATTGGCTTGATGACGGAAGTAAGGTGAGAGTTTCGAAGCAAGTTTGGGTCGGATTGGCAATGGGTTCATATCACGATGAGATATTATGTGATGTGATTCCAATGGATGCTTGTCACGTACTTTTGGAACACCCTTGGTTATTTGATAGGGATGTTTTGCATCGGGGAAGGAGCAACGAATACATGTTGCGAGATAAGGGAAAGAAGATCGTGTTGAAGCTGATGTCACCTCAAGCTATCCGTTCCATGAGTGCCAAACGAGGGAAAAAACCGAACCTCACCATGTTCGCTAGCGAAAGGGAAGTTGAACACGCTATGGAGAGTGGTGAGCGTGTTTACATGCTAGTGATAAAGGAGACTCAAGATGATTTTGTGGCAGCGAAAAACGAGGATACAGTGGCCGACTTATTACATGAGTCACGGACGTCTTCCCTGAAGAATTGCCGTCGGGTTTGCCGCCAATTCGTGGAATTGAGCATCAAATCGACCTTATACCAGGTGCACCTCTTCCGAATAAAGCTGCCTATAGGTGTAATCCTGAAGAAACGAAGGAACTTCAGAAGGAGATTGAAGAACTAATGAGCCACGGGTATGTTCGAGAAAGTTTAAGTCCATGCGCGGTTCTAGTCCTACTTGTTCCTAAGAAGGATGGTTCTTGGCGGATGTGTATCGATAGCCGGGCCGTAAATAACATAACGATCAAGTATTGATTCCCGATACCAAGGCTTGATGATATGTTGGACGAGCTACATGGCTCGGTGGTCTTCTCTAAAATTGATTTACGAAGTGGCTATCACCAGATTCGTATGCGGGAGGGAGATGAATGGAAGACGGCTTTCAAAACTAAGCATGGGCTGTATGAGTGGACCGTCATGCCATTTGGACTTACGAATGCCCCGAGTACTTTCATGCGTTTGATGAACGAAGTACTTAAGGCATTTTTGGGCAGATTTGTGGTTGTTTATTTGGATGATATTTTGGTTTATAGTCAGTCTGTGGAGGACCATCTCGGACATCTACGGCAAGTATTCGAGACTCTTAGGTCTCAAAGGGTGTATGGAAAGAAAGAAATGTGTGCGTTTCTCATCGAGAGCATAACTTTTCTTGGCTATGTTGTTTCGAAGGATGGAGTGTCGGTTGATCAGGGGAAAATTGAAGCTATTAAGTTGTGGCCTACTCCTAAAACCGTAACTGAAGTTAGATCATTCCACGGTCTTGCCTCCTTTTATCGGAGATTTATTCGAGATTTCAGCACCATAACGAGTCCGATAACTGAGTGTTTGAAGAAGGGTCCGTTTGTGTGGAGCAGGACTGCCCAAGGGGCATTTGAAAAGTTGAAGGCAAGGTTATGTGAAGCACCTATCTTAGCATTACCCGATTTTGCACAACCGTTCAAGGTGGAGTGTGATGCAAGTGGAATTGCTATTGGGGCGGTCCTCATTCAAGGCAGGCGGCTCATTGCGTACTTTTCGGAGAAGTTGGGTGGAGCTCGACTCAACTATTGCACTTACGACAAGGAGTTCTACGCCATAGTGAGAGCTCTTGATCATTGGAGTCATTACCTTCGGCCGAAACATTTTATTCTGCATTCGGACCATGAATATTGAAAGTATATTAATGGGCAACAGAAGTTGAGTCCCAGACATGCGAAGTGGGTGGAATTCTTGCAATCATTTCACTTTTCATCGAAGTATAAAGACGGTAATAGCAATGTGGTGGCTGATGCACTGTCCAGGCGGTATGCCTTACTCTCTACCCTTGATGTTCGATTGCTTGGATTCGATACAGTGAAAGAATATTATGACAGTGATGCGGATTTTGGCGAAACCTTCGCCCTTTGCAAATCTGGACTGGTGGGAGAATTTTCGATACAGGAAGGCTTTATTTTTAAGGGAAATCGTCTTTGTCTACCCAGGCACATGATTCGAAAACTGCTATATCGAGAGGCTCACGGGGGAGGTTTCGCTGGCCACTTTGGTTCGGCCAAGACATTAGATGTGCTTAAGGAATATTTTTATTGGCCAAAAATGTAGGGGGATGTTAATAATAGAATTAGTAAGTGTGTGACATGCCATGTTGCAAAGAGTTCATTCAAACCAGGAATGTACACACCTTTACCGATTCCGGAGAGGCCATGGGAAGATGTCTCGATGGATTTCATTGTTGCTTTGCCTCGAACCCAACGAGGTAAGAATGCGATTATGGTTGTTTTCGATCGTTTTTCAAAGATGGCTCATTTTGTTTCTTGTCACAAAACCGATGATGCGAGTAATATTGCTGACTTGTATTTCCGAGAGGTGGTGCGATTACATGGAGTTCCGAAAACTATTGTTTCGGACCGGCACTCGAAGTTTCTAAGCTACTTTTGGAACACATTGTGGAGAAAGGTGGGAACCAAGTTTTTGTTTAGTACTTCGCATCATCCTTAAACAGACGGATGAACTGAAGTGACTAATCGAACACTGGGAACGCTGTTGCGAGGCTTGGTAAGTAAAACACAAAAGGATTGGGATTTGAAGCTCGCACATGCAGAATTTGCTTATAACCGTTCTCCTACTCATGCCACAGCGCGATCGCCATTCGAAGTAGTTTATGGTCTGAATCCTTACAAACCGTTAGACTTAATACCATTACCGAATGACGAATTGGTGCATAAGGATGCGTAGTCAAAACTAAAATCGATGATGAAACTACACGAACAGGTGCGTAACCGAATCAAGGAGATAAATGAGGTGTACAAAAGAAAATCAAACAAACAAAGAAAACCAAGAGTGTTCAAAGTCGGGGATTTAGTTTGAGTGCATTTGAGGAAGGAAAGATTCCCGAGTAAGCGTAAGAATAAGTTAATGCCACGAGCCGAGGGGCCATTTAAAATAGTTGCGAGGATGAACGACAATGCTTACAAGTTAGAACTTCCGGGCGATTATGGAGTGCATGCTACTTTCAACATAGGTGATCTATCTCCTTATCTTGATGACGGGATTGCGGGGTGAGGACAATTCCTTTTAAAGGGGGAGGGGATGATACTTGGTTGACAAGTCCAAGGGAAGAAGACGAGGTGATGATCGACGTAAACAACCATGCAACTTACTTGAGCGAGAAAACAAAGACGAGACACGGAGTTACCTTAATAACCGGACTTGGAGTAACTTAAACAATAGGTAACTTGCATCTTGGGGAAAAGGGTCCAAGTGGTAAAAGAATAAAAGTATTTCAGCATTTTCTTTATTATAAAGGCAACAGGATTCTTTGCAACATGCTGTATAAAAAGCCGGCTGTCAGCTTTCAACTTGGAGACAAGGCCCAGCTTTTACTTTTGTCAGCAAGTGACATGACGAACCTTTTTATTATATTTTCTTATTTTAAGCCCAGCTTGTAATAATTTAAGATTATCTTGTTAGGCTACTTTTGCCTATAAATAGGGCAATGAAGTTGTAATGAAAAATTGAATGTTGAAGAAATAAGAATACACTTTGTGTTTTTCTTGGTGAATGCTTTTCATCAAAACTTTGATTATTATTCGACGCGTTTTCGAATCTTAATCCGATTGATTCTCAATAGGTCTTGAGGAGAAATCACTTTATCGAATTATAGGTCTAATTCGATAAAACAACTGTTTCTATCCGGTTTCGATATTCTTCTTGTTTTCCATACAGTGTTGTGCTTAATCAAAATTCCGCTTCGAGTGATGTTCGATTGTTCGAACTTGTTTCCTGTTTTCATTTCGCATCCAATCGAAACGTGCTATTTCGAGTGTCGCTGTTTGGAGGTGGCCTGTATCAAGTCTTTTACATTTGGCCAAGTTCTTGTCTTGTTCTTTGTATCATTTGCCGCCTTCATCGCACATCTTGCTCTTGATGTTATTCTTTATGTGGCTGTTGTTATCAGTTCCTGATAGTTCCTTGCTGATTCGCTTCCGCTCGTCAAAACAGCTTCCTGCTGTGTCAATAGCAAATTCGCATCACAAGCGACAATTCGCATCATACAAGTGAGAATTCGTATCACTTCCTTGTTCAGTCAAGAATGAATCTACAAGTTTTTCAAGTTGCTTCCATGTTCAAACGAGTCAAGAATGAAGCTACAAGTTGTTACGAGTTGTTTTTTTCTTCAAACGAGTGCATAATGAAGCTACAAGTTATTTCAAGTCGTTTTCATATTCGAACGAGTCAAAATAAAGCTACAATTTGCTTCTGTGTTCAAACAGTGAAGATGAAGCTACAAGTTTTTACAAGTTGCTTCCATATTCCAACGAGTCAAGAATGAAGCTACAAGTTGTTTCGAGTTGTTTTTTGCTTCAAATGAGTGCAAATGAAGCTACAAGTTGTTTCAAGTTGTTTTCATGTTCACAAGAGTCAAAATGAAGCTACAAGTTGATTCGATGGTCAAACAGCCAAGAATGAAGCTACAAGTTGCTTCCATGTTCAAACGAGTCAAGAATGAAGCTACAAGTTGTTTCGAGTTGTTTTTTTCTTCAAACGAGTGCATAATGAAGCTACAAGTTGTTTCAAGTTGTTTTCATGTTCGAACGAGTCAAAATAAAGCTACAATTTGCTTCTGTGTTCAAACAGTAAAGAATGAAGCTACAAGTTTTTACAAGTTGCTTCTATGTTCAAACGAGTCAAGAATGAAGCTACAAGTTGTTTCGAGTTGTTTTTTCTTCAAACGAGTGCATAATGAAGCTACAAGTTGGTTCTGTGTTCAAACACTCAAGAATAAAGCTACATGTTTCTACAAGTTGCTTCCGTGTTCAAATAGTCAAGAATGAAGCTATAAGTTTTACAAGTTTCTTCCATGTTCAAACGAGTCAAGAATGAAGCTACAAGTTGTTTCGAGTTGTTTTTTTGCTTCAAACAAGTGCATAATGAAGCTAAAAGTTGTTTCAAGTTGTTTTCATGTTCACACGCGTCAAAATGAATCTACAAGTTGCTTCCGTATTTAAACAGTCAAGAATGAATCTACAAGTTTTTTATACGAATTCGCTCGGAAAGTGAATATGAATCGGTTGGAAATTGTATAAGTATGGAAGTATATCGTAGCGGAAGTCTTTTTTTGTGAATATGATAAATCGAACGTATGAATATGGATGTAATATCGGATAAATTAATAATATCGATCAAGAAGACTCGAACGATTAAGAACAAAGGTTTATCGAACTAGACCTATAATTCGATAAGATGATTTCTTCTCCAGACCTATTGAGAATCGATCGGATTAATACTCAAAAACGCGTCGAATAAAAATCAAGTTTGATGAAAATCATTCAACAAGGATGAAAACACAAAGTGTATTCTTTTTCTTCAACATTCAATGTCTTCATACAAGACTAATACAAACTACTTATAGAAGAGTAGCCAATAGACAGCTAAGGAATAAAAAACAAGACCACATGATCTTAAAATGAAAAACAAAACATCAAGATAAAATATAAAGGAATCAAATGATAGGGGGGATCACACATTAACATAATTATAAGTCACCCTATATAACATGCAAGTCTAATCATGCCATGTGAGGGAAAGGGGTTTGATGATTGGGGCGACTTCCGACACGGGCCGTGTCGCTTGACACGGCCGGGTTAGTTAGGCAGCGCCTTTCGACATTTCTGGACGAGCAGGACTCGACCGTGTCGCCTGGCATGGTCGGGTTGGACGGGCGGGTTCTGCCGAAACTGGGCGAGAAGGACTCGACCGTGTTGCCTGGCACGGTCGGGTTGGATGGGCAGAACTTCGGCAATTTCCGGAGTAGCTCGGCACGGACCGTGTCGCTTGACACGGCCTAGTTCGGCAGGCAATCACTTTTGATTTTTTTTTGGGAAAAGTCAATTGCATTAAATAAATAAGATTGGCCGACAAGGCAGGCCAGTACCCAGCAACCATTACAGAAGCTGCACCAACAACACGAAATAGAAAAATAATAAAAGAGATACAATGGAACTACCAAGCAACCCTCCAAATACGCCTAACAGCGACCGCATATAAGGAGTGAGGCGGCCAACACTGAGAGATGATGTCACGAACAAGACCAATCCCCTGAGAAGTAACTGTGTGTGGATCTCGACGCCTCTGACCGAATCTCCTCTCATTACGCTCCTGCCAGATTAAGTAGACCAACGCAGCTAGAAAGATATGGTATGCCACGTTAAGCATATGCTTACCTCTCCACCTCCTAGCCGCCCAAGGAATATCCGTGCTCCACTCAGAGTGGGGCCAACAAAATTTTACCTCCCTCCTAGCAATAGAGATACACCTACTAGAGTAAGGGCACATGAAGAATAAGTGAGAATGAGACTCGTTTGCCATCCCACACGGGACACAAATACCATCTACATGCTGCAGCCAAGGCTTATCCATAGTCGACAGACGCTCCTGAATAGCCAACCATAATATGAAGGAGTGCCTAAGAATCTTTCTGGGGTCAAGAAGTAGAGGGGCCCATAGAACAGAAGGAGAATACGCACTAAGGAACAGAAGAGCGGATGAGGAAGAATAGGAACCTAAGCTATGCGGTCTCCAGGAGATTTGATCCTGGCCTCCATTAATAGGAGGGAGGGCAGAAACAATCTGCTGGAACTCAAAATGATCAACCACCGGCCAAACCCAATGACCATCAGAAATAACAGAGTCAAGGCGGGCATGCACATCAATGCTGATCCAAAGAGGCGCTCTAGGCACAGAATGCCTAATCACACCCATAGGGTGTCAAGGATCCGACCATAAACGGAAGGAAGAGCCATCACCAACAGAATACTGAAACGCTCCCATGACAAGAGGACGCAGCTTCAGCAGCTGTTTTCAATATCAAGAAGACGCAGCAGAGATAGGAATATCCTAAAAAGAACACTGCTGAACTCTATACGAACGAACCCAGCTAACCCAAACAGAACGAGAAGACCAAGCCAGGAGAGCCCAAATATGGCGGGTCATAAGGGCCTGGTTCTGAACCCTCAACGGAGTAATACCAAGGCCACCACACACTACAGGCAAGCAAACCTTAGACCAAGCCACTTTAGCATGCCCAGAGTCACGAGAACCTTTCCAAAGAAAATGCCTTAAATGCTTCTCAATGAGGGCAAGCACACCTTTAGGTAGAAAAAAAATACAGGCCCAATAAATGTGAAAAGCAGATAACACAAACCGAATAAGCTGACAACCACCGGCCTTGGACAGCGATCTACAAGCCCAGTCACTCAGCCGACCATCAATCCTGCCAAGCAAAGGAGAGCACTGAGCGACAATGAGCTTCGAAGAAGATAAAGGGACTCCCAAATACCTCACAGGGAGCTGGCCCACCTGAAACCCTAATAACTATGCAACATGTGCCCCCTGCTCCATAGCACTCGCCGAGAGGAAAAAATTACTCTTCCCAAGGTTAGCCCGCAACCCCGAAAGAGAATCAAAGATATCAATACTCCTCTTAAGAACACCAATAGAGACCTCATCAGGATTACAGAAAAGAAGGAGATCATCTGCAAAGGCGAGCATGAAAGTATGTGTAGCCTCACACTTCCAGTGGTACATGAACCCCGGGGTCTGAGCAATATCACGAGCAATAATACCATGAAGCACCTCCATAACAATAACAAAGAGATAAGGAGAGATGGGGTCTCCCTGTCGAAGCCCCCTACGACCTCTAAAGATCCCCTCAGCATCACCATTCAAGGATACCGAAAAGGCAGTAGTGGTGATGCACTCCCTGATCCAAGCGATGAACGACTGATGGAAACCCATACACTGCAGAGCAATCAGCACAAAATCCCACTCAACTGTGTCATAAGCTTTCATAAGGTCAATTTTAAACACACACCATCTAGGCATCCCCCTCTTCCCATAATGATGCGATATTGGCATATCCAAATGAAGAAAACAAAGTAAAAATTGACGTATGTAACGATACAACATTGTATGCACATGCATCTACGTACTTCGGTGAGAAAACGGATACAAAACGATGAGGAACAAGTTGCCAAGTCTCGGCCGTGTCATATGACATGGCCCGTGTCACACTGTGCCGGAAACTGCCGATTCACTGCCGGCCGAACTCGGCCGTGTCGTCCGACACGGCCCATGCCGAGATGTCCCAGATTTGTGAAACTGACTGCCAGCCAGACTCGACCGTGTCCCGAGACACGGACGAGTCGAACTCTTTCGGAACTTCCGAAACATATGCCCGTCTAACCCGACTGTGCCCAGCGACATGGTCGAGTCCTGCTCGCCCAGAACTGTCGAAACGTCTGCCCGTCCAACCCGACCGTTCCCAGCGACACGGTCGAGTCCTGCTCGCCCAGAGCTGCCGAAAGTGACTGTCACACCAACCCGACTGTGTCCTTGAGCACGGTCGAGTCACTACCAACCAGATGCGTGCCGCGGCCGTGTCAAGCGAAACGGCCTGTGTCCGACAGCCAGCCAACCTTTTTTTATTGCTGATTTTTGTGTGTTTTGTTGTTTTCCCTTCCCTCACATGTCATGACTAGACTTGCATGTTATGTGGGGTGTCTTATAATCATTTTGTTGTGTGATTCCCCCTTCCTATCATTTGATTCATTTATATTTTATTTTGATGTTTTGTTTTTTCATTTCAAGATCATGTGATCTTGTTTTTATTCCTTAGTTATTTAGAAGACTACATTGCTAAAAGTAGTCTTGTTCATGCTTGCATTATGTATTGAATGTTGTATAAGGAGAATACACTTTTTATTTTCCTTGGTGAATACTTTTCATCGAAACTTGATTATAATTCGACGCGTTTTAGAGTTTTAATCTAATCGATTCTCAATAGGTCTTGAGGAAAGATTACCTTATCAAACTATAGGTCTAGTTTGATAATCATCTTCACATTGTTCTTAATTATATGACCGAATTGCCCTACTTTCGGTTAATTCTTACGAGTGTTACACATATTCGAGTGTTGTGAGGATTAACAATATTTCCGCTACATTACATGCGAGTTTACGTCCATTTTCATACGTAATTCGTATCATTACTGGCATCGGATCCCAAGGTTATTTCCTTGTCGAAATTTTCTTGGCGATTTTCTTGTTAAAGCTATCTATCATGGATTTTTCCGACGTTGATTTCATGGAGAAACTCCGTGAGTCACTACACAACTTACAAGAGCCACGTTTTCAAGCTAGAAGAGGAGGATATGACGTACATTCACCCTGTCATGCAGATGAATTTAAATTAAATGAACTTCCGGAATTCGTCGGAGGTGCCGATCCAGAAGTCTACTTGGAGTGGGAGAGAAAGATTGAACGCATGTTCGAGTTCAAAAACCTTAACAACGAGAAACGCTGCAAATATGCGATTCTCAAGTTAGGGAAAGGTGCTTCCCTATGGTACGAGGGTGTGAAAACACAACGAGCTCGTGCGGGAAAGGAAAAGATCCATTCTTGGGATTCTCTAAAGAAGAAACTACGCAAGAGGTATGTCCCGACGTCTCATCGGTTAACCTTGTACCGAAGTATTATCGAATTCATGCAAGGGAAACTAAGTGTGGGAGAATATATTGAAGAATTTGAAGGCTTGGCCTTAATGGGAGAACTCGAAGAAAATGAAGAACAAAGAATGTCACGTTTCTTACGTGGCCTAGACAGAAACATTACAAATACGGTGGAATTATACCCCTACGGAGATTTTGACACTTTATGCGGACTATGCATAAAGATAGAAGCTCAAAACAAAGTGAAGTTTGCCAAACCCGAATTTCCATACAAATTCGGAAATTCAAGCACCGGCTCAAGTTCGAGTGCGAAACTTACCGCGCCTATTCAAGTCCCTACCCTGGCCCCGAAGATTCCTCAACGGTCAAAAGAGCCGAGCTTGACTAAAGTACGATGCTTTAAATGTCAAGGCTTTGGTCACTATCAAAACGCATGTCCAAACAAACGGGTGGTCACGTTAAGAGAAGCTCTTGCAGTCCGAGACGAACTTTTAGTCGAGGACGAGAAGGAAGGACTTGGTGACGTATTTAACATGAAGGCCAAGGAAGAAAACGAGGAATGCGAGGCTTATGACGCTCCGGAATATGATACTACTTTAGTACTTCGAGCTCTACATACCAAAATCATTCCAAGTGATACGGAGCAAAGGGATCAAATCTTTCATTCCAAATGCCGAGTCGGAGAAAAATGGTGTAGTTTGATCATCGACGGAGGAAGTTGCACGAATGTAGCCTCCAATGATGATACGAAACCGACTACTCCAAGCGAAGAAGATGAAGTAAGGATTGACATAAAACACCTCGACCATGTTCCAACATACTTGGGCGAGAAAACGGATATGAGACCCGGAGTGACCTTGATAATCGGGCTTGGAGTAAATCAAACATAGGCAACTTGCACCTTGGGGAAGGGGTCCAAGTAGTGAAGGCAAAAGAATAAAAACAACATCTTTAGCACTTTCTTTATTATTAAAGTAGCAGGATTCTCGGCAGCATGAAGGACGGCTATCACCTTGAAGACAAAACCCATCGTTTACTTTTGTTTGTAAGTGACATGGGGAACCTTGTATTTTCTTTTCCTTATTTTAAAGACCAGCTTGTATTAGTTTAAATTATCTTATCAGGCTACTTTTGCCTATAAATAGGGTTGATGGAGTTGTAATGAGAATAGAATGTTGAAGAAATAAGAATACACTTTGTGTTTTCTCTGGTGAATGCTTTTCATCAAAACTTAATTTTTATTCGATGCGTTTTCGAGTATTAATCTGATTGATTCTCAATAGGTCTTGAAGAGAAATCTCTTTATCGAATTATAGGTCTAATTCGATAAAACAACTGTTTCTATCCTGTTTCGGTATTCTTCTTGTTTTCGATACAGTATTGTACTTAATCAAAATTTCGCTTCAAGTACTGTTCGATTGTTCGGACTTGTTTCCTATTTTTGTTAGCATCCGACCAAGTTTGCTGTTTCGAGTGCTGCTGTTTGGAGGCTACCTGTTTCAAGTCACTTCCATTCGGTCAAGTTCCTGTCTCGTTGCTGTATCGAGCTGCCATCTTCATCGTGTGCGCATACTGCTCGCCAGCGTTATTACTGTAGCGAACTGTTGTTATCAGTTCCTCACCGTTTCTTGCTGATCTGCTTCCGCTCGTCAAAATAGCCTTCCATTGTACCGATAGCGAATTCGCATCACTAGTGAGAATTCGTATCAAATGAGATGGTTACGAAATTCGGCCTAACAACTACGGCTCACCCGAGACCGTATGCTTTACATTGGCTCGACGATGGAAGTAAAGTGAAGGTGTCAAGACAAGTACGGGTCAACTTAACTATGGGACCATACGGAGACGATGTGTTATGTGACGTACTCCCGATGGACGCATGCCACGTACTTTTGGGACGACCATGGATGTTCGACCGAGATGTTTTACATCGAGGTCGAAGTAATGAGTATGAATTACGAGACAAAGGAAAGAAGATTGTACTCAAGCTGATGTCCCCGCAAGCTATTCGTTCGATGAGTTCTAGTCGAGTGGAGAAACCAAAACTTACTATGATTGCTAGTGAGAGGAAACGAAACATGCCATTAATGATGGGGAGCGAGTATATTTGGTGATGTTTAAAGAAACACGGGACGGAAACACGGGAGTACAAAACGGAGGGGAGATAGATATGTTGTTACACGAATTTAGGGATGTTTTTCCTGAAGAATTACCGTCGGGTTTACCACCTATTCGTGGTATTGAACACCAAATCGATCTTATACCGGGAGCACCACTTCCTAATAAAGCCACCTATAGATGTAATCCCGAGGAAACGAAGGAGTTACAAAGACAAGTCGAAGAACTTTTGAACCGCGGGTACGTCCGGGAGAGCTTGAGTCCGTGTGCGGTTCTAGTCTTACTTGTCCCTAAGAAAGATGGTTCTTGGCGAATGTGTGTGGATAGTCGGGCCGTGAACAACATCACCATCAAGTATCGATTCCCTATCCCGAGACTTGATGATATGTTAGACGAGCTACATGGCTCGGTTGTCTTTTCAAAGGTTTATTTACGAAGCGGATATCATCAAATTCGAATGCGAGAAGGTGACGAGTGGAAGACGGCCTTCAAAACGAAAAACGGATTATATGAATGGACCGTTATGCCATTCGATCTTACAAATGCACCAAGTACCTTCATGAGGTTGATGAACGAAGTGCTTAAGCCATTTCTGGGGAAATTCGTGGTTGTATATCTGGATGACATTCTGATCTATAGTCGATCATTACAAGAACATTTCAGGCACTTAAGGCAAGTCTTCGAAACTTTGAGGGGCCAAAAACTATATGGAAAAAAGGAGGTGTTCATTCTTGGTCGAGAGTATAGTCTTTCTTGGCTATGTCGTTTCAAAGTACGGAGTGGCGGTTGATCAAACAAAAATCGAAGCAATTAAGTCTTGGCCGACCCCTACAACCGTAACGGAAGTAAGGTCATTTCACGGACTTGCTTCTTTTTATCGGAGGTTTATTCGGGATTTTAGCACCATTTCAAGTCCGATAACGGAGTGCTTAAAAAAGGACCATTTGTATGGAACGGGGCTGCCCAAAAGGCGTTCAAAAGGTTAAAGGCCAAATTATGTGAAGCACCGATCCTAACACTACCCGATTTTACTCAACCATTTGAAGTGGAGTGTGATGCTAGTGGGGTTGGAATTGGAGCGGTTCTTATTCAAGGTAAACGACCTATTGCATACTTTTCGGAGAAATTGAACGGTGCTCGGTCGAATTATTGCACTTACAATAAAGAATTCTATGCTATCGTAAGGGCCCTTGACCATTGGAGTCATTATCTTCGACCGAAACATTTTAATCTACATTCAGACCACGAATCATTGAAGTACATTAATGGACAACACAAAATGAGTCCGCGACATGCTAAGTGGGTGGAATTCCTACAATCGTTTCACTTCTCATCCAAGTACAAAGACGGTAAAAGCAATGTCGTTGTGGATGCGTTATCTAAAAGGTATGCTTTACTTTCTACTCTGGAGGTTCGGTTACTTGGTTTCGAAATGTTGAAGGAGTATTATGAAAATGATACGGATTTTGGAGAAATTTTTACTCGTTGCAAATCTGGTCCGTTCGGGGATTTCATGATGCAAGATGATTTTCTCTTTAAAGGGAATAGACTTTCTGTTCCAAAACATGCGGTTTGAGAATTGTTGGTTCGGGAGGCTCACGGAGGAGGCTTAGCGGGGCACTTTGGCACGGCTAAGACAATGGAGGTACTTAAAGAACATTTCTTTTGGCCAAAAATGCTAAAACACATCTACAATGTTTTAAGTAAATGTGTAACATGTCACATCGCAAAGAGTTCGTTCATACCGGGATCGTATATGCCTCTACCGATTCCAGAAAGACCGTGGGAGGATGTATCAATGGATTTTGTCGTTGCTTTGCCCCGTACTAAACGAGGTAAAGATGCTATCATGGTGGTCGTTGATCGTTTCTCAAAAATGGCTCATTTCGTGGCTTGCCACAAAACCGACGACGCAAGTAACGTGGCCGATTTATACTTCCGAGAAGTGGTTCGTTTACATGGAGTTCCGAAAACTATTATTTCGGATTGGGATTCTAAATTTCGTAGTTATTTTTGGAATAAATTATGGAGGAAAGTGGGGACAAAACTCTTATTTAGCACCTCACACCATCCTCAAACAGATGGTCAAATCGAGGTCACAAATTGAACGCTAGGAACGTTGTTGTGAGGACTTGTGAATAAAATGCAAAAGGATTGGGACGTGAAACTTGCTCATGCGGAATTGCATATAACCGATCCCCTACACATGACACGGCACACTCTCCCTTTGAAATCGTCTACGGGTTAAATCGTTATATACCCTTAGACTTGATTCCATTGCCGAAGGATGAATTGGTACACAAAGATGCGGAATCTAAATTTAAATCGATGATGAAGTTACATGGGCAAATACGTGATCGAATCAAAGAGGTGAATGACGCGTACAAACAGAAATCCAACAATCAAAGAAAACCGAGACTGTTCGAGGTAGGCGACTTGGTTTGGGTACACTTAAGAAAGGAGAGATTTCCTAGTAAACGCAAGAACAAACTTATGCCGAGGGCCGAGGGTCCTTACAAAATCGTGGGTAAGGTGAACGATAATGCATATAAAGTAGAACTTCCGGGCGATTATAGAGTACACGCCACATTCAACGTAGGCGACCTATCTTCTTACCTTGACGACAAGGGAATTACTAAATTGAAGTCAATTCCTTTTAAAGAGGGAGGAGATGATGCGATATTGGCATGTCTAAACGAACAAAACAAAGTAAGAATTGACGTAAGTAACGATACAACATTGTATGCACATGCACCTACGTACTTCAGTGAGAAAATGGATACGAAACGAGGAGGAACAAGTTGCCAAGTCTCGGCCGTGTCATATGACACGACCCATGTCACAATGTGCCAGAAACTGCCGATTCACTGCCGGCCGAACTCGGTCGTGTCGTCCGACACGGCCCGTGCCGAGATGTCCCAGATTTGTGAAACTGACTGCCGGCCAGACTCGGCCGTGTCCCGAGACACGGCCGAGTCGAACTCTTCCGAATCGCCAAACGCTCGCCTGCCCAACCCGACCGTGCCCGGTGACACGGCCGAGTCCTCGCCGCCTGTAATCGCCAAACGTCGCCGTCCAACCCGACCGTGCCGACACGGCCGAGTCCTCGCCGCCTTAATCGCCAAAAATGACTGTCACACCAACCCGACCGTGTCCTAGAGCACGGTCGAGTCACTGCCGACCAGATGCGCGCCGCGGCCGTGTCAAGCGACACGGCCCGTGTCCGGCAGCCAGCCAACCTTTTTTTATTGCTGATTTTTGTGTGTTTTGTTGTTTTCCCTTCCCTCACATGTCATGACTAGACTTGCATGTTATATGGGGTGGCTTATAATCATTTTGTTGTGTGATTCCCCATCCCTATCATTTCATTCATTTGTATTTTATTTTGATGTTTTGTTTTTTCATTTCAGGATCATGTGATCTTGTTTTTATTCTTTAGTTGTTTAGAAGACTACATTTCTATAAGTAGTCTTGTTCATGCTTGCATTATGTATGGAAAAAATCTTGTATAAGAAGAATACACTTTGTATTTTCCTTGGTGAATGCTTTTCATCGAAACTTGATTATAGTTCGACACGTTTTCGAGTTTTAATCTAATCGATTCTCAATAGGTCTTGAGGAAAGATTACCTTATCAAACTATAGGTCTAGTTTGATAATCATCTTCACATTGTTCCTAATTATATGACCGAATTGCCCTACTTTCGGTTAATTCTTACGAGTGTTACACATATTCGAGTTTTGTGAGGATCAACAATATTTCCGCTGCATTACATGCGAGTTTACATCCATTTTCATACGTAATTCGTATCATTAGTGGCATCGGAGCCCAAGGTTATTTCCTTGTCGAAATTTTCTTGGCGATTTTCTTATTAAAGCTATCTATCATGGATTTTTCCGATGTTGATTTCATGGAGAAACTCCGTGAGGCACTACACAACTTACAAGAGCCATGTTTTCAAGCTAGAAGAGGAGGATATGACGCACATTCACTGCGTCATGCAGATGAATTTAAATTAAATGAACTTCCGGAATTCGTCGGAGGTGCCGATCCAGAAGTCTACTTGGAGTGGGAGAGAAAGATTGAACGCATGTTCGAGTTCAAAAACCTTAACAACGAGAAACATTGCAAATATGCGATTCTCAAGTTAGGGAAAGGTGCTTCCCTGTGGTACGAGGGTGTGAAAACACAACGAGCTCGTGCGGGAAAGGAAAAGATCCGTTCTTGGGATTCTCTAAAGAAGAAACTACGTAAGAGATATGTCCCGACGTCTCATCGATTAACCTTGTACCGAAGGATTACCGAATTCATGCAAGGAAAACTAAGTGTGGGACAATATATTGAAGAATTTGAAGGCTTGGCCTTAATGGGAGAACTCGAAGAAAATGAAGAACAAAGAATGTCACGTTTCTTACGTGGCCTAAACAGAAACATTGCAAATACGGTGGAATTATACCCCTATGGAGATTTTGACACTTTATGCAGACTATGCATAAAGATAGAAGCTCAAAACAAAGTAAAGTTTGCCAAACCCGAATTTCCATACAAATTCGGAAATTCAAGCACCGGCTCTAGTTCGACTACGAAACTTACCGCGCCTATTCAACTCCCTACCCTAGCCCCGAAGATTCCTCAAGGGTCAAAAGAGACGAGCTTGACTAAAGTATGATGCTTTAAATGTCAAGGTTTTGGTCACTATCAAAACGCATGTCCAAACAAACGGGTGGTCACGTTAAGAGAAGCTCTGTCCGATACGATCTTTTAGTCGAGGACAAGAAGGAAGGACTTGGTGACCTATTTAACATGGAGGCCAAGGAAGAAAACGAGGAATGCGAGGCTTATGACGCTCCGGAATATGATACTACTTTAGTACTTTGAGCTCTACATACCAAAATCATTCCAAGTGATACGGAGCAAAGGGATCAAATCTTTCATTCCAAATGCCGAGTCGGAGAAAAATGGTGTAGTTTGATCATCGACGGAGGAAGTTGCACGAATGTAGCCTCCAATGAGATGTTTACAAAACTCGGCCTAACTACTACGGCTCACCCGAGACCGTATGCTTTACATTGGCTCGACGATGGAAGTAAAGTGAAGGTGTCGAGACAAGTACGGGGCAACTTAACTATGGGACCATACGGAGACGATGTGTTATGTGATGTACTCCCGATGGACGCATGCCACGTACTTTTGGGATGACCATGGATGTTCGACCGAGATGTTTTACATCGAGGTCGAAGTAATGAGTTTGAATTACGAGACAAAGGAAAGAAGATTGTACTCAAGCCGATGTCCCCGCAAGCTATCCGTTCGATGAGTTCTAGTCGAGTGGAGAAACCGAAACTTACTATGCTTGCTAGCGAGAGGGAAATGGAACATGCCATTAATGACGGGGAGCGATTATATTTGGTGATGTTTAAAGAAACACGGGGCGAGAACACGGGAGTACAAAACGGAGGGGAGATAGATATGTTGTTACAGGAATTTGGGGATGTTTTTCCCGAAGAATTACCGTCGGGTTTACCACCTATTCGTGGTATTGAACACCAAATCGATCTTAGAATTGATCTACCTCACAAACTTACCCGTAGCAAAGAAATGCATAATAGCTAACAAAATCTCACCCCCCCCCCCCCACAATCGGCCACGCCCGCCGGTAAAAGGCAGCATTAAAACCATCAGAGCCCGGGGCCTTGTCCTTATTAAACTCGAAGAACACAGACCGAACCTCATCAGCAATAATAGGTCTAACCATGTGCACCGCAACATAAGGTAAAAGAGAAGCCGAAATAAAAGGTCTAACCTGACTGAAAGATAAAAGCATAATCCGATTAGAGTAACCCAGCAGTCTCTCATAGAACCCAACAACCTCATTGTTAATAAGTGCAGGGTTAGTCAACTCAGTACCATCCTATGTATTAAGTTTATAGATACCAGATCTGACTCGCCTAGAAGCAATCCGCCGAAAGAAGAAGGCAGTACACTGGTCCCCATCCTTAAGCCAAGCCAACTTGGCCCGCTGCCTGAACGAAGACTGTTCCTGAGCCACGGCAACCAAGAAAACCCACCGACAGCATCTCCCCAACAATAAAACTGAGTCATCCATGGGATGGTCCCTGAGGATACTCTGAGAAGAAGAGAGGAACGAAGTAGCAGCTGCAACATTCAAGGCCAAATCCCCTTTCCTCTTCTTCATAGCTTGAAAAACCGGCTTAAGGGCATCCAACTTACGACAAATAGCATAAAACGGAGCCCCCACAATATGATGACGCCAAATGCCCCGAACTGCTGGGAGTAAATCCTCAGAGTCAGCCAGGAAATTATCAAATCTGAACATTTTACCTCTGCAGCGAGGCAAACTATCAAGACCCAGAATAAGGGGGCTATGATCAGAGGTCCTGATACGGGATTGACAAATCCAAGGGAAGAAGACGAGGTGATAATCAACGTAAACAACCATGCAACTTACTTGGGCGAGAAAACGGAGATGAGATGATACGGGGTTGACAAGTCCAAGGGAAGAAGACGAGGTGATGATCGATGTAAACAACCATGCAACTTACTTGGGCGAGAAAACGAAGACGAGACACGGAGTTACCTTAATAACCGGACTTGGAGTAACATAAACAATAGGTAACTTGCATCTTGGGGAAAAGGGTCCAAGTGGTATAAGAATAAAAGTATTTCAGCATCTTCTTTATTATAAAGGCAGCAGGATTCTTGGCAACATGCTGTATGAAAAAACGGCTGTCAGCTTTCAACTTGGAGACAAGGCCCAGCTTTTACTTTTGTCAGCAAGTGACATGAGAAACCTTTTTATCATCTTTTCTTATTTTAAGCCCAGCTTGTAATAATTTAAGATTATCTTGTCAGAATACTTTTGCCTATAAATAGGGCAGTGAAGTTGTAATGAAAGCATTGAATGTTGAAGAATTAAGAATACACTTTGTGTTTTCCCTGGTGAATGCTTTTCATCAAAACTTGATTTTTATTCGATGCGTTTTCGAGTATAAATCTGATTGATTCTCAATAGGTATTGAGGAGATATATCTTTATCGAATTATAGGTCTAATTCGATAAAACAACTGTTTCAATCCTGTTTCGATATTCTGCTTGTTTTCGATATAGTTTTATACTTGTTTGGTATTTCGCATCAATTGTTGTTCGATCCTTCGAACTTGTTTCCTGTTTTCAATTCGCATCCGACCGAAACGTGCTGTTTCGAGTGTCGCTGTTTGGAGGTGGCCTGTATCAAGTCTTTTACATTCGGAGTCCCTTAACTTAATTTCAGATAACGATTTAGTCCTTTATTTTTTTTTTGTCCCAACTAAATCCTTTATCTTTTTAATTTTAAGCAAATTTAGACTTTTCCGTTGGTCTCCGTTAACTGTTGCCCAGGTGGCTGTTAAGTTGCCTACGTGGCTATAAACATACCTACGTGGAAGTCTAAATTCTAAACCTAAATTAAGTTCATCTTCTACTACACACCTGTCCCGGTCTGTCTCTACTGAGTCAACTGACCTCCGATCCGACCAACAGAGTATTTCCCGTGGGTGTCCACACACATCAAACCTTATTTCCCGGCGACCAGAATCACCGGGGTAGCCGTCGGAAACGAGATTTTCGCAGTCGGCGGCGAAGACACGCTCGAACAAGAGCGCCGTTTTGGATCAACGCGTACCCATACTTCGCGTACAAGGACAACCCGAACAAGATTCCCTTGGACTACGTTCTCTTCAACCCGAACTCGGGTATGGTGGATCTAAATACCAGGCTGCTGTACGACAACATGATGTACGCTCAGGTGGATGCTGTGATCTTCGCCATGGCGAAATTGGGGTTCGGGGGATTAGAAGTGAGGGTTTCGGAAACGGGATGGCCGTCCAGGGGCGACGATAATGAAATCGGCGCCTCCATCCAGAATGCGGCGGCTTACAACCGGAACCTGATGAGAAGGCAGTTGCAGAACGAGGGGACGCCACTGGAAATATACATGTTTGCGTTGTTCAACGAGGATATGAAGCTCGGTCCGACTTCGGAGAGGAATTACCCAGTAGGAAAATAAAATTTTTGTCTGGAAAATGATTAGCCAGTAGAAAATGGACAGATAGGTTAGGGATTTGACACATAGGTTAAGGATTTTCCACGCAGGTATGTTTATAGCCACGTAGGCAACTTAACAGCCACCTGGGCAACAGTTAACGGAGACCAACAGAAAAGGCTAAATTTGCTTAAAATTAAAAAGATAAAGGATTTAGTTGGGACAAAAAAAAAATAAAGGACTAAATCGTTATCTGAAATTAAGTTAAGGGACCCCAGGATCATTTTAGCCAAAAAGAAAACTTCGTAAAAGATATGTGCCAACATCACACCGGTTGTCCTTGTACAGGAAGATTGCAGATCTCATGCAAGGAAAGTTGAATGTCAGTGAATACATTGAGGAGTTTGAGAATCTGACCTTAATGGGGGAAATAGAGGAGAAGGGGGGGCAGAAGATGTCGCGATTCTTGCGTGGCTTGAACCGAAGCATAGCTAACTCGGTGGAACTGTATCCATACGAGGACTTCGATACATTATGTGGGCTATGTGTGAAGTTGGAAGCTCAAAACAGGATGAAGTTGTATAAACCCGAGTTTCCAGTCAAGTTTGGAAACCCAAGTGTCAGTTCTAGTTCAACTACTAAGGCAACTATACTGACTCCGGTTCCTGTTGCGATTCCTAAGGCCCCCTACTTACTGAAGGAGACGAGTTTGGCTAAAGTAAGATGTTTCAAATGTCAAGGGTTCGGGCATTGTCAAAATGCTTGTCCGAACAAATGAGTGGTAACACTAAGAGAAGCTGTCACGATCCGAGACGAGTTGTTAGTCGAGGACGAAAAGGAGAGACTGGGTGATGTATTTGATTTCAGCATGGAGGACAAAGAAGGAGAAGAATGTGAGACTTACGATGCTCTAAACTATGACACGGCTTTAGTTCTGCGCACTTTACAAGCCAAAGCTGTTTCGAATGATTCGGCACAGCGGGATCAAATATTTTGTAACACCCCCAAAATATCTCGAGGTATTACAGTGCCGTGAATCCCACATGGGACCCACAAGGCTAGTTGGAAAAATATGCATTTTAAGAAAATCGCGATAAAACATTAAATTCAAGGTTTACATAACGTGAGTCGAAAGATTTAAGGAAAAATGTAATTTGAAGTCCAATTATTACACAACAAGAGTTTTTCCAAAGAAAACAATTTATTCCAATTTAAGCAGCGGCTAGAGATAATTCCAACACCGCTCAAGTCTGACCGGACCCCTCGGGAATGTCCTGCACATGATGAACAATTTTACCTGGTACGACGAATCATACCAGGTAACCAGGGTCAGAGAATGCATACCAAATAACAGTTACTAACAACGATATACGTCATCTTTACAATCACAGTATCTAGTAATCACAGGGGATATTTCATCACTCGACCGACGTTGTCTCTCTCTTTTAACACATAAGCCCCAAGGTCGCAACCAAGGGTCACGGAAGTATCCACACGGGAATACCCCGGAACATAGGCGCCCAATTCGGGTCTTACCCCCTAACACATTTCCACACGGGTACCATACAGGTTTTATCCCCAACACATCGGCCCATTTATAACATTTTTAGAGAAAGACAACGTCGGCATTTATCATAATGGCACATACGCACATACGGTATAACATTGATATTAGAGAATTCTCGAGCAAGATTTCACTTGCCTGTGATCCGACAGTTGGTGCTTTGCGATAAGGAGTCCCCACGCCCGCTCGAGCTTAACCTAGCCACGAAATGTCCGATTAACACCTCGTACGGATTATGATGAATAAACTAGTCCCCCTATCCTAATCGGATTCCTAGTGTAGTTTTGGGTTGACGATATAAGTATCGTTTCTAAGTTTTAACGTATTGCGTACCATTATTCCGTTCAATCCTATAATCAACATTAGGTATATCGATTTAATCAAGATGATAATCCTATCATTCTTCAGTTGACAACGAATTATTATGGCGTAATTGAATCTCATGCCTTCTAATTCAATTCTATATTCCGAATACTACAATCGACGGATTCTATTGCACAATAACTTTGGTGGTTTGATACCCAATATTGATTATACTATCGAATTGTTTTCCTTAGTTTGCTAAGTGTCAAAAATCAGAAGGTAAGGGTGGCTACGAACAATGGAACATACGGTGACGGATTACTACGAATTTTCCCACAATTGATTCGTCAAATTTTACATTCCTAGCGATGATTTGAAGTGAAATTCCGTATGATAGATATGGTTTGCATGAAACGAAACATATGAGAAATGATAATTCTGGTTACTACAATTCCATCCGACAAGATTGTCTACGAAGTTTAGCAAAATCTACCCAATACCCGCAATCTAATAAGTATAACTACGAAAACATCAAAGATATAACTCCAGGGATTGGTGGCTTACCTTATTGGAAGAAGAATAATGAAGATAGTTGACGGATTCACAAGAACTACGGGGGGAACGAGAAGTGACTAGAACGACTTGGATAATCTTCACCGGAGCTCAAGAATCCACCTCCTCAATGTTAGTTCAAGTGTATAAGAGGCTTTGCAAGTAACTCCGTAGAGATAGTGCCTCCAAATCTTGACGGCATGCACCACCGCGGCTAGCTCCAGGCCATGTGTCGGGTAATTTACTTCGTACGACTTCAGTTGTCGGGATGCGTACGCAACGACTCTGCCATTCTGCATGAAGACACACCCTAGTCCATGCTTGGATGCATCCATGTATATAATGAATCCTTCTGTACCCTGTGGTAACACTAGTACTGGGGCAGTAGTTAGCCTACTCTTGAGCTCGTCGAAGCTCTTCTGGCATTCTGCAGTCCATACAAATTTGGTGCTCTTTCTCAGTAGGTTCGTTAACGGTCGGGCGATACAGGAAAAAGCCTCAACGAATCTTCGATAGTAACCCGCCAGTCCTAGGAAACTCCTAACCTCCTTGACATTCTTCGGCGGTTCCCAACTCGTTATTGTCTAGATCTTTTGTGGGTCGACCTTGACACCTTCTGCCGAGACAACATGTCTGAGAAAAATTTCCTCCGGCATCCAGAATTCGCACTTGGACAGCTCGCATAAAGTTGGTGTTGCCTTAACACGCTCAGCACTTGCCTCAAATGTTCCTCGTGTTCTTGTTGGCTTCGAGAATATATCAGGATGTCGTCGATGAAAACCACCACACATTTATCGAGGAAATCAATCAAAACTCTATTCACCAGTTCCATGAAAACGGCTGGGGCATTAGTCAACCCAAATGATACCACGATATACTCGTAATGCCCATACCTCGACCGAAATGCAGTCTTGGGTATATCTTCCTCCCGAATCCTCAATTGGTAATATTCGGACCGTAAATCGATATTTGAAAACACGACTGCCCCTTGTAACTGATCCAAGAGGTCATCAATTCTCAGTAGTGGATAATGATTCTTGATAGTAACCTTATTCAGCTCCCTGTAGTCGATGCACAAGCGTAGAGAGTTGTCTTTATTCTTAACGAAAAGTACAGGTGCACCCCACGGCGAGGTGCTTGGGCGGATCAACCCTTCCTCGAACAGATCTTCGAGCTGTATCTTTAATTCCTTCATCTCATCCGGTGCCATCCTGTAAGGAGCTTTGGAAATAGGCCTCGTCCCTGGCTCGAGTTCAATGGAAAGGTCAACTTCTCGGTGCGGTGGCAGCCCTGGTAGTTCATCAGGAAAAACGTCTGGAAACTCATTCACCACCGGAATGTTTGTGATTGCAAGTTGTGAAGTGTCCTCTCGAAGAACATAACACCAATAGTACTCACTTCGAGGGCTGCAGGAGGTTTCTGTTGCGATAATGCTGACAGACCCTTTCGTACTAAAGTGTTCACGTCCGCTGATGACATGTGTGGTACCGTCATGAGCCGAAATGGAAATAGTCAAGTGGTAGGTATCCAAGGTCGTTTTGTGCAATGGCATCCAGTCCATACCTAATATGATATCTTCATTCTGGAGCGGAAAGACCATAAGATTAGCGGTCCAACTATGATTGTTGATGCAGATCCGACAGTCTCGAACCTTTTGATCGCCGCTTAATCTACTACCCTCGGGTAGTTTAACAGTAAAGGGCTCACAAGGTACACAAACAAGATTTAAGCGTTCAACACATTCCACAGATATAAACGAATGGGTGGCTCCAGTATCAAATAGTACATGCACTGGCTGAGAGTTAACAAGAAGAGTACCTGAGATAGCTGGCGTAGACTGACCATCCGTAGCCCTCAGCTCAAATATACGAGACGGCACTGACTCCGAAAAGGACGAGGTACCTCCGCCGCGCCCATGGCCTCGTCTGGCACCGTGTAGTGGTGGTTGGTTCTGGTGGGATGGGGCTCGGTAGTTGGAAACAGCATGCGTCCTAGGGGATTGCACAGAGCCTTGTTGACTTGGTTGGGAAGCTGGGCTCTGAGTGGAATTGGCCCGCCAGCAGTAACGAGACATGTGTCCACTCTTTCCGCATGTGAAACATTTGGTATCCGTCTTCTGACACCGATCCTTAGTATGCCCGGTCATACCACAATTGAAGTAGTCCCTACGGTAAGGCTGATCAGATACACCCTTCTGTTGGTACGAAACCGCCGACTTAAAAGAAGATGCGAGCCCCGAATTCATTTTGTTGTTGCTCCCAGACTGAACTTATGTCTTCTGCTTCTTCGAGTTATGCCCGGTGTCGGTATTAACAACTGTACCGGCATATGCTGTGACTATGTCTTCGTATGCTCTCAGGGTCGTGCAGTGAAATACGGCGGCATAGCGTTGTACATCCTCCGTTAACCTCTGTGCAAGATGGCATATTCGTTGATCTTCTGATGGAACCATCTGGGAGATGTAACTAAGCTCGGTTCGGTAGGCCCGAATGATCTCTGGTACTGGCATGTTCTGAGGCCCGGCACTAAAAAAGTCTCGTGCGCGAGCGGTTTGGGCTGATCTGGGACAGTACTCGCTCCGTAGTAGTCGGGCAAATTTGGTCCACCCGACCACTCGGTCCTCTGGCCTGTAAGTCCTCCACCAACGTGCAGCAGTGTCACGGAGTTGATTAATTCCGAGCGGCACCTTTCTGTTCTCTGGGCATCCGATTACTTCGAAGGCAGTCTCCATTTCAGAAATCCAGTCGTCCACGTGTTTTTCTCCTGTTCCGTCAAATAATGGAGGCCTAGCCTTCAACATCTCTCCAAACCATCGATCTCTCCCTGCATTTTCTTCTACATTGATGACCGGTATCCACTCTGCCTGATTGACCTGAGCAATTCCCATGGAGATAGCTTGGGCAAGGGCCTGAACAAAAGCTAGGTCCATGCCCCCCGGGTTGTTGTTCTGGCGTTCCGCCTCCTGATCGTTTTGATTAACTGGTGGCGGCTGGCCCCCAGTAGAATGGGTCTCGGCAGTGTTCCCGTCCTCATTGTGGTTCGCGGCTGAACCCTGAGCGTCATTCACCATTCTCCTAGCTCCTCGCCGTGCCATCACTAACGGTATTAATCTAAAGCCAGTTCCACGCACGGTTTACAATTAAATGTTGTACAAAAATAGAAACACACACATATCACTTACTTGCATTCCCATGAGGAGTTTCGATCGCTTGGGGTGTTGGACTTTAAAAAAAATAGGAGAAAGTTTATTCAAACCAGGAGTTTCTCTCTGATACCATTTTCTGTAACACCCCCAAAATATCTCGAGGTATTACAGTGCCGTGAATCCCATGTGGGACCCACAAGGCTAGTTGGAAAAATAGGCATTTTAAGAAAATCGCGATAAAACATTAAATTCAAGGTTTACATAACGTGAGTCGAAAGATTTAAGGAAAAATGTAATTTGAAGTCCAATTATTACACAACAAGAGTTTTTCCAAAGAAAACAATTTATTCCAATTTAAGCAGCGGCTAGAGATAATTCCAACACCGCTCAAGTCTGATCGGACCCCTCGGGAATGTCCTGCACATGATGAACAATTTTACCTGGTACGACGAATCATACCAGGTAACCGGTCGAGAATGCATACCAAATAACGATACTAACAACGATATACGTCATCTTTACAATCACAGTATCTAGTAATCACAGGGGATATTTCATCACTCGACCGACGTTGTCTCTCTCTTTTAACACATAAGCCCCACGGTCGCAACCAAGGGTCACGGAAGTATCCACACGGGAATACCCCGGAACATAGGCGCCCAATTCGGGTCTTACCCCCTAACACATTTCCACACGGGTACCATACAGGTTTTATCCCCAACACATCGGCCCATTTATAACATTTTTAGAGAAAGACAACGTCGGCATTTATCAAAATGGCACATACGCACATACGGTATAACATTGATATTAGAGAATTCTCGAGCAAGATTTCACTTGCCTGTGATCCGACAGTAGGTGCTTTGCGATAAGGAGTCCCCACTCCCGCTCGAGCTTAACCTAGCCACGAAATGTCCGATTAACACCTCGTATGGATTATGATGAATAAACTTGTCCCCCTATCCTAATCGGATTCCTAGTGTAGTTTTGGGTTGATGATATAAGTATCGTTTCTAAGTTTTAACGTATTGCGTACCATTATTCCGTTCAATCATATAATCAACATTAGGTATATTGATTTAATCAAGATGATAATCCTATCATTCTTCGGTTGACAACGAATTATTATGGCGTAATTGAATCTCATGCCTTCTAATTCAATTCTATATTCCGAATACTACAATCGACGGATTCTATTGCACAATAACTTTGGTGGTTTGATACCCAATATTAATTATACTATCGAATTGTTTTCCTTAGTTTGCTAAGTGTCAAAAATCACAAGGTAAGGGTGGCTACGAACAATAGAACATACGGTGACGGATTACTACGAATTTTCCCACAATTGATTCGTCAAATTTTACATTCCTAGCGATGATTTGAAGTGAAATTCCGTATGATAGATATGATTTGCATGAAACGGAACATATGAGAAATGATAATTCCGGTTGCTACAATTCCATCCGACAAGATTGTCTACAAAGTTTAGCAAAATCTACCCAATACCCGCAATCTAATAAGTATAACTACGAAAACATCAAAGATATAACTCCAGGGATTGGTGGCTTACCTTATTGGAAGAAGAATAATGAAGATAGTTGACGGATTCACAAGAACTACGGGGGGAACGAGAAGTGACTAGAACGACTTGGATAATCTTCACCGGAGCTCAAGAATCCACCTCCTCAATGTTATTTCAAGTGTATAAGAGGCTTAAGAACCGGGTATAGGGCTAGGAATTTCTCCAAGGGTGATAGTTTGTGGTGTTGGGTCGTGCAAATGAAGAAGGGAATTGCCATTTTATAAAACTTGTTTTTGGTAACGTACGTTAACGATAAGTGTGTTACGTACGTAAGGTGTATTACGTACGTAACAGTGTAATGACAACGTACGTAAAGAACTCACTGCCTGAAATGTGCCCAAGTGTTACGTACGTTAAATTTGGGACATAACATACGTAACGAATAGTTGACTCGTTTGTCCTCTAGCCCGCCGAAAGTAACTCTATCCGTGTCAAAAGAAAGATTCTGGTCGGGAGACCGACCCACCCATTACGTACGTAATATAGCTACCCTAACGTACGTAACAATCGAAATATAGCGTACATTAGGCATGAGTTATAGCGCGCGTTAAACAGAACTTTAACGTGCGTTAGACATAAACTCTTTAGCCTCATACCACATTCTAACCATCTCGGGGTGACCATCCCTTCCACTCGTCAACAATTATCGGGGAACAAGACGTTGGCCACCATCATATTCGCACCGACAATCGTCCCACGGCGTCGAGGCGTGTCACCCCCGTTTCTTTCACATCGTACAATTATATAGCACTCAATGGAATACATAAATAGAAATGACGTCACATTACCAAACATTCACACAGTACAAAGTAATCAAGCATGGAATACCGGAGGTATTACATATTTCACACAAAATGTCAAATCGGAAATAAATGGTGTAGTTTGATCGTTGATGGAGGAAGTTGCACCAACGTAGTTTCCGGCGAGGTGGTGACTAAACTCGGGCTGACCACTACGGCTCACCCAAAACCTTACACTTTGCATTGGCTCGATGATGGGAGCAAAATAAGGGTGACTAAACAAGTGAGGATTGGACTAACCATGGGTTCATATGAAGACAACGTATTATGTGATGTGCTCCCGATGGATGCATGCCATGTACTTTTGGGAAGACCATGGATGTTTGATAGGGACATTTTACATCGAGGAAGAATCAATGAGTACGAGTTACGGGATAAGGGCAAAAAGATTGTGCTTAAACCAATGTCACCTCAAGCTATTCACTCTATGAGTTCTAGTCGGAGTGAAAAACCAAAACTGGCCATGTTTGCTAGCGAACGGGATGTGGAACATGCTATTAATGATGGCGAGTGCGTGTACTTGTTGATTCTGAAGGAGACACAGAATGGTAACATGGCTGTGCGAAACGACGAAAGGATGGATGCCTTATTGCGCGAATATGCGGATGTTTTTCCCGAAGAATTACCGTCGGGTTTGCCACCTATTCGTGGGATTGAACATCAGATCGACCTCATATTGGGTGCGTCGCTCCCTAATAAAGCTGCTTATAGATGTAATCCTGAGGAGACAAAGGAATTACAAAACCAAATCGAAGAACTAATGGATCGTGGGTATGTTCGAGAAAGCCTAAGTCCTTGTGCGGTTCCGGTATTACTGGTTCCTAAGAAAGACAGATCTTGGCAATGTGTATTGACAGTCGAGTTGTGAACAATATAACCATCAAGTATTGATTTCCAATTCCGACGCTTGATGACATGTT
Organism: Orobanche coerulescens; assembly: GCA_033398695.1. Classification (NCBI taxonomy): domain Eukaryota; kingdom Viridiplantae; phylum Streptophyta; class Magnoliopsida; order Lamiales; family Orobanchaceae; genus Orobanche; species Orobanche coerulescens. The sequence goes on along the minus strand of CM065811.1, from coordinate 97,877,793 downwards.
GGACGAATTACACGGATCAATGATCTTTTCAAAAGTTGATCTACGAAGTGGTTATCACCAAATCCGGATGCGAGAAGGAGATGAGTGGAAGACAGCCTTCAAAACTAAACACGGGCTGTATGAATGGACCGTTATGCCGTTCGGCCTTACAAATGCACTGAGTACTTTCATGCGATTGATGAATGAGGTACTTAAGCCATTTTTAGGGAAATTTGTGGTTGTATACTTAGATGATATTTTGATTTACAACCGATCATTGCAAGAACATTTCGAACACTTGAGACGAGTCTTCGAAACCCTTAGGGACCAAAGGCTGTATGGAAAAAAGGAGAAGTGCTCATTTTTGGTCGAGAGTATAGTCTTTCTTGGCTATGTTGTTTCGAAGGACGGAGTGTCGGTCGATCAAGCCAAGATCGAAGCAATTAAGTCCTGGCCAGTGCCCACTACAGTGATATAGGTTAGATCGTTCCACGGACTGGCTTCATTTTACCGAAGATTCATTCGAGATTTCAGCACCATTGCAAGTCCAATAACCGAGTGTTGGAAGAAATGTACGTTTAATTGGAGTCGGGCTGCCCAGGAGTCGTTCGCAAATTGGAAGGTAAAGTTGTGCGAAGCACCAATCTTAGCATTACCCTATTTTTCGCAACCATTCGAGATAGAATGTGATGCTAGCGGGGTTGGAATTGGGGCGGTTCTCATTCAAGAAAAGCGGCCTATTGGTTTTTTTTAGAAAAGTTAAATGGTGCTCGTCTCAATTATTGTACATATGACAAGGAGTTTTATGCTATTGTGAGGGCTATAGATCATTGGAGTCACTATCTTCGGCCGAAGCATTTCATCATACCTTCGGACCATGAATCCTTGAAGTATATTAACGGACAACACAAGTTAAGTCCTAGGCATGCGAAGTGGGTGGAATTCTTACAATCATTTCACTTCTCATCAAAGTATAAAGATGGCAAGAGCAATATTGTAGCAGATGCATTGTCTAGGCGTTATGCCTTACTCTCTACTCTTGATGTTCATTTGCTTGGATTTGAGACAGTGAAGGAGTATTACGACGGTAATGCGGATTTTGGCGAGACCTTCGCCCTTTGCAAATCTGGACCGATGGGAGAATTTTCGATACAGGAAGGCTTCCTTTTTAAGGGAAATCGTCTTTGTCTACCCAAGCACACGGTTCGAGAATTGCTGGTTCGCGAGGCTCACGGGGGAGGTTTGGCTGGCCACTTTGGTTCGGCTAAGACATTAGATGTGCTTAAAGAACATTTTTATTGGCCAAAGATGTAGGGGTATGTTAATAACATAATTAGTAAGTGTGTGACATGCCATATTGCGAAGAGTTCGTTCAAACCAGGAATATACACACCTTGACCGATTCCGGAGAGGCCATGGGAAGATATCTTGATGGATTTTATTGTTGCTTTGCCTCAAACCCAACGAGGTAAGGATGCGATTATGGTTGTTATCGATCATTTTTCGAAGATGGCTCATTTTGTTTCTTGTCACAAAACCGATGGTGCGAGTAATGTTGCTGACTTGTATTTCCGAGAGGTGGTACGATTATATGGAGTTCTGAAAACTATTGTTTCGGACCGGGACTCGAAGTTTCTGAGCTACTTTTGGAACACATTGTGGAGAATGGTTGGAACCAAGCTTTTGTTTAGTACTTCGCATCATCCTCAAACAGACGGACAAAGTGAACTGACTAATCGAACCCTGGGAACACTGTTGCGAGGCTTGTAAACAAAACACAAAAGGACAGGGATCTAAAACTGGCACATGCGGAGTTTGCTTATAATCGTTCTCCTACTCATGCCACGACACACTCTCCATTTGAAGTAGTTTATGGACTGAATCCTTACATACCGCTAGATCTCATTCCACTACCGAGTGACGAATTGGTGCATAAGGATGCGGAGTCAAAGCTGAAATCAATGATGAAATTACACGAACAGGTGCGTGAACGAATCAAGGAGATAAACGAGACATACAAAAGGAAGTCGAACAAGCAAAGAAAACCGAGATTATTCGAGGTTGGAGATTTAGTTTGGGTGCATTTGAGGAAGGAAAGATTCCCGAGTAAGCATAAGAATAAGTTAATGCCACGAGCTGAGGGGCCATTTAAAATAGTTGCAAGGGTGAACGACAATGCTTACAAGTTAGAACTTCCGGGCGATTATGGAGTGCATGCTACTTTCAACAGAGGTGATCTATCTCCGTATCTTGATGACGACGGGATTGCAGAATTGAGGACAATTCCTTTTAAAGGGGTGGGGATGATACGGGGTTGACAAGTCCAAGGGAAGAAGACGAGGTGATGATCGACGTAAACAACCATGCAACTTACTTGGGCGAGAAAACGAAGACGAGACACGGAGTTACCTTAATAACCGGACTTAGAGTAACTTAAATAATAGGTAACTTGCATCTTGGGGAAAAGGGTCCAAGTGGTAGAAGAATAAAAGTATTTCAGCATCTTCTTTATTATAAAGGCAGCAGGATTCTTGACAACATGTTGTATGAAAAAGCGGCTGTCAGCTTTCAACTTGGAGACAAGGCCCAGCTTTTACTTTTGTCACCAAGTGAGATGAGGAACCTTTTTATCATCTTTTCTTATTTTAAGCCCAGCTTATAATAATTTAAGATTATTTTGTCAGACTACTTTTGCCTATAAATAGGGCAGTGAAGTTGTAATGAAAGCATTGAATGTTGAAGAATTAAGAATACACTTTGTGTTTTCCCTGGTGAATGCTTTTCATCAAAACTTGATTTTTATTCGACGCGTTTTCGAGTATTAATTTTATTGATTCTCAATAGGTCTTGAGGAGAAATCTCTTTATCGAATTATAGGTCTAATTCGACAAAACAACTGTTTCAATCATGTTTCGATATTCTGCTTGTTTTCGATATAGTTTTATACTTGTTTGGTATTTCACATCAATTGTTGTTCGATCCTTCGAACTTGTTTCCTGTTTTCAATTCGCATCCGGCCGAAACGTGCTGTTTCGAGTGTCGTTGTTTGGAGGTGGCCTGTATCAAGTCTTTTACATTTGGCCAAGTTCCTGTCTTGTTACTGTATCGAGCTGCCGTCTTCATCACGCGCGCATACTGCCCGCCAGTGTTATTGCTGTAGCGAACTGTTGTTATCAGTTCCTGACAGTTTCTTGCTAATATGCTTCCGCTCGTCAAAACAGCCTTCCGCTGTACTGATAGAGAATTCGCGTCACAAGTGAGAATTCGTATCATGAGACACGGAGTTACCTTAATAACCAGACTTGGAGTAACTTAAACAATAGGTAACTTGCATCTTGGGGAAAGGGGTCCAAGTGGTAAAAGAATAAAAGAATTTCAGCATTTTCTTTATTATAAAGGCAGCAGGATTCTCGGCAACATGCTGTGTGAAAAAGCGGCTATCAGCTTTCAACTTGGAGACAAGGCCCAACTTTTACTTTTGTCAGCAAGTGACATGAGGAACCTTTTATTATCTTTTCATTATTTTAAAACCAGCTTGTAATAATTTAAGATTATCTTGTCAGGCTCTTGTTAGGCTACTTTTGCCTATCAATAGGGCGATGAAGTTGTAATGAGGATTATTGAATGTTGAAGAAATAAGAATACGCTTTGTGTTTTTCTTGGTGAATGCTTTTCATCAAAACTTGATTTTTATTCGACGCGTTTTCGAGTATTAATCTGATTGATTCTCAATAGGTCTTGAGGAGAAATCACTTTATCGAATTATAGGTCTAATTTGATAAAAACAACTGTTCCTGTACTGTTTCGATATTCTTCTTGTTTTCGATACAGTGTTGTACTTAATCAAAATTCCGCTTCAAGTGCTGTTCGATTGTTCGAACTTGTTTCCTGTTTTTATTAGCATCTGACTGAAGTTTGCTATTTCGAGTACCGCTGTTTGGAGTTTACCGGTTTCGAGTCATTTCCATTCGGCCAAGTTCCTGTCTTGTTGCTGTATCGAGCTGCCGTCTTCATCGCGCGCGCATACTGCTCGCCAGTGTTATTGCTGTAGTGAACTGTTGTTATCAGTTCCTGACAGTTCCTTGCTGATCTTCCGCTATACCGATAGAGAATTCGCATCACAAGTGAGAATTCGCATCATAAGTGGCATCGGAGCCCAAGTTCTTGATCTTTGGCATTATGGATCTCAACGACGCTGATTTCTTGGCAAAACTTCACGACACATTGCGTGACGTACCAGAACAACGCGACCAGCATTGGCAACCTAGGCGTGGTGACTTTGAACGATCCTCACGCCATGTCGAAGAGTTCAAGGTGAACGAGCTTCTGGAGTTCGTTAGAGGGACAGACCCTGAAGTTTACCTAGAATGGGAAAGAAAAATTGATCGTATGTTCGAGTTTAAAGATCTTGACGATGAGAAAAGGTGTAAGTATGAAATTCTCAAGTTGGGGAAAGGGGCTTCACTTTGGTACGAAGGAATTAAAACACGAAGAGCTCGTACGGGGAAAGAAAAGATCCGTTCGTGGGATTCATTAAAAAGAAAACTTCGTAAAAGATATGTACCAACATCACACCGGTTGTCCTTGTACAGGAAGATTGCATATCTCATGCAAGGAAATTTGAATGTCAGTGAATACATTGAGGAGTTTGAGAATCTGACCTTAATGGGAGAAATAGAGGAGAATGAGGAGCAGAAGATGTCGCGATTCTTGCGTGGTGTGAACCGAAGCATAGCTAACTCAGTGGAATTGTATCCATACGAGGACTTCGATACATTATGTGGGCTATGTGTGAAGTTAGAAGCTCAAAATAGGATGAAGTTGTATAAACTCGAGTTTCCAGTCAAATTTGGAAACCCAAGCGTCGGGTCTAGCTCAACTACTAAGGCAACTATACCGACTATGGTCCCTGTTGCGATTCTTAAGACACCCTACGTACCAAAGGAGACGAGTCTGGCTAAAGTAAGATGTTTCAAATGCCAAGGGTTCGGGCATTATCAAAATGCTTGTCCGAACAAACGAGTGGTGACACTAAGGGAAGCTGTCACGATCCGAGATGAATTGTTGGTTGAAGACGAAAAACAAAGACTGGGGGATGTATTTGATTTCAACATGGAAGACGAAGAAGGAGAAGAATGTGAGGCTTACGATGCTCCGAATTACGATACAGCCTTAGTCCTTCGCATTTTGCAAGGCAAGTCGGTTCCAAGCGAGTCAGAACAACAGGACCAAATATTCCATACAAAGTGTCAAGTTAGAGATAAGTGGTGTAGTTTGATTATCGACGGAGGGAGTTGCACCAACGTAGCTTCGAGTGAAATGGTGACGAAGCTTGGACTAACCACCATAGCTCACCCTAATCCATATGCTTTACATTGGCTTGATGACGGAAGTAAGGTGAGGGTTTCGAAGCAAGTTCGGGTCAGATTGGCAATGGGTTCATATCACGATGAGATATTATGTGATGTGATTCCAATGGATGCTTGTCACATACTTTTGGAACGCCCTTGGTTATTTGATAGGGATGTTTTGCATCGGGGAAGGAGCAACGAATACGAGTTGCGAGATAAGGGAAAGAAGATCGTGTTGAAGCCGATGTCACCCCAAGCTATCCGTTCCATGAGTGCCAAACGAGGGGAAAAACCGAACCTCACCATGTTCGCTAGCAAAAGGGAAGTTGAACACACTATGGAGAGTGGTGAGCGTGTTTACATGCTGGTGATAAAGGAGACTCAAGATGATTTCGTGGCAGCGAAAAACGAGGATACAGTGGCCGACTTATTACATGAGTTCGCGGATGTCTTCCCTGAAGAATTGCCGTCGGGTTTGTCGCCAATTCGTGGAATTGAGCATCAAATCGACCTTATACCAGGTGCACCTCTTCCGAATAAAGCTGCCTATAGGTGTAATCCCGAAGAAATGAAGGAACTTCAGAAGCAGATTGAAGAACTAATGAGCCACGGGTATGTTCGAGAAAGTTTAAGTCCATGTGCGGTTCCGGTCCTACTTGTTCCTAAGAAGGATGGTTCTTGGCGGATGTGTATCAATAGCCAGGCCGTAAATAACATAACGATCAAGTATCGATTCCCAATACCAAGGCTTGATGATATGTTAGACGAGCTACATGGCTCGGTGGTCTTCTCTAAAATTGATTTGCGAAGTGGCTATCACCAGATTCGTATGCGGGAGGGAGATGAATGGAAGACGGCTTTCAAAACTAAGCATGGGCTGCATGAGTGGACTGTCATGCCATTTGGACTTACGAATGCCCCGAGTACTTTCATGCGTTTGATGAACGAAGTACTTAAGGCATTTTTGGACAGATTTGTGGTTGTTTATTTGGATGATATTTTGGTTTATAGTCGGTCGGTGGAGGAGCATCTCGGACATCTACGGCAAGTATTCGAGACTCTTAGGTCTCAAAGGCTGTATGGAAAGAAAGAAAAGTGTGCGTTTCTCGTCGAGAGCATAACTTTTCTTGGCTATGTTGTTTCGAAGGATGGAGTGTCGGTTGATCAGGGGAAAATTGAAGCTATTAAGTCGTGGCCTACTTCTAAAACCGCAACTAATATTAGATCGTTCCACGGTCTTGCCTCCTTTTGTCGGAGGTTTATTCGAGATTTCAGCACCATAACGAGTCCGATAACTGAGTGTTTGAAGAAGGGTCCATTTGTGTGGAGCAGGGCTGCCCAAGGGGTGTTTGAAAAGTTGAAAGCAAGGTTATGTGAAGCACCTATTTTGGCGTTGCCCGATTTTGCACAACCGTTCGAGGTGGAGTGTGATGCTAGTGGAGTTGGTATTAGGGCGGTCCTCATTCAAGGCAGGCGGCCTATTGCGTACTTTTCGGAGAAGTTGAGTGGGGCTCAACTCAACTCTTGCACTTACGACAAGGAGTTCTATGCCATAGTGAGGGCTCTTGATCATTGGAATCATTACCTTCGGCCGAAACATTTTATTCTGCATTCGGACCATGAATCTTTAAAGTATATTAATGGGCAGCAGAAGTTGAGTCCCAGACATGCGAAGTGGGTGGAATTCTTGCAATCATTTCACTTTTCATCGAAGTATAAGGACGGTAAGAGCAATGTGGTCGCTGATGTGCTGTCCAGGCGTGATGCGGATTTTGGCGAAACCTTCGCCCTTTGCAATTCTGGACCAATGGGAGAATTTTCGATACAGGAAGGCTTTCTTTTTAAGGTAAATCATCTTTGTCTACCCAGGAACACGATTCGAGAATTGCTGGTTCGAGAGGCTCATGGGGGAGGTTTGGCTGGCCACTTTGGTTCGGCCAAGACATTATATGTGCTTAAGGAACACTTTACTGGCCAAAGATGCAGGGGGATGTTAATAATATAATTAGTAAGTGTGTGACATGCCATGTTGCGAAGAGTTCATTCATGTCTCGATGGATTTCATTGTTGCTTTGCCTCGAACCCAACGAGGTAAGAATGCGATTATGGTTGTTTTCGATCATTTTTCAAAGATGGCTCATTTTGTTTCTTGTCACAAAACCGATGATGCGAGTAATATTGCTGACTTGTATTTCCGAGAGGTGGTACGATTACATGGAGTTCCAAAACTATTGTTTCGGACCGGGACTCGAAGTTTCTGAGATATTTTGGAACACATTGTGGAGAAAGGTGGGAACCAAGCTTTTGTTTAGTACTTCGCATCATCCTCAAACAGACGGACAAACTGAAGTGACTAATCGAACACTGGGAACGCTATTGCGAGGCTTGGTAAGCAAAACACAAAAGGATTGGGATTTGAAGCTCGCACATGCGAAGTTCGCATATAATCGCTCTCCTACTCATGCCACGGCACACTCTCCATTTGAAATAGTTTACGGGCTGAACCCTTATATACCGTTAGATCTAATCTCAATACCAAGTAACGAATTGATGCATAAAGATGCGGAGTCAAAACTAAAATCAATGATGAAATTACACGAATAGGTACGTGACCGAATCAAGGAGATAAACGAGACGTACAAAAGGAAGTCGAGCAAGCAAAGAAAACCGAGAGTATTCGAAGTTGGAGATTTAGTTTGGCTGTATTTGAGGAAGGAACGATTCCCGAGTAAGCGTAAGAATAAGTTAATGCCACGAGCTGAGGGACCATTTAAAATAGTTGCGAAGGTAATTATGGAGTGCATGCTACTTTCAACATAGGTGATCTATCTCCTTATCTTGATGACGACGGGATTGCAAAATTGAGGACAATTCATTTTAAAGGGGGAGGGGATGATACGGGATTGACAAATCCAAGGGAAGAAGACGAGGTGATAATCAACGTAAGCAACCATGCAACTTACTTGGGCGAGAAAACGGAGACGAGACACGGATTTACCTTAATAACCGGACTTGGAGTAACATAAACAATAGGTAACTTGCATCTTGGGGAAAGGGGTCCAAGTGGTAAAAGAATAAAAGAATTTCAGCATTTTCTTTATTATAAAGGCAGCAGGATTCTCGGCAACATGCTGTGTGAAAAAGCGGCAATCAACTTTCAACTTAGAGACAAGGCCCAGCTTTTACTTTTGTCAGCAAGTGACATGAGGAACCTTTTATTATCTTTTCATTATTTTAAAACCAGCTTGTAATAATTTAAGATTATCTTGTCAGGCTCTTGTCAGGCTACTTTTGCCTATAAATAGGGCGATGAAGTTGTAATGAGGATTATTGAATGTTGAAGAAATAAGAATACACTTTGTGTTTTTCTTGGTGAATGCTTTTCATCAAAACTTGATTTTTATTCGACGCGTTTTCGAGTATTAATCTGATTGATTCTCACTAGGTCTTGAGGAGAAATCACTTTATCGAATTATAGGTCTAATTCGATAAAAACAACTGTTCCTGTACTGTTTTTATATTCTTCTTGTTTTCGATACAGTGTTGTACTTAATCAAAATTCCGCTTCAAGTGTTGTTCGATTGTTCGAACTTGTTTCCTGTTTTTATTAGCATCCGACCGAAGTTTGCTGTTTCGAGTGCCGTTGTTTGGAGGTTACCAGTTTCGAGTCATTTCCATTCGGCCAAGTTCCTGACTTGTTGCTGTATCGAGCTGCCGTCTTCATCGCGCGCGCATACTACTCGCCAATGTTATTGCTGTAGCGAACTGTTGTTATCAGTTCCTGACAGTTCCTTGCTGATCGCTTCTGCTCGTCAAAACAGCCTTCCGCTGTACCGATAGAGAACTCGCATCACAAGTAAGAATTCGCATCAGGTCCACGGTAGATCACAAGAGTAAGTACGCTCAGCGTGCTCAATAAACCACTGCGGGTTACCCAACACCCTATCAAGACGATTCCATAAAGATCTAGGAGACAGGCTCTTGTTATGCCAGGAGAACCAAGAGCCTACCATCGGTAGAGTCTCAAAATCCGCATGCCTGTAAAGCTCTCTGAACTCCACCAGGGGCGGCTCATCGTCAGAATGAGGGGCTTCCCCTCCCAAAATCTCACTAGAGTCCAAAACAGCATTAAAATCACCCATAATGACCCAAGGCTCAGTAGCATGTAATACCGAGAAATCACTGAGATACTGCCACAACAATCGCCTCTCAATAAGATCATTAGAACCATATGTTAGGATTGTATACTGCAAAGCATACTTTATGCATGTATTACCTAATTTCCCTGTTACTACCTATGAGAATATTAATTAAATTTAATCACATATTTTGCATATTAATTCACGTTATGGTTATGCAAATGAAATGTCTAATTATTTTATATTGTAGATAATGTGGTGTGTTGGTGTCACACGGAAGATCACATTATCGGTGCCTTATAAAATAATATAATAGTTCACAACCTATATAATTATTAGACAAATTATATAAAAGTTTGTAGTGTATGCTTGAGAATAGTTGGTCTTGACTATTAGCATACATTAGCGTATTTGCATACGTTGAACTGGATCGAGGTGAGATAGTGTCTTCTGTACTAACTGTAAAAGAATGTAAATCTCGGATAATAATTATTTCTTAAATCTAAGTATATAATATTTAATTGTGTATTTATAATAATTATTTCTTTGATTTACCATAGGTGAGAGTCAAAATGATCGACTCAATAAGCCTCGTATCTTGGGCAATACTATTATTTATACGACAGTTATTATTATTACTAGAAATCGTGTCCCGACTCGTGCGGGTTGATGATGTCCCCTTGAGGAGCTCGATAATGATTATTATATTAAACCCTGCAGGTGGATTTAATTCCGATATAATAATAAGGTTCGAGTGGTACTACTCATGGATAAGATATTAATTAATTAAAGCTGTCAGTAGCTTATAATTAATTAATGGACATTCGATATCTTAAACACGGAAAATAATATATTTAAATAAGGAGCCCAATTTCGTAATTTGAGATTTTGGTAGGAAGTGCAATATCAACTTTTTAGTGGACTAAGTTGATATTAATAGATTCATTATATTAGGAAGAGTCCTAATAAGGTAAGATGAATTTATTAGGGAGTCCTTCCATAATCCTCCTTTTGATCCCTAGTAGTAGTCCAAGAGCCTATAAATAGGACATATGGATGGATGGCCGATTTTATCATATACTTACACAAGGAATTTCGATTTTTCTTCTAAGTGTTTAATTGTGGATCTTGACTTGTGTCTTTGATTCCACAATTGAGAGAACACTTTAATTCTTGCTACATATCGGAATTACTTGAAGAAAATAAAATCAAGAATTGTAAGGCATAGAAATCGGCCGATCCATAGGTGTCCAAACAAGATCCGGTAGCTCGTTGCCCACACAACGTCCGGTTCAAGGCGGATCATACTCTAGAAGATCTAAAGGTAGAAATACAATGCGATCAAGACGGAAGTAACCAACACACTCCAAAAGGTAATATCCTATGATCTGGGATCTAGATTAGGATATTTTAATAATTAACATATTTAATTAATAAATAATAAATAATATTTAAATTGCTTGTTAGTCTTAGTAATTAATTAATTAGCATGCCTAAATAGATCTAATGCTCGTAGATGCGTAAAATGCGATTATCAACTTTCCCAAACTTCGCTTCCGCTGCGTTTTACTTTCCAACAATTGGTATCAGAGCCGTATTTTTAGGCTTTTGCTATTTTAATTAATTTTGGTGATTAATTGATAGCAATTTAAATATTCATATATTTTGATGTTGGAATATTTTGCTAGATGTGTTCTTGCAGGTGATATGATCCAATTATCATGGTTTATATGAATGGTGTATTTATTTATTTATTTTATTAATTATGCAATTATTGGTTTGTCCCGTTTTTTGAGGCATGTAATGGTTTTTTCCCGTGAAAAAATCCGCGGGTAGTTCTAGGTGGTTTTATTTTTTGTGTAATCTTGATGTAATTTCGATGTATTTTATTTTGTATAAAATTATAATCGAATTCGGAAAAGACGGGATCACGAAGAAATAGAGCAGAACCGGATCGCCGGATCGGCTGGCTGCGACCAAAGAAGAAGCGGCATCGCCGAGCAACACACGGCCGCCGCTGAAAGCGATTCCGAGCATTTGCAGCCGTGGCGCACTGTCCGGCCGCCATTGTTCGGCCGGCCGCCCAGCTTTGGTCCTATCTGCTTGCTCGCCGTTGCTACTGGGAGTCGGATTTAAGATTAAATTTTTTTTATGTAATTAATTTTGCATAAAAGTAAAAAATTTAATTTTGGAAATCCACGGCCCGACCGGGGAGGAGCGACGAGATGCTTGATTCAGTGGGAGAGATCGAGTCGAAGATTTTCTCGGATTCAACTCAAGGAAGAAGACCATGATAATTGAATAATCTAATTATCCATGCTTTATTTTTTGTTTTTATTGTTTTGATGTATGGCATGTATGGATGTATGCGTGATATGTTTCCTTACATGTTAGGACGAGAAAATTAAAAACCTCAAGTCTAAAATAACTAAGTGATTAAATTGATTTATTTTTTTTTAAAATAAAATCATATTGGCCTCCATAATTAATTTAAATTGTGAAGTAATTAGCATGCGCGTTGACATTAGAGTCTTCCTCCATATCGGATGTGCTAATTATAGGTTCACTAGTTTTAAATTTCAAAATGATAACATAAGATAAATATTACTTTTTATGATAGGACCTCTCCATCTGTAGGACTATTATTTAAAAGATAATATTTTAAGGATGTTAAATTATGGTGTTCACTTAGGTGTATTAATTAATAAGCTCCCCATCGGAGCCTATGTTAATTAATACATGGCCAAGAGGAACCAACTATTAATTTTACTTGTCATAACGTAATTTGACTAGATAGTAAAATTAAAGACGTAAAACTCTACTTGGAAAATGTGTGTAAACGTCCACACGATCGTTGCTTGTATGTGCGGATTTTTCGAGGTGTTGGTTGCTAGCATATATATTGTGTTTTGAGGTTTTTCGATATATATTGCTATGCATTATGTGATGGATGTTTTTAATTTTTATCTCAGATGTCTTTCAATCCACTAGCTGTTATTCTCAAAGAAAATAAACTTGATGGCACTAACTTTACCGATTGGAAAAGAAATCTTGACATTGTCCTGACTGCTGAGGGTCATAAATTTGTCTTAATCGAGGAGAGCCCTCTAGAACCAGAACCGGACGCCACTCCCGAAGATTTGGCTGAATTTCGAAAATGGAAAAAGTCTGATGAGCAGGCTTAGCCACATAAATACGGGCCTGCTTGACCTGCTTCTGAACCAAAGGCTTTGAAATGCTCGGGCACCTGATCACGATGCCGGAATACTCTACAAACACCACACCGATGTGGTAACCATTCATACTCAACATGGACCCTCCTAACACAAGGGCAATCACCATCAGACGGAAGAACCATGAGGAACGAGCGAATCAGGCTAGTATTAGCGTCTAACATGACGCAAATGCGGGCATAATCCACTTTCAGACAGTTCCTGGTGAACACGTCAGCAAAGACTGGCTCCCCTATAGCACTAGCAGTAATACTGAGCCCCTCGTCAGTCCAATACTCGAGTGGTACATTACGAAGTTTCACCCAAACAGGGACATGTTTAGGCTGAACCTTCAGAAGAGACATACCAAGCTTCCACCAGGTAAGGAGAATGGACTGGCCCTGAATCAGCCAAGGCCCTGTAACACCCCCAAATCCTATTGGGTTGTTACAGTGCCGTGGACCCCACGCCAGGAGATCCACCAGGCGAACATGACTAAAATACATTAAATTAAACAACAAGGGGAAATTATAGTCCCTACCATGATATCCGACACAATATTCCGATAAGGAATTTCAACGACAACGATGGGCCTACATGGCCAAAAATAAAATACAACAATATCCACGAGCATCTGCTTGGGTAATACATAATGACAATGACTGACAGACTGAAGAACACTCCAACTGACTAACCAACATGAACAACTCGGAGTAGTATCGCTCGAATGCCTCGTCGCCATCATCATGCCCCTGTGTCTCAACTCTCTCCTTGCAAGCACCTAAAACATGAAAACATGTTCCGCCCCCATGGGGTCAGTCATCCAGATAATGAATATCAAATACATGTATAACATGATATGCATCCAAAGGCAGAATGAAACGGTACAATGATAATAATAATACGAGATGCTCACAAACCAATGTAAGAACCGAGCATTCGTGAAATACTATGCCCATGGCATACTATTAATACCTGTTCGACAGGTTAGAACGTAAGTGCCCAACGGCGAATCATAATCCCAGAATACCGCAATGAATTACACGACATGAACCAAACCAGAACTGAATTAAATATGAATCACAATGCCCGAAGGCTCCAATGAAATTATCAAGACAATCACAAAGTCCTGAAAGTCACTCAGCCGAAGCTGTCAAATATCACAATCACATGAAACCGGAACAGCCCGAAGCTATAGTTAATGAGGGCTAATAAGGTCATAACCACAACCGTGACCTACTGAGCTGTAGGTGTTGGGAAGCCAACCGCGAAGGTTCAAGCCCCAAGCTTACCCATAAGATCATAAACACGACCGTGACCTACTGAGTTGTAGGTGTTGGGAAGCCAACCGCGAAGGTTCAAGCCCCAAACTTACCCATAAGATCATAAACACGACTGTGACCTACTGAATTGTAGGTGTTGGGAAGCCAACCGCGAAGGTTCAAGCCCCAAACTTACCCATAATAAGCACTAGCCGAGACTAGCCTCTAAAATATAATTAATCACAAATGACAACGATTCGTAGATTACCGAATTCACGAGGATGTTAGTGTGCTACCTTGAGTCGGCCAACACGATAATGATGTCTCACGGATGGGCATCATACTCGACAGTCCCAATTCAATACCTCGATTACCTTAGAGTGGTCGATCGATAACAATGACACAACGGATGGGAACTATCCTCGACAGCCCCAATTCAATACCTCGATTGCCTTAGAATGGCCAACCGATAATAATGATGCAGGGGATGATTCAATACCTCGATTGCCTTAGAATGGCCAACCGATAACAATGATGCAGCGGATGATTCAACACCTCAATTGCCTTAAAACGGTCAATCAATAACAATGATACAATGATTGATTGAACACTTCGATTTGCCTGAGAACGGCCGATCGATAACAATGACACGATGAATGAGTGAATACCTCGATTGCCTTAGAACAGCCAACCGATAACAATGATATGATGAATGATTGAACACCTCGATTGCCTTAGAACGGCCATTCGATAACAATGATACAATGGATGTCTCGGCACCTTTAATCGGTTACCGACAACGAAGAAGAGAAATAATACGTCAACGCCTTTAATCGGCCAAAACAACATCAAGGACAAAACTCCAACATGAATAGCAATGATTACAACGACGTCTTAAATCGACATTAATATCAACAACAACGATCGATACATCGATACCGCGAACCGGTGATCGATAATAACATTAACAACGAGTATCACAATGCCTTGAACCGGCCATTAACGAACAATAAAAACATTTGGCATAATTGTCGAAAGGTATCGTATCGAACAATCTCTTAATATCAATGAATTCATGAAGAGACTAAGTCTCGGAATGATACAACACATTCATACACATATATGATAACATTAATCTCATTGACTAGTACAAGTATAAAACTTGCCTCAACCGAAGGCGATAAATTCCTTCCAAGAATAACGAAAGGCGTCCTCCGATAAACACAAGTACTCGAACCACCTTGAATGAAATACAGTTCATTCAATAACACAATATCAATCGAAAACAACACAACGATCGAAGGAAACTCTTTGAGACATTTAATCGAACACTAAATGTTCAAAGTTTCTCAAGAACTTAAGAATCATCAATCGGGTTGAACAAATCGAAGATATGGATATACAATCCATAGAACATGATTACAAACATCAACCGATTCATCAAATTCAGACGGAAAATGAAATCAAAGCCAAAACTCCCAAAAATCAAATTTTAGGAGATTTCAAGAAATTACCTTGATTAGGATGAAGAATCCACAAACATGTTGTTAATCCACACCACAACTTGAAGAAGATGAAAATATCTGAGTTTGATGATGCTAAATCGCCCAAAATATCGCCCACAAATCGCCCAAGGAGGAGAGGAAGAAGGAAAGTGATGAAATGAGCTTGATTCTCATGAAACCTGCTGAAATAGGCAAATCAGATCAGTGTGCCGCGGCACAGATGAGTGTGCCGTGGCCCACTGGACAAAAGCGCCAAGACATCGCCTTTGTGCCGCGGCCCGGCTGTAATGGGCGCGGCCAGCTTTCGCCCAAAGACAAAAGGCACATGGTGCAGCCTTAGCTATTTCGACCATAACTCCTTCGTCCGGACTCCGATTGACTCACCGCATGATTCTATATAATATTGAAAAGATTCAGAATTTTTGGAGTTTCCAAGAATTAATGGTGATTTTACAAAGTCGAACTCATACGTGGAAAAGCACGGAATTCAACAGAACGACACCGAGACGAACTCGGATGACAAAAAGTGTAGAATTAATCATTCTCGGAATGAGGAAATGGTCACAATAGAGTTGCTAAGATGCAATTACACTAGGAAAAAAAATTATTGGAAATCGAAATCGCGGATATTACATACTACCCCCCTTAAAAGAAGTTTCGTCCCGAAACTTAAAAACAAGTTGGGAGAAGCAATATCCCGCCAGGAAAACTCAATGAGATACACCAGAACTGAAAGCTCGCTTCTCATCGGCATCGGATGCCCATACAAACACTGATTCACCTCCAAAGAAGAACAGCAATGCACATATAGTCCTCGGAACCATATCTATCGCACGCCCAAGTCCCCATGACTTGACGTCTCGAATCACAATAAACAATCACCCAGATTATCATGAAATCTCAGTACAACACCAAAAGGAATGCATCAAACGATCTCAAAATCTCAAGATTCTCAAATATGATCATTATAAAATAGATCAACAATAAATGATCCACAACCACGATACATTATTACGGATTGAGTTATACAGTCATCCGAAAGACAAGGCTACATTTAAAATGTACCAAACATCGATATCCTCCATATCATCGATCTCCTCGATCTCAATGATTCAACGAAGACTCAAATCTGAACTCACCGCTTAATATGACCCCGAAAGGTTACCAAAAACGAGAGTGACTATGATGAATGATAAATGATTAGAAATCCGACAAGGATCAAGAATGACTCACCGAGGTGAACTAATAATGCAATGAGTGATAACTCAAATGAAATGATTGGAACCATTGTTCCCCGTGAAGTAAATGATTAGCTTGATAATTATACGTCTCAACGTGATTGATATATGATGAATGACTTATGCGAATGATTGAACGGCGATGAAATGAATGATTATCCTATTACCGAGCAAGAATTAACTTGCTCAAAACCGGTGATGAATGTCCTATTGTATCACAGTTAAAGCAAACAACAGTCGAACTCGTCGTCTGAGATGAAGATGCTCTCCCAGCACGAAGACGACTAGAAAACGATCTCTTAGACGTCGGAGTCCGATTTCCCTCTGACAACTCTTTCCATACCGAGGCAGGAAGTCACGTGATAATTACAGATCTCGTATGAAGATTGCATTATGATTACGAGACGGAATGATAACAATGAGCATACACGCTCTAACACAATGAATGCATTAATAATGCAATAAAACGATCGTCGACATGACGCCGGAATATGATAAGATCGCATGAAAGATCAAGTGAGGTGACAAGACTATCTGATGAAATTCCTGAAATGATTACCTTGAACAAGTTAACACGGTTGAAAATTTGATTCACAAGATCAACAACTGAGCCGTGAGATGGACTGGATGATTAATGAATTAATTGAACAATGAGATTGACTGAGTGATAATGAATTAACTGGGCGATGAGATTGACTGAGTGATGAATGAATCAACTGAGCAATGAGATTAATCGAGTGATGAATGAATTGGTGAACAATGAGATTGACTGAGTGATGAATGAATTGACTGAACAATGAGATTGACTGAGTGATTAATGAATTATTCTGAACAATGAGATTGACTAAGTGGTGAAGGAATTGACTGAGTGATGAATGAATTAACTGAGCAATGATATTGACTGGGTGATGAATGAATTAACCGAGTGATGAATGAATTATCTGAGTAATGATATTGACTGAGTGATGAACGAATTAACTGAGTGATGAATGATATTGACTGAGTGATTAATGAATTAACTGAGTGATGAATGAATTAACTGAGTAATGAATGAATTAACTGAGTGATGAATGATATTGACTGAGTGATGAATGAATTAACTGAGTGATAAATGAATTAACTGAGTGATGAATGAATTAACTGAGTGATGAATGATATTGACTGAGTGATGAATGAATTAACTGAGTGATGAATGATATTGACTGAGTGATGAATGAATCAACTAAGTACTGAGATCAAAATGATGATTGAGGATTATTAACTGATGAATGAGTTGATCCTTAATGCTTACACAAGTCACACGTGCTCCAAAACAATTAGTCATGAATCAATCATAACACTAATATCACATATAGGTTTCAACAAAGCATGAACAATTAATGACATGATGAATGTATGAACATAAAGAGAATCGAGTCCTTACACAGGTCATACGAAGCTTTGAGGTCTCACGATACTAGTCCCAACTGACGACGACTCGATGAATGAATGACTCGTGCAGTCGTACTAATATTATGACTCACAAAACCCGACTGTCCAGATTGTCATAACCTAACACTCCCACTACTACCGCGTCGGTAGAGCCACATAACTCACATATCAGAGTATCTCACAACCCAAAAGCTCTGATACCATCTTCTGTAACACCCCCAAATCCTATTGGGTTATTACAGTGCCGTAGACCCCACGCCAGGAGATCCACCAGGCGAACATGACTAAAATACATTAAATTAAACAACAAGGGGAATATAGTCCCTACCATGATATCCGACACAATATTCCGATAAGGAATTTCAACGACAACGATGGGCCTACATGGCCAAAAATAAAATACAACAATATCCACGAGCATCTGCTCGGGTAATACATAATGACAATGACTGACAGACTGAAGAACACTCCAAATGACTAACCAACATGAACAACTCGGACTAGTATCACTCGAATGCCTCGTCGCCATCATCATGCCCCTGTGTCTCAACTCTCTCCTCGCAAGCACCTAAAACATGAAAACATGTTCCGCCCCCACGGGGTCAGTCATCCAGATAATGAATATCAAATACATGTATAACATGATATGCATCCAAAGGCAGAATGAAACGGTACAATGATAATAATAATACGAGATTCTCACAAACCAATGTAAGAACCGAGCATTCGTGAAATACTATGCCCACGGCATACTATCAATACCTGTTCGACAGGTTAGAACGTAAGTGCCCAACGGCGAATCATAATCCCAGAATACCACAATGAATTACACGACATGAACCAAACCAGAACTGAATTAAATATGAATCACAATGCCCGAAGGCTCCAATGAAATTATCAAGACAATCACAAAGGCCTGAAAGCCACTCAGCCGAAGATGTCAAATATCACAATCACATGAAACCGGAACAGCCCAAAGCTATAGTTAATGAGGGCTAATAAGGTCATAACCACAACCGTGACCTACTGAGCTGTAGGTGTTGGGAAGCCAACTGCGAAGGTTCAAGCCCCAAACTTACCCATAAGATCATAAACACGGCCGTGACCTACTGAGTTGTAGGTGTTGGGAAGCCAACCGCGAAGGTTCAAGCCCCAAACTTACCCATAAAATCATAAACACGACCGTGACCTACTGAATTATAGGTGTTGGGAAGCCAACCGCGAAGGTTCAAGCCCCAAACTTACCCATAAGATCATAAACACGACCGTGACCTACTGAATTGTAGGTGTTGGGAAGGCAACAACGAAGATTCGAGCCCCAAACTTACCCATAATAAGCACTAGTCGAGACTAGCCTCCAAAATATAATTAATCACAAATGACAATGATTCGTAGATTACAGAATTCACGAGGATGTTAGTGTGCTACCTTGAGTCGGCCAACACGATAATGATGTCTCACGGATGGGCATCGTACTCGACAGTCCCAATTCAATACCTCGATTACCTTAGAGTGGTCGATCGATAACAACGACACAACGGATGGGAACTATCCTCGACAGCCCCAATTCAATACCTCGATTGCCTTAAAATGGCCAACCGATAACAATGATGCAGCGGATGATTCAATACCTCGATTGCTTTAGAATGGCCAACCGATAACAATGATGCAGCGCAATACCTCAATTGCCTTAAAACGGTCAATCAATAACAATGATACAATGATTGATTGAACACTTCGATTTGCCTGAGAACGGCCGATCGATAACAATGACACGATGAATGAGTGAATACCTCGATTGCCTTAGAACGGCCAACCGATAACAATGATATGATGAATGATTGAACACCTCGATTGCCTTAGAACGGCCAATCGATAACAATGATACAATGGATGTCTCGGCACCTTTAATCGATTACCGACAACGAAGGAGAGAAATGAATACGTCAACGCCTTTAATCGGCCAAAACAACATCAAGGACAAAACTCCAACATGAATAGCAATGATTACAACGACGTCTTAAATCGACATTAATATCAACAACAACGATCGATACATCGATACCGCGAACCGGTAATCGATAATAACATTAACAACGAGTATCACAATGCCTTGAACCGGCCATTAACGAACAATAAAAACATTTGGCATAATTGCCGAAAGGTATCGTATCGAACGATCTCTTAATATCAATGAATTCATGAAGAGACTAAGTCTCGGAATGATACAACACATTTATACACATATATGATAACATTAATCTCATTGACTAGTACAAGTATAAAACTTGCCTCAACCGAAGGCGATGAATTCCTTCCACGAACAACGAACGGCATCCTCCGATAAACACAAGTACTCGAACCACCTTGAATGAAATACAATTCATTCAATAACACAATATCAATCGAAAACAACACAACGATCGAAGGAAACTCTTTGAGACATTTAATCGAACACTAAATGTTCAAAGTTCCTCAAGAACTTAAGAATCATCAATCGGGTTGAACGAATCGAAGATATGGATATACAATCCATAGAAAATGATTAATAATGTTTACAAACATCAACCGATTCATCGAATTCAGACAGAAAATGAAATCAAAGCCAAAACTCCCAAAAATCAAATTTTAGGAGATTTCAAGAAATTACCTTGATTAGGATGAAGAATCCACAAACATGTTGTTAATCCACACCACAACTTGAAGAAGATGAAAATATCTGAGTTTGATGATGCTAAATCTCCCAAAATATCGCCCACAAATCGCCCAAGGAGGAGAGGAAGAAGGAAAGTGATGAAATAAGCTTGATTCTCATGAAACCTGCTGAAATAGGCAAAACTGTACTGTGTGCCGCGGCCCACGGCCAAAAACTGCCCAGTACACTACCTTTGTGCCGCGGCCCGGCCAGAATGGGCCGCGGCACTTCTGCCTCCAAAGACAAAAAGGCACATGGTGCAGCCTTAGCTATTTCGACCATAACTCCTTCGTCCGGAATCCGATTGAATCATCGTTTGAACCATTGGAAATCTAACATGATTCTCTATAATATTGAAAAGATTCAGAATTTTTGGAATTTCCAAGAATTAATGGTGATTTTACAAAGTCGAACTCATACGTGGAAAAGTCGCTTAAGAACACGGAATTCAACAGAACGACACCGAGACGAACTCGGATGACAAAAAGTGTAGAATTAATCATTCTCGTAATGAGGAAACGGTCACAATAGAGTTTCTAAGATGTAATTACACCAGGAAAAAAAATTATTGGAAATCGAAATCGCGGATATTATAGGCGCTCCCTCTAACGCCTCGTTCAAAACTTGCTCACTTTCAAACTTAAAAAAATAAAATCCCCCCTCAGAGGATAACACCTCCTTAAGACCCCTTCCACGCAGACATAAAGTAATTCTTGATCAAATTGAGAGAAGGGGCTTTCCCCAAAAAATAACCAACTAAGGTGTATTCCCACCTCTTAGCACCTTCAATACCAATACTAACATCCGGTTTCACAATAAACTCGCCATTTTGAATTTCATGTTTCACATACCAAAGTCTCCTTTTTTTAACAAATTTTTTTCCTAACACAACAGAAGGTAAAGGCAAATCCTTCGGAATAAGAATCGAAACCAAACCAAAGTTCAAAGATTTAGGTAATTCCGATACACTAATACCATAATCTTCACCAACCAAAGCACCAACATTAATAATAGGCACATCATTACACTTTGACAACAACGAGGAAGAAATAGCAACCACACTTGCTACAGAACCAGTACTAACGACAGACTCCAAATTAACACTAGGATCATTGAACATCAAGTCAGAATCTTTAATAGCAACATCAGCACAATTAATACTCAACAGTTCACCAATACAGCTAGAAGCAGGACAAGGAGCAACAAAACTGCCCAAATAACCTGTGGAAGGAATCTGGCCAGACGACGGGGCAGAAGCCAGAACAGGCCCATAAACCGGGCCAGACACCGGGCCTGAACCAATAACCTGGTCGAAATAGAGATCACGCCTGGGCTTCCAGATTGGACCCAGCCCATCACGCAGCACTCCACCACCGCGAGCAACCGGAGCAGGAGGGGGAGCCGGAACCCCGAAGCCACCAATACTAGCCTTCAGCCGCTCCAACTCGGAACAACTCAGCACCCTCGCCCCCAACTCAGCAAACCCAAGAACATCAAACGACTGGGCAGAACCAGCGGCGGCGACCGGCAAAGCAGCCGGAAAAGAAAAACCAAGAACATCAAAGGCCTGTAAAGAAGAAGCCTCTGTGGCCGGAGGAGTAACCGAAGACATCAAACCACATGATATGGAGGATGATGACATCCCAAAACTCACCAGCAAACGGACTAGCAACACTGAACCAGACCAGATTCTGGCACCAAAGACCAGACCAGAACAGACAAGAATCAGGCACCAGAGACCAGACCAAACCAGAATTAGCAAACCAGCAAGAAGGGCACCAACCGCTGCACAACCAACCAGAATCAGAAACAAGCAACCAGCACCAACCGCTGCACAACAAAGACCAAAACAGCACCAAAGACCAGACCAAACAAGAACAGCGCAGATGGATAGGGTCGGCAAAAATGAATCGCGAACTGGACCAATTTAGCGTAGACCAAATCGCGAAAATACGAATCGCGGAACCCAAAACAACCAAAACAACCGGCAGCACCCTGAACCAGCCGCGACGAGCTGAGCCTAAACCAGCAGCACACGGAAAAATAAACGGAACCAGAAACCAAGAACAAACTTGCAGAAAGGAGAGCCACAAATTGCACAACAAACACCCAGTAAGAACAATCGCGAAAATTGAATCGGAAAAAAACAAACGGACCACAGAAGGGCTACACCAATCTCAAATCGCATAACTCAAATCTTAGCCATAAAATCGAGAATAAATATTGTTAGGAAGACAAGGAAAATCCGAATCACAATCGTAAAAACGAAATCCCTGGATAAATCAAACGATTAAGAACAAGAGATGAAAATCGGCCGAGGAGTCACTTTTGATTTTCTGGCACAGCATGACACGGCCGAGACCGAGACTCCACGTCTTGTGTCCGTTTTCTTGCGTAGTCGTTCGTACATGGCGTGTTGTAAGGTTTACTTACGTCGATCCTTACTTCGTCTTCTTCATTTGGACTAGTCAATTATGTATCATCTCCTCCCTTTTAAAGGGAATTGTCCTCAATTCCGAAATTCCGTCATCATCAAGGTAAGGCGAAAGCTCCCCAACATTAAAGGTTGCATGAAATCCATAATCTCCCGAAAGTTCTAACTTGTATGCGTTGTCGTTCACCTTCGCAACTATTTTAAACGGTCTCTCCACTCTCGGCATTAACTTGTTCTTACGCTTACTCGGAAATCGCTCTTTTCTCAAATGCAACCAAACCAAATCACAACTTCAAATAATCTCGGCTTTCTTTGCTTGTTCGACTTTCTTTTGTAAGTCTAGTTTATTTCCTTGATTCGATTACGTACTTGCTTGTGTAATTTCTACATTGATTTCAGTTTTGACTCCGCATCCTTATGTACCAACTCGTCACTCGGCAATGGAATTAGATCTAACGGCATGTAAGGATTTATCCCGTAAACTACTTCAAACGGAGAGCGTGCCGTGGCATGAGTAGGAGAACGATTATAAGCAAACTCCGCATGTGCAAGCTTCAAATCCCAATCCTTTTGTGTCTTGCTCACAAGACCATGTAATAAAGTGTCTAAGGTTCGATTGGTTACCTCGGTTTGGCCGTCCGTTTATGGATGATGTGACATGCTAAATAGGAGTTTGGTTCCCACCTTCCTCCACAAGGTGTTCCAAAAATAGCTAAGGAATTTTGAGTCCCGATCCGAAACAATCGTCTTTGGGACCCCATGCAATCGTACGATCTCTCGGAAATATAAATCGGCGATGTTACTCGCATCGTCCGTCATGTGGCAAGCCACAAAGTGAGCCATCTTCGAAAATCGGTCTACAACAACCATAATAGCATCCCTTCCCATTGAGTACGAGGTAAAGCAACAATGAAATCCATTGAGACATCTTCCCACGGCCTTTCCGGAATCGGAAAAGGCATGTATACTCCCGGTTTGAACGAACTCTTTGCAATATGGCATGTTATACACTTATTAGTTATGTCGTTTACATCCCCTTGCATCTTCGGCCAATAAAAATGTTCCTTAAGTACCTCCAATATTTTAGCCGAACCAAAATGGCCAGCCAAGCCTCCACCGTGAGCTTCCCAAACCAACAATTCTCGAACCGTGTGTTTGGGTAAACAAAGACGATTTCCTTTGAAGAGGAATCCTTCTTGTATCGTAAACTCTCCAAACGGACCAGATTGGCATCGAATGAAAATCTCACCAAAATCCGCATCACCATCATAACACACCAATGTTTCGAACCCAAGCAAACGAACATCAAGAGTAGAGAGCAAGGCATACCGTCTAGACAATGCATCCGCCACAATGCTGCTCTTGCCATCCTTATATTTCGAGGAAACGTGGAACAATTGCAAGAATTCCACCCATTTAGCATGTCTCGGACTCAACTTTTGTTGCCCGTTAATATATTTTAAAGACTCATGATCCGAATGTAGGATGAAATGTTTCGGCCGAAGGTAATGACTCCAATGATCAAGAGCTCTCACAATGGCATAGAACTCCTTGTCATAAGTACAATAGTTGAGTCGAGCCCCACCCAATTTCTCCGAGAAGTATGCAATTGGTCGTCTCCCTTGGACGAGAACCGCCCCAATACCCACTCCACTCGCGTCACATTCTACCTCTAATGGTTGTGAAAAATCGGGTAACGCCAATATAGGTGCCTCACACATTTTTGTTTTCAATTTTTCAAAAGCCCCTTGGGCAGCCCCGCTCCACACAAACGGTCCTTTTTCAAGCATTCTGTTATCGGACTTGAAATGGTGCTAAAGTCTCGGATGAACCTCCGATAGAATGAAGCAAGTCCGTGGAAGGATCGGACTTCCGTGATGGTTTTGGGAGTAGGCCAAGATTTAATCGCCTCGATCTTGGCTTGATCAACCGGCACTTCTTCCTTCGAAACGATGTAGCTAAGAAAAGCTACACTCTCGACTAGAAACGAGCACTTCTCCTTCTTCCCATAAAGCCTTTGATCCCTAAGGATCTCGAAGATCTTTCTCAAGTGTCCGGTATGTTTTTGCAATGATCGACTATAAATCAAGATGTCATCCAAGTATAACGATAAAATTTCCCAAAAACGGTTTAATGTACGGGCGATTCTCACGCACTGAAGGTGCGATTCTGAGGGCGATTGTTTCCCTCTTCTTCGGCCAATCTTCAACCCGTCCTTTTTCTTGTTAATCATTCAGAGAGTTTGCTTTCTCAATTTTGTTTCGGAATCTCTTCAGCTTCGTATCAATATTTTAGTTGGAATTTTTCTTTTTTTCCCATTATTGTTCCGTGAGGTTACTGTTTCGGAGTTCTTCAGCGCCGCTGAGCTTCGATTTTTTCGCGATTTGTTTTGCGGTTGGCTCAGTGTTGGAGTGCGATTATTTTCGCGATTTGCTGTAGATTTATATCAAACGTGTTTTGCTGGGCGTTCGATTTCACGATCTGTAGTGCGTTTGGAGTTCCTGCGTTTGGTGTGTGGTGTTTCTGCTTATTCCGGTTTCTTTGCTCAGGTGTTTGTTTCTCTGTTGTTATTCGTCCCGGTTGCTGCGATTTGATGGCATCGTCTTTGTCATGTGGACTGATGGTTTCTCCTGCTTCCATGGCAGCCAGGGACCCTCCACAGGGATTTGATGTTCAAGGATTTCGTGATTTGGGGGTGAAGGTGTTGAGTTCTTCCAATTCTAATAAACTGCAGCTTAATCTTGATGGAATTTGGGGTGATTCGTTCCTGGCTGCTCCTCCTGTCGCCGGTGGCGGAATGGGATCGGCCCCGCCGCAGGGAGTTCTTCGCTCAATTCTCAAGCCCAGGCGTGACCCAATGTTTGATTCTGGGCCTGTTATTGAGCTGGGTTCTGACCCATTTCCTGGTATTGGAGCCCGTGGCCCTCGGGCGAGCGGCTCCGTTAATACCTTTCCTGGGGTATCTGTTGTGAATTGTGGTGTCCCGTCGTTTGGCCCCCTCGGTCCTTCTGTTCCTATATTGCAGGAGTCTCCTGCTCCTTTTAATTGTGACTCCTGGAATTAATGTTTCTGCCCCTATCTTGGTGAATAATGTTAGTGTTGGTAATGGCGAGCTTAGTGTAGCTGAATTACCTATATCTTTGAACTTTGGTTCGGTTCCGGTTCTTATTCCGAAGGAATTGCCTCTACCTAATGTTGTGTTAGAAAATAATTTTGTCAAAAAAAAGGGGACTTCGGTATGTGAAACCTGAAATTCAAAATGGCGAGTTTATTGTTAAACCGGATGTTAGTGTGGGAATTGAAGGTGCTAAGAGGTGGCAGTACACCTTAGTTGGTTATTTTTGGGGGAAAGCCCCATCTCTCAACTTGATCAAAAATTATTTTACGTCGGCGTGGAAGGGTCTTAAGAAGGTGTTCTCCTCTGAGGGGGGATTTTACTTCTTTAAGTTTGTTAGTGAGCAGATGTTGACCGACGCGTTAGAGGGAGGGCCTTGGCTGCTTCTGGGACAGTCCATTCTCCTTACCCGGTGGAAGCCTGGTATGTCTCTTATGAAGGATCAGCCTAAACATGTTCCTGTTTGGGTGAAACTTCGTAATGTCCCTCTCGAGTATTGGACTGACGAGGGGCTCAGCATTATTGCTAGTGCTATAGGGGAGCCACTTTTTGCTGACGTATTCACCAGAAACTGTCTGAAAGTGGATTATGCTAGAGTTTGCATCATGTTAGACGCTGATACTATCCCGATACGCTCGTTCCTTATGGTTATTCCATCTGATGGTGATTGTCCTTCTGTTAGGAGGATCCATGTCGAGTATGAATGGTTACCACATCGGTGTGGTGTTTGTAGAGTTTTCGGGCATCGTGATCAGGTTTGCCCGAGCACTTCTAAGCCTCCGGTTCAGAAGCAGGTTAAGCAGGCTCGTATTTATGTGGCTAAGACTGCTCCCTCAGGCGCTCATGGTCCGGGGTGCTCGTTGGGTCTGGTTCCGGTTGGGGGGGTCGATCAGGCTGGGGTTGGCCCTGATGCTGATACGAAATTGAGTAGTCTGAATAAAGAAAACGAAGCAAGGATCGACGTAAATGGCCTTACAACGCGTCATGCACGTACGGCGACATTTTTAGGCGAGAAAACGGACACAAGCCGGAAAATGACACAACCTGCCGGAAAATGTCACAACCTGCCGAAAAATGTCACACTGCCGAAAAATGCCGAGCACTGCCGACCGAACTCGGCCGTGTCGTCCGACACGGCCCGTGCCGTGCTCGTCCGGAAATGCCAAAGTCACTGTCGGCCGAACTCGACCGTGTCGTCCGACACGGTCGAGTCCTACTCGCCCGGAAATGCCGAAAATGACTGTCCCGACGCCCGATCGTGTTCCAGGACACGGTCGAGTCAATGCCGAACGTCCTTGTCGCGCCGCACGGTCAAGTCACTGTCGGACGTCCTTGTCGCGCCGCAACCGTGTCAAGCGGACACGGTCGAGTCACTGTTGGACTTCCTTATCGCGCCGCGACCGTGTCAAGCGGACACGGTCGACTCCCTGCCGGCAGCCCCCATATTTTATACACTTTTGTGTATTTTTGTCGTCTTTTTCTTTCTTTACTTATTTGAGGGATTGTGTCTCCCTTTTATTTGATTTGTGTTCCCTTTTTGTATTTTATGTTGATTTGTTTTGATTATTCAAAGATTTTATAATCTTTGAATTATTTTTTTTATTGTTATAGGTAGACTTAGTTTTTTCCTATAAATAGGCTTTGATAAGTCTTGTAATATCATAATGAATGAATTTGAATGTTGTGGAAGAATACACTTTGTATTTCTATCCTTGGTAAATGAGTTTTACCGAAACTTGATTTTTATTCGACGCGTTTTCGAGTATTAATCCGATCGATTCTTAATAGGTCTTGAGAAGAAATCACTTATCGAATTATAGGTCACCTCAACAGGCGATCGGCACAGACGACAGGCGACCGAGTTAGAGTCGAATAGACCAAGGCAGACTTGCCGATCGGAGATCCCAGATCAAGCCCAAGTGCCAAGCGATCGACATTTAAGGCGATCGTCTCTTGGCACCTGGTGATCGACTCTGGTACCCGGCCAATGTCGACCGCCTCATGCCACGCGAGTTCAGCATCCATCTAGTCGGCGAAGGCCGAAACTCAAGACAAAGACCCACATGCAGATCCGAAAAAGGCGCTGCAGAACATGGATCGTTGACCACAGCCTGTCAGCATCTACTCACCTACCGACAGACCCGCCGAAAGTTGCAAAGTGGGACCGCCCGGGACAGTGACTCAGGATGCGTGCAGACTTCTCATTGGTCCGCACAGCTGACAGCCAGCCTATGTCGCAGACTTTAAGGCAACCAACCCACATGCTGCAAGACGATCACCCCTTTATTATATTACAAGAAAGGCGATCGCCCGTCACGACAAAAGGCCTCCCAGCTCCTATAAATAGAAGGGACCCTGCACTGGAAAAAGGACTTTTGGCCTCTCTGACTACTTCACAGTGGGCTGTTCTCTGTCTTTTCTTACGACTTGGCTTTCTCTCTTGGCAAAGCTATACACTTCGGACATCTGTTCATCTCTCACTCTCGGAACCTCTTAATCCTAAGACGGTCGGCAGAAACGAGAACAAGAACACACAGAGCTTCGCTCACAAGCTAGATAACTAGGATCA
Organism: Orobanche coerulescens; assembly: GCA_033398695.1. Taxonomy (NCBI): domain Eukaryota; kingdom Viridiplantae; phylum Streptophyta; class Magnoliopsida; order Lamiales; family Orobanchaceae; genus Orobanche; species Orobanche coerulescens. Next base: position 97,848,863 of record CM065811.1, on the reverse strand, counting down.
TTTACACTCATTGTAATAGTATACTAACATTAATACTTGTATCCCCGGATATTCGTATTAAAAACATCTCGCGAGAGCATTCAAGCTCGGGACTAACAACCCCGGTAAATCTTTTGTTATTTACTTTCTCTACAAAAATGTTCTCGCACTTTGTTTGCTATCCATCCATTCCAGCAATATCTATCTCCGGATAATATTTTGGATAGCAACAATTGGCGCTAGAAGGAGGGCATCTTAACCTTCATTTTTATTCCTACCGTCTCGAAGAACACTCACTGTTCTCCGGGGCATATACCTGAAGAGACACTCACTGCTCTTCAAAGAAAGCTTTCAGAATAATGACTTCAGCCTCTGCATCGAAGAAAGCCACTGGCCGATCCACCGGACGCCTCATTCCGATTCAATCCGAGCCCCGGCCTATGGCGGAGGGGAGCCGCGGCGACCCGAGACTCTCGATCCCGCCCCTGAGGGACGGCCCAAGCCTCTCGCTCGATCAGTTCCAAACTGCGGAGCAAATCGAAGAGGCCATGGCCATCCTGCGGGAGCGACGGAGAGCATTCGATGCGCCCGCTATAGCCCCCTCGGCCATCCGCCGCGAGCAAACGGAAGTTCAAGGGGTTACTGGCCGAGCAATCGTCAGGAGGCCCCGATTCGCAAGAAAAGGCGCCCGCAAGACGGGACACCTCTTTTTGGCCGCCTAGCGGCGACTCCATCTTGGCGACAGGCATTACGGCCCGGCCATGAGGCAGACCAGCCCGAATCCGTCACCAGGAGTTCAGCGTACCCAACTGCCAGAAGGCAGGCCAACCATCTGGCTCCTCCTCGCCAAAGAACCCAGATCGGAAACAACGACCTCATCACCTCCCGCGGAGCCAGGAGATCGGTACACGATCGCATCGGCGCCCGCTCCGAAAGTCGAACCACGAGCGACCATACTACTGTTAGGATTGTATACTGCAAAGCATACTTTATGCTTGTATTACCTAATTTCCCTGTTACTACATATGAGGATATTAATTACATTTAATCACATGTTTTGCATATTAATTCACGTTATGGTTATGCAAATGAAATGTCTAATTATTTTATATTGTAGATAATGTGGTGTGTTGGTGTCACACGGAAAATCACATTATCGGTGCCTTATAAAATAATATAATAGTTCACAACCTATATAATTATTAGACAAATAATATAAAAGGTTGTAGTGTATGCTTGAGAATAGTTGGTCTTGAATATTAGCATACATTAACGTATTTGCATACGTTGAACTGGATCGAGGTGAGATAGTGTCTTCTGTACTGACTGTAAGAAGAACGTAAATCTCGAATAATTATTATTTATTAATTCTAAGTATATAATATTTAATTGTGTATTTATAATAATTATTGCTTTGATTTATCATAGGTGAGAGTCAAAATGATCGACTCAATAAGCCTCGTATCTTGGGCAATAATATTGTTTATACGACAATTATTATTCGTGTCCCGACTCGTGCGGGTTGATGATGTCCCCTTGAGGAGCTCGATAATGATTATTATATTAAACACTGCAGGTGGATTTAATTCCGATATAATAATAAGGTTCGAGTGGTACTACTCTTGGATAAGATATTAATTAATTAAAGCTGTCAGTAGCTTATAATTAATTAATGGACATTCGATATCTAAAACACGGGAAATAATATATTTAAATAAGAAGCCCAATTTCGTAATTTGGGATTTTGATAGGAAGTGCAATATCAACTTTTTAGTGGACTAAGTTGATATTAATAGATTCATTATATTAGGAAGAGTCCTAATAAGGTAAGATGAATTTATTAGGGAGTCCTTCCATAATCCTGCTTTAGATCCCTAATAGTAGTCCAAGAGCCTATAAATAGGACATATGGGGTGTTGGCCGATTTTGATCACTTTCATACACAAGGAATTTCGATTTTTTCTTCCAAGTGTTTAATTGTGGATCTTGACTTGTGTCTTTGATTCCACAATTGAGAGAACACTTTAATTCTGGCTACATATCGGAATTACTTGAAGAAAAGAAAATCGAGAATTGTGAGGCATAGAAATCGGCCGATCCATAGGTGTCCAAACAAGATCCGGTAGCTCGTTGCCCACACAACGTCCGGTTCAAGGCGAATCATACTCTAGAAGATCTAAAGTTGGAAATACAAGGCGATCAAGACGGAAGTAACCAACACGCTTCAAAAGGTAATATCCTATGATCTTGGATCTAGATTATGATGTTTTAATTATCAACATATTTAATTAATAAATAATAAATAATATTTAAATTAATTAATTAGCATGCCTAAATAGATCTTACGCTCGTAGATGCGTAAACGCGATTATCATCTTTCCCAAACTTCGCTTCCGCTGCGTTTTACTTTCCAACAATTGGTATCGTAGCCGGATTTTTAGGCTTTCGCTATTTTAATTAATTTTGGTGATTAATTGATAGCACTTTAAATATTCATATATTTTGATGTTGGGATATTTTGCTAGATGTGTTCTTGCAGGTGATATGACCCAATTATCATGGTTTATATGAATGGTGTATTTATTTATTTATTTTTATTAATTATGCAATTGTTGGTTTGACCCGTTTTTTGAGGCATGTATTGGTTTTTCCCATGAGAAAATCCGCGGGTAGTTCTAGGTGGTTTTATTTTTCGTGTAATATTGATGTAATTTCGATGTATTTTATTTTGTATAAAATTGTAATCGAATTCGGAAAAGACAGGATCACGAAGAAATAGAGCGTAACTGGATCACGGATTCTTGCAAGCGGCCATGACAAGAATGAAAGCGCCGCCGAGCAAGACACGGCCGCCGCTGAAGCGGCCGATCTTGCGGCGACTGTCCGGCCGGGCCATTGTTCGGGCCGGTCGCCCAGATTTTGGTCCTATCTGCTTCCGCTGCTCATTGCGTCATTGGGAGTCGGGATTTAAGATTAAATTTTTTTATGTAATTAATTTTGCATAAAAGTAAAATTTTAATTTTGGAAATCCACGGCCCGGCCGGGGAGGAGCGACAAGATGCTTGATTCAGTGGGAGAGATCGAGTCGAAGATTTTCTCGGATTCAACTCAAGGAAGAAGACCATGATAATTGGATAATTTAATTATCCATGCTTTGTTTTTGTTTTTTTTATTATTTTGATGTATGGCATGTATGGATGTATGCGTGATATGTTTCCTTGCATGTTAGGACGAGAAAATTAAAAACCTTAAGGATAAAATAACTAAGTGATTAAATTGATTTATTTTTTTAAAATAAAATCAAATTAGCCTCCATAATTAATTTAAATTGTGAAGTAATTAGCATGCGCGTTGACATTAGAGTCTTCCTCCATATCGGATGTGCTAATTATAGGTTCACTAGTTTTAAATTTCAAAATGATAACATAAGGTAAATATTACTTTTTATGATAGGACCTCTCCATCTGTAGGACTATTATTTAAAAGATAATATTTTAAAGATGTTAAATTATGGTGTTCACTTAGGTGTATTAATTAGTAAGCTCCCCATCGAAGTCTATGTTAATTAATACATGGCCAAGAGGAACCGACTATTAATTTTACTTGTCATAACGTAATTTGACTAGATAGTAAAATTAAAGACGTAAAACTCTACTTGGAAAATGCGTGTGTAAACGTCCACACGATCGTGGCTTGCATGTGCGGATTTTTCGAGGTGTTGGTTGCTAGCATATATATTGTGTTTTAAGGTTTTTCGATATATTTTGCTATGCATGTGATGGATGTTTTTAATTTTTATCTCAGATGTCTTTCAATCCACTAGCTGTTATTCTCAAAGAAAATAAACTTGATGGCACTAACTTTGCCGATTGGAAAAAAAATCTTGACATTGTCCTGACTGCTGAGGGGCATAAATTTGTCTTAATCGAGGAGAGCACTCTAGAACCAGAAACGGATGCCACTCCCGAAGAGTTGGATGAATTCCGAAAATGGAAAAAGTCTCATGAGATGGCTCACTGTTACATTTTGGCTTCATTGACAAATGTATTGCGAAAGACGATCGCACGATGGGCTCTACCGCGAAATGATGAAAAGTCTCACCGAGATGTTTGGTCATCAGAACCGGGTGGCTAGATAAAATGCAATGAGGGTATTGATGACAACCCTAATGTCTGAAGGGACCCCAATAAGGGATCATGTTCTGAAAATGATGTCTCATTTGAACGAATTGAGCATACTGGGGGCTACTATCGATGCGGAAACGCAGGTCGATATTATCTTAGGCAGCTTACCTAGAAGCTTTGAGCAGTTCCGCCTCAACTACAATATGAATCGTAGGACATATAGTTTGGCGGAACTTCTGACAGAGCTTCAGTCTGCTGAAGGTCTCTTCAAACAAGGTTATTATCAGATTCTTGCGGCAATCGGTGCTACTTCTTCCAAACCAAAATGGGGAAAGAAGAAAAAGCAGGTTGGCCAGAAGCAAGTGGCAACCCTCAAGGTGAAAAGCAAGGCTCCTTACCCCGAGGCGAACAAAAAGCCAAAGGGAAAGTGCTACAAGTGCGGTCAGAAAGGACATTTTAAAGCGGACTGCCCTGCTCTTAAGAAAGGTATGTTTCATGCACTAGTATTCAAAACATGTTTGGGAGCTTGTTCTTCCACTTCGTGGATAGTTGATTCAGGCTCCACTGATCATGTTTGCTTTGACGCGCATGGTTTTCAGGTAACCAAGCATCTTAGTGCGGGCGAGATTACCATCAACTGAGGCGATTATTCCAGGCTTATGGCTGTTGCAGTGGGAGTCGTGCAGTTGAAGATTAATGATAAATTATTAGTTCTCAATAATGTATTATTAGTACCGGATTTTAGAATGAATTTAATTTCGGTTTCTAAATTAAAAGGCGATGGTTATTCAGTTTCTTTTGATGATGATGCCATTATTAAGAAAAGAAGCGGTGAATATATTTGCAAAGGTACTTTTAATGATGGACTATATGTCGTTAATACTGCACAAACTCCTATGCATAAATCACTTAACTCTTTGTCTAAACCTAAAAAGAGAAAAGAACCTTCAAGCATAAACCAAACATATCTGTGGCATTTATGGTTAGGACATGTAAACCTTGGAAAGATTCAAAGATTGGTAGATGATGGCCCATTGGATGATCTCCAAGTTGAGTCATTTCCAATTTGTGAATCCTGTCTGAAAGATAAAATGACCAAAAGGGTTTTTAAAACTAAGGGAAACCGTGCTCAGAATGTGTTAGAATTGGTTCATACGGATGTATGTGGTCCAATGAATATCCAGGCTAGGGGTGGTTTCGAATACTTCATCACGTTTATAGATGATTATTCGAGATATGGATACATCTATTTGATGCGACGTAAGTTTGAATCATTTGACAAGTTCAGAGACTTCAAGGCTGAAATGGAGAAGCGTCATAGGAAGAGTATCAAATCACTACGATCTGATCGTGGTGGCGAATACCTTAGTGGAGAGTTTTTGGATTTCTTGGCGAATGAGGGGATTTTGTCCCAGCTCACCGCGTCGGGAACTCCACAACAAAATGGTGTGGCTGAAAGAAGGAATAGGACTCTTTTAGAAATGGTTAGATCAATGATGAGTTATTCAGATTTACCTATTTCGTTTTGGGGATACGCCTTAGAAACAGCGGCGTACATTCTAAACCTGGTGCCTTCGAAATCAGTTCCAAAAACACCCACAGAACTGTGGAGTGGGCATAAGCCCAGTCTAGGACATGTTCGGATTTGGGGTACTCTAGCACATGTACTGAATAAGGAAGCTGATATGTTGGCATCTCGTACAGAAGTACGAGTGTTTGTAGGATACCCTAAGGGAACGAAGGGTGGCTTGTTCTATAGTCCCCAGGATCAGAAGATCATTGTTAACACCAATGCCTGATTTCTGGAAGAGGACTATATGATTAGTCACAAGCACATGAGCGAGATAATTCTGGAAGAGCTGAGGGGCGAGACTCCGTCTATACTAATCGTACAAGCGCCAACTAATACTGCACCACGTATCGATTCTGATACTTTTACACCAACTCAGGATTTACTTCGTCGTAGTGGGAGGGTTGTTCGTCAGCCCGAACGATTCATTGGTATGGGAAAGTCTTCAGACTCAATCCCAAGCGAAGATGAATCAGATCCCTGGACCGATAAGGAGGCAATCCAAGATAAAGATGCTGACTCCTGGAAAGTAGCAATGGAATCAGAAATGGGATCTATGGATTCCAATCAAGTGTGGGAGCTAGTAGAGCTACCTGATGGTGTACAAGCCATTGGGAGTAAATGGGTCTACAAGCGAAAGAAAGGATGTGATGGGAAGGTTGAAACCTTCAAAGCGAGGCTTGTTGCAAAAGGTTACACTCAGAAAGAGGGTATCGATTATGATGAAACCTTTTCGCCGGTAGACATTCTTAAGTCAATCCGGATTCTTTTAGCTATAGCTGCGCATTTGGATCTGGAGATTTGGCAGATGGATGTCAAGACTGCATTCTTGAATGGGAGTCTAGACAAGGAAATTTATATGTGCCAAGCAGAGGGATTCATTGCTGAAGGAGAAGAGCACTTGGTGTGCAAACTTAAGAAATCCATTTATGGACTTAAGCAAGCATCTAGATCTTGGAACACTCGTTTTGACGAAGTTGTCCAGACATATGGATTCGTCCAATGTCCGAGTGAGAGTTTTGTGTATAAGAAATGCGATGGAAACGTGTTGGTGTTTCTTGTACTGTATGTAGACGATATCCTTCTGATTGGAAACAACGTGAAGGAATTGTCGGACATACGGGTATGGCTATCTGAGCAGTTCGATATGAAGGATCTAAGAGAAGCAGGACATATCCTTGGAATCAGGATCTTTCGTGATCGGAAGAAAAGGATGTTGTGCTTATCCCATGCATCCTATATCGATACAGTGCTGAAGCGGTTTAGCATGGAGAATTCCAAGAAAGGTATTCTACCTTAGAGGCATGGAATTCAACTATCTAAAAACATGTGTCCTAAGACATAAAAGGAGATAGATGACATGAAGATGGTCCCTTATGCATCTGCTGTGGGAAGTCTCATGTATGCTATGCTTTGCACTAGACCAGATATCTGTCATGCCGTGGGCATGGCTGCTAGATATCAGTCAAACCGTGACCGTGACACTGGATTCCATCAAGCACATACTCAAGTACCTGAGAAGGACTAGGGAGTACATGCTTGTATATCAATCAGACGACCTGTTTCCGATGGGTTACACTGACTCAGATTTTTTATCGGACAAAGAAAAGTCCAAGTCTACTTCGGGTTATGTGTTTAGCCTGGGAGGTGGAGCCATTAGTTGGAGGAGTGTGAAGCAGAAATGCATATCGGACTCTACCATGGAAGCCAAGTACGTGGCAGCCTCTGAGGCAGTGTGGCTCAAGTACTTCCTGCAGGACTTAGATGTGATTCCTGATTTGCCAGAGGGTATTACACTTTATTGTGATAATACTGGTGCAGTCGCAAATTCGAGGGAACCACGAGTCCATCAGGCAAGTAAACATATCAACCGCAAGTACCACATCATACGACACTTCGTAAAGGAAGGAGACGTAGTTGTAGCCAGGGTTGCATCGGAAGATAATCTTGCTGACCCTTTCACGAAAGGCCTACCTTCAAAAGTTTTTGAAAGACATGTGGAAGGAATGGGATTACGGTGTATGGCAGCATTGCTTTGAGTATAAGTGGGAGAAATGAGAGACTATGTAATAGAGTAGTATACTTAAAAGCATGCTTTGAGTATAAGTGGGAGATTGTTAGGATTGTATACTGCAAAGCATACTTTATGCTTGTATTACCTAATTTCCCTGTTACTACCTATGAGGATATTAATTACATTTAATCACATGTTTTGCATATTTATTCACGTTATGGTTATGCAAATGAAATGTCTAATTATTTTATATTGTAGATAATGTGGTGTGTTGGTGTCACACGGAAGATCACATTATCGGTGCCTTATAAAATAATAATAGTTCACAACCTATATAATTATTAGAAAAATTATATAAACGGTTGTAGTGTATGCTTGAGAATAGTTGGTCTTGACTATTAGCATACATTAGCGTATTTGCATACGTTGAACTGGATCGAGGTGAGATAGTGTCTTCTGTACTGACTGTAAGAAGAACGTAAATCTCGGATAATTATTATTTCTTAATTCTAAGTATATAATATTTAATTGTGTATTTATAATAATTATTGCTTTGATTTATCATAGGTGAGAGTCAAAATGATCGACTCAATAAGCCTCGTATCTTGGGCAATAATATTGTTTATACGACAATTATTATTATTACTAGAAATCGTGTCCCGACTCGTGCGGGTTGATGATGTCCCCTTGAGGAGCTCGATAATGATTATTATATTAAACCCTGCAGGTGAATTTAATTCCGATATAATAATAAGGTTCGAGTGGTATTAATTAATTAAAGCTGTCAGTAGCTTATAATTAATTAATGGACATTCGATATCTTAAACACGGAAAATAATATATTTAAATAAGGAGCCCAATTTCGTAATTTGGAATTTTGGTAGGAAGTGCAATATCAACTGTTTAGTGGACTAAGTTGATATTAATAGATTCATTATATTAGGAAGAGTCCTAATAAGGTAAGATGAATTTGTTAGGGAGTCCTTCCATAATCCTCCTTTAGATTGATTAGTGCATAATTGATCTAAAATTCATATACAAAATATTCCTTTTTCCGGACATAATCGTACTGATTTGTGATTAAAAATACATATTTTACAGATATGTCCAAACATGAGCTAAAAATGGTTATTTTACAGATTACTGACATGAAGCATCAAAAAGGACGGAAAACAAGATCAAATCCAACGACGGGAATTTTTCAAGGCAAAACGACCATACAACACGGCGCAAAAAGGACCGTGTTATGTAGGCCGTTTCACATACGGCGCAACAAGGGCCGTGTCTTGGGCCGTTTCACACACGGCCGGCATTTAGCGCCGTGTCCTCGCGCGTATTCCGGAAGAGACCGAGTCACCACAAAACGGCGCACAACACGGGGCAAACTGGGCCGTTTTTCATCACCGTTTTTCAGCAGATGCCATGCAAAATTAGTCCACTTTTGACCAACTTGTGAACTCAACCACAAGATATTTTTTTGGTCAAAAATCTGAAAATTCAAAGACATGGGTGAAGTGTGAACAAAGAATTAAAAAAATGATATTACAATAGATATTTTGAATTAAATAATCAATTTTATTCTTGAAAATCACCTATAAAAGGACATCTTCATCCATTGCAAAATCACCAATTCTCAACCCATCTTCTTGCTATGAAATACTCCTTTCTTTTAGCAATATATTTTCCTTAGAACTCTCAATTTTAGTTTGTGTTTCATTTTTGGTTTGAAGTTTTTCTTTCATTTAGTTTGTAATTGAAAAGTGCTTGATCAATAAGCACTTAGTATTTTACTTAGTGTTTTACTTTCAATTTTTGTAAGCTTGTAACCTTTGAACAAGTTTGAAGTTATAATTTGAAGTATATTTCTTGGACTTTGATATATCATATTCAAGTAATTTTTATCTATTGTCATTAAGTTCTAGTAATTAAAAGTTTCTATATATATATATATTATATATATCAATTATTTCTATTATAATTTTAGTATGTATAAACCAATGAGTAGCTAATCTTTCTTCCTAGGGGAAGGGGGATTTCTATTAGGTTATATATTGAGTATTTGATTGATTTAAACTATTTTTAGGACTAATTGGTTTAAATAGAGATTGATCATATCCTATTTTTACTAATGAAACCTTCTTGATTGATTGTTGAGTGAATTGGAAACATATCTTTTCAATCTATCAAATGTTAATCTTGTTATCAACATCTTAAGATTGCGAAAGTGGTTAAGACACCTTTGAATATGAAAGTTATGAGGTGAAAAGTTGATTACTCGATGAACGATCGTTTATCCTAAAAATAGTCAAGTTAGAGAGAAATGAAAGGACTAATTGGTTTAAATAGAGATTGATCATATCCTATTTCTACTAGTGAAACCTCCTTGATTGATTGTTAAGTGTATTGGAAACACATCTTTTCAATCTATCAAGTGTTAATCTTGTTATCAACATCTTAAAAAAGCAAAAGTGATTAAGACATCTTTGATTACGAAAGTAAAGAGGTGAAAAGTTGATTACTCGATAAACATTCGTTTTTTCTTTTATATCCGTATAAATCAATTCCGATACTTAATTAAAAACCTAATTTAATGAACCCGTAATCCCCTAGATTTTATAAATTCCCAACTCATTTTAATTCTATTCATTTTCACTAGTTAAAAAATAGTCTAGTATAAATAGTCTATTACAAGTATGCGTGATATGTTTCCTTTCATGTTAGGACGAGAAAAAAATTAAAAACCTTAAGGATAAAATAACTAAGTGATTAAATTGATTTATTTTTTTAAATAAAATCAAATTGGCCTCCATAATTAATTTAAATTGTGAAGTAATTAGCATGCGCGTTGACATTAGAGTCTTCCTCCATATCGGATGTGCTAATTATAGGTTCACTAGTTTTAAATTTCAAAGTGATAACATAAGGTAAATATTACTTTTTATGATAGGACCTCTCCATCTGTAGGACTATTATTTAAAAGATAATATTTTAAAGATGTTAAATTATGGTGTTCACTTAGGTGTATTAATTAATAAGCTCCCCATCGAAGTCTATGTTAATTAATACATGGCCAAGAGGAACCGACTATTAATTTTACTTGTCAAAACGTAATTTGACTAGATAGTAAAATTAAAGACGTAAAACTCTACTTGAGAAATATGTGTGTAAACGTCCACACGATCGTGGCTTGCATGTGCGAATTTTTCGAGGTGTTGGTTGCTAGCATATATATTGTGTTTTGAGGTTTTTCGATATATTTTGCTATGTATTATGTGATGGATGTTTTTAATTTTTATCTCAGATGTCTTTCAATCCACTAGCTGTTATTCTCAAAGAAAATAAACTTGATGGCACTAACTTTGCCGATTGGAAAAGAAATCTTGACATTGTCCTGACTGCTGAGGGGCATAATTTTGTCTTAATCGAGGAGAGCCCTCTAGAACTAGAACTGGATGCCACTCCCGAAGAGTTGGCTGAATTCCGAAAATGGAAAAAGTCTGATGAGATGGCTCTCTGTTACATTTTGGCTTCACTGACAAATGTATTGCAGCATCAGCATCAGACGATGGGCTCGGCCGCGGAAATGATGAAAAGTCTCACCGAGATGTTTGGTCATCAGAACCGGGCGGCTAGACAAAATGCAATGAGGGTATTGATGACAACCCAAATGTCTGAAGGGACTCCAGTAAGGGATCATGTTCTGAAAATGATGTCCCATTTGAACGAACTGAGCATACTGGGGGCTACTATCGATGCGGAAACGCAGGTCGATATTATCTTATGCAGCTTACCTAGAAGCTTTGAGCAGTTCCGCCTTAACTACAATATGAACCGTAGGACATATAGTTTGGCAGAAATTCTGACAGAGCTTCAGTCTGCTGAAGGTCTCTTCAAACAAGGTTATCATCAGATTCTTGCGGCAACCGGTGCTACTTCTTCCAAACCAAAATGGGGAAAGAAGAAGAAGCAGGTTGGCCAGAAGCAAGTGGCAACCCTCAAAGTGAAAAGCAAGGCTCCTCACCCCGAGGCGAACAAAAAGCCAAAGGGAAAGTGCTACAAGTGCGGTCAGAAAGGACATTTTAAAGCGGACTGCCCTGCTCTTAAGAAAGGTATGTCTTGTGCACTAGTAGTCAAAACATGTTTGGCAGCTTGTTCTTTCATTTCGTGGATAGTTGATTCAGGCTCCACTGATCATGTTTGCTTTGACTCGCATGGTTTTCAGGTAACCAAACAGCTTAGTGCGGGCGAGATTACCATCAACTGGGGCGATTATTCCAGGCTTATGGTTGTTGCATTGGGAGTCGTGCAGTTGAAGATTAATGAGAAATTATTAGTTCTCAATAATGTATTATTAGTACCGGATTTTAGAATGAATTTAATTTTGGTTTCTAAATTAAAAAGCGATGGTTATTCAGTTTCTTTTGATGATGATGCTATTATTAAAAAAAGAAAGGGTGAATATATTTGCAAAGGTACTTTTAATGATGGACTATATGTCGTTAATACTGCACAAACTCCTATGCATAAATCACTTAACTCTTGGTCTAAATCTAAAAAGAGAAAAGAACCTTCAAGCATAAACCAAACATATCTGTGGCATTTACGGTTGGGACATGTAAACCTTGGAAGGATTCAAAGATTGGTAGATCATGGCCCATTGGATGATCTCTAAGTTGAGTCATTTCCAATTTGTGAATCCTATCTGGAAGGTAAGATGACCAAAAGGGTTTTTTAAAACCAAGGGAAACCGTGCTCAGAATGTGTTAGAATTGGTTCATACGGATGTATGTGGTCCAATGAATATCCAGGCTAGGGGTGGTTTCGAATACTTCATCACGTTTATAGATGATTATTCAAGATATGGATACATCTATTTAATGCGACGTAAGTCTGAAGCCTTTGACAAGTTCAGAGACTTCAAGACTGAAACGGATAAGCGTCATGGGAAGAGTATCAAGTCACTACGATCTGATCGTGGTGGCGAATACCTTAGTGGAGAGTTTTTGGATTTCTTGGCGAATGAGGGGATTTCATCCCAGCTCACCGCGCCGGGAACTCCACAATAAAATTGTGTGGCAGAAAGAAGGAATAGGACTCTTTTATAAATGGTTAGATCAATGACGAGTTATTCAGATTTACCTATTTTGTTTTGGGGATACGCCTTAGAAACAGCGGCGTACATTCTAAACCTGGTGCCTTCGAAATCAGTTCCAAAAACACCCACAGAACTGTGGAGTGGGCGTAAGCCCAGTTTAGGACATGTTCGGATTTGGGGTACTCCAGCACATGTGCTTAATAAGGAAGCTGATAAGTTGGCATCTCGTACAGAAGTACGAGTGTTTGTAGGATACCCTAAGGGAACGAATGGTGGCTTGTTCTATAGTCCCGAGGATCAGAAGGTCATTGTTAGCACCAATGCCCGATTTCTGGAAGAGGATTATATGATTAGTCACAAGCCCATGAGCGAGATAATTCTGGAAGAGCTGAGGGGCGAGACTCCGTCTATACCAATCGTACAAGCGCCAACTAATACTGCACCACGTATCGATTCTGATACTTTTACACCATCTCAGGATTTGCCTCATCGTAGTGGGAGGGTTGTTCGTCAGCCCGAACGATTCATAGGCATGGGAAAGTCTTCAGACTCAATCCCAGGTGAAGATGAATCAGATCCCTGGACCTATAAGGAGGCAATCCAAGATAAAGATGTTGACTCCTGGCAAGTAGCAATGGAATCAGAAATGGGATCTATGAATTCCAATCAAGTGTGGGAGCTAGTAGAGCTACCTAATGGTGTACAAGCCATTGGGAGTAAATGGGTCTACAAGCGAAAGAAAGGACGTGACGGGAAGGTTGAAACCTTCAAAGCGAGGCTTGTTGCAAAAGGTTACACTCAGAAAGAGGGTATCGATTATGATGAAACCTTTTCGCTGGTGCCATGCTTAAGTCAATCTGGATTCTTTTAGCTATAGCTGCGCATTTGGATCTGGAGATTTGACAGATGGATGTCAAGACTGCATTCTTGAATGGGAGTCTAGACAAGGAAATCTATATGAGCCAAGCAGAGGGATTCATTGCTGAAGGAGAAGAGCACTTGGTGTGCAAACTTAAGAAATCCATTTATGGACTTAAGCAAGCATCAAGATCTTGGAACACTCGTTTTGACGAAGTTGTCCAGTCATATGGATTCGTACAATGTCCGAGTGATAGTTGTATGTATAAGAAATGCAATGGAAACGTGTTGGTGTTTCTTGTACTGTATGTAGACGATATCCTTCTGATTGGAAACAACATGAAGGAATTATCAGACGTACGGGTATGGCTATCTGAGCAATTCGATATGAAGGATCTAGGAGAAGCAGGACACATCCTTGGAATCAGGATCTTTCGTGATCGGAAGAAAAGGATATTGTGCTTATCCCAGGCATCCTATATCGATACAGTGCTGAAGCGGTTTAGCATGGAGAATTCCAAGAAAGGTTTTCTACCTTACAGGCATGGAATTCAACTATCTAAGAACATGTGTCCTAAGACACAAAATGAGATAGATGACATGAAGATGGTCCCTTATGCATCTGCTGTGGGAAGTCTCATGTATGCTATGCTTTGCACTAGACCAGATATATGTCATGCCGTGGGCATGGTCTAGATATCGGGCCAAACTCAGACTGTGACACTGGATTGCTGTCAAGCACATACTCAAGTACCTCAGAAGGACTAGGGAGTACATGCTTGTATATCAATCAGACGACCTGTTTCCGGTGGGTTACACTGACTAAGATTTTTCATCGGACAAAGAAAAGTCCAAGTCTACTTCGGGTTATGTGTTTAGCCTAAGAGGTGGAGCCATTAGTTGGAGGAGTGTGAAGCAGAAATGCATCTCAGACTCTACCATGAAAGACGAGTACGTGGCAGCCTCTGAGGCAGCCAAGGAGGCAGTGTGGCTCAAGTACTTCCTGTAGGACTTAAATGTGATTCCCGATTTGCCAGAGGGTATTACACTTTATTGTGATAATACTGGTGCAGTCGCAAATTCAAGGGAACCACGAGCCCATCAGGCAAGTAAACATATCAACCGCAAGTACCACATCATACGACACTTCGTAAAGGAAGGAGACGTAGTTGTAGCCAGGGTTGCCTCGGAAGATAATCTTGCTTACCCTTTCACGAAAGGTCTACCTTCAAAAGTTTTTGAAAGGCATGTGGAAGGAATGGGATTACGGTGTATGGCATCATTGCTTTGAGTATAAGTGAGAGAAATGAGAGACTATGTAATAGAGTAGTATACTTAAAATCATGCTTTGAGTATAAGTGGGAGATTGTTAAGATTGTATACTGCAAAGCATACTTTATACTTGTATTACCTATTTTCCCTGTTACTACCTATGAGAATATTAATTACATTTAATCACATGTTTTGCATATTTATTCACGTTATGGTTATGCAAATGAAATGTCTAATTATTTTATATTGTAGATAATGTGGTGTGTTGGTGTCACACGGAAGATCACATTATCGGTGCCTTATAAAATAATATAATAGTTCACAACCTATATAATTATTAGACAAATTATATAAAGGGTTATAGTGTATGCTTGAGAATAGTTGGTCTTGACTATTAGCATACATTAGCGTATTTGCATACGTTGAACTGGATCGAGGTGAGATAGTGTCTTCTGTACTGACTGTAAGAAGAGCGTAAATCTCAGATAATTATTTCTTAATTCTAAGTATATAATATTTAATTGTGTATTTATAATAAATATTGCTTTGATTTACCATAGGTGAGAGTCAAAATGATCGACTCAATAAGCCTCGTATCTTGGGCAATAATATTGTTTATACGACAATTATTATTATTACTAGAAATCGTGTCCCGACTCGTGTGGGTTGATGATGTCCCCTTGAGGAGCTCGATAATAATTATTATATTAAATCCTGCAGGTGGATTTAATTCTGATATAATAATAAGGTTCGAGTGGTACTACTCTTGGATAAGATATTAATTAATTAAAGCTGTCAGTAGCTTATAATTAATTAATGGATATTCGATATCTTAAACACGGGAAATAATATATTTAATAAAGAGCCCAATTTCATAATTTGGGATTTTGGTAGGAAGTGCAATATCAACTTTTTAGTGGACTAAGTTGATATTAATAGATTCATTATATTAGGAAGAGTCCTAATAAGGTAAGATGAATTTATTAGGGAGTCCTTCCATAATCCTCCTTAAGATCCCTAGTAGTAGTCCAAGAGCCTATAAATAGGACTTATGGGGAGGTTGGCCGAAATTATTCATTGTCCAAGCTTGAGAGATCGATTTTTCTTCTTCTTGTGTTTAATTATAGATCTAGACTTGTGTCTTTGATTCTACAATTTAGATAACACAATCAATTTGCTAAGAGTGTTCATATAATACTAGAAATCAAGGAAAAATAAATCGAGTGATCCCAAGTGAAGGAGTTTCGGCCGATCCCCATAGAAGTCCAAACAAGATCCGGTAGCTCGTTGCCCACACAACGTCCGGTTCAAGGCGGATCATACTCTAGAAGATCTAAAGGTAGAAATACAAGGTGATCAAGATGGAAGTAACCAATACTCTTCAAAAGGTAATATCCTATGATCTTGTATCTAGATTAGGATATTTTAATAATCAACATATTTAATTAATAAATAATAAATAATATTTAAATTGCTTATTAGTCGTAGTAATTAATTAATTAGCATGCCTAAATAGATCTAATGCTCGTAGATGCGTAAAACGCTATTATCATCTTTCCCAAACTTCGCTTCCGCTGCGTTTTACTTTCTAACAGATGGGTCATTTTGGCATTGATAAAACCTTGTCTGTTTTGCAAGAACATTTCTACTGGCCGGGTATGAAACGAGATGTCATTCGTATTTGTAGTCGCTGTATCAATTGTAAAATGGCTAAAAGTCGAGTTCAGCCCCACGGTTTGTACACCCCACTCCCCATTCCTAATACTCCTTGGACTGATATATCAATGGATTTCGTGATAGGATCGCCTAGAAACAAGTATGGGAGGGATTCTATATTTGTTGTGGTTGATAGATTTTCAAAAATGGCACATTTCATAGCTTGTCACAAAACTGATGATGCATCTCACGTGGCTAATCTTTTCTTTAGAGAGATCGTTCGTTTACATAGAATGCCTAGGACTATAGTTTCTGATCGTGACGCTAAGTTCCTAAGTTATTTTTGGAAAACCTATTGGCTAAATTAGGCACAAAGCTTCTATTTCCTACCACTTGTCACCCACAAACTGATGGGCAAACCGAAGTAGTAAATAGAACTCTTTCTACATTGTTAAGGGTTATAATAAAAACAAATGTTAAAACTTAGGAAGAATGTTTGCCACATGTTGAGTTTGCTTATAATTGAACAGTGCATTCAGCTTCTCAATTTTCTCCTTTTGAGATTGTTTATGGATTTAATCCTTTGACTCCACTTGATCTTGTGCCTTTGCCTGTGACTGAAAGGATTAGTACAGATGGGAAGAAGAAAGCCGAGCTAGTTAAGCAACTTCATGAGAAAGAAAGAGCTAACATTGAAAGGCGTACTAAGCAGTATGTTGAGTGCGCCAACCGAGGGAGAAAGGAAGTGATCTTCGAACCTGGAGATTGGGTTTGGATACATCTGAGGAAGGAAAGGTTTCCTATACAAAGGAGATCAAAATTGCTGCCAAGAGGAGATGGTCCTTTCATGATATTGGAAAGAATAAATAATAATGCTTACAAACTAGACTTACCAGGGGAATACAATGTATCTGCTACTTTTAATATTTCTGACTTGTCTTTGTTTGAAGCAGGTGATCTCACGGATCTGAGGACAGATCCTCCTCAAGAAGGAGGGGATGATACAACCACAGTTGTGCTACCAATAAAGTTAGGAACAGTTGGAACCGTCATGGACCCCACTGGTCCTATCACACGTACATGTGCTAGGAAGTTGAGAGACCAAACGAGTGAAATATTGAGAACGAGTGACACTAGCACCACCTCATGAAATAAACTTAATGCACGTTCCTCACCTGTTACCTTATTATCTGTTACTAACTCTTATGAAGACAACTCGGTTCCTACTCAAGAGGTTTACTGTATGACCTCGATCAAATCCTCTCTTGAAGACCCTCACACAGAGGCTGCTTGGAGTGCACTGAATAAAGACCCCGAACCTAGAAGAGTTCACGTCCAAAGAAAAGAAGAAGACAAGCTCGTCCTTAAGCTGCCCGAATTGGAAGTGGAAATCATGTCTAAGTTTAGTGACTGTGCGATGGTGGATCTACTTGAGATTCAAGAAGGCCCAACAGTTGTTCAAATCCTAAGCCCAGATATAGCTTTGCTTGAGGGCAGCCCAGATATAGCTAAAAACAGAAAGCTTGAGGGCGGACCCCAGATATTGCCTAAATAATGACATGAGGGCGTCTTTGTCGTATTTCCTGAAAATGAGAGTTAAATCATAAAACTCGAAAAGGAAAATACTCTATAAAAAGGATGAACAACCGAAGGTCGACTTGATGATTAAAGAAAATCCATCCTAGCTTGGAAATTAGACTTAGGCGTGAGGAAGCTTCAAGGAAGGTGTGATCTTTGGTGTTGTCTTGGAAAAAGGACTTTAGCATGTGGGAGCTTCAAACTGAACGTGATGATTGTGAAGACCAAGACCTTTTCAAGACTTCTTTTAATCTAGTCACATGTGTGACTGCCCTTCATTGTCTTAGAAATAGGGACACTCTTGATTTTATTACCTTAATTTAATATGTCAGGGATAATATAGTTTGTTATGTACACTCCTATAAAAGGAGGCCTTTTGGTAATGAAACAGACAGATCAATTTTGCAATCAAAAATATATTTCGGCCTTGTGCTTGAGTCCAGAGCTGCTGCTCGAATTTTCTTGAGTATTATTCTTATAATTCTCACTTCTACATTCTTACAATTTTAGTTCATAAAATTGTTAAGTCTTAATCCCAGAAACTTGAGTTCTTAAAATAATACCAAACGTTTCTTTAGAACAGGATTCTAAGGGTATTATAGTGATTAATTCTAAGGGTTTGAAGTGCCCTCATCATTTCCGTATCCATTGTTACTGTACCAAAATACAGTCCATTGTTGCTGTACCGAAGTACAATCCATTATTGCTGTACCAAAATACAGTCCATTGTTGCTGTACCAAAGTGCAATCCATTATTGTCGCATCAAATACAGCCTATTGTTCTGCATCAAGTACAATCCATTGTTGTCAGATCGACGCAATCGATTCTCGCTATACCGAAGTGCAATCGATTCTCTCTGTACCTAAGTGCAATTGATTCTCGCTGTACCGAAGTACCATACTGAAGTATTGTCCAATTGCCGCTGTACCGAAGTGCCATACTGATGTGCTGTCCAATTATCGCTGTACCGAAGTGTTTTCCGATTGTATCTGTACCGAAGTCCCGTCCAAATTATTGCTATCGGAATACCGAAGTACCGTCCATTGTTACAATCCGCTGCTTGCTGTTTATTTGCTTCCGCTCGAGAACTTATACTTCCGCTTCACACAACCACGATTCACAACAGTTCCTGTATTGGTATCACTGTTGGGTATCGATCGGTATCATGTGTGACATGCCATATTGCGAAGAGTTCGTTCAAGCCGAGAGTATACACACCTTTACCGATTCCGGAAAGGCCATGGGAAGATGTCTCGATGGATTTCATTGTTGCTTTACCTCGTACTCAACGGGAGAGGGATGCTATTATGGTAGTCATAGATCGTTTTTGGAAAATGGTTCATTTTCACGAAGCTGAAGTCAAATGATGAAGTCAATGATGAAATTACACGAACAAGTCTGTAACCGAATCAAGGAGATAAACGAGATGTACAAAAGGAAGTCGAACAAGCAAAGAAAATCGAGATTATTCGAGGTTGAGGATTTAGTTTGGGTGCATTTGAGAAAAGAGCGATTTCCGAGTAAGCATAAGAACAATTTAATGCCACGAGCTGAGGGACCGTTTAAAGTAGTTGTGAAGGTGAACGACAATGCATACAAGTTATAACTTCCGGGTGATTATGGAGTGCATGCTACTTTTAAAATAGGTGATCTATCTCCTTATGTTGATGACAATGGAATTGCGAAATTGAGGACAATTCCTTTTAAAGAAGGAGGGAATGATACGAAACCAACTAGTCCAAACGAAGAAGACGTAGTAAGGATTGACGTAAAACACCTTGAACATACTCCTACATACTTAGGTGAGAAAACGGATACGAGACCTGGAGTAACCTTGGTGATCAGACTTGGAATAACTTAAACATGGCAACTTGCATCATGTCGGGGTCCAAGTGGTAAGGATAAAATAATAAAGATTTCATCCCTTTCTTTATAATAAAAGGGGCAGGATTCTCGGCCTGCATGTGAAGAACGGCTATCACCTTTGAGACAAAACCCATCTTTTATTTCTTTTGTTTGCAAGTGGCGTGAAGTACCTTTTTATTGTCTTTTTCCTTTATTTTATGACCATGTGGTCTTATCTTGTAATAGTTTAAGTAATCTTGTCAGACTACTCTTACCTATAAGTAGTCATGTTGAGTTGTAATGAAGGCATTCATTGAATCATCAAACATAAATACCCTGTGTCTTGTTCAAGTGTTGGACGAGTTTCCTTCTAAAATTTGGTTATTATTCGACGCGTTTTCGAATCTTAATATGATCAATTCTCAATAGGTCTTGAGAAGAAATCACCTTATCGAATTATAGGTCTAGTTCGATAAAACAACTGTTTCCTGTCCTGTTTCGATATTCCTCTTGTTTTCGATACAGGGTTGTACTTGGTTGGGAGTTCGCATCAATTGCTGTTTGGCTGTCCGAAGCTTGCTTCCTGTTTCCATTGGCTTACGATCCAAACCTGCTGTTTTCAAGTGCCGCTATTTGGAGTTGCCTGTTCCGAGTCATTTCCACTCGGTCATTTCCTGTCTTGTGCTGTATCAAACTGTTGTTATCAGTTCCTGTCTTCTGCGCGTGCCGTTATCCATTATTGTTGCTGTATCGAACTGTTGCTATCAGTTCCTGGCAGTTTCTAACCGTATCATTTGATTCCATTTTGGCTAAGTGTTGTTCGCTTCCGCTCGTCAAAACAGCCTTCCGCTGTGCCGATAGAGATTCGCATCATCATGGAAGCAACTTGTAATAACTTGTAGCTTCATTCTTGACTGTTTGAACACGGAAGCAACTTGTTGCTTCATTTTGACTCTTGTGAACATGAAAACAACTTGAAACAACTTGTAGCTTCATTATGCACTACAACTTGTAGCTTCATTCCGGCAGGTTGGACACGGTCGAGCTCGGCAGCTTGGTCCTTTTACGTCTTGTGTCTGTTTTCTCGCCTAAAAATATTGCCGTACGTGCATGATGCGTTGTAAGGCCACTTACGTCGATCCTTGCTTCGTTTTATTTATTCGGACTACTCAATTTCGTATCATTCCCTCCCCCTTTAAAGGGAGTTGTCCTCAATTCCGAAATCCCTTCGTCATCAAGATGATTAATTAAAGCCTCTAAGTACTTGATCTCGAAAATGTCCGCAGTGCGTACGTAGCCCAAAATCTTGAGACGATAGGTAGTGGGGGGCCCTCGAGAATCACCAACAAAATAACTATCATTATTAATAAAACAATAATAATTACTCTGCCAGGTAATACCGATATCATGACATGAGTGGACATCTGAAATGGGATGCACGGGAGTAATAACGGGCCGTTCTTCATCAACTGATTCCTCATCAAATATTGGTGGTTCGTCATAATCCGGTCCACTCTCCATTTTAAGATAGTTGGGCTCCCTAAATAATAGCCCATCGAATTAATCCATTAAGCCCAATCCGGTAATTATCCAAGACAAAAAGTCCATCACGAGAAACTGAGTCGTTATAAAAATTAGGCCCAAAGCTCTCGTTTTCTTTTAACCGGCCAATCTCAGTACCAAGCTCGATTTCCCTCTCACTAGCAAACATGGTTAGATTCGGTTTCTCACCTTGGTTAGGGATCATAGATTGAAGTGACATTGGTTTCAACACGATCCTCTTGTCCTTATCCCGCAACTCGTACTCGTTACTTCTTCCTCGATGTAAAACATCTCTATCGAATAGCCATGGTCGTCCCAAGAGTACATGGCATGCATCCATCGAGAGTACATCACATAACACATCGTCTCCGTATGGTCCCATAGTTAAGTTGACCCGTACTTGTCTCGACACCTTCACTTTACTTCCATCGTCGAGACAATGTAAAGTATATGGTCTCGGGTGAGCCATAGTAGTTAGACCGAGTTTTGTAACCATCTCATTGGAGGCTACATTCGTGCAACTTCCTCCGTCGATTATCAAACTACACCATTTTTCTCCGACTCGGCATTTGGAATGAAAGATTTGGTCCCTTTGCTCTGTATCACTTGGAATGATTTTGGTATGTAGAGCTCGAAGTACTAAAGTAGTATCATATTCCGGAGCATCATAAGCCTCGCATTCCTCGTTTTCTTCCTCGGCCTCCATGTTAAATACATCATCAAGTCCTTCCTTCTCGTCCTCGACTAAAAGTTCGTCTCGGACCGCAAGAGCTTCTCTTAACGTGACCACCCGTTTGTTTGGACATGCGTTTTGATAGTGACCAAAACCTTGACATTTAAAGCATCGTACTTTAGTCAAGCTCGTCTCTTTTGACCCTTGAGGAATCTTCGGGGCCGGGGTTGGGACTTGAATAGGTGCGGTAAGTTTCGTAGTCGAACTTGGGCCGGTACTTAAATTTCCGAATTTGTATGGAAATTCGGGTTTGGCAAGCTTCACTTTGTTTTGAGCTTCTATCTTTATGCATAGTCTTCATAAAGTGTCAAAATCTCCGTAGGGGTATAATTCCACCGTATTTGCAATGTTTCTGTTTAGGCCACGCAAGAAACGTGACATTCTTTGTTCTTCATTTTCTTCGAGTTCTCCCATTAAGGCCAAGCCTTCAAATTCTTCAATATATTCTCCCACACTTATTTTCCCTTGCATGAATTCGGTAATCCTTCGGTACAAGGTTAACCGATGAGATGTCGGGACATACCTCTTACGTAGTTTCTTCTTTAGAGAATCCCAAGAATGGATCTTTTCCGTTCACGCATGAGCTCATTGTGTTTTCACACCCTCGTACCACAGGGAAGCACCTTTCCCTAACTTGAGAATCGCATATTTGCAACGTTTCTCATTGTTAAGGTTTTTGAACTCGAAAATGCGTTCAATCTTTCTCTCCCACTCCAAGTAGACTTCGGGATCGGCACCTCCGACAAATTCAGAAAGTTCATTAAATTTAAATTCCTCTACATGACGCGGTAAATGTGCATCATATCCTCCTCTTCTAGCTTGAAAACGTGGCTCTTGTAAGTTGTGTAGTGCCTCACGGAGTTTCTCCATGAAATCAACGTCGGAAAATCCATGATAGATAGCTTTAACAAGAAAATCGCCAAGAAAATTTTGACAAGGAAATAACCTTGGTCTCCGATGCCACTAATGATACGAATTACGTATAAAAATGGACGTAAACTCGTATGTAATGTAGCATAAATATTGTTGATCCTCACAACACTTGGATATATGTAACACTTGTAAGAAATAACCGAAAGTAGGGCAATTCGGTCGTGTAAGTAAGAACAATGTGATGATGATTATCAAACTAGACCTATAGTTTGATAAGGTGATTTCTTCTCAAGACCTATTGAGAATCAATCGGATTAATACTCGAAAACGCTATGGTCAAAACACAAAGTGTATTCTTTTTCTTCAACATACAATTTTTCCACAAAGCTACTCAAAGGCTAGCCTTCTAACCAACCAAGGAATCAAAGATTACAAGATCTTGACATGACAACCAAACATCAAAATAAAAATAAGGATGGAATCAAACAAATGGAAGGGAATCACACAATAAACATAGTTATAAGTCACCCCACATAACATGTAAGTCTAATCATGACATGTGAGGGAAGGGAAAACAACAAAACACACAAAAATCAGCAATAATATAAGTTGGCCGGCTACTGGACACGGACCGTGTCACTTGACATGGTCGCGGCGCGCGCGTGGTCGGCAGTGACTCGACCGTGCTCCAGGACACGGTCGGGTTGGTGTGACAGTCAGTTTTGGTAGTTCTGGGCGAGCTGGACTCGACCGTGTCGCCGGGCACGGTCGGGTTGGACGGGCAGACGTTTCGGCAGTTCTGGATGAGTAGGACTCGACCGTGTTCGTATGACACGGTCGGGCTGGTCGGCAGACTTTCGACGCTCTCCAGAAGGGTGTGACACGAACGTGTCCAGGGACACGGTCCGGTGTGGCCGATTGTGACTTTGGCATTTCCGGATGAGTACAGAACGGGCCGTGTCGGACGACACGGCCGAGTTCGGTCGGCAGTGCTTCGGCATTTTCCGACAGGTTGTGACATTTTTCGGCAGGTTGGACATTTTCCAGCAGGTTGGACATTTTTCGGCAGGTTGTGACATTTTCCGGCAGGTTGGACATTTTCCGGCAGGTTGGACACGGTCGAGCTCGGCAGCTTGGTCCTTTTACGCCTTGTGTCCGTTTTTTTGCCTAAAAATGTTGCCGTACGTGCATGACGCGTTGTAAGGCCATTTACAACGATCCTTGCTTCGTTTTCTTTATTCGGACTACTCAATTTCGTATCAACAACTGCCCCTCGTACAGCGAAGGCTGCGATTCCGCCACCAAGTTCATATCATAGACAGTGGAAACCTCATCCTCCCAGACCCATAAGGCGTGATCAATAGCATACTCCCCGAGCATATCAAAAGCGCAAACTGCTATTCAGAAAGAAGGTTGTACCTAAGTATCAAAGGCAAGCATGCAGTACTTTTAATAGTATAGTGCGCCTAGATATTGGATACAGGAGCCCAATTATCCATCTAGAAAGCAGGTCGCTTCGCAATATCATCAACAGCTCTAGGAATCCAACTGGAGAGCCAGAAGGCAAGTTGTAAAGTCAAGGAAAATGGCTCACCTCCTAGACAGCAATCATATTGGAATAACCCTAGATTTTACATGCATAATAATCAAGGTTACAGTGACTATGTACATGCCCCACGTAGACATAGCAAGACAGGACCAAAAGTAATCTACAGCAAACCGATTACTGTTAGGCAAATATGGGCACCTAAAGGCACTAACATACATGGACCCAACAATCAAAGGGGACCTAAATCTACTTAAATTCTCTGCTTATAGGATATCAAAGAGAAGGACATCCGGTATTTTGACAGCGGATGCTCTCGGCACATGACAGGAGATATCAGCAAGCTGTCATATTGTGTAGAAGGTGGCGGTCCAAATGTGCGCTTCGGTGAGAAGTCTAAAGGAAGAACAAGAGGGAAGGGAACCCTGATTGTAGGAAAGTTCAAAGTCACCAACATAGCTTATGTTGAAGGCCTACAGTACAATTTATTTAGTATCATCCAATTCTATGACAAACAGTTCTCGGTAAAACTCTATGTAGACTACTGTAGAGTGAAGGACATCAAGACCAAAAAAATTGTTCTCACAGGAAGCAGGTCAGGTAATATGTATATTGCTGACTAGAAGCCTACGAGCACCATCATTCCTTGTTTTGTTGCCAAAGGCACTGCAGATCAAAGCTGGCTATGGCATAAGAAGATGTCTCATATCAACTTCAAGACAATCAACAAACTCGCGAGATAGGGAATGGTTAGAGGCTTGTGATGCGATATTGACATATCCAAACAAAGAAAACGAAGTAAGAATTGACGTAAGTAATGATACAACATTGTATGCACATGTACCTACGTACTTCGGTGAGAAAACGGACACAAAACGAGGAGGAACAAGTTGCCAAGTCTCGGCCGCGTCATATGACACGGCCCGTGTCATGCTATGCCGGAAGAACTTGGTACACTTCCGGCCGAACTCGGTCATGTCGTCCGACATGGCCCGTGTCGAGTGTACCGGAAATACAAAACTGACTGCCCACCAGACTCGACCATGTCCCAAGACACGGCCGAGTCGAACTCTTCCAGAACCTGCCGAAAGACTGCCTGCCCAACCCGACCGTGTCCCAAGACACGGTCGAGTCCTACTCGCCCAGAACGTCGGAACTGACTGTCCAGACACCCGACCGTGTTCCAGGCGACACGGTCGATTCCTGCCGACCATGTTGCGCGCGCCGCAGCCGTGTCTCGGGACACGGTCGAGTCCCTGCCGGCAACCACCTTTTTTATACACTTTTGTTGCTTGTTTTTTTTCCTTTTCTTTCTTTACTTATTTGAGGGATTGTGTTCCCCTATTATGTGATTTGTGTTCCCTTTTTGTATTTTATTTTGATTTGTTTTGATTATTCAAAGATTTTGTAATCTTTGAATTGTTTTGTTTATTAGATAGAAAGACATAGTTTTCCTATAAGTAAGTCTTGTATGAACAATGTAAGATCATTGAATGTTGTTATAATAAGAATACACTTTGTGTTTTCCTTGGTGAATGCTTTTCATCGAAACTTGATTTTTATTCGACGCATTTTCGAGTATTAATCCGATCGATTCGCAATAGGTCTTGAGAAGAAATCATCTTATCGAATTATAGGTCTAATTCGATAAACCCTTGTCTTGTTCGAATTTTCATTGTCACATTCGATATTACTTCCATAAAAATACACTCAAAACACCCTACTCGTAAAAAGCCTTCCGCTATCATACACTTACATATACTCCGACCGATACATATTCACTTTTCCGGGCGAATTCATATCATTAGTGGTACCGGAGCCAAGGCTATTTCCTTGTCGAAATTTTCTTGGCAATTTCTTGTTAAAACTATATCGAGACTCTCTTATCATTGATTTTTCCGACGTTGATTTCATGGAGAAACTCCGTGAGGCACTACATAGCTTACAAGAGCCACGTTTTCAAGCTAGAAGAGGAGGATATGATGCACATTCGCCGAGTCATGCAGATGAATTTAAATTAAATGAACTTCTGGAATTTGTCGGAGGTACCGATCCCGAAGTCTACTTGGAGTGGGAGAGAAAGATTGAACGCATGTTCGAGTTCAAAAACCTTAACAACGAGAAACGTTGCAAATATGCAATTCTCAAGTTAGGGAAAGGTCCTACGTAAAAGGTATGTCCCGACATCACATTGGTTAACCTTGTACCGATGGATTGCCGAATTCACGCAAGGGAAACTAAGTGTGGGAGAATATATTGAAGAATTTGAAGGCTTGGCCTTAATGGGCGAACTCGAAGAAAATGAAGAACAAAGAATGTCACGTTTCTTAGGTGGCCTAAACCGAAACATTGCAAATACAGTGGAATTATACCCTTACGGGGATTTTGACACTTTATGCGGACTATGCATAAAGATAGAAGCTCAAAACAATGTGAAGTTTGCCAAACCCGAATTCCCATACAAATTCGGAAATTCAAGTACCGGCTCAAGTTTGACTGCGAAACTTACCGCACCTATTCAAGTCCCTACCCCGGCCCCGAAGATTCCTCAAGGGTCCAAAGAGATAAGCTTGACTAAAGTACGATGCTTTAAATGTCATGGTTTTGGTCACTATCAAAATGCATGTCCAAACAAATGGGTGGTCACGTTAAGAGAAGCTCTTGCGGTCCGAGATGAACTTTTAGTCGAGGACAAGAAGGAAGGACTTGGTGATGTATTTAACATGGAGGCCGAGGAAGAAAACGAGGAATGCGAGGCTTATGACGCTCCAGAATATGATACTACTTTAGTACTTCGAGCTCTACATACCAAAATCATTCCAAATGATACGGAGCAAAGGGACCAAATCTTTCATTCCAAATGCCGAGACGGAGAAAAATGGTGTAGTTTGATAATCGACGGAGGAAGTTGCATGAATGTAGCTTCCAATGAGATGGTTACGAAACTCGGTCTAACTATTACGGCTCACCCGAGACTGTATACTTTACATTGGCTCGATGATGGAAGTAAAGTAAAGGTGTCGAGACAAGTTCGGGTCAACCTAACTATGGGACCATACGGAGACGATGTGTTATGTGACGTACTCCCGATGGACGCATGCCACGTACTTTTGGGACGACCTTGGATGTTCGACCGAGATGTTTTAAATCAAGGCTGAAGTAACGAATATGAATTACGAGACAAAGGAAAAAAGATTGTACTCAAGCTAATGTCCCCGCAAGCTATCCGTTCGATGAGTTCTAGTCGAGTGGAGGAACCAAAACTTACTATGCTTGCTAGCGAGAGGGAAATGGAACATGCCATTACTGACAGGAGCAAGTATATATTGTGATGTTTAAAGAAACACGGGATGCGAACATGGGAGTACAAAACGGGGGAGAGATAGATATGTTATTGCACGAATTTGAGGATGTATTTCCCGAAGAATTAACGTCAGGTTTACCACCTATTCGTGGTATTGAACACCAAATCGATCTTATACCGGGAGCACCACTTCCTAATAAAGCCGCCTGTATATGTAACCCCTAGGAGATGAAGGAGTTACAAAAACAAGTCGAAGAACTTTTGAACTGCGGGTACGTTCGGGAGAGCTTGAGTCTGTGTGCGGTTCCAGTCTTACTTGTCCCTAAGAAAGATGGTTCTTGGCGAATGGGTGTGGATAGTCGGGCCGTAAACAATATCACCATCAAGTATCGATTCCCTATCCCGAGACTTGATGATATGTTAGACGAACTACATGGTTCGGTTATCTTTTCAAAGGTTGATTTATGAAGCGGATATCATCAAATTCGAATGCGAGAAGGTGATGAGTGGAAGACGGCCTTCAAAACAAAAAATGGATTATATGAATGGACCATTATGCCATTCGGTCTTACAAATGCACCAAGTACTTTCATGAGGTTTGATACCAAATGAATACCCAACAGTGATACCAATACAGGAACTGTTGTGAATCGTGGTTGTGTGAAGCGGAAGTATAAGTTCTCGAGTGGAAGCAAATAAACAGCAAGCAGCAGATTGTAACAACGGACAGTACTTCGGTATTCTGATAGCAATAATTTGGACATCACTTCGGTACAGCAACAATCGGACAGCACTTCGGTACAGTGATAATTGGACAACACTTAAGTACGGCGCTTCGGTACAACGGTAATTGGACAATAATTCAGTATGGTACTTCGGTACAGCGATAATCGATTGCACTTCGGTATAGCGAGAATCGATTGCACTTCGGTACAACGAGCATCGATTGCATGTCGGTACAGCAACAATGGATTGTACTTCGGTACAGCAACAATGGACAGTATTTCGGTACAGCAACAATAGACACGGAAATGATGAGGGCACTTCAAACCCTAAGAATTAATCACTATAATCCCCTTAGAATCCTGTTCTAAAGAAACATTTGGAATTATTCTAAGAACTCACGTTTCTGGGATTAAGACTTAACAATTTTATGAACTAAAATTGTAAGAATGTAGAAGTGAGAATTATAAGAATAATACTCAAGAAAATTCGAGCAACGGCTCTGGACTCATGCACAAGGCCAAAATATATTTTTGATTGCAAAAGTGATCTGTTTTTTTCATTACCAAAGGGCCTCCTTTTATAGGAGTGTACAGAACAAACTATATTATCCCTGACATATTAAATTAAGGGAATAAAATCAAGAGTGTCCCTATTTCTAAGACAATGAAGGGCGGTCACACATGTGACTAGATTAAAAGGAAATAAACTAACAACTTTCCAATAAAGTAAATAAAGAAGTCTTGAAATGGTCTTGATATTCACAATCATCACGTTCATTTTGAAGCTCCCACATGCTAAAGTCCTTTTTCCAAGACAACATCAAACATCACACCTTCCTTGAAGCTTCCTCACGCCTAAGTCTAATTTCCAAGCTAGGATGGATTTTTCTTTAATCATCAAGTCGACCTTCGGTTGTTCATCCTTTTTATAGAGTATTTTCCTTTTCGAGTTTTATGATTTAACTCTCATTTTCAGGAAATACGACAAAGACGCCCTCATGCCATTATTTAGGCAATATCTGGGGTCCGCACTCAAGCTTTCTGTTTTTAGCTATATCTGGGTGCCCTCAAGCAAAGCTATATCTGGGCTTAGGATTGGAACAACTGTCGGGCCTTCTTGAATCTCAACTAGATCCACCATTGCACAGTCACTAAACTTAGACATGATTTCCACTTCTAATTCGGGCAGCTTAAGGACGAGCTTGTCTTCTTCTTTTCTTTGGACGTGAATTCTTCTAGGTTCGGGGTCTTTATTCAGTGCACTCCAAGCAGCCTCAGTGTGAGGGTCTTCAAGAGAGGATGTGATCGAGGTCATACAGTAAACCTCTTGAGTAGGAACCGAGTTGTCTTCATAAGAGTTAGTAACATATAATAAGGTAACAGGTGAGGAACGTGCATTAAGTTTATTTCGTGAGGTGGTGCAAGTGTCACTCGTTCTCAATATTTCACTCGTTTGTTCTCTCAACTTCCTAGCACGTGTACGTGTGATAGAACCAGTGGGGTCCATGATGGTTCCAACTGTTCCTAACTCTCTTGGTAGCACAACCGTGGTTGTATCATCCCCTCCCTCTTCAGAAGGACCTGTCCTCAGATCCGTGAGATCACCTGCTTCAAACAAAGACAAGTCAGAAACATTAAAAGTAGCAGATACATTGTATTCCCCTGGTAAGTCTAGTTTGTAATTATTATTATTTATTCTTTCCAAAATCATGAAAGGACCATCTCCTCTTGGCAGCAATTTTGATCTCCTTTGTATAGGAAACCTTTCCTTCCTCAGATGTAACCAAACCCAATCTCCAGGTTCGAAGATCACTTCCTTTCTCCCTCGGTTGGCGTGCTCAACATACTGCTTAGTACGCCTTTCAATGTTAGCTCTTGCTTTCTCATGGAGTTGCTTAACTAGCTCGACTTTCTTCTTCCCATCTGTACTAATCCTTTTAGTCATAGGCAAAGGCACAAGATCAAGTGGGGTCAAAGGATTAAATCCATAAACAATCTCAAAAGGAGAAAATTGAGAAGCAGAATGCACTGTTCGATTATAAGCAAACTCAACATGTGGAAAACATTCTTCCCAAGTTTTAATGTTTGTTTTTATGATAACCCTTAACAATGTAGAAAGAGTTCTATTTACTACTTCGGTTTGCCCATCAGTTTGTGGGTGACAAGTGGTAGAAAACTTCGGTTTGCCCATCGGTTTTCCAAAAATAACTTAGGAACTTAGCATCACGATCAGAAACTATAGTCCGAGGCATTCCATGTAAACGAACGATCTCTCTAAAGAAAAGATTAGCCACGTGAGATGCATCATCAGTTTTGTGACAAGCTATGAAATGTGCCATTTTTTAAAATCTATCAACCACAACAAATATAGAGTCCCTCCCATACCGGTTTCTAGGCAATCCTATCATGAAATCCATCAATATATCAGTCCAAGGAGTATTAGAAATGGGGAGTGGGGTGTACAAACCGTGGGGCTGAACTCGACTCTTAGCCATTTTACAATCGATACAGCGACCACAAATACGAATGACATCTCGTTTCATACCCGGCCAGTAGAAATGTTCTTGAAAAACTGATATGAAACCGACTACACCAAGCGAAGAAGACGAAGTAAGGATCAACGTAAAACACCTCGACCATGTTCCAACATACTTGGGCGAGAAAACGGATACGAGACCCGGAGTTACCTTGATAATCGGGCTTGGAGTAAATCAAACGTAGGCAACTTAAACCTTGGGGAAGGGGTCTAAGTAGTGAAGGCAAAAGAATAAAAAAAGAACTTTAGCACTTTCTTTATTATTAAAGTAGCAGGATTCTCGGCAGCATGAAGGGCGGATATCATCTTGAAGACAAAACCCATCTTTTACTTTTGTTTGTAAGTGACATGGGGAACCTTGTATTTTCTTTTCCTTATTTTAAAGACCAACTTGCATTAGTTTAGATTATCTTGTCAGGCTACTTTTGCCTATAAATAGGGCTGATGGAATTGTAATGAAAGATATTGAATGATGAAGAATTAAGAATACACATTGTGTTTTCCCTGGTGAATGCTTTTCATCAAAAACTTGATTTTTATTCGATGCGTTTTCGAGTATTAATCTGATTGATTCTCAATAGGTCTTGAGGAGAAATCTCTTTATCAAATTATAGGTCTAATTCGATAAAAACAACTGTTCCTGTACTATTTCGATATTCTTCTTGTTTTTTGATACAGTGTTGTACTTAATCAAAGTTCTGCATCAATTGTTGTTCGATCCTTCGAACTTGTTTCCTGTTTTCAATTCGCATCCGACCGAAACGTGCTGTTTCGAGTGTCGTTGTTTGGAGGTGGCCTGTATCAAGTCTTTTACATTCGTCCAAGTTCCTGTCTTGTTTCTGTATCGGGCTGCCATCTTCATCACGCGCGCATACTGCTCGCCAGTGTTACTGCTGTAGCGAACTGTTGTTATCAGTTCCTGACAGTTTCTTGCTGATCGCTTCCGCTCATCAAAACAGCCTTCCGCTGTACCGATAGCGAATTCGCATCACAAGTGAGAATTCGTATCATAAGTGGCACTGGAGCCCAAATTCTTGATCTTTGGCATTATGGATCTCAACGACGCTGATTTCTTGGCAAAACTTCGTGACGCATTGCATGACATACCAGAACAACGCGACCAGCGTTGGCAACCTAGGCGTGATGACTATGATCGACCCTCACGCCATGTCAAAGAGTTCAAGGTGAACGAGCTTCCGGAGTTCGTTGGAGGGACAGACCATGAAGGTTACCTGGAATGGGAATGAAAAATTGATCGTATGTTCGAGTTTAAAGACCTCGACGATGAGAAACGGTGCAAGTATGCCATTCTCAAGTTTGGGAAAGGCGCTTCGCTTTGGTACGAAGGAGTAAAAACGCGGAGAACCCGTGCAGGTAAAGATGAGATCCGTTCGTAGGATTCGTTAAAAAGAAAACTTCGCAAAAGATATGTACCAACATCACATCGGTTGTCCTTGTACAAGAATATTTCAGATCTCATGCAATGAAAGTTGAATGTCAGTGAATACATTGAGGAGTTTGAGAATCTGACCTTAATGAGAGAAATAGAGGAGAATGATGAGCAGAAGATGTCGCGATTCTTGCGTGGCTTGAACCGAAGTATAGCTAACTCGGTGGAACTGTATCCATACGA
Organism: Orobanche coerulescens; assembly: GCA_033398695.1. NCBI lineage: Eukaryota > Viridiplantae > Streptophyta > Magnoliopsida > Lamiales > Orobanchaceae > Orobanche > Orobanche coerulescens. The sequence goes on along the minus strand of CM065811.1, from coordinate 97,815,979 downwards.
GGACTTCGATACATTATGTGGGCTATGTGTGAAGTTGGAAGCTCAAAACAGGACGAAGTTGTATAAACCCGAGTTTCCAGTCAAGTTTGGAAACGCAAGTGTCGGTTCTAGTTCAACTACTAAGGCAACTGTACCGACTCCGGTTCATGTTGTGATTCCTAAGGCCCCCTATGTACCAAAGGAGACGAGTTTGGCTAAAGTAAGATATTTCAAATGTCAAGGGTTCGGACATTATCAAAATGCTTGTCTGAACAAATGAGTGGTAATACTAAGAGAAGCTGTCACGATCCGAGACGAGTTGTTAGTCGAGGACGAAAAGGAGAGACTGGGTGACGTATTTGATTTCAGCATGGAAGATGAAGAAGGAGAAGATTGTGAGACTTACGATGCTCCACACTATGACACGGCTTTAGTTCTGCGTATTCTACAAGCCAAAGCTGTTTCGAATGATTCGGAACAGCGAGATCAAATATTTCACACAAACTGTCAAATCGGAAACAAATGGTGTAGTTTGATCGTTGATGGAGGGAGTTGCACCAATGTAGCTTCCAGCGAGATGGTGACTAAACTCGGGCTGACCACTACGGTTCACCCGAAACCTTACACTTTGCATTGGCTCGATGATGGGAGCAAAATAAGGGTGACTAAACAAGTGAGAATTGGACTAACCATGGGTTCATATGAAGACAACGTATTATGTGATGTACTCCCGATGGATGCATGCCATGTACTGTTGGGAAGACCATGGATGTTTGATAGGGATGTTTTACACCGAGGAAGAATCAATGAGTACGAGTTACGGGATAAGGGCAAAAAGATTGGGTTTAAACCAATGTCACCTCAAACTATTCACTCTATGAGTTCTAGTCGGAGTGAAAAACCAAAACTAGCCATGTTTGCTAGCGAACGAGATGTGGAACATGCTATTAATGATGGCGAGTGCATGTACTTGTTGATTCTGAAAGAGACACGGAATGGTAACATGGTTGTGCGGAACGACGAAAGGATGGGTGCCTTATTGCACGAATTTGTGGATGTTTTCCCCAAAGAATTACCATCGAGTTTACCACCTATTCGTGGGATTGAACATCAGATCGACCTCATACCGGGTGCGTCGCTCCCTAACAAAGCTGCCTATAGATGTAATCCCGAGGAGATGAAGGAATTACAAAACCAAATCGAAGAACTAATGAATCATGGGTATGTTCGAGAAAGCCTAAGTCCTTGCGCGGTTCTGGTATTACTGGTTTTTAAGAAAGACGGATCTTGGCGAATGTGTATTGACAGTCGAGCTGTGAACAATATAACCATCAAGTATCGATTTCTGATCCCGAGGCTTGATGACATGTTGGACGAATTACATGGATCTGTTATCTTTTCAAAGGTTGACTTACGAAGTGGTTATCACCAAATCCGGATGCGAGAAGGGGATGGGTGGAAGACGGCTTTCAAAACTAAACACGGGCTGTATGAATGGACCGTTATGCCATTCGGCCTTACAAATGCCCCGAGTACTTTCATGCGCTTGATGAATGAGGTACTTAAGCCATTTTTAGGGAAATTTGTGGTTGTATACTTAGTTGATATTTTGATTTATAGCCGATCGTTGCAAGAACATTTCGAGCACTTGAGACGAGTCTTCGAAACCCTTAGGGAACAAAGGCTGTATGGAAAAAAAGAGAAGTGCTCATTTTTGGTCGAGAGAATAGTCTTTCTTGGCTATGTTGTTTCAAAGGATGGAGTGTCGGTCGATCAAGCAAAGATCAAAGCAATCAAGTCCTGGCCAGTACCCACTACAGTGATGAAAGTTAGATTGTTCCACGGACTGGCTTCATTTTACCGAAGATTCATTCGAGATTTCAGTACCATTGCAAGCCCAATAACCGAATGTTTGAAGAAGGGCACGTTTAATGGGAGCCGGGCTGCTCAGGAGTCGTTCGTAAATTTGAAGGCAAAGTTGTGCGAAGCACCAATCTTAGCATTACCCGATTTTTCGCAACCTTTCAAGGTAGAATGTGATGCTAGTAGAGTTGGCATTGGGGCGGTTCTCGTTCAAGGAAAGCGGCATATTGCTTATTTTTCAGAAAAGTTAAACGGTGCTCGTCTCAATTATTGTACATACGACAAGGAGTTTTATGCTATTGTGAGGCCTCTAGATCATTGGAGTCACTATCTTCGGCCGAAGCATTTCATCATACATTCGGACCATGAATCCTTGAAGTATATTAACGGACAACACAAGTTAAGTCCCAGGCATGCGAAGTGGGTGGAATTCTTACAATCATTTCACTTCTCATCAAAGTATACGGATGGCAAGAGCAATATTATAGCAGATGCATTGTCTAGGCGTTATGCCTTACTCTCCACTCTTGATGTTCGTTTGCTTGGATTCGAGACAGCGAAGGAGTATTACGACGGTGATGCGGATTTTGGCGAGACCTTCGCCCTTTGCAAATCTGGAACGATGGGAGAATTTTTGATACAGGAAGGCTTTCTTTTTAAGGGAAATCGTCTTTGTCTACCTAGGCACACGATTCGAGAACTGCTGGTTCGAGAGGCTCACGGGGGAGGTTTGGCTGGCCACTTTGGTTCGGCTAGATGTGCTGAAGGAACATTTTTCTTGGCCAAAGATGCAGGGGGATGTTAATAATATAATTAGTAAATGTGTGACATGCCATGTTGCGAAGAGTTCATTCAAACCAGGAGTCTACACACCTTTACCAATTCCGGAGAGGCCATGGGAAGATGTCTCAATGGATTTTATTGTGGCTTTACCTTGTACTCAACGAGGGAGGGATGCGATTATGGTAGTCGTAGATCATTTTTCAAAAATGGCTCATTTTGTAGTGTGCCACAAGACAGACGATGCAAGCAATGTGGCCGACTTATATTTTCGGGAGGTTGTACGTTTACATGGGATTCCGAAGACTATTGTTTCCGATCGAGACTCCAAATTTCTTAGCTACTTTTGGAACACCCTATGGAGGAAGGTGGGAACAAAACTCTTGTTTAGCACTTCACACCACCTTCAAACCGACGGACAAACTGAAGTGACTAATCGAACCCTGGGAACACTGTTGCGAGGCTTGGTAAGCAAGACACAAAAGGACTGGTATCTGAAACTGGCACATGCGGAGTTTGCTTATAACCGTTCTCCTACTCATGCCACAGCGCGATCTCCATTTGAAGTAGTTTGCGGACTGAATCCTTACATACCGCTAGATATAATTCCACTACCGAATGACGAATTGGTGCATAAGGATGCGTAGTCAAAGCTGAAATCAATGATGAAATTATATGAACAGGTGCGTGAATGAATCAAGGAGATAAACGAGACGTATAAAAGGAAGTCGAACAAACAAAGAAAACCGAGATTATTCGAGGTGGGAGATTTAGTTTGGGTGCATTTGAGGAAAGAACGATTCCCGAGTAAGCGTAAGAACAAGTTAATGCCACGAGCTGAGGGACCATATAAAATAGTTACGAAGGTTAACGACAACACTTACAAGTTAGAACTTCCGAGTGATTATGGAGTGCACGCTACTTTCAACATAGGTGATCTATCTCCTTATCTGGACGATGATGAGATTCCAGAATTGAGGACAATTCCTTTTAAAGAAGGAGGGAATGATACGAAACTGACCACTCCAAGCAAAGAAGATGAAGTAAGGATCGACGTAAAATACCTCGACCATGTTCCAACATACTTGGGCGAGAAAACGGATACGAGACCCGGAGTTACCTTGATAATCGGGCTTGGAGTAAATCAAACATAGGCAACTTAAACCTTGAGGAAGGGGTCTAAGTAGTGAAGGCGAAAGAATAAAAAAAGAACTTTAGCACTTTCTTTATTATTAAAGTAGAAGGATTCTCGGCAGCATGAAGGGCGGCTATCATCTTGAAGACAAAACCCATCTTTTACTTTTGTTTGTAAGTGACATGGGGAACCTTGTATTTTCTTTTCCTTATTTTAAAGACCAGCTTGCATTAGTTTAGATTATCTTGTCAGGCTACTTTTGCCTATAAATAGGGCCGATGGACTTGTAATGAAAGATATTGAATGTTGAAGAATTAAGAATACACTTTGTGTTTTCCCTGGTGAATGCTTTTCATCAAAAACTTGATTTTTATTCGACGCGTTTTTTAGTATTAATCTGATTGATTCTCAATAGGTCTTGAGGAGAAATCTCTTTATCGAATTATAGGTCTAATTTGATAAAAACAACTGTTCCTATACTGTTTCGATATTCCTCTTGTTTTTCGATACATTGTTGTACTTAATCAAAGTTCCGCATCAATTGTTGTTCGATCCTTCGAACTTGTTTCCTGTTTTCAATTCGCATCCGACCGAAACGTGCTGTTTCGAGTGTCGCTGTTTGGAGGTGGCATGTATCAAGTCTTTTACATTCGTCCAAGTTCCTGTCTTGTTGCTATATCGAGCTGCCTTCTTCATCGCGCGCGCATACTGCTCGCCAGTGTTACTGCTGTAGCGAACTGTTGTTATCAGTTCCTGACAGTTTCTTGTTGATCGCTTCCGCTCGTTAAAACAGCCTTCTGCTGTACCGATAGCGAATTCGCATCAGAAGTGAGAATTCGTATCAAAATCAGACAAGGTTTTATCAATGCCAAAATGACCCATCAACCCTCCCCCATGTGATTCGAGTAACAATAGTTCACATATAGAGCTAGTAGGTATGCATAACTTATTTTCCCTAAACAGAAAACCATCACTCTTATAGTACTTATCTACTCCAGACTTCTCACAAGTAATGAAAATTTCGCCAAAATCAATGTCTTTTTTGTACAAATTTTTAATCAATTCAAAACCAAGTATTTTCAATTCTAAAGCAGTCAGGAAGGTATACCTGCGAGATAGAGCATCAGCAACGATGTTCTCTTTTCCCTATTTGTACTTGATTACGTACGGGAACGTCTCTATGAATTCCATCCATCGAGCATGCCTCCTATTCAACTTCTGTTGTCCCTTCAGATGTTTCAAGGACTCGTGATCAGTGTGTATCACGAACTCTTTGGGCCATAAGTAATGTTGCCAAGTCTCAAGTGCTCGAACCAAGGCATACAGTTCCTTGTCGTAAGTGGGATAGTTCAGCGAAGCTCCTCCCAACTTCTCACTGAAGTAGGAAATCGGCCTACCTTATTGCATCAAAACAGCTCCTATACCTATACCGGATGCATCACACTCGATCTCAAAAGACTTAGCAAAATTCGGCAGGGCTAGCAGTGGAGCGTTCGTCAGTTTTTCTTTCAAGGCCCCTTGAAGTCCGTCTCTTGTTCCTGTTCCCACTTGAATCCAACATTCTTCTTGATTACCTCGGTTAAAGGGGTGGCTACAGTACTGAAGTTGGGTACAAACCGGCGGTAGAATCTTGCTAAGTCGTGGAAGCTTCGGACTTCGCTCACATTTTTGGGGCTATCCCATTCTCTAATTGCCCTCACTTTCTCTTCATCGACTTGAAGCCCCTGGGAACTAAAAACAAAACCAAGGAAAGCCAATTTCTCGGTGCCAAAGTTGCACTTTTGAATGTTAGCAAACAAGTGTTCATTTCTAAGCACAAGCAACACATCTTTCAAATGCTTTATATGTTCATTCAAACTTTTGCTATATATTATGATATCATCAAAGTACAACAAATTTCCAATAAAAGCACGTAGAACATGATTCATTACCCTCATAAATGTGCTTGGTGCATTAGTGAGCCCAAATGGCATAACTAACCACTCATACAAATCATGTTAAGTTTTAAACGCTGTTTTCCACTCGTCTCCCTCTTTCATTCGAATCTGATGGTACCCACTTTTTAAATCAATTTTTGAAAATATTGTGGAACCATATAATTCATCTAATATGTCGTCAAGTATAGGGATGGGATGTTGATACGAATCGGTCAACATCATCAAATACAAAAAAGAAGATTATCCAACCAAGCTTGATTGAGTCGCAGGCATACATAAAATCCTCATGCAAAATACATGGACAAATTACCAATTCTCGCGCGCACGACGACTTCGTAGCAGTTTTAGTATTTTGCCCATAACTTTCTCGTCCGAAATCCGATTCAGGTGATTCAAGTGGCCATGGAAAGCTAAGAAAGAGAGCTACAAATCTTATGAAGACCACAGGACGAAATTCGGACTCATTGGATCCCAGAAATGACAAAACCGAACCATGTGAGAAGAAGAGGCCAAGATGTCACTTTCATGATCAAGTCATTATCAAGCCTTACAATATATCACATGAGGAGGATTCTTGTCCACTCCCTCTTGGAAGCCCCACGTCCAAATTATGCACATCAAGCCAAAATGTTGTGATCTTTGTAGAATAGTTTAATAAATGCTTGTATTTTAGCTAGATTTTGTTTGATCTTGTTTGGCTTGTTTAGGAGATATAATGGCTATATAATAGCCTCATCCTCAACCTTGAATAGAGAATCTGGAATCTTGAAAGTAATAAACCTTGTATTTCCTTTGAAATATACGTTGAACGAGTTCAACAAACTTTAAGTTATTGTTTCGACGCGTCTCGAGATTTTAACTTGATCAATTCTCAATAGGTCTTGGGAAGAGATTACCTTTTATCGAGTTATAGGTCTAGTTCGATAAAACACATCCAAATCCGTATACACTACTACCTCACGGCCGAAATCCATTTAAGTTCGGCCACCCCTTGTATTTTCGAGTGACACTTTGATAATCGTCAAGACATAATAATCTTCCATTATATTTCATACGCATTACGTACGTAATTCGTATCATCTTCTTGTTCGATATTTTTTATTGTTATATCCGATATTATTCACATACAAAATACATCCGAAAACTCCATATTCGTAAAAGCCTTCCGCTATCATACACTTACATATACTCCGACCGATACGTATCCACCTCTCCCCGGATAATTCGTATCATAAGTGGTATCGGAGCCCAAGGTCATCTCCTTGGGCGATCAACTATATTCACCGAATTTTTTTTTTGTTGAAACCTTCTTGGGTTGTTCTTCACGGTTAGAAGAATTTTCGCATAACATTGGCAGATTAGCGCAGTCGGAAGAAAACAAAGTTTCCCGTGGATTCGACCGTTGGATCATCACGAAATTTTGACAAAGGTAAGCCAACTCATTGAACTACAGTCTCAACGGTGGAGATTAGATTCTTTGATCATCTTCTTGGTTCATTCTTCACGGATTTCTTGGAAAATTTTCTGTCCGATTTCTTGTCAAGAACTATCTCTTGATTCTTGTTATGGATTTCTCCGAGCTCGATTTCTTGATGACACTCCGTGACGCACTAAACGGCTTACCGGAGCGACGTATGCAAGAAAGACGCAGAGACGATGCCAACGATATTGATTTCTTGGCCAAATTCCGCAGCATACCGGAATTTCACGGAGATAGTGATTCAAATGCGTGCATAGAATGGCTTCGTGCTTGTGAGGAGCACTCGGACTTCAAGGCTGCCCCGATCAACCGCCGCGTTTCGTTGGTGGCAAGGCGCCTCCGCGGTAGCGCCGCCGTCTGGTGGCAAAAATTGAAAGCTTGATCCGTTCACAACAACGTAAGCCTAAAATCCAAGATTGGCTTAAATTCAAAAAATATTTCAATCGAAGGTTCAAATCCCCATCTTACCACCAATCCTTCGACGCCCCACCACCGGCATTCGATCTAAGGTCTTCCTCCATCAAGGAATTCCCAAGAATCTTTTTCGATGAAGACAATGTCCCTACGGTCATTTTCAATGAAGTAGACGAGACGAGTTTTCAACGGAGCAATTCAACGAAGAAGATGAGTTGAGCCGTGTCTCCCTAGTCGACGAACCTAGATCTTGCTACTTTGATCATGGGCTAGTTGGTTATGTTGGCCAAATTGACCAAAACGGACCAAATTATTTTAATGATGAGGAGCCGGTTAGTGTCATGGAAATTGGTCCGGATTATGAAGGGCCACCAGTATTTGATACCGAACCAGTTGACGAAGAGGGACCCATAATTGATTCTGTGTTTCCCATTTTTGATGTTGTGCCCGACGACGATCCATGTCTCGCTGTAAGTTATTTTGAAGATTTTTGTCCAAACTCCAATGAGGTGTTTTCGGTTCTTGATACGGAGCAAGAAGATGTTATAATTCTAACATCTATATCTTGAGCCTTACCAAGATTTTGATATGAAAGTAGACGACGAAGCGTTTTTCCCAGGGCTTGAAGTGGCATCCGATGAAGAGCGACCTATTATTACTGTCGTGCTTCCCATTTCAGATGTCCGGTTATATGATGATTCATATCATGATATCGGTATTACCTCGCAGAAGAATTATTATTATTTTATTAATAATGATAGTTATTTTGTTGGTGATTCTCGAGAGGGCCCCACTACCTATCGTCTCAAGATTTTGGGCCATGTACGCACTGCAGACATCTTCGAGATCAAATACTTAGAGGCTTTAGTCAATTATCTTGGTGACGAAGGAGTTCGGAATTGAGGACAATTCCCTTTAAAGAGAGAGGGTATGATACGAATCGGTAAACATCATCAAATACAAAAAAGAAGATTATCCAACCAAGCTTGATTGAGTCGCAGGCATACATAAAATCCTCATGCAAAATACATGGACAAATTACAATTCTCGCACGACGACTTCGTAGCAGCTTTTAGTATTTTGCCCATAACTTTCTCGTCCGAAATCCGATTCAGGTGATTCAAGTGGCCATGGAAAGCTAAGAAAGAGAGCTACAAATCTTATGAAGACCACAGGACCAAATTCGGACTCATTGGATCCCAGAAATGACAAAACCGAACCATGTGAGAAGAAGAGGCCAAGATGTCACTTTCATGATCAAGTCATTATCAAGCCTTACAATATATCACATGAGGAGGATTCTTGTCCACTCCTCTTGGAAGCCCCACGTCCAAATTATGCACATCAAGCCAAAATGTTGTGATCTTTGTAGAATAGTTTAATAAATGCTTGTATTTTAGCTAGATTTTGTTTGATCTTGTTTGGCTTGTTTAGGAGATATAATGGCTATATAATAGCCTCATCCTCAACCTTGAATAGAGAATCTGGAATCTTGAAAGTAATAAACATTGTATTTCCTTTGAAATATACGTTGAACGAGTTCAACAAACTTTAAGTTATTGTTTCGACGCGTCTCGAGATTTTAACTTGATCAATTCTCAATAGGTCTTGGGAAGAGATTACCTTTTATCGAGTTATAGGTCTAGTTCGATAAAACACATCCAAATCCGTATACACTACTACCTCACGGCCGAAATCCATTTAAGTTCGGCCACCCCTTGTATTTTCGAGTGACACTTTGATAATCGTCAAGACATAATAATCTTCCATTATATTTCATACGCATTACGTACGTAATTCGTATCATCTTCTTGTTCGATATTTTTTATTGTTATATCCGATATTATTCACATACAAAATACATCCGAAAACTCCATATTCGTAAAAGCCTTCCGCTATCATACACTTACATATACTCCGACCGATACGTATCCACCTCTCCCCGGATAATTCGTATCAGATGTCGATATTTCACCGTAATGTTGTTTATTGCACGGCAGTCTACGCACATCCTCCACGAACCATCTTTCTTTAGTACTAGCAATACCGGAACTGCACAAAGACTCATACTTTCTCTCACATGTTCCTTTGCTAGTAGTTCATCCACTTGCCTTTGCATCTCTTTAGTCTCTTCGGGGTTACTTCGGTATGCAGGACGGTTTGGTATTGAGAATCCTGGAACAAAGTCGATACAGTGTTCTATGCCTCGAACGGGCGGCAATCCGGGTGGTGTCTCCTCAGGAAACACGTCTTCAAACTCCTGCAATTAAGAGACAATCAATGGATCAGTAGTATCAGGAATCGATGGAATATTAAGCAATACATCACGAAATAGTAATAGAACCACAGGCCGTCTTGCGAGTGATGCGATATTGACACCTCCAAACCAAGTAAACGAAGTAAGAATTGACGTAAGTGACGATACCACGTTGCATGCACATGCACCTACGTACTTCGGTGAGAAAACAAATGCGGAAATGGGAACCATCTTAATAATTGGAACTGGGATAACTTAGACGTATCAAACACACATACGTACGCATGCTCATGCATACAAAATCGACCACATTAGGGGGAGATTTCGGCCGATTGTGATGGGAGATCCATGAAGGATCTTTATCCCCACTACTTTAAAGATTGCTTTCATTTTCAAAGTCCACCACAATAAAATCAAAGATAGAGATTTGGCTCACTCCACACTTCGCCAAATCGGCCGAACAAGGAGGAAGAAGATGCCAAGAAGTTGCTTTCATTTTCTATCCTTGTCAAAGTCTTACAAAAGGATATCACATGGGAAAGACTTTATCTCCTCCTTTGAAGCTACCCCACAGCCGAATTGCAAGGAAGAAGCCAAGATTGTTGTTGTTTTCTTTTCCTTGTCAAAGTCTTGATAGATTAGTTTATTGTTTGCTTGTTTTTTTAGTTTGATCTTGTTTGATCTTGTAAGGGCTATTTATAACCCTCATCTTAAACCTTTCAAAGACATCTTGAAGTTAAAAAAACGAAATACACTTTGTATGTATTCTTATTGAATGATTTTCAGCAACACCTTGATTATAATTCGACGCGTCTTCGAGTTGTAATTTAATCGATTCTCAATAGGTCTTGAGGAGAGATTGCCTTATCAAACTATAGGTCTAGTTTGATAAATCACTTTCATATTATTCTTGTTTACGTAAGCCGAATTGCCCTACTTTCGGTTAATTCTTACGAGTGTTACACATATTCGAGTGTTGTGAGGTTAAAAGACTTTTCCGCTGCACTACCGGCAAATTTACGTCCGACTTATTACGTAATTCGTATCATTAAATGATGCGATATTGACACCTCCAAACGAAGTAAGAATTGACGTAAGTGACGATACCACGTTGCATGCACATGCACCTACGTACTTCGATGAGAAAACAAATGCGGAAATGGGAACGATCTTAATAATCGGAACCGGGATAACTTAGACGTATCAAACACGCATACGTATGCATGCTCATGCATACAAAATCGGCCACATTAGGGGGAGATTTCGGTCGATTGTGATGGGAGATCCATGAAGGATCTTTGTCCCCATTACTTTCAAAATTGCTTTTATTTTCAAAGTCCACCACAATAAAATCAAAGATAGAGATTTGGCTCACTCCACACTTCACCAAATCGGCCGAACAAGGAGGAAGAATATGCCAAGAAGTTGCTTTTATTTTCTATCCTTGTCAAAGTCTTACAAAAGGATATCACATGGGAATGATTTTATCTCCTCCTTTGAAGCTACCCCACGGCCGAATTGCAAGGAAGAAGCCAAGATTGTTGTTGTTTTCTTTTCCTTGTCAAAGTCTTGATAGATTAGTTTATTGTTTGCTTGTTTTTTTAGTTTGATCTTGTTTGATGTTGTAAGGGCTATTTATAAGCCTCATCTTCAACCTTTCAAAGACATCTTGAAGTTAAAAAAACGAAATACACTTTGTATGTATTCTTGTTGAATGATTTTCAGCAACACCTTGATTATAATTCGACGCGTCTTCGAGTTGTAATTTAATCGATTCTCAATAGGTCTTGAGGAGAGATTGCCTTATCAAACTATAGGTCTAGTTTGATAAATCACTTTCATATTATTCTTGTTTACGTAAGCCGAATTGCCCTACTTTCGGTTAATTCTTACGAGTGCTACACATATTCGAGTGTTGTGAGGTTAAAAGACTTTTCCGCTGCATTACCGGCGAATTTACATCCGACTTATTACGTAATTCGTATCATTAGTGGCATCGGAGCCCAAGGTTATTTCCTTGTCGAAATTCTCTTGGCGATTTTGTTGATTAAGCTATCTTATCAGGGATTTTTCCGATGATTTCATGGAGAAACTCCGTGAGGCACTACACAACTTACAAGAACCATGTTTTCAAGCTAGAAGAGGAGGATATGACGCACATTCACCGCGTCATGTATATGAATTTAAAGTAAATGAACTTCCAGAATTTGTCGGAGGTACCAATCCCGAAGTCTACTTGGAGTGGGAGAGGAAGATTGAACGTATGTTCGACTTCAAGAACCTTAATGATGAGAAACGTTGCAAATATACGATTCTCAAGTTAGGGAAGGGCGCTTCCCTATGGTTCGAGGGTGTGAAAACACAACGAGCTCGTGCGGGAAAGGAGAAAATCCGTTCTTGGGATTCTTTGAAGAAAAAATTATGTAAAAGGTATGTCCCGACATCACATCGGTTAACCTTGTACCGAAAGATTGCCGAATTCGTACAAGGAAAACTAAGTGTGGGAGAATATATTGAAGAATTTGAAGGCTTGGCCTTAATGGGAGAACTCGAAGAAAATGAAGAACAAAGAATGTCACGTTTCTTACGTGGCCTAAACCGAAACATTGCAAATACGGTGGAATTATACCCCTGCGAAGATTTTGACACTTTATGCGGACTATGCATAAAGATAGAAGCTCAAAACAAGTTAAAGTTTGCCAAACCCGAATTCCCATACAAATTCGGAAATGCAAGTGCCGGCTCAAGTTCGACTACGAAACCTACCGCACCTTTTCAAGTCCCTACCCCGGCCCCGAAGGTTCCTCACGTGTCCAAAGAAACGAGCTTGGCTAAAGTACGATGCTTTAAATGTCAAGGCTTTGGTCACTATCAAAATGCATGTCCAAATAAACGGGTGGTCACGTTAAGAGAAGCTCTTGCGGTCCGCGACGAACTTTTTAGTCGAGGACGAGAAGGAAGGACTTGGTGACATATTTAACATGGAGGCCGAGGAAGAGAACGAGGAATGCGAGAGTTATGACGCTCCAGAATATGATACTGCGTTAGTGCTTCGAGCTCTACATACCAAAATCATTCCAAGTGATACGGAGCAAAGAGACCAAATCTTTCATTCCAAATACCGAGTAGGAGAAAAGTGTAGTTTGATAATAGACGGAGGGAGTTGCATGAATGTAGCTTCAAATGAGATGGTTACCAAACTCAGTCTAACTACTACGGCTCACCCGAGGCCGTATGCTCTACATTGGCTCGATGACGGAAGTAAAGTAAAGGTGTCAAGATAAGTACGGGTCAACTTAACTATGGGACCATACGGAGACGATGTGTTATGTGACGTACTCCCGATGGATGCATGCCACGTACTTTTGGGACGACCATGGATGTTAGACCGAGATGTTTTACATCGAGGTCGGAGTAATGAATATGAATTACGAGACAAAGGAAAGAAGATTGTACTCAAACCAATGTCCCCGCAAGCTATCCGTTCGATGAGTTCTAGTCGAGTGGAGAAACCGAAACTCACTATGCTTGCTAGCGAAAGGGAAATGGAACATGCCATTAATGACGGGGAGCGAGTATATTTGGTGATGTTTAAAGAGACATGGGACGAGAACATGGGAGTACAAAACGGAGGAGAGATAGATGTGTTATTACACGAATTTGAGGATGTCTTTCCCGAAGAATTACTGTCGGGTTTACCACCTATTCGTGGTATCGAACACCAAATCGATCTTATACCAGGAGCACCACTTCCTAATAAAGCCGCTTATAGATGTAATCCCGAGGAGACGAAGGAGTTACAAAGACAACTCGAAGAACTTTTGGACCACGGGTATGCCCGGGAGAGTTTGAGTCCGTGTGCGGTTCCGGTCTTACTTGTCACTAAGAAAGATGGTTCCTGGCGAATGTGTGTGGATAGTCGGGCCGTGAACAATATCACCGTCAAGTATCGGTTCCCTATCCCGAGACTTGATGATATGTTAGACGAACTACATGGTTCGGTGGTCTTTTCAAAGGTTGATTTACGAAGCGGATATCATCAAATTCGAATGCGAGAAGGTGACGAGTGGAAGACGGCCTTCAAAACAAAAAATAGATTATATGAATGGACCATTATGTCGTTCGGTCTTACAAATGCGCCAAGTACCTTCATGAGGTTGATGAACGAAGTGCTTAAACCATTTCTGGGGAAATTCGTGGTTGTATATCTGGATGACATCCTAATCTATAGTCAATCACTACAAGAACATTTCGGGCACTTAAGGCAAATCTTCGAAACTTTGAGGGACCGAAAACTATATGGAAAAAAGGAGAAGTGTTCATTCCTAGTCGAGAGTATAGTCTTTCTTGGCTATGTCGTTTCGAAGGACTGAGTGGCGGTTGATCAAACAAAAATCGAAGCAATTAATTCTTGGCCGACCCCTACGACCGTGACGGAAGTGAGGTCATTTCACGGACTTGCTTCTTTTTATCGGAGGTTTATTCGAGACTTTAGCACCATTTCAAGTCCGATAACGGAATTTTTAAAAAAAGGACCATTTGTATGGAACGGGGCTGCCCAGGGAGCATTCGAGAAGTTAAAAGCCAAATTATGCGAAGTGCCGATCCTAACACTACCCGATTTTACTCAACCATTCGAAGTTGAATGTGATGCTAGTGGAGTTGGAATTGGAGCGGTTCTTATTCAAGGTAAACGACCTATCGCTTACTTTTCGGAGAAATTGAACGATGCTCGGTTTAATTATTGCACTTACGATAAAGAATTCTATGCTATCGTAAGGGCCCTTGATCATTGGAGTCATTACCTACGGCCGAAACATTTTATTCTACACTCGGACCACGAATCATTGAAGTACATTAACGGACAACACAAACTGAGTCTGAGGCATGCCAAGTGGGTGGAATTCCTACAATCATTTCACTTTTCATCCAAGTAGAAAGACGGTAAAAGCAATGTCATTGCAGATGCGTTATCTAGGAGGTATGCTTTACTTTCTACTCTGGAGGTTCGGTTACTTGGTTTCGAAATGTTGAAGGAGTGTTATGAAAATGATGCGGATTTTGGAGAAGTTTTTACTCGTTGCAAATCTGGTCCGTTCGGAGAGTTCATGTTACAAGATGATTTCCTATTTAAAGGGAATAGGCTATGTGTTCCAAAACAGGCGGTTTGGGAATTATTGGTTCGGGAGGCTCACGGAGGAGGCTTAGCAGGTCACTTTGGCACGGCTAAAACATTAGAGGTACTCAAAGAACATTTCTTTTGGCCAAAAATGCTAAAAGACGTTTACAATGTTTTAAGTAAATGTGTAAGATGTCACATCGCAAAGAGTTCGTTCAAACCGGGATTGTATATGCCTCTACCAGTTCCAGAAAGACCGTGGGAAGATGTATCAATGGATTTTATCGTCGCTTTACCCCATACTCAACGAGGTAAAGATGCTATTATGGTGGTTGTTGATCATTTCTCAAAAATGGCTCATTTCGTGGCTTGCCACAAAACCGACGACGCAAGTAACGTGGCCGATTTATACTTCCGAGAGGTGGTTCGGTTACATGGAGTTCCAAAGACTATTGTTTCGGAACGGGATTCGAAATTCCTTAGCTATTTTTGGAATACATTATGGAGGAAGGTAGGAACAAAGTTCTTCTTTAGTACTTCGCACCATCCTCAAACTGATGGTCAAACCGAAGTCACAAATCGAACGCTAGGAACGTTGTTGCGAGGACTTGTGAATAAAACGCAAAAGGATTGGGACATGAAACTTGCTCATGCGGAATTTGCCTATAACCGATCCCCTACACATGCTACGGCACATTCTCCCTTTGAAGTCGTTTACGGGTTAAATCCTTATATACCCTTAGACTTGATTCCGTTGCCGAAGGACGAGTTGGTACACAAAGATGCGGAATCTAAACTTAAATCGATGATCAAGTTGCACGGACAAATACATGATCGAATCAAAGAGGTGAATGACGCATATAAAAGAAAATCCAACAATCACAGAAAACCGAGACTATTCGAAGTAGGCGACTTGGTTTGGGTACACTTAAGAAAAGAGAGATTTCCTAGCAAACGCAAGAACAAATTTATGCCGAGGGCCGAGGGACCTTACAAAATCGTGGGTAAGGTGAACGACAATGCATATAAAGTAGAACTTCCAAGCGATTATGGAGTACACGCCACTTTTAACGTGGGAGATCTATCTTCTTACCTTGACGATGAGGGAATCACTGAATTGAGGTCAAGTCCTTTCAAAGGGCGAGGAGATGATGCGATATTGACACCTCCAAACGAAGTAAATGAAGTAAGAATTGACGTAAGTGACGATACCATGTTGCATGCACATGCACCTACGTACTTCGGTGAGAAAACAAATGCGGAAATGGGAACGATCTTAATAATCGGAACCGGGATAACTTAGACGTATCAAACACGCATACGTATGCATGCTCATGCATACAAAATCGGCCACATTAGGGGCAGATTTCGGCCGATTGTGATGGGAGATCCATGAAGGATCTTTATCCCCACTACTTTCAAGATTTCTTTCATTTTCAAAGTCCACCACAATAAAATCAAAGATAGAGATTTGGCTCACTCCACACTTCACCAAATCGGCCGAACAAGGAGGAAGAAGATGCCAAGAAGTTGCTTTCATTTTCTATCCTTGTCTAAGTCTTACAAAAGGATATCACATGGGAAAGATTTTATCTCCTCATTTGAAGCTACCCCACGGCCGAATTGCAAGGAAGAAGCCAAGATTGTTGTTGTTTTCTTTTCCTTGTCAAAGTCTTGATAGATTAGTTTATTGTTTGCTTGTTTTTTTAGTTTGATCTTGTTCGATCTTGTAAGGGCTATTTATAAGCCTCATCTTCAACCTTTCAAAGACATCTTGAAGTTAAAAAAATGAAATACAGTTTGTATGCATTCTTGTTGAATGATTTTCAGCAACACCTTGATTATAATTCGACGCGTCTTCGAGTTGTAATTTAATCGATTCTCAATAGGTCTTGAGGAGAGATCGCCTTATCAAACTATAGGTCTAGGTTGATAAATCACTTTCATATTATTCTTGTTTATGTAAGCCGAATTGCCCTACTTTCGGTTAATTCTTACGAGTGTTACACATATTCGAGTGTTGTGAGGATAAAAGACTTTTCCGCTGCATTACCGGCAAATTTACGTCCGACTTATTACATAATTCGTATCAGCGAGCAAGGCCCGTTTAACTTCACTAGCCCTACAAAGGGCGATGGTTCTTATCCCTTTAGGGACCGCCGTGACTGTTTTCTTTTCCTTCTCCTTTTTTTTTTGCTTTCTCTCAGTGCTTGCTCTAATATCCTCTGATCTTCAAGGATTTGCTTAGGGGTCATAGGTGATAGGTTGAATTTCTTCTTCCCAAAAATGAAGGAATACTTGTTCGAAAACCCATCATGAGTAACTTTGCGGTCGTACTGCCATGGTCTTCCTAAAAGGATCTGGGTGGCATGCATAGGGGCGACGTAGCAAACTACTTCGTCCTCATATCTACTTATCTTAAAGGGTACGGTGCATCTACTCACTACTTTCAGTTCTCCAGCATTATTCATCCACATCAACTTATATGGTTTAGGGTGTCTTTCGGTTTTAAGTTCTAGTTTCTGCACCAAGGCTGTGCTAATGACATTGACACAACTACCCCCATCTATGATCATACTACAGAGGTTCTCCTTAATGTAGCACCTACACTGAAACAAGTTCTCCCTCTGGCTATCCTCATCTTCCACTACCTTACCTGACAAGGACATTCTAAGCACTACATTAATCTTCCCTTCTAAGATCTCTTCATTACAGTCTTCTATCTCTTCTCCACTATCCTCATTCTTAATATATTCTTCACCCTCACTTTCAGTCGCTATTTCCCCTGACTTAATGACTACAGCTCGCTTATTTGGGCAGTTTGGGGCTATGTGACCTATACCTTGACACCTATAGCATCAGATCTCATGTGTCCTAGGTTGAGGTTTGGAATTTGGTGAAGGTTGGGGCTTAGTTGGCGGATTAGGGGCTGTCTGGACCCTAGTGACCAAGTTCAATTGCGTACCCATCGCACGATGAACTGCTTTCCAAAAACGTGACACGAATCGCCCGTCACGATCTGATACAATAATCTTAAGGGTACCATGTAACCTTAGAATCTCTTTGATAAATAGCTAGGCCAATCTATCGGGTCCCCAAGTGTCTTTAATCTCCAGAAAGTGGGCTGATTTGGTCAGACGATCCACAATCACCCAAATCGTATTCATCCCTCGTCGATTCATTGGCAAGCTGGTGATAAAATCCATCGATATGTCCTCCCATTTCCACTCAGGAATCGGGAGCGGTTTCAGCATTCCTGCGGGTCGCTGATGTGCAATCTTAACTTGTTGACATATTAAACACCTCGAAACGAATTTTGCAACTTCACGTTTCATACTTCCCCACCAATAATATTGTTTCAAATCCTTGTACATTTTGCTAGACCCCGGGTGAATGGAGTACGGGGTAGCATGAGCTTCTCTCAGGATAGAGTTCCTTAATTCGTCATCTGCGGGTACACAAACTCGGTTCCTGAAGCGTATCAATCCATCCTCGTGGATCACAAAGCCAGGGGCTTTCCCTTGAGTTACTTCATTCTGAACTCGAGATAAGAATGCGTCCGTAACTTGCTTCAATTTAATTATATCCTCAAGGGACGATGAAATCTCAAGTGTACAGAGTTGTCCTTGAATATGCTGTAACCATACTTCTATTTTTGGCCTCACCAACTCTAACCGCAATTCTCCCTGCACTGTCAAGCGGGCAAGCATCTGCTCCTATACTGTTTTACGACTCAAAGCATCGGCAACTACATTTGCTTTGCCCGTATGATAAAGGATCTCGATATCATAATCTTTGATGAGTTCTAGCCACTTTCTCTGCCTCATGTTTAACTCCTTCTGAGTAAAAATGTACTTCAGGCTCTTGTGATCGGTAAAAATCTGACAAGTAACTCCATACAGATAATGACGCCAGATTTTTAAAGCAAACACCACGACTGCAAGTTCTAAATCATGGGTGGGGTAGTTGACCTCGTAAGGTCGTAGCTGTCTCGATGCATCGGTGATCACCTTCCCGTTCTGCATTAGTACACATCCAAGGCCCTATTTAGATGCGTCACTATACACTACAAACCCTTCCGTTCCTTTCGGGAGGACCAAAATAGGTGCTGAAATCAACCGAATCTTGAGTTCATCAAAACTCCGATGACATGCCTCCGACCATAAATACTTCTTATCCTTTCTCAACAAATTAGTCATTGGTTGGTCAATTTTGGAAAAACCTTCCACGAACCGTCGGTAATAACCTGCTAGTCCTAAGAAACTGCGTACTTCCTTAACGTTCTTTGGTGGTAGCCAGTCTCGGATAGCTTCTGTCTTCTGTGGGTCTACTCGCACTCCATCAGCTGATATCACATGTCCGAGAAAGATAACTTCACGCATCCAGAACTCACATTTAGAAAACTTTCCATAAAGTTGCATCCGCCTTAACGCCTCGAGAACTAGATGGAGATGACGCTCATGCTCTTCATGGTCACGAGAGTAGATCAGAATGTCGTCAATAAAAACGACTACAAAGTGATCTAGATCATTAATAAAGACTCGATTCATCAACTCCATGAATACTGTCGGTGCATTAGTCAGTCCAAAAGGTATCATTACGAACTCATAATGCCCATAGCGAGTACGAAAAGCGGTCTTCGAATTATCAGACTCACGAATCCTCAACTGATGGTAACCAGACCTCAAGTCGATCTTAGAAAACACAGTAGCCCCTTGAAGCTGATCCAATAAATCATCAATACGCGGCAATGGATATTTGTACTTAATGGTTACCCTGTTCAGCTCATGATAATCAATACACAGACGTAGGGATCCGTCCTTCTTCCGTACAAATAGTACTAGTGCTCCCCAAGGGGACGCACTAGGTCTAATATATCCCTTCTCGGTCAAATCCTCAAGTTGGCTCTTCAGCTCC
This sequence comes from Orobanche coerulescens, assembly GCA_033398695.1. Taxonomy (NCBI): domain Eukaryota; kingdom Viridiplantae; phylum Streptophyta; class Magnoliopsida; order Lamiales; family Orobanchaceae; genus Orobanche; species Orobanche coerulescens. Next base: position 97,796,098 of record CM065811.1, on the reverse strand, counting down.
TGCATCTCAGTCAGAGCCATACGATACGGTGCTTTTGAAAGCGGGGACGTACCAGGCTCTAACTCAATATTGAACTCTACATCACGATATGGAGGTAAGCCTGACAACTCATCTGGAAATACGTCTCGGTAGTCTCGGGCTACCGGAATATCGGCCAATTCGACTGGTCGATCCGCTGCTTTGGTTATGAAACACCAGTATCCAATACACCCCTGATTAAGCAGTTTCACTGCTTTCATAGAGCTGATGACTCTCCCGGAACAGCTGGGATTGTCACCCTGGAAGGTACACTCAACACCATCGTCGGATGTGACGGTCACTATTCGTTTGCGGACACTCAGTATGGCATCACCTTATATAATCGATACCCAAGATTACATCATCTTTAGGTAAATCGACCATAATTAAATTCGACAACCACTCACGGTCGTTCATGCGAATCGGATAGTTCTGCACTTCACGATTCCCAACAATTCTTCTACCATCGGGTAGACCAATTATATAAGGTTCACAATTGGTAACATGATATAATTGCAAACGACTCAAACAAGAAGCAGATAAAAAGGAGTGTGATGCACCAGTATCAAAAAGAACACAGATAGGCTGAGATCGGATCTCGAGGGTACTTGCAATCATGCTGGATTCGGGATCGTCGGCCTTCTTCATTTCGTAAACCCTGGGTTTTGCAGCCCTGGTACTAGATGCACCAGCTTGATTTCCATGGCCCATTCCTCTGTTTGCCCCGGTAGTCTGATAAGAAGCGGACGGAGGTACACGGTCCTGGACGGAAGACTGAACTGGAGCATGAGGTGCTGCTGGAGTACGTCCTGGTCCACTCCTACAATAACGAGCACGATGTCCATTCTTCCCACAAGTATGGCATGCAACAGCTGGCCTTGGGCATTTCGAATTGATGTGCCCCTGGTCTCCACAGTTATAGCACACAACAGATAAGCTAACCGCTCGAGGTTCCGATCCGGTTGGCTTCGATGCCATTCAGAAGTATTTGGCACTGGTTGGGGCCTCTTGAATGTTCCCTGGTTGCTGTCTGTCTGGTTCTGGTTCCTGAATTTCTTGTTGTTGGACTGCGGTTGCTTCTTGGAAATTTCTTTCACGGTCAATTCGTACTCCAGAGCTTTCTCAATGAACTCCGGTAGGGTTGCACAGTGATGGTTCAACAGCTGCATTCTCATTCGGGGTTTAAGCCTTTTGAGAAAGTATTTGATCTTATCAGCCTCTGTTCGGATAATCGTCACGGAAAAAGGAAGAAGTGCATGGAATTTATCGGCAATAGATAGTACGTCATCATCTTCGGACGGGTCTGGATTCAGCAATTCTGATAGTTTGGCCTCGCGGAGAGGACCCGGATAGTAACGGTCTAGCATGAGATTCTTAAATTCCTCCCAAGTACATACGCCATCAGCTGGCCTCACCGAAAGCCACCAAGTGTGGGCTGTTGGAAAGTAAAACGCAGCGGAAGCGAAGTTTGGGAAAGATGATAATCGCGTTTTACGCATCTACGAGCATTAGATCTATTTAGGCATGCTAATTAATTAATTACTAAGAGTAATAAGCAATTTAAATATTATTTATTATTTATTAATTAAATATGTTGATTATTAAAATATCCTAATCTAGATACAAGATCATAGGATATTACCTTTTGAAGAGTATTGGTTACTTCCGTCTTGATCACCTTGTATTTCTACCTTTAGATCTTCTAGAGTATGATCCGCCTTGAACCGGACGTCGTGTGGGCAACGAGCTACCGGATCTTTCTTGGACAACCTTTGGACCGGCTGATATGTATCCCTCACAACTCTCGATTTTCTTTTCTTCAAGTTATTCCGATATGTAGCAAGAATAAAAGTGTTCTCTCAATTGTGGAATCAAAGACACAAGTCAAGATCCACAATTAAACACTTAGAAGAAAAATCGAAATTCCTTGTGTATGAAAGTGATGCTAAAATTGGCCAACACCCATAAGTCCTATATATAGGCTCTTGGACTACTACTAGGGATCTTAAGGAGGATTATGTAAGGACTCCCAATAAATTCATCTTACCTTATTAGGACTCTTCCTAATATATAATGAATCTATTAATATCAACTTTGTAACACCCCCAATCCGCTCAGGGATATTACACGCCGTAGAACCTTTCCTCAAGGATCTACCAGGCTGGTAACAACATAGAACATCTCAACAATACCTTTAAGGCTAAAATGACTCAGTAGACCGATTTGGTCTTTCAATAAATACATACAACTCAAACTCATTACATGCCCACGCAGGGGTCGAATACAACACATTCCCGTACAACGGGAAAATATACTGCAGCGGAAAATAAACTATAACTAAACCAATGACATCATACGGATCCTCGTGTGATTAGTATCATTCATCTTTCATCATCCTTCGTGCCGACCCTATGTTATGCTCCCAAGCCTGAATGCAAAAACAGACATCCACCCCCCGAATACTCGAGGGTTAGCAAAACTCCACTGTTTTGCTAGTGCAAAAACAAAGTGCAAATACGAGCCATACAATTCACATTCCACGAATAACAATAACCAGGAATCCTTAAAGATTCAAATACAACGAAACGAATACTTCCCGAGGCAAGAGTTTGGGTAAAACATTCCAAAACCGAAAGATCACAATCAAGGGAAACAATTTAGAAAACAGTTCGAAATGCCATAGAGAGTTTTAATAGAAAACAATTTAGGATTACCGAATCCTTATCTTTCCAAAATCAACAGGGGTCACAGCCTAAAGGTTTTGTTTTCGCAAATAGAAAACCGACAACAATTCACAGGGCCAGAGCTCGACATCACGTGTCCTCGACGGACATAAAAATCAACAAAACATAATCACGCACGCGCATCGCCTAGGACCGGGACGAAGCCACAAATCCCACTCGAGGCCTCGAATGACCCTCCCGAGATGGCTAGCGAAACAAATCACACACATCTCACGGTTGGATCAATCGCTTGTTGCATCCTGGCCACATGATCGCATGCCATGTGCCACCGTAGATTATCTTTGGCGCTCATGGTTGGATCAATCACTTGTTGCATCCTGGCCACATGATCGCATGCCATGTGCCACCGTAGTTTTTATTAGGCTCTGACGGTTGGACCAATCGCTTGTTGCATCCTGGCCACATGATCGCATGACATGTGCCACCATAGGCCCCGCCCACATCCATACATTCATACACAGCACAATACAACACATATATTCAAACAATTCACCCAGAGGCATCAAACACTTAGCAAAACACCATGTCAAACCACAGCGCAGCAAAATGAAATAATATACGTCCATACGCAATACCAAGTGCAACATAAACACCAAACAAATCCATAGAATTCACATAGTCATTCACAAACCACACCATTCACAAAACACACGCATTTTGAAAGCAAGCCTTTAACAAGGCTAAACCGAATCTTTTGAAAGTTCAATTCAAACGACCAAACAACCACATTTAGACGATCACTAATTATCGTATCCATAAAACAAGAATTATATGGACAAGGTACTTGCCTCAAAATCGGCACGCAAGTATCCCGACGAACACAGCTCAACCGGAAAGCTTCGAAACACCCGATGCTTTCGAAAAGGAAAACGACAACGAACGGAAGGGTTCAACTTGGTTTATTAACAAGAAACTAGACCCTAACAACATATAATTAATAAATCAATGATCATACGAGGAGAAATAATCGTAGAACGTCCAAAAACCCCTCTAAGACATTCTACCGGACACCTTCAAGGCGTCGATCAAGAACTTGACCAAAACAACGAATCGATACGATCCAACCATGGAATAACAAGGGAAATGATATAATACATCTAAATAATCATCAATCCATCATAATCCTAAGTTAAATCGTATTAAACGGATGAAAACAACCAAAACACCCAAATTCCCCAAAACTAGATTTCTAGGAAATCTGACCTGATTCGCTCGATCAAAGGATGTTATAGGATGTTGATGATATGAACTCCAAGACTTCATGGATTAATTGTCCAACAACATGGAACCATGATAAAGACACCTACAGCCACGGAAGGGAAGAAAACGGGTGAGGAAAATAATGAAAAACCCGTCTGCAGGGCCTTAAATAGGCTGCCTGCCGGCCGAGTTACGTACCTAACCGGCCAAGGGCTTACGTACGTAACCGGCCATTCTGCCCAAAAATGCCGGCATCCCTATGTATGTAACCGGACAAGGGTTACGTACATAACAGGCCTTAAGTACGTAACTACCGAGCACTACCGGCCGTAACTCGGCCAGTGCCGGCCTGGGCCCAGACTGCCTGGCCATGACTCGGCCGGGGCCAACTCCGACGGCCCGAACGACCCCAAAACCCGAACCTGAATACGAATTGAAGATACGGTCATGAAGTACTCGCAAAGACGAATTCGAGCACTAATAGAACACACGATTCCGACCACCCGAAGGCTCGAAATTCGACAACGGAAAGTAATTACCCCAAACTTTGGGAAATTACGAAACTGGCCCAAAACGTCCGAAATACACGATACATGATCGAAACACCAAGCCGAAGCTCGCAACATGAATAATAACATTAAATGAACTTACGAGAAACTCGAAACAACAGTTTCGGACAAGATTCGCAAGAATCGAACTCAAGTGCGGAAAAATCGCTCAAAAACACGGAACTCAACAAAACGATACTGAAACGAACTCGGATGACAAAAAGTGCAGAATTAATCATTCTCGGAATGATGAAACGGTCATGAGAGACTCGTCAAAACAGACTTTCGCCGGAAAAAAATAAATTACCGAAAATGGAAATTACGGGTATTACACACTACCCTCCTTAAAAGAAGTTTCGTCCCGAAACTTAAAACAAGTAGGGAGAAGCAATATCCCGCCAGGAAAACTCAACGAGATACACAAGAAACGCGTAACTTACGCCCATCGGTGAAACGTTACAAGCAACGCAAAGGAATATACGGCGTGAAAACACGCTTCACGACGACTAACACAACGCCACCGTTAGAGACATAATAAAATTAACAAGTGACAAGCGTCATCAAACAGATAGTACAATCAATTCAATTATCTGAACAATCACGAAACACAAAGCATCTATTACAAGGAAACACGCACAGTCGAGAAAACAGAAATTAAACACAAAACGATTCACAATGAACAATCGCAAGCAATTCGGACTACGCCGAAATCCTCAAGACTACACTAGGCATCTCCGTGTCCTCTCGGAGCAGAGACGCCACCTCGATCCCCAAATCTCTTAGCTACCGTCTCATAATGCACGGCTCGGTGACCCACCTGGCCACACTCGAAACAGCTGACTAACGGTGAACGACAGTTCTTCATGGTATGGCCCGCTCGACTACAGTTATAACACGTCTTCGAGCTGCTCACGTTACTCACTGCAGGGGTACTACTCCTTTGACCACGCGAGCGAGGAACCCTCTTGGGATGACGATACGAAGCCCCAACCTCAGGGGGCCCACTCCCCTGATTTCCTGAAAAGTCCCCAACGGTTTTCTCATTTCTGTTTCTTAGAGTTAGACATATTCTCAGTCGATAATCTGGATAGCTCATAGGCTAACACCCGATTCTGATAATCTATCAAGGAAGTACAAGTGAGACCTTCCATGTATTGACGAATCTCCGGCTTCATCCGTCTACTAAAATGACAGATCTTATCCTCCTCCGTCCTTACTTGATCCTGCACATAACTGAGCTGTTTGCTAAAATCAATAATAACTTGAGACAGCGGTACATCTTGCGGTTTCGCCGAAAAGAATTCATTAATCCTCTGATTTCTGATCGGCTCCGGACAAAACTCATCTCTCATAAATCTCTGGAACTCTGCCCACGTGACAACATGATCTCGAGGCTTAACAGCCTCCCACCAGCTAGCGGCATCTTTGTCGAGAAGATACTGAGCGACCGGTACCTTACGTTCTTCTGGACAATCAACTACCTCGAATATCTTTTCCAACTGGAAAAGCCAACCATCCCAGCCTAATGCATCTGCAGCACTAGCGAAACGAGGGGGATTCATACGAACCACTTCTCGAAGCTACTGATTTGCACCAGTGTTCTGGGTCGCATCTGTAACACGCTGAACTGCCTGAGTCAGCTGAGTCATCTGAGTGGCTACCTGCTGCAAAATAGTAGCAACACCAATACCAATACCATCACCGGAAGTATTATCCCGATCACGCATCCGATTGCCACGACCACGACCTCGGCCCCTCAGCATACTGAATAAGTAATCACTCAGCACAACAGAAAAATCATAACACATACCACATACAATGATTTCCATCGTAAAGCAACACACATACTAAAATCATAGCAACAACGGTATCGTTCAGCGACCTCAATGGCCCGAACGATAACCAGCACATAATCACAAAACATTATGGAACAATCACACGTATACACGAACGTACCAACCCAAGCTTCAACAGCTCACACCCGTGCGACAACACGCAAATCACCACGAGGCGACAAACAGTAAATACCAGTTCACACCTCTCACAGAGGGCTAGTACAACAAATGCGTGGCGAACGACTCTACGCTCACACCACCAATTCAATCACAATTCAGAGGGTTAACACCCTAACGACAATACTAACATCATACACACCTTTTCCGACCACACGTAGGAGGTGATAGGTTTTAAAAATAAAAACCATCTTTGGAAAGAAAAAAAATGATTTTGGAAACACTAGTTGCTCTTGAGTATCACCTTTCAAAAAGTATAAATGTGAAACATCGTTATCGAGACTTTGGAGAACCATTTCGCATTTGATAAAAATGAGGACACTTTCTCTTAGTGAAAAACTTTCAGAATATTCGACCCTCGGGTCTGAGTAAAAGTGTTTCTAAAACATTGAAAATATCTCAAAACGTTTTGGTCCTCAAGGTAGAAGAATTTTGAAACATATTGTGGCACCTTGGACGTACCACGAGAAAATAATTCATTTTAAAAATACATCTCGAAATTTATTTTCTAAGATACTAAAGATTTTCAAAAATAATTCAATGGGCTAGAATGCCCAAAAATTTCAGGTAATTACACGGAACATTATAGCGCCGTGGGTCCCGCGCCGGAACCCACCAGGCTAAAAACCATTTACAAAAATGCCAAAAAGGCCGATGACGGTAATATTTCAAAAACTCACAAAAGCCATTTACAAAATACTAATTACCGTCATAAAAATTTCGCCAAAACGATCAAGGCCATAATGCCAAAAACTCGGTTAAGGGAATCGGTTTTCGAAATCAAACTCAGTCGGTAAAATACCGAAAGCCATTACAAAAGAACTCACGTAGCGGATAAAAGAAATACATTCCAACATGCACAATCCAGCAACACTACTCCTCATATGAACGAAATATGAGAGTCAAATAACCACACATCACGAAATCAAAATCCATAAGAGGATTCCGTTAATTAACTCATAATCATACCTGTAACTCGCATCAGACGAGGCACAAACACAAAGAAGGGAGACTTACATCCACAGGTCATATGAAGATGATGATCGCCCCACGACACTAATCACGACCAACAAACTAAGATGACGCGTCGCGACACGACTCAGTCAGACAAAATCCGACGAGACAAAACTCAACAAACCCTACTTGACCCGACAACCTAGGTTTCCACAACCTAAGCTCCGATACCATTTATGTAACACCCCCAATCCGCTCAGGGATATTACACGTCGTAGAACCTTTCCTCAAGGATCTACCAGGCTGGTAACAACATAGAACATCTTAACAATACCTTTAAGGCTAAAATGTCTCAGTAGACCGATTTGGTCTTTCAATAAATACATACAACTCAAACTCATTACATGCCCACGCAGGGGTGGAATACAACACACTCCCGTACAATGGGAAAATATACTGCAGCGGAAAATAAACTATAACTAAACCAATGACATTATACGGATCCTCGTGTGATTAGTATCGTTCATCTTTCATCATCCTTCGTGCCGACCCTGTGTTATGCTCCCAAACCTGAATGCAAAAACAGACATCCACCCCCGAATACTCGGGGGTTAGCAAAACTCCACTGTTTTGCTAGTGCAAGAACAAAGTGCAAATACGAGCCATACAACTCACATTCCACGAATAACAATAACCAGGAATCCTTAAAGATTCAAATACAACGAAACGAATACTTCCCGAGGCAAGAGTTTGGGTAAAACATTCCAAAACCGAAAGATCACAATCAAGGGAAACAATTTAGAAAACAGTTCGAAATGCCATCGAGAGTTTTACTAGAAAATAATTTAGGATTACCGAATCCTTATCTTTCCAAAATCAACAGGGGTCACAGCCCAAAGCTTTTGTTTTCGAAAATACAAAACCGACAACAATTCACAAGGCCAGAGCCCGACATCACGTGTCCTCGACGGACATAAAAATCAACAAAACATAATCGCGCACGCGCATCGCCTAGGACCGGGATGAAGACACAAATCCCACTCGAGGCCTCGAAGGACCCTCCCGAGCTGGCTAGCGAAACAAATCACACACATCTCGCGGTTGGATCAATCGCTTGTTGCATCCTGGCCACATGATCGCATGTCATGTGCCACCGTAGATTATCTTTGGCGCTCACGGTTGGATCAATCACTTGTTGCATCCTGGCCACATGATCGCATGCCATGTGCCACCGTAGTTTTTATTAGGCTCTCGCGGTTGGACCAATCGCTTGTTGCATCCTGGCCACATGATCGCATGCCATGTGCCACCGTAGGCCCCGCCCACATCCATCCATTCATACACAGCACAATACAACACATATATTCAAACAATTCACCCAGAGGCATCAAACACTTAGCAAAACACCACGTCAAACCACAACGCAGCGAAATGAAATAATATACGTCCACACGCAATACCAAGTGCAACATCAACACCAAACAAATCCATAGAATTCACATAGTCATTCACAAACCACACCATTCACAAAACACACGCGTTTTGAAAGCAAGCCTTTAACAAGGCTAAACCGAATTTTTGAAAGTTCAATTCAAACGACCAAACAACCACATTTAGACGATCACTAATTATCGTATCCATAAAATAAGAATTATATGGACAAGGTACTTGCCTCAAAATTGGCATGCAAGTATCCCGACGAACACAGCTCAACCGGAAAGCTTCGAAACGCCCGATGCTTTCAAAAAGGAAAACGACAACGAACGAAAGGGTTCAACTTGGTTTATTCGCAAGAAACTCGACCCTAACAACATATAATTAATAAATCAATGATCATACGAGGAGAAATAATCGTAGAACATCTGAAAACCCCTCTAAGACATTCTACCGGACACCTTCAAGGCGTCGATCAAGAACTCGACCAAAACAACGAATCGATACGATCCAACCATGGAATAACAAGGGAAATGATATAATACATCTAAATAATCATCAACCCATCATAATCCTAAGTTAAATCGGATTAAACGAATGAAAACAACCAAAACACCCAAATTCCCCAAAACTAGATTTCTAGGAAATCTGACCTGATTTGCTCGATCAAAGGATGTTATAGGATGTATGATTGATGATATGAACTCCAAGACTTCATGGATTAATTGTCCAACAACATGGCACCATGATAAATACACCTACAGCCGCGGAAGGGAAGAAAACGGGTGAGGAAAATGATGAAAAACCCGTTTGCAGGGCCTTAAATAGGCTGCCTGCCGGCCGAGTTACGTACGTAACCGGCCAAGGGCTTACCTACGTAACCGGACATTCTGCCCAAAAATGCCGGCATCCCTACGTACGTAACCGGCCAAGGATTACGTACGTAACCGGCCTTACGTACGTAACTGCCGAGCACCACCGGCCGTAACTCGGCCAGTGCCGGCCTGGGCCCAGACTGCCCGGCTATGACTCGGCCAGGGCCAAATCCGACGGCCCGAACGACCCCGAAAGCCAAACCTGAATACGAATCGAAGATACGGTTACTAAGTACTCGCAAAGACGAATTCGAGCACTAAGAGAACACACGATTCCGTCCACCCGAAGGCTCGAAATTCGACAACGGAAAGTAATTATCCCAAACTTTGGGAAATTATGAAAATGGCCCAAAACGTTCGAAATACACGATACATGATCGAAACACCAAGCCGAAGCTCGCAAGAATCGAACTCAAGTGCGGAATTAATCATTCTCGGAATGAAGAAATGGTCATGAGCGAGTCATCAAAACGGACTTTCGCTGAAAAAAAGAGAAATTACCGGAAATCGAAATTACGGGTATTACAAACTTAGTCCACTAAAAGGTTGATATTGCACTTCCTACCACAATCCCAAATTACGAAATTGGGCTCCTTATTAAATATATTATTCCCCGTGTTTAAGATATCGAATGTCCATTAATTAATTATAAGCTACTGACAGCTTTAATTAATTAATATCTTATCCAAGAGTAGTACCACTCGAATCTTATTATTATATCGGAATTAAATCCACCTACAGGGTTTAATATAATAATCATTATCGAGCTCCTCAAGGGGACATCATCAACCCGCACGAGTCGGGACACGATTTCTAGTAATAATAATAATTGTCGTATAAATAATATTATTGCCCAAGATACGAGGCTTATTGAGTCGATCATTTTGACTCTCACCTATGGTAAATCAAAGCAATAATTATTATAAATACACAATTAAATATTATATACTGAGAATTAAGAAATAATAATTATCCGAGATTTATGTTCTTCTTACAGTCAGTACATAAGACACTATCTCACCTCGATCCAGTTCAACGTATGCAAATACGCTAATGTATGCTAATAGTCAAGACCAACTATTCTCAAGCATACACTACAACCTTTTATATAATTTGTCTAATAATTATATAGGTTGTGAACTATTATATTATTTTATAAGGCACCGATAATGTGATCTTCCGTGTGACACCAACACACTACATTATCTACAATATAAAATAATTAGACATTTCATTTGCATAACCATAACGTGAATAAATATGCAAAACATGTGATTAAATGTAATTAATATCCTCATAGGTAGTAACAGGGAAATTAGGTAATACAAGCATAAAGTATGCTTTGCAGTATACAATCCTAACAATCTCCCACTTATACTCAAAGCATGCTTTTAAGTATACTACTCTATTACATAGTCTCTCATTTCTCCCACTTATACTCAAAGCAATGCTGCCATACACCATAATCCCATTCCTTCCACATGCCTTTCAAAAACTTTTGAAGGTAGGCCTTTCGTGAAAGGGTCAGCAAGATTATCTTCCGATGCAACCCTGGCTACAACTACGTCTCCTTCCTTTACGAAGTGTCGTATGATGTGGTACTTGCGGTTGACATGTTTACTTGCCTGGTGGGCTCGTGGTTCCCTCGAATTTGCGACTGCACCAGTATTATCACAATAAAGTGTAATACCCTGTGGCAAATTGGGAATCACATCTAAGTCCTGCAGGAAGTACTTGAGCCACACTACCTCCTTGGCTGCCTCAGAGGCTGCCACGTACTCGGCTTCCATGGTAGAGTCCGAGATGCATTTTTTCTTCACACTCCTCCAACTAATGGCTCCACCTCCCTGGCTAAACACATAACCCGAAGTAGACTTGGACTTTTCTTTGCCCGATGAAAAATATGAGTCAGTGTAACCCACCGGAAATAGGTCGTCTGATTGATATACAAGCATGTACTCCCTAGTCCTTCTCAGGTACTTGAGTATGTGCTTGACAGCAATCCAGTGTCCTGGTCCTGGGTTTAACTGATATCTAGCAGCCATGCCCACGGCATGACAGATATCTGGTCTAGTGCAAAGCATAGCATACATGAGACTTCCCACAGCAGATGCATAAGGGACCATCTTCATGTCATCTATCTCCTTTATTTTGACTCGTTCGAACATGAAAACAACTTGTAACTTCATTATGCACTCGTTTGAAGAAAAAACAACTCGTAACAACTAGTAGCTTCATTCTTGACTTGTTTGAACATGGAAGCAACTTGAAAACCTTGTAGCTTCATTCTTAACAGTTTGAACACGTAAGCAATTTGTAACTTCATTTTGACTCATTTGAACACGAAAATAATTTAAAACAACTTGTAGCTTCATCATACACTCGTTTGAAGAGAAAAACAACTCAAAACAACTTGCAGTTTCATTCTTGACTCGTTTGAACATGGAAGCAACTTGTAACACCTTGTAGCTGCATTCTTGAGTGTTTGAACATGGAAGTACCTTGTAGCTTCATTTTGACTCGTTTGAACATGAAAACAACTTTAAACAACTTGTAGCTTCATTATGCACTCATTTAGAAAAAAAAATAACTCGAAATAAATTGTAGCTTCATTCTTGACTCGTTTGAAAATGGAAGCAACTTGTAGATATATTCTTGGCTGTTTGAATACGGAAGCAACTTGTAGCTTCATTTTGACTCGTGTGAACATGAAAAAAACTTGAAATAACTTTTAGCTTCATTATGCACCTATTTAAAGCAAAAAAAACAACTCGAAACAACTTGTAGCTTCATTCCTGACTCGTTTGAACATGGAAGCAACTTGTAAAACTTGTAGCTTCATTCTTGACTGTTTGAACATGGAAGCAACTTGTAGAAACTTGAAGCTTTATTCTTGAGTGTTTGAACACGGACGCAACTTGTAGCTTCATTTTGACTCGTTTGAACATGAAAACAACTTTAAGCAACTTATAGCTCCATTATTCACTCGTTTGAAGAAAAAAAAACAACTCAAAACAACTTGTAGCTTCATTCTTGACTCGTTTGAACATAGAAGCAACTTGTAAAAACTTGTAGCTTCATTCTTCACTGTTTGAACACAGAGCAAATTGTAGCTTTATTTTGACTAGTTCGAACAACTTGAAACAACTTGTAGATTCATTATGCACTTGTTTGAAGAAAAAGCAACTCGAAACAACTTGTAGTTTCATTCTTGAATCGTTTGAACATGGAAGCAACTTGTAATAACTTGTAGCTTCATTCTTGACCGTTTGACCATGGAAGCAACTTGTAGCTTCATTTTGACTCTTGTGAACATGAAAACAACTTTAAACAACTTGTAGCTTCATCATGCACTCGTTTGAAGCAAAAAAACAACTCGAAACAACTTGTAGCTTCATTCTTGACTCGTTTGAATATGGAAGCAACTTGTAAAAACTTGTAGCTTCATCTTCACTATTTGAACACAGAAGCAAATTGTAGCTTTTAGAGGTGCTTCATGGTATTATTACTCGGGAGATTGCTCAGACTCCGGGGTTTCGTTACCACTGGATATGTGAGGCCACCCGTACTTTCATGCTCGCCTTTGCTGATGATCTCTTTCTTTTCTGTAATCCAGATGAGGTCTCTATTGGTGTTCTTAAGAGGAGTATTGATATCTTTGATTCTCTTTCGGGGCTGCATGCTAACCCTGGGAAGAGTAATTTTTTTCTATCGGCGAGTGCTCTGGAGCAGGGGGATCAGGTTGAGCAGTTATTAGGATTCCAGATGGCCCAGCTCCCTGTGAGGTATTTGGGAGTCCCTTTATCTTCATCGAAGCTCACGGTGGCTCAGTGCTCTCCTTTGATTGACAGGATTGATGGTCGGGTGAGTGAATGGGCTTGTAGATCTCTATCCATGGCCAGTCGTTGTCAGCTTATTTGGTCTGTGTTATCTGCTCTTCACATTTATTGGGCCTGTATTTCTATCCTGCCTAAGGGCGTGCCTGCCCTTATTGAGAAGCGCTTAAGGCACTTTCTTTGGAAAGGTCCTCGTGACTCTGGGCATGCTAAAGTGGTTTGGTCTAAGGTTTGCTTGCCTGTAGAGTGTGGTGGCCTTGGTATTACTCTGTTGAGGGTTCAGAATCAGGCCCTTATGACCCGCCATATATGGGCTCTCCTGGCTGGGTCTTCTCGTTCTGTTTGGGTTAGCTTGGTTTGTTCGTATAGAGTTCAGCAGTGTTCTTTTTGGGATATCCCTATCTCCACAGTGTTTTCTTGGTATTGGAAACAGCTGCCGACGTTGCGTCCCCTTTTCATGGGAGTGTTTTAGTATTTTGTTGGAGATGGCGCTTCATTCTGTTTATGGTCGGATCCTTGGCACTCTATGGGTTTGATTAGGCATTCTCTGCCTAGAGCTCCCCTTTGGACTGGCATTGATGTGCATGCCCGTCTTAGCTCTGTTTTCTGATGGTCAATGGGTTTGGCCTGTGGTTGATCGTCCTGGGTTCCAACAGGTTGTTTCTGCCCTCCCTCCTATCTATGGAGGCCAGGATCGCATCTCTTGGAGACCGCATAGCTCAGGTTCCTATTCTTCCTCGTCCGCTCTTCGTTTCCTTAGAGCATATTCTCCTTCCTTTCTGCATAGCTCCGTTAACATGGAAGTAACTTGTAATAACTTGTAGCTTCATTCTTGACCGTTTGACCATAGAAGCAACTTGTAGCTTCATTTTGACTATTGTGAACATAAAAACAACTTTAAACAACTTGTAGCTTCATTATGCACTCGTTTAAACAACTTGTAGCTTCATTATGCACTCGTTTGAAGAAAAAAACAATTCGTAACAACTTGTAGCTTCATTCTTGACTCGTTTGAACATGGAAGCAACTTGAAAGACTTGTACATTCATTCTTCACTGTTTGAACACGGAAGCAACTTGTAGCTTCATTCTTGACTCGTTTGAACATATAAGCAACTTGTAAAAACTAGTAGCTTCATCCTTCACTGTTTGAATACAGAAGCAAATTGTAGCTTTATTTTGACTAGTTCGAACATGAAAACAACTTGAAACAACTTGTAGATTCATTATGCACTCGTTTAAAGAAAAAAGCAACTCGAAACAACTTGTAGCTTCATTCTTGACTCATTTGAACATGGAAGCAACTTGTAATAACTTGTAGCTTCATTCTTGACCGTTTGACCATGGAAGCAACTTGTAGCTTCATTTTGACTCTTGTGAACATTAAAACAACTTTAAACAACTTGTAGCTTCATTATGCACTCGTTTAAACAACTTTAAGCGACTTGTTGCTTCATTATGACTCTTGTGTCCTTCATGGGATGGCATTAGAGTCTCATTCTCACTTATTCTTCATGTGCCCTTACTCTAGTAGGTGTATCTCTATTACTAGGAGGGAGGTAAAATTTTGTTGGCCTCACTCGGAGTGGAGTACGGGTATTCTTTGGGCGGATAGGAGGTGGAGAGGAAAGCATGTGGTTAACGTGGCTTACCGTATCGTTTTAGCGGCATTGGTCTACTTACTCTGGCAGTAGCGAAATGAGCAGAGATTCGGTCAGAGGCGTCGTGATACTCACACCGTTACCTTCCAGGGGATTGGTCTTGTACGTGACATTATCTCTCAGCGTTGGACGCCTCATTCATTATCTGCGGTCGCTGTTAGGCGTATTTGGAGGGTGGCTTGGTAGTTCCATTGTAACTTTTTTTTATTATTCTTCTATTTCGTGCTGTTGTTGCACCTTCTGTATTGGTTGCTGGGTACTGGCCTGCCTTGTTGGCCAATCTTTTTTTTATTTAATGCAATTGACTTTTCCCAAACAAAGCAAATTGTAGCTTTATTTTGACTCGTTCGAACATGAAAACAACTTGAAACAACTTGTAACTTCATTATGCACTCGTTTGAAGAAAAAAACAACTCGTAACAACTAGTAGCTTCATTCTTGACTCGTTTGAACATGGAAGCAACTTGAAAAAACTTGTAGCTTCATTCTTAATAGTTTGAACACGTAAGCAATTTGTAGCTTCATTTTGACTCATTTGAACATAAAACTTGTAGCTTCATTATACACTCGTTTGAAAAGAAAAACAACTCAAAACAACTTGCAGTTTCATTCTTGACTCGTTTGAACATGGAAGCAACTTGTAACAACTTGTAGCTTCATTCTTGAGTGTTTGAACAT
Organism: Orobanche coerulescens; assembly: GCA_033398695.1. Taxonomy (NCBI): domain Eukaryota; kingdom Viridiplantae; phylum Streptophyta; class Magnoliopsida; order Lamiales; family Orobanchaceae; genus Orobanche; species Orobanche coerulescens. The sequence goes on along the minus strand of CM065811.1, from coordinate 97,780,139 downwards.
GGAAGTACCTTGTAGCTTCATTTTGACTCGTTTGAACATGAAAACAACTTTAAACAACTTGTAGCTTCATTATGCACTCATTTGAAGAAAAGAAACAACTCGAAACAAATTGTAGCTTCATTCTTGACTCATTTGAACATGGAAGCTACTTGTAAAAACTTGTAGCTTCATGAGTGTTTGAACACAGAAGCAACTTGTAAAAACTTGAAGCTTTATTCTTGAGTGTTTGACATAGAAGCAGTTTGTAGCTTAATTTTGACTCGTTTGAACATTAAAACAACTTGTAGCTTAATTATGCACTCGTTTGAAGAGAAAAATAACTCGAAACAACTTGTATCTTCATTCTTGATTCGTTTCAACATGGAAGCAACTTGTAAAAACTTATAGCTTCATTCTTGACTATTTGAACACGGAAGCAACTTGTAGATTCAATTATGACTCTTGTGAACATTAAAACAACTTGTATCTTCATTATGCACTCGTTTGAAGCAAAAAAACAACTTGTAGCTTCATTCTTGACTCCTTTGAACGTGGAAGCAACTTGTAAACACTTGTAGCTTCATTCTTAATAGTTTGAACACGGAAGCAATTTGTAGCTTCATCTTGACTCGTTTGAAAATGAAAATAATTTAAAACAACTTGTAGCTTCATCATACACTCGTTGGAAGAGAAAAACAACTCAAAACAACTTACAGTTTCATTCTTGACTCGTTTGAACTTGGAAGCAACTTGTAACAACTTGTAGCTTCATTCTTGAGTGTTTGAACATGGAAGTACCTTGTAGCTTCATTTTGACTCGTTTGAACATGAAAACTACTTTAAACAACTTGTAGCTTCATTATGCACTCATTTGAAGGAAAAAAACAACTCGAAACAAATTGTAGCTTCATTCTTGACTCGTTTGAAAATGGAAGCAACTTGAAAAACTTGTAGATTGATTCTTGACTGTTTGAATACGGAAGCAACTTGTAGCTTCATTTTGACTCGTGTGAACATGAAAAAAACTTGAAACAACTTTTAGCTTCATTATGCACTCGTTTGAAGCAAAAAACAACTCGAAACAACTTGTAGCTTCATTCTTGACTCGTTTGAACATGGAAGCAACTTGTAAAACTTGTAACTTCATTCTTGACTGTTTGAACGCGGAGGCAACTTGTAGAAACTTGTAGCTTTATTCTTGAGTGTTTGAACACGGAAGCAACTTGTAGCTTCATTTTGACTTGTTTGAACATGAAAACAACTTTAAGCAACTTGTAGCTTCATTATGCACTCGTTTGAAGAAAAAAACAACTCGAAACAACTTGTAGCTTCATTCTTGACTTGTTTGAACATAGAAGCAACTTGTAAAAACTTGTAGCTTCATTCTTCACTATTTGAACACAAAAGCAAATTGTAGCTTTATTTTGACTCGTTCGAACATGAAAGCAACTTGAAACAACTTGTAGCTTCATTATGCACTCGTTTGAAGAAAAAAACAACTCGAAACAACTTGTAGCTTCATTCTTGACTCGATTGAACATGGAAGCAACTTGTAGTAACTTGTAGCTTCATTCTTGACTGTTTGACCACGGAAGCAACTTGTAGCTTCATTTTGACTCTTGTGAACAAGAAAACAACTTGAAACAATTAGTAGCTTCATTATGTACTCGTTTGAAGCAAAAAAATAATTCGAAACAACTTGTAGATTCATTCTTGACTCGTTTGAATATGGAAGCAACTTGTAAAAACTTGTAGCTTCATCTTCACTGTTTGAACACAGAGGCAAATTGTAGCTTTATTTTGACTCGTTCGAACATGAAAACAACTTGAAACAACTTGTAGCTTCATTATGCACTCGTTTGAAGAGAAAAACAACTCGTAACAACTTGTAGCTTCATTCTTGACTCGTTTGAACATGGAAGCAACTTGAAAAACTTGTAGATTCATTCTTGACTGTTTGACAAGGAAGCAACTTGTAGCTTCATTTTGACTCGTGTGAACATGAAAACAACTTGAAACAACTTGTAGCTTCATTATGCACTCGTTTGAAGAAAAAATAACTCGTAACAATTTGTAGCTTCATTCTTGACTCGTTTGAACATGGAAGCAACTTGAAAGACTTGTACATTCATTCTTGACTGTTTGAACACGGAAGAAACTTGTAGAAACTTGTAGCTTTATTCTTGAGTGTTTGAACACGGAAGCAACTTGTAGCTTCATTTTGACTTGTTTGAACATGAAAACAACTTTAAGCAACTTGTAGCTTCATTATGCCCTCGTTTGAAGAAAAAACAACTCGAAACAACTTGTAGCTTCATTCTTGACTCGTTTGAACATAGAAGCAACTTGTAAAAACTTGTAGCTTCATTCTTCCCTATTTGAACACAGAAGCAAATTGTAGCTTTATTTTGACTTGTTCGAACATGAAAACAACTTGAAACAACTTGTAGCTTCATTATGCACTCGTTTGAAGAAAAAAAACAACTCGAAACAACTTGTAGCTTCATTCTTGACTCGTTTGAGCATGGAAGCAACTTGTAATAACTTGTAGCTTCATTCTTGACTGTTTGACCACGGAAACAACTTGTAGCTTCATTTTGACTCTTGTGAACAAGAAAACAACTTGAAACAACTTGTAGCTTCATTATGTACTCGTTTGAAGCAAAAAAACAATTTGAAACAACTTGTAGATTCATTCTTGACTCGTTTGAATATGAAAGAAACTTGTAAAAACTTGTAGCTTCATCTTCACTGTTTAAACACAGAAGCAAATTGTAGCTTTATTTTGACTCGTTCGAACATAAAAACAACTTGAAACAACTTGTAGCTTCATTATGCACTCGTTTGAAGACAAAAATAACTCGTAACAACTTGTAGCTTCATTCTTGACTCGTTTGAACATGGAAGCAACTTGAAAAACTTGGAGATTCATTCTTGACTGTTTGAACAAGGAAGCAACTTATAGCTTCATTTTGACTCGTGTGAACATGAAAACAACTTGAAACAACTTGTAGCTTCATTATGCACTCGTTTGAAGCAAAAAACAACTCGAAACAACTTGTAGCTTCATTCTTGATTCGTTTGAACATGGAAGCAACTTGAAAGACTTGTACATTCATTCTTGACTGTTTGAACACGGAAGCAACTTGAAAGACTTGTACATTAATTATGCACTCGTTTGAAGCAAAAAAACAACTCAAAATAACTTGTAGCTTCATTCTAGACTCGTTTGAACATGGAAGCAACTTGTATAACTTGTAGCTTCATTCTTGACTGTTTGAACACGGAAGCAACTTGTAGAAACTTGTAGCTTTATTCTTGAGTGTTTGAACACGGAAGAAACTTGTAGCTTCATTTTGACTCGTTTGAACATGAAAACAACTTTAAGCAACTTGTAGCTTCATTATGCACTCGTTTGAAGAAAAAAACAACTCAAAACAACTTGTAGCTTCATTCTTGACTCGTTTGAACATAGAAGCAACTTGTAAAAACTTGTAGCTTCATTCTTCACTGTTTGAACACAAAAGCAAATTGTAGCTTTATTTTGACTCGTTCGAACATGAAAGAAACTTGAAACAACTTGTAGCTTCATTATGCACTCGTTTGAAGAAAAAAATAACTCGAAACAACTTGTACCTTCATTCTTGACTTGTTTGAACATGTGATACGAAACCAACTAGTCCAAACGAAGAAGACGTAGTAAGGATTGACGTAAAATACCTTGAACATACTCCTACATACTTAGGCGAGAAAACGGATACGAGAGCTGGAGTAACCTTGGTGATCGGACTTGGAATAATTTAAACATGGCAACTTGCATCATGTGGGGGTCCAAGTGGTAGGGATAAAATAATAAAGATTTCATCCCTTTCTTTATAATAAAACAATTATTTCCTGTCCTGTTTCGATATTCCTCTTATTCTCGATACAGGGTTGTACTTGGTCGGGATTTCGCATCAATTGCTGTTTGGTTGTCCGAAGCTTGCTTCCTATTTCCATTGGCATCCGACCCAAACCTGCTGTTTTCAAGTGCCGCTATTTGGAGTTGCCTGTTCCGAGTCATTTCCACTCGGCCAGTTCCTGTCTTGTTGCTGTGTTGAACTGTTGTTATCACTTCCTGTCTTTTGCGCGTGCCATTATCCATTATTATTGTTTTATCGAACTGTTGCTATCAGTTCCTGGGAGTTTCTAACCGTACCATTCAATTACCTTTTGGCTAAGTGTTGTTCGCTTTCGCTCGTCAAAACAGCCTTCCGTTGTACCGATAGAGTTCGCATCATAAGTTGTATCAGAGCCCAAGTTCTTGATCTTTGGCATTATGGATCTCAACGACACTGATTTCTTGGCAAAACTTCGCGACGTATTGCATGACGTACCAGAAAAATGTGACCAGCGTTGGTAGCCTAGGCGTGGTGACTATGAACGACCCTCATGCCATGTCGAAGAGTTCAAGGTTAATGAGTTTTTGGAGTTCGTTGGCGGGACATACCCTGAAGTATACTTGGAATGGGAACGTAAAATGGATTTCATGTTCGAGTTTAAAGACCTAGATGATGAGAAACGGTGCAAGTATGCAATTCTCAAGTTGGGGAAAGGCGCTTCACTTTGGTACGAAGGAGTTAAAACACAAAGAACTCGTGCGGGGAAAGAAAAGATCCGTTCGTGGGATTCATTAAAAAGAAAACTTCGTAAAAGATATGTACCTACATCACACTGGTTGTCCTTGTACCGAAAGATTGCCGACCTCATGCAAGGAAAGTTGAGTCTCAGTGAATACATTGAGTAGTTTGAAAATCTGACCTTAATGGGAGAAATAGAGGGGAATGAGGAGCAGAAGATGTCGCGTTTCTTACGTGGCTTGAACCGAATCATAGCTAACTCGGTGGAATTATACCCATACGAAGAATTTGATACATTGTGTTGACTATTTGTGAAGTTGGAAGCTCAAAACAAGATGAAGTTTTATAAACCCGAGTTTCCATCCAAATCTGGGAACCCAAGTATCGGTTCCAGTTCAGCTACTAAAACAACTGTACTGACTCATACCTTGTCGCGATTCCTAAAGCCCCCTACGTGCCGAAGGAGACGAGTTTGACTAAAGTAAGATGTTTTAAATGTCAAGGGTTCGGTCATTATCAAAATGCTTGTCCGAACAAACGACTGGTAACACTAAGAGAATTTGTTACGATCCGAGACGAGTTGTTAGTCGAGGACGAAAAGGAAAGACTAGGTGATGTGTTTGATTTCAGCATGGAGGATGAAGAAGGAGAATAATGTGAGACTTATGATGCTCCAAACTATGACATGGCTTTAGTTCTACGTACTTTACAAGCCAAGTCTGTTTCGAATGATTCGGAACAGTGGGATCAAATATTTCACACGAAGTGTCAAGTCGGGAATAAATGGTGTAGTTTGATCGTTGATGGAGGAAGTTGCACCAACGTAGCTTCAAGTGATATGGTAACTAAAATCGGGCTAACCACTATGACTCACTCGAAACCTTACACTTACTTTACATTGGCTCGATGATGGGAGCAAAATAAAGGTGACTAAACAAGTGAGAATTAGGTTAACCATGGGTTCGTATGATGACAACGTATTATGTGATGTATTCCAAATGGATGCATGTCATGTACTTTTGGGATGACCTTGGATGTTTGATAGGGACGTTTTACATTGAGGAAGAAGCAATGAGTATGAGTTGCGGGATAAGGGCAAAAAAATTGTGCTTAAACTAATGTCACCTCAAGCTATTCGTTCTATAAGCTCTAATCTGGTTGAAAAACCAAAACTTACCATGTTTGCTAGCGAGAAGGAGGTGGAACATGCTATTGGTAATGGTGAGTGCATGTACTTGTTGATTCTGAAGGAGACACGGAACGATAACATGGTTGTGCGGAATGACGAAAAGATGGATGCTTTATTGCACGAATTTGCAGATGTTTTTCCTGAAGAATTGCCGTCGGGTTTGCCACCTATTCATGGGATTGAACATCAGATCGATCTCATACCGGGTGCGTCACTCCCTAACAAAGCTGCCTATAGATGTAATCCCGAGGAGACGAAGGAATTACAAAAATAAATCGAAGAACTAATGAACCGCGGGTATGTTCGAGAAAGTCTAAGCCCTTGTGCGGTTCCGGTTTTACTTGTTCCTAAGAAGGACGAATCTTGGCGAATGTTTATTGACAGTCGAGTCGTGAATAACATAACTGATACCGATCGATACCCAACAGTGATACCAATATAGGAACTATTGTGAATCGTGGTTGTATGAAGCGGAAGTGTAATTTCTTCGAGCGGAGGCAAACAAACAGCAAGCAGCGGATTGTAACAACGGACGGCACTTCGGTACAACAGCACTTCGATACAGCAATGTTCGGACAACACTTCGATATAGCACTTCGATACAGCACTATTCGGACACCACTTTGATACAACTCTTCAATACAGCAGCACTTCGATTCAGCGAGAGTCGATCGCACGTCGGTACAGCAATATTTGGACAGTACTTCGTTATAGTAACAATGGACTACACTTCAGTACGACAATTTGGTACAACGGCAATTGGACAATACTTCAGTACGGTACTTCGGTACAGCGACAATGGATTGTACTTTGGTACAACAACAATGGACTGTATTTCGGTACAGTGACAATGGACACGGAAATGATGAGGGCACTTCAAACCCTTAGAATTAATTACTATAATCCCCTTAGAATCCTGTTCTAAAGAAACGTTTGGAATTATTCTAAGAACTCAGGTTTCTGTGATTAAGACTTAACAATTTTATGAACTAAAATTGTAAGAATGTAGAAGTGAGAATTATAAGAATAATACTCAAGAAAATTCGAGCACTTGATTCTAGTACAAAGCCGAAATATGTTTTTGATTTCAAAGGTTGATCTTCTTTCATTACCTAAAGGTCTCCTTTTATAGGAGTGTACACAACAAACTATATTATCCCTGACATATTAAACTAAGGAAATAAAATCAAGTGTCCCTATTTTTAAGACAATGCAGGGCGGTTACACATGTGACTGGATTAAAAGAAAATAAACTAACAACAACTATCCTGACATATTAAATAAAGAAGTCTTGAAAAGGTTTTGGTCTTCACAACATCACGTTCATCTTGAAGCTCCCACATGCTAGAGTACCTTTTCCAAGACAAAGTAAAATATCACACCTTCCTTGAATCTTCCTCACGCCTAAGTCTAATTTCTAAGCTAGGATGGACTTTCTTTAATCATCAAGTTGACCTTTGGTTGTTCATCCTTTTTATAGAGTATTTTCCTTTTCGAGTTTTATGATTTAACTCTCATTTTCAGGAAATACGACAAAGATGCCCTCATGCCATTATTTAGGCAATATCTGGGGTCCGCCCTCAAGCTTTTTGTTTTTAGCTATATCTGGACTGCCCTCAAGCAAAGCTATATCTGGGCTTAGGATTTGAACAACTGTCGGGCCTTCTTGAATCTCAAGTAGATCCTGTTAGGATTGTATACTGCAAAGCATACTTTATGCTTGTATTACCTAGTTTCCCTGTTACTACCTATGAGGATATTAATTACATTTAATCACATGTTTTGCATATTTATTCACGTTATGGTTATGCAAATGAAATGTCTAATTATTTTATATTGTAGATAATGTGGTGTGTTGGTGTCACACGGAAGATCACATTATCGGTGCCTTATAAAATAATAATAATTCACAACCTATATAATTATTAGAGAAATTATATAAAAGGTTGTAGTGTATGCTTGAGAATAGTTGGTCTTGATTATTAGCATACATTAGCGTATTTGCATACGTTGAACTGGATCGAGGTGAGATAGTGTCTTCTGTACTGACTGTAAGAAGAACGTAAATCTCGGATAATTATTATCTCTTAATTCTAAGTATATAATATTTAATTGTGTATTTATAATAATTATTGCTTTGATCATAGGTGAGAGTCAAAATGATCGACTCACTAAGCCTCGTATCCATGGCCGGTCGTTGTCAGCTTATTCGGTCTGTGTTATCTGCTCTTCACATTTATTGGGCCTGTATTTTTATCCTGCCTAAGGGCATGCCTGCCCTTATTGAGAAGCGCTTAAGGCATTTTCTTTGGAAAGGTTCTCGTGACTCTGGGCATGCTAAAGTGGTTTGGTCTAAGGTTTGCTTGCCTGTAGAGTGTGGTGGCCTTGGTATTACTCCGTTGAGGGTTCAGAATCAGGCCCTTATGACCCGCCATATATGGGCTCTCCCGGCTAGGTCTTCTCGTTCTATTTGGGTTAGCTGGGTTTGTTCATATAGAGTTCAGCAGTGTTCTTTTTGGGATATCCCTATCTCCACTGCGTCTTCTTGGTATTGGAAACAGCTGCTGACGTTGAGTCCCCTTGTCATGGGAGCGTTTCAGTATTCTGTTGGAGATGGTGCTTCATTCTGTTTATGGTCGGATCCTTGGAACTATATGGGTTTGATTAGGCATTCTTTGCCTAGAGCGCCCCTTTGGACTGGCATTGATGTGCATGCCCGTCTTAGCTCTGTTTTCTGATGGTCAATGGGTTTGGCCTGTGGTTGATCGTCCTGGGTTCCAGCAGGTTGTTTCTGCCCTCCCTCCTATCTATGGAGGCCAGGATCGCATCTCTTGGAGACCGCATAGCTCAGGTTCCTATTCTTCCTCGTCCGTTCTTCGTTTCCTTAGAGCATATTCTCCTTCCGTTCTGCATAGCTCCGTTCCTTAGAACATGGAAGCAACGTGTAATAACTTGTAGCTTCATTCTTGACCGTTTGACCACGGAAGCAACTTGTAGCTTCATTTTGACTCTTGTGAACATGAAAACAACTTTAAACAACTTGTAGCTTCATTATGCACTCGTTTAAACAACTTGTAGCTTCATTATGCACTCGTTTGAAGAAAAAACAACTCGTAACAACTTGTAGCTTCATTCTTGACTCGTTTGAACATGGAAGCAACTTGAAAGACTTGTACATTCATTCTTGACTATTTGAACACGGAAGCAACTTGTAGCTTCATTCTTGACTCGTTTGAACATAGAAGCAACTTGTAAAAACTTGTAGCTTCATTCTTCACTGTTTGAACACAGAAGCAAATTGTAGCTTTATTTTGACTAGTTCGAACATGAAAACAACTTGAAATAACTTGTAGATTCATTATGCACTCGTTTGAAGAAAAAAGCAACTCGAAACAACTTGTAGCTTCATTCTTGACTTGTTTGAACATGGAAGCAACTTGTAATAACTTGTAACTTCATTCTTGACCGTTTGACCACGGAAGCAACTTGTAGCTTCATTTTGACTCTTTTAAACATGAAAACAACTTTAAACAACTTGTAGCTTCATTATGCACTCGTTTAAACAACTTTAAGCAACTTGTGGCTTCATTATGACTCTTGTGTCCTTCGTGGGATGGCATTAGAGTCTCATTCTCACTTATTCTTCATGTGCCCTTACTCTAGTAGGTGTATCTCTATTGCTAGAAGGGAGGTAAAATTTTGTTGGCCTCACTCGGAGTGGAGTACGGGTATTCTTTGGGCGGCTAGGAGGTGGAGAGGAAAGCATGTGGTTAACGTGGCTTACCGTATCATTTTAGCGGCATTGTTCTACTTACTCTGGCAGTAGCAAAATGAGCGGAGATTCGGTCAGAGGCTTCATGATACTCACACAGTTACCTTCCAGGGGATTGGTCTTGTACGTGACATTATCTCTCAGCGTTGGCCGCCTCATTCATTATCTGCGGTCGCTGTTAGGCGTATTTGGAGGGTGGCTTGGTAGTTCCATTGTAACTTTTTTTTATTATTCTTCTATTTCGTGCTGTTGGTGCACCTTCTGTATTGGTTGCTGGGTACTGGCCTGCCTTGTTGGCCAATCTTTTTTTTTATTTAATACAATTGACTTTTCCCAAAAAAAGCAAATTGTAGCTTTATTTTGACTCGTTCGAACATGAAAACAACTTGAAACAACTTGTAACTTCATTATGCACTCGTTTGAAGAAAAAAACAACTCGTAACAACTAGTAGCTTCATTCTTGACTCGTTTGAACATGGAAGCAACTTGAAAAAACTTGTAGCTTCATTCTTAACAGTTTGAACACGTAAGCAATTTGTAGCTTTATTTTGACTCATTTGAACATGAAACTTGTTGCTTCATCATACACTCGTTTGAAGAGAAAGCCAACTCAAAACAACTTGCAGTTTCATTCTTGACTCGTTTGAACATGGAAGCAACTTGTAACAACTTGTAGCTTCATTCTTGAGTGTTTGAACATGGAAGTACCTTGTAGCTTCATTTTGACTCGTTTGAACATGAAAACAACTTTAAACAACTTGAAGCTTCATTATGCACTCATTTGAAGAAAAGAAATAACTCGAAACAAATTGTAGCTTCATTCTTGACTCGTTTGAACATGGAAGCTACTTGTAAAAACTTGTAGCTTCATGAGTGTTTGAACACAGGAGCAACTTGTAAAAACTTGAAGCTTTATTATTGAGTGTTTGACATAGAAGCAGTTTGTAGCTTCATTTTGACTTGTTTGAACATTAAAACAACTTGTAGCTTAATTATGCAGTTGTTTGAAGAGAAAAATAACTCGAAACAACTTGTATCTTCATTCTTGATTCGTTTCAACATGGAAGCAACTTGTAAAAACTTATAGCTTCATTCTTGATTATTTGAACACGAAAGCAACTTGTAGATTCAATTATGACTCTTGTGAATATTAAAACAACTTGTATCTTAATCATGCACTCGTTTGAAGCAAAAAAACAACTTGTAGCTTCATTCTTGACTCCTTTGAACGTGGAAGCAACTTGTAAAAACTTGTAGCTTCATTCTTAATAGTTTGAACACGGAAGCAATTTGTAGCTTTATTTTGACTCGTTTGAACATGAAAATAATTTAAAACAACTTGTAGCTTCATCATACACTCGTTGGAAGAGAAAAACAACTCAAAACAACTTACAGTTTCATCCTTGACTCGTTTGAACATGGAAGCAACTTGTAACAACTTGTAGCTTCATTCTTGAGTGTTTGAACATGGAAGTACCTTGTAGCTTCATTTTGACTCGTTTGAACATGAAAACTACTTTAAACAACTTGTAGCTTCATTATGCACTCATTTGAAGAAAAAAACAACTCAAAACAAATTGTAGCTTCATTCTTGACTCGTTTGAAAATGGAAGCAACTTGAATAACTTTTAGATTCATTCTTGACTGTTTGAATATGGAAGCAACTTGTAGCTTCATTTTGGCTCGTGTGAACATGAAAACAACTTGAAACAACTTTTAGCTTCATTATGCACTCGTTTGAAGCAAAAAACAACTCGAAACAACTTGTAGCTTCATTCTTGACTCGTTTGAACATGGAAGCAACTTGTAAAACTTGTAACTTCATTCTTGACTGTTTGAACACGGAAGCAACTTGTAGAAATTTGTAGCTTTATTCTTGAGTGTTTGAACACGGAAGCAACTTGTAGCTTCATTTTGACTTGTTTGAACATGAAAACAACTTTAAGCAACTTTTAGCTTCATTATGCACTCGTTTGAAGAAAAAAAAACTCGAAACAACTTGTAGCTTCATTCTTGACTCGTTTGAACATAGAAGCAACTTGTAAAAACTTGTAGCTTCATTCTTCACTGTTTGAACACAGAAGCAAATTGTAGCTTTATTTTGACTCGTTCGAACATGAAAACAACTTGAAACAACTTGTAGCTTCATTATGCATTCGTTTGAAGAAAAAAAAACTCGAAACAACTTGTAGCTTCATTCTTGACTCGTTGAACATGGAAGCAACTTGTAATAACTTGTAGCTTCATTCTTGACTGTTTGACCACGGAAGCAACTTGTAGCTTCATTTTGACTCTTGTGAACAAGAAAACAACTTGAAACAACTTGTAGCTTCATTATGTACTCGTTTGAAGCAAAAAAACAATTCGAAACAACTTGTAGATTCATTCTTGACTCGTTTGAATATGAAAGCAACTTGTAAAAACTTGTAGCTTTATCTTCACTGTTTGAACACAGAAGCAAATTGTAGCTTTATTTTGACTCGGTCGAACATGAAAACAACTTGAAACAACTTGTAGCTTCATTATGCACTCGTTTGAAGAGAAAAACAACTCGTAACAACGTGTAGCTTCATTATTGGCTCGTTTGAACATGGAAGCAACTTGAAAAACTTGTAGATTCATTCTTGACTGTTTGACAAGGAAGCAACTTGTAGCTTCATTTTGACTCGTGTGAACATGAAAACAACTTGAAACAACTTGTAGCTTCATTATGCACTCGTTTGAAGAAAAAAATAACTCGTAACAACTTGTAGCTTCATTCTTGACTCGTTTGAACATGGAAGCAACTTGAAAGACTTGTACATTCATTCTTGACTGTTTGAACACGGAAGCAACTTGTAGAAACTTGTAGCTTTATTCCTGAGTGTTTGAACACGGAAGCAACTTGTAGCTTCATTTTGACTCGTTTGAACATGAAAACAACTTTAAACAACTTGTAGCGTCTTTATGCACTCATTTGAAGAAAAGAAACAACTCGAAACAAATTGTAGCTTCATTCTTGACTCGTTTGAACATGGAAGCTACTTGTAAAAACTTGTAGCTTCATGAGTGTTTGAACACAGAAGCAACTTGTAAAAACTTGAAGCTTTATTCTTGAGTGTTTGACATGGAAGCAGTTTGTAGCTTCATTTTGACTCGTTTGAACATTAAAACAACTTGTAGCTTCATTATGCACTCGTTTGAAGAGAAAAACAACTCAAAACAACTTGTATCTTCATTCTTGATTCGTTTGAACATGGAAGCAACTTGTAAAAACTTATAGCTTCATTCTTTACTATTTGAACATGGAAGCAACTTGTAGATTCAATTATGACTCTTGTGAACATTAAAACAACTTGTATCTTCATTATGCACTCATTTGAAGCAAAAAACAACTTGTAGCTTCATTCTTGACTCCTTTGAACATGGAAGCAACTTGTAAAAACTTGTAGCTTCATTCTTAATAGTTTGAACACGAAAGCAATTTGTAGCTTCATTTTGACTCGTTTGAACATGAAAATAATTTAAAACAACTTGTAGCTTCATCATACACTCGTTGGAAGAGAAAAACAACTCAAAACAACTTACATTTTCATCCTTGATTCGTTTGAACATGGAAGCAACTTGTAACAACTTGTAGCTTCATTCTTGAGTGTTTGTACATGGAAGTACCTTGTAGCTTCATTTTGACTCGTTTGAACATGAAAACAACTTTAAACAACTTGTAGCTTCATTATGCACTCATTTGAAGAAAAAAACAACTCGAAACAAATTGTAGCTTCATTCTTGACTCGTTTGAAAATGGAAGCAACTTGAAAAACTTGTAGATTGATTCTTGACTGTTTGAATACGGAAGCAACTTGTAGTTTAATTTTGACTCGTGTGAACATGAAAACAACTTGAAAAAACTTTTAGCTTCATTATGCACTCGTTTGAAGCAAAAAACAACTCGAAACAACTTGTAGCTTCATTCTTGACTCGTTTGAACATGGAAGCAACATGTAAAACTTGTAACTTCATTCTTGACTGTTTGAACACGGAAGCAACTTGTAGAAACTTGTAGCTTTATTCTTGAGTGTTTGAACACGGAAGCAACTTTTAGCTTCATTTTGACTTGTTTGAACATGAAAACAACTTTAAGCAACTTGTAGCTTCATTATGCACTCGTTTGAAGAAAAAAACAACTCGAAACAACTTGTAGCTTCATTCTTGACTCGTTTGAACATAGAAGCAACTTGTAAAAACTTGTAGCTTCATTCTTCACTGTTTGAACACAAAAGCAAATTGTAGCTTTATTTTGACTCGTTCGAACATGAAAGCAACTTGAAACAACTTGTAGCTTCATTATGCACTCGTTTGAAGAAAAAAAACAACTCGAAACAACTTGTAGCTTCATTCTTGACTCGTTTCAACATGGAAGCAACTTGTAATAACTTGTAGCTTCATTCTTGACTGTTTGACCACGGAAGCAACTTGTAGCTTCATTTTGACTCTTGTGAACAAGAAAACAACTTGAAACAACTTGTAGCTTCATTATGTACTCGTTTGAAGCAAAAAAATAATTCGAAACAACTTGTAGATTCATTCTTGACTCGTTTGAATATGAAAGCAACTTGTAAAAACTTGTAGCTTCATCTTCACTGTTTGAACACAGAAGCAAATTGTAGCTTTATTTTGACTCGTTCGAACATGAAAACAACTTGAAACAACTTGTAGCTTCATTATGCACTCGTTTGAAGAGAAAAACAACTCGTAACAACTTGTAGCTTCATTCTTGACTCGTTTGAACATGGAAGCAACTTGAAAAACTTGTAGATTCATTCTTGACTGTTTGACAAGGAAGCAACTTGTAGCTTCATTTTGAGTCGTGTGAACATGAAAACAACTTGAAACAACTTGTAGCTTCATTATGCACTCGTTTGAAGAAAAAATAACTCGTAACAATTTGTATCTTCATTCTTGACTCGTTTGAACATGGAAGCAACTTGAAAGACTTGTACATTCACTAGTAGAATAAACATCAAAGACTTCGGTACGTCTCACTTCGGTAATCTATATTAGCAAAGTAAAAACAAATAACAACTTCGCTTTTCAATTTACTGAAGTAAAAAATCCACATAGACTTCAGTAAATAGTACCAAATAAAAAAGCAGGAGCTAGTTAGAAATTTTAAGTTATAAAGACTTCGCTAATTTGATAATTAATGAAGTAAAATGCACAATGAATTTTTTTGAATAAAAATATATCCCCATTAGTAAAGTAACAGGATATCTAAACCGGGATTTTACCCAAACCATTGCTAACCGCCCCTCAATCTTCTCATTTTTTTTCTTTTCTTTTTTGCCCTGTCTCTCGGTCCTTCCCCTCCGATATCCCTCTCCCTGTTCTTCTTATTCTTTTTTTTTCTTTCTATCAAAACTCACACAATCACACACACACTGGGATCCGTCTGCACACACATACACACACGATTTGAGCAGCGGACGTGACATCGGAGGAGCAGCGAGCGGTTAGAATTGCAGGAAATAAAATGGTTTTGGTCGAGGTCATCTGGCCCGCGGTGCGGCGGAGAGGGTTGTGACGGCGATGGTGGTGGTCGCGATTAGATGTGAAGCTCTAGTCTTGATTCAGACTTTCGGGTGGTTGGCAGTGGATTATAGGATCTGTCCAGTGGTTAGAAGAAGTTAAAGCCCAGATTGTTCGAAGAAAAGATGAGGAAGAAGGTGGTGTTTTCTATCTTTCCTTTTTTTAATTTCATGAGATTTTCTTTTGCATGTTCCCGAATTGGAAATCCTTGATTTTGTGCGCGTGGAGATCGTTGATGATGTCGCATTTTGCATAAGATTTGGTGCTTTGTCTGCCCTTTCTGATCAATCATATAAAAGAATGTGTTTAAGATGCTTAAAATTTATGTTTGTGGATTGGATTTATGTATGTGTGATTTTGGATGCATCGTAGTTTTCTGAATTTGAAAGTATGGGTTCTAGATGATTTGATGGTGATATAGGCCATCGTGTCCTTGATTTTTGATTTTGGTGATCTGTTTCTTTATTAGATTAACCTTTAAATAGCAGCAGATTATGTGTATTGGGGATATGTTAGGGAAAATTGTTAGCCTCATTTCTATGCTTTCTGATTCTTCGATGGCGCCTAATACTCATGCGTGACACGTTCTGTGTCAAGTTACATCATGTGTCTTCCATTGTGTTCGGTCTTTTAATATTGCTCCCTTCCAGAGTTGCTCTTTGTTACCTTAGAAATGCCTGTTAGGACGAGTTATTCTCAGAATATGTATATCGTCCCGCATGGGCAGCTCTTTCTATCAGCACCCTCGTTACTTGTTAGGAATGGTGAATCTTTTGGCAAGTGTTTCAATGTAGATCATTTGGTCTAAGATGCTTAAATGTTGTGTTCAGTGCAAATATAATATTTGAGGAAATTATTCACATTTGCACTGGATTCCTTTTGCTGGAATCCTTTTATTGCAGAGTCGGTCTTTATATCTCTTGGAACTATCATGCTCCTCATTCACACGATACTCCCATTTATGAGGTGCCTTCTTGCCCATATGTAACTCAAGAAGTTCTCATGTTTGATGGGAGACCAAAGACATCATCTTATCTTTCATGTTAAGTTCCTATATGGTGGCATCTTTGGTCTAACATGCTTCCTCTTACTTACTATTCATGCTCACATGCATCAGTTAGAAACAAATAGTTCATATACCTTCTATTAGGTGCATAAGGCCGAGGATTCCTTCTCAATTCAAGAACTAGAGTTGGGAACTGTAATACATTGGTCTATTGCTTGTTGTCTTGATCAATAGATTCCCCTAATTGAGGAATCTTCACTATCTACTCTCATGACTTTATAGTATCTGGGTTGGATAGGACTAAGAATCACTTGTGTGCTTAAGATCACTTATCTGGGGTAATTTTACATGCTTTATGAAGCTAGCCAAAATGTATGATAAATACCAAGAAGCTGTTGATACACTACGACATGAGCAACTGGGAAGAAAGCAAACTCAAGCTGTCTTGGAGCGAGTATGTATTACTAGACAGTCACAACTCAATGCATATTTATTTATTTTCAAATATTTACTCATTTGGTGTTACAAAGTCAATTATGCAACTCTTCTTTCATTCATTCTTTAAGCCTTACAACTTTCCTTCAATTCTAGGTACTCTATGAAATTGATGAAAAAGCTGGAGTCATAATGGACGAAAGAGGTATGCACTTTCTATTGGATTGACGGATTCATGAATGATGGGTTACTCTTTCAAGCATTTTGATTCATTTGCATTTCGGTCGGGGTGAGAAATTGATGTCCATTAGTATATTTTTGTTGTCTACCTGGTGCTATATCCAGACTTTGTTTTGCCATCTTGTAAGTACTCAGAAGTTTGACATTCTGTTTTTAAGTGAGTAAAGATGTTGGAATATTTGATCAGTCTGGGAAATACTTTTGGAATGAATTGATAAATATGAGTTCTTGTGGTCTGTGCGCGGGGTTTTGTCATGTGTTAGCACGTAGTTGTTGTTTTGCCTTGTTTTCTAAACAATATTTTACGCTCTTGTAGGAAGAAAAAACAGTGAAGACCACAAGTTTCTGTTCATATATTTGTTAAGTGCATTATGTATATATGCATGTATTGTGTAGCTCCAAGAGAATAAAGTTTTAAAAATATTCATGAAATGTTCTCCCTCACTCGTCTTTCTTTTACAGAGGAACATGAGAAATTTATTGTTGCCTACTCTGCTTTAGATAAAAAGCTGCAACATTCACTATCTGAACATTCTGCTTTGGAGTTGACCATTCAGGAGCTGAAGGTTTGTGTTCTTTTTTGAACTTGTGTTGACTAAAGCACATTAGTTTATTTAAAGTACTGTTGTTAATGTTGTACTTTTCTATTTAGGGTAGCTTAAAGAAGCAAGAACGTGATTATCTTTGGTTCTCGAAGGAGATTGTTGACCTCGAGCGAGGTTTGACCGAGGGGGATGCCACTTTGTTTTTGTTTACACGGGCTATATTAGCTCTTTGGGCAAAGATTTTGATATAATAGTTTTTTTGGGGTTTTTTCTTTACATATTTGATTGATTGTGTGGTTTGTGCATTGGGTAGCTTGGTTGACATGTTTCTTTCACCGTTTACATGCGCATTTGTTAATGTGTCAGGTGGCTCCTTTTAAAGGAATGTCGAGATGTTCGATTCTTGTTGTGGATCATTGCTCGCTATAATGACAAGGACACAGTCACTAGGCCCACTGTACCTTCGCTTGTTGAATCCGATTCAAAATATCATAATCGAACGTCTGTAAATGTTTTTATAATTCTTCATTATATAAAAACCTTGCTTTTGAGCAAAAGTTGATGGCGGAAGTGCCAGGATATTTGTGCACTAACTTTTAAAGACATAAATGGATTAGTTGAGCAGAATATCCGACTACGTAGTCTTGTCCGCCACCTTTACGACCCAGTTGAGGAGAAAGAAATAGAGTGGAAGGCATTATCATGTTCCCTTTATAGTTATGTTCGCTAAAATCTTTATTTCAACAATATTGAACTCATAGTTTCTTGTAAATTTGCATGACAAGTATGAGAAGCGGCTTGATTCATATGGACGAGACTACATGTAAGGTTAATGCGGTGTTCTTTGAGGCGGAGGAACAGTCGCAAATGATTGAATCACTTCATAGCTCTGTAATATTCTTTTAAGTTCTTGTTTGCTTTGAATTTTGTTTCTTTTTTAAGTTGATCAAGTGAGACTGGAATAAAGTTCCCAGGTGTCCTGATTATATTATACTTTTTCTGATCATTATTTTATAGGTGGCAATGTACAAGAAATTGTACGAGGAGGAACAGAAGCATCATTCTTATACGATTCACACCCACCCACCCACACACACACACACACACCCTGCAATATTTTCACTCTGTGGACCGTCTATTTGGTATCTATGTATCCTTCACTCGCATAAATGGTATTTTTGACATTACAGAACAAGGAAGCAGGGAGGTCGTGGTTCCAGAGGAATGTGGTCACGTATGTGAAAAAAATATGTGGAGAATAAAATCCATCCGCTATGTGCTGTCACTTGTTGGTGTCTACCATTCTCTTATTATGTGTGGTAATTTGTAGGATACGTCAAGAAAGGTGCATGAACGGGATTTGGAGCGTCTGAAAAATCTTGAAGATGATATAGCAAAATCTAGGTAAGTTTTATTTGCTTTATATATATTCCTTTATTTAAGCATATATTGTTGTTATTATCATCATTTCTATAACTATGTTCTCTCCCAGCTAGATTTTTACTTCTTGTTTTTTTAAGCATATATTGTGGGACTGGGACTGGGACTGAGAATAAGAATCAAAGTGAATGTTTGGTTCTTTGATTCTCCAAATATTGGGGAATAATTATGGGTATCAAAACCATTAACTTCTACTTTCATACACATACCCATCTCGTTCTATTATTATTATTATTATTATTATTATTTTATTTCTTCTCCAGCACCTCCCTACAGAATCTAGATAATCATTATCTAATATTTGTACCATAGAAAGAAGGATCATGGACATACTATTATATTTGATTTAACTGTAGGTGACAATGGAGGGAGAATTCTACCACAAGTCATGCTTCAGGTGTGCCCACGGAGGGTGTTTTCTGACAACCTCGTCCTACGCTGCATTGGATGGAATCCTCTACTACAAGCCCCACTTTGCTCAGCCGTTCAAGGAGAAGGGCAGCTACACCCATCTCACCAAGACTACTTCTCTCAAGAAAAATGCTGATCAGGATAATAATAATAGTAACCCATCTCACCAAGACTACATTTGCTAATTTGTTCTTGATTCAGATAGTTTATCAAGTGCAAAACTGCTAGTTCTTTGTTCTTGCTCGCTTCTAAATTTATTTTAGTTGATGGTACATTTGATGATTTGGTGCTAATATTTGTTTCTTGATTGAAAGATGTTCCCACTACCGTCGAAGATGCCGTGTTAGGGCTCCTATTGCAATGAAATATTCAGTTGTCGGCACTGTCATAACGATGCAAAGGTGAATTTATGTTCATTCAGTTTGTGTTTATCCGGTTTGCTGTGCTTATCCTCTGGGGTTGTCATATTGGTTTTAATTCACTCAAAAAGTTTTGTGTGGTTTTCGTTTAATTAAATGGGGGTTAATATCCAACTATCATGAGATTGTGAAATGACCCAGATTTTTTTCATTTTTGTGTAATCAGAAGAATATTTGCATTGACCAAAAGCTGGCTAGCATTATGTTTTTTTTATGCATCACTAGAATTTTTATTCTGTGGTGATGTGTTTACATATTAGAGAAATCGGAAGTTTGGCACTTTAGTCGATCAACGTGCTGCCGAAATTTTGGATTGTGTCGATCATAATATTTCTATGGTTCATCACACTTTGTAGAAGTTATTTTTGACTATTTGATAATGTTGTAGTATGTGTGTTACGACACATTATGCTAACATGTTTTAGTTGGTAATATAATTTTGGCTTTCAGGCAAAACATTGTAATTTCTTTATTGGGGAAGAAGATTTGTTAAACCATCAACAAAGTGATTATGTGGATTTGTTTGCTTCACGTGCCGATGTTGAGGATTTGAAGAAGAAAGTTGATGAGAAGATGATTCCATGAACAAGAAGTATGATCGTCTGATGAAAAGCAATGGTGTGCTGAACAGAGACTTTGTCGTTTCGAAGTATATGATCTTTTTTAATCCTTTTTTTCTATTTGTGATGTCCATGATGAAATAGATAGAATACATATTCTCTGTCTTTGTTATGATACGTATTTGGTTTTGAATTGGTTGGAACGCATGTTATTTTTTTAAGATGGAATGATATAAAATTGGTGGTTCTAATATTATTGAGCTCTTGTGGTTGATGGTTAGTTATAATTGAGTGTAGATTTTGGCAATGAATTTTAAATTGAAATGTGAAATATTAATATATATTACTTCATAAAATACTAATATATATTATACAATAACTGAAGTAAAAAGTTCTTTATTTACTACGCCAATTATAAAATAACCGAAGGTAAAGGCATTCTTTTACTTCACTTTGGATCATAATCAGAAAAAAAACCGAGATAGACTTCGGTTATTAGGATATTAGACTTCGCATAAAAAGCGAAGTCTAAAGTATACCTTTTACTACACGAACATAGACTTCGATAATTATAACGTTTTTACTTCAGATATTATCCGAAGTCTTTGACGTTTATTCTTATAGTGATTCATACTTGACTGTTTGAACACGAAAGAAACTTGTAGAAACTTGTAGCTTTATTCTTGAGTGTTTGAACATGGAAGCAACTTGTAGCTTCATTTTGACTTGTTTGAACATGAAAACAACTTTAAGCAACTTGTAGCTTCATTATGCACTCGTTTGAAGAAAAAACAACTCGAAACAACTTGTAGCTTCATTCTTGACTTGTTTGAACATAGAAGCAACTTGTAAAAACTTGTAGCTTCATTCTTCACTGTTTGAACACAAAAGCAAATCGTAGCTTTATTTTGACTTGTTCGAACATGAAAACAACTTGAAACAACTTGTAGCTTCATTATGCACTCGTTTGAAGAAAAAAACAACTCGAAACAACTTGTAGCTTCATTCTTGACTCGTTTGAGCATGGAAGCAACTTGTAATAACTTGTAGCTTCATTCTTGACTGTTTGACCACGGAAGCAACTTGTAGCTTCATTTTGACTCTTGTGAACAAGAAAACAACTTGAAACAACTTGTAGCTTCATTATGTACTCGTTTGAAGCAAAAAAAAAAACAATTCGAAACAACTTGTAGATTCATTCTTGACTCGTTTGAATATGAACGCAACTTGTAAAAACTTGTAGCTTCATCTTCACTGTTTGAACACGGAAGAAAATTGTAGCTTTATTTTGACTCGTTTGAACATGAAAACAACTTGAAACAACTTGTAGCTTCATTATGCACTCGTTTGAAGAGAAAAACAACTCGTAACAACTTGTAGCTTCATTCTTGACTCGTTTGAACATGGAAGCAACCTGAAAAACTTGTAGATTCATTCTTGACTATTTGAACAAGGAAGCAACTTATAGCTTCATTTTGACTCGTGTGAACATGAAAACAACTTGAAACAACTTGTAGCTTCATTATGCACTCGTTTGAAGAAAAAAACAACTCGTAACAACTTGTAGCTTCATTCTTGACTCGTTTGAACATGGAAGCAACTTGAAAGACTTGTACATTCATTCTTGACTGTTTGAACACGGAAGCAACTTGAAAGACTTGTACATTAATTATGCACTCGTTTGAAGCAAAAACGCAACTCGAAACAACTTGTAGCTTCATTCTAGACTCGTTTGAACATGGAAGCAACTTGTATAACTTGTAGCTTCATTCTTGACTGTTTGAACACGGAAGCAACTTGTAGAAACTTGTATCTTTCTTCTTGAGTGTTTGAACACGGAAGCAACTTGTAGCTTCATTTTGACTCGTTTGAACATGAAAACAACTTTAAGCAACTTGTAGCTTCATTATGCACTCGTTTGAAGAAAAAAACAACTCGAAACAACTTGTAACTTCATTCTTTACTCGTTTGAACATAGAAGCAACTTGTAAAAACTTGTAGCTTCATTCTTCAGTGTTTGAACACAGAAGCAAATTGTAGCTTTATTTTGATTCGTTCGAACATGAAAACAACTTGAAACAATTTGTAGCTTCATTATGCACTCATTTGAAGAAAAAAATAACTCGAAACAACTTGTACCTTCATTCTTGACTCGTTTGAACATGTGATACGAAACCAACTAGTCCAAACGAAGAAGCCGTAGTAAGGATTGACGTAAAATTCCTCGAACATACTCCTACATACTTAGGCGAGAAAATGGATACGAGAGCTGGAGTAACCTTGGTGATCGGACTTGGAATAACTTAAACATGGCAACTTGCATCATGTGGGGGTCCAAGTGGTAGGGATAAAATAATAAAGATTTCATCCCTTTCTTTATAATAAAACAACTGTTTCCTGTCCTGTTTTGATATTCCTCTTATTTTCGATGCAGGGTTGTACTTGGTCGGGATTTCGCATCAATTGCTGTTTGGTTGTCCGAAGCTTGATTCCTATTTCCATTGGCATCCGACCCAAACCTGCTATTTTCAAGTGCCGCTATTTGGAGTTGCCTGTTCCGAGTCATTTCCACTCGGCCAGTTCCTGTCTTGTTGCTGTGTCGAACTGTTGTTATCACTTCCTGTCTTTTGCGCGTGCCGTTATCCATTATTATTTCTGTATCGAACTGTTGCTATCAGTTCCTGGGAGTTTCTAACCGTACCATTCAATTACCTTTTGGCTAAGTGATGTTCGCTTTCGCTCGTCAAAACAGCCTTCCGCTGTACCGATAGAGATTCGCATCATAAGTGGCATCAGAGCCCAAGTTCTTGATCTTTGGCATTATGGATCTCAACGACACTGATTTCTTGGCAAAACTTCGCGACGTATTGCATGACGTACCAGAAAAATGCGACCAGCGTTGGTAGCCTAGGCGTGGTGACTATGAACGACCCTCATGCCATGTCGAAGAGTTCAAAGTTAACGAGCTTCTGGAGTTCGTTGGCAGGACAGACCCTGAAGTATACTTGGAATGGGAACGTAAAATGGATCGCATGTTCGAGTTTAAAGACCTCGATGATGAGAAACGGTGCAAGTATGCAATTCTCAAGTTGGGGAAAGGCGCTTCACTTTGGTACGAAGGAGTTAAAACACAAAGAACTCGTGCGGGGAAAGAAAAGATCCGTTCGTGGGATTCATTAAAAAGAAAACTTCGTAAAAGATATGTACCTACATCACACCGGTTGTCCTTGTACCGAAAGATTGCCGACCTTATGCAAGGAAAGTTGAGTCTCAGTGAATACATTGAGTAGTTTGAAAATCTGACCTTAATGGGAGAAATAGAGGAGAATGAGGAGCAGAAGATGTCGCGTTTCTTGCGTGGCTTGAACCGAAGCATAGCTAACTCGGTGGAATTATACCCATACGAATACTTCGATACATTGTGTGGACTATTTGTGAAGTTGGAAGCTCAAAACAAGATGAAGTTTTATAAACCCGAGTTTCCATCCAAATCTGGGAACCCAAGTATCAGTTCCAGTTCTGCTACTAAAACAACTGTACTGACTCATACCTTGTCGCGATTCCTAAAGCCCCCTACGTGCCGAAGGAGACGAGTTTGACTAAAGTAAGATGTTTTAAATGTCAAGGGTTCGGTCATTATCAAAATGCTTGTCCGAACAAACGATTGGTAACACTAAGAGAAGTTGTCACGATCCGAGACGAGTTGTTAGTCGAGGACGAAAAGGAAAGACTGGGTGATGTGTTTGATTTCAACATGGAGGACGAAGAAGGAGAATAATGTGAGACTTATGATGCTCCAAACTATAACATGGCTTTAGTTCTGCGTACTTTACAAGCCAAGTCTGTTTCAAATGATTCGGAACAGTGGGATCAAATATTTCACACGAAGTGTCAAGTCGGGAATAAATGGTGTAGTTTGATCGTTGATGGAGGAAGTTGCACCAACGTAGCTTCAAGTGAGATGGTAACTAAAATAGGGCTAACCACTATGACTCACCCGAAACCTTACACTTACTTTACATTGGCTCGATGATGGGAGCAAAATAAAGGTGACTAAACAAGTGAGAATTGGGTTAACCATGGGTTCGTATGATGACAACGTATTATATGATGTACTCCAAATGGATGTATGTCATGTACTTTTGGGACGACCTTGGATGTTTGATAGGGACGTTTTACATTGAGGAAGAAGCAATGAGTATGAGTTACGGGATAAGGGCAAAAAAATTGTGCTTAAACTAATGTCACCTCAAGCTATTCGTTCTATGAGCTCTAATCGGGTTGAAAAACCAAAACTTACCATGTTTGCTAGCGAGCGGGAGGTGGAACATGCTATTGGTAATGGTGAGTGCATGTACTTGTTGATTCTGAAGGAGACACGGAACGATAACATGGTTGTGCGGAACGACGAAAAGATGGATGCTTTACTGCACGAATTTGCGGATGTTTTTCCTGAAGAATTGCCGTCGGGTTTGCCACCTATTCATGGGATTGAACATCAGATCGATCTCAAACTGCGTGCGTCGCTCCCTAACAAAGCTGCCTATAGATGTAATCCCGAGGAGACCAAGGAATTACAAAAACAAATCGAAGAACTAATGAACCGCGGGTATGTTCGAAAAAGTCTAAGCCCTTGTGCGGTTCCGGTTTTACTTGTTCCTAAGAAGGACGGATCTTGGCGAATGTTTATTGACAGTCGAGTCGTGAATAACATAACTGATACCGATCGATACCCAACAGTGATACCAATACAGGAACTATTGTGAATCGTGGTTGTATAAAGCAGAAGTGTAAGTTCTTCGAGCGCAGGCAAACAAACAGCAAGCAGCGGATTGTAACAACGGACGGTACTTCGGTACAGCAGCACTTCGATACAGCAATGTTCGGACAACACTTCGATATAGCACTTCGATACAGCACTATTCGGACACCACTTTGATACAGCTCTTCAATACAAAGAAGACTTGATTCAATGAGAGTCGATCGCACGTCTGACAAAGAATATTTGACAAGATTGCCGTTATAGTAACAATGGACTACACTTCAGTACGACACTTTGGTACAATGGCAATTGGACAATACTTCAGTACGGTACTTCGGTACAGCGACAATGGATTGTACTTTGGTACAACAACAATGGACTGTATTTTGGTACAGTGACAATGGACGCGGAAATGATGAGGGCACTTCAAACCCTTAGAATTAATTACTATAATCCCCTTAGAATCCTGTTCTAAAGAAACGTTTGGAATTATTCTAAGAACTCAAGTTTCTGTGATTAAGACTTAACAAGTTTATGAACTAAAATTGTAAGAATGTAGAAGTGAGAATTATAAGAATAATACTCAAGAAAATTCGAGCAAAAGCTCTTGATTCTAGCACAAAGCCGAAATATTTTTTTTATTTCAAAGGTTGATCTTCTTTCATTACCTAAAGGTCTCCTTTTATAGGAGTGTACACAACAAACTATATTATCCCTGACATATTAAACTAAGGAAATAAAATCAAGTGTCCCTATTTTTAAGACAATGCAGGGCGGTTACACATGTGACTGGATTAAAAGAAAATAAACTAACAACAACTATCCTGACATATTAAATAAAGAAGTCTTGAAAAGGTTTTGGTCTTCACAACATCACGTTCATCTTGAAGCTCCCACATGCTAGAGTGCCTTTTCCAAGACAAAGTAAAATATCACACCTTCCTTGAATCTTCCTCACGCCTAAGTCTAGTTTCCAAGCTAGGATGGACTTTCTTTAATCATCAAGTTGACCTTTGGTTGTTCATCCTTTTTATAGAGTATTTTCCTTTTTGAGTTTTATGATTTAACTCTCATTTTCAGAAAATACGACAAAGACGCCCTCATGCCATTATTTAGGCAATATCTGGGGTCCGCCCTCAAGCTTTCTGTTTTTAGCTATATCTGGGCTGCCCTCAAGCAAAGCTATATCTGGGCTTAGGATTTGAACAACTGTCGGGCCTTCTTGAATCTCAAGTAGATCCTGTTAGGATTGTATACTGCAAAGCATACTTTATGCTTGTCTTACCTAGTTTTCCTGTTACTACCTATGAGAATATTAATTACATTTAATCACATGTTTTGCATATTTATTCACGTTATGGTTATGCAAATGAAATGTCTAATTATTTTATATTGTAGATAATGTGGTGTGTTGGTGTCACACGGAAGATCACATTATCGGTGCCTTATAAAATAATAGTTCACAACCTATATAATTATTAGACAAATTATATAAAAGGTTGTAGTGTATGCTTGAGAATAGTTGGTCTTGACTATTAGCATACATTAGCTTATTTGCATACGTTAAACTAGATCGAGGTGAGATAGTGTCTTCTGTACTGACTGTAAGAAGAACGTAAATCTCGGATAATTATTATCTCTTAATTCTAAGTATATAATATTTAATTGTGTATTTATAATAATTATTGCTTTGATTTATCATAGGTGAGAGTCAAAATGATCGACTCAATAAGCCTCGTATCTTGGGCAATAATATTATTTATACGACAATTATTATTATTACTAGAAATCGTGTCCCGACTCATGCGGGTTGATGATGTCCCCTTGAGGAGCTCGATAATGATTATTATATCAAACCCTGCAGGTGGATTAAATTCTGATATAATAATAAGGTTCGAGTGGTACTACTCCTGGATAAGATATTAATTAATTAAAGCTGTCAGTAGCTTATAATTAATTAATGGACATTCGATATCTTAAACACGGGAAATAATACATTTAAATAAGGAGCCCAATTTCGTAATTTGGGATTTTGATAGGAAGTGCAATATCAACTTTTTAGTGGACTAAGTTGATATTAATAGATTCATTATATTAGGAAGAGTCCTAATAAGGTAAGATGAATTTATTAGGGAGTCATTCCATAATCCTCCTTTATATCCCTAGTAGTAGTCCAAGAGCCTATAAATAGGACATATGGATGGATGGCCGATTTTCATCACTTTCATACACAAGGAATTTCGATTTTTTCTTCTAAGTGTTTAATTGTGGATCTTGACTTGTGTCTTTAATTCCACAATTGAGAGAACACTTTAATTCTTGCTACATATCTGAATTACTTGAAGAAAAGAAAATCGAGAATTGTGAGGCATAGAAATCGGCCGATCCATAGGTGTCCAAACAAGATCCGGTAGCTCGTTGCCCACACAACGTCCGGTTCAAGGTGGATCATACTCTAGAAGATCTAAAGGTAGAAATACAAGGCGATCAAGACGGAAGTAACCAACACGCTTCAAAAGGTAATATCCTATGATCTTGGATCTAGATTAGTATATTTTAATTATCAACATATTTAATTAATAAATAATAAATAATATTTAAATTGCTTGTTAGTCTTAGTAATTAATTAATTAGCATGCCTAAATAGATCTAATGCTCGTAGATGCGTAAAAGGCTATTATCATATTTTCCCAAACTTCGCTTCCGCTGCGTTTTACTTTCCAACAATTGGTATGAGAGACGGATTTTTAGGCTTTTGCTATTTTAATTAATTTTGGTGATTAATTGATAGCAATTTAAATATTCATATATTTTGATGTTGGAATATTTTGCTAGATGTGTTCTTGCAGGTGATATGATCCAATTATCATGGCTTATATGAATGGTGTATTTATTTATTTATTTTTATTAATTATGCAATTGTTGGTTTGGCCCGTTTTTTGAGGCATGTAATGGTTTTTTCCCGTGAGAAAATCCGCGGGTAGTTCTAGGTGATTTTATTTTTCGTGTAATCTTGATGTAATTTTGATGTATTTTATTTCGTATAAAATTGTAATCGAATTTGGAAAAGACGGGATCACGAAGAAATAGAGCAGAACCGAGACTGCCGAGACTGCTGGGCACCCGCGGCCGACAAGCAGCAAGCGGGCGCTACCGAGCGGATACTCACCGTCGCCGAAAGCGAGGCCGAAGCGGCCGCCATGCCGCGGCACTGTCCGGCCATTGTTCGGGCCGGTCGTCGATTTTAGTCCGTCTGCTCGCTGCCGTTACAGGCCCGTCATTGAAAGTCGGGATTTAAAATAAAATTTTTTTTATGTAATTAGTTTTGCATAAAAGTGAAATTTTAATTTTGGAAATCCACGGACCGGCCGGGGAGGAGCGACGAGATGTTTGATTCAGTGGGAGAGATCGAGTCGAAGATTTTCTCGGATTCAACTCAAGGAAGAAGACCATGATAATTGGATAATTTAATTATCCATGCTTTATTTTTGGTTTTTATTGTTTTGATGTATGGCATGTATGGATGTATGCGTGATATGTTTCCTTGCATGTTAGGACGAGAAAATTAAAAACCTTAAGTCTAAAATAACTAAGTGATTAAATTGATTTATTTTTTTAAAATAAAATCAAATTGGCCTCCATAATTAATTTAAATTGTGAAGTAATTAGCATGCGCGTTGACATTAGAGTCTTCCTCCATATCGGATGTGCTAATTATAGGTTCACTAGTTTTAAATTTTAAAATGATAACATAAGGTAAATATTACTTTTTATGATAGGACCTCTCCATCTGTAGGACTATTATTTAAAAGGTAATATTTTAAGGATGTTAAATTATGGTGTTCAGTTAGGTGTATTAATTAATAAGCTCCCCATCGGAGTCTATGTTTATTAATACATGGCCAAGAGGAACCAACTATTAATTTTACTTGTCATAACGTAATTTGACTAGATAGTAAAATTAAAGACGTAAAACTCTACTTGAGAAATGTGTGTGTAAACGTCCACACGATCGTGGCTTGCATGTGCGGATTTTTCGAGGTGTTGGTTGCTAGCATATATATTGTGTTTTGAGGTTTTTCGATATATTTTGCTATGCATTATGTGATGGATGTTTTTAATTTTTATCTCAGATGTCTTTCAATCCACTAGCTGTTATTCTCAAAGAAAATAAACTTGATGGCACTAACTTTGCCGATTGCAAAAGAAATCTTGACATTGTCCTGACTGTTGAGGGGCATAAATTTGTCTTAATCGAGGAGAGCCCTCTAGAACCAGAACCGGATGCCACTCCCGAAGAGTTGGCTGAATTCCGAAAATGGAAAAAGTCTGATGAGATGGCTCGCTATTACATTTTGGCTTCACTGACAAATGTATTGCAGCATCAACATCAAACGATGGGCTCGGCCGCGGAAATGATAAAAAGTCTCACCAAGATGTTTGGTCATCAGAACCGGGCTGCTAGACAAAATGCAATGAGGGTATTGATGACAACCCAAATGTCTGAAGGGACTCCAGTGAGCGATCATGTTCTAAAAATGATATCCCATTTGAACGAACTGAGCATACTGGGGGCTACTATCGATGCGGAAACGCAGGTCGATATTATCTTAGGCAGCTTACCTAGAATCTTTGAGCAGTTCCGCCTCAACTACAATATGAACCGTAGGACATATAGTTTGGCGGAACTTCTGACAGAGCTTCATTCTGCTGAAGGTCTCTTCAAACAAGGTTATCATCAGATTCTTGCGGCAACCGGTGCTACTTCTTCCAAACCCAAATGGGGAAAGAAGAAGAAGCAGGTTGGCCAGAAGCAAGTGGAAACCCTCAAGGTGAAAAGCAAGGCTCCTCACCCCAAGGCGAACAAAAAGCCAAAGGGAAAGTGCTACGAGTGCGGTCAGAAAGGACATTTTAAAGCGGACTGCCCTGCTCTTAAGAAATGTATGTCTGGTGCACTAGTAGTCAAAACATGTTTGGCAGCTTTTTCTTCCACTTCGTGGATAGTTGATTCAGGCTCCACTGATCATGTTTGCTTTGACTCGCATGGTTTTCAGGTAACCAAGCAGCTTAGTGCGGGCGAGATTACCATCAACTGGGGTGATTATTTCAGGCTTATGGCTGTTGCAGTGGGAGTCGTGCAGTTGAAAATTAATGATAAATTATTAGTTCTCAATAATGTATTATTAGTACCGGATTTTAGAATGAATTTAATTTCAGTTTCTAAATTAAAAAGTGATAGTTATTCAGTTTCTTTTGATGATGATACCATTATTAAGAAAAGAAGCGGTGAATATATTTACAAAGGTACTTTTAATGATGGACTATATGTCGTTAATACTGCACAAACTCCTATGCATAAATCACTTAACTCTTTGTCTAAACCTAAAAAGAGAAAAGAACCTTCAAGCATAAACCAAACATATCTGTGGCATTTATGGTTGGGACATGTAAACCTTGGAAGGATTCAAAGATTGGTAGATGATGGCCCATTGGATGATCTCCAAGTTGAGTCATTTCCAATTTGTGAATCCTGTCTGGAAGGTAAGATGACCAAAAGGGTTTTTAAAACCAAGGGAAACCGTGCTCAGAATGTGTTAGAATTGTTTCATACGGATGTATGTGGTCCAATGAATATCCAGGCTAGGGGTGGTTTCGAATACTTCATCACGTTTATAGATGATTATTCGAGATATGGATACATCTATTTGATGCGACGTAAGTCTGAAGCCTTTGACAAGTTCAGAGACTTCCAGGCTGAAACGGAGAAGCGTCATGGGAAGAGTATCAAGTCACTACGATCTGATCGTGGTGGCGAATACCTTAGTGGAGAGTTTTTGGATTTCTTGGTGAATTAGGGGATTTCGTCCCAACTCACCGCGCCGGGAACTCCACAACAAAATGGTGTGGCTGAAAGAAGGAATAGGACTCTTTTAGAAATGGTTAGATCAATGATGAGTTATTCAGATTTACCTATTTCGTTTTGGGGATACGCCTTAGAAGCAGTAGGCGTACATTCTAAACCAGTGCCTTCGAAATCAGTTCCAAAAACACCCACAGAACTGTGGAGTGGGCATAAGCCCAGTCTAGGACATGTTCGGATTTGGGGTACTCCAGCACATGTGCTGAATAAGGAAGCTGATAAGTTGGCATCTCGTACAGAAGTACGAGTGTTTGTAGGATACCCCAAGGGAACGAAGGGTGACTTGTTCTATAGTCCCCAGGATCAGAAGGTCATTGTTAGCACCAATGCCCGATTTCTGGAAGAGGATTATATGATTAGTCACAAGCCCATGAGCGAGATAATTCTGGAAAAGCTGAGGGGCGAGACTCCGTCTATATCAATCGTACAAGCGCCAACTAATACTGCACCACGTATCGATTCTGATACTTTTACACTAACTCAGGATTTGCCTCGTCGTAGTGGGAGGGTTGTTCGTCAGCCCGAACGATTCATTGGCGTGGGAAAGTCTTCGGACTCAATCCCAGGCGAAGATGAATCAGATCCCTGGACCTATAAGGAGGCAATCCAAGATAAAGATCTTTGACTCTGAAGCGGCAATGGAATCAGAAATGGGATCTATGGATTCCAATCAAGTGTGGGAGCTAGTAGAGCTACCTGATGGTGTACAAGCCATTGGGAGTAAATGGGTCTACAAGCAAAAGAAAGGACGTGACGGGGAGGTTGAAACCTTCAAAGCGAGGCTTGTTGCAAAAGGTTACACTCAGAAATAGGGTATCGATTATGACGAAAGCTTTTCACCGGTAGCCATGCTTAAGTCAATCCGGATTCTTTTAGCTATAGCTGCGCATTTGGATCTAGAGATTTGGCAGATGGATGTCAAGACTGCATTCTTGAATGGGAGTCTAGACAAGGAAATCTATATGCGCCAAGGAGAGGGATTCATTGCTGAAGGAGAAGAGCACTTGGTGTGCAAACTTAAGAAATCCATTTATGGACTTAAACAAGCATCTAGATCTTGGAACACTCATTTTGACGAAGTTGTCCAGTCATATGGATTCATCCAATGTCCGAGTGAGAGTTGTATGTATAAGAAATGCGATGGAAACGTGTTGGTGTTTCTTGTACTGTATGTAGATGATATCCTTCTGATTGGAAACAATGTGAAGGAATTGTCGGACATACGGGTATGGCTATCTGAGCAGTTCGAGATGAAGGATCTAGGAGAAGCAGGTCACATCCTTGGAATCAGGATCTTTCGTGATCGAAAGAAGAGGATGTTGTGCTTATTTAGCATGGAGAATTCCAAGAAAGGTTTTCTACCTTACAGACATGGAATTCAACTATCTAAAAACATGTGTCCCAAGACACAAAAGGAGATAGATGACATGAAGATGGTCCCTTATGCATCTGCTGTAGGAAGTCTCATGTATGCTATGCTTTGCACTAGACCAGATATCTGTCATGTTGTGGGCATGGCTGCTAGATATCAGTCAAACCCAGGACCAGGACATTGGATTGCTGTCAAGCACATACTCAAGTACCTAAGAAGGACTAGGGAGTACATGCTTGTATATCAATCAGACGACCTGTTACTGGTGGGTTACACTGACTCAGATTTTTCATCGGACAAAGAAAAGTCCAAGTCTACTTCGGGTTATGTGTTTAGCCTGGGAGGTGGAGCCATTAGTTGGAGGAGTGTGAAGCAGAAATGCATCTCGGACTCTACCATGGAAGCCGAGTAAGTGGCAGCCTCTGAGGCGGTAGGAGCGATGTGGCTCAAGTACTTCTGCGGGACTTAGATGTGATTCCCGATTTGCGAGGGTATTACACTTTATTGTGATAATCTTAGTGCGATTTGCAAATTCAAGGGAACCACGAGCCCATCAGGCAAGTAAACATATCAACCGCAAGTACCACATCATACGACACTTCGTAAAGGAAGTAGACGTAGTTGTAGCCAGGGTTGCATCGGAAGATAATCTTGCTGACCCTTTCACGAAAGGCCTACCTTCAAAAGTTTTTGAAAGGCATGTGGAAGGAATGGGATTACGGTGTATGGCAGCATTGCTTTGAGTATAAGTGGGAGAAATGAGAGACTATGTAATAGAGTAGTATACTTTAAAGCATGCTTTGAGTATAAGTGGAAGATTGTTAGGATTGTATACTGCAAAGCATACTTTATGCTTGTATTACCTAATTTCCCTGTTACTACCTATGAGGATATTAATTACATTTAATCACATATTTTGCATATTTATTCACGTTATGGTTATGCAAATGAAATGTCTAATTATTTTATATTGTAGATAATGTGGTGTGTTGGTGTCACACAGAAGATCACATTATCGGTGCCTTATGAAATAATAATAGTTCACAATCTATATAATTATTAGACAAATTATATAAAAGGTTGTAGTGTATGCTTGAGAATAGTTGGTCTTGACTATTAGCATACATTAGCGTATTTGCATACGTTGAACTGGATCGAGGTGAGATAGTGTCTTCTGTACTGACTGTAAGAAGAACGTAAATCTCGGATAATTATTATTTCTTAATTCTAAGTATATAATATTTAATTGTGTATTTATAATAATTATTGCTTTGATTTATCATAGGTGAGAGTCAAAATGATCGACTCAATAAGCCTCGTATCTTGGGCAATAATATTGTTTATACGACAATTATTATTATTACTAGAAATCATGTCCCGAATCGTGCGGGTTGATGATGTCCCCTTGAGGAGCTCGATAATAATTATTATATCAAACCCTGCTGGTGGATTTAATTTCGATATAATAATAAGGTTCGAGTGGTACTACTCTTGGATAAGATATTAATTAATTAAAGTTGTTAGTAGCTTATAATTAATTAATGGACATTCGATATCTTAAACACGGGAAATAATACATTTAAATAAGGAGCCCAATTTCGTAATTTGGGATATTGGTAGGAAGTGCAATATCAACTTTTTAGTGGACTAAGTTGATATTAATAGATTCATTATATTAGGAAGAGTCCTAATAAGGTAAGATGAATTTATTAGGGAGTCCTTCCATAATCCTCCTTTAGATCCCTAGTAGTAGTCCAAGAGCCTATAAATAGAACATATGGGTGGATGGCCGATTTTCATCACTTTCATACACACGGAATTTCGATTTTATTTCTTCTAAGTGTTTAATTGTGGATCTTGACTTGTGTCTTTGATTCCACAATTGAGAGAACACTTTAATTCTTGCTACATATCGGAATTACTTGAAGAAAAGAAAATCGAGAATTGTGAGGCATAGAAATCGGCCGATCCATAGGTGTCCAAACAAGATCCGGTAGCTCGTTGCCCACACAACGTCCGGTTCAAGGCGGATCATACTCTAGAAGATCTAAAGGTAGAAATACAAGGCGATCAAGACGGAAGTAACCAACACGCTTCAAAAAGTAATATCCTATGATCTTGGATCTAGATTAGGATATTTTAATTATCAACATATTTAATTAATAAATAATAAATAATATTTAAATTGCTTGTTAGTCTTAGTAATTAATTAATTAGCATGCCTAAATAGATCTAATGCTCGTTGATGCGTAAAACGCTATTATCATATTTTCCCAAACTTCGCTTCCGCTGCGTTTTACTTTCCAACAGATCCACCGTCGCACAGTCACTAAACTTAGACATGATTTCCACTTCCAATTCGGGCAGCTTAAGAACGAGCTTGTCTTCTTCTTTTCTTTGGATGTGAATTCTTCTAGGTTTGGGGTCTTTATTTAGTGCACTCCAAGCAGCCTCAGTGTGAGTGTCTTTAAGAGAGGATTTGATCGAGGTCATACAGTAAACCTCTTGAGTAGGAACCGAGTTGTCTTCATAAGAGTTAGTAACAGATAATAAGGTAACAAGTGTGGAACGTGCATTAAGTTTATTTCGTGTGGTGGTGCTAGTGTCATTCATTCTCAATATCTCACTCGTTTGTTCTCTCAACTTCCTAGCACGTGTATGTGTGATAGGACCAGTGGGGTCTATGACGGTTCCAACCGTTCCTAACTCTCTTGGTAGCACAACTGTGTTTGTATCAATAACCATCAAGTATCGATTCCCGATTCCGAGACTTGATGACATGTTGGACGAATTACACGGATCCGTGATCTTTTCAAAAGGTTGACTTACGAAGTGGTTATCACCAAATCCGGATGCGAGAAGGAGATGAGTGGAAGACGGCCTTCAAAACTAAACATGGGTTGTATGAATGGACCGTTATGCCGTTCGGCCTTACAAGTGCGCCAAGTACTTTCATGCGTTGGATGAATGAGGTACTTAATCCGTTTTTGGGGAAATTTGTAGTAGTATACTTGGATGACATTTTGATTTATAGTCGATCGTTACAAGAACATTTCGGATACTTAAGGCAAGTCTTCGATACCCTTAAGGACTAAAGGCTGTATGGAAAAGGGAGAAGTGCTCATTCTTAGTCGAAAGTATAGTCTTTTTTGGCTATATCGTTTCGAAGGATGGAGTGTCGGTCGATCAAACCAAGATCGAAGCAATTAAGTCATGGCCGATTCCCGCTACAGTGACGGAAGTTAGGTCATTCCACGGACTTGCTTCTTTCTACCAAAGATTCATTCGAGATTTCAGCACCATTACAAGCCCAATAACGGAGTGTTTGAAGAAAGGTACGTTTAATTGGAGCAGGGCTGCCCAGGAGTCGTTCAAAAATTTGAAAACAAAGTTATGTGAAACACCAATCTTAGCATTACCTGATTTTTCGCAACCGTTCGAAGTAGAGTGTGATGCTAGCGGAGTTGGCATTGGAGCGGTTCTCATTCAAGGAAAATGTCCTATTGCTTATTTTTCAGAAAAGTTAAACGGTGCTCGTCTCAATTATTGTACATACGACAAGGAGTTCTATGCTATTGTGAGGGCTCTAGATCATTGGATTCACTATCTTCGGCCGAAGCATTTCATCCTACATTCGGAACATGAATCATTGAAGTATATTAACGGACAACACAAGTTAAGTCCAAGGCATGCTAAGTGGGTGGAATTCTTACAATCATTTCACTTTTCATCGAAGTATAAGGATGGGAAGAGCAATATTGTAGCGGATGCGTTGTCTAGGCAGTATGCCTTACTCTCTACTCTTGATGATCGTTTGCTTGGGTTCGAGACGATGAAGGAATACTATGACGGTGATGTGGATTTTGGTGAGACTTTCATTCATTGCAAATCTGGTCCGTTTGGAGAATTTACGATACAGGAAGGCTTCCTCTTCAAGGGAAATTGTATTTGCTTGCCCAAACACACGGTTCAGGAATTGTTGGCTCGGGAAGCTCACAGGGGAGGCTTGGCTGGCCACTTTGGTTCGGCTAAGACATTGGAGGTACTTAAGGAACATTTTTATTGGCCAAAGATGCAGGGGGATGTGAATGACATAATTAGTAAGTGTGTGACATGCCATATTGCGAAGAGTTCATTCAAGCCGGGAGTATACACACCCTTACCGATTTCGGAAAGGCCATGGGAAGATGTCTCGATGGATTTCATTGTTGCTTTACCTCGTACTCAATGGGGGAGGGATGCTATTATGGTAGTCATAGATCGTTTTTCGAAAATGGTTCATTTTGTAGCGCGCCACAAGACAGACGATGCAAACAATGTGACCGGCTTATATTTTCGAGAGGTAGTACGTTTATGATACGAAACCGACTACTCCAAGCGAAGAAGGCAAAGTAAGGATTGACGTAAAACACCTCGACCATACTCCAACGTACTTAGGCGAGAAAATGGATACGAGACCCGGAGTTACCTTAATAATCGGACTTGGAGTAACTTAAAACAAAAGGCAACTTGCATCTTGGGGGAAGAGGTCCAAGTGGTAAAGGCAAAACAATAAAAGAATTTTCAGCATTTTCTTTATTATAAAAGCAGCAGGATTCTCGGCAGCATGCTTTGTGAAAGGCGGCTATCACCTTGGAGACAAAACCCAAATTTTACTCTTGTTTGCAAGTGACGTGGGGAACCTTGTATTTTCTTTTCCTTATTTTAAGACCAGCTTGTAATAGTTTAGATTATCTTCTCAGGCTACTTTTGCCTATAAATAGTGGCGATGGAGTTGTAATGAAGATGATTATTGAATGAACAAAATAAAATACCTTGTGTATTGTTTAAGTGTTGGACGAGTTTCCTTCAAAACTTTGATTATTATTCGACGCGTTTCGAATCTTAATCGAATTGATTCTCAATAGGTCTTGAGAAGAAATCACTTTATCGAATTATAGGTCTAGTTCGATAAAACTACTGTTTCCTGTCCTGTTTCGATATCCTTCTTGTTTTCGTTACCGGATTGTACTTGATCTGGATTTCGCCTCAAGTGCTGTTCGATCGTTCGAACTTGTTTCCTATTTTCATTAGCATCCGACCGAAGTTTGCTATTTCGAGTGCCGCTGTTTGGAGGTTGCTTGTTTCGAGTCCTTTCATTTGGCCAGTTCCTGTCTTGTTGCTGTATTGAGCTGTTGTCATCATTTACTGTCGCGTGCGCATACCGCTAGCCAGTGTTATTGCTGCAGCGAATTGTTGTTATCAGTTCCTGACAGTTTCTTGCTGTTTGCTTCCGCTCGTCAAAACAGCCTTCCGCTGTACCGATAGAGAATCCGTATCATAAGTGGCATCGGAGCCCAAGTTCTTGATCTTTGGCATTATGGATCTCAACGACGCTGATTTCTTGGCAAAACTTCGCGACGCATTGCGTGACATACCAGAACAACGCAACCAGCGTTGGCAACCTAGGCGTGGTGACTATGAACGACCCTCACGCCATGTTAAAGAGTTCAAGGTGAACGAGCTTCCGGAGTTCGTTGGCGGGACAGACCCTGAAGTTTACCTGGAATGGGAACGTAAAATTGTTCTTATGTTTGAGTTTAAATACCTCGACGATAAGAAACGGTGCAAGTATGCAATTCTCAAGTTGGGAAAAGGCGTTTCACTTTGGTACGAAGGAGTGAAAACACGAAGAGCTCGTGCGGGGAAAGAAAAGATCCGTTCGTGGGATTTGTTAAAAAGAAAATTTCGTAAAAGATACGTACCAACATCACATCGGTTGTCCTTGTACAGAAAGATTGCAGATCTCATGCAAGGAAAGTTGAGTGTCAGTGAATACATTGAGGAGTTTGAGAATCTAACCTTAATGGGAGAAATAGAGGAGAATGAGGAGCAGAAGATGTCACGATTCTTGCGTGGCTTAAACCGAAGCATAGCTAACTCAGAGGAATTATATCTATACGAGGACTTCGATACATTATGTGGGCTATGTGTGAAGTTGGAAGCTCAAAACAGGATGAAGTTGTATAAACCCGAGTTTCCAGCCACATTTGGAAACCCAAGTGTCGGTTCTAGTTCAACTACTAAGGCAACTGTACCGACTCCGGTCCCTATTGCGATTCCTAAGGCCCCCTACGTACCGAAGGAGAGAAGTTTGGCTAAAGTAATATGTTTAAAATGTTAAGGGTTCGGACATTATCAAAATGCTTGTCCGAACAAACGAGTCGTAACACTAAGAGAAGCTGTCACGATCCGAGACAAGTTGTTGGTCGAGGACGAAAAGGAAAGACTAAGTGATTTGTTTGAATTCAACATGGAGAACGAAGAAGGAGAAGAATGTTAGACTTACGATGCTCCAAGCTATGACACGGCCTTAGTTCTGTGTACTTTACAGGCCAAATATGTTCGAACGATTCGGAATAGCGGAATCAAATATTTCACACGAAGTGTCAAATCGGGAATAAATGGTGTAGTTTGATCGTTGATGGAGGAAATTGCACCAACGTAGCTTCAAATATGATGGTAACTAAACTCAGGCTAACCACTATGACTCACCCGAAACCTTACACTTTACATTGGCTCGATGATGGGAGCAAAATAAGGGTGATTAAACAAGTGAGAATTGGGCTAACCATGGGTTCATATGAGGACAACGTATTATGTGATGTACTCCCAATGGATGCATGTCATGTACTTTTGGGAAGGCCATGGATGTTTGATAGGGACGTTTTACACCGAGGAAGAAGCAATGAGTACGAGTTATGGGATAAGGGTAAAAATATTGTGCTTAAACCAATGTCACCTCAAGCTATTCGCTCTATGAGTTCTAGTCGGAGTGAAAAACCAAAACTGGCCATGTTTGCTAGCGAACAGGAGGTGGAACATGCTATTAATGATGGCGAGTGTGTGTACTTGTTGATTCTGAAGGAGACACGGAATGATAACATGGTTGTGCGGAACGACGAAAGGATGGATGGCATATTGCACGAATTTGCGGATGTTTTTTCCGAAGAATTACCGTCGGGTTTGCCACCTATTCGTGGGATTGAACATCAGATCAACCTCATACCGGGTGCGTCGCTCCCTAACAAAGGTGCATATAGATGTAATCCCGAGGAGACGAAGGAATTACAAAAGCAAATCGAAGAACTAATGAACCGCGGGTATGTTCGAGAAAGCCTAAGTCCTTGTGCGGTTCCGGTTTTACTTGTTCCTTAGAAGGACGGATCTTGGCGAAAGTGTATTGACATTCGAGCCGTGAATAACATAACCATGAAATATCGATTCCCGATTCCAAGACTTGATGACATGTTGGACGAATTACATGGATCCGTGATCTTTTCAAAGGTTGACTTACGAAGTGGTTATCACCAAATCCGGATGCGCGAAGGAGACAAGTGGAAGACGGCCTTCAAAACTAAACACGGGCTGTATGAATGGACCGTTATGCCATTCAGCCTTACAAATGCATCGAGTACTTTCATGCGTTTGATGAATGAGGTACTTAAGCCGTTTTTGGGGAAATTTGTGGTTGTATATCTAGACGATATTTTGATTTATAGCCGATCGTTGCAAGAACATTTCGGACAATTGAGACAAGTCTTCGAAACCCTTGGGGACCAAAGACTGTATGGAAAAAAGGAGAAGTGATCATTTTTGGTCGAAAGTATAGTCTTTCTTGGCTATGTTGTTTCAAAGGACGGAGTGTCAGTTGATCAAGCAAAGATCGAAGCAATTAAGTCGTGGCCAATTCCCACTACAATGACGGAAGTTAGATCGTTCCACGGACTGGCTTCATTTTACCGAAGGTTCATTCGAGATTTCAGCACCATTGCAAGCACAGTAACCGAATGTTCGAAGAAAGGTACGTTTAATTGGAGCTGGGCTGCCCAAGAGTCATTCGCAAATTTGAAGGCAAAGTTGTGCGAAGCACCAATCTTAGCATTACCCGATTTTTCGCAACCGTTCGAGGTAGAATGTGATGCTAGCGGAGTTGGCATTGGAGCGGTTCTCATTCAAGGAAAGCGGCCTATTGCTTATTTTTCAGAAAAGTTAAACAGTGCTCGTCTCAATTATTATACGTACGACAAGGAGTTTTATGCTATTGTGAGGGCTCTAGATCATTGGATTCACTATCATCGGCCGAAGCATTTCATCATACATTCGGACCATGAATCATTGAAGTATATTAACGGACAACACAAGTTAAGTCTCAGGCATGTGAAGTGGGTGGAATTCTTGCAATCATTTCACTTCTCATCAAAGTATAAGGATGGCAAGAGCAATATTGTAGTAGATGCATTGCCTAGGCATTATGCCTTACTCTCTACTCTTGATGTTCGTTTACTTGGATTCGAGACAGTGAAGGAATATTACGACGGTGATGCGGATTTCGGCGAGACCTTCGCCCTTTGCAAATCTGGACCGATGGGAGAATTTTCGATACAGGAGGGCTTCCTTTTTAAGGGAAATCGTCTTTGCCTAGACAAGCACACGATTCGAGAATTGCTAGTTCGGGAGGCTCACGGGGGAGGTTTGTCTGGCCACTTTGGTTCGGCTAAGACATTAGATGTGCTTAAGGAACATTTTTATTAGCCAAAGATGCAGGGGGATGTTAATAATATAATTAGTAAATGTGTGACATGCCATGTTGCGAAGAGTTCGTTCAAACCAGGAGTCTACATACCTTTACCGATTCCGGAAAGGCCATGGGAAGATGTCTCGATGGACTTCATTGTTGCTTTACCATGTACTCAACGAGGAAAAGATGCTATTATGGTGGTCGTAGACCGTTTTTCGAAAATGGCTCACTTTGTAGCGTGCCACAAAACATACGATGCAAGCAATGTGGCCGACTTATATTTTCGAGAGGTGGTACGTTTACATGGGATTCCGAAGACTATTGTTTCCGATCGAGACTCCAAATTTCTCAGCTACTTTTGGAACACCCTATGGAGAAAGGTGGGAACAAAACTCTTGTTTAGCACTTCACACCACCCTCAGACCAACGGACAAACTGAAGTGACTAATCGAACCCTGGGAACACTGTTGCGGGGCTTGGTAAGCAAAACACAAAAGGACTGGGATCTAAAACTGGCACATGCGGAGTTTGCTCATAATCGTTCTCCTACTCATGCCACGGCGCACACTCCATTTGAAGTAGTTTACGGGCTGAATCCTTACATACCGCTAGATCTAATTCCATTACCGAGTAACAAATTGGTGCATAAGGATGCAGAGTCAAAACTGAAATCAATGATGAAATTACAAGAACAGGTGCATGACCGAATCAAGGAGATAAACGAGCCGTACAAAAGGAAGTCGAACTAGCAAAGAAAACCGAGATTATTCGAGGTTGGAGATTTAGTTTGGGTGCATTTGAGGAAAGAATGATTCCAGAGTAAGCGTAAGAACAAGTTAATGCCACGAGCTGAGGGACCATTTAAAATAGTTGCGAAGGTGAACGACAACGCTTACAAGATAGAACTTCCAGGTGATTATGGAGTGCATGCTACTTTTAACGTAGGTGATCTATCTCCTTATCTCGACGACAATGGGATTGCGGAATTGAGGACAATTCCTTTTAAAGAAGGAGAGAATGATACGAAACCGACTACTCCAAGCGAAGAAGACGAAGTAAGGATTGACGTAACCTCGACCATACTCCAACGTATTTAGGCGAGAAAACGGATACGAGACCCGGAGTTACCTTAATAACCGGACTTGGAGTAACTTAAAACAAAAGGCAACTTGCATCTTGGGGGAAGAGGTCCAAGTGGTAAAGGCAAAACAATAAAATAATTTTCAGCATTTTCTTTATTATAAAAGCAACAGGATTCTCGGCAGCATGCTTTGCGAAAGGCGGCTATCACCTTGGAGACAAAACCCAGGTTTTACTCTTGTTTGCAAGTGACGTGGGGAACCTTGTATTTTCTTTTCCTTATTTTAAGACTAGCTTGTAATAATTTAGATTATCTTGTCAGGCTACTTTTGCCTATAAATAGTGGCGATGGAGTTGTAATGAAGATGATTATTGAATGAACAAACAAAATACCTTGTGTATTGTTTAAGTGTTGGACGAGTTTCCTTCAAAACTTTGATTATTATTCGACGCGTTTTGAATCTTAATCAGATTGATTCTCAATAGGTCTTGAGAAGAAATCACTTTATCGAATTATAGGTCTAGTTCGATAAAACTACTGTTTCCTGTCCTGTTTCGATATCCTTCTTGTTTTCGTTACCGGATTGTACTTGATCGGGATTTCGCATCAAGTGCTGTTCGATCGTTCGAACTTGTTTCCTGTTTTCATTAGCATCCGGCCGAAGTTTGCTGTTTCGAGTGCCGCTGTTTGGAGGTTGCCTGTTTCGAGTCCTTTCCATTCGCCGCCTGTCTTGTTCTTTATCGAGCCGTCATGTCATCATTTCTGTCGCGTCGCATACCGCTAGCTTGATGTTATTCTTTGCCATAATC
This sequence comes from Orobanche coerulescens, assembly GCA_033398695.1. NCBI lineage: Eukaryota > Viridiplantae > Streptophyta > Magnoliopsida > Lamiales > Orobanchaceae > Orobanche > Orobanche coerulescens. The sequence continues at coordinate 97,737,455 of CM065811.1, read as the reverse complement.
ATTGTTATCAGTCCCTGATAGTTTCTTGCTATTAGCTTCCGCTCGTCAAAACAGCCTTCCGCTATACCGATAGAGAATCTGTATCAGTTTACATGGAATTCCCAAGACTTTTGTTTCGGATCGGGATTCAAAATTCCTTAGCTACTTTTGGAACACCCTATGGAGGAAGGTGGGAACAAAACTCTTGTTTAGCACTTTGCACCATCCTCAAACCGATGGGCAAACCGAAGTGACTAATCGAACTTTGGGAACACTGTTGCGAGGTCTTGTAAGCAAGACACAAAAGGACTGGATCTAAAACTGGCACATGCGGAGTTTGCTTATAATCGCTCTCCTACTCATGCCACGGCGCCCTCCCCATTTGAAGTAGTTTACGGGATGAATCCTTACATACCGTTAGATCTAATTCCATTACCGAGTGATGAATTGGTGCATAAGGATGCGGAGTCAAATATGAAGTCAATAATGAAATTACACGAACAAGTACGTAACTGAATCAAGGAGATAAACGAGACGTACAAAAGGAAGTCGAACAAGCAAAGAAAACCGAGATTATTCGAGGTTGAGGATTTAGTTTGGGTGCATTTGAGGAAAGAGCGATTTCCAAGTAAGCGTAAGAACAATTTAATGCAACGAGCTGAGGGACCATTTAAAGTAGTTGCGAAGGTGAACGACAATGCATACAAGTTAGAACTTCCGGGTGATTATGGGGTGCATGCTACTTTTAACATAGGGGATCTATCTCCTTATCTTGATGACAATGGAATTGCGGAATTGAGGATAATTCCTTTTAAAGAATGAGGGAATGATATGAAACCAACTAGTCCAAACGAAGAAGACTTAGTAAGGATTGACGTAAAACACCTTGAACATACTCCTACATACTTAGGTGAGAAAACGGATACGAGATCTAGAGTAACCTTGGTGATCGGACTTGGAATAACTTAAACATGGCAACTTGCATCATGTGGGGGTCCAAGTGGTAAGGATAAAATAATAAAGATTTCATCCCTTTCTTTATAATAAAAGGGGCAGGATTCTCGGCCTGCATGTGAAGAACGGCTATCACCTTGGAGACAAAGCCCATCTTTTATTCCTTTCATTGGCAAGTGGCATGAAGTACCTTTTTATTGTCTTTTTCCTTATTTTATGACCATGTGGTCTTATCTTGTAATTAGTTTAAGTAATCTTGTCAGGCTACTCTTACCTATAAGTAGTCATGTTGAGTTGTAATGAAGGCATTCATTGAATCATCAAACAAAAATACCTTGTGTATTGTTCAAGTGTTGGACGAGTTTCCTTCCAAAATTTGGTTATTATTCGATGCCTTTTTCGAATCTTAATCTGATCAATTCTCAATAGGTCTTGAGAAGAAATCACCTTATCGAATTATAGGTCTAGTTCGATAAAACAACCATTTCCTGTCGTGTTTTGATATTCCTCTTGTTTTCGATACAGGGTTGTACTTGGTCGGGAGTTCGCATCAATTGCTGTTTGGTTGTTCGAAGCTTGCTTCCTGTTTCCATTGGCATCCAACCCAAACCTGTTGTTTACAAGTGCCGCTATTTGGAGTTGCCTGTTCCGAGTTATTTCCACTTGTCCAGTTCATGTCTAGTTGCTGTATCGAACTATTGTTATCAGTTCTTGTCTTCTGCGCGTGCCATTATCCATTATTGTTACTGTATCGAACTGTTGTTGTCAGTTCCGGGCAGTTTCTAACTGTACCATTCGATTCCCTTTTGGCTAAGTGCGGTTTGCTTCCGCTCGTCAAAATAGCCTTCCGCTGTACCGATAGAGATTCGCATCAACATGGAAGCAACTTGTAATAAATTGTAGATTCATTCTTGACTGATTGACCACGGAAGCAACTTGTAGCTTCATTTTGACTCTTGTGAACATGAAAACAACTTGAAACAACTTGTAGCTTCATTATGCACTCGTTTGGAGCAAAAAACAACTCGAAACAACTTGTAGCTTCATTCTTGACTCGTTTGAATATGGAAGCAACTTGTAAAAACTTGTAGCTTCAGCTTCACTATTTGAACACAGAAGCAAATTGTAGCTTTATTTTGACTCGTTCGAACATGAAAACAACTTGAAACAACTTGTAGCTTCATTATGCACTCGTTTGAATAAAAAAACAACTCGTAACAACTTGTAGCTTCATTCTTGACTCGTTTGAACATGGAAGCAACTTGTGAAAACTTGTAGCTTCATTCTTGACTATTTGAACAAAGAAGCAACTTGTAGCTTCATTTTGACTCGTGTGAACATGAAAACAACTTGAAACAACTTGTAGCTTCATTATGCACTCGTTTGAAAAAAAAGCAACTCATAACAACTTGTAGCTTCATTATTGACTCGTTTGAACATGGAAGCAACTTGAAAGACTTGTACATTCATTCTTGACTGTTTGACACAGAAGCAACTTGAAAGACTTGTACATTAATTATGCACTCGTTTAAAGCAAAAAACAACTCGAAACAACTTGTAGCTTCATTCTTGACTCGCTTGAACATGGAAGCAACTTGTAAAACTTGTAGCTTCATTCTTGACTGTTTGAACACATAAGCAACTTGTAGAAACTTGTAGCTTTATTCTTGAGTGTTTGAACATTGACGCAACCTGTAGCTTCATTTTGAATCGTTTGAAAATGAAAACAACTTCAAGCAACTTGTAGTTTCATTATGCACTCGTTTGAAGAAAAATCAACTCGAAACAACTTGGAGCTTCATTCTTGACTCGTTTGAACGTAGAAGCAACTTGTAAAAACTTGTAGCTTCATTCTTCACTGTCTGAACACAGAAGCAAATTATAGCTTTATTTTGACTTGTTCGAACATGAAAACAAGTTGAAACAACTTGTAGCTTCATTATGCACTCGTTTGAAGAAAAAACAACTCGAAACAACTTGTAGCCTCATTCTTGACTCATTTTAACATGAAAGCAACTTGTAAAAACTTATAGCTTCATTCTTGACTATTTGAACACGGAAGCAACTTGTAACTTCAATTATGACTCTTATGAACATGAAAACAACTTGAAACAATTTGTATCTTCATTATGCACTCGTTTGAAGCAAAAAAAACTACTCGAAACAACTTGTAGCTTCATTCTTGACTCGTTTGAACATGTAAGCAACTTCTAGAAACTTGTAGATTCATTCTTAACAGTTTGAACACGGAAGAAATTTGTAGCTTCATTTTGACTCATTTGAACATGAAAACAATTTAAAACAACTTTTAGCTTCAGCATACACTCGTTTGAAGAGAAAAACAACTCAACACAACTTGCAGTATCATTCTTGACTCGTTTGAACATGGAAGCAACTTGTACCAACTTGTAGCTTCATTCTTGAGTGTTTGAACATGGAAGTACCTTGTAGCTTCATTTTGACTCGTTTGAACATGAAAACAACTTTAAACAACTTGTAGCTTCATTATGCACTCATTTAAAGAAAAGAAACAACTCGAAACAAATTGTAGCTTCATTCTTGACTCGTTTGAACATGAAAGCAACTTGTAAAAACTTGTAGCTTAATTCTTGAGTGTTTGAACACAGAAGCAACTTGTAAAAACTTGAAGCTTTATTCTTGAGTGTTTGACATAGAAGCAGCTTGTAGCTTCATTTTGACTCGTTTGAACATGAAAACAACTTTAGCTTCATTATGCACTCATTTGAAGAGAAAACAACTCGAAACAACTTGTAGCTTGATTCTTGACTCGTTTGAACATGGAAGCAACTTGTAAAAACTTGTAGCTTCATTCTTCACTGTTTGAACACAGAAGAAAATTGTAGCTTTATTTTGACTCGTTAGAACATGAAAACAACTTGTAACAACTTATAGCTTCATTATGCACTCGTTTGAAGAAAAAAACAACTCGAAACAACTTGTAGCTTTGTTCTTGACTCGTTTGAACATAGAAGCAACTTGTAAAAACTTGTTGCTTCATTCTTGACTGTTTGAACACGGAAGCAACTTGTAAAAACTTGTAGCTTCATTCTTGACTGTTTGAACAAGGAAGCAACTTGTAGCTTCATTTTGACTCGTGTGAACATGAAAACAACTTGAAACAACTTGTAGCTTCATTATGCACTCGTTTGAAAAAAAACAACTCGTAACAACTTGTAGCTTCATTATTGACTCGTTTGAACATGGAAGCAACTTGAAAGAATTGTACATTCATTCTTGACTGTTTGACATAGAAGCAACTTGAAAGACTTGTACATTAATTATGCACTCGTTTGAAGCAAAAAACAACTCGAAACAATTTGTAGCTTCATTCTTGACTCGTTTGAACATGGAAGCAACTTGTAAAACTTGTAGCTTCATTCTTGACTGTTTGAACACATAAGCAACTTGTAGAAACTTGTAGCTTTATTCTTGAGTGTTTGAACACGGACGCAACTTGTAGCTTCATTATGACTCGTTTGAAAATGAAAACAACTTCAAGCAACTTGTAGCTTCATTATGCACTCGTTTGAAGAAAAATCAACTCGAAACAACTTGGAGCTTCATTCTTGACTCTTTTGAACGTAGAAGCTTATATGGGATTGACAAGTCCAAGGGAAGAAGATGAGGTGATGATCAAAGTAAACAACCATGCATCTTACTTGGGCGAGAAAACGAAGACGAGACACGGAGTTACCTTAATAACCGGACTTGGAGTAACTTAAATAATAGGTAACTTTCATCTTGGGGAAAAGGGTCCAAGTGGTAAAAGAATAAAAGTATTTCAGCATTTCTTTATTATAAAGACAACGGGATTCTTAGCAACATGTTGTAGGAAAAAGCGGCTGTCAGGAAGAATATGGAGACAAGGCCCAGCATTTACTTTTGTCAGCAAGTGACATGAGGAACCTTTTTATTATCTTTTCTTATTTTAAGCCCAGCTTGTAATAATTCAAGATTATCCTGTCAGGCTCTTGTCAGCTTACTTTGCCTATAAATAGGGCAATGAAGTTGTAATGAAGATTATTGAATGTTGAAGAATTAAGAATACACTTTGTGTTTTCCCTGGTGAATGCTTTTCATCAAAACTTGATTTTTATTCGATGCGTTTTCGAGTATTAATCTGATTGATTCTCAATAGGTCTTGAGGAAAAATCTTTTTATCGAATTATAGGTCTAATTCGATAAAACAACTGTTTCTATCCTGTTTCGATATTCTTTTTGTTTTCGATACAGTGTTGTACTTAATCAAAATTCTACTTCGAGTACTGTTCGATTGTTCGAACTTGTTTCCTGTTTTCATTAGTACTCGACCGAAGTTTGCTGTTTCAAGTGCCGCTGTTTGGAGGTTACCTGTTTCGAGTCACTTCCATTCGGTCAAGTTCCTGTATTGTTGCTGTATCGAGCTGCCGTCTTCATCGCGCGCGCATACTGTTTGCCAGTGTTATTGCTGTAGCGAACTGTTGTTATCAGTTTCTGACAGTTCCTTGCTGATCGCTTCCGCTCGTTAAAATAGCCTTCCGCTGTACCGATAGAGAATTCGTATCATAAGTGGCATCGGAGCCCAAGTTCTTGATCTTTGGTATTATGGATCTCAACGACGCTGATTTCTTGGCAAAACTTCGCGATGCATTGCGTGACATACCAGAACAACGCGACCAGCATTGGAAACCTAGGTGTGGTGACTATGAACGACCCTCATGCCATGTTGAAGAGTTCAAGGTGAACGAGCTTCCGGAGTTCGTTGGAGGGATAGACCCTGAAGTATACCTGGAATGGGAACGAAAAATTGATCGTATGTTCGAATTTAAAGACCTTGATGATGAGAAAAGGTGTAAGTATGCAATTCTCAAGTTGGGGAAGGGAGCTTCACTTTGGTACGAAGGAGTTAAAACACGAAGAGCTCGTGCGGGGAAGGAAAAGATCCGTTCGTGGGATTCTTTAAAAAGAAAACTTCGTAAGAGATATGTACCAACGTCACACCGGTTGTCCTTATACAGGAAGTTTGCAGATCTCATGCAAGGAAAGTTGAACGTCAGTGAATACATTGAGGAGTTCAAGAATCTGACCTTAATGGGAGAAATAGAGGAGAATGAGGAGCAGAAGATGTCACGGTTCTTGCGTGGCTTGAACCGAAGCATAGCTAACTCGGTGGAACTGTATCCATACGAGGACTTCGATACATTATGTGGGCTATGTGTGAAGTTAGAAGCTCAAAACAGGATGAAGTTGTACAAACCCGAGTTTCCAGTCAAATTTGGAAACCCAAGCATCGGGTCTAGTTCGACTACTAAGGCAACTGTACTGACTCCGGTCCCTGTTGCGATTCCTAAGACACCCTACGTACCGAAGGAGACGAGTTTGGCTAAAGTAAGATGTTTCAAATGTCAAGGGTTCGGACATTATCAAAATGCTTGTCCGAACAAACGAGTGGTAACACTAAGAGAAGCTGTCACGATCCGAGACGAGTTGTTAGTCGAGGACGAAAAGGAGAGACTGGGTGTTGTGTTTGAGTTCAACATTGAACATGGAGAAGGAGAAGAATGTGAGGCTTACGATGCTCCGAATTACGATACAGCCTTGGTCCTTTGCACTTTACAACCCAAGTCGGTTCCGAGCGAGTCAGAACAACGGGACCAAATATTCCATACAAAGTGTCAAGTTGGAAATAAGTGGTGTAGTTTGATTATCGACGGAGGGAGTTGCACCAACGTAGCTTTGAGTGAAATGGTGACGAAGCTTGGACTGACCACCACAACTCACCCTAAGCCATATGCTTTACATTGGCTTGATGACGGAAGTAAGGTGAGGGTTTCGAAGCAAGTTCGGGTCGGTTTGGCAATGGGTTCATATCACGATGAGATATTATGTGATGTGATTCCAATGGATGCTTGTCACGTACTTTTGGGATGCCCTTGGTTATTTGATAGGGATGTTTTGCATCGAGGTAGGAGCAACGAATACAAGTTGCGAGATAAAGGAAAGAAGATCGTGTTGAAACTGATGTCACCTCAAGCTATCCGGTCCATGAGTGCCAAACGAGGGGAAAAACCGAACCTCACCATGTTCGCGAGCGAGAGGGAAGTTGAACACGCTATGGTAAGTGGTGAGCCTATTTACATGATGGTGATAAAGGAGACTCGAGATGATTTCGTGGTAGCAAAAAACGAGGATACAGTGGCCGACTTATTACATGAGTTCGCGGACGTCTTCCCTGAAGAATTGCCGTCGGGTTTGCCGCCAATTCGTGGAATTGAGCATCAAATCGACCTTATACCAGGAGCACCTCTTCCGAATAAAGCTGCCTATAGGTGTAATCCCGAGGAAACGAAGGAACTTCAGAAGCAGATTGAAGAACTAATGAGCCACGGGTATGTTCGAAAAAGTTTAAGTCCATGTGCGGTTCCAGTCCTACTTGTTCCTAAGAAGGATGGTTCTTGGCGGATGTGTATTGATAGTCGGGCCGTAAATAACATAACGATCAAGTATCGATTCCCGATACTAAGGCTCGATGATATGCTAGACGAGCTACATGGCTCGGTAGTCTTTTCTAAAATTGATTTGTGAAGTGGCTATCACCAGATTCATATGCGGGAGGGAGATGAATGGAAGATGGCCTTTAAAACTAAGCATGGGCTGTATGAGTGAACCGTCATGCCATTTGGACTTACGAATGCCCCGAGTACTTTCATGCGGTTGATGAACGAAATACTTAAGGCATTTTTGGGCAGATTTGTGGTTGTTTATTTGGATGATATTTTGGTTTATAGTCGGTCGGTGGAGGAGCATCTCGGACATCTACGGCAAGTATTCGAGACGCTTAGGTCTCAAAGGCTGTATGGAAAGAAATAAAAGTGTGCGTTTCTCGTCGAGAGCATAACTTTTCTTGGCTATGTTGTTTCGAAGGATGGAGTATCGGTTGATCAGGGGAAAATTGAAGCTATTAAGTCGTGGCCTACTCCTAAAACAGTAACTGAAGTTAGATCGTTCCACGGTCTTGCCTCCTTTTACCGGAGGTTTATTCGAGATTTCAGCACCGTAACGAGTCCGATAACCGAGTGTTTGAAGAAAGGTCCGTTTGTATGGAGCAGGGCTGCCCAAGGGGTGTTTGAAAAGTTGAAGGTAAGGTTATGTGAAGCACCTATCTTGGCGTTACCCGATTTTGCACAGCCATTCGAGGTGGAATGTGATGCTAGTGGAGTTGGTATTGGGGCGGTCCTCATTCAAGACAGGTGGCCTATTGCGTACTTTTCGGAGAAGCTGGGTGGGGCTCGACTCAACCATTGCACTTACGACAAGGAGTTCTACACCATAGTGAGAGCTCTTGATCATTGGAGTCATTACCTTCGGCCGAAACATTTTATTCTACATTCGGACCATGAATCTTTAAAGTATATTAATGGGCATCAGAAGTTGAACCCCAGACATGCGAAGTGGGTGGAATTCTTTCAATCATTTCACTTTTCATCGAAGTATAAGGACGGTAAGAGCAATGTGGTGGCTGATGCACTGTCCAGGTGGTATGCCTTACTTTATACCCTTGATGTTCGATTGCTTGGATTTGATACAGTGAAAGAATATTATGACAGTGATGCGGATTTTGGCGAAACCTTCGCCCTTTGCAAATCTGGACCGATGGGAGAATTTTCGATACAGGAAGGCTTTCTTTTTAAGGGAAATCATCTTTGTATACCCAGGCACACGATTCGAGAACTGCTGGTTCGAGAGGCTCACGGGGGAGGTTTGGGTGGCCACTTTGGTTCGACCAAGACATTAGATGTGCTTAAAGAACATTTTTATTGGCCAAAGATGCAGGGGGATGTCGATAATATAATCAGTAAGTGTGTGACATGCCATATTGCGAAGAGTTCGTTCAAATCAGGAATATACACACCTTTACCGATTCCAGAGAGGCCATGGGAAGATGTCTCGATGGATTTTATTGTCGCTTTGCCTCGAACCCAATGAGGTAAGGATGCGATTATGGTTGTTGTCGATCGTTTTTCAAAGATGGCTCATTTTGTTTCTTGTCACAAAACCGATGATGTGAGTAATGTTGTTGACTTGTATTTCCGAGAGGTGGTGCGATTACATGGAGTTCCGAAAACTATTGTTTCGGAACGGGACTCGAAGTTTCTAAGCTACTTTTGGAACACATTGTGGAGAAAGGTGGGAACCAAGATTTTGTTTAGTACTTTGCATCATCCTCAAACAGACGGACAAACTGAAGTGACTAATCGAACACTGGGAACGCTGTTGCGAGCCTTGGTAAGTAAAACATAAAAGGATTGGGATTTGAAGCTCGCACATGCGGAGTTTGCTTATAACCGTTCTCCTACTCATGCCACAGCGCGATCGCCATTCGAAGTAGTTTATGGTCTGAATCCTTACATACCGTTAGACTTAATACCATTACCGAATGACGAATTGGTGCATAAGGATGTGGAGTCAAAACTGAAATCAATGACGAAATTACACGAACATGTACGTGACCGAATCAAAGAGATAAACGAGACGTACAAAAGGAAGTCGAGCAAGCAAAGAAAACCGAGATTATTCGAAGTTGGGGATTTAGTTTGGGTTCACTTGAGGAAGGAAAGATTCCCGAGTAAGCATAAGAATAAGTTAATGCCACGAGCCGAGGGGCCATTTAAAATAGTTGCGAGGGTGAACGACAATGCTTACAAGTTAGAACTTCCGGGCGATTATGGAGTACATGCTACTTTCAAAATAGGTGATCTATCTCCTTATCTTGATGACAACGGGATTGCATAATTGAGGACAATTCCTTTTAAAGGGGAGGGGATGATACGGGATTGACAAGTCCAAGGGAAGAAGACGAGGTGATGATCAACGTAAACTACCATGCATCTTACTTGGGCGAGAAAACGAAGACGAGACACGGAGTTACCTTAATAACCGGACTTGGAGTAACTTAAACAATAGGTAACTTTCATCTTGGGGAAAAGGGTCCAAGTGGTAAAAGAATAAAAGTATTTCAGCATTTCTTTATTATAAAGACAACGGGATTCTTGGCAACATGCTGTAGGAAAAAGCGGCTGTCAGGAAGAATATGGAGACAAGGCCCAGCATTTACTTTTGTCAGCAAGTGACATGAGGAACCTTTTTATTATCTTTTCTTATTTTAAGCCTAGCTTGTAATAATTTAAGATTATCCTGTCAGGCTCTTGTCAGGTTACTTTGCCTATAAATAGGGCAATGAAGTTGTAATGAAGATTATTGAACGTTGAAGAATTAAGAATACACTTTGTGTTTTCCCTGGTGAATGCTTTTCATCAAAACTTGATTTTTATTCGACGCGTTTTCGAGTATTAATCTGATTGATTCTCAATAGGTCTTGAGGAGAAATCTTTTTATCGAATTATAGGTCTAATTCGATAAAACAACTGTTTCTATCCTGTTTCGATATTTTTTTTTGTTTTCGATACAGTGTTGTACTTAATTAAAATTCTACTTCGAGTACTGTTCGATTGTTCGAACTTGTTTCCTATTTTCATTAGTACCCGACCGAAGTTTGCTGTTTAGAGTGCCGCTGTTTGGAGGTTACCTGTTTCGAGTCACTTCCATTCGGTCAAGTTCCTGTATTGTTGTTGTATCGAGCTGCCGTCTTCATCACGCGCGCATACTGCTTGCCAGTGTTATTGCTGTAGCGAACTGTTGTTATCAGTTCCTGATAGTTCCTTGCTGATCGCTTCCGCTCGTCAAAACAGCCTTCCGCTGTACCGATAGAGAATTCGTATCAGAAGCAACTTGTAAAAACTTGTAGCTTCATTCTTCACTGTCTGAATACAGAAGCAAATTGTAGCTTTATTTTGACTCGTTCGAACATGAAAACAACTTGAAACAACTTGTAGCTTCATTATGCACTCGTTTGAAGAAAAAAAACAACTCGAAACAACTTGTAGCTTCATTCTTGACTCATTTGAACATGGAAGCAACTTGTAAAAACTTATAGCTTCATTCTTGACTATTTGAACGCGGAAGCAACTTGTAGCTTCAATTATGACTCTTGTGAACATGAAAACAACTTGAAACAACTTATATCTTCATTATGCACTCGTTTGAAGCAAAAAATCTACTCGAAACAACTTTTAGCTTCATTCTTGACTTGTTTGAACATGGAAGCAACTTGTACCAATTTGTAGCTTCATTCTTGAGTGTTTGAACATGGAAGTACCTTGTAGCTTCATTTTGACTCGTTTGAACATGAAAACAACTTTAAACAACTTGTAGCTTCATTATGCACTCATTTAAAGAAAAGAAACAACTCGAAACAAATTGTAGCTTCATTCTTGACTCGTTTGAACATGAAAGCAACTTGTAAAAACTTGTAGCTTGATTCTTGAGTGTTTGAACACAGAAGCAACTTGTAAAAACTTGAAGCTTTATTCTTGAGTGTTTGACGTAGAAGCAACTTGTAGCTTTATTCTTTTGGTGATATTTTCACTAAAAAAAGTCAGCTTTTGGATCAACTTGGTGACATTCAGTCTCTCGTTGATGCGGATGGGTATACCGACGAGCTCTTCTGTCAGGAGGTCGAAACAACTGCGGCCTTGAATGACATCCTTAATAAAGAGAGTCTTTTCTTCCAACAAAGGAGTAGGACTAATTGGCTTAAGGATGGTGATCGGAATACTGCCTTTTTCCATAGGACAGTTAAGATGAGGAATAATCGTCTTCAGCTTTCCTCTCTCCTTATTGACGGTGATCTTTGTCGTGATCCGTCTACCATCTCGAACCACATTGTGAATTTTTATCAAGACCTTTTCAAGGCCACCCGATTGCTACTAATTGGCCCACTTGGTTTCTCTCTTCCTAAGGTTTCTCATCGATAACTCCATCCTTACCGCTATTCCCCATTCCGAGGAAATTCGTTCTCTGATTTTCGATATGGAGCCCCACAGTGCCCACAGGCTGCGGCTTTCTTGGATTATTTTATCGAGTTCTCTTGGGAGGTCATTGGTACCGATATTGTGGCGGCTATTCGGCAATTTTTCATTGAGGGTGATCTTCCGACGGGTCTTAACTCTAGCTTAGTTGCTCTCATTCCTAAAGTCAAAGGGGCCATCTCTATTGAGCAATTCCGGCCTATTGTCTTAAGTAACTTTATCTTCAAGATTATTACTAAAATCCTCACGGCCAGACTTTCTAGTTTTATTCATGAGATCATCACCCCATCGGTTTGGCTTTATTAGGTCGGCGTATCCACGATTGTATATCTATTGCTTCGAATGCGTTAATTGTTTGAATCGCCGCGCGTCAAGTAACATGGCTATTAAAATTGACATTCGTAAAGCTTTTGACACTCTTTCCGGGAGTTCTTATTGGATGTTCTTCACGCTTTGGTTTTCACGACTTTGTTGCTTGGTTTCCACCATTCTTCACTCAAATAAGCTTTCTATTCTTATAAATGGTGCTCCTACGGGTTACTTTGCGTGCGATCAAGGGGTTCGGCAAGGTGATCCCATGTCCCCTCTTTTATTTTGTATTGCCGAGGAGATGCTCGGTCTCATGCTCTCCAATGCGGTTCGGACTACTCTCTTCAAGCCTATTTTTGCGGGCCGTAAGATTGTCTATCCTTCTCACCTTTTTATGCGGATGATGCTATCGTGTTTGGTCGTGCCTCTACGGATAATGCCAATGCCATATCGAAGATTCTTGATGATTACTCACCATATCGGGCCGGGCTATGAACCTTAATAAATCTAAGGTTTATTTCGGTTCTCATGTTCCTATCCACACCAAGCGGGTCATTCGCGCACCCTTGGCATGCGCGAGGATCACTCCCTTTCAATTACCTCGGGTTCCGTTATTGCGGCATACCCCGTCTCATCCATATTGCCCCGGTCGTTGACAAAATTATTAGTAAATTTTACGCTTGGAAAGGATCCTCTCTCTCGATGGTGGTCGTATTTGCTTAGTTAACTCTGTTATCATGAGCTCCTCCATTCACTCTATGATGATATATAGTTGGCCGATCAAATTGATAAACAAATTAGATTCGGCGGCTAGAAATTTTATTTGGTCGGGGACATTAGTCACAAGAACGCATGTCTTGTGGCACAGGTAGAGTTTGTTCCCCTTTAGAGGAGGGAGGGCTTGGGGTGAGGCATCTTCGTACGATGAATGAATCCTTTTTGTTCCGTTTGGCACAGGTTATTCTGCGGGAGGATTCCTTTTGTGGAAAATTCCTTCGTCAGAGGTTTCTCGAAGTAATTTGGATACTCGCAAGATTGTTTCTTCCTCTATATTCGGGGGTTCGTAATCATATTCCCCGTCTTCTTAACACTTCCAGTTGGGTTATTGGTAATGGTCGAATATTAATTTTTGGTGGGACAACTGGCTAGGTTATATCATTGGTGATCGGTTGGGTATTCCTCGGCATCTCGAAGTACCTTCTCCGACACCATCGGCGATTTTTACTACGACGGGACTGGCATCTTACCTCGATTTCATGGAAAGGTGTCGTGATGTTGCTTTAGATGTCGTTTATGCCCCTCCGACTTTGAAGGAAAAGACGAGCGGGTTTGGGCTAAATCGGTGCATGGCAATGTTACCTCTCAAATCGCTTATTGGCACCTTCGCCACAACTTTCCTAAGGTAAGTGGGGAAATGGATTTGTACAGATTAATCCCGTTAAATCGTTCTCTCACGATGCGGAAGGCTATTCACAACAGTTTGCTGTTTTTGATCTTCTTCGTTTAAGGGTTTCATTGGTCCTTCGGTTTGCCTTTTCTGTCTCTCTGCCGTGAATCGATTGACCATATTTTCACCGAGTGTGTTGTTATCAGCGATTAAGGACTATATTGAGCGGGGCTTCTTAAACTCTTTAGAATTGAATGCGGGTTCGGGCACTTCATCATTCGAGCTATGGATATCGATTTAGTCGAGATCTCTACTCTCTGGAGATTCACTATTATTAGTGCCGTCTGGGCTATCTGGCATATTCATTTGTGAGGTTTTATATAATGATGCTAAATTTTCTATCATGTCTCTTCGTTCTATAGTTTGGTCTCTTCTCAGAGAATGTAATAACTATGACATGGGCACCATGGATAACTCTATTTCTGATCTGGTTCGTCTTCGGGCTCTGGGTGTGGCTGGCCACGCGAGACCTCCGCTTTACCCTATTTATGTGAAATGGTATCCCCCCCCAATTGGCTGGATGAAAGTTAACACTGATGGGATGGCTAAAGGCTGCCCAGGCTTGGGTGCTATTGGCCTTGTTTATCGGAATCGTCTGGGCCGGGTTTTTGGCACTCTCTCTGCGGCAATTGGTTCCGTTTTGCCTTCCAAGCCGAGTTGGTCGCGGCTATTCATGCTATTGAGATTGCTTTTATCATGGTTGGGATTATTTGTGGTGAGTCGACTCTACTTATGTTGTGAGCATTCTCTCGGATCGTAGTTAATTTGTTCCCTGGATCTACACTTGATCATTTGAGGCGGATTTGGCGTATTATTGACGGCATGCACTTGAGTCTCTCATATCTATAGAGAAGGGAATGCGGTGGCGGTGACTTTCTAAAAGATTGGTTTCTTACGAGTGGTCTAGCGAAGCACCAGAGCCTCTCCGAGATCTTCTGTTGAGGGATATGTCTCCTATGTATTTTAGCCGACATTAGTTTTCTCGCAGCATAACGCTCGGGTACTCTTTTTCCCTATCGTAGGTTTTTCCCATTGGGTTTTTCTACGATAGGGTTTTAACGAGGCCTGCGGTTGCAACCCCATACATCTGGTATGGGGGTTTAGGTCCTTTTATTCTATTTTCATAGATTGCTTTTGCATTTGTGTTTTTCTCTCTATTTCTCTTGACTACCCGCCTGTGGGATTAGCTTGAGATTTTATTTTGTTGTCTAGGATGGCCCTCTCTTTGTAACTCTTTTCTGTTTCTCGTTTTTTTTTTTTTTAATAATATTGACCTTGATGAGTCAAAAAACTTGTAGCTTCATTTTGACTCGTTTGAACATGAAAATAACTTTAGCTTCATTATGCACTCGTTTGAAGAGAAAAACAACTCGAAACAACCTATAGCTTCATTCTTGACTCGTTTGAACATGGAAGCAACTTGTAAAAACTTGTAGCTTCATTCTTCACTGTTTGAACACATAAGAAAATTGTAGCTTTATTTTGACTCGTTAGAACATGAAAACAACTTGTAACAACTTGTAGCTTCATTATGCAGTCGTTTGAAGAAAAAAAACAACTTGAAACAACTTGTAGCTTCATTCTTGACTTGTTTGAACATAGAAGCAACTTGTAAAAACTTGTTGCTTCATTCTTGATTGTTTGAACACGGAAGCAACTTGTAGCTTCATTTTGACTCGTGTGAACATGAAAAACAACTTGAAACAACTTGTACCTTCATTATGCACTAGTTTGAAGCAAAAATCAACTTGAAACAACTTGTAGCTTCATTGTTGACTCATTTGAACATGGAAGCAACTTGTAAAACTTGTAACTTCATTCTTGACTGTTTGAACATGGAAGTAACTTGTAAAAACATGTAGATTTATTCTTGAGTGTCTGAACACGGAAGCAACTTGTAGCTTCATTTTGACTCGTTTGAACATGAAAACAACTTTAAACAACTTGTAGCTTCATTATGTACTCGTTTGAAAAAAAATGACTCGAAACAACTTGTAGATTCATTCTTTACTCGTTTGAACATAGAAGCAACTTGTAAAAACTTGTAGCTTCATCTTCGCTGTTTGAACACAGAAACAAATTGTAGCTTTATTTTGACTCGTTCGAACATGAAAATAACTTGAAACAACTTGTAGCTTCATTATGCACTCGTTTGTAGGAAAAACAACTCGTAACAACTTGTAGCTTCACTCTTGAGCCGTTTGAACATGGAAGCAACTTGAAAAACTTGTAGATTCATTCTTGACTGTTTGAACAAGGAAGCAACTTGTAGCTTCATTTTGACTCGTGTGAACATGAAAACAACTTGAAACAACTTATAGCTTCATTATGTACTCGTTTGAAGAAAAAAAACAACTCGAAACAACATGTAGCTTCATTCTTTACTCATTTGAACATAGAAGCAACATGTAAAAACTTGTAGCTTCATTTTTGACCATTTGAACACAGAAGCAACTTGTAGCTACATTTTGACTCGTGTGAACATGAAAATAACTTGAACCAATTTGTATATTCATTATGCACACGTTTGAAGAAAAAAACAACTCGAAACAACTTGTAGCTTCATTCTTGACTCGTTTGAACATGGAAGCAACTTGTAAAAACTTGTAGCTTCATTCTTGATTGTTTGAAACACTTGTAGATTTATTCTTGACTGTTTGAATACAGAAGCAACTTGTGATACAGGATTGATTAATACGAATGAAGAAGACGAGGTAAGAATCGACGTAAATGGCCTTACGACACGCCAGACACTTACGACCACATTTTTAGGCGAGAAAACGGACACAAGACGTGGAGTGACCATGGTGCTCGGTCTCGGCCGTGTCATATGACACGGCCCGTGTCACACTGTGCCGGAATGGGAAAACTCGCTGCCTGCTGAACCCGGTCGTGTCAGGTGACACGGCCCGTGTCGAACTCTTCCGGATAATCAAATCTTGCTGCCCGTCCAACCCGACCGTGCCAGGCGACACGGCCGAGTCACTCCGCCAGCCCTTTATTTTATACACTTTGTGTGTATTGTTTTGTCTTCTCTTTTCTTTCTTTAACCTTTGTTTAAGGATTCTGTTCCCTTAATTTGTGTTTTGTGTTGATTTTATGTTCCCCTTTATTTTTTATTATCTTGATTTGTTTTGGTTATTCAAAGATCATGTAATCTTTTTTTGTTTTCTTTAGTTGATGTAGGAAGACTTGGTTTTCCTATAAGTAAGTCTTTGATAATCTTGTAATGGCACTGAATGTTGAAGAAAAAGAATACGCTTTGTGTTTTCATCCTTGTTGAATGATTTTCATGAAACCTTGATTTTTGTTCGACGCGTTTTCGAGTATTAATCCGATCGATTCTCAATAGGTCTTGAGAAGAAATCATCTTATCGAATTATAGGTCTAATTCGATAAACCTTTGTTCTTGATCGTTTAAGTCTTCTTGATCGATATTATTACCTTATCCGATTTTACATCCATATTCATACGTTCGATTTATCATATTCACAAAATAAGACTTCCGCTACGATATACTTCTGTACCTATACAATTTCCAACCGATACATATTCACTTTCCGAGCGAATTCATATCATTAGTGGCATCGGAGCCCCAGGTTGTTTCCGTGGTGATTTTATTGACGATTTCTTGTTAAAAACTATCTCTTGACTCTTGTTATGGATTTCTCCAATCCCAATTTCTTGATGAAACTCCGTGACGCACTAAGCGGTCTACCAGAGCAACGTATGCAAGCAAGGCACGGAGACGACGCACGTTCAACGCACCATGTTTACGAGTTTAAAGTAAACGAGCTTTCGGAGTTCGTTGGATGTACCGATCCCGAAGCTTATTTAGAATGGGAATGGAAGATTGAGCGCATGTTTGAATTCAAAGAACTTAACGACGAGAAGTGTTTCAAATATGCAATTCTCAAGTTAGGGAAGTGAGCTTCTCTTTGGTTCGAAGGAGTGAAGACACGAAGAGCTCGGGCGGGAAACGCAAAGATCCGTTCGTGGGATTCGTTAAAAAGAAAACTTCGTAAAAGGTATGTGCCAACATCACATCGGTTAACCTTGTACCGGAAGATTGCCGATTTCATGCAAGGAAAACTAAGTGTTGGTGAATATATTGAAGAGTTCAAAAGCTTGGTCTTAATGGGAGAACTAGAAGAAAACGAAGAGAAAAAGATGTCACGTTTTTTGAGTGGCTTGAATAAAAACACAGCTAACACGGTGGAATTGTACCCATATGAAGATTTCGATACTTTATGTGGATTATGTGTGAAGATAGAGGCCCAATATAAGGTGAAGTTTTCAAGACCCGAATTTCCTTCCAAATTCGGAAATCCAAGTGTCGGTACAAGTTCGGGTACTAAAAGCACCATGCCAAGTCTTGTCCCTATCACGGCACCTAAGGCTCCCTACGTACCCAAGGAAACAATTTTGGAAGGTACGATGTTTCAAGTGTCAAGGGTTCGGTCATTACCAAAATGCGTGTCCGAACAAACGGGTGGTGACACTAAGAGAGGCTCTTGAGGTCCGGGCGGAATTATTAGTCGAGGACGAAAGAGAAAGGCTCGATGACGTCTATGATGTGGACGCCGAAGAAGAGGAGTGCGAGGCTTATAATGCTCCAAATTATGACACGAGTCTAGTCCTTCGCACTTTGCAAGTCAAAATGGTTTCGACGGATACGGAACAATGAGACCAAATATTCCACACCAAGTGTCAAATTAAAGACAAATGGTGTAGTTTGATAATCGATGGAGGAAGTTGTACTAATGTAGCTTCAAGTGAGATGGTGACGAAGCTCAGACTCATCAGTACTACTCATCCAAAACCATACACGTTACATTAGCTCGATGATGGGAGTAAAGTGAAAGTTTCGAAACAAGTACGGGTCGGTTTAACTATGGGCTCATATGGTGACGACGTACTATGTGATGTACTCCCGATGGATGCATGCCATATACTCTTGGGACGACCGTGGCTATTTGATAGAGATGTTTTACATCGAGGGAGAAGTAACGAATATGAATTACGGGATAAAGGCAAGAAGATTGTGCTTAAACCAATGGCGCCTCAAGCCATTCGTTCGATGAGTTCTAGCCAAGTGGAAAAATCAAAACTTACTATGTTTGCTAGTGAGAGAGAGGTGAAGCATGCTATTGATGATGGCGAGCGTGTGTATTTGTTGATGATTAAATAAACACGAGACGTTGACATGATTGTGCAAGGCAAAGGAGATATCGATACCTTGCTACGCGAATTTGCGGATGTCTTTCCGGAAGACTTACCACCGGGTTTGCCACCTTTACGTGGGATTGAACACCAAGTCGATCTTGTACTGGGTGCATCACTCCCTAATAAGGCCGCCTATCGATGTAACCCTGAGGACATGAAGGAGTTACAAAAACAAATTGAGGAGCTAATAAACCGCGGGTACGTCCGAGAAAGTTTGAGTCCATGTGCGGTTCCAGTTTTGCTTGTCCCGAAGAAAGATGAATCATGGCGGATGTGTATAGATAGTAGAGTCGTGAACAACATAACCATCAAGTATCGATTCCCAATTCCGATACTTGATGATATGTTGGACGAATTGCATGGTTCGGTGATTTTTTCGAAAGTTGATTTGAGAAGCGGCTATCATCAAATTCGCATGCCAGAAGGGGACGAATGGAAGACGGATTTTAAAACAAAACATGGATTATACAAATGGCTTGTCATGCCCTTTGGCCTTACAAATGTGCCAAGTACTTTCATGCGATTAATGAATGAGGTACTTAAACCGTTTTTTTTTTGGGAAAAGTCAATTGCATTAAATAAAAAAAAAAAAGATTGGCCAACAAGGCAGGCCAGTACCCAGCAACCAATACAGAAGATGCACCAATAGCACGAAATATAAGAATAATAGCATAGCATTTCACTCGCAGACGGATGGTCAGACTGAGAGGACTATCCAAACTTTAGAGGATATGTTGAGAGCGTGCGTTCTCGATTGGAAGGATGATTGGGAGGCCCAATTACCTTTGGTGGAATTCACTTATAATAATAGCTGGCACACTTCGATTCAGATGGCACCTTATGAAATGTTGTATGGCCGTCGTTCTAGATCCCCTCTGTGTTGGGACGATCCATCTGAAACCTTGGGTATGGAACCCGATATGTTGTTAGCAGCCCGTGAGAAGATCGCTCTGATTAGGAGTCATTTGTTGACGGCTCAAATCCGACAGAAGTCCTATGCAGACAACCGAAGATGACCACTTGAGTTCGAGGTCGGCGACCATGTCCTAATGAAGGTGTCCCCTACTCGAGGTGTTTTTCGCTTTGGGAAGAGAGGTAAGCTGAGTCCGAGATATGTCGGGCCGTTTGAGATTTTGGAAAGAGTAGGCCATCTAGCCTATCGCCTGGCGTTGCCACCAGCTCTGAGCCGGATTCATAGCGTGTTCCATGTCTCTCAATTAAGGAAATATATTTCTGATCCGAGTCATATACTTCAGTTCGACGAGATCGATATAACGGAGGATCATTCGTACGAGGAGCGCCCCGTACGGATACTTGAGATGAGGATCAAACAGTTGCGGAACAAGTTGATTCCCCTACTGAAGGTTCAATGGTCACGACACGGAGTCGAGGAGTCCACGTGGGAGACGAAGAGCAGCATGCAAGAGAGGTATCCCGAATTGTTTACCCCTTAGTTTCGAGGACGAAACTCCTTTTAAGGGGGGGAGTATGTAATATCCGACGAAAATTCTTGCTTACTGTTGTATTATTCGGATAATTCAATACTGTTGGAGTCTTGTTGCATTTGTTTAATGTTTATTGATGTTGGAATATATCATAATAGACTTAAAAAAAACTATCACTCGCACTATGATTGAATTTTCAGCGTTGTATAGATAAGTACATTTTTTAGCTAGTAATTCTGTACTTAACGTACGCTAACCCTTTAGCATAATGTACATTATAGTGTGAGATTTACGTACGTAAGGAGGTGTCTTTTACGTACGTAATACTTGTAGTCGTATCCGATCTCAACTTTCGGCGTGTGGGGTCGGGCGTGATTCGAATATCTGATCTTTTGGAGGTGTAACACCCCGAGATATTCAGAATAATTACAGCGCCGTAAACCCTTTAAGTAAGGATTTACAAGGCTAATTAAAAGAAAAGTAAATATAATCCAACTGTACAATTGAAATTCAAAATATAGAACTTATTCAACTGATCCAAAGAGTTAACTTTTACAACCATATCGAACATGACATTATTAAAACACACGTACTCGAGTACTAAGATGAACCAAGAAGACAAATCCCAAAAACAAATAAACCTCGACCACATCACTGAGCCATTTCATCGTCCTGTCGGAACTGTGGTTGCTTCCCCGCTCCTCGGCTACCTGAACATCAAAACAATGTCCACCCCCGAAGGGGTTAGCAAAACAATGCTAGTACAAGTATCATAATACATAAATCATCAATACATCATAAACAAGCAAAACGGACTTCCGTCATCGGAATCCAACGATGTGAATCCTCACGATTCCATCAATATAGTACAGGGTAATCCAGCGATCCAGCGCCCTTGGTATAGATCCCCATGATGATCCTGTCGGACCAACGCATGGTGGAAACCCCATCCAGCGATCCAGCGCCCTCAGCATAGATCCACATGATGATCCCGTCGGACCAACGCATGGTGGACATTCGATCCAACGCCCTCAGCATAGATCCTCATGATCCCCTCGGATCATTTATACCATAAATCAATCAACTATGCATACATATATGCATTTCAATATGTTCATCAATACGAACAAATAACAACGAATACCACGAGAAATTTCAGAAATACATCTCATATTCAACAACATGAACAAAACCACAAGCATGATCAAAGTTTCAATATAATTCGAACTCGACATATGATACTTGCCTCAGAAATGGCAAGAATGAAATACTCCAACAAACGTCACGCGTCCGTATGTCACCGCCCCACGATCGACCCCTATGCAAGGCTCGCACCTTGTTCAAAAAGAGATACAAGGAACTTAACATACCACTCGATACTAACATACGCTCACCGAATACTAATATTAAGATCGTAAAGTAGTGACACTAGGTTGGTTCACTGTTAGAACACTAGGTAAGAACCGAACCGGGAACGATAAGGCACTCTATAAGGGCTGAACGATCATTTCGAATATGAAGTATCGTTGTTTAAAAGTTCATTGTTTCACAATGTGTTTAGGGTTTCGTGTTAAATAAGGAAATGAATGTCAAATCCTCATATGATCGGCTATGATGATTCGACCCCCAATATTACTCAAGACGACAAGCATGCTTAAATATTACGCAAGGAAAACGACACTACGGTGATTCGGTTTAAATTCAAGGACCTGGTCGATATATATATTACCTCAAGAACATGGAGGACATTGTCATAACAATTTCTTCTAACATATATGAATTTCTCCAATGGAACATAAAAAGGGATCATAGAATATAACTGAAATCGTGCTTATTACTCCCACGAATTAAGGATGCTACAAGTTAAGGTTTTCATCCACCGAGGCTAAATCAATGCTCTAAATAACGGAAGAGAGACAAGGTATAATCGGGTTCTAAACTCCAAAATATGGTGCTGGACTCAAAAGATCATTAACTAGTCCAATGATTTCCAAAATAAGCTCAAAGTATAGCTACGAATGTAAACTCTAGCTTGGTGAATCGTAACATACCTTAAGAGATGTAAGAATGAAGAAAATCTTCAATAAACTCTTCACCGGAAGCTTGATCACCAACTCACACGGTCTAGGCTTCCAAAAATCGGAGGTAGATGATGATATGGGGGATATGAGGTGAAGGATAGTCTCAAGAGCACAAAAATCGGCCAAAGCAAAAGTGGGAAATGAAATGAGGATCGGGTTCTATAAATAGATTTCTGGACGTTACGTACGTTATACAATCACCCTTACGTACGTAACAAGCTTAACGTACGTTATGCCCAAGATTTAGCGTACGTAATCGTCTGACCAGAGTTCACTGGCCTGATTTCGCCATTTCCTTATGTACGTAATCACTCGGGGTTTACGTACGTAATATCCATGTCCTTAGCGTACGTAAAACATGCACCATAGCGTACGTAACACCTATGTCCAGGTTCACGCGGAAATCACACGAATCTCCCCCGGCCCCTTCCTCGGCCCCCACACGCCGACCCTTATCCGAACCCAAGTTGACTAAGCTTACGTACGTTAAGAACATCATATAACGTACGTAATACTGAATATTTAGCGTACGTTATGGACGCCTGATAGCGTACGTAAGTACGTGCAGAATCATGCATGAAATGTTGAAGATATATAAAAACATAAGGATACAAATACGGGAAACCAAACTACGATTTATAACATCATGAAGTCGAGATCATACAAGGTCGAGTACAAGATAAATACACCATTTATCCGGGCATTACATACTACCCCTCTAAAAAGAAGTTTCGGCCCGAAACTTAAAACGAAAATAATTCTGGGTATCTCGACTTCATACTCTCCTCCGTCTCCCAAGTTGCTTCTTCGACTCCATGTCGAGACCACTGAACTTTTACCAAGGAGATCGGTTTATTCCTCAATTGCTTGACTCGACTCTCGAGTATCTTGATTGGTCTCTCGTCGAAGGTGCCGTCATTAGCTATCTCGATCTCATCGAAATCAATAATATGATTGGGATCTGGTACATACTTCCGCAATTGGGATACGTGAAACACACTGTGAACATGACTCAACGATGGCGGTAAGGCTAACCTGTATGCTAAATCCCCAACTCTCTCGAGGATCTCAAATGGCCCGATATATCTCGTACTTAGCTTACCTTTCCTCCCAAAACGGAAAATCCCTCGTGTAGGAGACACTTTCAATAATATGTGGTCTCCAATGTCGAACTCTAGAGGGCGACGACGTACATCTGCATAAGACTTCTGTCGACTCTGGCCAGTCAATAGTCTTTCTCGAATCACAGCTATCTTCTCTTGAGTCTGAACTATTAGTTCCGGTTCCGTCCCGATCAAATCCGAAGAATCATCCCAACACAGGGGTGATCAGCATCTTCTCCCGTACAAAGCTTCAAATGGTGCCATCTTAATAGAAGCATGCCAACTGTTATTATAGGTGAACTCGATCAAGGGCAAGTGAACTTCCCAATCAGTTGACCAATCTAATGCACAAGCTCTAAGCATGTCCTCTAGTGTCTGTATAGTCCTTTCTGATGCATCATCCGCTTGGGGATGATAAGCCGTGCTAAAGTTGAGCTCGATTCCCAAAGACTTGTGAATCGCTTTCTGTATACGACACGAAACGACCATCTCGATCCGAAATAATGGTCTTCGGCGTCCCATGCAATCTGACTATTTCCACAATAAATACTCGCGCCAATCTCTCGGGCCCCCATGTATCTTTAATCCCTAGGAAATGAGCCGACTTGGTTAGTCGATCAACTACAACCCAAATCATGTTCATTCCCG
The DNA here is from genome assembly GCA_033398695.1 of Orobanche coerulescens. Taxonomy (NCBI): domain Eukaryota; kingdom Viridiplantae; phylum Streptophyta; class Magnoliopsida; order Lamiales; family Orobanchaceae; genus Orobanche; species Orobanche coerulescens. Next base: position 97,713,335 of record CM065811.1, on the reverse strand, counting down.
TTCTAGTCCTTGGCATACTGGTGATGAAATCCATCGAGATATCCTCCCACTTCCATTCAGGGATCTAAGCGGCTTTAACATTCCGGCAGGTCGCTGATGTTCAATCTTAACCTGCTGACAAGTCAAGCACTTCGAAACGTACTCTGCCACGTCCTTCTTCATATTTCCCCACCAGAAATTTTGTTTTAAATCCTTATACATCTTACTGCTGCCCGGGTGAATGGAATATGGCGCGCTGTGAGCTTCCTTCAGAATAGTCCGTCTCAAATCACCATCATCGGGAACGCAAAGTCGATTCTGAAATCTCAGAACTCCATCGTCTTGTAACACGAATCCTGGGGCTTTTCCTTTCTTTACTTCGTCACATAATCGAAGGATCAGAGAATCGTCCAACTGCTTAGACTTGATCTCCTCGACTAGTGATGAAGTCAGTTCCATCACATAAAGTTGCCCTTGGATTCCTGGTGCCCATACTTCAATCCCTTCGCGGATCAGTTCCCGTTGAATGCTGGTTTGGGATGTAAGTGCTTCCAACACTCGAAGAGAAACAGGTTTATGGCTCAATGCATCGGCTACTACGTTTGCTTTACCCGGATGATAGAGAATTTCCAAGTCGTAATCCTTGATCAATTCCAGCCACCTTCTCTGCCTCATGTTTAATTCTTTCTGACTGAAAATGTATTTGAGGCTCTTGTGATCGGTGAAGATCTGACGAGTGCCATACAAGTAATGTCGCCAAATTTTTAGGGCAAAGACCAGGGCTGCTAGCTCCAGATCATGAGTCGGGTAATTAACATCGTACGGTTTCAGCTGCTGAGAAGCGTAGGCGATCACCTTATCCCTCTGCATCAACACACATCCCAGACCCTGATTTGAAGCATCGCTGTATACCATGAATCCATCCGTCCCATTTGGTAACACTAATATAGGTGCTGTCGTCAGTCTCTTCTTAAGTTCATCAAAACCAGCCTGGCATTTCTCATCCCACGTGAACTTTTGAGTTTTCTGTAACAGCTGAGTGAGCGGACGAGCAATTTTGGAAAATCCCTCAACAAAACGGCGATAATATCCGGCAAGTCCTAAGAAACTCCGGACTTCTTTCACGTTAATAGGAGCTTCCCATTCCAAGATTGCTTTGACTTTCTTCGGGTCCACCTGAACTCCGTCAGCTGATATCACATGCCCAAGGAAAGTTACTTCCCTAAGCCAGAACTCGCATTTGGAAAGCTTTGCATACAGCTGTTCCTTCCTCAAGATGCTCAAAACCACACGCAAATGTCAGCATGCTCCTCTGTGTCTTTCGAATATATCAATATGTCATCGATGAAGACGACCACAAATTTATCCAAGTATTCTAAGAATACCCGATTCATCAATTGCATAAATACCGCAGGAGCATTGGTAAGTCCAAATGGCATCACTACAAATTCATAATGCCCGTACCGGGATCTGAAAGCAGACTTCGGTATATCCAATTTCTCAATTCTCAACTGATGGTATCCTGATCGCAAGTCAATCTTCGAGAATACCCTTGCCCCTTGCAATTGATCAAACAAGTCGTCGATCCGAGGTATCGGATACTTGTTCTTGATCGTCACTTTGTTTAATTCCCTGTAATCAATACATAATCGGAGGGATCCATCTTTCTTCCGGACAAAGAGAACGGGTGCTCCCCAAGGAGAAACGCTAGGTTGAATGTAACCCTTCTGTAATAATTCTTCCAATTGCTTCTTTAGTTCATACATCTCGGTTGGCGCCATGCGGTATGGTGCTCTGGAAATAGGAGCTGCTCCAGGCTCTAATTAGATAGTGAATTCCACTTCTCTCTGCGGAGGTAACCCAGGTAGTTCGTCAGGAAATACATCTGAGAACTCATTCAAAACTGAAATAGACGAGAGCTCTACTCCTTCCTCTTTCCTCATGGCATAGCACCAAAGTCCTTGACATCCCTGCTTCAGTAATTTCACGGCTTTCATTGCTTTGATCAATTTTCCCGAGCTTCCTAGTCTCCATCCTCAGAATAAGTGTTCAGATCCGTCATCGGCAATGATAGAAATGACTCTCTCTCGGTAATTCAGAATAGCTCCATAACGATTGAGCCAATCGTCTCCGAGAATTAAATCGTCACCGTAGATGTCAACCACGATAAGGTCCGATAGCCAATCTCTCCCTCCTATAGTTACTGGAAAATCCCTAGATTATAGGGTTCCCACAATTTTCTCTCCACTCGGTAATCCCACAACATAAGATTCACAATCATACAAGCACGAGATTTTCAAACGATTAACACAGTTCAAAGATATAAAAGAATGCGTAGCTCCCGAATCGAACAAGACACTAACTGGTTGCAAAAGGATCTGAATCGTACCTGATGCAACAGCTGTGTTCTGATCATCCTTCTTCATCTCGTAAATACGCGGAGGAACGGACCCAGCGCTGGATGCCTCTCTTTTCCCAACATTCTGCTGCGGGAAACCGCTCTGCTGCGTCTGGTTTACACTAGTGTCCTTCGGAACCGGTACAGGAGTGCGAGTACCAAAAGATCGGGTCGCATTCCCACAAAACGTTGCACGATGTCCTTCCTGTCCACACTCGAAACAAGTCACAGCAGGCGCGAAACAATCACGTCGTACATGTCCCGCTTTGCCACAGTTATAACACTTCTTCCCTGCGTCTAAAACAGTTGGTGCTACCCGGAACTTCTTTCCACCTCGAGAAGGATGCGGAGGTCTCCTGGATGGATGATAAGAGGACTGACCCCTGCGAGGCCCGCTACTCTTATTCTCCGTGAAGTTGCCATACACCTTCTGTTTCTTTGCTTCCATCGATTTCTCTACTGCTGCCTCCTTCATATCGTAGGCCAACGCCTTGTCCTGATACTGTCGCAAGGTGGTACATTCAAATCCGGACATATATTGCTGAATTTCCGGCTTCATTCGCATGTCAAAATGGAAAATCCTTTCCGCCTCGGTCCTGACCAAGTGGCGCACATAAGTCAGCTGGTGATTAAAGGTCTTAATCACGTCCGTCACAGATGCTTCTGAATTTTGTGGTGAGAAAAACTCCCGAACTCTGGCTTCTCTAACTAGGCGAGGACAATAATGCGCTTCCATCATCAATTTGAATTCCGTCCAGTCAACATTGTGCTCCTCCAGTCGAATGGCCTCCCACCAGTCGAAAGCCTCCCCTGTCAGAAGATAGCGACCGGAACCTTTCTGTCGTTGGGACAGTTAATCCCCACAAAAATCTTCTCTAACTCCCTCAGCCAGTGATCCCAAGAAAGCGTCTCAGCCGAACCATCAAATTTCGGAGGATGCAATTTGATCACCTCGGTAAGCCATCTATCTCCTCGATTATCCACGTTATGCTGCTGTCCCATCGCCGTCTGCATGCGATCCACAACTTGAGCAAATTGGTTTATCTGAGCAACCACCTGCTGAAGCACTCCCGGCACGTTAGGATCTGCATCATTATTTGCTGATCCCTGTTGTCTCCCGGAATGGGAATCCGTTTGGCTAGCGGTTACTTCTAGGGTAGACACCGAATCTTCTTGTCTCGCATTTACACGTCCGCGTCCACGACCGCGTCCGCGTCCACGACCTCCTCTCAACATACTGTAAACACAAATACTCAATATCCAGGGCAAACTTTCTAAAAGAAAATCCATCAATGTTCACAAAGCATGAATTAAATAAAACGGTAGTATTCGAGATTAGGAAACTTACAACCACGGTCCACACGACGATGCTGGCTCAGCAGTGATGTTACAACCGACCAATAATCAAATAACGTAAATGCACTCCAACTAACCCGACTGCCAAGATATCCATGAATCTTAGCTCCGATACCATATTCTGTAACACCCCGAGATATTCGGAATAATTACAGCGCCGTAAACCCTTTAAGTAAGGATTTACAAGGCTAATTAAAAGAAAAGTAAATATAATCCAACTGTACAATTGAAATTCGAAACATAGAACTTATTCAACTGATCCAAAGAGTTAACTTTTACAACCATATCGAACATGACATTATTAAAACACACGTACTCGAGTACTAAGATGAACCAAGAAGACAAATCCCAAAAACAAATAAACCTCGACCACATCACTGAGCCATTTCATCGTCCTGTCGGAACTGTGGTTGCTTCCCCGCTCCTCGGCTACCTGAACATCAAAACAATGTCCACCCCCGAAGGGGTTAGCAAAACAATGCTAGTACAAGTATCATAATACATAAATCATCAATACATCATAAACAAGCAAAACGGACTTCCGTCATCGGAATATAACGATGCAAATCCTCACGATTCCATCAACATAGTACAGGGTAATCCAGCGATCCAGCGCCCTTGGTATAGATCCCCATGATGATCCCGTCGGACCAACGCATGGTGGAAAACCCGTCCAGCGATCCAGCGCCCTCAGCATAGATCCCCATGATGATCCTGTCGGACCAACGCATGGTGGACATTCGATCCAGCGCCCTCAGCATAGATCCCCATGATCCCCTCGGATCATTTATACCATAAATCAATCAACTATGCATACATATATGCATTTCAATATGTTCATCAATACGAACAAATAACAACGAATACCACAAGAAATTTCAGAAATACATCTCATATTCAACAACATGAACAAAACCACAAGCATGATCAAAGTTTCAATATAATTCGAACTCGACATATGATACTTGCCTCAGAAATGGCAAGAATGAAATACTCCAACAAACGCCACGCATCCGTATGTCACCGCCCCACGATCGACCCCTATGCAAGGCTCGCACCTTGTTCAAAAAGAGATACAAGGAACTTAACATACCACTCGATACTAACATACGCTCACCGAATACTAATATTAAGATCGTAAAGTAGTGACACTAGGTTGGTTCACGGTTAGAACACTAGGTAAGAACTGAACCGGGAACGATAAGGCACTCTATAAGGGCTGAACGATCATTTCGAATATGAAGTACCGTTGTTTAAAAGTTCATTGTTTCACAAGGTGTTGAGGGTTTCGTGTTAAATAAGGAAATGAATGTCAAATCCTCATATGATCGGCTATGATGATTCGACCCCCAATATTACTCAAGACGACAAGCATGCTTAAATATTACGCAAGGAAAACGACACTACGGTGATTCGGTTTAAGTTCAAGGACCTGGTCGATATATATTACCTCAAGAACATGGAGGACATTGTCATAACAATTTCTTCTAACATATATGAATTTCTCCAATGGAACATAAAAAGGGATCAGAGAATATAACTGAAATCATGCTTATTACTCCCACGAATTAAGGATGCTACAAGTTAAGGTTTTCATCCACCGAGGCTAAATCAATGCTCTAAATAACGGAAGAGAGACAAGGTATAATCGGGTTCTAAACTCCAAAATATGGTGCTGGACTCAAAAGATCATTAACTAGTCCAATGATTTCCAAAATAAGCTCAAAGTATAGCTACGAATGTAAACTCTAGCTTGGTGAATCGTAACATACCTTAAGAGATGTAAGAATGAAGAAAATCTTCAATAAACTCTTCACCGGAAGCTTGATCACCAACTCACACGGTCTAGGCTTCCAAAAATCGGAGGTAGATGATGATATGGGGGATATGAGGTGAAGGATAGTCTCAAGAGCACAAAAATCGGCCAAAGCAAAAGTGGGAAATGAAATGAGGATCGGGTTCTATAAATAGATTTCTGGACGTTACGTACGTTATACAATCACCCTTACGTACGTAACAAGCTTAACGTACGTTATACCCTAGATTTAGCGTACGTAGTCGTCTGACCAGAGTTCACTGGCCTGATTTTGCCATTTCCTTACGTACGTAATCACTCGGGGTTTACGTACGTAATATCCATGTCCTTAGCGTACGTAAAACATGCACCATAGCGTACGTAACACCTATGTCCAGGTTCACGCGGAAATCACACGAATCTCCCCCGGCCCCTTCCTCGGCCCCCACACGCCGACCCTTATCCGAACCCAAGTTGACTAAGCTTACGTACGTTAAGAACATCATATAACGTACGTAATACTGAATATTTAGCGTACGTTATGGACGCCTGATAGCGTACGTAAGTACGTGCAGAATCATGCATGAAATGTTGAAGATATATAAAAACATAAGGATACAAATACGGGAAACCAAACTACGATTTATAACATCATGAAGTCGAGATCATACAAGGTCGAGTACAAGGTAAATACACCATTTATCCGGGCATTACAGGAGGCAACCTAGTTGACCTACATTACGTACGTAATGCTCCAAGCGATAACGTACATAATGATGTTCGTATTTTAGTCCAGTAGCCTCTGGAATTAGCTTACGTATGTAACACTTTTGGTGTAGCGTACGTAAAGCTGCTAACGTACGTTATCCTTTGGTGTATAACGTACGTAATCTTTGCTATAAAAAGACAACTTGTGTCTTTCATTTTGCACGTTCAACTTCGTGATTTCTCCAGTATAAGCATCCCCCTGCCTCCCTAGATCACTTCTACCTTCTTTCCACTTGTGCTTGAGCTATACATCTTGGTTTGGAGCTTGTTGATTTGGAAGTTTGGAGTCATTCTTGAAGCTTAGGGTGTGTTCTTGTGATTTTGGTGTAGTGTTCTTCATTTCTGAAGGTATGTGTGCGATTCCAATTTGTAAATTTGTAGTTATGATACTAGAGGTGGAGAATACTACACCTATAGATAAATTAAACGAGTAAATTTTAGTTAACTTTTAAAAACTTGGTGATTAAGGGTTTTGTAATGATGAATCCTTAGTGTTTTAATAGTGATGATCATGTGTAGTATAACCACACTCTCTTTACTAGATTTTTGCATCATCAAGACTATAATAATCCTTAGCTTCATTTTAGATAGGTTGTTTGTAGAACTACCACTATTTCATTAAACCAAACACCATGCTTAAGGAGGTTTTTGAACTATATTGGCTTAGGATTCTTCATTTAATTTGGTAGAACCCTGAATTATATCAACCAAGTTCCAGAGATGATTAATTCACCTTATTGATGAATTTGTAATGATCTTATAATGAATAACTCGACTACATCGTTAATCTAACTAGGTGAACTCATAATCAATGAACATGGTAATAACTTTACAATTCAATCCGTTCAAACAATGTTAGTCGTTGAGTAACCTTCATTTTGATCAAAGCTTTATGGAACATAGTTGTTAGGTTATATCTTTCAAAACATTGATGTTTATTCTTGATGAACCCTAATTCATTTGAATTATATGAATAATCGAGAACACCTTGAATGATAGCCAATAATGGGAATTAATTGAAGCTAGTATGAACTCTTGAAATGGAATTATAAATCAAGGACAGTTGAACTAAGCAAATTGAAATTAGGGTATTGATTTGCTGAACTAGACATCGATAGTTATGAAAATGTGTTATTGAATGGATTGTATCCCTTACAAGGTTGATTGTTCGAGTAACCGATATTAAGTCGAGGACCGTTCGTTCGTTTGTCAAGGAAGGACTATTCTCGCCTCCATATTGAGGCAAGTTATCTTGCTTGGTTATAATGATAATTGGATTCTTGTGATGGTTATACGTTTTATGTATATGAAACCCTTACAAAACCTGTGACTTGTGATTTGAGGTTGTTCTTAATGATGTTCCGTTTTTATCGTGGGATTGTATTCCCAAGTTCGTCACTTTCGAACCCTTGATATTGTTGATCTTATTGTCATTTCGGTGAGTCCTTGATCCTTAATCAGATTTGTGAATTATTTAATTCGTTGTCATGTTGCATCGTGACATATCCAGAGTCATATCTACGTTCCGATTGGATATTGTGTAGGATTTTTAGCCGGGCACATATATAGTCATGCGTGAATATTTTTCGTGTTGGGCTGTGCACACGAGACGTAGTTCGTTGAGGCTAATTAGGTACATTGTCCCACGTATATCCTGGATTCCGTATACGGGGTGGACATGTGCACTAACACATATTAGGATCGGGTGTACTGTGATGTCCATCTTGAGCCGTACTATCTTAGTCGTTCATAGTCCATTTATATATTTGGATGTGTTCGACGTTTTGTGACTAAGCGTTCATACGCCCGAGGGGTATGTTCGTTAGTCGGGTTGTTTTCCTTGAAATCTTATATATGTAAATTGTATAATATCTTGAGAAACCATTTATCATGTATATCTGACCCTGTATTGGGCGAAATACTTGTGTTGTATTTTAGGTCGAGGAAAAGGAAAGGCACGGGAAGATCAGGGTGATGGCGAAGGGTTTGAAGGATACTAGTTCGGGGGGCCCAAGTCTTTTGTTATCCGGTCATGTTCGTACCGTGTAATGTTATCTTTCCACTTTATTTTAATTATGAACAAATGTATTGTTATTTAAAGTATATTCCATCTCCATATGGGTTATACTTATATTTTGGATCCTGTGTATAATAAGGTTGTTGGTCATACTACTGTAAACTCCTAATCGGAGTAAGTACTATGTTTTGTGGTTCGGTATCACATGTATTGTGTATTTAATCTGTATTTTGGGTATCGCCTGGTGGGTCCCAGTGAGGGGTCCACGACACTGTAATGGCCGCCTTATTGGGGTGTTACAATATTATATTATTTATTATTTATTTTTTAATAAATATAATATACAATATTATATTTACTATTCCCAGTTGATATAATTAAATAATATAATATATAATATCATATATTATATATTACTCAGTATTTAATTTCTTAATAAATATAATATCCAATATTATGTCTACTAATTATTCTTGCTTGTCTTTAATTATCGTATGTGTGACCCAAAAGGCTTATATCATATTGGGAATTATTTAATACACTATTTAATAATAAATCATAAGTGATCTCTAGCAAGACATTATCATTATTCAAATAATATAAGTTTGTAGTCCATTAAACTATTTAAGGTATCAAATCCCTTTGTCGCGCGATATCATATTTGAACTAAGTCATGGAACCTGTCATACTTATTTATCTTCAAATGCTTTCTCGATCTTAACTAGATTGATTAAATCAAATGACTCTTCATTTGAGCATAGCCATGCATTTCCTTCAGTCCTACTTATCGAGGGGCCCAACAGATATCTTTCTCCCGAAAGGGAAGGACAAATCTCCATCTTGATTATTCATTTCCCTCTACATGACTCCCACTAATCTCGATCGTTAACCTTTATGATCACCATGTTTCAGATGACGTTGGATTAAGTCAAGGCATAACAGTTATCATCTTGGACTCTATGATAATCTCAGGTTAAAGGATTTATTTACATACTGTTATATTGAGATTCATTTATGACATTTCCAGGCAGTGACCTCAACACGGGTCTGTCCAATATTACATTCTCCAACCAATACCCATAAATTTGATCCATGCCCATAATCATCCAATGATTATCAATCAAACTTATACAAGTATATTAATCACTTGAGTTTCCATTCTACGTGATTGGAACAAGGACATATGAATAATCTTACTATTCGTGAATAACTATTATTGATTATTATAATATTAAAACATGCATACATTATAATAATCAACGAGAAATTTGAGAGGCCATGGCAGAGGGAGACGAGGCCACAGAAGGGGCCGAATCCCGATACCACGAGCCAACAGGCGTGCGAATGCAGAGCATAGTTCCGCAGGCAGTGATTCGCCTTCTAGGGACCAATCGCACCACACTGGACGCGAGGATGCTCGTGTCGATCCTTACGCTGTGATGCAGGGCATGATGGCTCAGATGACCCAAATGGGTCAGTTAATGGAAACTATGCAGAGAGCTGCTACCGACCAGCATCAGGGGCCACCTCATGTACATGGCGGACCGGTGAGTCGGATCATCAGCGACATCTCTCGGCAGCGACCCCCGATTTTTGAAGGTTCCTCTGAGCCTGATGATATCGTGCATTGGATTGAACACTTAGAGAAATTGTTCGATATGGTAGACTATCCAGCAGAGAATCGTGTCTCCATAGCAGCTTACTACCGGGGCAAGGGCGCCCACACTTGGTGGCTTTCGGTGAGGCCAACTGATGGCGTATGTACTTGGGAGGAATTTAAGAATCTCATGCTAGACCGTTACTATCCGGGTCCTCTCCGCGAGGCCAAACTATCAGAATTGCTGAATCCAGGCCCATCCGAAGATGATGACGTACTATCTATTGCCAAGAAATTTCAGGCACTTCTTCCTTTTGCCATGACGATTATCCGAACGGAGGCTGATAAGATCAAATACTTTCTCAAAAGGCTTAAACCCCGAATGAGAATACAGCTATTGAACCCCGAATTCGGTATCACATGTATTGTGTATTTAATCTGTATTTTGGGTATCGCCTGGTGGTTCCCATTGAGGGTCCACGGCACTGTAATGGCCGCCTTATTGGGGTGTTACAATATTATATTATTTATTATTTATTTTTTAATAAATATAATATCCAATATTATATTTACTATTCCCAGTTGATATAATTAAATAATATAATATATAATATCATATATTATATATTACTCAGTATTTAATTTCTTAATAAATATAATATCCAATATTATGTCTACTAATTATTCTTGCTTGTCTTTAATTATCGTATGTGTGACCCAAAAGGCTTATATCATATTGGGAATTATTTAATACACTATTAAATAATAAATCATAAGCGATCTCTAGCAAGACATTATCATTATCCCAATAATATAAGTTTGTAGTCCATTAAACTATTTAAGGTATCAAATTCCTTTGTCGCGCGATATCATATTTGAACTAAAGCATGGAACCTGTCATACTTATTTATCTTCAAATGCTTTCTCGATCTTAATTAGATTGATTAAATCAAATGACTCTTCATTTGAGCATAGCCATGCATTTCCTTCAGTCCTACTTATCGAGGGGCCCAACAGATATCTTTCTCCCGAAAGGGAAGGACAAATCTCCATCTTGATTATTCATTTCCCTCTACATGACTCCCACTAATCTCGATCGCTAACCTTTATGATCACCATGTTTCAGATGACGTTGGATTAAGTCAAGGCATAACAGTTATCATCTTGGACTCTATGATAATCTCACGTTAAAGGATTTATTTACATACTGTTATATTGAGATTCATTTATGACATTTCCATGCAGTGACCTCAACACGGGTCTGTCCAATATTACATTCTCCAACCAATACCCATAAATTTGATCCATACCATGCCCATAATCATCCAATGATTATCAATCAAACTTATACAAGTATATTAATCACTTGAGTTTCCATTCTACGTGATTGGAACAAGGACATATGAATAATCTTACTATTCGTGAATAACTATTATTGATTATTATAATATTAAAACATACACACATTATAATAATCAACGAGAAATTTGAGAGGTCGTGGCAGAGGGGGACGAGGCCGCGGAAGGGGCCGAATCCCGATACCACGAGCCAACAGGCATGCGAATACAGAGTATAGTTCCGCACGCAGTGATTTGCCTTCTAGGGACCAATCGCACCACACTGGACGCGAGGATGCTCGTGTCGATCCTTACGCTGTGATGCAGGGCATGATGGCTCAGATGACCCAAATGGGTCAGTTAATGGAAACTATGCAGAGATCTGCTACCGACCGATGCTCGAGGGCCACCTCACATACATGGCGGACCGGTGAGTCGGATCATCAGCGACATCTCTCGGCAGCGACCCCCGATTTTTGAAGGTTCCTCTGAGCCTGATGATATCGTGCATTAGATTGAACACTTCGAGAAATTATTCGATATGGTAGGCATCAGCGAGAGAATCGCGTCTCGTAGTGACTTACTACAGGCAAGGGCGCCCATACTTGGTGGCTTTCGGTGAGGCCAGCTGATGGCGTATGTACTTGGGAGGAATTTAAGAATCTCATGCTAGACCGTTACTATCCGGGTCCTCTCCGCGAGGCCAAACTATCAGAATTTCTAAATCCAGACCCGTCCGAAGATGATGACGTACTATCTATTGCCGAGAAATTCCAGGCACTTCTTCCTTTTGCCGCGACGATTATCCGAACGGAGGCTGATAAGATCAAATACTTTCTCAAAAGGCTTAAACCCTGAATGAGAATACAGCTATTGAACCATCACTGTGCGACCCTACCGGAGTTCATTGAGAAAGCTCTGGAGTACGAATTGACCGTGAAAGAAATTTCCAAGAAGCAACCGCAGTCCAACAACAAGAAATTCAGGAACCAGAACCAGACAGACAGCAACCGGGGAACATTCAAGAGGCCCCAACCAGTGCCAAATCCTTCTGAACGGCAACCCATGGCGTCGAAGCCAACCGGATCGCAACCTCGAGCGGTCAGCTTATCTGTTGTGTGCTATAACTGTGGAGACCAGGGGCACATCAATTCTAAATGCCCAAGGCCAGCCATTGCATGCCATACTTGTGGGAAGAATGGACATCGTGCTTGTTATTGTAGAAGTGGACCAGGACGTACTCCAGCAGCACCTCATGCTCCAGTTCAGTCTTCCGTCCAGGACCGTGTACCTCCGTCCGCTTTTTATCAGACTACCGGGGCAAACAGAGGAATGGGCCGTGGAAATCAAGCTGGTGCATCTAGTACCGGGGCTGCAAAACCTAGGGTTTACGAGATGAAGAAGGCCGACGATCCCGAAGCCAGCATGATTGCAGATACCCTCGAGATCCGATCTCAGCCTATCTGTGTTCTTTTTGATACTGGTGCTTCACGTTCCTTTTTATCTGCTTCTTGTTTGAGTCGTTTGCAATTAGATCATGTTACAAATTGTGAACCTTAATTGGTATACCCGATGGTAGAAGAATTATTGCGAATCGTGAAGTGCAGAACTGTCCAATTCGCATGAACGACCGTGAGTGGTTTAAGAATTTAATTGTGGTTGATTTACCTAAAGATGATGTAATCTTGGGTATCGATTGGATGGACCGTCATGATGCCATACTGAGTGTCCGCAAACGAACAGTGACCGTCACATCGGATGATGGTGTTGAGTTTACCTTCCAGGATGACAATCCCAGCCGTTCCGGGAGAGTCATCAGCTCTATGAAAGTAGTGAAACTGCTTAATCAGGGGTGTATTGGATACTGGTGTTTCATGACCAAAGCAGCGGATCAACCAGTCGAATTGGCCGATATTCCGGTAGTCCGAGACTACCCAGACGTATTTCCAGATGAGTTGCGAGGCTTACCTCCACATCGTGATGTAGAGTTCAATATTGAGTTAGAGCCTGGTATGTCCCCGCTTTCAAAAGCACCGTATCGTATGGCTCCGACTGAGATGCAGGAGCTGAAGAGCCAACTTGAGGATTTGACCGATAAGGGCTACATTAGACCTAGTGCGTCCCCTTAGGGAGCACCAGTACTATTTGTACGGAAGAAGGACGGATCCCTACGTCTGTGTATTGATTATCATGAGCTGAATAGGGTAACCATTAAGAACACATATCCATTGCCGCGTATTGATGATTTATTGGACCAGCTTCAAGGAGCTGCTGTGTTTTCTAAGATCGACTTGAGGTCTGGTTACCATGAGTTGAGGATTCGTGAGTCTGATATTTCGAAGACCGCTTTTCGTACTCGCTATGGGCATTATGAGTTCGTAGTGATGCCTTTTGGACTGACTAATACACCGGAAGTATTCATGGAGTTGATGAATCGAGTCTTTATTAATGTTCTGGATCGCTTTTATTGAAGACATTATGATCTACTCTCGTGACCATGAAGAGCATGAGTGTCATCTCCATCTAGTTCTCGAGGCGTTAAGGCGGGAGCAACTTTATGGAAAGTTTTCTAAATGTGAGTTCTGGATGCGTGAAGTTATCTTTCTCAGACATGTGATATCAGCTGATGGAGTGCGAGCCACAGAAGACAGAAGCTATCCGAGACTGGCTACCACCAAAGAACGTTAAGGAAGTACGCAGTTTTTTAGGACTAGCAGGTTATTACCGACGGTTCGTGGAAGGTTTTTCCAAAATGGACCAACCAATGACTAATTTGCTGAGGAAGGATAAGAAGTATTTATGGTCGGAGGCATGTCAGCGGAGTTTTGATGAACTCAAGAGTCGGTTGATTTCAGCACCTCTTTTGGTCCTACCGAAAGGAACGGAAGGGTTTGTAGTGTATAGTGACGCATCTAAATAGGGTCTTGGATGTGTACTAATTCAGAACAGGAAGGTGATCACCTATGCATCGAGACAGCTATGACCTTATGAGGTCAACTACCCCACCCATGATTTAGAACTTACAGTCGTGGTGTTTTCTTTAAAAATCTGGCGTCATTATCTGTATGGAGTTACCTGTCAGATTTTTACCGATCACAAGAGCCTGAAGTACATTTTTACTCAGAAGGAGTTAAACATGAGGCAGAGAAAGTGGCTAGAACTCATCAAAGATTATGATATCGAGATCCTTTATCATTCGGGCAAAGCAAATGTAGTTGCTGACACTTTGAGTCGTAAAACAGTACACGAGCAGATGCTTACCCGCTTGACAGTGTAGGGAGAATTGCGGTTAGAGTTGGTGAGGCCAGAAATAGAAGTCTGGTTACAGCGTATTCAAGGACAACTCTGTACACTTGAGATTTCATCGTCCCTTGATGATATAATTAAATCGAAGCAAGTTACGGACCCATTCTTATCTCGAGTTCGGAATGAAGTAACTCAAGGGAAAGCCCCTGGCTTTATGATCCACGAGGATGGATTGATACACTTCAGGAACCGAGTTTGTGTACCCACAGACGACGAATTAAGGAACTCTATCCTGAGAGAAGCTCATGCTACCCCGTACTCCATTCACCCGGGGTCTAGCAAAATGTACAAGGATTTGAAACAATATTATTGGTGGGGAAGTATGAAACGTGAAGTTGCAGAATTTGTTTCGAGGTGTTTAATATATCAACAAGTTAAGATTGCGCATCAGCGACCCGCAGGAATGCTGAAACCACTCCCGATTCCCGAGTGGAAATGGGAGGACATATCGATGGATTTTATCACCAGCTTGCCGATGAGTCGACGAGGGATGAATACGATTTGGGTGATTGTGGATCATCTGACCAAATCAGCCCACTTTCTGAAGATTAAAGACACTTGGGAACCCGATAGATTGGCCCAGCTATTTATCAAAGAGATTGTAAGGTTACATGGTACCCTTAAGATTATTGTATCAGATCGTGACGGGCGATTCGTGTCACATTTTTGGAAAGCAGTTCATCGTGCGATGGGTACGCAATTGAACTTCAGCATAGCATTTCACCCGCAGACGGATGGTCAGACTAAGAGGACTATCCAAACTCTAGAGTGTCTGTTGAGAGCGTGCGTTCTCGATTAGAAGGATGATTGGGAGGCCCAATTACCTTTGGTGGAATTCACTCATAATAATAGCTGGCACACTTCGATTCAGATGGCACCTTATGAAACGTTATATGGTCGTCGTTCTAGATCCCCTCTGTGTTGGGATGATCCATCTGAAACCTTGGGTATGGAACCCGATATGTTGTTAGCATCCCGTGAGAAGATCGCTCTGATTAGGAGTCATTTGTTGACGGCTCAAATCTGATAGAAGTCCTACGCAGACAACCGACGACGACCACTTGAGTTCGAGGTCGGCGACCATGTCCTAATGAAGGTGTCCCCTACTCGAGGTGTTTTTCACTTTGGGAAGAGAGGTAAGCTGAGTCCGAGATATGTCGGGCCGTTTGAGATTTTGGAACGAGTAGGCGATCTAGCCTATCACCTGGCGTTGCCACCATCTCTGAGCCGGATTAATAGCGTGTTCCATGTCTCTCAATTAAGGAAATATGTTTCTGATCCGAGTCATATACTTCAGTTCGATGAGATCGATATAACGGAGGATCAATCGTACGAGGAGCGCCCCGTACGGATACTTGAGAGGAGGATCAAACAGTTGCGGAACAAGTTGATTCCCCTACTGAAGGTTCAATGGTCACGACACGGAGTCAAGGAGGCCATGTGGGAGACGAAGAGCAGCATGCAAGAGAGGTATCCCGAATTATTTACCCCTTAGTTTCGAGGACGAAACTCCTTTTAAGGGGGGAGTATGTAATATCCGACGGAAATTCTTGCTTACTGTTGTATTATTCGGATAATTCAATATTGTTGTAGTCTTGTTGCATTTGTTTAATGTTTATTGATGTTGGAATATATCATAATAGACTTAATAAAAACTATCACTCGCACTATGATTGAATTTTCAGCGTTGTATAGATAAGTACATTTTTGGGCTAGTAATTCCATACTTAACGTACGCTAACCCTTTAGCATAATGTACATTATAGTGTGAGATTTACGTACGTAAGGAGGTGCCTTTTACGTACGTAATACTTGTAGTCGTATCCGATCTCAACTTTCGACGTGTGGGGTCGGGCGTGATTCGAATATCTGATCTTTTGGAGGCAACCTAGTTGACCTACATTACGTACGTAATGCTCCAAGCGATAACGTACGTAATGATGTTCGTATTTTAGTCCAGTAGCCTCTGGAATTAGCTTATGTACGTAACACTTTTGGTATAGCATACGTAAAGCTGCTAACGTACGTTATCCTTTGGTGTATAACGTACGTAACGAACTGTGCTGTTATAAAAAGACAACTTGTGTCTTTCATTTTGCATGTTCAACTTCGTGATTTCTCCAGTATAAGCATCCCCCTGCCTCCCTAGATCACTTCTACCTTCTTTCCACTTGTGCTTGAGCTATACATCTTGGTTTGGAGCTTGTTGATTTGGATGTTTGGAGTCATTCTTGAAGCTTAGGGTGTGCTCTTGTGATTTTGGTGTAGTGTTCTTCATTTCTGAAGGTATGTGTGCGATTCCACTTTGTAAATTCGTAGTTATGATACTAGAGGTGGAGTATACTACACCTATAGATGAATTAAACTAGTAAATTTTAGTTAACTTTTAACAACATGGTGATTAAGGGTTTTGTAATGATGAATCCTTAGTGTTTTAAGAGTGATGATCATGTGTAGTATAACCACACTCTCTTTACTAGATTTTTACATCATCAAGACTATAATAATCCTTAGCTTCATTTTAGATAGGTTGTTTGTAGAACTACCACCATTTCATTAAACCAAACACCATGCTTAAGGAGGTTTTTGAACTATATTGGCTTAGGATTCTTCATTTAATTTGGTAGAACCCTGAATTATATCAACCAAGTTCCAGAGATGATTAATTCACCTTATTGATGAATTTATAATGATCTTATAATGAATAACTCGACTACATCGTTAATCTAACTAGGTGAACTCATAATCAATGAACATGGTAATAACTTTACAATTCAATCCGTTCAAACAATGTTAGTCGTTGAGTAACCTTCATTTTGATCAAAGCTTTATGGAACATAGTTGTTAGGTTATATCATTCAAAACATTGATGTTTATTCTTGATAAACCTAATTCGTTTGAATTATACGAATAATCGAGAACACCTTGAATGATAGCCAATAATGGGAATTAATTGAAGCTAGTATGAACTCTTGAAATGGAATTATAAATCAAGGACAGTTGAACTAAGCAAATTGAAATTAGGGTATTGATTTGCTGAACTAGACATCGATAGTTATGAAAATGTGTTATTGAATGGATTTTATCCCTTACAAGGTTGATTGTTCGAGTAACCGATATTAAGTCGAGGACCGTTCGTTCGTTTGTCAAGGAAGGACTATTCTCGCCTCCGTATTGAGGCAAGTTATCTTGTTTGGTTATAAGGATAATTGGATTCTTGTGATGGTTATACATTTTATGTATATGAAACCCTTACAAAACCTGTGACTTGTGATTTGAGGTTGTTCTTAATGATGTTCCGTTTTCATCATGGGATTGTATTCCCAAGTTCGTCACTTTAGAACCCTTGATATTGTTGATCTTATTGTCATTTCGGTGAGCCCTTGATCCTTAATCGGATTTGTGAATTATTGAATTCGTTGTCATGTTGCATTGTGACATATCCAGAGTCATATCTACGTTCCAATTGGATATTGTGTAGGATTTTTAGACGGGCACATATATAGTCATGCGTGAATATTTTCCGTGTTGGGTTGTGCACACGAGACGTAGTTCGTTGAGGCTAATTAGGTACATTGTCCCACGTATATCCTGGATTCCGTATACACGGGGTGGACATGTGCACTGACACATATTAGGATCGGGCGTACTGTGATGTCCATCTTGAGTCGTACTATCTTAGTCGTTCATAGTCCATTTATATATTTGGATGTGTTCGACGTTTTGTGACTAAGCGTTCATACGCCCGAGGGGTATGTTCGTTAGTCGGGTTGTTTTCCTTGAAATATTATATATGTAAATTGTATAATATCTTGAGAAACCATTTATCATGTATATCTGACCCTGTGTTGGGCGAAATACTTGTGTTGTATTTTAGGTCGAGGAAAAGGCAAGGCACGGGAAGATCAGGGTGATGGCGAAGGGTTCGAAGGATACTAGTTCGGGGGGCCCAAGTCTTTTGTTATCCGGTCATGTTCGTACCGTGTAATGTTATCTTTCCGCTTTATTTTAATTATGAACAAATGTATTGTTATTTAAAGTATATTCCATCTCCATATGGGTTATACTTATATTTTGGATCCTGTGTATAATAAGGCTGTTGGCCATACTACTGTAAACTCCTAATCGGAGTAAGTACTATGTTTTGTGGTTCGGTATCACATGTATTGTGTATTTAATCTGTATTTTGGGTATCGCCTGATGGGTCCCAGTGTGGGGTCCACGGCACTGTAATGGCCGCCTTATTGGGGTGTTACAATATTATATTATTTATTATTTATTTTTTAATAAATATAATATCCAATATTATATTTACTATTCCCAGTTGATATAATTAAATAATATAATATATAATATCATATATTATATATTACTCAGTATTTAATTTCTTAATAAATATAATATCCAATATTATGTCTACTAATTATTCTTGCTTGTCTTTAATTATCGTATGTGTGACCCAAAAGGCTTATATCATATTGGGAATTATTTAATACACTATTAAATAATAAATCATAAGCGATCTCTAGCAAGACATTATAATTATCCAAATAATATAAGTTTGTAGTCCATTAAACTATTTAAGGTATCAAATCTCTTTGTCGTGCGATATCATATTTGAACTAAGTCATGGAACATGTCATACTTATTTATCTTCAAATGCTTTCTCGATCTTAACTAGATTGATTAAATCAAATGACTCTTCATTTGAGCATAGCCATGCATTTCCTTCAGTCCTACTTATCGAGGGGCCCAACAGATATCTTCCTCCCGAAAGGGAAGGACAAATCTCCATCTTGATTATTCATTTCCCTCTACATGACTCCCACTAATCTCGATCGCTAACCTTTATGATCACCATATTTCAGATGATGTTGGATTAAGTCAAGGCATAACAGTTATCATCTTGGACTCTATGATAATCTCAGGTTCAAGGATTTATTTACATACTGTTATATTGAGATTCATTTATGACATTTCCATGCAGTGACCTCAACACGGGTCTGTCCAATATTACATTCTCCAACCAATACCCATAAATTTGATCCATACCATGCGCATAATCATCCAATGATTATCAATCAAAATTATACAAGTATATTAATCACTTGAGTTTCCATTCTACGTGATTGGAACAAGGACATATGAATAATCTTACTATTCGTGAATAACTATTATTGATTATTATAATATTAAAACATGCACACATTATAATAATCAACGAGAAATAGATGTCATCAAATAACTTTCTTTAAATGTGACAATTACAAATCGAGACACATCGAACATCCTATGACACTATTCCCGTAAGGAAGAAGGCAAGCCTATAAGATTCTTGTATTAATAGAAGTCTTATTTGATAAGTCTTTACATCCGTAGGAGTTTTAGGCTAAATATTTTGGGCTTTGAAAATAAATAGGGACTTGGGCTTGTTAGTAGACTAAAGAAATACATATTTGGGCTAGGAAATAAAATAGATAACAATTATACTAATATTAAATAAACAATTAAAGTCACACTCGAGCTTCCAACTATGACTAATAAATGTATAATAATTTCTTAGAGAGTTGGACCTAAAATAATATATTTTAAATTAATATTAATCGAGACATTAAGTGATATTTGGACTAATCAAAATAAATATTTTTGGACTACAATAAAAATATATTTTCGTATCCATAATACGAGAATTTGGATATGAGTAGAAGTCTGAACTAAAATACTTTAACATGTAATTTAATAAATTAGTTATAACCTCATTAAATGAAATAAAATAAATAAATGATTGTTGGGCATTTAAAATATTCATATGTTTCCTACAAGTTATAAAATAAATACATATGCAAAAAAAAATATCGAGGTATTACAGTGAATCCATCTAATCTTAGTTCCCCACCACCGCATGTAAGAACATGTCTTTAGACTGTTTAATGTACTTAAGAATGCTATTTACGTTTATCCAATGTTCATTCCCCGAATTTGCTTGAAAACACTCACGACATATATTATGTCCGTTCTCGTGCACAATAATATTGTGTACATGCGGCTACCCACTGCCGAGGTATATGGTGCCTGTCTTATTTCCATCCTATCTTTCTTACTTTGAGGACACATATCTCTGGAAAAGTTTTTTGCTATGCCGCATATGTAAGAATCTTCTTTTAGAATCTTTCATCCTAAATTTTTCTAGGATCTTTACTCTATAGAGGGCTTGGGACAGTTTTATCAATCTCTTTGCTCTATCATTGTACAGATAAATTCTCAGAATGTATGAGGCTTCTCCCAAGTATTTCATGGAGAACGTACTTGACAGCCAGGATTTCAACGAACCGAGCAATCCTACGATGTTTCCTATCAGTGGAATGATATCTAAATATTTTACTAAGTACCTATCTTGATTTAACTAACCCTTTTGTAAACACAGATCTCATACTCATTTTGCATGATGCCAAATTTTTTGACCTCTTCGTCAAAATGATTATTCCATCATGATAAACACTAACCCTTTGAGTGTTTCAGCACATAAATGGCATGCTGAATCTTGCAAACCTTATGAATATCGGTAATGGATATGAAGCCTTTAGGATATTCTATACAGATTTTCTTCTCGAAGTATCCATTAATAAATGCATCTTTACGTCCATTTGTCATATCTCATAGTCATAGTGGGCTGTTATGGCATGCATGATACAAAATAGACTTGATCATGGTAATATGTGTGAAGGTTTCATGGTAATCGATCCTTTTCTTTTGGGTAAAACCCTATGCGAAAAGCCTATGTTGGGATTCGGTCCAGCATCCTGCCTGCATGGGCTTAAAAATACACGAGGCTCGGCTTGCAATTCGACCCATGAGATCTGCACTAGAAAGTGATTAAATGAATTGATTTGGACTACTCATACCAAAAAGATGCATCTTCTTTTCTGGTAGCCATCTCATAGAAACTCCAAAGCTAAGCGTGCTTGTCCTGGAGTAGTTATGGAATTTGTGATGTAACACCCCCGATATATTCAGGAATATTACAGCGCCGTAAATCCTTTACATAAGAATTTACAAGGCTGAAGAAATGAAAAGACAATAACATATACCAACATATAAAAGTAACTGAAATAAAATACAATAGTTCTGGGCCAATACCGAGAATACAAATATCCAAAGGAAGAATATTAATGCATCACCAAATTCAATCATCATAAATGACGACGTACTCGAGTACTTATTAAAAACAACACAAACAACAGATAATTAAACCCGGCAGGAACATCACTCTGCACCCTCGTCGTCATGCAACTCCAGTGGTTGTTTTCCTGCTCTCCTGGATCCTGAACATAAACAAATGTTCACCCCTGAAGGGGTTAGCACAACGATGCTAGTACAAGTATCACAACATATTATTCAACATCTCACGAACAAGGTTGCGGGAGCACTTCCGAGGGGGTGTGAATAACACAAGATTTGCCGGGTTTGTTAGGCCCGGGCTTGAATGCTCTCGCGAGATGTTATTAATATAAATATTCGTGGATACAAGTATTAATGTGAGAATCTAAATACAATGAGTGTAAAAAGACCCTATTATCCAGCTCTTGAGCGAAGCTTTGGTGTTTTTGCTCTCGGCCGATCGTCTTCTGTGTGAGAGAGGCTGAGAGAGAAGAAGGAACCGAGAGATAGCTGTTGCCAAGAGTAGGAATGCCAAGTTGTGAGTATTGCTTCTGTATTGTGCATGAAATCGCGAGAATGACCGAGAGTTGGAGTTCAGAGAGGAAAAATCCGGCCTTTGTCCAAGTGCAGGCTGCCTTCTATTTATAGGGGCTGAGATGCTTTGTTTTCTAACGGGCGATCGCCTTTCGTCCAATATAATAATGGGGCGATCGTCTTTAAGTCACATGGGCTGTCTGCCTAAAGTCCAAGGCTGCGGCCGTGCTACCGTGCGGTCAATGAGGAGCCAACGCGTCGGAGTTCTTTGCCACGGCGGTCCCACGGACACCTTTCGGCGGGCCTGTCGGTTGGTGGAAGGATGCTGACAGGCTGTGGTCAACAATCCGTGAAATGCGGATCTTGTCTCGATGCTGCACGTGGGCTCTGTCCTGAGCTTTGGCCTTTGCCGACTGGATGATCCTCGGCTTCGAGCGGCATAAGGCGGTTGGCATTGGTCGGTCATCAGAGGTCGGCATCGGTCGGTCACCAGGGGTCGATCGGCAAGTGCCGAGAGATGATCGTCTGCTATTCGTCCACCAGGATTCGATCGCCAAGTACCGAGAGACGATCGTCTCAGATGTCGATCGCTCGGCACCGGGGCTTGTCCTGGGACCTTCGGTCAGCCGATCTATCTTGGCTGCTCGGCTATGGCTAGGTCGCCTGGCCTCTGGTCGGCAGTTCTGCCTCGGCTGCTCGACTATGGCTAGGTCGTCTGGCCTCTGGTCGGCAGTTCTGCCTCGGCTGCTCGGCTATGGCACGATCGCCCGATCTCTGAGGCGATCGCCGGTCGAGGCATATAATTCTCGACGCAACAATTGCCCCCCAGCTTGCTCCGATGTTGAAGACATGGGGCGAGGTGGTTCTTGCTGGCGATCGTGTAAAATGAGGACGGGTGATCCGTTGAGCTGACTTGCTATCTTTCGGTCTTGTACCTGCAAAAAACAACATTGGCCGATCCCTCGTAGAAACTTGATTGTTTCGTCGCTGAGGAACCGTGCACAGTTGCGGAGTTCGATGGACCGACTCCATGACCGTGTCTTGTGCGCGAACGACATTGACTGTCTCGTGACTCATTTTATTATGAGGGTCCTCTGTGAGGCTGCGCCTCGCCTCGTATTTAAACGAAGGACGTGCGGTCTTGGTCTAGAGGAGTCCTTGCGCGGGGCGTCGTCGGATTAATCAACTCCACTTCTGCGGCTTGTTAGCTCTGCTTCCACCTCGGCCCGCCATGAAGATGGCGAACCTCGACGGTGTACGTTGAGATGGGGGTAGTGACGCGTCGCATTGTCTGGGTACACCATATTAAATGATGAACCTTTGAGGGCGGGCGATCGTGTCCACTGATTAGTTTTGGAGGGCCCTCAGACTACGCCGGCCTCGTATTTAAACGAAGGGCGGGCGATCTTAGCCCAAAGGGACCTTGCATGGCCGAAGCAGCCGGTTCCATCGACTACCAGGACCATGGCTGTACGTTGCTTGATAATGGCGATCGGGCTGGAAGACTGGTAATTGTCGCTCGGCTGCCGATCGCGTTATTCATAGGTTGATACCGGTGATCGGGCTGGAGATCGTCGTTCGGGCGCCGATCGCGCTGCTCAAAGGCTGAGAAGAATCATTTGCCTGGCCAGGAAGTCTGCGGCTTTAGCTCGGAATATCACGTAGGTCGTGGGTTGGTCTTTCGTAAGATGCCTGAACATAGGCGAAAGACCATGGAATCCTCCTAGGACCGCGTAGAGGGCGATCTCATCGCTTACGGGCTCGCCGTTGAGGATGATCTCGTCTACCCGGTCGATGTAGTCCGAGTCGGACTCTTTTTCGCCTTGCTTGATCCGCATCATGCGATGGGGACCTTCTGGCCGAGCGACCCTGGTGGCGAAGTACGCTGTGAAGTCGGTCGCCAGTTGGTTAAAGGAGCCGATGGACCGAGGCGGCAATGAGGCGTACCACCTGTGGGCAAGGTCGTCCAACGTCAGACGGAACATTCGGCACCTGGTCGCGTCAGATGCCCCACACCCATGTTGGGATTCGGTGCCTAAAACGAAGGCCCAGCGGAAGCGGTAAAACAAAAATTAATTCGATCCAAATCCCTACGAGGATCGATCGAGCTACGTGTATACGAATATCAAAAACGAATTCACAAGAGATATAGAAACTCACCCTTGTAGTCCGTTGATTAGATGGATAACCTTCTCTTGAGCTATTCCCCAAGCTCTTGAACGATCCAACGCCGAAAGCACCGCGTCTCTACTTGCCACGCGCCGGAGAAACGACCGGAACGACGATCACCTTGCTATCCTCCGAGGATACGGCTAGAGCTAAGTGATGAAGCTATTTATTACTACACTCTAAGTGTATAATATATCTCTCAATAATTTCTCTCAATTTTTCTCCAAGAAAAATGAAGAAGAAGTTGATGAACAAAGATGAAGAAGACTTGGAGAAGTCTTTTCTCTCTCTCTCTCTACTCTCCATTCACGTTGGAATTGGCTTGGAATCTCAAGTGAGAGATGTCTTCTTCATTTATTCAACTCTTCACATGTTACATCTCATTATTATGAGAATCAAAGCCCCACCACCTCAATGATCAAAACATTAAAGAATGGAACAAGGGTCCATATGAAAGTGGGTGGAAATGTGGGGTTGGCCCATGTAGAAATCGGACAAGTTCGGTTCGTTTGACTCATGAGTCCAAATAGATAAATTCCGATTCTGTTCCGATGTATTTGTGTCGTTTAATTAATCCAATTAATTAAACATATCAAATACAAAATAACATAATTAATTTCTCCAAGAAATAATTATATTCATGAATTAAATTAATCACCCACTGAAATATTTAATTCATTAGGCCGTAAATCAATTTATCCAATAAATCGATTTAGACATCCAATGTCCCAAATTAGATATCCAATATCTAATATTCATAATGAGAGAATTAGCTTAATTAATTCCGTCGTCAATCCTAATGCGCGACTTGGTAGGTCCGTCTCACTCAGCAATGGGAGGAACCAAAGAGTAGTAGCACCACCTAGCCAGCCTGGCAGCCTACACTGTACCCCAACTGAGAACGAATGATTGGGATCATTCAAGAGCCATTCTGTCGTGAATACCAGTATACGTATAAACCCTTCTTTCAAATGTCCCGATCAAGTTATAGAGTCACGGTCAGTCAAACCCTATCTGTACTTGACGCTATGCATGCGTTAATGCAAATCGAGATCATCGGTATCGTGTATCTAATACAACTAGCTCCAATGCTTTGGCCAAAGACTTATGATCTCATCTCGCCAATAACCGCATAGGACATATAACCCACTCACTAATCGGAGAAAGAATTCTATCTTGGTATTCGTAGGACTCGCTACTTGCCCGTCAAGATGCACGTCGAGGTTGACCCCCGCCTTCCGGTTTATAGGGTCGAACTACTCTAATGAAAATCTTAACGTCACAAGCACATCCCTACGAAATCCTCAAGTCGAAGGTTCACGAATACCTATCATAACCTTTCGATTCCGTCATTGGCGTCCCGAGTGAAATCAGCGGTGACGAATCGAGGGTGATTCGGTTCAGTATACTAATCCATTAGCATACCTATAACGTGTGCTCCCACTAACCATTAGCGTTCGAGGCACTCTCCATGTCAAAGAACACGTCATACAAGTCTTCACATAAACTTAACGCCCGATCAAGTTTCATCGACTTGAACGATTAAGTATTTGAGCTATAACCTTTCGATTACCGCCCCCTTATCCAATAAGGAGTGGAACGTTTTGCTCTCAAATACACGGACTAGTTTCTATATGTTTATTTACGAGTTAGGAATGTCGGTAACTACCGGTAAATAAAGAAACATTCATTGCCTTATATAAATGGTTTACATAATTACAAGTACAATGCCCTCACTCAACAACCTCTCGAGTGGCATTCGAGGGCATACTCCTAACAATCTCCCACTTGCACTCAATGCCACACACTATGGTATCTAATACCCATGTTCTCCGAGATGACGCTCCAAGCTAGTCGACAAAGTGGCTTGGTCGGTGGATCGGCGACGTTGTCGGCCGAGTCTACTCTGTGCGGACAATGTATCCCTTGCGAACAAATTCTCTTACGAGATGATACTTCCTCTCAATATGTTTGGTGTTGTTGTGAAACCTCGGCTCCTTGGCACGTGCTGACTCGTCGTTGTCGCAGATGCAGTAGAGCAGGCGGCTCGGACATGGTATCACTTGAAGTTCTCCCGAAACTTCTTAATCCAGAACCCTTCCTTGGAAGCCTCCGAGGCTTGATACTCGGCTGACAGTGGAATCGTGATCGCGCTTTGCTTGGCACTACGCCAAGATACTGCTCCTCCATTAAGAGTAAATATGTAGCCAGAAGTGGACATAAAGCCTTTAGGCTGCTCCATATAGATTTCCTCCATATAGATTTCCTCCATATCGACTTCGGACACAAAGCCTTTAGGCTGCTCCATATAGATTTCCTCCTCGAGGAATCCATTAAGGAAAGCCGTCTTTACGTCCATTTGCCATATCTCATAATCGTGGTAGGCAGCTATAGCAAGCATCATGCGAATAGACTTGATCATGGCTACGGGCGAGAAGGTATCGTGGTAATCGATCCCTTCCTTTTGGGTATAACCCTTTGCCACAAGCCTGGCCTTATAGGCGTCAACCTTGCCATCACCATCAGTCTTTCTCTTGTAGATCCACTTGTTCCCAATAGGCACTATGCCCTTGGGGCGGTCTACTAGAGTCCAGACCTGATTGACATGCATCGAGTCTATCTCAGCTTCCATAGCTTCACGCCATTTCGCGGAGTCTACATCCACCATCGCTTGGTCATAGGTCGTCGGGTCGGTCTCTTGGCTATCACTTGGAACCTCATGGAGACCCAGCTCCTCCAAGTGCACAAGCCCATACCTCTCAGGTAAATGAGACACCCTACTAGACCTACGAGGTGGTTGTACTTGTGTTTCAGAAAGTTCGGTTCCATTTTCTTGGACAGGTGTCTCTCGAGGAGTTTCATTGTATTCTTCTAAAGAAATACTTCTACCTGCTCCACCTTCCTGAATGAACTCATCTTCCAGGAAGTGTGCTTGTAAAGCAACAACGATCCTTAGATCTTCGGGCATGTAGAATAGATATCCCATCGTCCCAGACGGGAATCCAATGAAACGTCCCTTCACAGACCTAGCTTCCAACTTTTCCACCTTAGTCTTCTTGACATAGGCGGGACATCCCCAAATCCTAATATGATTAAGACTTGGTTTCTTGCCCTCCCACATCTCATGTGGAGTTTTAGGAACGGATTTGGAAGGACATCTGTTCAAGATGTAAGCGGCAGTCAGCAGTGCATACCCCCATAGGTAAATCGGCAAGTCAGTATAGCCCAGCATGGAACGGACCATGTTCAACAGGGTCCGATTCCTTCTTTCTGACACACCATTTAACTGAGGAGTACCTGGAGGTGTTAGTTGTGAAACTATTCCATGTTCCTTAAGGAACTCGTCAAACTCCGTACTCATATACTCGCCACCTCGGTCCGACCGAAGTGCTTTGATATGATTACCAGTTTGTTTCTCGACTAGGGCCTTGAATTCCTGAAATTTCTCAAAGGCCTCGGATTTATGTTTCATTAAGTATACATAACCATACCTAGTATGATCATCTGTAAACGTAATGAAATATTGATATCTGTCATGTTGTGTCAAGAATTAACACCTTCCGACCGGCAATCGCCTCGGAGGTCGGGCGACCGAGTCACTGACGATCGTCCAAGGCAGATCTGCCGATCAGCGACCAGGCGACCAAGCCTTAGCCCAGTGGACGAGCTGCATCGACCGACCAAAGGTCCCAGGACCAGTCCTGGTGCCGAGCGATCGACATCAAAGACGATCGCCTCTCGGTACTCGGCGACCGACTCCTGGCGATCTACTAGCGGGCGATCCTCTCTCGGCATCTGCCGATCGACCCCTGGTGACCGACCATTGCCGACCCTCATCCACTGGCCGATGGCGACCTCGGATGATCAGCTAGAGACGACCGCCTCATGTCGATCACCACCGATGGTCTTCCAATCGGCGAAGGCCGAGCCTCAAGACTGGCACCACGTGCAAGATCCGAGACAAGATCCGCGAATCTCGGGCCATTGACCACAGCCTGGCAGAATCTCTCCACCAGCCGAAAGCTTGTCAGTAGGGCCGCATGTTGACTGACTCCGGACACGTGATGGCTCCTTATTGGACCGCCCACCGTGGCGACCTCTTCTCGACTTTAGCCCGTCAGCCAGCATCTTTCTTGGACTTTAGCCCGACAGCCCAGTAGATCGCCCCATTATAATATTGGCCGGCAGGCGATCGGCAGATTATTATAATGGCCGGCAGGCGATCAGCCACTAAAAGACAGGACCCGGCTGCCCCTATATAAGCAAGGCTCCCTGCACTTGGCCACTTCTTCTGCAACCTCACGATTTGAGCATACAACACAGAAGCAAAATACACACACTTGGATAATCTCCAAATCTTGGCAACAGCTATCATTCGGTCTTACTTCTCCTACTTATCTCATCCAAAGTTATCGGCGGGGACGAAGAACACCAAGCTTCGCTCAAGAGCCGGATTAACAGAGTCTTTTTACACTCATTGTATTTAGATTTCTCTCATTAATACTTGTATCCACGAATATTTGTATTAATAACATCTCGCGAGAGCATTCAAGCCCGGGCCTAACAAACCCGGCAAATCTTGTATTATTTATCTTCTCTCGGAAGTGCTCCCGCAATTGTTGTTTGTTGTCCGTCATCCAGCAGTATTAATCTTCGGATAAATATTTTGGGCAACAACAATTGGCGCTAGAAGAAGGGGATCTAACCCTCGATTTTTTATACCTACCGTCCCGAAGAACACTCACTGTTTTCTAGATACTTGAAGTGACACTTACCGCACTTCAAAGAAATCCTTCGTAAAACATGTCTTAGCCTCCGCGTCGAAGAAAGCCACCGACTACCGGCTGACTCTGCCTGGCCCTGGGCCCCGAGCCGCAGCCGATGGTGGAAGGCAGCCGCCGCGGCCAGAGGCGCTCGACCCCGTCCCGGGATGGCGGCCCGAGCCTCTCGCTCGATTAGTTCCGAACCAATGAACAGATCGAAGAGGCCATAGCCGTCCTTCAGGAGCGACGGAGTGCTCTCGACGCGCCTCCTGCCGTCGCCCCCTCGGTCTCCCGCCGGAAGTCCAAGCGGAAGCTCAAGGCACTACTGGCCGAGCGAGCGCCAGGAGGCTCTCGCCCGCAAGAAGAGGCGCTGCACTGGGCACATCTCGTCTTCGATCGCACAGGCGGTGACCCGACACGCGGCCGGGGGCCCGGCCCAGCTACGAGACGACGGAGTTCGAATCCGTCACCAGGAGCTCGGCCTACCCGGCTCCCACAAGGCGATCCAGCCGCCTGGCTCCCGCTCGCCAAATTCCCAAGGTCGGCAGCAGCGGGGTCCGGAGGTCGGTACACGATCGCCTCGGCCCCCGCCCCCAAAGCCGATCCGCAAGCAGCCGAGCCGCGGCGATCGCCGCGATGCAACGTCAGATCGACGACGTGAAGGCGCTCCTGCAATCCGGGGCAGGCACCATGAAGACGATCGCCGCGCCAAGCGAGCCGCTCGCGATCGACATCGAGCTCGCCCCCGTGCAGCACAAGATCGTTCCTCCTCAGATACCCGTGTACCAAGGGCGATCGGACCCCCAAACACACCTGCACAAGTTCAACATCTACATGACCGGGTGTGGGGCATCAGACGCGACCAGGTGCCGGATGTTCCCTCTGACACTGGGCGACCTCGCCCACCGGTGGTACACCTCGTTGCTACCTCGGTCCATTGGCTCTTTTAACGAGCTGGCGCACGTCTTCACGGAACACTTCGCCACCAGGGTCGCCCGGCCAGAAGGTCGCCATCGCATGATGCAAATCAGGCAGGGAGAAGAAGAGTCCGACTCGGACTACATCGACCGGGTAGACGTGATCATCCTCAACGGCGAGCCCGTAAGCGATGAGACCGCACTCTACGCGGTCCTAGGAGGTTTTCAGGGCTTCTCGCCTATGTTCAGGCATCTCACGAAGACCCTACCGACGACCTACGCAGCCTTCCGGGCTAGAGCCGCAGATTTCCTGTCCAGGCAAAGGCTTCTTCTCAGCCTAGGAGTAGATCGATCGGCGCCCGTACGACGACCTCCAGTCTACCAGCCCGATCGCTACTACCCAGCAGGGCCGTAGGACTCGGTCCCTGCCTATAGTCCATTTTAAATGAGGGACGATCTCCCGATCGATCGCCGATATCGACCTACGAATAAAGCGATCGGCTGCCGAGCGGCGATCGCTAGTCTTCCGGCCCGATCGCCGATCATCTCGCTACATCATCAGCAACCCGGCGGACACGATCGCCATTTACAGTCCAACATATAACATGACGGACTAAGGCATAAGATCGCCTCCACCGCACATCTTAAAGCCATGGCCCTGGCAGTCGATGGAACCGGCTGCTTCGGTCATGCAAGGTCCCTTTCGGCCGAGATCGCCCGCCCTTCGTTTAAATACGAGGCCGGCGTAGTCTGAGGGCTCTCCAACATTAATCAGTGGACACATGCCACAACCCCGTCTCAACGTACACCGTCGAGGTCGGCCATCTCCATGGCTGGCCGAGGTGGAAGCAGAGCTAACAAGCCGCGGGCGTGGAGTTGATTCATCCGACGCCGCTTGCGCAAGGACTCCTCTAGACCGAGACCGCACGCCCTTCGTTTAAATACGAGGCGAGGCGCAGCCTAACAGAGGACCCTCATAATAAAGTGAGTCACGAGACACTCATTGTCTTCGCGCACCAAGACACGGTCATGGAGTCGGTCCATCGATCTCCGCGACTGTGCACGATTCCTCAAACAAAGCGAAACCACCAAGTTTCCATGGGGGATCGGCCAATGTTGTTTTTGCAGGTACAAGACCGAAAGATAGCTAAGCCAATCGACCATGATAGCCCAAGTCCGAATCCTAAGTCAGCTCAGAACGCCCATCCTCATCCAGGCACGATCGCCAGCAAGAACCACCTTGCCCCATGTCTTCAACATAGGAGCAAGCTGGGGGGCAATTGTTGTGTCAAGAATTAACACCTTCCGACCGGCGATCGCCTCGGAGGTCGGGCGACCGAGTCACTGACGATCGTCCAAGGCAGATCTGCCGATCAGCGACCAGGCGACCAAGCCTTAGCCCAGTGGACGAGCTGCATCGACCGACCAAAGGTCCCAGGACCAGTCCCGGTGCCGAGCGATCGACATCAAAGACGATCGCCTCTCGGTACTCGGCGACCGACTCCTGGCGATCTACTAGCGGGCGATCCTCTCTCGGCATCTGCCGATCGACCCCTGGTGACCGACCATTGCCGACCCTCATCCACTGGCCGATGGCGACCTCGGATGATCAGCTAGAGACGACCGCCTCATGTCGATCACCACCGATGGTCTTCCAATCGGCGAAGGCCGAGCCTCAAGACTGGCACCACGTGCAAGATCCGAGACAAGATCCGCGAATCTTGGGCCATTGACCACAGCCTGGCAGAATCTCTCCACCAGCCGAAAGCTTGTCAGTAGGGCCGCATGTTGACTGACTCCGGACACGTGATGGCTCCTTATTGGACCGCCCAGCTGTGGCAGCCTCTTCCTTGGACTTTAGCCCGTCAGCCAGCATCTTTCTTGGACTTTAGCCCGACAGCCCAGTAGATCGCCCCATTATAATATTGGCCGGCAGGCGATCGGCAGATTATTATAATGGCCGGCAGGCGATCGGCCACTAAAGGACAGGACCCAGCTGCCCCTATATAAGCAAGGCTCCCTGCACTTGGCCACT
The DNA here is from genome assembly GCA_033398695.1 of Orobanche coerulescens. NCBI lineage: Eukaryota > Viridiplantae > Streptophyta > Magnoliopsida > Lamiales > Orobanchaceae > Orobanche > Orobanche coerulescens. The sequence continues at coordinate 97,681,206 of CM065811.1, read as the reverse complement.
TCTTCTGCAACCTCACGATTTGAGCATACAACACAGAAGCAAAATACACACACTTGGCTAATCTCCAACTCTTGGCAACAACTATCATTCGGTCTTACTTCTCCCGGCCTATCTCATCCAGCAGATTATCGGCGGGGACGAAGAACACCAAGCTTCGCTCAAGAGCCAGATTACCAGAGTCTTTTTACACTCATTGTATTTAGATTTCTCTCATTAATACTTGTATCCACAAATATTTGTATTAATAACATCTCGCGAGAGCATTCAAGCCCGGGCCTAACAAACCCGGCAAATCTTGTATTATTTATCTTCTCTCGGAAGTGCTCCCGCAATTGTTGTTTGTTGTCCGTCATCCAGCAGTATTAATCTTCGGATAAATATTTTGGGCAACAACATGTCACGTGCTGCTTCCAAAGCACCACAAACGTCAGTATGGATTAATCCCAGTTTATCAGCGGCTCTTTCAAAAGTCCCTGTGAAGGGGGACTTAGTCATTTTGCCTTTAAGGCAAGATTCACAAGTAGGAAATGGATTCGATCCCAATGGACCCATAAGTCCATCTTTTTCCATCTTGTAAACCTTGGTCTGACCAACATGACCAAGTCTTAGATGCCATTTCAAAACTTGATTGGTTTCATCCCTACCACGTTTTCTAGTCATAGTATTCACAACTACTTTGTTGCTGAGATTTAGATGATACAATCCATTCAACAATGTAGCAGTACCCACTAGTTTATTTCTAAAATAAATTTTGCAGGAACCATCACCAATGAAAAATGAAAAGCCTTTTCGGTCCATGACCGGAATGGATACAATGTTTTTGTGCCCCTTGGGCAAAACAAGTACATCTTCTAAAGTCAAAACAAAGCCGGATTCTAAACCCAAAAGAAGTGATCCTATGTCGGTCGCCTCGACCCTATGCCCGCTCCGATTGTGATCATAACTTCTCCACTCCAAGCTTCCTACTTTGTTCTAGATCCCGATTCACGGTACAAATATGAGAACTAGCACGAGAATCCGGATCCAGAAGTAGAAAATACAAGAAGACAACAATTTGTTTCCAAAACTAAAAGTTACAGACGAAGTGCCATGAAGAATCGGACACTCTAGCCCATGGCCTGATCACCGCACTTGAGACAAGCATCCTTCTTCTTCTTGTTCTTTGGAAGCATCGGGGCCTTGCCCTTACCCTTAAGGTCCTTTGCTTGTGGTCCACCCGCTTCTTGGTCTTTTTCTTCTTATTCTTAGACTTAGAAGTCCGTAAGAAATCACAAGGGCGAGACTCCTTCATCCGCGAGTCTTCATCTCGAGACTGGCGGTCACAAGTTTGTTCATTAGCCCGGCTAAATTACATGCAATCTCATTGCGGTTGAAGTTCATAACAAACTGTGAGAAGGAATCAGGGAGAGACTGTAGGATAAGGTCGGTTTGGAGAGAAGTATCCATTTTAAAATCAAGAGCCTCCAATCTCTCGATCATGGATATCATTTTGAGGACGTGTTCCCCAACTTTCTCACCTTCCTTCATCCTTGCACCGAACAGTTGCTTGGATATCTCATATCTAGCAGTTCTGCTGTGCTCACCATAAAGTTCGGATAAGTGAGATAGAATCTTCCTAGCAGAAGTCATTTTCTCATGAGCTCTCTGAAGCTCATTATATATAGAAGCCATCATGTATGCACGGACTTTTACGTCATCCTTAACCCACTTTTTGTGGTTTTCGATCTCTTCCTGATTGGCTCTGGTCCGCACAGGAGGTGCCGGAATGTCCGTCTCTAAGACGTATCCCAGTGCCTCTATACTGAGTACTATCATCAGGTTGCGGAACCAGTCCACAAAGTTAGGTCCAATCAGGGTGTTCTTTTCGAGCAGAATTGCGAGTGGATTCATTGTCATATTGAGTTATGTCTGCACTAAGCATAACAGATTAATTAGTGACTTGTTATATTATGTTCTGAGTATAGAATTAAGGTCTTTTCTATTCTTGTTATCAAGCTCCCACTATTTTTATCGGAATTACACACTCCCATGTGAAATCCGGAAGTATCGTTGCTCTACTTCATAGTGGTGATCGAGTTCTTTATAAATCTTAATAGAGGGCAACCGAACAGGTTTCTAGTCTATTAATTTTCATAAAGTGGTGTCCAACACCAACCCATCTAATGGATGATTCGATCTTCTTTTTCCCCTTGTTCACTCCCCTCAACCTATACGGTTTCTATGGTTCGTGAACAAGTTAAGTTTATACCATCGACGAAAATCAGTTTCACAATTGAATCTTATCCGGCAACCTATCAGGTTTCTAGGGATAAAATTTGCTCCAACCGAAGGCATCCAATGCGCTCTCGGTAATTTACCCGTCCTCCCCGAAAGACTACCCCGATAACTCGGAAGCATAGCACATCCGGTTTGGATTTCAATTTCCCGAAAACTCGATGGAGGGAAGGAAAACCTTGAAACCTTATAAACTTAATAATTTATCGTGGGAGAATTTTCGCGATTAGCATTACACTTTGCACATTAATCGTTTAAGCGCGTTTGTGGCATTCATACAATATGAAACAACCATTCACAACCTAGTTGCTACCAACATGTGGTTCATGGACCGTTCCTAGAAAACAAAAACTCCGTAATCTAATTACAAGTCTCCGTCTTGAATCTTCGTCTTCTCGAAATGGATCTTCCTCCGGTATTCGTCATTACATATAAATTTTACATTGAAAATTGCATCCTAGATACAAATTTTTCTAGTAAAATAAATAGGCTCAAAACGGCCTTTACAACCCAATCGAATAAAACGAACGATTCAAAAATTAAGTCCACGAACCACATCCCCATTCAAAAGCATTCATTCAATAAATACTAAATAAATGGAAAGCGTAGAGATACATTGATCCAATCAACAATACGAACCGATCCAATCGATTCACACACCTCGGTAATATGATAACGTTCAAAATAATTGATCGACCATAAATATTCCAATTAATCAAATTTCCCTTATAAAATGAAATACCATAAATCATTTTAATCATATTAAATCTAATTTAACATGGGAGATTAATTTTCAAGAATACACGAAAATCGAGCCGGGCGAAATTGGCTGCCATGGCGAAGTCATCACGGCAGACATGCCAGCATGGCCGATCACGACGGCACCGGCCAGCCGCCAGCCAGCCTTGTGCCGCGGCCCCGAGACTGCTCCGCGGCCCACAGATGCTGGCCGCTGTGCCGGCCGCAATGACCACGGGCCGCGGCCCCGACTTCCGGACCCCTCCTGACTGGCCCAACGGCATTTCGGGACTAGTTTTTCGATAGGATATCCAATATCTATATTCTCCAACATTCATATCTTCAATATAAATCATATTTCCAAGAAATTAAGATTTATATTTAGACATAAACTTACGAAAAATATAACTACAACGAACGTAAAAACATATACCACGATTATGACTAAAATGATTCCAAATCATTCACCATCTAATCGAGCATTCCAAATGCTAATATCGTATATACGATCGCAAGACCTACGCTCCGATACCACTGTTGGGATTCGGTGCCTAAAACGAAGGCCCAGCGAAAGCGGTAATACGAAAATTAATTCGATCCGAATCCCTACGAGGATCGATCGAGCTACGTGTATACGAATATCAAAAACGAATTCACAAGAGATATAGAAACTCACCCTTGTAGTCTGTTGATTAGATGGATAACCTTCTCTTGAGCTATTCCCCAAGCTCTTGAACGATCCAACGCCGAAAGCACCGCGTCTCTACTTGCCACGCGCCGGAGAAACGACCGGAACGACGATCACCTTGCTATCCTCCGAGGATACGGCTAGAGCTAAGTGATGAAGCTATTTATTACTACACTCTAAGTGTCTAATATATCTCTCAATAATTTCTCTCAATTTTTCTCCAAGAAAAATGAAGAAGAAGTTGATGAACAAAGATGAAGAAGACTTGGAGAAGTCTTTTCTCTCTCTCTCTACTCTCTATTCACGTTGGAATTGGCTTGGAATCTCAAGTGAGAGATGTCTTCTTCATTTATTCAACTTTTCACATGTTACATCTCATTATCATGAGAATCAAAGCCCCACCACCTCAATGGTCAAAACATTAAAGAATGGAACAAGGATCCATATGAAAGTGGGTGGAAATGTGGGGGTTGGCCCATGTAGAAATCGGACAAGTTCGGTTCGTTTCGGACTCCCGCGAGTCCAAACAGATAAATTCTGATTCCGTTCCGATGTATTTGTGTCGTTTAATTAATCCAATTAATTAAACATATCAAATACAAAATAACATAATTAATTTCTCCAAGAAATAATTATATTCATGAATTAAATTAATCACCCAGTGAAATATTTAATTCATTAGGCCGTAAATCAATTTATCCAATAAATCGATTTAGACATCCAATGTCCCAAATTAGATATCCAATATCTAATATTCATAATGAGAGAATTAGCTTAATTAATTCCGTCGTCAATCCTAATGCGCGACTCGGTAGGTCCGTCTCGGGCCAAGAATGGGAGGAACCAAAGAGTAGTAGCACCACCTAGCCACTGGCACCTACACTGTACTTAATCGAGAACGAATGATTGGGATCATTCAAGAACCATTCTCGTGAATACCGATACGTATAAACCCTTCTTTCAAATGTCCCGATCAAGTTATAGAGTCACGGCTACCAAACCCTATCTGTACTTGACGCTATGCATGCGTTAATGCAAATCGAGATCATCGAGTACGTGTATCTAATACAACTAGCTCCAATGCTTTGTCCAAAGACTTATGATCTCATCTCGCGATAACCGCATAGGACATATAACCCACTCACTAACGGGAGAAAGAATTCTATCTTGGTATTCGAGACTCGCTACTTGCCCGTCAAGATGCACGTCGAGGTTGACCCCCGCCTTCCGGTTTATAGGGTCGAACTACTCTAATGAAAATCTTGACGTCACAAGCACATCCCTACTAAATCCTCAAGTCGAAGGTTCACGAATACCTATCATAACCTTTCGATTCCGTCATTGACTGTCCCGGAGTGAAATCTGTGTGACGAATCGAGGGTGAGTCGGTTCGAGTATACTAATCCAATTAGCATACCTATAACATGTGCTCCCACTAATCATTAGCGTTCGACAGGCACTCTCCATGTTAAAGAACACGTCATACAAGTCTTCACATAAACTTAACGCCCAGTCAAGTTTCATCGACTTGCGAACGATTAAGTATTTGAGCTATAACCTTTCCAGTGCCGCCCCCCTTATCCAATAAGGAGTGGAACGTTTTGCTCTCAAATACACGGACTAGTTTCTATATGTTTATTTACGAGTTAGGAATGTCAGTAACTACTAGTAAATAAAGAAACATTCATTTGCCTTATATAAATGGTTTACATAATTACAAGTACAATGCCCTCACTCAACAACCTCTGAGTGGCATTCGAGGGCATACTCCTAACAACCCGGTCATGTAGATGTTGAACTTGCTCAGGTGTGTTTCCAGGTCTGTTCTCCCCTCGTACAAAGGTGTTTGCGGGGGAGCGATCTTGTGTTGCACGGGGGCGAGCTCGATGTGGACCGCGAGCGGCTCGCTCGGCTCGGTGATCTTGCTCTTGGCGCCTGCCCCATATTCCAGGAGCGCCTTTATGTCGTCAAGCTGGCATTGCATCGCGGCCATCGTCGTATCATGGTCGCTCGTGGATCGGCTCTTGGAGCGGAAGCCGAGGCGATCGAGTACCGATCTCCTGACTCCACTACTGCCGACCTCGGCTATTTGGCGAGGGGGAGCCAGACGGCTGGGCTGCCTTCTGGGAGTCGGATAGGCCGAGCTCCTGGTGACGGACTCGAACTCCGTCGTCTCTTGGCTGGGGCCGAACTGCCCCGGTCGCCAAGATGGGTCGCTGCCGAGGCGATCGAAAACCGATGTGCCCCGGCTGGCGAGCACCTCTCCCTGTGAACGGGAGCCTCCTGGCGATCGCTCGGTCAGCAACGCCTTGAACTTCCGTTTGGTCCTCCGGCGGATGGCCGAGGGGGTGATAGCGGGAGGCGCGTCGAGATCACTCCATCGCTCCTGTAGGACGGCCATGGCCTCCTCGATCTATCCCGTGGTTTGGAACTGATCGAGTGAGAGACTTGGGCCGCCCCCCAGGGGTGGGATCGAGCGTCTCGGACCGCGGCGGCTACCCTCCGCCATCGGTTGTGGCTCGGACTGAGACGGAACGAGGTGTTTGGCGGGCTGGCCAGCGGATTTCTTCGACGCGGAGGCGGAAGACATGATTCTGAAAGCTTTCTCTGAAGAACAGTGAGTGTTTCTTCAGGTATATGCCCCGGAGAACAGTGAGTGTTCTTCGAGACGGTAGGAATAAAATGGAGGTTCAGCCCCTTCCTCTAGCGCCAATTATTGTTGCCCGAAATATTTATCCGAAGATGAAATACTGCTGGAATAGACGGACAACAAACAAGGTTGCGGGAGCACTTCCGAGGGGGTGTGAATAACACAAGATTTGCCGGGTTTGTTAGGCCCGGGCTTGAATGCTCTCGCGAGATGTTATTAATACAAATATTCATGGATACAAGTATTAATGTGAGAATCTAAATACAATGAGTGTAAAAAGACCCTATTATCCAGCTCTTGAAAGAAGCTTTGGTGTTCTTGCTCTCGGCCGATCGTCTTCTGTGTGAGAGAGGCTGAGAGAGAAGAAGGAACCGAGAGATAGTTGTTGCCAAGAGTAGGAATGCCAAGTTGTGAGTATTGCTTCTGTATTGTGCATGAAATCGCGAGAATGACCGAGAGTTGGAGTTCAGAGAGGAAAATTCCGGGCTTTGTCCAAGTGCAGGCAGCCTTCTATTTATAGGGGCTGAGATGCTTTGTTTTCTAGCGGGCGATCGCCTTTCGTCCAATATAATAATGGGGCGATCATCTTTAAGTCACATGGGCTGTCTGCCTAAAGTCCAAGGCTGCGGCCGGCAGCCAGCTGTGCGGTCCAATGAGGAGCCAGCACGCATCCGGAGTTGCTGTCACGGCGGTCCCACGGACACCTTTCGGCGGGCCTGTCGGTTGGTGAAAGGATGCTGACAGGCTGTGGTCAACGATCCGTGAAATGCGGATCTTGTCTCGAAGTTGCACGTGGGCTCTATCCTGAGCTTCAGCCTTTGCCGACTGGATGATCCTCGGCTTCGAGCGGCATGAGGCAGTCGACATTGGTCGGTCATCAGAGGTCGGCATCGGTCGGTCACCAGGGGTCGATCGGCAAGTGCCGAGAGATGATCGTCTCCTAGTCGGCCACGAGGAGTCGATCGCCAAGTACCGAGAGACGATCATCTCAAATGTCGATCGCTCGGCACCGGGGCTTGTCCTGGGACCTTCGGTCGGCCGATCTATCTTGGCTGCTCGGCTATGGCTAGATCGTCTGGCCTCTGGTCGGCAGTTCTGCCTCGGCTGCTCGGCTATGGCTAGGTCGCCTGGCCTCTGGTCGGCAGTTCTGCCTCAGCTGCTCGGCTATGGCACGGTCGCCCGATCTCTGAGGCGATCGCCGGTCGAGGCGTATAATTCTTGACGCAATAATACACATGGTAATTCTGACGAGCCAGCATTCACTGCCTAGATCCCAAGATGATCCCGTCGGACCAACAAGAGGTGGAAAAACCTGTCCGATGATCCAGCGCACGCTAGCATAGATCTCAAGATGATCCTCTCGGACCAACACGAGGTGGACATACAACAATGACACATATGCACGACAATATGTATAACATCAACAAGTAAAACATAAATAAAGTACTTGCCTCGAATCGATGACAAGGATAAAACTCCGATGAATATCAATACACTCGAAGGTCGCCCCTTCTATTACTCACATTGCAAATCTCGAACCTTAAACAGAAGAAATAATATAAAATTCATCTCACATCATACGAACATCTAAAAATCCAAATTACAGCCGAAAGTTCATAAAACAAATCATGTCTGACCTGCATAACGTACGTTACAAACCCTTTGTAGCATACGTTAAGCCTACTCGTTAGCGTACGTAAGCTATGAAGTTTAGCGTACGCTAACCATGCATTGACAGTTCCTCTCTGATTAGTCGACTGACTCGTATGATGATATAACATACGTTACGTGCCAAACGTAGCGTACGTTAATCCTGCCCGTTAGCGTACATAAGCTAAAGAGCCTAGCGCACGCTAAACACACATATGGCAATTTCTTACTGAGCAGACGACTATCACGAATGGTGATGTAACGTACGAAATCCTCAGTGATTAGCATACGTTATCTTCATACATATCATGCTCATATAAATGCGAATGATCTTACGGATTAAAACATCTTCGAACTCAAGGATACGTATATTATCACAACACTATATTCAAACTCGATTACAATCCTCATGTGAAGTTCGGGTGATCTAAGGTTGATGTGCTTGTTTCCAATATCATCATTACATTCAAACTTTATCTTAAAGATGAACTAACAAATCCAACTTATAAGAAAGGATACTACACTCGATGATTCTTTCTTTAAGTCCGTTTAGCAAAAGTGATATCAACTCTAAGTATACGATCAATATGGCAACACCATTCAATATGGATTATCCAACTCATAACACTACTCCTATTGTTTGACGAAGCAAGGTTCCAACTATAATGCTATCAACAAAGGTAACTTAAGCATAATCATTCCAACTTCCTAAACATGATGTTTGGTTGAATAAATCATCTATGGAACTTAATATCCTTGGTAGCATGATCAACATGTACCTAAGAATATGAATTCAAGCTTGGAGATAGTATAACATACCTTAATATGAAGAAAATGCTGAGACAATAGGTAGAATCCAATTCCGGTTACTTGTGTGCCAATCCAAGATGTTCTTCAACTTCAATAATAGTGATATCCAATCTTCAATGATCAATTAAAGGTGTTCTAAAGGTGTATAAGGTGGTTGGGAACTCTCTGGGCACGAAGTATGTTGAAGGCTAAGTGAAATAAACGAACTTAAATGAAATGGGGTGATGTGTTATTTATAATTTTCTGACCTTAACGTACGTTAGCCTTCATGCATAACGTACGTTAGTCACTTAGCGTACACTAACCAGTATACTTAGCATAAGCTATCATCACCGATAGTTAACTGTTCTCATTATGTACTCGATTACGTGCGCTACACCATTAGGTTACGTATGTAAGTAACACCTATTAGCGTACGCTAGACACATTCCTTAGCGTACGTTAACAATCGTTGACTTCAAAAGTGTCCAGGTTCATCCGCGGGAATCTTATCCAGACCTATCGTCCGACCGGCGCATGTGCTAGCCGCCCAACTCAATTATTGGCCTCTTTACGTACGCTACGCTTCATTCGTAGCGTATGCTATCTTTGGCTGATAACGTACGCTAAGCTTCCTTCTTAGCGTACGTTATCACGTACTTGCATGAGAAAATTTACATGTTGCTATAATCATGCACAAGGATACAAATACGAGAAATATCATACTTCGATTATTGATATCACAAATCCAAATAATACAGGGCTCAGTTACAGATAAAATACTCAATAAATAATCCGGATATTACATACTCTGCTTCTAAAAAGGAGTTTCGTCCCGAAACTCAAGACGAAAATAACTCTGGATATCTGGACTTCATGCTATCTTCCGTTTCCCAAGTGGCTTCTTCCACTCCGTGACGCGACCACTGAACCTTAACCCAAAGCGATCGGTTTATTTCTCAATTGCTTAACTCGACTCTCGAGTATCCTGATCGGTCTCTCTTCAAACGTGCCATCCTGAGCGACTTCGATCTCGCTGAAATCATGGATATGACTAGGATCTGGTATATACTTCCATAACTGGGATACGTGAAATATGTTATGAACATGGCTCAATGACGGCGGTAATGCCAACCTGTATGCCAACTCTCCAACTCTCTCAAGAATCTCGAATGGTCCGATATATCTCGGACTCGGCTTTCCTTTCCTCCCAAAACGAAAGATTCCCCGAGTAGAAGAAACTTTTAAAAGCACGTGATCTCCAATACTGAACTCTAATGGATGACGGTGCATGTCTGCGTAAGATTTCTGTCGACTCTGGGCGGTCAACAACCTTTCGCGAATCAAGGTTATCTTCTCTCGTGTCTGCACGATCAATTCCGGTTCTATCCCGAGCAAGTCTGATGAAACGTCCCAACATATGGGCGATCTACATCTCCTCCCGTATAATGCATCAAACGGTGCCATCTTAATGGAAGCATGCCAACTATTGTTGTAGGTGAATTCAATCAACGGCAGATGGACTTCCCAATCAGTTGACCAATCTAAGGCATAAGCCCTAAGCATATCTTCCACCGTTTGAATAGTCCTCTTGGATTGTCCATCTATATGCGGATGATAAGTTGTGCTGAAGTTCAATTCGGTTCCCAAGGCTTTATGAAATTCTTTCCAAAAATGAGACACAAAGTGACCATCTCGGTCAGAAATAATGGTCTTCGGCGTACCATGCAATCGGACTATTTCTGAAATAAATACTCGTGTCAACTTCTCGAGTCCCCAAGTGTCCTTAATAGAAATGAGCTGATTTGGTTAGACGGTCAACTATCACCCAAATCATGTTCATTCCTGTCCTGGTTCTCGGCATATTAGTGATAAAGTCCATCGATATGTCCTCCCACTTCCATTCAGGAATCGGGAGCAGCTTCAGCATTCCGGCAGGTCGTTGATGTTCAATATTAACCTGCTGACAAGTCAAACATTTCGAGACATAATCCGCTACATCTTTCTTCATGTTGCCCCACCAGAAGTTCTGCTTCAGGTCCTTATACATCTTACTGGTGCCCGGGTGGATAGAATAGGGCGTGCTGTGAGCTTCCTTCAGAATTGTTTGCATCAAAACATCGACATCGGGAACACAAAGTCGGCTTTGAAATCTTAAGACTCCATCATCATGAATTACGAATCCTGGGGCCTTTCCCTTTATCACTTCATCATGTAGCTGAATCATCATAGGATCATCTACTTGCTTAGATTGATTTCTTCGGTTAACGTTGAGGTTAATTCCATCACACACAGTTGACAGTGAGTCCCGTACAGGTAATGTCTCCAGATTTTCAAAAACTACCGCTGCCATTTCTAAATCGTGCGTTGGGTAATTTACTTCATAAGGTTTCAGCTGTCGTGATGCATAGGCGATCACCTTCTCATTTTGCATAAATACACACCCGAGACCTTGGTTCGAAGCGTCACTGTAAATTATGAATCCTCCAGTTCCCTGTGGGAGTGCTAAAATCGGTGCCATCGTCAATCTCTTCTTCAATTCATCAAAGATAGTCTGGCACATCTCGTTCCGCTCAAACTTTTGTGTTTTGTGCAGTAGTCGAGTAAGTGGGCGGGTAATTTTGGAAAACCCTTCCACGAACCGACGATAATACCCAGCAAGTCCTAAGAAACTCTGGACTTCTTTCATGTTCTTAGGAGACTTCCAATCCATAACTGCTTCGATTTTCTGGGGATATACTCGGACTCCTTATGCTGATACCACATGACCGAGGAACATTACTTCCTTAAGCCAGAATTCACACTTAGAAAGTTTGGCGTACAATTGCTCGTTTCTCAAAAGATCTAAAACAATCTGCAAATGCTGTGCATGCTCTTTCGGGCTCTTGGAATAAACCAGAATGTCATTAATAGATACGACTACGAACTTGTCCAAATACTCTATGAACACTCGGTTCATCAATTGCATGAATATAGCAGGTGCGTTAGTGAGACCAAATGGCATCACTACAAACTCATAGTGTCTGTAGCGAGTTCTGAATGCTGATTTTGGAACATCGGATTCCTTAATCCTCAACTGATGATATCCCGACCTCAGATCGATCTTAGAAAACACAGTTGCTCCTTGCAAGTGATCAAACAAATCATCAATCCGTGGCAATGGATACTTGTTCTTGATCGTCATCTTGTTCAGCTCTCGATAGTCAATACACAATCAAAGCAATCCATCCTTCTTCCGGACAAAAAGAACTGGTGCACCCCAGGGTGAAACGCTTGGCTGGATATAGCCTTTGTCCAGTAACTCTTTCAGTTGCTTCTTCAATTCATACATCTCAGTTGGTGCCATACGATACGGTGCCTTAGAAATTGGTGTAGCTCCTGATTCCAGCTCGATGGTAATTCTACATCCTGTCGTGGAGGTAGCCAGGTAATTCGTCAGGAAACACATCCGGAAATTCGTTCACCACAGGAATGGATGAAAGTTCCACTTTTCCGTCTTCCTTCTTCATTGCGTAACACCAGTATCTGGTACATCCCTGTTTCAACAATTTGACAGCTTTCATCGCCTTGATCAACTTTCCTGAGCTTCCTGGCCTCCATCCCTCAAACAGTATTTCGGAACCATCATCATCTATCACCGAGATATTCCTCTTTCGGTAGTTTACAATAGCTCCATATCGATTAAGCCAATCATCTCCGAGTATCAGGTCGTCTCCTTGTATTTCTATCACAATTAGATCTGAGGGACACTCTCTGCCTCCAATTGATACACGAAAATCTCTAGTTTCTAAGTTTCCCACAATTTTCTCCCCACTCGGTAAACCCACAACATAAGGCTCACAATTATGAAAACCAGACATATTCAAACGATCTACACAAGACAAAGATATAAATGAATGCGTAGCTCTTATATCGAATAAAATGCTAACTGGCTGTGAAAGGATCTGAACAGTACCTGATGCGACAGCAGCATCCTGATCGTCTGCCCTCCTTATCTCATATAGGCGTGGAGGAACGGATCCGGCACTCGACGTCCCCTTTCGATTGAATTGTCCTCTGCCTCGTCCGCGACCAAAATTTTGGGGCAGCTAAACACTCTGTTGCGTCTGCTGAATACTTGCTTCCTTCTGAGTTGGCTGTGATGTACAGGCTCTAAAATATTTTACAAACTCTTCACAGAACACCGCACGATGTCCCTCTCGACCACAATCAAAACAAGTCACGGCAGGAAATGAGCAATCTCGTCGATAATGTCCTGTCCGACCATAGTTAAAGCACTTTCTTATCACATCTGTCGTGGCTGATATTGCTCCGAAGTTCTTTCCGCTCTTGGGTGGGTGTGGAGGTTTCTTGAATGAATGAAAGGATGACTGGGCCTTTTAGGACCCACTGCTCTTGTGCTCTGTGAAACTACCAGAGACTTTCTGCTTCTTGGATTCTGCAAACTTCCCTATTGCTGCTTCTTTGATTTCATACGCCAATGCTTTATCCTGATATTGACGGAGAGTGGTACATTCAAAACCGGACATGTACCTCTGAATCTCTGGTTTCATTCTCATATCAAAATGGATCATTATTTCTGCATCTGTTCTGACCAGATGTCGAACAAATGCAGCTGCTAGTTAAACGTCTTAATCGCCTGAGATACTGGCACATCTGAAGGCTGCACGGAGAAAAACTCCCGAACTTTGGATTCCATCACTGGACGAGGGAAGTACTGAGCTTCTATCATCAATTTAAATTCTTCCCAATCGGCATTATGATCTACAGGCCGGATGGATTCCCACCACTCGGACGCTTCCCCTATCAGAAAGTACTGAGCAATAGAGGCTCTCCGGTCGTCTGGGCAATTAATTCCAGCAAAAAATTTCTCCAGTTCTTTTAACCAATGATCCCACGTTGGGGTCTCAGAAAGGCCGTCGAATTTGGGTGGTTGCATCTTCGCAACCTCTTGCAGCCATCGGTCGCCTCGATTTCCCATGTCTGGGATACCTTGCTGCCTATCTCCTTGTTGTAATCCTACTGCCACCTGTATTCGGTCCACGACCTGAGCAAACTGAGTCATCTGGTTAACCACCTGACGAAGGATTTCAGGCACAGCAGGTTCTGCTTCAATGTTAATAGATTTTTGTGGCTCGTCTGAGCTGTGGCTGGCTTGATTAGAAGGCGAAGCCTCTCTTTCAGCATTCCTTCGTCCACATCCGCGACCGAGACCAATCAAAATACTGTAATCATAAATACTCAATATACAGGAAACAATATCGCTCTAATGTTTAAGTATAAAGAGGAATAACATGTAAAGGACGAGATAGAGTTTAGAAACTTACAACCACCGCTCGCACGAAGACGTAGGCAGTACAGTGACGTTATTCACGGCCGGTTACCTCAAAAGACACATATGACCCCTATTTTAACCCAATGGCCAAGATATCCATAATCTTAGCTCCGATACCATATTCTGTAACACACCGATATATTCAGGAATATTACATAACCGTAAATCCTTTGCATAAGAATTTATAAGGCTGAAGAAATGAAAAGACAATAACAGATACCAACATATAAAAGTAACTGAAATAAAATACAATAATTCTGGGCCAATACCGAGAATACAAATATCCAAAGGAAGAATATTAATACATCACCAAATTCAATCATCATAAACGACGACGTACTCGAGTACTTATTAAAAACAACACAAACAACAGACAATTAAACCCGGCCAGAACATCACTATGCACCCTCGTCGTCATGCAACTCCAGTGGTTGTTTCCCTGTTCTCCTAGATCCTGAACATAAACAAATGTTCACCCCCGAAGGGGTTAGCATAATGATGCTAGTACAAGTACCACAACATATTATTCAACATCTCACGAAGAATAATAATAACATAAATGACAAAATACCAACAAGTCTCCTCCTACGAGAAACTCATAATTAACATACACAAATGATAATCACAACATGATATCACAACATGATATCACAATATACACATGGTAATTCCGACGATACAGCGTTCATTGCCTAGATCCCAAGATGATCCCGTCGGATCAACACGAGGTAGAAAAACCTGTCTGATGATCCAGCACACGCTAGCATAGATCCCAAGATGATCCCGTCGGACCAACACGAGGTGGACATACAATAATGACACATATGCACGACAATATGTATAACATCAATACGTAAAACATAAATAAAGTACTTGCCTCGAATCGATGACAAGGATAAAACTCCGACGAATATCAATATACTCGAAGGTCGCCCCTTCTATTACTCATGTTGAAAATCTCGAACTTTAAACAGAAGAAATAATATAGAATTCATTTCACGTCATACGAACATCTAACAATCCAAATTACGACCTAAAGTTCATAAAACAAATCCTGTCTGACCTGCATAACGTATGTTACAAACCCTTTGTAGCGTACGTTAAGCCTACTCGTTAGCGTACATAAGCTATGAAGTTTAGCGTACACTAACCATGCATTGACAGTTCCTCTCTGATCAGTCGACTGACTCGTCTGATGATATAAAGTACGTTACATGCCAAATGTAGCGTACGTTAATCCTGCCCGTTAGCGTACGTAAGCTACATAGCCTCGTGCATGCTAAACACACATATGATAGTTTCTTACTGAGCAGACGACTGTCTCGACTGGTGATGTAACGTACGAAATCCTCAGTGATTAGCATACGTTATCTTCATACATATCATGCTCATACAAATGTGAATGATCTTACGGATTAAAACATCTTCGAACTCAAGGATACGTATATCATCACAACACTATATTCAAACTCGATTACAATCCTCATGTGAAGTTTGGGTGATCTAAGGTTGATGTGCTTGTTTCCAATATCATCATTACATTCAAACTTTATCTTAAAGATGAACTAACAAATCCAACTTATAAGAAAGGATACTACATTCGATGATTCTTTCTTTAAGTCCGTTTAGCAAAAGTAATATCAACTCCAAGTCTATGATCAATATGGCAACACCATTCAATATAGATTATCCAACTCATAACACTACTCCTATTGTTTGACGAAGCAAGGTTCCAACTATAATGCTCTCAACAAAGGTAACTTAAGCATAATCATTCCAACTTCCTAAACATAATGTTTGGTTGAATAAATCATCTATGGAACTTAATATCCTTGGTAGCATGATCAACACATCCCTAAGAATATGAATTCAATCTTGGAGATAGTATAACATACCTTAATATGAAGAAAATGCTGAGACAATAGGTAGAATCCAATTCTGGTTGCTTGTGTGCCAATCCAAGATGTTCTTCAACTTCAATGATAAAGTAATAGTGATATCCAATCTTCAGTGATCAATTAAAGGTGTATAAGGTGGCTGGGAACTCTCTGGGCACGAAGTATGTTGAAGGCTAAGTGAAATAAACGAACTGAAATGAAATGGGGTGGTCTTATTTATAATTTTCTGACCTTAACGTATGTTAGCCTTCATGCATAACGTACGTTAGTCGCTTATCGTACGCTACCCAGTATACTTAGCATACAATATAGTCACCGATAGTTAACTGTTCTCATTCTGTACTCGATTACGTATGCTACACCATCAGGTTACGTACGTAAGTAACACCCATTAGCATACGCTAGACACATTCCTTAGCGTACATTAACAATCGTTGACTTCAAAAGTGTCCAGGTTCATTCGCGGGAATCTTATCCGGATCCATCGTCCGGATGGCGCATGTGCTAGCCGCCCAGCTCAATTATTGGCCTCTTTACGTACGCTACACTTCATTCGCAGCATACGCTATCTTTGGCCGATAACGTACGTTAAGCTTCCTTCTTAGCGTACGTTATCACGTACTTGCATGAGAAAATTTACATATTGCTATAATCATGTACAAGGATACAAATATGAGAAATATCATACTTTGATTATTGATATCACAAATCCGAATAATGCAGGGCTCAATTATAGATGAAATACTCAATAAATAATTCGGATATTAGAGGTGACCCCGTGGGAAGTTTCTTAGGGTGCGCGTGAGTGAGGACAAAGCGTGATAGAAAAGACTCGTGTTTGTACAGTGAGGACAACCTTCATCATTCTGGGACCAACAATCGGTATTGGAGCAGGTCGCAGGTGAAGATTCCCTCGGAGTATCTTATAGTGGAGGCTGCCAGAGTGTTGGAACTGAGAGGCGGGCATGCAGCAGATGTTGCCACTTGGCCGGAACTAAGATGCTGGCGCAGTGGAGGTTCTCAGGTACTGGAGGGCAGTATGATCGAATCTAGTACGCTGGAACTGACATACTGGCGTAGGGGAAGTAACGGAACTGGAACATATGCTGTCAAGTGTTGGAGGACTGTGTGAATGAATCTAACCGCTAGAGGGCTGTGTGATCAAATCTGATTTGCGGAGGTTTCCAGACTCTGGGGCTGAGATACTGGCAAGTACTGGGAGGGGGATTGTTGGGATTCGGTCCAGTATCCTGCCTGCATGGGCTTCAAAATGCATGAGGCGCGGCTTGTGATTCGACCTGTGAGATCTGCACTAGAAAGTGGTTAAATGAATTGATATGGACTACTCGTACCAACAAGATGAAACTTCTTTTCTGGTAGCCATCTCATAGAAACTCCAAGTTAAGCGTGCTTGGCCTGGAGTAGTTATGTGATGGGTGACCCCCTGGGAAGTTTCTTAGGGTGCGCGTGAGTGAGGACAAAGTGCGTTAGCAAAGACTCTTGTTAGTACAGTGAGGACATTCTTCATCATTCTAGGGACCAACGACCTAGCTTTGCAAGCTTCTACCTTGACATCCCCATCAGTCTTCCTCTTGTAAATCCATTTGTTTTTAATGGGCACTATACCCTTGGGTCAATATATTAGATTTTAGACTTGGTTGATATGCCTCGAGCGTATCTCAACTTCCACAGCCTCGTACCTTTTCGCAGAGTCTACATCTACCATCACTTGATCGTACGTGATAAGATCATTCTCTTGACTATTGTCTGGTATTCATAGAGCTATAGCTCCTCCAGATCTATGTAGCCATATCTCTTATGTAGATGAGAAATCCTACTCGACCTTCATGATGATTGTAGCTGTGTTTAAGAGGGTTCAGTTCCAACTTCTTGTACCCTCCCTGGAATTTTCTCATGTTCTTCCAAAGAAATATTTCTACCTGCTCCACCTTTCTGAATCAACTAGTCTTCCCAGAAGTGTGCTTGTAAAGCAATGACAATCCTCTGATATTTGGGCATGTATAATAGATAGCCCATTGAATAAGATGATATCATATGAAAAAGCCCTTGATAGGTCTAACTTCCAGTTTTTCCACTTTAGTGTTCTTGACGTGGGCAGGAGATCCCCAAATCTAGATGTGATTAAGAGTTTTTTTCTGCCTCTCCACATCTCATGTGGAGTCATAGGAACAAATTTGGAAGGGTACTATTCAAAATATGTGCAGCAATTACTAGAGCACGCCCCATAGATAAATTGATAAATCAGTATATTTAAGCATGGAGTGAACCATGTTCAACAGGGTTCAGTTTCTTCTTTCTAACATCATTCGACTAGGGGGTTGTTGGAAGTGTGAACTGTGATACCATCTCATGTTCTTTTAAAAAGTCGTCAAATATATTCGCCTTCCCGGTCAGACCTAAATGCCTTAATATGATGACCAATTTGATTTTTAACAAGTTTTTTAAATCTTTAAATTTCTCGAAGCCTTCAAATTTGTGTTTCATCAAGTACACAAAACCATACCTAGTATGATCATTAGTGAACGTGATGAAATACTGATATTCATCTAATGCTGCTTCTAAAGCACCACATATATCGATACGAACTCATCCAAGTTTATCAGAAGCTCTTTCGAAAGTCCCTATGAAAGGGGCTTATTCATCTTGCCCTCGATACAAGATTTAAAAGTTGGATAGAGATCCGATTCTACGGACCCATGAGTCCATCTTTCTTCATCTTATGAATCTTGGTCTGACCAGCATGGCCAAGTCTAAGATGCCACTTTAATACTTGTTTAATTTTATCTCTACCACGATTCGTGGTCATATTATTCACAACAATTCTATTTTGCAAGTTTAGATGATAAAGACCATTCAATAATGTGGTAGAGCTAGTAATTTTTTTCTAAAATGAATCTTGCAACTACTGTTGCCAATGCAAAAATGGAAACCTTTTCGGTCCATTACCGGAATAGAAACAATTTTCTTTTGCCCCTTGGGTAAAACCAGAACATCATTCAATGTTAACAAAAAACTAGATTTCAAATTGAAAAGAACTGATCTCATGTCGGCAGCCTCAACAATCGCTTCCGACTGTCACCATGACTTCTGCAGCTTCAAGCCTCCTAATTTATTCTAGGACGTGATTCATAGTGCCAACGTAAAAACTAGCACCTGAATCCAAAGTCTAAGAGGTAGAAAAAACAGTAGCAGAACAATTTGTTTCTAAAACTAAAAGTTCTGTACCTGAAGCACCACTAAGATCGGGACAGTCTTTCCTCCAGTGGCCCAGCGCACGACATTTGAGGCATTTTTATGTCGGCTTGGCCTTACTTGCTTTCAGAACAATAGGGGCCTTACCCTCTCCCTTACCGATCTTGCCTTTAGGCCCAAGCTATTTCTTGTTCTTCCTATCTTATCATTGGACCTCCGAAGCCCATAAGAAATAATGCAACCTCTTTCACCCTCAAAGTTTTCATCCAAGACTAACAGGGACATTTTATTTATTAAACGAGCTAGATTGAAATTGAAATTCGCTACAAACTGTGAGAAGGAGCCAGAAAGAGACAGAAGCATGAAGTCTTTCTGGAGAAAAAAGATGCATCCTAAAATCGAGAGCCTCCAACCACTCGATCATAGCGATATTCTTGAGGACATGGTCCCCAATCTTCTTTACTTCCTTCATTCGAGCGCCGTATAACTACTTCGATATCTCATATCGAGCTGTTCCACTATGCTCCTCATATAGTTAGGTTAGGTGAGCCAGAATTTGCCTAGGAGAATTCATATTCTCGTGAGCTTTTTAGAGCTCATTTATCATAAAGCCCATTACAAAGTCATATTCTCGTGAGCTCTTTGATTATGTTAATCTAATTATAACACAAATTATCTCGAGTCTAGAATATAAAGGAACGATGTTTTTTGGTCCTCGCTGTAGTGTGCACCTCAAAAGATATTTTATCCGTCCCGCCCATGTAAAATTTAATAATTTTAAATGTTCAACAATAATAAATATTTAAAAATAATCTTAAAATATTAAATTAAAAGGACAACTAATCTTCTAATTTTTTTTGTTACTGATGAGTTCTCCTGTAGACCTTCGACGGACCGTCGGCGGCAGCCATCAGACCTCAAGCAACACCCAATATTTTTGTTTTATTTTATTTTATTTGTTTATCTCCACTCTACGAGCATAAACCAAACCAAACCAAACATACCCAGTATATCCCGCTCAGAACAGGGTCTGGGGAGGGTAAGATGTACGCAGATCATGCCCTTACTTTTTACGGTAGGGAGGCTGTTTCCGTGAAGACCCCTAGCTTAGTGCACAGCAAAGTATTGAGTGATATATACAAAGAAGCATATGATGCGAAAAAGCTCAAAACCATACCTGAGCCCATGGCTTAATTCACATGAGATTTGTCTAAGTGGACTTTGTATCGCACTCTCGATGAGCCGCTCCAATGAGAAGAGAGGTAGACTCGGCCATGACTCCTGTCAAAAATACACCACACGTAAAAGGCAACAGGATAAACTATACAATAAAAGTAAAAAGAAAAATGCAATGCTCTAGGTCAGAGTTAACCGAGACAACCCAACCATGAGGCTCTCAACTACAACACCGTTCCCTACAAAAGAATCCACAACTCTGATCTGACGCCTCCAAGCGCACCTATCAACAGTCATGGTCTCGGAAAGGTTTAGGGCCTTCAAATCTAATCTCAGCTGCTCCTCACACGTCCTCCTCGGTCTGCCTCTCCTCCTCTCTCTGACAACCAATAAACTCTCGACCCTTCTCACCGGAGCAGATGCCTGCCTCCTGCGGACGTGGCCAAACCATCTCAATCTCCCTTCCCTAACTTTCGCTGAAATGGGCGCCACTTCTAGCGCGTTCCTGAAAACCTCGTTCGAGATTCTATCCAACATTGTGCGACCACACGACCAACGTAACATTCTCATTTCAGCCGCTTCCAGCTTGCTCTCAAGCGACTTCTTCATTGCCCAACATTCGGAGCCATACAACATTGCAGGTCGGATTGCCGCTCTATAGAATTTACCCTTCAACTTTAGAGGGACTTTCTTGTCGACAGGACCCCTGTTGCTGCTCTCCACCTTAGCCACCCCGACTTGATACGATGAGTGACATCATCTTCACACTCCCCTTCCTTCTGAATGATCGAACCCAAATATTTGAACTTATCCATACGGGGTACGATCTGATCCGCAATCATTACCTCTACATCTTCCTCGTTGGCCTCACCACTAAAGTTACACCAGAGATACTCGGTCTTAGACCGGCTCACACGCAAGCCCTGAGATTCTAACTTAGACCTCCATAGCTCCAACTTCGAGTTCACCTCCCTTCTCGACTCCGCCACTAACACAATGTCGTCAGCAAAAAGCATGCACCACGGGATGCCATCCTGTATCCCCGCGAAATGACGTCAAGGATTAGAGCGAAGAGAAGAGGGCTTAGCGCCGACCCCTGGTGTAGCCCTATCTCAACCGGGAAATACTGGGTGTCACCAACTGGGGTCCTAACGCAAGTCCTAGCTTGGGAGTACATGTCTTGGATCGCCCTAACGAACGGCAACGACACCCTCCTCTCTATTAGGCTTCTCCAAACAACATCGCGTGAGATGCTATCATAAGCCTTCTCTAGATCAATGAACACCATATAGAGGTCCTTACGCCGCTCTCTAAACTTCTCCATAAGTCGTCTGACGAGATGAATGGTCTCAGTCGTAGACCTCTCCGGCATGAAGCCAAATTGATTTTCTGAGATCTCAACTTCTGTATTCCACTACTCTTTCCCAAAGTTTGATAGTAGGAGGAGTTTTTTTTAATCACCTGCCTGCCGCCGGCGGTAGATATATCTTTTTTCCAGTGAGGCCTGAATAAAGGGAAAAGCAGAAGCCGCCTGCGTAGAAAGATAAGCGGAGGGGAAAATGAAACACATTTTCAAGAAGCTTCATCACCACCCCAACCGTTCAAATGAGACCCCCCAATCACCGTCACCTCAATTTCCTTCATGCTCTGATAACCACACCACTTCCTCATTTCCGATTTCCAGTTCCGCCTCCGCCTCCGCCACCTCCACAACTCACAATAACACTAGTAGCGAAAGTAGTAGCCTGCATCATCCGCAGCAGGACTATTACGCTTCCGAGGAGGAGTATCAGGTCCAGTTGGCCTTGGCTCTAAGCGTGTCATCATCGGGTCAGGATTCTTTCCTTATTGACTCCGATAAAGCCCCAACCCGGAGCACTGACAACGCCACCGTAGCTGCCGACTTGTTGTCCCACCGATATTGGGTCAGTTCAGTTTGTTTGTTCTTAACCTAACTAGTTGTTGCTAACAATGGAAATAGTTATTAATCTGGATTCTCCTTCTCTCTGAATAACTTTTATTACGGAGCTGTACGCAAAGTAAACGGACGTGCCTATCTAATTTAAGGCGGTTCTCTTAATTTCTCTTTGCTCCGATAAAATTGGGGTGGAAAAGAAGTGTATACTATAATATTGCTTTGCTGCTTAGTTACTAAAGACACTCAACTGAATTATGTGATGCAAAATGATGACTGAAAAACGTGATAAGCAACTACTAAAGCAAAATGATGACTGAAAAATTTAAGCACACATTGCGTAAGATGTTATACCATAGGGCATGACTTATTTTCTATTATGAGGCAGTCAATCTCGTTCAACGGCTGGATTTGTTGATGGAGGCCTATGATACAAAGGTAGTGGGTTAGTTTTTCTGGATTATCTCTAGCCAAAGGATGTGGTGTTGGATAATCCTCCATTGCCCACCCGAAGTAGTAAGCAATTTTTCTAGTCCCTAAAATACAATGTGAATATTTTGCTTAAGTAAACCAATTGCATATATTCTTTGCTCAATCCGTGAAGCCAGCCCTTTGGAAAACAAGCTGAGCCTCATCTTCGTGGGGGATTTGGAATGTGGCCTGGGATGGGTTAGAAGCTTGGGTCAGAGGGGGATTCAGTAGGCATGGAAAGGTCAAGATAAAACATTGGAGAGATGTTGAAAAAAAGAGATGGATGAAATTGGTGGATTTGGTGTTGAAGATGGTGGAAGTGGAGGGAATATTGAACTGGGTGGGATTTTCCGAAAGTGGTTGGACTCCCTGATCATGGTGTGTGAGGGTGGTCACTTAGGTGGCAATAGTTAGGGTGTTCTTTTGGCTAACTGATCATGGTGGGTGGGAGTGGACACTGAGGTGGCAATAATTAGGGTGTTCTTTTGGCTAAGTGTGGATTGTTTAGGAGGATAATTAATACATGGCAAAAGTTTAGGGCTCAAAGTACACTTTCCAAATAAAGTATTTGATTTTTCCAGTAAATTCAACTCCGATTTAGATGGAAAGGTAAGCGAAAAAAAATAATATAAAAGGGTCGTGGATGTTAACTTCATTAAGGGTCTCTAGGTCATATTACGATGTTCATACTCATATATCTCATAGATATTTGATCAAAAGGTTGTAGTAAAATAAATTTTACAGCCATTCAGAGGACAATAATACTTTCTGATAAATCAGCTCTTATCCTTTAAGCAGTCGTAATTTGTACGATATATGATATATCTTACCCAACTATGAATTATTTTATATTCCACCAACAGGTAAATGGCAGTAAAAATAGAACCAAGGTAGAAGATTCTTTGATATATCAGTTATTGTACTTTGGTGGTTCTTACCAATTCTCAATAACATCTGTTCTCCTTATAAAGTTTGATATGCAATTTCAGAAGAAATGTTTTACACATTGTATGTTGTCATGAGGCAAAGCTTCAATAAACTCCACCCCCCCATCTCATTCATGAATCTTAATTATCAGCCACTTGCCATCCATTTTATGTGATTTAGCATCACTAAGTTTAACACTATGATGAGTAGGACCGATACCTTGGCCTCGAGTATGCAACATCACGCATATGCATCTTGATTTTTTCCCATATATGCCTTATTGTTAAGATCTGGAAAAAGCGTTACTGTCATGGCTTCGATGGTTTTAGAACTGTACTGAAAATTAGAACACTTAATGTGCCCTCCACTTTTGCTTATATTTCTAGCTTATACCGAGTGTGCTTTTCTGGATTCTTATTGCAATTAATGTGCGCAACCTAGTTTCTTTAAGATTGGTGTTAAAAAATGGGAAGGTAGAATATGAGTCACGTCATCTTTAGTATGTGTTTCCACCAGGCCTCTGTCTTGTCGATGTTATCACCAATTAAGTTTCTTGTGTTTCTTGTGGATCTGTCGCTTAGTCGAGGAACTTTAACATTTATTTTTAGGGTGTTTCTTCCAATGGCATTAACTCTTTCAATGATTACAATGATAAAATTTATTGGTATGCTTGTCAACTTCTTTCCCATGAAGTTCTTTCCGCCACAAGTTGCTACAGATGTTCATGAATGAACATCACACATCAGCTTTACATACTGTTGGAGCTTAGTTACTCGGAGGATGCGTTTGATTTAGTGTTCTCAGTTGATCTCTTTTGTCGCTACATAGCGCGTTTTTGCGCGAAAAAAAATGAAAACGTCACATAGCGCATGGTGATACGAAATTGACGAGCTCGAATGAAAAAGGCGAAAAGCGGACAAAATTACCAATTCCCGCGCGTACGAGTACTTCGTAGCAGTTTTGGTATTTTAATCATAACTCTCTCATACGAAGTCCGATTTAGGTGATTCAAGCGGCCATGGAAAGATAAAAGAAAGATCTATAAATCATGTGAAACGGTCCAAGGTCCAATTATGCTTCTATCAAGCCACACGAACCGTTCAAATGTGCAGTGATTTTTATGGCCGAAAATTGATGAAGATTTGTGAAGATTTTGTCCAAGATTGATGAAGATTTTCCATGCCTTCATTTTTCAAGTTCACACCTTCATTTTCAAAGTCTTGCAAGAGAATCAAAGATAGAGATTTGGCTCACTCCACACCTCACCTAACTCAGCCGAACAAGAAGGAAGAAGATGCCAAGAAGTTGCTTCCATTTTCAAGCCTTTGTCAAAGTCTTACAAAAGAGTATCACATGGGAAAGATTTTGTCCCCTCCTTGAACTACCTCACGTCCAAAAGCAAGAAGTGGCCAAAGTTTGGTGTTGATTCCCTTTTCTTTGTCAAAATCTTGTTAGAATAGTTAAATATTTGTTTGATTTTTAGCTTGATCTTGTTTGATCTTGTTTGTAGTTGTAATGGCTATTTATAAGCCTCATCTTCAACCTTTCAAAGACATCTTGAAGTTAAGAAAAACGAAATACATTGTGTATGTATTCTTGTTGAATGATTTTCAGCACACCTTGATTATAATTCGACGCGTCTTCGAGTTGTAATTTAATCAATTCTCAATAGGTCTTGAGGAGAGATTGTCTTATCAAACTATAGGTCTAGTTTGATAATTTACTTTCATATTATCTTGTTTACGTAAGCCGAATTGCCCTACTTTCGGTTAATTCTTACGAGTGTTACACATGTACGAGTGTTGTGAGGATAAAAAATATTTCCGCTGCATTACCGGCGAATTTACGTCCGTCTTTATACGTAATTCGCATCATTAATGATACGAATTACGTATGAAAATGTACGTAAACTCGCGAGGAAATGCAGCGGAAATATTTTGTTACCTCACAACACTCGTACATGTGTAGCACTCGTAAGAATTAACCGAAAGTAGGGCAATTCGGCTTACGTAAACAAGATAATATGAAAGTAAATTATCAAACTAGACCTATAGTTTGATAAGACAATCTCTCCTCAAGACCTATTGAGAATTGATTAAATTACAACTCGAAGACGCGTCGAATTATAATCAAGGTGTGCTGAAAATCATTCAACAAGAATACATACACAATGTATTTCGTTTTTCTTTACTTCAAGATGTCTTTGAAAGGTTGAAGATGAGGCTTATAAATAGCCATTACAACTACAAACAAGATCAAACAAGATCAAGCTAAAAATCAAACAAATATTAAACTATTCTAACAAGATTTTGACAAAGAAAAGGGAATCAACACCAAACTTTGGCCACTTCTTGCTTTTGGACGTGAGGTAGTTCAAGGAGGGGACAAAATCTTTCCCATGTGATACTCTTTTGTAAGACTTGACAAAGGCTTGAAAATGGAAGCAACTTCTTGGCATCTTCTTCCTTCTTGTTCGGCCGAGTTAGGTGAGGTGTGGAGTGAGCCAAATCTCTATCTTTGATTCTCTTGCAAGACTATCCAAATCGTCTTCTTCGTTGTGTTGCGTCGTTGAAACCTTTGCCTCATCTGCTTCATTAAAAATGGTAGTAGGGGCATCGTCTTCATAGGAAAAAGGTTCTGCTGGAAATTCGTCATTGTGCCGCTCAGTGATGTGGAAAAACCTTAGATCGAAGGTCGGTGGCGGGGGGGCGCTGAACTTTTGCAATTTCCGGTGTGGTGCCATTGGTGGATCGTGGCGGTGAGAATTTGTGGGGATGAATTTCCGAGTAAAGTGTATTATGAATTTGTTCCAGTCTCTTAGTTTGGGTTTACCTCGGTGTAAACGGCTGGTTTTCAATTTCTGCCACCAGGTCGAGGCGCGACCACGAAGGCGTTTTGTCGCCAACGAGACTCGGCGGTCTAATGGAATTGAATTGTGGTTGAAAAACTCCTCACAAACGTGGAGCCAATCAACACATGCTTCTGGATTGGAAGGTCCCATGAACTCCGGTACGTCGTGTAATGCGTCGCGTAATATCGCCAAGAGATAAATATCGTTGAACTCCATTTTGCTGAAGGATCAAGAACCTCAACTGAATTAAGAAATTCAGGTGTGGTCTCTGATACCACTTATGATACGAATTACGTAATAAGTCGGACGTAAATTCGCCGGTAATGCAGCGGAAATGTCTTTTAACCTCACAACACTCGAATATGTGTGACACTCGTAAGAATTAACCGAAAGTAGGGCAATTCGGCTTACGTAAACAAGAATAATATGAAAGTGATTTATCAAACTAGACCTATAGTTTGATAAGGTAATCTCTCCTCAAGACCTATTGAGAATCGATTAAATTACAACTCGAAGACGCGTCGAATTATAATCATGCTGAAAATCATTCAACAAGAATACATACAAAGTGTATTTCGTTTTTTTAACTTCAAGATGTCTTTGAAAGGTTGAAGATGAGGCTTATAAATAGCCATTACAACTACAAACAAGATCAAACAAGATCAAGCTAAAAATCAAACAAATATTAAACTATTCTAACAAGATTTTGACAAAGAAAAGGGAATCAACACCAAACTTTGGCCACTTCTTGCCTTTGGACGTGAGGTAGTTCAAGGAGGGGACAAAATCTTTCTCATGTGATACTCTTTTGTAAGACTTTGACGAAGGCTTGAAAATGGAAGCAACTTCTTGGCATCTTCTTCCTTCTTGTTCGGCCGAGTTAGGTGAGGTGTGGAGTGAGCCAAATCTCTATCTTTGATTCTCTTGCAAGACTTTGAAAATGAAGGTGTGAACTTGAAAAATGAAGGCATGGAAAATCTTCATCAATCTTGGACAAAATCTTCACAAATCTTCATCAATTTTCGGCCATAAAAATCACTGCACATTTGAACGGTTCGTGTGGCTTGATAGAAGCATAATTGGACCTTGGACCGTTTCACATGATTTATAGATCTTTCTTTTATCTTTCCATGGCCGCTTGAATCACCTAAATCGGACTTCGTATGAGAGAGTTATGATTAAAATACCAAAACTGCTACGAAGTCCTCGTACGCGCGGGAATTGGTAATTTTGTCCGCTTTTCGCCTTTTTCATTCGAGCTCGTCAATTTCGTATCACATGGCCAGTTACTTTCGCACCTGTTTTGCTCACGCCATCTGCTTACATAGCAGTGAAAACACGCAATTGACAGCGATTTGCGCTATCACACGAAAGGCGTGCACTATTAGGGCTAAATTTAGAAAACCCTAATTAGTTAAATCTTTCACTTAAGTTACAGCGGCGCATGACAGAAGACTTTCGAGCGACCAAACACAGAACTTAAATGGGCGGAAAAAAACTTATTTGAATCAGGTTTTTTTACATCGGGCGTATCTTTTTTTTTTTTTGAATCTGTCTCTATCTCTTACACAAATCGAACGGGCATCAGGGTTTTTTTCATCGGGACCGTCCTCTATTTTTTCCTGCTGCATCTCTCTCTCTATCTCTCACACCAATAGATTTCTAGGTTGTTTTGTTTGTTTGAAATTATTTCATGGCTATTTGCTTTAGTTTTTTACCTGTTGTTCTTACATAGGAATATTATTATAGTATCTTACTTGAAAAATGTCATGTTCAAATTACCTTTTCCATGCGCTACGCTATTTTTCCGCTACGCAATTCCGTACAGAAACGCTACATGCCTGCGCAACTGAAAACACTGGTTTGATTGCATGAAAATAAATGGAAAAGGAAAATACTTTTATGAAATTTCTCAGTTTCTGTTCATGCAAAGATGGAAACAGAATTAAAATTCTGTGGTGTCTAATTCCATGGAAAATGATTTCATATGGGGGAAGGCGGTTTCTGATTACCACCTTACATTTAGTTCAAATTACTTTCCTACTTTTGCACCCAAACGCACCCTAAGTGATTTTTGAGGATAATTTTTGGTGAACAGATGCAAATTTCTGTCCTCGACGGGAAAATAAAACTTTTATGATGTTAGACTTATGATGATTTCGTCCCTTTTGGGCAAATCTCATAGTTAGGCTACAGAATGAAGGGGTGTAGAGGAAAGTGCCAGTGGAAGTATAAATGCATGAAATGTAGTTATGATCTTTGATGCCAGGTGAAAAACTTGCGATTTCGAATAAGGCTGTTGGGCGTAAGTTCCATAAACTTCATTTGTCTTTGGACGAAAATTTCTAAATTGTCCTATTGGCCTTTCTTATGACTGTGCTAGTATATTCTCTGCATCAGATTTCATATACACACACATATATATATGTGTATATATATATATGTATATGTATGTATATATATATACATACATATACATATGTATGTATATATATACATACATATACATATGTATGTATATATATGTATATTTCCGGGTCTGTTGAAATTATTTGTTGATTGGTTTAAACTGCACTTCATTTCCTTAACATAGCTTGTATGTTTTCCATATCTTTCACAGAATTTTGGTGTTCTTGATTATGAGGAGAGAGTGGTGGATGGTTTCTATGATGTATATAATCTATCCGGGGATTCAGCAGTTCGTGGGAGCATGCCTTCTCTTGCTGATCTTGAAAGCAAAACGGGGGGCTCTGATTATGAGGTTGTCATAGTTAACAAAAAAATAGACCCTGCTTTGGAGGAGTTGATGCAGATAGCACAATGCATCGTATTAGACTGCCCTACATCTGAAATTGCTCTGCTTATACAGAGATTAGCTGAACTTGTCACAGAGCACCTTGGTGGCCCCGTACGTGATGCAAATCTCATGGTGGTCAAATGGACGGAAAGAAGCATGGAATTGAGGATATCTCTTCACACCACTGTGCTGCCTATTGGATCGCTGGGAATTGGCCTCTCACGGCACCGTGCATTGCTTTTTAAGGCAAGCTTGAGATCTCAAATATATTTCCATTCTTATTCTTTGGTTCCTGTCAATGCAGGTATTGTAAGGCTCCATGTTTGAAGTATCTAGGTGACATATGATACCTGCATAAGATAGATGAACTATCATAGAGCATTGTACCAAATAACTTCTCACCTTATTCGAAGAAAAGCTCACTCCTTAATGGTTTGATAAAGTTATCTCCTGATTGATGGGCTGTCGACTTCTTCAAAATAGAAGGAAAATGTATGTGCTTTAGAAAACCAGCAAAAAATGTTTTTATCAGAAAGTAACCAAAACGAAACATACTGAGCTAGAAACAGCTGGCTAACACATTGTACTGAAAGTTTAAATTAATATGCTTGGTCTTGAGGAAAATAAAACTGAAAACCAAGTGATTAGGATATAAAAGGGTTAAATTTGAATGCTTCAACCACACTATCTGGTGAAAGTTGGCTTCCTAAGGGCCAGTGCTGAAGCGAGCAAATGTTGTGCAAGTTAGGGATGACGTATCGGGGGTTGTGATGAGGTAAGAAGGAACAAGTTGGATTTCCTTATCTTACCTGTATAGAACTCTCACTTTATTAATCACACCAAGCAGGTAAAATTCTATAGGTTGCTCATACGGATTAAGGGATATTCACATCCCACACATAATAGTTATTTCAACAAAACATTCTTCGACTTGTGTTCGTAGTTTTCTCAAATTCAAAACAAGCTTTTGTTTTTTCTAATTGGTTTGGAGATTGATAAATGGTATTAAATCCCATTGTAACAATGATATATATGCCATTGGTTCTTTTTTGAAAGAGAATTTGATGCATGTCACTGTATTAAACATATCTGGTCAAGTTGATTCTGACCTGATTTACAGATATTGCATTGAACAGATCATTACTATTTATATTACTGTTTGTTCCCTTTTTATATCTTCACCAATCACATTCATCTTCGCCTAGCCGTACTGTTTCCCTCTGTAATTTTATCTCTAGGCTGACCCAGTCATTTAACACTTTTCATATTTTTATTGCATTTATTTAATAAAAGTTAAAAACGCAGCTTCAGAGCCTTTATTTATAGGCTAATATCTTAATTAAACTAGGAAATAGAATCCTACTAAAATCTAAATATCATGTATTAAACTATAACAAGAAATAACCTAAAATACTTAATCTTATACTAATATATAGATTCCTCCTTTATTTCCATCATTCTCCCCGGCTTGAAAACATGAGTTCCTGCAAGTGTGTAAAAATATGACCAGGAATTGAGTTTGGGAATATTGGTGGAACTCGATGAATTTGAACGACCTCTCGTCGAACAAGGAAAAATTGCATCTCATTTCAAATAAACTCAAATTAGGACGACCCTTCCACTGAACCAAATAGGATTTAAATTTGTCACCACAAGTTATGACGTGTTTCAAATTGGGACATCCCTTCCAGTGCATGAGATAATATTGAATATCACCATCAACATGAAAAGCTTTTGCTGGGGCAACTTTAGACTTCCTTTGAATATCACCATCACATGAAAAGCTTTGCTGGGGCAACTTTAGATTTCCTTCATCCTTCTTTCTCCCAACAGTAAATTCCACTCGAGCAGACTTTTGGAAACAAAACTGATCATATGTAATTTTTATCCCGACTTTTGCATGATAAGTATGACAAAATCAACATTCATATAATTTGAGTTGGCCTGAAGAATCGAATCAATCTTCAATAAATGTACATCTAATAAATGTACGTCTAGCTGGACAACATGTTGAATCTCACTATAATTCTTATAAACTATAGTGTTTTGGACACTTTCTACTAATGTTTGAAAAGCCGAAGGCGTAAGCCTGCCAAAAAGCGAGGCGCAAGCCTTGAGGCGCCGAGGAATAAGCACTACGTGCTTTTTTTTTCAAGTATAGAATAACACCTAAATAATAATCCCTTAATCAAATAAACTTCAAATACGTAATAATACAACTTAAGCAACATATATAAAGTTTAAAAACATAAAAAATTCAACCAAAACAAAATGAAATAACATAAGTTTAATGATACAAGCCACAAGTTCAACATGAAAGAAAATAAGTTCCAACAATAAATGACTAAGTGACATCTTAATCATCAGATTTAAAGGATTCACATCTAAAATTGACATCCTCAAACTCCTCGAAATTCATTCCTTCCCCACCAAGTTCCCTATCCGCAAGCACATCATTGTCCAAATTGTCCAAAGTATCTATGGAGATGGAGAATCGTCACTATCAAATTGCCTAGGGTCGATTGCATCATCATCATCTTCATCAACCAAAACTACTTGCCACTTTCCTTTATCCACCTCCTGGCTTGAGCGTCCAACTTCTTTTCTTTTACGCGTCGAAGATGAATGAACATGTGTTGGTGCTGGAGTCTCTATAACTTCTTCAGTCGTTGAGATCGGAACATTTGTAACAGCAACTACACTAAAAATATTTTCATCATCTATCCAAGCAAACTCTCTGGAAGAATCGGTTCTTTTGTCTCCACTATCCACTCATCGTCCGAATCAATATCATCCACCAATATTGGGTCCATCTTAGCTCTTCTCCTCATGCTTCTCTCCATCAATCCAGTGTTGTATTTCACATACACAAGTGCATTCAATCTTTTGTGCTCAAGCCTATTTCTTTTCTTTGTATGAATCGCCTGGAAGGTGCTCCAATTCCTCTCACACCCAGAAGCACTGCAAGTAAGACTGAGGACTTGAATAGCAAACCTCCTCAACTCGGGCACCCCAGTGCCAAATCGCTCCCACCATGAAGCGGGAGATCTCATCATTCGAGACTTCTGAGCAACATAACTTCCAAATTCACCCATTCGCTTGTCATATGACTCAAGTTGGACATCTGCTAGAACTCGATCCTTTTACGACATCATCCTATCCATGCATGCAAACAAGCCATTCCTCACTTCGTCACAATCAAAGAAAGACTCCTCAAAGCGCAATTGAGGGTTTAAGTAGTACCCAACAGCATGTAAAGTTTGGAGTTGTGGAGTCCATCTAGAATCAATCTTCCTCCAAATTGGTTGATACTTGCATTCTGCACCATTAAAATTCGCTTTGATATTTTCTTTTGCCTTATCCATCAACTCATAGATAAATGGCATGGCCGGTCTCTCCTCGGAATCAACCTCTCTTAGAACACAAACTAGTGGTAAAGTTGCCTTGATGAAAAAAGCAACATGAGGCCAAAAATTGAGATCATACAACACAGTGTGTGTAGTATCCAAGCCCTCGGTAGTGCGAGAATAAGTTGTTTATTCCCATTCTTTAGAAGTAAACATATTTGCTAGTGGCCTCTTTTGTTTGTATATGCTTTGAAATGTTAAGAATGCAGTTGCAAATCGAATGACCGCTGGGCGAATAATCTCTCTATCATTTGTAAATCTCCTCATCATTGCGAGAATAATCGAATGACCATATATAAACTTCACAACTTTCTTTGCCTTTTGGAGTGTCTTGTCAAAAATTTTTGTCTTCCCAATATCCTCCAACATTAAATCAATGCAGTGCGCTGCACATGGTGTCCACCACAGTTTCTGTCTTTTTTCCATTAATCTTTTCCCCGCATTTTTCATGTTTGAAGCACTATCCGTAATAATCTGAATCACATGCTCCTCCCCAACCTCTTTTACACAAGGAACTTGAACATCAATTCACCATTTTAAATAGTATTTGAAGTTGCTTCAACTGATCTAAAAAAGAAAGTGCCATGAGGGCTGTTAACAAGAAAATTCACAAGACACCTACTTTTACCGTCAGTCCAGCCATCCGATAGAGTAGCCATATTCCTTCCAAGCTTTCATGTGCTCTTTTTTCAAATTGTTAATATCCTCAACTTCTGCCTTAAGTATGCATGTCCTCAATTCCCACATAGATGGGGGCTTGAATCCAGGCCCATACTCGGCAATAGCTTCAACACCAGGCTTCCAAAATGGGGAATTCACCACGTGAAAGGAATCATGGTGTCATAAACAAACCGACCAATTTTTCTGCAAGCATTCATTCTCTGTTCTTTCTTGAAGGCTGAATTTATAGTTGTTTGCTTCACTTGAACGTTGACAAATTGGTCCATTGGACCTATAGATTGAGGTACGAAGCCAC
Source organism: Orobanche coerulescens (assembly GCA_033398695.1). NCBI lineage: Eukaryota > Viridiplantae > Streptophyta > Magnoliopsida > Lamiales > Orobanchaceae > Orobanche > Orobanche coerulescens. The sequence continues at coordinate 97,647,451 of CM065811.1, read as the reverse complement.
TACTTTGCTGAGGGCAACTACCGGAACTACCCGTCGAATAATTCTGACCAGGCCCCTCTCCTATCTCCCTTAGTAGCTTGGTTCTTTTATCTCTGTCCGAAAAGAAGGACCTCAAGGCAAGGTGGCTTTCTTTTTTTACATCCTCGGGTAGTTTAGAGCATGGTTCAATGCCTACGTGGGTTCCAGCCCAATGATGTTTCAGTCGGTTTATACCATCACTTAATTTTTTGTCACAAAATTTGCATCTCGGAAAACCTTCTCCTTCTTTAATATATGCATATTTCCAAAAAATATCCTTCTTGCTTGTACTCATTGTTGAGTTGTAAAAAAAATACTGGAGAAGTAAAAGAACTGCTGGAGAAGACGTAGAAAAAAAAAGAGAAGCAGAGAAGGGAAAATACCACAACGGGAGGAGAAAGTTTGTTGCGATTTGTTTGCTGAAAAAGGGGAGTATTTGTTTGCTGGGAGTAGGGTTGTAAACGAATCGAATCGAAGCGAATACCACTGTATTCGATTCGTATTTGTGAAACTATTCGAACTATTCGATTCGATTCGATTTTTTTTCGAATATTAAAAGTTGATTCGAGTTCGCTTCGATATGGATATTCGAATTATTCGATTCGATTCGAGTATTCGATTTGATTTTATTTTTTTAGAATTGAATGAAAGATTCAAAATTTTATCATAAAAAAGTTGCAATACAACCTAAAAATAACAATACAATTCACCAAAAAAAAAATAATACAAGCCAAAAATCACCATAATGTGATGAAAACAGGACCAGCAGTAGAAGAAGGCGGAGAAATGAAATGGAACCCTTTTGATTATATATATAATATACTAAATATATAAATAATTCGAATCGAATATTCGTGAACAAAACGAATCGAATACCATCAGATTTGTATTCTGATTCGTTATGTCAGCGAATATAAAGTAGAATTCGAATTCGAAAAAAACGAATACGAATCGGCCTAAACGAATTCGAATCACGAATCGAATCAAAAAAATTCGATTCGCTAACAACCCTAGCTGGGAGTATTTGTTTGCTGTGAAAATCACAGTGGGAGTAATTTCCTTCTTATACTGAAAACCGGCGGGATAACAAACAATTAGGGTTTTCCTTTTTTTTTTCTAATTTTCTGTTACTGCTGAAAATCGGCAGGATGACAAACAATTAGGGTTTCTTTTATTTTTTTTTTTATTTTTTTTCTTACCCTGAAACGACGTCGTTTCCGGCCAATTTAAAAAAAAAAACACAGAAAGCCTTCGCCCCGCCCAAAAGGCGCTGAAGGCGCACGTTGTGCCTCAAAAGCGTGCGCCCCGTCCAAAAGGCAAACGCTTTCCTGCTTTTCGCAGGTCGCCGAACGCCTTGATGCGTCTCCGGCGAAAGGCGCTCCGAGGCGCGCGGAGCGCGGCTTTTTTCAAACATTGCTTTCTAATGTGAGATCATCCTGCAAATATGAATCTATCAGATCCTCTTTCACCATTATAATAGAAATATATGTCGAAAACTTTGAGGTCTTCGAACAATCTGAATCAATTAAAACTTCTTGAGAATTGTCAATAATACGATCTTCAAATCCAATTCAATTGGAGCTTCAACCACGAATTCATCAACAATTGGGGGTCGGCTAACATGAATCAAACTTTGAAACCGTCAATAATCGTTACATAAATAACATAAAAGGAAAAAAGAGGGAAAAAGTAGAGAAAAAAGCAAATAAAAAAAAGAGAATGAATGTTAAAAAAAAATGAAAAATCCTGAAAAATAAATTAAAAAATAACATGAAATAAAAGAAAATAGGAATTAAAAAAAAAAAAGGAATCAGACTCCATCCATCATCCGTATTCTTTCCCGCCACATTTGCCTCTCCATCGCCATACTTTCTCCAATTCCAAGAAACCGCATATCATTTTCAATCATCTTTATCCAAGTTTTCTTGGGTCTTTCTCTACCTTTCACATCATTACTTGTGCCCCAACTTTCTAGCCTCCTCACTGGGGCATCAATAGGTCTTCTTCTCACATGACCAAACCATCGTAATCGATTCTCCATCATCTTGTCTTCTATAGATGCAACTCTTACCTTCTCTCTAATCACCTCATTTCTGAGCCGATTCTTTTTTGTATGACCACACATCCATTGTAGCATACGCATCTCTGCCACATTCATCTTTTGAACGTGACACTGTTTTACAGCCCAACACTCGGTGCCATATAACAGCGCAGGCCTAATTGCCGTGCGGTAAAATTTACCCTTTAATCTATGAGGCATGCCAGGATCACATAAAACCCCTGTGGCACTCTTCCACTTCAACCACCCTGCCTTTATTCTGTGGGCCACATAGCCATCTAGCTCTCCATCCTTTTGGATAATAGATCCAAGATACCGAAAGAAAGTTGAAGAATATCTCTACAACTCTGAATAATTCTTTCGGCCAACATCTTTGACGTGGGATCAGCATATCCCTTTGTAACTTGCAAAATTGGTTGGAATAGATCTTGCAACCTCTCCCTTTCACTTTCTAGAGGAATTTTAGTCATAATTATCTCAAAATATTTAAAGATAACATTCTCATGATAATCTTTTATGCGAGTCAGAAAGTGTTGGAACATCTCAATAATCAATTTATCACAATTTAGATCCAATATTTGTAATACATCCATTGTTTTATGAACAATTCTCCTCTTTTCATGTAATACATTTGACAGACATATCCACAAAGCATGAAATAATTAATTGCATCATAGCATCCATTGTACTCTCATCACATGGAGCAACTTCTAATCTTACCTTTTAATTGGAATGTTGCAAACTTCGGGCACGACCAACACTTTCAACAATCGAGAAAGTTCATCTTGTATGTATATATTACGTGATTGATCAACCCCAAGCAACAAAACATGTACTCCATCAAAACAACAACAACATCAAAGCCTTAGTCCCAAAATGCTTTGGGGTCGGATAATATGAATCATTTTCTAAAAACGTCAAGGCGTCTCCAATCGAAAAGAAATATGAAAAGGCAAAAGTGAAAGGTGAAAAGTTTAGTACGTAGAAAAAAACCAAAAAAGTTAGTCCTCAAATATAATGAACCACCAGAATTCTCTCCCTCCAACGCCATAACTTCTCCAATCCCAAGAAACCTCATATCATTCTCAATCACTCTTATCCATGTCTGTTTAGGTCTTCCTCTATCCCTCACTAGCCTATGCACTCCTCATTCTTCAAGCTTCCGCACCGGTGCATCAATCGGCCTCCGTCTCACATGTCGGAACCATCTTAACCGATTCTCCAATAGCTTATAGGGGCTACTCGTACTTTTATCCTAATCACATCATTTCTAAGTTGATCCTTTCTCGTATGGCCACACATCCATCTTAGCATACGCATTTCCGTCACATTCATATTATGGACATGAATATGCTTTACAGCCCAACATTCAGTGTCATATAAAAGTGCAGGCCTAATTGCTGTTCGATAAAATTTGCCCTTTAATCTGCGCCTTGATCACATAGTAATCCCATTGCGCTCTTCCATTTCAACCATCCTGCCTTAATCTTATGGGCCACATTACCGTCTCATTATCCATCAAGAATCAGAAGTAATTCTTCTAAAGAACTCGGAGATTGAATAAGATTATACCACGCCTTGTATAAACCATATTTCAAATTACGGACCGAATTGGAATGTTTAGCTCCTATGAGTCTCATCCCAAAACAAAACTCAACACACTCCGAAAATCAGTCCGTTGTTAATCATGCAGCCAAACGAGCCGTTAACAAATTTATAGAATTGAAGCATTAAAACTTCAACCAAACCGGCCTTAAGAAATGTTGCAAACCGACATGCCCAAAGTTCAAGTTGCCTGCTACTTAATTAGGTCCAGACTTCAACAAATCCCAACAAAAAACAGTAGCCCAATAGGACTTAAGCCCAAATTTTTTTTTGACACTAGGCTGGAATAATCGTCCAGTAGATCAAAAGAGCGGTGTCTTCCAACAAGTTTACTCCAAGCGGCCACAGGTGTAGCAGACTTAAGAATCAGCGGCACGTACACGGCATACTGGATAATGGTGGCGTACTAAACAGCGGCTGCGGCCAACTGAGTTGGTAGTACTTGGGTTCACGACAGAAATTCCCGATCTTGAATCTGTGGGAAACAGACGACCGCTTATAGGATTTCTTTCGGACAGCGGATGGACGGTGGCGTCAGAATAACAAACTCCATTGGATCTGGTGGTAAGTGATCGGGATTCGGATTCCTGATTAGAATCCCGAAATGGGTTGGCGATCTGAGGTGCTTATGTGGCGACGACGGCCTTATGGGGCAATGATCGATTACACGAAGGTGGAGGCTAGGCTGCGGTGACACTGGATGGCTGCGGAAGATTCCTTTGGGTTTCTGTTGTGTTTTGATTTTTTTCTTGTCTCTTTTTTTCCTGCAATTCTTTTTTTCATAAAACAGAAATGCAGAACAAATTTGAAGATTTTTAAAACGGTAAATCACAAACACTTTTTGGATGCAGCGCGGAAAAAGAAAAAGGATGCGAAAAATATGATATTCCATATCAACTAGCGCAGGTGGGGTGAATTACCTTATATGTGCATGCTCGCCTCCGATAACATGAGGCTTTTTGGGAGATCAGTGGCTTGGGGGAGATAGGAACTTTGAAGTTAAGCGTGCTTGCTGCTGGAGCAATCTCAGAATGGATGGCCTCTTCGGAAGTTCTCGTGGGCACCCAAAAATAAACCGTGAGGGTCAACTCAAAGGAGAGTGCCCAGAGCGGACAATATTATGCTACGGCGGAGGGATCCTGGGTTGTGACAGTTTGGTATCGGAGCCACTCTGCCCGCTGGTGCAAGTGTGCCGACGAGGACGTTTGGCCCCTTGGGGGGGTGGATTGTAATATCCCATATCGACTAGCGCAGAGGGGGCGGAGTGCATGCCCGCCTCCTATAGCTTGAGGCCTTTTGGGAGCTCACTGCTTCAGGGAGATAGGAACTCCGAAGTCAAACCGACTTGCTGCTGGAGCAATCTCAGGATGGGTGATCTCCTGAGAAGTTGTTCGTGGGCTCCCAAAAATAAAACCGTGAGTGCCAACTCAGAGGAAAGTGCCCAGAGCGGACAATACCATGCTACAGCGGAGCGATCCTGGGATGTTACAAAAAAACCCTTTCTCTAATGCCAAATTGATAGCGAACATGATGTAATCAAGAAAGAAATAAGTAACAAGAACAAGAATTGAGAGACATACTAAAAGTCAATTCAATATCATTAATTAATAATGTCAATAATAATAAAAGTAAATAAAACGCAGCTCTTAATAATGTCAATAATAATAAAAGTAAATAAAACGCAGCTCTTGAACCTTTATAGGCTAAGAGTCCTAATTAAACTAGAAAATAGAATCATACTAAAATATAAATTTTAAATATTTAAATTTTAGCAGTGTTTTCAATTGCGCTTTTCATGTGCGTAACGTTTTTGTTCCACCATAGCGTAGCGTAAACAGCGTGGCGTATAGCGTAAGCTATTCGAGCATGTCAATTAATTATTTATAATAATAATATATATAATATACCTATATAATATATATTTATATTAGCAAATATATGTGATAAATAACCATACAACCATAATAGTTAATCATTACATTCTAAAAATAACTCAATCTAATTATCCAAAAACACCAATATGAAAGGTTTTACATCATTACTAGAGATAATCACTATCTTCCAATATTATATCACTATCATCATCATCAATAGTATCAATAATTGGAAAATTCCTGCTATCAAAGTTTGTTGGAGCTTTGAAAATTTGATAAAAATCACGTGTCTCCTCTTCCTCATCAACAAGATTCAATCGACATCTTTTCTCTTTGCCTTTGGCTCCACCTAATTTTACAAGACAATTGATAGTTAAAAACGCATGATTATGTAAAAATACCTGCGACTGGCGATTGCGGCTTGTGCTACCGAAGGCGACTAGCGATCATGGCTTGTCTTCTTGAGGCGATGGCGATTTGCGGCTGTCTCTTTGGAAACGATGGCGATTTGCGGCTGTCTTCTTGGAGGCGATCGCTTTGCGGTGGCTACCGGGCGCGGGGATTGCGGTGGAAACGATCGATTGAACAATCGCAGGTTTTAGACTGAAGAAGGGATGCGACTTATACCTGACGAGGGTTTTATTTTGCTGGGGTTGGGATTTTTACAGAATTGCCCTCCAAAATTTTAACAGGTTTCACAAGCGCACAGAAAGCGTACTCTTTACCTACTTTAGCGTAATAGCGTACGCTATTTACGCTATGGCGCACGCTACGTCTAAAAGGCGTAAGCAAACCGAGCATCGAGTAAAAACAGCAGCGCTATGTAGCGTTGCGGCCCTGTAGCGCGCGATAGCGCGAGTTTTAAAACACTGAATTTTAGACAAGCTATAGTAAGAAATAACCTATAATACTTGATGTTATTAATATATATATATTCCTCCTTTATTTCCATCATCTTTGGTCAGTCCAAGTATTATCATACAAGGGAAGCATGGCTTAAATTTCCCCTGCATAAGGCTGTAGTTATAAATTGACTTAGGTCCTTTGGCAGCTAGTTATGAGCTATGTTACTCAAACTCGGGTACTCGGATCGGACTCGGGTATGTGTCCATGGTATGCTGGGACTCAAGAAAAGGAAAATTGAAGAACAAATTGATGATTTAGAAAGATACTCGACAAGATAACATATTGTCCCAAGCAAAGGCTTGAATAATATTAATTCTCAACGATCGCTCCTTAACTCTAATAATGGGTTGTTTACTTGTGACTTAATCAGTTTAATGGGTAAAATGTCTACGTTTGGAGGTGTTTACTTGTGGTTTAATGGCTTATTCGTGCAAACAAAAATGGCTATTCATTAAGCATCAAAAGAGGTGTTGTCCTCATTAAGACAAAAAAATGATTCCCCTACCCCTGATTGAAAACCACACATTTATATATACAATATAAATAATTTAGGACAAAAAAATGACTCTCCTGTCCCCATTATATATACTCATCTATATATACAATATAAAAATTTTAGGTTTTAATATAAATGAATGTAATATATATTATTCATATATAAATAATATACATTATTAATTTATATATAATATTTGTTACTAAATATTATTTTATTAATAAACTTTTGTATCTACAAAATATCATATATATTATGAATATATAAGTAAATATTATATATTACTTATATATTAACATTTATTCATATGTATAATATTTATTATATATGTTCTTATCTATTTAAAATATATGTCTATATAAATATATATTGTATATTATACATATTATTTATATATGTATTAAATTTTTATATATTACTTACATACAAAATTGAATCATTTATGTATAATATTTTGTTTAAAATAATATATATATAGAAGATGAGTCAAATTTGTTTTTTCAATAATGTTTAAATTTGTGTACTTTGTGTTTGAATTTGACTACTTTGTGTTTGAACTTGACTTCTTTGTGTTTGAAATTGGATTTTTATGTACTTTATGAATTTATGTTTTGATTTTTGGATTATATCATTTATATTGCTTAAAAAATAAACAACAATTTATAAAACAGCTTATAATTCATATTCAGAGATAAATCGGTCATTTCTATTATTCAGACAGTTTATTCAGATGAAAAAGTAAAAGATAGACACAATTTACCCAGACAGACACATTTACCCAGACAAATTTATCTAGACAGGCACAATTTACCCAGACAGACAAATTTGGTAAACAACCCCTAACACTAATATATAGACTCCCTATGTCTCTTATTAGGGAAGATATCTAACATAACCATAACTAGACTCCCAATGTCCCCTTATTAGGAAAGAGATCTAACATAATCATAACTCCACATTTAGTAAATAATAAATACTAAAAGATTTGATAACCAGAACTCTACATTATAAAGGACATGTATGAGGGAGCTAGTACAAGTGTACGTACTAATGTTGGGAGGACAGAAGAATTCCCTATTACGATTGGGGTGCATCAAGGATCTGCTCTTAGTCCTTTTCTCTTTGCCATAGTCATGGACGAATTGACAAGAGAAATTCAAAATGACGTTCCGTGGTGTATGATGTTCGCAGATGATATTGTGTTGATTGATGAAACGAAGGTTGGAGTGCAATGAAATTGGAACTTTGGAGGATACTTTGGAAGCTCGAGGCTTTAGGGTGGCGAGTAAGGCGAATATATGGAGTGTAGGTTTAGCGAAAACAGTGATAGAGAGGCGGGGATGATCACATTTGATGGGAAAGTTGTTCATGGATCCACTTTCTTTCGGTATCTTGGATCTATTATCCAAAAGGATGGAGTGCTAGATGGCGATGTGGCTCGCGGCAGACTGGCGGGGTGGTTGAAGTGGAGGAGTGCCACGGGGTTTTATGTGATCCGGCATGCCTCATAGATTAAAGGGTAAATTTTACCGCACGGCAATTAGGCTGCTTGTTATATGGCACCGAGTGTTGGGTCAGAAACGATTGTCACGTTCAAAAGATGAATGTGGCGGAGATGCGTATGCTACGATGGATGTGTGGTCATACAAAAAGGATCGGCTCGAAATGAGGTGATCGGAGAAGGTAAGAGTTGCGTCTATAGAAGACAAGATGATGGAGAATCGATTACGATGGTTTGGTCATGTGAGAAGAAGACCTATTGATGCCCCAGTGAGGAGGCTAGAAAGTTGGGGAGCAAGTAATGTTGTGAAAGGTAGAGGAAGACCCAAGAAAACTTGGATAAAGATGATTGAAAATGATATGCGGTTTCTTGGAATTGGAGAAAGTATGGCGATGGAGAGGCAAATGTGGCGGGAAAGAATACGGATGGTGGATGGAGTCTGATTTTTTTTTTTTTTTTTTTTTAATTCCTATTTTCTTTTATTTCATGTTATCTTTTTTTTTTTTTAACAATCTTTTTTTATTTGCTTTTTTCTCTACTTTTTCCCTCTTTTTTCCTTTTATGTTATTTATGTAACGATTATTGACGGTTTCAAAGTTTGATTCATGTTAGCCGACCCCAAATCATTTTGGGACTAAGGCTTAGATGTTGTTGTTGTTGTTGTTGTATTAATCCTCGGACTACTTGAACCGCAGACGTCTAAGATAAACCTGCAAGGGTACTGAGTCACCTGCTCGGCCTTGGTTCGGGTCGCTCGAACCCTTCAGATCGCCCTGCTCTGTAACAACCCTCCCCCCTCAAGAACCGCCTTGTTTCCAATATGGATTATCGGGAACTGCTCCCTATTCTTTGCCTCATCCACCAAAGTTGCCTCATCCGGTGACTGCCCCTTCCATTGTACTAATAGGTGGGTGATTTTTTTTTTGCCTCCTTCCTCTTTAGACTGCCAATGTAGCACCTCAGCGAGTTCAAACACATCGGTACCGGAGTTCTCCAAGCTGGGCGGAAGCTCGAACTTGAGTGGGTGGCTGCCCCTTACCCTCTTGAGCTGCGATACATCCAACACGGGATGTATGCGGCTTGTATCCGGCAGTCGGTGCTGATATGCGGTCTTCCCAATCCACTCTTCAATTTTAAAGGGTCCATAATACTTGGCACTCAATATGTGATACGACGTAGCGGACATTGATCCCTGCCTATGTGGCCTAACCTTTAATAACACCTCGTGGCCACATTGGAGCTTGACGTCCCTTCGACTCTTATTCGCGAAATGAATCCTCTGTTGCGTCCACATATGAGATTATGTTTCAAAATGCAAAGCACTTTATCCCTTCCTCCAAGAACGGCGGCTATGGCCGACCGCGACCTTGCACTCACCATCTATAGATGGTTGGTGGCGGGCTGCTGGACACCACTTCAGACGGCAACATCCCGACACTTATCTGATAGGATGTGTTATAATAGAATTCGGCCCACGACGGCCAACCCGTCCGATAAAAAGATGCATATAAGTTTCGAAAATATGGTCAAGCACCTCAGTTTTCCCATCCGATAGGCCGAGCTAAATTTCAGTTTCGTCCCTTGCACCCTGAACAATTCCTTCCCAAACAAACTAAAAAACATGGGGTCACAGTCGCTCACAATGGACCGCGACACCCCATGCAACCAAATGATATCGCGAATATACAATTCCGCCACATATTAGTCTATGAATGACAAATGCATCGGCACAAAATGACCATATTTCAACAAAGGGTCTATGACCACCATAATACAGGAATAACCTTGAGACTTCGGAAGGCATGTAATGAAATCCGTTGAGACATCTCCGATACATCTTCTAGAATGGGCAACGGTTGGAGTATCCCAGGGGGAGAGATTTCTTCGTACTTCGACTTCTGACATATGAGACACTTAGCAACATATTCTTGAACCCTTTGAAATTGCCCGCCAATAGACACTAGTGCCGTTTGGCTGATAACTTGGAATACTCCCTCATGTCCCCCTACTTGGGTATTGCGGTACTCATGTAGTAACTTAGGAGTCCATTGAGATGATTCTGATAGTACCAATTGGCCCATGTTGAACAACTTCCCTCGCTCCAAGGTATACCCAGGGCGGCAACCCCTCTTTTGCTCTATATCCTCTATTACTGACCATAGAAAATTGTCCCCCATTTGCTCCTCGAGAACCTCCACCGCGGCTGGCCAAATTGGACTAGTCGCTGCCGCAAGATTCCCCTTGCCTTATCGCCGCGAGAGTGAGTCGACGGCGAGTTCACCGCCTCGGCTTGTAGACAATGTTGAAATCATACCCAATTAGCTTCGCCATACAAACTTGTTGGGCTGGGGTCCCAATCCACTGGGCCAATAAATGTTTGAGACTTTGGTGACCGGTCCACACTGTGAATTGTCGGCCGATAAGGTAAATCTGCCAATGTTGCACGGCCAACACCAAGGCCATCAGTTCTCGTTCATAGGCGGATTTTCCCAACGTCATTTCCGCCAATGCCTTACTAAAGTAGACTGCCGACCGTTCCTCCTGCATCAACACCCCCCAATATCAACTCCCGAGGCATCACACTCCACCATCTTCCCAATCGTCGGCTGTTGCAGTCCATATGAACTTGGCCGGGGCTTCATTTTTCAACAACGGAGTCAAAGGTAGGGCTAAAAACCCATAGTTCTCGACAAATCTCGATAATAGCCCGTCAGCCCCAAAAACCCGTGGACATCCTTCATCTATCGCGGTGTTGGCCACTCTATTACTGGCCAATTTTCTCCGGATCTATCGACACCCCGTCCATCGAGATCAAGTCGCCCAAGTACTACAATTGTCGCGCTCCAAATACACACTTCTTTCTATGTAAGGATGCTATGCAAATGCTCGACATGCTCATCCCACGTGCAACTGTAAACCAATATGTCATCAAAGAAGACCCCGACATCCTTAAGTAGGGCCGAAAAAGATCATTCGTGGTTGATTGGAATGTTGTTGGGGCGTTAGTTGGCCCAAATGGCATCACCAAGATTACCTCTCCTTATTAGGGAAGAGATCTAACAAAACCATAACTATAGACCCCACGTCTCCTTATTAGGAAAGAGATCTAACATAACCATAACTCCACAATTTAGTAAATAATAAATACTAAGAGATCTAATATTACCACAACTCTACAATTTAGTAAATAATAATAATACTAAATTAATTAATCCTCGGACTACTTGACCTGCGGACATCTGGAATAAGCCCGTAAGGGTACCGGGTCACCTTCTCAGCCTTGGTTCGGGTCGCCTGAACCATTCCGATCGCCTTGGTCTGTAACAGTTTAAGTGTCAGACTCGATTATTTGTGAAAAATTTCCTTGATTTCTGCCCAAAGTGACTTGTCGAAGTGTCATGCCGATGTAGGAGTGTCGAGGATCTGATACGGATACAATATATGTGTATGTATATACATGTTTAAATATATGCCATACAATTAAAATATACATATCTATATGGAAATCTATTACACAAGTTTATAAATAAATTGTATATTGCTAATTAATATATATAATACATACCGCCTTATGTTAAACAAATACACACATACCGCCTTATGTTAAACAAATACACACATAAAATATGTGTGTGTATAATTATCCACGCACACACTAGTACAACATTTAAGAACGGGTACTTTAGGTGAAATGAAGAGTCGGGTTATGAGCAAGTTTGACCTTCCTCTCCTTACAAGATATGGTAAAATTGTCTGACTTCTATTTTCAGCAGTATGGCAACTTTTTTCCAACATTTAGGCAATTAGAAAAAGCAGTTTTTGCTGTTCCATGAATGAGTCAAAAAGATTGTTAAATTCCGTCATATGTTAGTATCCAATTTCTCTCAAATAATGCAGTCTATCATGTCTTTGGAAGATGTATCTAGACGACGTGCTGTAATTTTACTGAAAAATGTTTTCTACACAAGCTGAAGCCCTCTCTTATCGTATTATTAAATGCCCTCAATTTCAGATTATATTATATCTGAGCTGCTACATAATTTATTTGTTTTCTTGAATGCAGACACTAGCTGATAACATTGGTCTACCTTGTAGACTAGTGAAGGGTAGTCATTACACTGGTGTTGATGATGATGCTGTTAATATTTTAAAGCTACAGGATAACAGGTGACTTACATATAGCTTTCGATATTTTATATTGGATAATGTTTTGTTTATTTTTGTCGAGAAGCAAGTTGGGTTTGATAAATCTTTACTCATGCTTAGATGTGCGGAATCTGTAGTACACTTGCCACACTGTTAGCAATTGAAATTTCTTTTGCATTTCATTTATGTTGTGGTATTATGTTGACGACTAGTTGATGACTTGATGGATTGGAGGAAGTATTTGCTTAAGTTTCACTTTCACTTTTCTCTACAAGTTGTAGACGTGGGTCATGTTTTTTCTAATCCTGAATGCCAGGTCTGTGTTAACTAGGATAAGGTATGTCAGTAGTATGTACTATGCAGAGAGGTGACCTTAGATGACCTATGCACTGAGTAATGTACCTTGTATGGAGTATATCTGTGTAGACATTAGTGAATAAGAAAAATATTATGAAGCTGGAACATGTTATTAGTTGATTTTTTTCAGTGATTTTGCTTAAAGTCATGGAGACAAGGTTTTTTAAGATGCTTGCCTACCTCAAGTCTGTCTATAGTTGTTTTCGCCATACAAGATGTTCATTGGGGAAGGCCTAAGGATCTTCCGGTTGCTGGAGGAAACACACTCGAATAGTAAAATCAAAAGAAACTAATATCTGGCTTATGTATGGCTTACAAGGGAGCCAAATAGGAAACTAAGAAGAAAATTGAAAAGTTTCCTAAATAGCCTCATTTATCCATGGGGATATCTGACTAATTTCCTGTTATTCTTTGATTATAGGAAAACAAACAACATACAAGCTTCCTACTATTGAAATGCAAAATTTAAAGGAAACAATATGTGCACGATATACAAGCTTCCTCCCAATGACATTAAAATCCTCGTTGTATTCATCTTCGTCACATGAGCAAAATGCAATCTGGACGTTCCGAACCTTAACCCTCTTGAATCACTGTCCGCAACAGTGCAGACGGGTTCGGTTCACAAATATGTTGATGCATTTTGATTCACTTTTTGGGGTTATTTCTCAGTGGTTTACATACAGGACATTTGTGTTCCACCTTTTGGGAACTTGCTTCCCCCTTCGATCTCATCTAAATCTTCAATCATGTCCATGTGTCTACTTCTTCAAAATTGGAAGGTGATTATTTGTAAAGCTTTTTTTGGCATAAATTCTTTAATTTCTTCTTGCACATGAGGCGGACATCTAGGACAACCCTTAAAAGTTCGATACCCTCCTGTTTTGCACGATAAAGCCCCCATTCGTGACTTTTTCACAAATTGCAAATTAAATCATTTTCTTGGGGTGGCCTGAGCATGCCTACATAATTCCACCATGGATCATGGTTGCTATTATTGTTAGGTGCACTTGAACCATCACTTGCTCCATTTGTTACAATACCAATTTGCTAAAAACTAAGAAGTAAAAAGAAAAACTATATTATTACATAGTCCCATCAGTTACAAGTCAGATGTCCGAGAAAGTCTGATAAAATAAACTCATTTTCAGGCTACCATTTTCAGAGCTACCATTTATTGGGGACTTCAAGATTTTGGGGGCTTGCTTCGCTCGTCACCCACCCCCAAAATGGAAGTCTGATTTTGGGGGCTTTGGATTTTTTTTTCTTTTTTGGGGACTGAGGGACTGCTGACCCGATGGTTTGCGAATAAATCAAATATAAAAAAAACTGAAAAAAATAACTAGACTTTAATTTTTGGAGTTGGAAGCAACTAATTGTCTAATTTCAAATTAAAAGGAATAAGCTAATTTTTGGAGTCAGTGGTGGTGCAACTCCGGCGGCGGTCGCACAGGTCACGCAAGTTCAACAGTGAGTGCATTCTTTTTTTTTTCTATGTTAGCCGGCCTCAAATTATTTAATGAACGCACTCACAACAGTAAGTGCCTATTATTCATGTTAGCCGACCATAAATTGTTTTGGGATTAAGGCTCAAATGTTGTATTCTGAAAACTCGGGGGATTCTTATTGCGTATGGTCTTATTTCCTATTCATTGAGTAAAAGTTCTAGTTCCTATTTTCCTTTCTATTCTCTAGTGTGTAGCATGTGTTCTTTTATGTTAAAGATAAAAAAAGACATCCTCACAACTCACGAACTAATAAAAACGTTGGAAAAAAACACACATCAATAAGACGCACCTTTTCAGTGCCTCGCTGCAAGAAAAAGGCGCACCCGAGCGCGCTTGACAGATTAAAAGGCGACCTGCTGCTTCACCTGCGTGCCCCGCGCCTGAGGCGCTCCTTTGACAACTATAATTTGCATAAAATTCCTTACAAGAACTCCGAAAATGGGTTTATCCAAATCATCAAACTTATCAATTTTAATTTTCTCAAAGAAATTGTGGATTTCACCCAAATTGCTAGGCATATAAACTAGCCGTAATTTAACCCAAAACCATGGTCACAGGTAAAGAGTTGACTCCCACTTATACGCCACTCCAAACGTTCATGTGGAACTGATGTGGGATATCATAACCGTGGGAGAATTAATTTATTTGGAAAGGGGGGAAGAAACACATTTTCTCCTCGTAATGATAACTACTTCTTTATTTGCAGTAAAAGTAGTTTCTAGTTACTTCTTTGCATGATACACGTGCTATCAAATTCTTGGGTAGATAAAAATTACATTTCCTGGGTAGGTCCTACATTTCGTGGGTAGGTCCTGATAGGACTACTATTGGGACCTTCGATATAGGGATTTGATTTGTTTGGTTAATTTTAAAAATAATTGCGATATTGTAACTATCAAATTAAAAATCATGATCCTAGTTAGATATACATCTACAAGTTAGCCTGGGATAGACGTGGCCAACCACGGGTCCGGGTTCGGGTCCGACCCGCCGTGTCACGGGTCGGCCAGACCGAGACCCCGGCCCCACCCGTAAATCTGAAATGTATAGGTCCGGGTCTTCACGATTCGGCCACAGTCCGGGTCCGAGTTGGACCCGCCGAGTCACATGTCGACTCGTGATATTTTTAAAAAATGTATTTTTAAGATTTTATTTATTATCATTTTATACATAAAAAATGAACTACTGAACAAAATAAAAATAAAAAAATGAATTTGTATTTAATTCCATGTTTTCGCTTAAAATTAAATTGCGTGCGTATTCTCGTGAGGAATCAAAGCCCTACGTAGTTCTCTTACTTACCAGACTTATCTTACTTACCTTTAGTCGAAGTCGATGTCATCGGTTTACTTCTTTGACTAGACTCTCATTCAATAGTGCCTTCTTGATTGGCGTCTTGGTACGCTAAGAAGGCATCCCACCTATTTTCTTGATCTCGTAGCTTGAGTTTTATTGTGTTTTTAAGCATCATCTGAGCCTCAAGATTTTGTTGGCGTCATTCTGGAGCTCCACTCGTCCAACATATAAGATCAGACGTATGCTTCATGAAATCATCCGCCATTCTTTCCTTCTTAAAGTGTTTTGAAAAAAGACGGAGGTAGGCTTCCCTTATGCGGCAAAAGTACCAATTACGTCCCGTAATGCAACACCCATTTCAAATTAGTTCGCTAATGCAACATGTCTCCAATTGGGTCCTTTAGTGATACAACATGCTTCAATTATGTCCTCCGGTACCGGAAAATGCCACGTGACCGGCACATGACCAAATTTTCCAGTTTTCCCACCAAAATATCACGTGCCCATCGCGTGACTCCGCCACGTGCCTAAAACGTCTGCGCGTGTTCATAAATTGCGGATGCGATTTTTCAACTGAAAAAAATGAAACTTCAAAGATTCAAAAAAATAGAAGTTGGAAAATTGGAAAATTTGTTGCTTCCATCTTCAATTCACGCTGTTGGATGAGTGGGTTTTATTCAAGAAAAGAGACGAGTGGGTTTGATTCAATTTGGGCTTTTCTTTAGGTTATGTTTGTTTTGTGTTGTTTTTAATTATGTGTTTTCACTTTGCAAAAAAAAAAAAAATAAACGTTTTCTTTCCTTTTTTTGTTTGCTTCTTTAAAATTGAAAAAGTGTCGCCATGTTTTCTAATTTCTATTTTTTTGAATTTTTGAAGTTTCAATTTTTTTTAGTTGATAAATCGCATCCGTGATTTATGAACACACACATGCGTTTTAGCCAATAAAGTTTTCCTTCTCGACTAGAAACGAGCACTTTTCCTTCTTCCAATAAAGTTTTTGATCCCTAAGGATCTCGAAGACTTTCCTCAAGTGTCTGTTATGTTCTTGCAATGATTGACTATAAATCAAGATGTCATCCATTAATCGCATGAAAGTACTTGGTGCATTTGTAAGGCCAAAGGGCATGACGAGCCATTCATATAATCCGTGTTTTGTTTTAAAAGCCGTCTTCCATTCGTTCCCTTCTCGCATGCGAATTTGATGATAGCCGCTTCTCAAATCAACTTTCGAAAAAATCACCGAACCATGCAACTCGTCCAACATATTATCAAGTCTCGGAATTGGGAATCGATATTTGATGGTTATGTTGTTTACGGCTCTACTATCTATACACATCCGCCATGACCCATCTTTCTTCGGAACAAGTAAAATCGGAACCGCACAAGGGCTCAAACTTTCTCGAACGTACCCGCGATTCATTAGCTCCTCGATTTGTTTTTGCAACTCCTTCGTCTCCTCGGGGTTACATCGATATGCGGCCTTGTTAGGGAGTGATGCACGTCTGAATCGACTTGGTGTTGATCACGTAAAGTTGGCAAACCTGCGGTAAGTCTTCTGGGAAGACATCCGCAAATTCTCGTAGCAAGGTATCGATATCTCCTTTGCCGTGCACAATCATGTCAACATCTCGTGTTTCTTTAATCATCAACAAATACACACGCTCGCCATCCTCAATAGCGTGTTTCACCTCTTTCTCACTAGGAAACATAGTAAGCTTCGGTTTTTCCACTTGACTAGAACTCATCGAATGAATGGCTTGAGTTGCCATTGGTTTAAGCACAATCTTCTTGCCTTTATCCCGTAATTCATATTCGTTACTCCTCCCTCGATGTAAAACACCTCTATCAAATAGCCATGGTCTTCCTAAGAGTATGTGGCATGCATCCATCGGGAGTACATCACATAATACGTCGTCACCATACGAGCCCATAGTTAAACCGACCCGTGCTTGTTTCGAAACTTTCACTTTACTCCCATCATCGAGCCAATGTAACGCGTATGGTTTTGGATGAGTAGTAGTGATGAGTCCGAGCTTCGTCACCATCTCACTTGAAACAACATTAGTACAACTTCCTCCATCGATTATCAAACTACACCATTTGTCTTTGATTTGACACTTAGTGTGGAATATTTGGTCTCGTTGTTCTGTGTCCCTCGAAACCGTCTTGACTTGTAAAGTGCGAAGGACTAGACTCGTGTCATAATCCGGAGCATTGTAAGCCTCGCACTCCTCTTCTTCTTCGGCGTCCACGTCAAATACGTCACCGAGCCTTTCTCTTTCGTCCTCGACCAATAATTCCTCCCGGACCTCAAGAGCCTCTCTTAGTGTCACCACCCGTTTGTTTGGACATGCATTTTGGTAATGCCCGAAGCCTTGACACTTCAAACATCGTACCTTCGCCAAACTTGTTTCCTTGGGTACGTAGGGAGCCTTAAGTGCCGTGATAGGGATAGGACTTGGCGTGGTGCTTTTAGTACCCGAACTAGAACCGACACATGTATTTCCGAATTTGGAAGGAAATTCGGGTCTTGAGAACTTCACTTTATTTTGGGCCTCTATCTTCACACATAATCCACATAAAGTATCGAAATCTTCATATGGGTATAACTCCACCGTGTTGGCTATGTTTTTGTTTAAGCCACGTAAAAAAGTGACATCTTTTACTCACCGTGTTGGCAAGAAGGAAAGGTTAACCGATGTGATGTTGGCACATACCTAGAAGAAAACGAAGAGTAAAAGATGTCACGTTTTTTACGTGGCTTAAACAAAAACATAGCCAACACGGTGGAGTTATACCCATATGAAGATTTCGATACTTTATGTGGATTATGTGTGAAGATAGAGGCCCAAAATAAAGTGAAGTTCTCAAGACCCGAATTTCCTTCCAAATTCGGAAATACATGTGTCGGTTCTAGTTCGGGTACTAAAAGCACCACGCCAAGTCCTATCCCTATCACGGCACTTAAGGCTCCCTACGTACCCAAGGAAACAAGTTTGGCGAAGGTACGATGTTTGAAGTGTCAAGGCTTCGGGCATTACCAAAATGCATGTCCGAACAAACGGGTGGTGACACTAAGAGAGGCTCTTGAGGTCCGGGAGGAATTATTGGTCGAGGACGAAAGAGAAAGGCTCGGTGACGTATTTGACGTGGATGCCGAAGAAGAAGAGGAGTGCGAGGCTTACAATGCTCCGGATTATGACACGAGTCTAGTCCTTCGCACTTTACAAGTCAAGACGGTTTCGAGGGACACAGAACAACGAGACCAAATATTCCACACTAAGTGTCAAATCAAAGACAAATGGTGTAGTTTGATAATCGATGGAGGAAGTTGTACTAATGTTGTTTCAAGTGAGATGGTGACGAAGCTCGGACTCATCACTACTACTCATCCAAAACCATACGCGTTACATTGGCTCGATGATGGGAGTAAAGTGAAAGTTTCGAAACAAGCACGGGTCGGTTTAACTATGGGCTCGTATGGTGACGACGTATTATGTGATGTACTCCCGATGGATGCATGCCACATACTCTTAGGAAGACCATGGCTATTTGATAGAGGTGTTTTACATCGAGGGAGGAGTAACGAATATGAATTACGGGATAAAGGCAAGAAGATTGTGCTTAAACCAATGGCAACTCAAGCCATTCATTCGATGAGTTCTAGTCAAGTGGAAAAACCGAAGCTTACTATGTTTCCTAGTGAGAAAGAGGTGAAACACGCTATTGAGGATGGCGAGCGTGTGTATTTGTTGATGATTAAAGAAACACGAGATGTTGACATGATTGTGCACGGCAAAGGAGATATCGATACCTTGCTACGAGAATTTGCGGATGTCTTCCCAGAAGACTTACCGCAGGTTTGCCAACTTTACGTGGGATTGAACACCAAGTCGATCTTGTACCGGTGCATCACTCCCTAACAAGGCCGCATATCGATGTAACCCCGAGGAGACGAAGGAGTTGCAAAAACAAATCGAGGAGCTAATGAATCGCGGGTACGTTCGAGAAAGTTTGAGCCCTTGTGCGGTTCCGATTTTACTTGTTCCGAAGAAAGATGGGTCATGGCGGATGTGTATAGATAGTAGAGCCGTAAATAACATAACCATCAAATATCGATTCCCAATTCCGAGACTTGATAATATGTTGGACGAGTTGCATGGTTCGGTGATTTTTTCGAAAGTTGATTTGAGAAGCGGCTATCATCAAATTCGCATGCGAGAAGGGAACGAATGGAAGACGGCTTTTAAAACAAAACACGGATTATATGAATGGCTCGTCATGCCCTTTGGCCTTACAAATGCACCAAGTACTTTCATGCGATTAATGGATGACATCTTGATTTATAGTCAATCATTGCAAGAACATACCAGACACTTGAGGAAAGTCTTCGAGATCCTTAGGGATCAAAAACTTTATTGGAAGAAGGAAAAGTGCTCGTTTCTAGTCGAGAGTGTAGCCTTTCTTGGCTACATCGTTTCTAAAGAAGGAGTGTCGGTAGATCAAGCCAAGATCGAGGCGATTAAATCTTGGCCTACTCCCAAAACCATCACGGAAGTCCGATCCTTCCACGGACTTGCTTCATTTTATCGGAGGTTCATACGAGACTTTAGCACCATTTCTAGTCCGATAACGGAATGCTTGAAAAAGGGACCGTTCGTGTGGAGCGGGGCTGCCCAAGGGGCGTTTGAAAAATTGAAAGCAAAAATGTGTGAGGCACCTATTTTGGCGTTACCCGATTTTTCACAACCATTCGAAGTAGAATGTGACGCAAGTGGAGTGGGTATTGGGGCGGTTCTCGTCCAAGGGAGACGGCCGATTGCATACTTCTCAGAGAAATTGGGAGGGGCTGGACTCAACTATTGTACTTATGACAAGGAGTTCTATGTCATTGTGAGAGCTCCTGATCATTGGAGTCATTATCTTCGGCCGAAACATTTCATCCTACATCCGGATCATGAGTCCTTAAAATATATTAACGGGCAACAAAAGTTGAGCTCGAGACATGCTAAATGGGTGGAATTCTTGCAATCGTTCCACTTTTCCTCGAAATATAAGGATGGCAAGAGCAACATTGTGGCGGATGCATTATCTAGACGGTATGCCTTGCTCTCTACTCTTGATATTCGTTTGCTTGGGTTCGAAACATTGAAGGAGTGTTATGATGGTGATGCGGATTTTGGTGAGATTTTCATTCGGTGTAAATCTGGTCCATTTGGAGAGTTTACGTTGCAAGAAGGATTCCTCTTCAAAGGAAATCGCCTTTGTTTACCCAAACACGCAATTCAGGAATTGTTGGTTCGGGAAGCTCACGGTGGAGGCTTGGCCGGCCATTTTGATTCGACTAAAATGTTGGAGGTACTTAAGGAGCATTTTTATTGGCCGAAGATGCAAGGGGATGTACACGACATAATTAATAAGTGTGTAACATGCCATATTGCGAAGAGTTCGTTCAAACCGGGAGTTTACATGCCTTTGCCGATTCCGGAAAGGCTGTGGGAAGATGTCTCAATGGATTTCATTGTTGCTTTGCCTCGTACTCAACGAGGGAGAGATGCGATTATGGTTGTTGTTGATCGATTTTCGAAGATGGCTCACTTTGTGGCTTGCCACAAGACGGACGACGCGAGTAACATCGCCGATTTGTATTTTTGAGAAATCGTACGATTGCATGGGGTCCCAAAAACGATTGTTTCGGATCGGGACTCAAAATTCCTTAGTTATTTTTGGAATACCTTGTGGAGAAAGGTGGGAACCAATGTTTTAAAAGGCGCTCGAGGCGCACGCCTCGAGGCGCGCCTTGAGGCGAGGCGGCGGAAAAGCGCCTCCGAGGCGGCGCCACTTCCACCTTTGCTGAGGCTCACGCCTCGATCTTGTGAGGCGCACTTGAGGCGCGTTTGAGGCGCGTTTTAACGCCTCAAAACTGTGAGGCGTTCGGCCTTTTTCTGGGAAAGAAAAAAAAAAGAAAAAACTCACCTGGGAGTCTGCGTGAGAGCTGCGGGGTCTGTGGTGAGGATAGGGATCAGATGAGAAATAAGTCAAAGAGAGGGTTTTTTATTATAAGTGGTTAATAGCACCCATAGCACTTGCTATAGCGAATAGCTATGTGAAGCGAAGCCTCATAGCTACGCAGCGCTATGAGCTAGGACTTTTTGAATAGCAAGTGCTATCCTCGCTATAGCGCCGATCGCTAGCAAGAATAGCGGCTTTTCGATTCTAACAAGAAACATATTTATGGGCAAGATAAATCTTAAAAGAAATAAAAAATTCAAAATCTGAAACGTGTTTTTAGATAAGATGAATATTATATTATGTTTTTCTAGTATCAGAATTGATGTTTTGTGTTCTTTGAACCCTAATTCAAGAAATCACAACTCACAAGAAGAAAGAACTCAATACTTAGTAGTTAGTAGTTACCTTCTTTGGGATATCGAGGCGGATTGGCGGAGGCGACTGAGGAGGATGTCCGCGGTATTGAAGGAGGCTGCACGGCTCACGAACCTAAGGGCGACCGGGCGTGGTTGTGGTTTTGACCTGCCTCTCTCGAACAAGAGGTACGACGAAGGGTCTTCCCACGAAGGGATGCGGACAGAGCGGAGGCCTGGACCGTCTCGTTTTCACGGCGTAGGTTGGTTTTGTTCTGATTGTTTCAATTTTTTTCTAACAAGGAAAGGTTCAGCCGCTGCTGGCGGGCGGCGAGCGTCTTTTGTGTGCGTATAATGAGAATACAATTCTGTCGGCCGGGCTTTATGGCTTCTCTTTCTATTTAAATAATCTAGTCATTTTTATGATAGTGTATGTTTTGATATCGTATGGGCACGAAATTGGGATATTGGATCTTGTGACATCTACCACCATAGTATGGATACCGTTTGGTATACAAGAATAATTAAACATGGACCGGGCCGATAAAAAGGGTTCGAACCGGGCTTAGAAGTCACCGATCACGAAGCTAGCCAATTTGCTAGCAATACCAAAGTAAACCCTAAGGAGTCATGCCAAACCATTACTTTGAGGAACGGCATGCGTTATGAAGGTCCGAACGTTCCCATCGAGCATAAGAAGGAATTTCGCAAATTTAGGAGAGAAACTTGAAAAGGAATGAGCTAAGCTAATAACTGATATATAATTTAGTCTATTTTTAAGCTTAATTAAAAATTATGATTAAAACTATTAAATTAAGTGTATCTTAGGCAAAATAAACTGATTTTTAAATTAATTTACTTCTAAATTTATTAGTACATGTAACACTCTCGGACCCAAGAGATATGAAATTATGAGCCTCCCACTAAAGCTCTACGTTGAATATTAACCTCCCTTCATATCCAACATCCATAAGAAAAAGGGCCGCCTTGGGAGAAAAATGAACCCAAGAAGATTACCAATCAAATGAAAGCATTACCTTATGGAGGGAGAGAGAATTATAGAGAGACCGTGTATTGTCTTTTAACGACAACGCATGCGTCGTTTAATGAGGCTGCGTTATAATCACAAAATTCCCTTACGAAACATGGAATGGAATCGGATATACTGACACACAACACCAAAAACATGGAACTCGAAAAATAAATCAAATTTCGACAAAGATTAATCTTAATATTGCATATCTCATGTAAACAAATGAACGGCAATGACAGAGATGTTAGCCGAACTTACGGCGGCGAAGGATAGGGCGTGACGGAAGGAGTGGAGCTCGCTTCTAGTTTAGAGCGACATCGCGTCGATAATACATGTATACAACGAACGAAACCCTACCTCTTTCACTATTGGGCCGAAGTTGTGTAGTTGTGGGCCGCTTGAGAGGCCCAATACTATTGGCCTCGGTTTATTTTAAACGGGTAATTAAAACGACAATCGCAGCGTCGTTTCATGACGCTGCGTTATATATATAGTAATATAAGCCGAATAAAAGGACGTCGTTTTGTTTAATGACAAGACACATTTTTGTAAACCAAAACGATGTCATTTTGGTCAAAACAACGTCGTATTGAATAAAACCAAAACGACGCCATTTTGATTTTGATGAAATTTTTTTGGTGGTGCACGTGCACCAGCCTAGGCGCCTGTTTATGGGTTTGTCACGTTTTCTTGGAGATTTAGTTCGGTCTAGTTTCTGCACATTTCATTCCGGTTCATCAAAGTTCTTCAGCTTTAGAATCAATATAATTAATTACTAGATGTTCTCCGGTGCGATGCACCGTACAAAATATTCTCTTATTAAAAAATAATTTTTCAATCTCTAAATTTGTTTTTGATGATCTTCGACATGAGTATTATATTAGCGTAATATTAATAAAGGACTTATTGAGTGTATTATGGGGTTTAATATAATTCAAAAAAAAGTACCACATTAGCAGAGTGTCAATTAGTGTCAATTACATAAACCGAACATACCAAAAAAAGTATGAATAAATTTTTGGGACTGAAGTAGTATGTTATTAAGTCTTAATATATGTGTGTGTGTACAATGTATGTTTTTATTATTTTTAGTTACTATAATTAAATAAATATCATAATTTATTTTTTATGTAAGCAATATGAGTCTGAAATCTAATTTCATAAAAATGAGTTAATATAATTTTATTTTGCATCAATTAATTTATTGAAAATTAATGTTCATATTTTTTTTAATATAATTATTTTTGTGCAATCGGTCATTACTGTAAATCCATCAAATTTATTATGTATGGGTGTCTAGTTGAAAATTATGAAACAAAAATTAATTTTATATATTTTTTATTAAAAATAAACTTGATATAAAAAAATCTAAACATTTAAAATTTTAATCTAAAAAATAAAGGAAGAATTTTTTATTGGTCGATGAGGTGTAAGTTGTGGAATAAAACTCCCACAACACATATCTTGATTTTTTTTAGAAATTTAACAATGCATCTCTATGTATTATATTTTAAAATTAAAAAATCAAAAAACTTATAAAATGACACATGTCCACAACTCTCTTTTAATAGAAGTATAGATCATTATTATTATTATTATTATTATTATTATTATTTATACTATCGATAATATTATATTCAATAATTATAATTGTTTATTTAAGTATTATTATAGTTATTGTCTTGTAATATAAACCAAACCAAACCAAACATACCCAGTATATCCCGCTCAGAGCAGGGTCTGGGGAGGGTAAGATGTACGCAGACCATGCCCCTACTTATTACGGTAGGGAGGCTGTTTCCGTGAAGACCCTCAGCTTAGTGCACAACAACATATTGAGTGAAAAATACAAAGGGAAGCATATGATACAAAAAAAAACTCAATACCATACCTGAGCCCATGGCTTAATTCACATGGGACTTACCTAAGAGGAATTTGGCTACATCACTCCCGATGAACGCTGCTCAAACAGAAGAGAGGTTGACTCCGCGCACAGTTCCCTGTCAAAAATACACGACACGCAAAAGGCAATAGGATAAAATATACAATAAATGTAAAAATGCAATGCTCTAGGTCAAAGATAACCGAGACAACCCAACCCTGAGGCTCTCAACTACAGCACCGCTCCCAACTAAAGAATCCACAACTCTTATCTGGCGCCTCCAAGCGCACCTATCAACAGTCATGGTTTCGGAAAGGTTTAAGGCCTTCAAATCTAATCTCAGCTGCTCCTCCCACGTCCTCCTCGGTCTGCCTCTCCTCCTCTCCCCGACAACTACTAAACTCTCGACCCTCCTCACCGGAGCAGATGCCTGCCTCCTGCGGACGTGGCCAAACCATTTCAATCTCCCTTCCCTAACTTTCGCTGAAATGGGCGTCACTTCTAGCGCGTTCCTGAAGACCCCGTTCGAGATTCTATATAACATTGTGCGACCACACGACCAGCGTAACATTCTCATTTCAGCCGCTTCCAACTTGCTCTCAAGCGACTTCTTCATCGCCCAACATTCAGAGCCATACAACATTGAAGGTCGGATTGCCGCTCTATAGAATTTACCCTTCAACTTTAGAGGGACTTTCTTATCGCACACGACCCCTGTCGCTGCTCTCCACCTTAGCCACCCCGCCTTGATGCGATGAGTGACATCATCTTCACACTCACCTTCCTTCTGAATGATCGAACCTAAATATTTGAACTTATCCGTATGGGGAACGATCTGATCCGTAATCATTACCTCTACATCTTCCTCGTTGGCCTCACCACTAAAGTTACACCAGAGATACTCTGTATTAGACCGGCTCACACGCAAGCCCTGGGATTCTAACTTAGACCTCCATAGCTCCAACTTCGAGTTCACCTCCCTCCTCGACTCCGCCACTAACACAATGTCGTCAGCAAAAAGCATGCACCACGGGACGCCATCTTGTATCCCCCGCGAAATGACGTCAAGGATCGGAGCGAAGAGAAGAGGGCTTAGCGCCGACCCCTGGTGTAGCCCTATCTCAACCGGAAAATATTGGGTGTCACCAGCTGGGGTCCTAACGCACGTCCTAGCTTGGGAATACATGTCTTGGATCGCCCTAAGGAACGGCAATGACACCCTCCTCTCTACTAGGCTCCTCCAAATAACATCGCGCGGAATGCTATCATAGCTTTCTCTAGATCTATGAACACCATATGGAGATCCTTACGCTGCTCTCTAAACTTCTCCATAAGGCGTCTGACGAGATTAATGGCCTCAGTCGTGGACCTCCCTGGCATGAAGCCACATTGATTCTTTGAGATCTCAACTTCTCTTCTAACCCTGCATTCCACCACTCTTTCCCAAAGTTTCATAGTATGACTGAGAAGTTTAATACCCCTATAGTTACTACAACTCTGACCCAATGTATGCTAATTGTTAAGACCAACTATTCTCAAGCATACACTACAACCTTTTATATAATTTGTCTAATAATTATATAGGTTGTGAACTATTATATTATTTTATAAGGCACCGATAATGTGATCTTCCGTGTGACACCAACACACCACATTATCTACAATATAAAATAATTAGACATTTCATTTGCATAACCATAACGTGAATAAATATATAAAACATGTGATTAAATGTAATTAATATTCTCATAGGTAGTAACAGGGAAATTAGGTAATACAAGCATAAAGTATGCTTTGCAGTATACAATCCTAACAGAAATTACACGAGCAAGTACGTAATCGAATCAAGGAAATAAACGAGGCTTACAAAAGAAAGTCGAACAAGCAAAGAAGGCCGAGATTATTCGAAGTTGGTGATTTGGTTTGGTTACACTTGAGGAAAGAGCGATTTCCAAGTAAACGTAAGAACAAATTAATGCCGCGAGCGGAGGTACCGTTTAAAGTAATGGCAAAGGTGAACGACAACACATACAAATTAGAACTTCCGGGAGATTATGGGGTTCATGCAACCTTTAATGTTGGGGACCTTTCGCCTTACCTCGATGATGATGGAATTTCGGAATTGAGGACAATTTCCTTTAAAGGGGGAGGAGATGATACGGGGTCAATTAATACGAATGAAGAAGACGAAGTAAGGATCGACGTAAATGACCTTACAACACGCCATGCACGGACGACTACATATTTAGGCGAGAAAACGGACAAGACGTGGAGTCTCGGTCTCGGCCATGTCATATGACACGGCCCGTGTCATGCTGTGCCGGAAGATCAACACTCACTGCCTGCCGAACTCGGCCGTGTCATCGGACACGGCCCGTGCCGAGATGTCCCGGACAAGCAAAACTGACTGCCCGCCGAACTCGACCGTGTCCCGAGACACGGCCGAGTCGAACTCTTCCGAAAAGTGCCGAAGGACTGCCTGCCCAGCCCGACCGTGTCCCAAGACACGGTCGAGTCCTACTCGCCCAGAACATCGGAACTGATTGCCCAGACAACCCGGTCGTGTTCCAAGACACGGTCGAGTCCTACCGACCAAGATTCGCGCGCCGCGGCCGTGTCAAGCGACACGGCCCGTGTCCTGCCGGCAGCCCACTTTATTTTATAGCCTTTTGTGTGGTTTGTCTTTTCTTTTCCCATTTTACTCATTTTAGGGATTGTGTTTCCCCTAAATTATGATCTTGTGTTCCCCTTTGTATTTTATTTTGATTTGTTTTGATTATTCAATGATTTTGTAATCTTTGAATTATTTTCTTTAATTATGGTAGGGAGACTTGGCTTCCTATAAGTAGTCTTGCATAAGTATTGTAATGGGCATTGAATGTTGAAATAAGAATACACTTTGTGTTTCTATCCTTGTTTAATGATTTTCATCAAACTCTTGATTTTTATTCGACGCGTTTTCGAGTATTAATCCGATCGATTCTCAATAGGTCTTGAGAAGAAATTATCTTATCGAATTATAGGTCTAATTCGATAAACCTTTGTTCTTGATCGGTCGAATCACTTTGATCGATATTATCACCTTTATCTGATATTACATCCATAAAACTACATCTGAAATACACTACTCATAAAAGACTTCCGCGTATACACACTCTGACCGATACATATTCATCTTCCCGTGCGAATTCGTATCAAGTATCATATCATCATCTTCAGAATGTTGACTTTCATTTCCAAATCTGTGTGGAGGTTGATTTGTGATTCAGATTGAGGCTCTCGGATAGATATGCATATGGTTTCTTGGTTTTGCCTCAAAGAGCCATTCGTTCTAATTTGGACATTTAAAATAATAAATAGAGTAAATTAAAGTTTACATAAATGAGAATTGAGAGAGAGAGAGATAGTGAGGTGTGTGAGAAATGAGGGAGGTTGGGGGTATATATAGGTTTACATTTTGACTTTATTTTATTATTTTTTTGAAAAGTAGTCGTTGGACCCGCCGGGTTCCAACGGTTAGAATGTTATATTTTTTTTTTTTTGAATTTTGAATTGACCCGCCTGGTCCGACCCGACGGGTCATGGGTCCGGGTCCGCGGTGTTGCATGGGTCTTACTGGTCCGGGTCCGCAACGGGTTACATGGGTCCGGGTCGGCGGTTGACCCGGTGGGTCCGGGTCCAGTGGGCACCTCTAGCCTGGGATAGCTTCTACCATCTTGCAACTTCCCGTACCTCGAGAATGCAGAATGATCTGGGTATATTTAATGAACAAATTTATGTTACTTATCTGTTCTGTATTGCCTGAATAATATTATTATCTTTGCTGCTGCAGTGAGTGCTTGGTTGATCTTATGGGAGCCCCCGGAACACTAATTCCTGCTGATGCTCTGAGTGTGAAGGATACTCCTTTGAAGTCGTATAATCCACAACCAGGTAGGGTTACCAGTCTGCATACACCTAGTGATACCAAGGTTTCATCTACACAGCCTGGTCAGAGTTCTTTTCTGGCTTTACCTTGGAAGCCAGAGGTACTATTTTCATTAATGGATGCTACTGCTAATGATGGAGTTGGGACTTCTGGATTAAATGACAAAGTGCCTTCTGGTAATCCGTTGGATCATAGTGTGTCGCAGACAATTGGAAGTTCATTAAATAAAGGGCGTTTAGGACCCAATTTAGCAGGTGATGGTGTGGGTATAAATCTAAATGTTGTTCCATACAGTCCGAAAAACGCGGGAGACTCAAAATATCTGTTTTCTGAGCTTAATCCTTTCCAAATAAATAGCTTGGGAAAAAATGTGGTGCAGAATGATCTTGGAAATGAAGTTGGTAAACTGCAATTTCCAAAAGCGAACATTGTCAGCAGTCGGCCTCCTGCACCGTTATTGTGGAAAAATCGTCATGCATTTAATGATGTCCCTAAGGAAAACGAATATGATTTTGTAGACGGTTCACTCATGAAAATCAATCGAGGAGCTAATAGAGGCAATCCATCAGTAGTTGTTGCTAAAAGTTCAAAGGTCCCGTTGGAAGTCTCCAAGTTGCGGGGAATATCATTATCTAGTCCTGGAGAGAAATGTAACAGTATTTCTAGTAACAAGTTTAAGTTTGTATCTGGTGAAGGTGGACTTACCCGGTTGTCTTATGTGGAAGGTTTTAGCTCAAATGATACAGAGAAGTATTGCAACGAGGATTTGGACCTCCCACGAACTGAACCTAATCCTGACGACCAAGTGATCGGGCTTCGTGAAGTTAAGCAAAATATGAAAGAAAGATTAATTATGATCAATACGAAAATGGAAGAAACTGAAGCTGCTAGCTCCTCACTTGATCATGTTGATACAGAGATTGATGATGTTGGTGAATGTGAGATTGTCTGGGAAGATCTTGTCCTTGGTGAAAGGATTGGACTAGGTAACATAAGTACCTGCTACGCATATGATCTGTTGATCATATTAATTTCCTTCCATCAAACTGTAGCCAGAATTTTTTCATCTTTTTTTGCCTGGGCTCAACCAGTAATCTGAGAATTTTGTTGGTTTTCTTTCTCTGTTCGTTATCCGTGTTTATTTACAGTCACTTTGCACTCTCTCTGCAGGTTCTTACGGCGAGGTGTACCATGCTGATTGGAATGGCACTGTAAGCCGTCTCTTTTTGTTTTTAAATCTTTCAGTTAACCAGTAAGTAATGTTAATTTAATCTAATTTGCATATGGTTTTGATGAGATAATTAAAATAAATAAGAAGCAGTGGGATGGATGGAAATGTTTGATACTTTGATTAGGTAGGGATAGTGATTTTTTCTTTGAACATTATCACTTCCACTTGGTGATTGAGGGATATTGAAACATATTATGTAGCTTTTGTTGGATTGAATAATGTGGTTAAAAGTTGGATTGCCCAAAAGCAAAAGCCCTTGGTCACAGATTCTTTCCTCTTCCTCTTCCTCTATTATCTTTCACTTTTACCTTCTTTTTTCCTTGTACTTCTCTCCCGTATTTTCTCCTCTACTTCAGTTATCTTTTTCTCTCTATTATTTTGTCCTGTTTCTTAGTTTTCTCTCTCTTCTTTCCTGGATCCATTTCCCTTTCTTGTTTTCACTTTTCCCAGACTTTTCCGTTTTTTTTCCTTTTTTTTTTCTCTAAGTTGCTTGTCTTTTTATGTTCTCATTGCAGTTATTAAAGATGTGGGATTGCTTTTTGAATGTTGTTTTTCTGTTTGGACACTATTTATCCTTGTTAACTATTAAGTTCCCTGTAGATATTTATTTTTTTTGTCTGTATGTTTTTATGAGTTCTAGGTTTATTTATTTTTCTATTTTTGCGCTTCATTACATGCCTCGTCTTGCACGTGCGCCTCAGGCGCTAGGAACCCTTATCTCCCATGTGTGCCTTTCGCCTTTACAAGCCATACTCATTACTCCTCCCCACTGCCTGTCACCATCATCACTGCCATTGTGCAGCACTACCACTTCCACCTTTTTCCTTTATGTTCCATTTCTGTTTCTCTCCATCCTTTTCCCTGCATCCTCTTATACTCTATATGCCGCCCTGTCTGCAGTGCAACTGCCGCCCTTCTTTTATATATTCTATTCTTTCTCTTATCATTATTGTTTTACTTTATCCTAGATTTTTACATTTCTTTCCCTCTATTCTATCATTCAGTGGCGGCAACAATGATTTCTGTCCCAGTCGAGATTGTTCGGTTTCAAATGTTAAGAAATTTGACATTTTCGAAGTGGGGGTATTAGCATTGCTGAAATGAGATGTTATTAGAGAGCGATTGTGAAGGTTAATGATGGTTTTGCATATATCAGTGGGGATCTTTAACAACAACCGCACTAATCGGAGATTTTATAATTCATTATCATAATAAAGGCGCTTGTAAGACTTTTGTGCTTCAGTGTTGAAATGCTAGCCTAAGAAGTACCTATCATTGGAGCTAATGCCTGGCCACACTAGAATCAAGTATGGTATCGTGCAGTGTAAAAAATGGACATGTGATAAAATGATTTATCCGGACCATGGTAGCCTGAAGCGGGAGCGAGAGCAGGGAAACGACTAATTATAAAAGCACAGGAGCTTCGTCGGAAGGGCCTAGTTAAGATTATTTATAATTTAAAATATTTATAAGTTAGTTATTTATGCAGTGTATTTTGAATGTTTTTTTTTCCTAGTCTGGCCTCTTTTCCTTTTGAAGTATGGGAAGAGAGGGAAGACTTCTTGAGATTTTATAATATTTAAAATTGGAAGGAAATAACCGATCAAAAAAAAAATCGGAAGGAAATAGGAAGATTTTTTGGGATTTTATCTTATTTAGAATTTTTAAGAAAACAAGCGGCCAAGTTTTTTTCTTATTCCTCTATGTTTTTTTACTAGACAGAATATTATATAATTTATTTAGTCAGCAGATGGTATATAGGAAAAACACGTTTTCCCAATTTTTTTTCCTTCGGTTTTCGAGGAGTGCAGCGACTCCGGACGTTTTTTTAATCCTTTTTTTCGTTTCCTTCGGTCTTTTCTTCTCCGTCGAGATCCAGACCCATCCTCTGCCTACTATTTCTTTTCTGTCCAGATCCAAACTCCAAATCACCAACAAATCGAGAGCGGTTTGGACTGTTTTCTTCTCCGTCAGCCCATCAACCCCAGCTTGTTCCGTCAGCCGCCGCATTCTTGTACGCCAACCTCGGAGCGTGTTTTCCGGCTATTGTTGGCCGTTTCCGGCAATGGATCTTCGTTCTGTTCCTTGTTTGGTTTATTTGGTGCTGGTTTCATTATTTCTTCTCTTATAGTTATGCAAAGTGACAGTTGACCTCTTTTTATTGGTTAATGGAGTAAACATCACCTATTCGTTGTGTTTATGTAAATTCCACCCTTGGTCTGGATTGTTTTGACAACAGGAAGTTGCTGTTAAGAAATTCCTTGATCAAGATTTCTCCGGTGCCGCTTTGGATGAGTTCAAGAGAGAAGTAAGGATTCTCCTTTGACTTAACCTGTGAATAATGTTATGTGATTATGAGTTAAAAGAAGAAGGATCCCCTTCTTTGGCTACCTTGTCAATTATGATATTTGACACATTCGAGTATTTTATGGTAAATATTTGATGTGACATAAAAGAGGAAAATATTTCAGAGTAATTTTATAATTTCCTAAAAGTTCACCATTGTGTAGTTTTTTTATTCACCCTTCCTGAAAAAAAATAGGAAGATAAATAAATCAGAATAACAAAAAGGACAAAAGAAAGCAAAGAACTATGCCAAGACTTGACACTCATCTCAAATAGTTAGTTATATACCGAGTACTGTATACATGTCTTCATTTACATTCAGTTTTATGACACGTGTTTCACTTGCTGGGAGTTGCTTTTTCTTATATTCCTTTTGGGGATTTGGTTTCCACTTGCATGGCAAACTTAAAATGCAGCCATTGCGTTGGATTTGGTTTCCGTTTACCTTTCAGTTGTCGTGCTCTCTATATCTTTTATATTGTTTGCTCAAAGTGCTATTTTCATGATAAATGCATTTACATTCAGTTTTATGACACATGTTTCACTTGCTGGGAGTTGCTTTTTCTTATATTCCTTTTGGGGATTTGGTTTCCACTTGCATGGCAAACTTAAAATGCAGCCATTGCGTTGGATTTGGTCTCCGTTTACCTTTCAGTTGTCGTGCTCTCTATATCTTTTATATTGTTTGCTCAAAGTGCTATTTTCTTCCGGTCACAGGTAAGGATAATGCGCAGGTTACGCCATCCAAATGTAGTTCTTTTTATGGGTGCGGTAACTCGCCCACCAAACCTTTCTATCATCACCGAGTTTCTTCCTCGGTAAGTTGCTGATCCTTAACTGTAGTTATTCTTGTCATCCTTTTCATTAGTCTTCCACGTAAGCCATGAATATTTTATTAATGCATTCTAATAGATCATGTAATAGTCTTGCATTATTTTTTTTATGGGTGCGGTACCTCGTCCACCAAACCTTTCTATCATCACAAGTCTCGGCCTCGTTAAGTTGCTGATCCGTAAGGCCTTGTTCTTTTGGACTGAAATTTGAACTCAACTGAATGGAGCTGAACCGATTTGTATAATAATAATCCTAATAATAATAGTTCAAAAGAATAATATTAATGATATCCATAATTATGATAATAATTATTATTACTATTTGGGCAAATAGAAATAATAATAATCAACAAAACAATAATTAAATAAAGTTATTAGCAAGGTATGATGTGGAAGATAATGATGCTGAATACTGAAAATAAATTTCCAATGTATAATGTGGAAGAGAAACTTTTTAGCAAGTTCAGATAGGGTGATCAAATGTGGTATGTCTTGTAAACATGACAATGATATATGCTCTTGTTTTGCTCTTCATATTTGATTTTTACATGCAAATATCATCGAAGAGTCTTGCACTGATTGTTACTTCCATAAATATCTGTCGCACCTCTGGTAGGATATGAGCATCTCTACTTTGCAGTTTGATTTTATTGTAATGCAATACCAAAACTGGATTTTGTCGCATTACATATGTTTTCAGGCCCTTGAGAAAGAAAAACATAATTACATCAAAGTGTATGGTTAAGGTCAGTGAATGTGCGTGCCTCATCTCGTGTATCCGTCTGCATTCCTAGCTTAGAAAAACATGACAGGGCATTTTCTTGGTTATGTTTGATTGTTGCATTTATTCAGCCTTGCTATTTGAATATAGCAAGGACCATATCTTGCTAGCAGAGATGCTGAAACCACCACCACCTCCCCCCCCCCCCCCTTCCTCCCTCCTCTTCCCTCTCCCCCTCCTCCTCCTCCTCCTCCTCCTCCTTCTCCTCCTCTCCCGATCCCCCCTCCTCTTGATACCACTCTGACACGACCCACTTCAGACTCCTGACACAAACCTACATAATACTACAATAATAATACTCATAAAATGTGGTTGAATTTCGGTAGAATTTCCTCTAGAACATGACTTATCCCAAACACTTGTGACAATAATATATAACGAACCTA
The DNA here is from genome assembly GCA_033398695.1 of Orobanche coerulescens. Classification (NCBI taxonomy): domain Eukaryota; kingdom Viridiplantae; phylum Streptophyta; class Magnoliopsida; order Lamiales; family Orobanchaceae; genus Orobanche; species Orobanche coerulescens. The sequence continues at coordinate 97,612,900 of CM065811.1, read as the reverse complement.
ATCAACAGAGAGACGTCTTATCTCAAACATGACACCATATCCATGTATCTATCAAATTAAGAGGCCGATAGTTACCACACTCTAAGCATCTCATACATAAGTTCCATATTTAAACAGACTTATACATTACAGACCCATATTAATATTACATAAGGTAGAAACTTATGCCATTAGTATACTAAAAAATATATGTGTATTAACTCGATAACATAATACATGTCTATAGAACAAAATTCAGAAACAGTAACAAAACATGATAAGCACCTGCTTAAAAGCCCAACAGGTTGTCATCCATGTACATCGACCTTAGCAATAGTGGAACTCCAACCCGTCCAACAGGGTAACACTCTCAAGCATTAGGGTTACCTGCAATGCATAAACTACGTGAGCTAAAGCTCAATAAGTAAAAATCATGCATGTTTGATGTTGGATGCAACAACATATGACCTCTAATCATAATGGGACTCTCTCTCATAAATCATTTTATTTTCTTTGGGCCCATTGACCCACATACTAGGCACCGTAAAGAGATCAATATCACATCATATTCATAAGGCATGCACCATGCCTGATATAGAAGACATGTATCTACCATGCCAAATATATGGAAAAATATGCATCTACTATGTTCCACACATCATATAAGCACGCATCTGCCATGCTGAATATATCATAAAAGAATGCATCTACCTTGCCTCTGTGCTCTACCAACGCCTCAAAATATTTTTCCTCCATGATCATTTCTGCATGCAGACACTAGCAAATCTCATGTTTATGCATGCCGTGCAAATGCTAATGGATGTCATGTTCAAGTAATGTGCATTATGTCACATTAAGCATCATCCAGATCCCACAAGTCTCAGAATATCATCAAGTCCGATACATATATATAGATATATATATATATATATATATATATATATATATATATATATATAGGTTTGGGTTATTCTAAAAAGGGTCTTATAATAAAAAGTGTAGGAAGGATTGTGGGAGTGACATGTGTCATCCCCCATTCCACATCATATGACATGTGTCACCCCCCACCCCCCCCCACCCCACCCCCCACCCACCCACCCCCACCCCCAGAGAAAATTTTTTTCTGCCAAAATTTTTTTTTTAGGGCAAAAAAATTTTTTTCCCGCCAAAAAATTCCCAAAATTTATAAGCACATCACATTTATAAAGTTCTTGCATCACGGTTATAAAGCTCCGCATCACAATTATGATTTAGTGCATTAAGGTTATAAGTTCTTGCATCATAGTTGATGCATAGCTGTTAACTATGATGCGGTAACTTATAATCGCGATGCGATTAGAAAACCACGGTTAGGTTCGGTTCGAGCGGAGCCGAACCGATTCCACGGATTCGGAAATGGGAGCAGGAACCGAACCGGTAACCTAGTGCTACGGTTTCGGTTCGAGCAGAGGCGGTTCGGTTCGGTTTGAACCGTCAGAACCTATTATTTTTATTTTTATTTTTTCACTTTCTCAGCGCACGTTTCGCCATTCCTCCGAGCTTTCGAGCTCTCTCTCTCTCCTCTCCTCTCCCTCTCCTCCTCCATCCATCAACTTCTCAATAACCATTTTAATATCATCGCTCTTCACCTGAACTCCCACTTTTTCTTCCTCTCCGAATACGACAGGCACCTCAACTCCTACCCTCACTCCGGTCCTGATGACATTCACAATGAACTTCTCATTGCAGAACTGCTCCGCAAACACAGGCCATTTCAACGGTTCCCGGTTCCGGAACCGTGTGAACCGGCGGTTCCGAACGGTTCGCGGTTCCACGGTTCGGTTACGGTTCCGAACCGGGAACCGCCGGTTACATTTTCTGGAACCGGAACCGAACCGTCTGGACACGGTTTCGGTTCCGGTTCGGAACCGTCTAACACGGTTCCGGTTCCAGAACCGTCTTATACGGTCCGGTTTCACAGTTCGGTTCCCGGTTCCGGTTTTTTGGCCACCTCTAGATGCAGTAAAACTTATTATTACTGTATCACAGTTATAAAGTTAATGCATCACAATTATGATTTAGTGCATTAAGGTTATAAGTTACTGCATCATAGTTGATGCACTTAACTGTTAACTATGATGCAGTAACTTATAACTGTGATGCAGTAAAACTTATTAGTGTGATGCACCAAAACTTATAACTATGATGCACCAAAAAAATGGTGCATCACACTTATAATTTTTTGGCGGGAAAAAAAAATTTGCCCCCCCAAAATTTTTTTTTTGGCGGGAATTTTTTTTCGTGGGGGGTGGTGGGTGGGGTGGGCGGGGTGGGGGTGGGGTGGGGGTGGGGGTGGGGGTGACACATGTCATATGACGTGGAATGAGGGATGACACATGTCACTCCCACAATCCTTCCTACACTTTTTATTATAAGACCCTTTTGGGTTATTCTAAAAAGGGTCTTATAATAAAAAGTGTAGGAAGGATTGTGGGAGTGACATGTGTCATCCCTCATTCCACGTCATATGACATGTGTCACCCCCCACCCCCCACCCCACCCCCCACCCCGCCCACCCCACCCACCCCGAAAAATTTTTGTCCTGTCAAAATTTTTTTTTTTCGGGGCAAAAAATTTTTTTTTTTTCCGGCCAAAATTTATAAGCACATCACATTTATAAAGTTACTGCATCAGAGTTATAAAGCTACTGCATCACAATTATGATTTAGTGCATTAAGGTTATAAGTTACTGCATCATAGTTGATGCACTTAAGCATTAACTATGATGCGGTAACTTATAATCGCGATGCGATTAGAGGTGGCCACGGTTAGGTTCGGTTCAAAGCATGTAGAACCGCCGGTTCCTGATTAGGAAATGGGAACCGGAACCGAACCGGTAACCTAGTGCTACGGTTTCGGTTCGAACGGGGAACCGGCGGTTCCGGTTCCCGGTTCGAACCGTCCGAACCTATTATTTTTTATTTTTTATTTTTTCACTTTCTCCGACGCACGTTTCGCCATTCCTCCGAGCTTTCGAGCTCTCTCTCTCTCCTCTCCTCTCCCTCTCCTCCTCCATCCATCAACTTCTCAATAACCATTTTAATATCATCGCTCTTCACCTGAACTCCCACTTTTTCTTCCTCTCCGAATACGACAGGCACCTCAACTCCTACCCTCACTCCGGTCCTGATGACATTCACAATGAACTTCTCATTGCAGAACTGCTCCGCAAACACAGGCCATTTCAACGGTTCCCGGTTCCGGAACCGTGTGAACCGGCGGTTCCGAACGGTTCGCGGTTCCACGGTTCGATTACGGTTCTGAACCGGGAACCGCCGGTTACATTTTCTGGAACCGGAACCGAACCGTCTGGACACGGTTTCGGTTCCGGTTCGGAACCGTCTAACACGGTTCCGGTTCCAGAACCGTCTTATACGGTCCGGTTTCACAGTTCGGTTCCCGGTTCCGGTTTTTTTGGCCACCTCTAGATGCAGTAAAACTTATTATTACTGTATCACAGTTATAAAGTTAATGCATCACAATTATGATTTAGTGGATTAAGGGTATTAGTTACTGCATCTTTGTTGATGCACTTATCTGTTAACTATGATGCAGTAACTAATAACAGTTATGCACTAAAACTAATTAGTGTGATGCACCAAAACTTATAACTATGATGCAACAAAAAAATGTTGCAACACACTTATATTTTTTTGGCGGGAAAAAAAAAATTTGGAAAATTTTTTTTTTGGCGGGAATTTTTTTTCGTGGGGGTGTGGGGGGTGGGGGTGGGGGTGGGGGGTGGAGTGGGGTGGGGGGTGGGGGGTGCCACATGTCATATGATGTGGCATGATGATGTGGCAAGGTGACACATGTCACTCCCACAATCCTTCCTACACTTTTTATTATAAGACCCTTTTTAGAATAACCCCACCCTTATATATATATATATATATATATATATATATATATATATATATATATATGGGGTGGTTCTGGTAAGAATGGTTTTAAGTTAAGAAATAAGAATGAATTTGGTTCATAGATCTTGATTAAATGGATGGTCAAGATTTATTCAAATGGAAACTTATGCATGGAATGCATTGTTTTAATGCATCGATATTTTGAGGTATATAATGCATAATTCTAATGCTTAGTATTTGTTGCATGAAGTGCATATTTTTTATGCATAATCTAATTGGGTTGTAGATCACAGAAAGATTGATGGTCAAAATTTATTCTTATTTCTTACTCAAAAAAGCCATTCTCATTTGATCCATCTTCACTCTCTCTTTCTCTATATATATAAACAATACTATGTCTACGCATTGTAGGTGCAAATGGATTTCTACGTACCTTGTTCTGGTAATACCCTTACTTTTATGTTGATATGAGGTGTTTGTGACCTGTTTCAAGTAATGTGTTTAAGGAGGATCAATGGTATTCATGAAGTTCTGTACATTTCCTATTCGGAGGGTTTTATCGATTTTTGTACAGACACATAACTGGTGTTCTATGGGTTTTATGTCCATCTTTAATTTTATTCCAGCCTATTGACCTATCATTTTTGAACTCCTAATACATTAAGAAATCTATTAGTTTATGTTTATAATGTCTATTCCGACACCACATCCATTTAACTCGTAGGTTTTACAACAATATACTTATTTAAGAGAATTTATCAAAATTTTGTCATGATCAAATTCTGTGTCGCTTATAGCCATTTGAATATAAGTTGGATTTGCACCAATTTTTAACATAACATACCTAAGATACTTAAGAACACATGGAAACCTCTGCCAACTCAGGGATTCCGTACAATATATAGATGTTTAAAAAAGGTGGCAAAATCGAAACATTTATTGTCATGAGTATTAGCCTAATAGATCTATCCTAAACCTACGGCTAAATCCATGAATGGGTAATTATTAACGACTTTATAACATGTTTAAGGACATGAAAAAGATAAAAACAACCAAGAAACGTAACAAGAACAAGAAAGAAACCAAGGAAACTCACCTTGATGCACAAAGAAATTGAGGCGTTAGTGTTTTGATGATTTCTCCTTCAATTATAAGGTGAAGTTACAAAATATCCCCTAATAGATTCTAGAAATCAGCGTTGAAAAATGGATTGGTTTAAGTAGATGTGGTCCGTTTCTTTTATGGTTTGCATCGGTTCCTAGTAGGAATTGACCCTATTAAGGGTGGGGTGGATCATTCCGTGGCTTTTGTAGAAGTTTAGTATGTGTTTCAACTACTTAAAGTCGGTTACTTATGCGCACAAAGCCAAAAATGCTAGTGAAGGACTTTATTGTCAAATCTTCTAATGCCTCATACATATAATACTGTAGATAAGAATGTAAGGACTCATTTATCAATGTGACATGGTTTGGACAATAAACTAAAAGATAAGTTAAGAGTATCCCACCGCAATTGGGACGAATAAGGCATCGGGATCAAACTATTTAACAAAGGTTATCAAAGATATTTGACATGTATTATTAGATTAAATTAGGGTTATTCACTTGAACCATAAATCTAGATTTATTTAGCATATATGCGACTAAAACCACGAGATGAGTTGGTTAACATAAAATAGATGCCTCAGTAACACAATTAGTACCTCTAGGTTTACCACATGAACTTAGAGTTATGTAATATTGTAACATGTCTTTGATCCTTATACAAAGTTAATGTTCTCAACACGTTAAAGTTTTCAGGATTAAATTTACATGTTCATATCACTGAATGCACTGCAAGATAAAGTAAACATTGAAATGTCAAAGTAAATATAACTAGAACTTAATTGATAAGTGTAATGCATGAATCATATTGACCAAATGAGTAGTGTAAGGTTCGGGTATCACATCCCCCCCCCCCCTCCTGTGTGTGTGTCATGTCGTCAATACAATATTGTGGTGGTTCTCTATCTTGTTAGTTGTGTTATTATGTTAAGGTCCTGTTTTACCCTATTTAGAGAAACGAAATAATCACTTGGCTGAGTGTACTCTCTACCAAACAGCTTGTGGGACTTTGTAAATCGAGCTTTTGAGACTCAATAACTATAACAGTTTGTATCAACAGATACATTGCTTATATGTTTTAATTCCTCATGCTTCTGCAAACTAACCTTATTAAGTTCAGCCGATTTCTGGTTGACCCATTTAAATCATGCATTCCCTTGGTGAAATATAAATGAATCTCAATCTACATGATTGTTTGTTTCCAGTGGAAGTTTATATCGGATAATTCGTCGCCCTCATTGTCACATTGATGAAAAGAGGAGAATAAGAATGGCTCTTGATGTGGTATGGATGGTGAGCTTTGATGCATTCCTCCGACATTATGAACCTATTAGTTGTTAATATCCCCTTTTGGAGTTTATATTTTCAGGCGAAAGGCATGAACTGCTTACACACAAGCATACCTACAATTGTTCACCGTGATTTAAAATCACCCAATCTTTTGGTGGATAACAACTGGAATGTCAAGGTATCATTGGAGTTTTTATTACATACCTCCTACCTGTCTAGTGCATGCCACGAGATTCTCTGTTCTTTTCAACGTGTATAAAATCATTTCAACACCAAGCAATTTGGCTTATTCACTGCTACCATTTTCTGAAAGAAATACATGGATAGATTTTCAACATACTGACGAGAGGAAGTTATCAAACTCGACGTGTTCGTAGATTTTTCATTTTTCAGTTATTTCGGGTGTTTTATTTTATGTAAAACTATGATGCAGGTCTGTGATTTTGGATTGTCACGATTGAAGCACAATACATTTTTGTCATCCAAGTCGACTGCCGGAACGGTGAGCGGTTTATCATAGGTTTTAAAAAACCACTTTAGCAGCCAACATAAATCTTGGGAGATTGATCGTGCTTTATGGCATCTTTTTATGTTTATTCTTTCTATTTATATATGTATATGCGTTATGGTATTTTGTTGGATATAAAGCCGGAGTGGATGGCCCCAGAAGTTCTCCGAAATGAGCCTTCAAATGAAAAGTAAGTTAAGTTGCTTCCTGCTACTGCATGCATGTGCTATGTCACATACTACACTGCTTTCAAACTGTATTGTTCATACCCTTTTAGGCTGTTTCTGCTAATTTTCAATGCTCCCATATATCCAATTTATTTTGACAATGTCATAATGTTTATGATTCCCTTTTTTACCCTTTGTGGTTGACAGTGTCATAATGTTTATGATTCCCTTTCTGGTCCTTTATAGAGATGATATTTAGTAGATATTTGTTATCTCGATGATTTATCACTTAGAGGAGGAATAATAGGATTTTATTCCTTTAAGTATGGATTATTGAAATAATAAAACCTGATTTTGTTACTTTATGATGTTACCAAATCAAATACGTATTCTGACATTTCCTTTTTCTTTATCGTTCTATTTCAAATTCAACCAACCTCTAGTTTGAAGTTCCATATATGGAAGTGCATGTGAGGATTGGCAAATTGATATTAAATCATCAACAAAATGATCAGAAGTTACGGTTGCAAAGATGATGATGATGAACTTAAGAGAAGCATTCATAATATACTGTTGGATATAGGCAATAATCCTTTTGTTTGTCCTAGTGGTTGTGGCTTTAGTTGAGCTTAATGCTGTTCCATCATGTGCAGATTACCAAAAAAATTTTGTGAAGCTTTTGAATTTTTTTGCTGTGAACTTAACAGGTGTGATGTATATAGCTTTGGTGTTATTTTATGGGAACTTGCAACACTCAAATTGCCTTGGAGCGGGATGAACCCAATGCAAGTTGTGGGTGCAGTAGGTTTTCAAAACCGCCGTCTTGACATCCCAAATGAGGTTGATCCTCTGGTTGCAAGAATAATATGGGAATGCTGGCAAATGTATGTCATAATGTGTTTCTAGTTTGTTGTCGTTTATTATGTATCGTTTTTTATTCGTGGATATAAAATGGACCAATTGCAACTTATTCCGTTACCAGGGACCCAAATATGCGTCCGTCGTTTGCACAGCTTTGTGTGGCGCTAAAACCATTGCAGCGTCTTGTCATTCCTTCACATGTAGAGCTACAAACTGCGTTGCCGCATGATATTCAAGTGAAATCAACACCTTAAGAGACATGTCTCCATTCCTCGATTGTAATTATATTATACCAGTGTGGCCTAGTGATCTTCACAGTACAGCTGATTATGAGATTTTGATGTGAATGTTCCATGGAGAAACCTTTTTTTTTTTTTTTTTGTCAAAAAACAAAAACAAAAACAAGGAATTCTGTGTAAAATCAGTTTATGACATTTACAATCATGTATTCTGTTTGCTTAGTACAACTTTCATCCTCAGGTCACATACAATGTACATATTGCAATCTTTCTCCATTGTTTCCAATAGATCCAAAGACTCCTTATTCTTTGGTTCTGGATTATAATGGAATAAAACAAAATATTTCACTAAAGCCTACCGACTTTTTTATCGTGAAGTACTAGTCATTCCATGCAATTCTCGATGCAATTTTCATTTTGGATCATCCGGAAACAGTCTCTCTGTGTTAAGACGGGGGTAAGGCTGCGTACATCCGATCCCCCCTTATCCTGCTTTTTGCGGGAGCCGTTGAGGCATTGGGGTAATGTTGTTATATACTACCCATACTTTTTTCATTTTCTTTTGCACTCTCCTCTTGACTGCATGTATATGACAAGTATATGGCTGTAACGATATTTAAAAACAATAGAGAAAGAGGATAAGCATATGACTTGTCAACCTTATTTGTATCTTTCACCTGCTGGGTAAATCCGTGATAGGGCGTCGGTCGAGTTCAATAATTTATGGTTGGTCCCTCCGCTCCAGATTTAATTGCTACCTTTTTATGGGCACGGGTATTAATGTTAAAGTTGTTTATTAGTATTGTGTGTAATAAAGTGATATTTTAAGAGGGGTAACGACGGAAATCTGAAATCATATTAGTATTGTGTGTTTAATTGGGTTGACTCATAATGGCATTTTATGGTAAATAGATGATTATTGGGGGTATATTTAGAGGAATGATTGGTTTATTTCCTTTTATAGTAAGTAGCAGTTAAGTGTGGGACGGACCAAAACGGAAAGGTAGCAGTTCAGTATGGGACGGATGGAGTATTAGATTATCCGATCCAGTATCCTGTTTGAATAAATATATTATTATTTTATATTATACAGAGTTTTCAAATTATATTATATAATAAAATATTTTAAGTATGGATATCAGGATAAGCGCACATTATGCCGCCCCTCTATTTAAAAAAGATTGTTCATTTTAATTATTTTTTTAATTTTTCAAAATTAGTCCAATTTGAGTATTTTTACATGGAATAATGAGGGTAAATAAAAATATACACCTTTAGGGGCTTGCCCTTTTCTTTCTGCACCCCTTTCTTGGGTTTATATTGCTCGTAGGTCTTTTTCTTCTTGTTCTTCGACCTCCGAGGGCCAGAAAAAATCACAAGAGCAGCCTCCCTCGGTTTTGTCTTCATGTTAGAATGTGCCAGTTTATTCATTAGCCCAACTAATGTGCATGAGGTCTCTTTACAGTTGAAATTCATTACAAACTGCATGAAGAAGTCCGGCAGAGATTGAAGGATGAGATCAATCTGAAGGGATAAATCCATATGAAAGTTGAGCACCTTGAGCCTCTAATAGAAAAAGTCAAAACTTGAAATATTTTCCTATATAATATATACATATATGAGGGAGACATTTGTATCCTACTTACCCTTTGACATTCCTAGACATGATTTGTTGCCGAGCTTATTTGTTAACGTTTGGATGAGACTCGCCAAGCTCTTATACTATATAACTGCTGAATGGATAATACTTCCCTATTTTCAATATAAATGGGAGTTTTTTTTTTCTGTTTTCCAAAATAAATTTCCCATTTAGATAATTTTCATCTCTATCCAAATTATTCTTGTGTACCTCACAAAGAATCTCATTTTACTACTATTTTTGACTCGTTTCGACCAAAGATGTCATTTTTGACTCGTTTTGTCCAGGGGCGTTATTTTCGAAGTCGTTCAACCCTTTATTTTCAAACCATTACGTACTGGGATGTTATTTTCGACCGTTTTCACCTCTGGACATTGTTTCGATTGTTTCATTAGTGGATGTTATTTTTGACCTGTTTCGTCTTGGGACATCATTTTCGATTTGTTTAGTCACATGACGTTTTCCAACTGTTTTCAGTCTGGGACACTATTTTTGACCCGTTTTTGCCTCAAAACGTCATTTTCGACTATTTTCGCCACGAGACATTATTTTTTACTTAATTCACCGCACAACATTATTTTCATCTTGTTTTCCTAGATCGTCATTTTCGACCATGTTTCGTTAGTGGGCGACCATTTCGACTATCTCACTACAAAAAAAACAGTTTTTACCGACGCCAAAATGGCGTTGGTAAAACAGAAAATGGCGTTGGTAAAAAAATTACCGACGCCATTACCGACGGCAAACCGCCGTTGGAAAAATGCTCGACGGTAATTTTTTACCGACGCCATTTCCGACGCCGTCATTTACCGACGCCATTTTTGGCGTCGTTAAATTAAAAAAAAAAAATTAAAAAAGTCAGGTCAGGTCTCAGGCGGGTTAGGACCGGGCTCAGGCGGGAGGGTTTGGTCAGGTCCAGGTCAGGGTCCGGGCGGGTCGGGTGCGGGTCCGGGCGGATCAGGTTCGGGCTCCATTCAATTTCAAATGGTTGAGAAGGATTTTGGTTTATAAACCACCAAAAACATTGATGTTTTTTCGATGTGGGATTGTGTTAAAAAATTACCGACGCCGAAAATGGCGTCGGTAATGGCGTAAACGGCGTCGGTAAATTTAAAAAAAAAAAAAATTACCAACGCCAAAATGGCGTCGGTAAATGGCGTCGGTAAACGGCGTCGTTAATTGTAAAAAAAATAAGTCTGCGAACCGGTCGTCGGCAATGGCGTCGGTAAATCGGGCGTCGGTAAATGGCGTCGGTAAATTATAAATTTAACAACGGCGGTACGGGCGTCGGTAAATGGCGTCGGTAAATTATAAGTTTAACAACGGCGGTGCTGGCGTCGGTAAATGGCGTCGGTAAAAACTGTTTTTTTTGTAGTGTCTCCGTCACAAGATGTTTATTTCGACCCGTTTCATCCAGGAACATTATTTCAACTTGGTTCACTTTGGGATGACATTTTTGACTCGTTTAGTCATATGTCATTATTTTTCGACTGTTTTTATTCAGGGACAATATTTTTTGACTCATTCAGCTCAGAACGTCATTTTTGAGTTAATTCACCATACAACATTATTTTTAACCTGTCTCTCAGGTCGTCATTTTCGGTCATGTTTCGTCCCGGGGCAACCATTTCAACCAATTTTGTCACTAGATATTATTTTCGACCTATTTCACCTAGGAACATTAGTTCGACTCGCTTTGCTCAAGGACGTCATTTTCGATCCGTTTTGGGACGATATTTTGACCATCTTCATCCCAAGATATTATTTTCGCCCACAAACGTCATTTTCGACCGTTTTCGACCCAGGATTTATTTTCGACCCATTTCGCACTAGAGAGGACATTTTTAGCTTGTTTCGCCTCAGACAATATTTTCGACCAGTTGAGTCGGGGGATATTATTCTCGATCGATTAACCCCGAGGACATTATTTCCGACACTTTCCGCTTTGGGACGTCATTTTTGACCCGTTTTTCACTCGGACATCATTTTCAACCCGTTTTGTCCCCATAGTCATTTTCCACCATTTCCGCCCCCAAGACATCATTTTTGATTGGTTTTGCCCATGACGATATCTTCGGCCCGTTTCGCCATGCGGCGTCATTTTCGACCAGCTTCGTCATGGGACGTCATTTTCGACCCGTTTCGCCCCAAGGCGTCATTTTCAGCTCGTTCGCCTTGAGACGTCATTTTTTGACCATTTTGTCCCAGGATGTCATTTTTACCCTTTATGTCCCCGAATGTCATTTTCGACCGGTTTTGTCTGTGGACGTCATTTTCGGCTCGTTTTGTCCCGTGACATGATTTTTCACCATTTTCGCTCCAAGACATCAGTTACCGGTTTTGCCCTGTGACAATATTCTCGCCTCTTTTCATCCCGTGACGTCGTTTTCGACCAATTTCGTCACGAGCATCATTTTCTATCGGTTTCACCTTGTGATGACATTTTCGGCCCGTTTTACCCTGTGACGTCATTTTCGACCAGTTTTGTCATGGGACATCATTTTCGACCTGTTGCGTCCCAAAACGTCATTTACGGCTCGTGGCGTCATTTTTGGCACGTTTTGTCTTGGGACGTCATTTTCGAATTGTTTTGTCCCAGGACGTCATTTGCAATCATTTTCGATCCGAGACATCATTTTCGAATTATTTCACCTCGAGACGTTATTTTCGGTCCGTTTCTTCCTAGAATGTCATTTTCGACCTGTTTCGTCCTCAGGCGTTATTTTTTACCCGATTTTCTCTTGATGTCATTTTCGACTTTTTACGCCCGTAGACATCATTTTCGTTTTGTCCAAAGACGTCATTATCGGACCATTTTGTCCAGATGACATTTTCGGCCTGTTTCGTCCCGGGACGTCATTCTCGATCAGTTTCGTCATGGGACGATATTTTTTGGACCATTCACCTCAGGGTGATATTTTAGGCCTGTTAGTTCGGGACTATATTTTCGGCCTGTTTCTATAATATCCAGATGTAATTTTAGTTTTATATGTTGTATTATGTGCGTTTAGAATTGTACAAGTCATGTTGTATTGGATTTGAATTTATACCATGTATATTGTACTGAATTATTGTGAGATGGAACTATTTATTTTTATTGTTGGTATCACTTTTACCCGTACAAAATGGGTCCAAAATGTCACGCCTGTGCGAAATGGTAGAGAATATCATCACAGGACAAAACTGGCCGAACATGACCACCCGAGACAAAACGTATCGAAAATAACGTTCGGAGATAAAACTTGTCGAAAATATCGTCCCAAGGAGAAACGGATCGAAAATGACATCTCAGATAAAAAAGGGTTAACAATCACATCTCGAGACAAAACGGGCCAAAAATATAGTCCACAGGGCGAAATGTGCCGAAAATGACGTCCCGATCGAAAATATCGTCATATGGCAACACAGTTCGAAAATGACGTCTTGGGGAAAAATAGGCCGGAAAATGATGTCTCGGTACAAAACGGGCCGAGAATATCACCTCGGAGCGAAACAGGTGGAAAATGATGTCACAGGTAAAAAATGATCAAAAATGACATTCGGAGAGAGAACGGCTAAAAAATGTCATCATAGAATGAAACATGTCAAAAATGACGTCCCAACTTGAAAATGTCTTGCGAAACGGGTCAAAAAATGCGTACTCTGGCGAAACGGGTAGAAAATGACGCCCCATGACGAAATGGGTCGAAAATGATGTCTCCGTGAGAAACGGTATTTTAAAACACATTAAATCAAAAGAAAGAAAAAAATAGGAAAAAAATATTCTTTATTTAGTTATTTATTTCCTTTTTTGTTAACAAAAATATTTTGAAAAACACTTTATTTAAAAGAAAAATAATAACAGAAAAAAATATTATTTTTATAGTTTAATTTATCTTTTTTTTTTGGGTCAACAAAAATATTTTAAAAAACATATTATTTTAAAAAATATAAAATAGAAAATTTTACTTTTCTTTTAAATTATGTATTTTTGAAATACTTTTTTTAACCTAAAAAATGAATAAAATTATCTTATTTTTTTTCACACAAGATTTCGTTATTTTATTGAGGAATATGGTATTTTTGTAAAATAAATATGAATTTAGAGTAAATACGATCAATTTGTACAATAAAATATGATTTTGAGTTAAATATAAAATTTGTTATAAGTTAGGGTCAATTTTGTAATTTACAATATAAACATCTAACAGGAATATGTTTAGCCATTTGACAATTGGTTTGACTTTTAAACTTACATGTAATTAGCAATACTCTAATTATTACTACTTGTTAAAGGAATAATACCCATTGTGTGCCTAAGTCTGTTAGTTTACGGGCTTTCCTAGTTAGGGTTTGGCTAATGCCTGATTGTATGTATTTCTCCCTATTTAAAGGGAGCTTACAATGGAATAATACAACAACAACTTTTGCCCTACTTTCTGTCTCAAGTTATTTTCCCTTCAACACGTTATCAGCACGTAGTCTCCCAACTGAATAAGAAAAAATTCGGAAAACCCTAATTCGCGAACAGCCGTCGTCTTCCTCAACCGGATGCACAGGAATCGCCGCCACACCCGATCTAGGTCGCTCAGCAACCACCTGAAACCCTAGCAGCCGCACGGATTGGAACTCCAGCCGCCGTCGCACAAATTTTGCACTAAAACTAACCGAAAAAAGGCCGAAAAACCTTATCCCCCCGCCGCCGACGCAAACAACCCCCGTCCTTCGTCCCATCGCGGGCCTGAACACCGATTGAAACAAGCCCTGCCACTCTATTTCTGATCGACGCCTAAAAATCGATCCCCAACTGCAACCCGCTCGGTGCCCCATCGTCGCACCTCCGACAGACACCACCCAAGCATCCGCCGTGCCCCCCCTCTTCCTCCGACGTCTGACGTCGCACCGAAGCGCAACCGCTCGTTTTTCAATCGACCTCCTTTTTCAGTCGACCTTCTCTACTTGATTTAAATGCTGTGCAATTTTCGACCCATTCGCCCACCGCTCTGATCCAACTCGGCCCGTGACCCAGACTTGACCCGGTTGCTGACCCGGCCCGACCCGCTCGACAGTCTCGTTTTTTTCTCCAGTCCGGTTTTCTGACCCTATTCATGAAGTAAAGTACACAATACGAACCCTACTATCTGCAATGTGCAATTTTTAGACTTTTTATATATCCTTGATTGCATTTTTATACTCTGTAATTTATTTATGCTTAATTAAACCAAAAGCATAATGCATTAGTAACTTCAATTAAATTATAGCGAATTGCTTAAAGCAACTTGAATTAAAGTAAATTCACGTTGAATTTTAATAATTATTGCCGCATAAGATACCTGTTTGACTGCATATATACGTGTATAGATATATTCATAGGGCTATGTGATTATATCTATAATTATATATATACTTTGCATGCATCGATAGTTATGGCATGTGTATTAAGGTTCATCATTAGTAGAACCTAGAGGACTTATTTCTACTGTCTATATCAACTCGAACTGTGATAAAGTACTTTCACCGGTAACCCAATAGCATCGAAAGTAATTTTGACCATATCTTGGTTCCGAAAAATAATAACGCTCCCATTATTGAATATTTTATCATGGAAAGTACTCATGATAAACTGTGAAAAATCATTTTACGTTTTCTTGTATTAAGATAGCTTATCCAACTCGCCTCAAATTTGATATCTTGGACTCAAAAAAGCTTGAGTACCATAGATGGGTCTCCTACGTCGAGACCACGTTTATCACTAAAGAATATAGTGGTACGCTCCTTAACACCACAGACCAAGTACCGTCTGATAAGATAAAAGCGAGTGCACTTATATTCCTTAGGTGACACATCGAACCCAGCCTGAGATAGGAATATCTACAGTTGAAATTTCCTAAAGAACTGTGGGATGCCTGTAAGGGCTAATTTGGGAACATTCATGACACTTTGCTCCCAAAGTTGACCGTGCAGTGGAATGAAATCCACTTGCTCGACTATAAAAGGATCAACAATTTCAACAAAGGTATGCTCCGTCTCAAGGCATGCCTAAATTTCCGTGGGAAGGACATCACATAAGATGACATGATCCATAAAGCTTTTTCCACCTTCCCTACTTCCGCTCATATACTAACGAACCAGTATAGGCTGGAGTATGATAATAAATGCATCACTACCTTCACTATGCTAATCAACCTACTGCAAGTAGTTGAGAGGCATAACGAAATGTTAGTGAGCAGTAATGTCAGGCCGGTTGGGACAAAGAAAATTCCCGAGGCCAATTATGGCAAAGTGAAGGATGGAAACTACCCCAATGAATACGGGACTGGACATGATAGGCTTCGTGGTCAAGGACGTGGGGTTTCTTCCAATGTAATGTGAAGACTTGGTGCTCCCGGCTATACTAGCTAAGGGAACCAAATAGCACCTACCCATCTTATCGCCTCTAAGGCTCGAGTTAGCAATGAACCGTGCTATCACTGTGGAGATGCTGGACATGGTACAAGAACTGCCATGCAAGTGTAATATCCGCAATTTTCGATTTTCGGTAAATTTCTTTTTTCGGCCAGAGTCCGTTTTGACGACTCGCTCATGACCGTTTTGTCATTTTGAGAATGATTAATTCTGCACTTTTTTGTCATCCGAGTTCGTTTCGGTATCGTTTTGTTGAGTTCCGAGCTTTTTAGCGACTTTTTCGCACTTGAGTTCGATTCTTGCGAATCTCGTCCGAAATTGTTGTTTCGAGTTTCTCGTAAGTTCATTTAATGTTATTATTCATGTTGCGAGCTTTGGTTTGGTGTTTAGATCGCGTATCGTGATTTTCGGACATTTTGGGCCATTTTCGTAATTTCCCAAAGTTTTGGGTAATTACTTCCATTGTCGAATTCCGAGCCTTCGGGTGGTCGGAATTGTGTGTTCTCTTAGCTCTTAGATTCGTCTTTGCGAGTACGTCGTAACCGTATCATCGATTCGTATTCGGGTTCGAGTTTCGGGGTCGTTCGGGCTGTCGGAGTTGGCCCCGGCCGAGTCATGGCCGGGCAATCTGGGCCCAGGCCGCCTTGGCCGAAGTCACGGCCGTAGTGCTCGGCGGCCGAGCGGCAGGCCGTCCGTGGGCCGCGGCACATGCCGCGAGGCGCGACACACTCTGTAGCATTTTTCGCCAAACTGTCTTGGTGCCGCGGCCTGCCCGGCCACGGCTGCACCGCCGACCACCGGGAGCCATTTTGGGCGGTGCGCGGCACACTCCCACGGGCCGCGGCACTGCTGTGTACTTATTTATGGCCCTGCACACGAGTTTTTGGCCATTTTTCTCCTTCTTCTCCTTCTCTTACGCGGCTGAGGGTGATCTTACCATGGAGCCATGTTGTTTAACAACAAATCCATGAAGTTCTGGAGTTCATATCATCAATCAATCATCCGTTATCATCCTTTGATCCAGCGAATCAAGGTAATATTCCTTAGAACCCTAATTTCGTGAATTTGGGGGTTTTTGCGTTTTCGTCCGATTCGTTCCGTATTATTGATTAATTCATGATGGATATGATTCATCTTGGTAGTATTCTTGTGTTTAACATCATTTAATCCATTGTTCTTCGTCGAATCGAAGTATATTTCTTGATTTCTTCAAATTGACTTTTTGGGGGATTTGTTCTCGATCTCGTTTTTCATCCATTTATGATGGATCGATTATGGTTAAATGATGTTGTTAAACATATTCTTTGGATTGTATATCCATATTTCAACTTGGAATTCCGTTTTCGTGTTTTGTCGGGACGAATCGTGTTCTTGGCCGTTTTGGGGAAAACGCTTGAACTTTCGTCATTCGTTCTTTGAATTCAACGGCTTTAAGTCGTGTTAGGGAATTCATTTCATTATTGTTATTGTCCTTCGTAGTTTATGAACGCGAGTTGGCGATCGGTGGAGTCGGCGGGTTCGTAGTCGGTTCGTGTCAACTTACTCCGGTCGATTCTCCGCGTTGTTCTTATTCGAGGCAAGTACCTTGTCCATACTATTCTTGTTTTGTGAATATGATAATTGGTGATCATACTTATGTGTTTGTTTGATTGTTTGAAACGAGTTTTTCAAAAGATTCGGCTAGCCTCGTTAAAGGCTCACTTTCAAAACGCGTGTGTTTTGTAAATTGTGTGGGTTGAAAGTGACTATATGAATCCTATGGGTATGTTTGGTGTTGATGATGCACTTGGTATTTGCGTGTGGACGTATATTGTTTGATTTCGGTGCATTGTGGTTTGACGCGGTGTTTTGCTAGTGTTTGATGCCTCTCGGTGAATTATTTGGATATCTTTGGTGTGATATGTTATTTGTGCATGATTGATTCGCTAGCCAGCTCGGGAGGGTCCTTCGAGGCCTCGGGTGGGATTCATGGTGGCGTCCTGGTCCTAGGCGATGCCTGTGCTTGATTGTTTCGCTAGCCAGCTCGGGAGGGTCCTTCGAGGCCTCGGGTGGGATTCATGGTGGCGTCCTGGTCCTAGGCGATGCCTGTGCGTGTTTGTTTTGTGAATGTGTTCGCTCACCTCGGGAGGGTTCGACGGGGCCACGGAGGGAGTCCAATGGTTTCGCCCTGGATTCACGAGTGAAACTTCACCACTGCGTGTGTATGTTTAGTGAATGTATTTTACTCACCCTGGGACGGTCCGACGGGGCCTCGGGGGAATCTATGACTTCACTCTGGGTTCACGAGTAAAAACTTCACGAGTGCGGTTGCTTATGTTTTGTGAATGTGTTTGCTCACATCGGGAGGGTTCGACGGGGCCACGGAGGGAATTCCATTGGCTTCGACCTGGATTCACGAGTGAAACTTCACGGGTGCGTGTGTATTTTATGTCCGTCGAGGACGCATGATGTGGGTTTTTAACCTTGTGTATTATGGTTGGTTTTATTTGCGAAAACAAAACCTTTGGGCTGTGACCCTGTTGATTTTTGGAAAGATAAGGATTTGATAATCCTAAATTGTTTTCTATTAAAACTCTCGATGGCATTTTAAACCGTTTTATAAATTGTTTTCCGTTGATTTGTGATCTTTCGGTTTTGAAATGTTTTACCCAAACTCATGCCTCGGGAAGTACTTTTCGTTACGTTTGAATCTTTGAGGATTTCCTGGTTATTGTTATTCTTGGAATGTGAATTGTATGGCTCGTATTTGCACTTTGTTCTTGCACTAGCAAAACAGTGGAGTTTTGCTAACCCCCGAGTATTCGGGGGGTGGATGTCTGTTTTTGCATTCAGGTTTGGGAGCATAACACAGGGTCGGCACGAAGAATGATGAAAAATGAACGATACTAATCACACGAGGACCTGTTGATGTCGTATTGGTTTAGTTGTAGTTTATTTTCCGCTGCAGTATTCTTTCCCGTTGTACGGGAGTGTGTTGTATTCGACCCCTGCATGGGCATGTATTTTAATTGAGTTGCATGTATTTATTGAAAGACCAAATCGGTCTACTGAGTCATTTTAGCCTTAAAGGCATTGTTGAGTTGTTCTATGTTGTTACCAGCCTGGTAGATCCTTGAGGAAAGGGTATACGGCGTGTAATATCCCTGAGTGGATTGGGGGTGTTACATAAATGGTATCAGAGCTTAGGTTGTGGAAACCTAGGCTGTCGGGTCAGTGGTGTCTGTTGAGTTTTGTATCGTCGGATTTCGTCTGACTGAGTCGTGTCGCGACGCGTCGTCTGAGTTTGTTGGTCGTGATTAGTATCGTGGGCGATCATCATCTTCGTGCGACCTGTGGATGTAAGTCTCCCTTCTTTGTGTTGTGCCTCGTGTGACACGAGCTATTTTTATGATTTATTTGTTAAGCGACGAAATCCTCTTATGGATTTTGATTTCTTGATATGTGGTTATATGACCCTCCTATTTCGTTTATATGAGGAGTAGCGTTGCTGGATTGTGCATGTTTGACTTTATTTCTTTTATCCGCTGCGTGAGTTCTTTTGTAATGGCTTTCGGTATTTTACCGACTAAGTTTTATTTTGAAAACCGATTCCTTTAACCGAGTTTTTGGCCTTGACCGTTTTGACGGTAGTTGGGTGTTTTCAAATGGCTTTTGTGAGTTTTTGAAATATTACCGTTATCGGCTTTTTTGGCATTTTTGTAAATGGTTTTTATCCTGGTGGGTTCCGGCGCGGGACCCACAGCGCTATAATGTTCCGTGTATTTACCTGAAATTTTTGGGCATTCTAGCCCATTGAATTATCCTTAAAAACCTTGAGTATCTTAGAAAAATAAATTTCGAGACGTACTTTTAAAATGAATTATTTTCTCGTGGTACATACAAGGTGCCACAACATTCCTCATTTTTATCAAATGCGAAATGGTTCTCCAAAGTCTCGATAACAATGTTTCACGTTTGTACTTTTTGAAAGGTGATACTCAAGATCAACCGGTGTTCTTCTAAATTATTTTCAAAATGAGGTTTTCGTTTTTAAAACCTATCCATTCCGTTTAAGAAATTTGGGTATGTATGTATGATGTTCGCATTGTCATTTTGATGTTTGCTCCCGAGTATGATCGAATTGGCGGTGTGAGCGTTGAGTCGTTTTCCACACATTTGTTGTGTTAGCCCCCTGTGAGAGGCGGGATGTTGGTGTTAAATATTGTCGCCCCGTAGTGATTTCTGAGTTATCGCTCGTGTGCGAACTGTTAGAGCTTGTTTGGTACGACCGTGTGCATCGGTGATTATTCCATTATGTGTCGGTTGTTTAATGTCTTATTACCTTGCTCCTGTTTTTGTGAATTTCGTGGACGGGGTCGGAGGTAATACCCGTACTATTTTGACCTCGGTATTTTCTCTTTCTCCATTCTATCGACTCGCTCGTGTTCGTTGTGTAATACCCGAGATTTCTATGTAATTGGAACTTGTGATATTGTAATGATTGTACTTTTGTCTGAGTACTATTCTCCGTATTTCATAATCCGATGTCGTCGAGCATATAATTTCGTGTATGTGATTCAAAGACTGAAAATTTTATGCATGTAGCGCACGCTACAGGCTACGGGTAGCGTACGCTAACATGGATTTATAGCGCACGCTACCGAGTATCATTAACGCACGCTATGCGTGGTCAGATTGATCGAGACGTGCGGTAGGTGAGATCTGGCCGGGGGACCCTTGTCGGATTATGTCGAATGAATCTGGACGGCTTTCGGGAAAAGCCGAGTCAACGCCTTAGCGCACGCTACAGGTATATGCGTAGCGTACGCTAAGTGCCGAGTACAGTTTAGACTGTGAGCCGTTAGCGCACGCTACGAACAGGGTCTAGCGCGCGCTAATAGCCATTTATTATAAATAGGACATCATCCTATTCGAGATTTCAGTTCTCTCTACTCTCATAACCCGAACTCTGACACTTAGAACATAACTCCCTTCGTCCTAAACACTTCGTATCAACCTCCTAGTTCGAGATTGAAGATCATACATCATTGGAGATTGGTGTTCAAGCCTTCGGTGTTGGATTGCTTCATTTCATCCGTGTTCTTCACTACTTTGAGGTAGGTGATTCTTCACCAATGATTAGTAATGTTCCTAAGGAAGTCTGAATCATGTTTGGATAGCAAGTATTTCGTTTATAATCGGTCATCGCATGTTAGAAGGATACTTTTGACGTATCGGTACTAGATATCGAATGAACCTTTGAACCATCTTATTATAAGGACTCCTAAGCATGTTTAAATCGATTTATGATCAAGTAATCGGATATTACGATTCTTTGAGTTGTACACGTTGGAATCTTGTGTTTTGAAACGTAAGACGATCGGAACTTAGATTACTTCTTGAAGATCGTAATGGATTATGATATTAAGATGACTATCCGTATATTGGTATTTCATAATCATAAATCTTCCAGAAACCTTATTAGCATGATATGCCCGAGGATAACTTGTATTATCACGGTAGAATTCATGAGTTCTTCACCATTCAACCCAGTTTTCGGTTTGCAGTATTCTGCCATGCAAGATTAGCGCACGCTAACATGTGTGGGTTAACGTGCGCTATCGGGGTTCAGTTAACGTACGAAACGTACGTAGCGTACGTTATGAGACCAGCCGAGTCAGACTGCCAGTCCGTGGCTAGCGCACGCTAGTCTTACACGATAGCGTACGCTAACAGTCCGGCTTAGCGCACGTTACGTTGAGTACGTAGCGCGCGCTAAACAGTCCAGGCAAGTTGTTTATTTTGAGCTTTTCGACCGTAGACCGAATTGTTAGGCCATCGTTCGACTTGAGATGATTTGTATATCGTTCCTTTTGTTAAGGTTCGAGCTTGTTACGTTGATCGGAGGAGGCGGCCTTCGAGTGCGTCGAGAGCATTGAAGTGTATCGTTCTTGCCATCTTCGAGGCAAGTATCGTGATATGTTAATATCGGTATTTTTGGAGTATGCATATGATTATGCATGTTGTTGAACATGATATTTACTTCGTTGATTTGTCATGATATTCGTTATATAGTGTTTATATGTTCATGTTGATGAACATAATGATTTGGTATATGTGTATGCATGAGTTGTGTTTGTATACGTTGTACGATCTATGCTGAGGGCGCTGGATCGGATGTCCACCTCGCGTTGGTCCGACGGGATCATCTTGGGATCTAGGCTGAGGGCGCTGGATCATTGGACGGGTTATTTTCACCTCGTGTTGGTCCGACGGGATCATCTTGGGATCTATGCTGAGGGCGCTGGATCATTGGAATACCCATGCTGTGTAATGGAATCTTGTAGATTCGCATTGTCGGATTCCGGTAGCGGAAGTCCGGGTGGTGCATCTTGTTATGTATTGTTGATGCATATTCGAATTGTTTAAATATGATACTTGTACTAGCATCGTTTTGCTAACCCCTTCGGGGGTGGACATTTGTTTTGATGTTCAGGTAGCCGAGGAGCAGGGAAAGCGACCACGATGCAAGCGTGACGACGAAGGGGTTCAGTGATGTTTATTGTTATTGGAGATTTGTTGTCTTGGTTTGGTTTCTGTACTCGAGTACGCGTGTCCTTTTGATATTAATTCGATATGGTTGTATTAATTACCCGTTGAACCAGTTGTACATTTTCATAAACTTGAATTTTCGCAGTATTGATGTCTTATATTTACTTTCCTTTTTAATTAGCCTTGTAAATCCTTACTTAAAGGGTTTACGGCGCTGTAATTATTCCGAATATCTCGGGGTGTTACAGAATATGGTATCGGAGCTAAGATTCATGGATATCTTGGCAGTCGGGTTTTATTTGGGTCTGTTTATGTTATTTGATTTACGGGTCGTTTGTAACATCACTGTTCAGCCGAAGTCGTCATGTGGACCGTAGTTGTAAGTCTCTTAATCTCTTATACTACCGTTTTATTAAATTACTGTTTTGTGAGTATTGACGGACTTTATTTCAAAAATTTTGTTCTGTATATTGAGAAATTACGTTTACAGTATGTTGAGAGGAGGTCGTGGACGCGGACGCGGTCGTGGACGCGGACGTGGTAACATGAGACATGAGGATTCCGCAACTACCCCAGAAATATCGGCTAGTCGAACCGATTCCCATTCCGGAGGCGGCAAGGATCGGCGAATGATGACGCAAATCCTAACATGCCAGAGTGCTTCAACAGTGGTGGCGCAGATAAACCGATTCGCCCAGTGTCGTTGATCGTATGCAGGCAATGATGGGACAGCGGCACCACGAGGATAGCAGGAGACAGATGGCTTGCGGAAGTGGTTAAATTGCACCCGCCAAAATTTGACGGATCTGCTGAGGCACTTACTTGGGATCACTGGCTCAAGGAGTTGTAGAAGATATTCGCGGGTCTTAACTGTCCCGAGGACCGGAAGGTTCCCATTGCCCAGTATTTTCTGACTGGGGAGGCCTTTGATTGGTCGGAGGCTATTCGACCCGAGAATCGTAATGCGGATTGGACGGAATTCAAACAAATGATGGAAGCACAGTATTGTCCTCGTCCAATTAGAGAGGCGAAGATCCGAGAGTTTTTCTCACCACAGAGTTCGGAGGCATCTGTGACAGATGTAATTAAAACTTTTAATCATCAGCTGACTTGTGTGCGACACTTGGTCAGAACGGAGGCAGAAAAGATTTTTCATTTTGATATGCGGATGAAGCGGAGATTCAAAGGTACATGTCGGATTCGAGTGTACTACGTTGCGGCAGTATCAAGACAAGCGGCGGCTACGACATGAAAGAGGTGGCGATGGAGAAATCAGTAGAGGCAAAGAAGCAGAAGGTGACCGGCAGCTTTGCAGAAAACAAGAGTGGTGGGGCCCGCAAGGGCCAGTCTTCCTTTTATTCGGCTAGGAAACCTCCACATCCTTCTAGAGGCGGAAAGAAGTTCCGGGCAACATCAGCAGTTTCGGACGCATCAAAGAAATGCTACAATTGTGGTCGAGCAGGGCATATTCGACGTGATTGCCCCGCATCTTCTGTGACTTGTTACGATTGTGGGCAAGAAGGGCACCGTGCGGCCTTCTGTGGAGCCGCTGCTAGATCTTTTGGTACCCGCACTCCAGCACCAGTTCCTAAGGAGATAAGTGTGAACCAGACACAGCAGAGTGGATTTCAGCAGCAGAACGCTGGGAAGAGAGAGACATCCAGTGCTGGGTCCGTTCCTCCGCGCCTGTACGAAATGAGGAGATCTGACGACCAGAACACTGCTGTTGCATCAGGTACGATTCAGATCCTTTTGCAACCAGTTAGTGTCTTGTTCGATTCGGGAGCTACGCATTCTTTTATATCTTTGAATTGTGTTAAACGTTTGAACATCTCGTGCTTGTATAATTGTGAACCTTATGTTGTGGGATTACCGAGCGGAGAGAAAATTGTGGGAACACTAGAAGCTAGGGATTTCCCAGTATCTATTGAAGGAAGAGATTGGCCATCGAATCTTATTGTAGTTGACATCTGCGGTGACGATTTAATTCTCGGAGATGATTGGCTCAACCGTTATGGAGTCTTCAATTACCGAGAGAGAGTCATTTCCATCATTGCCGATGACGGATCTGAACACTTATCCCGAGGATGGAGACCGAAGCTCGGGAAATTGATCAAGGCAATGAAAGCCGTGAAATTCAAAGCAGGATGTCACGGACTTTGGTGCTATGCCATGAGGAAAGAGGAAGGAGGAGCTCGTCTATTTCGATTGTGAATGAGTTCTCGGATGTATTTCTGACGAACTACAGGTTACCTCCGCAGAGGAGTGGAATTCACTATCGAACTAGAGCACAGGCGGCTCCTATTTCCAGGGCACCATACCGCATGGCGCCAACCGAGATGTATGAACTCAAGAAACAACTGGAGGAATTGTTACGAAGGGCTATATTCAACCTAGCGTTTCTCCTTGGGAGCGCCGTTCTCTTTGTCCTAAGAAAGACGGAACCCTCCGACTGTGTATTGATTACAGGGAACTCAATAAGATGACAATAAAGAACAAGTATCCTATACCTCGGATCGACGACTTGTTTGATCAACTGCAAGGGGCAAGGGTATTCTCGAAGATTGACTTGCGATCAGGATACCATCAGTTGAGAAATAAGGAATCAGATATACCGAAATCTGCTTTGGATCCGATGCAGGCATTATGAATTTGTAGTGATGCCATTTGGACTTACCAATGCTCCTGCGGTATTCATGCAATTGATGAATCGGGTATTCTTGGAGTACTTGGATAAATTTGTGGTCGTTTTCATTGACGACATTTTGATATATTCGAGGAACGCAGAGGAACATGCTGATCATTTACGTGTGGTTTTGAGCATCTTGAGAAAGGAACAGCTATATGCAAAATTTTCTAAATGCGAGTTCTGGCTTAAGGAAGTAACCTTCCTTGGGCATGGGATATCAGCCGATGGAGTTCAGGTGGACCCAAAGAAAGTCGAAGCAATCTTGGAATGGGAAGCTCCTAAGAACGTGAAGGAAGTCCGAAGCTTCTTAGGACTAGCTGGATATTATCGCCGCTTTGTAGAGGGATTTTCCAAAATTGCTCGTCCGCTCACCCAGCTGTTACAGAAAACTCAAAAGTTCGCGTGGAATGAGAAGTGCCAGGCTGGTTTTGACGAACTTAAGAAGAGACTGACGACAGCACCTATATTAGCGCTGCCAGAAGGAACTGACGGATTTATGGTATACAGCGACGCTTCAAATCAGGGTTTGGGTTGTGTGTTGATGCAAAAGGATAAAGTGATTGCTTATGCTTCTCGGCAATTAAAATCGTACGAAGTTAATTATCCGACTCATGATCTGGAGCTAGCAGCTGTGGTCTTTGCCTTGAAAATTTGGCGACATTATCTGTACGGCACTCATTGTCAGATCTTCTGAGATCATAAGAGCCTCAAATACATTTTGATCGTAAAGAATTAAACATGAGGCGAGAGAAGGTGGGTGGAATTGATCAAGGATTACGACTTAGAGATTCTCTATCATCCGGGAAAGCAAATGTAGTAGCCGATGCATTGAGCCGTAAACTGTTTCTCTTGAGTGTTGGAAGCTCTTACGCCTGCACCGGCATTCAACGAGAACCGATCCGCGAAGGGATTGAAGTATGGGCACCGGGAATCCACGGGCGACTTTATGTGATGGGCCGACTTCATCACTAGTCGAGAAGATCAAGTCAAGCAATTGGACGATTCTCGATCCTTCGATTATGTGATGAAGTAAAGAAAGGAAAAGCCCGAGATTCGTGATACAAGATGATGGAGTTACGAGATTTCAAAGTCGACTTTGCGTTCCCGATGATGATGATTTGAGACGGACTATTACGAAAGAAGCTCATAGCGCGCCCTATTCTATTCACCAGGCGTGATAAGATGTATAAGGATCTTAAACAAAACTTCCGGTGGGGAATATGAAGAAGGACGTGGCAGTACATTTCGAAGTGTTTGACTTGTCGGCGGTCAAGATTGAGCATCGGCGACTGCCCGAGATGTTAAAGCCGCTTAGATCCACGAATGGAAGTGGGAGGACATTTCGATGGATTTCATCACCAGTATGCCAAGGACTAGAGCAGGAATGAACATGATTTGGGTCGTAGTTGATCGACTAACCAAGTCGGCTCATTTCCTAGGAATCAAAGATACATGGGGACCCGAGAGATTGGCACGAGTATTTGTTGCGGAGATAGTCAGATTGCATGGGACGCCGAAGACCATTATTTCGGATCGAGATGGTCGTTTCGTGTCGCACTTCGGAAGGCGATTCACAAGGCTTTGGGGACGAGCTCAACTTTAGCACAACTTATCATCCCCAAACAGACGGTCATCCGAAAGGACTATTCAAACTGTAGAAGACATGCTTAGAGCTTGTGCGTTGGATTGGTCAACTGATTGGGAAGTTCACTTGCCCTTGATCGAATTCACTTACAATAATAGTTGGCATGCTTCTATTAGAATGGCACCATTTGAAGCTTTGTACGGGAGGAGATGCCGATCACCCCTGTGTTGGGATGATTCTTGGATTTGATCGGGACGGAACCGGAATTGATTATTCGGACTCAAGAGAAGATAGGCGTGATTCGAGAGAGACTGCTGACGCCCAGTCGGCGTAAGTCTTATGCAGATGTACGTCGTCGCCCTCTAGAGTTCGACGCCTGGGACCACGTACTATTGAAGGTGTCTCTACACGAGGGATTTTCCGTTTTGGGAGAAGAGGTAAGCTAAGTCCAAGATATATCGGACCATTTGAGATCCTAGAGAGAGTTGGGGATCTAGCATACAGGTTGGCCTTACCGCCATCGCTGAGTCATGTTCACAATGTGTTTCACGTATCCCAACTGCGGAAGTATGTACCGGACCCCAGTCACATCATTGATTTCGACGAGATCGATATAGCTAATGATGGTACCTTCGAAGAGAGACCAATCAAGATACTTGAGAGCCGGATCAAACAATTGAGGAATAAACCAATACATTTGGTTAAAGTACAATGGTCACGACATGGAGTCGAAGAGGCCACTTGGGAAACAGAGGACGGTATGAAGGCTAAATATCCGGAGTTGTTTTCATCCTAAGTTTCGGGACGAAACTTCTTTTTAGGGAGGAAGGATGTAATACTCGAGATTTCTATGTAATTGGAACTTGTGATATTGTAATGATTGTACTTTTGTCTGAGTACTATTCTCCGTATTTCATAATCCGATGTCGTCGAGCATATAATTTCGTGTATGTGATTCAAAGACTGAAAATTTTGTGCATGTAGCGCACGCTACAGGCTACGGGTAGCGTACGCTAACATGGATTTATAGCGCACGCTACCGAGTATCATTAACGCACGCTATGCGTGGTCAGATTGATCGAGACGTGCGGTAGGTGAGATCTGGCCGGGGGACCCTTGTCGGATTGTGTCGAATGAATGCGGGCGACTTTCGGGAAAAGCCGAGTCAACGCCTTAGCGCACGCTACGGTATATGCGTAGCGCACGCTAAGTGCCGAGTACGATTTAGGCTGAGCCGTTAGCGCACGCTACGAGCAGGTCTAGCGCGCTAATAGCCATTTATTATAAATAGAATGACATCCTATTCGAGATTTCAGTTCTCTCTACTCTCATAACCCGAACTCTGACACTTAGAACATAACTCCCTTCGTCCTAAACACTTCGTATCAACCTCCTAGTTCGAGATTGAAGATCATACATCATTGGAGATTGGTGTTCAAGCCTTCGGTGTTGGATTGCTTCATTTCATCCGTGTTCTTCACTACTTTGAGGTAGGTGATTCTTCACCAATGATTAGTAATGTTCCTAAGGAAGTCTGAATCATGTTTGGATAGCAAGTATTTCGTTTATAATCGGTCATCGCATGTTAGAAGGATACTTTTGACGTATCGGTACTAGATATCGAATGAACCTTTGAACCATCTTATTATAAGGACTCCTAAGCATGTTTAAATCGATTTATGATCAAGTAATCGGATATTACCCAGTTGCTGAGTTGTACACGTTGTAATCTTGTGTTTTGAAACGTAAGACGATCGGAACTTAGATTACTTCTTGAAGATCGTAATGGATTATGATATTAAGATGACTATCCGTATATTGGTATTTCATAATCATAAATCTTCCAGAAACCTTATTAGCATGATATGCCCGAGGATAACTTGTATTATCACGGTAGAATTCATGAGTTCTTCACCATTCAACCCAGTTTTCGGTTTGCAGTATTCTGCCATGCAAGATTAGCGCACGCTAACATGTGTGGGTTAACGTGCGCTATCGGGGTTCAGTTAACGTCTGAAACGTCGTAGCGTACGTTATGAGACCGGTAAAGTCGATCGCGATCCGTGGCTAGCGCACGCTAGTCTTACACGATAGCGTGCGCTAACAGTCCGGCTTAGCGCACGTTACGTTGAGTACGTAGCGCGCGCTAAGCAGTCCAGGCAGGTTGTTTATTTTGAGCTTTTCGACCGTAGACCGAATTGTTAGGCCATCGTTCGACTTGAGATGATTTGTATATCGTTCTTTTTGTTAAGGTTCGAGCTTGTTACGTTGATCGGAGGAGGCGGCCTTCGAGTGCGTCGAGAGCATTGAAGTGTATCGTTCTTGCCATCTTCGAGGCAAGTATCGTGATATGTTAATATCGGTATTTTTGGAGTATGCGTATGATTATGCATGTTGTTGAACATGATATTTACTTCGTTGATTTGTCATGATATTCGTTATATAGTGTTTATATGTTCATGTTGATGAACATAATGATTTGGTATATGTGTATGCATGAGTTGTGTTTGTATACGTTGTACGATCTATGCTGAGGGCGCTGGATCGGATGTCCACCTCACGTTGGTCCGACGGGATCATCTTGGGATCTAGGCTGAGGGCGCTGGATCATTGGACGGGTTATTTCCACCTCATGTTGGTCCGACGGGATCATCTTGGGATCTATGCTGAGGGCGCTGGATCATTGGAATACCCATGCTGTGTAATGGAATCTTGTAGATTCGCATTGTCGGATTCCGGTAGCGGAAGTCCGGGTGGTGCATCTTGTTATGTATTGTTGATGCATATTCGAATTGTTTAAATATGATACTTGTACTAGCATCGTTTTGATAACCCCTTCGGGGGTGGACATTTGTTTTGATGTTCAGGTAGCCGAGGAGCGGGAAAGCGACCACGATGCAAGCGTGACGACGAAGGGGTTCAGTGATGTTTATTGTTATTGGAGATTTGTTGTCTTGGTTTGGGTTCTGTACTCGAGTACGCGTGTCCTTTTGATATTAATTCGATATGGTTGTATTAATTACCCGTTGAACCAGTTGTACGTTTTCATAAACTTGAATTTTCGCAGTATTGATGTCTTATATTTACTTTCCTTTTTAATTAGCCTTGTAAATCCTTACTTAAAGGGTTTACGGCGCTGTAATTATTCCGAATATCTCGGGGTGTTACACGTTGATACTTTATGAACTTGTTCTGTATTTCAGTTTCATTGTCCGAACGAACTGTGATCTTGTTGTGGGTCGACCTGGTTATCACTATGACTTTTTCGAGTTCGGTTCTATTCTTGTGAACCTTGTTCAGGAGTGACATCATTTGGTTCTATTAGTTCTTTTTTTCCGAAGTGGATCGGATTTAGAACTCTTGTGTTTTCGACTTTGTCGACTCATTATGTTTGTTGACATCTCTGAGCTTGTCCTGCCCCTTGCTTTTGTTGATCGAACAAGTGTGGTATTGTTTCGGAATAACTCGTTTGTCGTTGTGACTTTTCAATCGCTATTCCCTTTCCGGTGGATCTTATGGGAATGCATGTCTTGTAGTTCTCACCAGATCATCCTGGGAGTTGTTGTTTGAATTTTATTATCCTTCGTGTTTCGGACATGATTGTTCGATTTTTGTTGTCTCGGTCGTTTGTTTGTTCGGTTTTTATCCTCATTTCGTGATTGTTGAGCGTTCAGACTCCTTCCTAACTTCCTTAAGTTCGGGAAATTAGTATCGTTTTCGATCTTCCAACCCTTGGGCGGTGGAATTCTGTATTTGTTCAGCGATTGGCTCGCGTGTTGGTTGATGTACCGTTAGGTTGGTCAATCGTGTTAATTTTCATTCGTTGTGTTTTGCAATTGTTCGGATAATCGACTTGATTGTATTATCTGTTCGATGACGCTTGTCACTTGTTGGTTTTATTATATCCCTAACGGCGACGTTGTGTTGGTCGTCGTGGAGCGTGTTTTCACGCCACATATTCCTTTGCGTTACTTGTAACGTTTCGCCGATGGGCGTAAGTTACGCATTTCCTTGCATATCTCGTTAAGTTTTCCTGACGGGATATTGCTTCTCCCTACTTGTTTTAAGTTTCGGGACGAAACTTCTTTTAAGGAGGGTAGAATGTAATATCCGCAATTTTTGATTTTCGGTAAATTTCT
The DNA here is from genome assembly GCA_033398695.1 of Orobanche coerulescens. Taxonomy (NCBI): domain Eukaryota; kingdom Viridiplantae; phylum Streptophyta; class Magnoliopsida; order Lamiales; family Orobanchaceae; genus Orobanche; species Orobanche coerulescens. Next base: position 97,581,884 of record CM065811.1, on the reverse strand, counting down.
TTTTTCGGCCGGAGTCCGTTTTGACGACTCTCTCATGACCGTTTCGTCATTTCGAGAATGATTAATTCTGCACTTTTTGTCTTCCGAGTTCGTTTCGGTATCGTTTTGTTGAGTTCCGAGTTTTTTAGCGACTTTTTCGCACTTGAGTTCGATTCTTGCGAATCTCGTCCGAAATTGTTGTTTCGAGTTTCTCGTAAGTTCATTTAATGTTATTATTCATGTTGCGAGCTTTGGTTTGGTGTTTCGATCGCGTATCGTGATTTTCGGACGTTTTGGGCCATTTTCGTAATTTCCCAAAGTTTTGGATAATTACTTCCGTTGTCGAATTCCGAGCCTTCGGGTGGTCGGAATTGTGTGTTCTCTTAGCTCTTAGATTCGTCTTTGCGAGTACGTCGTAACCGTATCATCGATTCGTATTCAGGTTCGGGTTTCGGGGTCGTTCGGGCCGTCGGAGTTGGCCGGCCGAGTCATGGCCGGGCAATCGGGCCAGGCCGGCCTTGGCGAGTCACGGCCAGTAGTGCTCGCGGCTTCCGGCGAGCAGCCGTCCGTGGGCGCGGCACATGCCGGCGGGGCCGCGGCACACTCTGTAGCATTTTCTACCAAACCAGATCTGGGTGCCGCGGCACACGCCGGCCGGGCCGCGACACACTGCCGACCACTGGGAGCCATTTTTGGGCTAGTGCCGCGGCACACTCCCGCTGGGCCGCGGCACACTGTGCAGCCTATTTATGGCCCTGCACACGAGTTTTTGGCCATTTTTCTCCTTCTTATCCTTCTCTTACGCGGCTGAGGGTGATCTTACCATGGAGCCATGTTGTTTAACAACAAATCCATGAAGTTCTTGAGTTCATATCATCAATCAATCATCCGTTATCATCCTTTGATCCATCGATTGATCCAGCGAATCAAGGTAATCTTCCTTAGAACCCTAATTTCGTGAATTTAGGGGTTTTTGCGTTTTTGTCCGATTCGTTCCGTATTATTGATTAATTCATGATGGATATGATTAATCTTGGTAGTATTCTTGTGTTTAACATCATTTAATCCATTGTTCTTCGTCGAATCGAAGTATATTTCTTGATTTCCTTCAAATTGACTTTTTGGGGGATTTGTTCTCGATCTCGTTTTTCATCCATTTCTGATGGATCTATTATGGTTAAATGATGTTGTTAAACATATTCTTTGGATTGTATATCCATATTTCAACTTGTAATTCCGTTTTCGTGTTTTGTCGGGACGAATCGTGTTCTTGGCCGTTTGGGGGAAAACGCTTGAACTTTCGTCATTCATTCTTTGAATTCAACGGCTTTAAGTCGTGTTAGGGAATTCATTTCATTATTGTTATTGTCCTTCGTAGTTTATGAATGCGAGTTGGCGATCGGTGGAGTCGGCGGGTTCGTAGTCGGTTCGTGTCAACTTACTCCGGTCGATTCTCCGCGTTGTTCTTATTCGAGGCAAGTACCTTGTCCATACTATTCTTGTTTTGTGAATATGATAATTGGTGATCATACTTATGCGTTTGTTTGATTGTTTGAAACGAGTTTTTCAAAAGATTCGGCTTGCCTCGTTAAAGGCTCACTTTCAAAACGTGTGTGTTTTGTAAATTGTGTGGGTTGAAAGTGACTATGTGAATCCTATGGGTATGTTTGGTGTTGATGATGCACTTGGTATTTGCGTGTGGACGTATATTGTTTGATTTCGGTGCATTGTGGTTTGACGCGGTGTTTTGCTAGTGTTTGATGCCTCTCGGTGAATTATTTGGATATCCTTGGTGTGATATGTTATTTGTGCATGATTGATTTGCTAGCCAGCTCGGGAGGGTCCTTAGAGGCCTCGGGTGGGATTCATGGTGGCGTCCTGATCCTAGGCGATGCCTGTGCTTGATTGTTTCGCTAGCCAGCTCGGGAGGGTCCTTCGAGGCCTCGGGTGGGATTCATGGTGGCGTCCTGGCCCTAGGCGATGCCTGTGCGTGTATGTTTTGTGAATGTGTTCGCTCACCTCGGGAGGGTTCGACGGGGCCACGGAGGGAGTCCAATGGTTTCGCCCTGGATTCACGAGTGAAACTTCACCATTGCGTGTGTATGTTTAGTGAATGTATTTTACTCACCCTGGGACGGTCCGACGGGCCTCGGGGGAATCTATGACTTCACTCTGGGTTCACGAGTAAAAACTTCACGAGTGTGGTTGCTTATGTTTTGTGAATTTGTTTGCTCACCTCGGGAGGGTTCGACGGGGCCACGGAGGGAATTCCATTGGCTTCGACCTGGATTCACGAGTGAAACTTCATTGGTGCGTGTGTATTTTATGTCCATCGAGGACGCATGATGTGGGTTTTTAACCTTGTGTATTATGGTTGGTTTTATTTGCGAAAACAAAACCTTTGGGCTGTGACCCTGTTGATTTTTGGAAAGATAAGGATTTGATAATCCTAAATTGTTTTCTATTAAAACTCTAGATGGCATTTTAAACCGTTTTATAAATTGTTTTCCCTGGATTTGTGATCTTTCGGTTTTGAAATGTCTTACCCAAACTCATGCCTCGGGAAGTACTTTTCGTTACGTTTGAATCTTTGAGGATTTCCTGGTTATTGTTATTCGTGAAATGTGAATTGTATGGCTCGTATTTGCACTTTGTTCTTGCACTAGCAAAACAGTGGAGTTTTGCTAACCCCCGAGTATTCGAGGGGTGGATGTCTATTTTTGCATTCAGGTTTGGGAGCATAACACAGGGTCGGCACGAAGGATGATGAAAGATGAACGATACTAATCACACGAGGACCTGTTGATGTCGTATTGGTTTAGTTGTAGTTTATTTTCCGCTGCAGTATTCTTTCCCGTTGTACGGGAGTGTGTTGTATTCGACCCCTGCGTGAGCATGTATTGTAATTGAGTTGTATGTATTTATTGAAAGACCAAATCGGTCTACTGAGTCATTTTAGCCTTAAAGGCATTGTTGAGTTGTTCTATGTTGTTACCAGCCTGGTAGATCCTTGAGGAAAGGGTCTACGGCGTGTAATATCCCTGAGTGGATTGGGGGTGTTACAGCAAGCAAGCAAGTCGCATCTCACTACAAGAAATATAGAGAATCCAAAGAAAGAAGAACTCACTATATGGAGGAATATGATCTAGACAAGTCCCCCTATGTCAATTTAACAGCCACCAATCGTCGAATTGAGTCATACGAGCCACAGTCTATAGACTGAATCTTAGTATTATGTTTACTTTCTCGTTTACATTTGGTATAGTTGCCTCAAGACGACTGTGTTGGTGTTTTCTTTTCAATAATGGCCTGATGCAATGTTGTTTCACGAACAAGATATTAATATTACTTACGTTGGATTATTAGCTTTATTTCGAAGTACTGAATAATGCTTGAATACTTATGGTTCGAAATTTCACTCTTTTCTAAGAAATGAATCGAGGAGAGCTTGAATGTTCTTAGAATTAGGCTTTTATTCATCGAATAAGTTGCTTGACAAACCTCGGTAACTTCGATGATTGGGTCCTCCCAACTCATCAAAGGGCGAGGTAATGCCCAATTCTTGATGCCTAAACGGCAATCTTCTAAGTTACTGATACTCTGTATGCACCTAGAGCCCTTCTAACCTACTTAGCTTAAATAATATACATAACAATGGTTTCCAGATTGAAACCCATTGTGAGAATGGAATAGAGTTTCTTTTATTCTAATGAATGTGGACGTAAACGCATTTTAGAATAACTCATGATCAACCTAGTGGACTGTACCTCACTATTATTAGGTTTTTAAAATCCTATGTTGTCACCAACAATGTACTTTGGGACATAGACTCATATAGGCTTTGGCACGATAGACTAGTCATCCTGGTCGAAGTATAATGATCCATATACTAAAGAACTTGTACGTACATCATTACTTTTCGAGCAAAAATGTGGCAACAACTCAACATAAAGCACAATGTTGACGTTAATCGTGTTATGTCATCCAAAGAACCGGATGCATATCAAATGTCCACCACTTAGTGTTGCAAAGCCTTCTCTTTAGCCAAAGTAGGAGCGAGACCTTCCTACGCTAAAGAAACAAAAGCAAACATCCCATTCTTACGCTGAATATAAGGAGATATTTGTGGATCCACCACCTAATATGCGGACCATATATGTATTTTATGGTTTTGATAGATTCTCCGACATGTTGGTCACATGTCGCTCTCCTGTCCACTCAAACTGCTGCAGAACTTCAAAGATAATTTATAAGGACTCACCTCCCTTATAACATCTAAAGGACTTGATGATTAGAGAGTTCACATCAAAAAGTACTTGATGTTTATTGCATGATAGAGATCAATGAATAGCATCTCGTCCCATGTGCATATGCAAAGGTCTCACATAAACCACCGTCGAAAGAATATGTATGGTGATTATGTCATTGGTTATGCGCACCAATTTGCATATTTTGCCTGGAATTATGCAATATTGCACGCAACTTTACTTAAATCGTTCATTTTTAGACCTTTTGCTAACCAATTAGTTTATGCGTACCAGTTGGTAACTGGATAGCCTGATTTTTGTATCTTGGACCTAGACGGACTTGAGTGCCAATTGCGCATATTTGGTTACCCATTATATGTGCCTTCTGCGCCCCACAACGCGTTGGTATTTAGATACGATTAAGTATTCACGTTGGATAAGAATCTCCAGACGTTTATCCGCTATTTAGAACCTTCACAGTGATCTCTTTGCCGCACGATTTGCGGATTGTCACTTTAATGAGACAACCTTCCCGTCGTTAGGGGGAGGAGAGAAAATGTAATTTCTCGGGGAACGACAGGAATTGTCATGATGTCTCCACTTTGTCTCATTATGATCCCCGAACTTCACAATGTTACCGTGAAGCATAAAGCATACTCGATCTTCAGGATGTAGCAGATTCGATGCCTGATGCATTTACTGATATCGTTCAAGTGAAAAGATCTCACATTACAGCTGCAAATGTGCCTGTAAGGTTAGAAATCCCCTCCAAGGGGCACATCACCAATGAACTGGGTGATGCAACTGCACCTGGTGGAGGTGTGGTTGAGGCCGTGGCTCCCTGCGAAGGAAGGGGTGTAAGCCACATGGTTCGACTAAATACTCACCCAAGTAAGAGGTAGAGTATGGCACAAATTCACATGTTAACCACCACTGAACTCGTTTCATGAGATCATGCTTGATTTTATTATGTCCATGAGTCATGACGAGGGGGACGTCCCGAAGATATGATTCAGAAAATCAAGAATCTCGATGAAATTATGAGGGTGTGGCCTGATCAACCACCCACTTTGATGACATGTCATGAATCATAAAATACGATGATATCGAACCTCGCTTAGTTGGATGAAATCAACATAGAGCTGATTGCCTATACGAAAAACATTCCAGGTAGAACTAGATTCTACGACAAAGAGTCAGGTATTTAGTGTGGGTAGTGCTAACCTACCCAAGTGTAAAGCCTATAATACATAAACGAACCTTTGTCGTAAAGGGTAGTGAGAAAATAGAGTCCTAATGTACAAGGTTCACGAAGTAATGCTTCTCACAATGCCCTGGAATTAATTACGAGGAAATGTACTCCCATATATACGTTCCGCTATTTGATTAGCATAGTAATTTTCGAGGGACTGGAAATGCAGCCAATAGATGTGGTTACTACGTATCTCTATGGGGATCTAGATACGGAGATATATACAGAAGTGCCCTATGGCATTTCACTACCCAAATCAAGTAACTCCAGACCACGGAGTGCGTATTCAGTTCGTTTGAAATGATCACTTTACGGTTTGAAACAATCCGGAAGGATGTGGTATAACCGTCTAAGTGAATACTTTATTAGGAAGGGATATAAGAACGATGAAATGTGTCCCTGCGTCTTCACAAATAAGATCCGGATTCACATCACAATGTATGTCGATGACATGAACATAATCGGTCTTGATGAAATAAGAGAAACCACCGGATACTGAAAATCTGAGTTTGAGATGAAAGATCTTGGGAAAACTCGGTTCTGTCGAGGCATTGACATAGACATCGAGTTTGTGGAATTCATTCCACCGGTCTTCCTATGTCCAGAAGTTTCTCAGGCACTTTAACATGGACAAGGTAAACCCGACTAGCACCCCATGATAGGTCGAACATTTGGATGCAAAGGAAAGATCCATTTCGTCTAAAGGAAAGTGACGAAGAGCTTTGGGAGCTGAAATTCCCTACATGAGTGCAATAGCGCATTATTGTACTTAGCTCAATGTACACGACCTGCTATCACTCCTCAGTTAATCCGCTGACTAGATTTAGTTCAGCATCGACGCAACATCAGTGGAATGGTATCAAGAATATCTTCTGATACTTAAGAGAAACCATTGATTTGGGACTATTCTTTCCCTACAAGCAGGCAAAGGAAGCTGCTTACGAAAAGGCAAATGCTAAAGTAAATGCTGGTTCCGAAGCAACTACCATAAAGTATGTGTTGATATGAATTGCTTATGTCTTGGAAATCGACTAAGCAAACCCCTTTTGGCTACATCCTCGAATTACGACAAGATTATTGCTTTGCATGAATCAATCCGTGAGTGTACATGATTAAGAACTGTCATTCTACACTTGTGAGGAACTAGCGGTTAAGTACTGCCACTGATGAGCATACTTACATTTATGAACATAATGTAACTTGTAAATCCCCTTGATTGATGGAATGATCATAACGGGAAATATGTGAGATATAATGGAACATACTTACATATGTTGCACTCTTTTCCTTAGACCAAGGTTTATTTTTCCCACTGGTTTTGTTACTTGGCAAGGTTTTTAACGAGGCAAAGGTATATGAATGTAAGCATTAGGGGGAGCTATAGAGTTTTCCAACTCTCGAGATCGATGTAAAGATCACAAGGAAATGGTGATTTATAAAGAAACTTAATCACATGTGTTGTACTCTTTTCTTTGACAAGGTTCATTTTCTCCCATTGGGTTTTGTTACTTGGCGATGTTTTTAATGAGACAACAACTACTTGATTGATGTACAAATCAGGGGGAGATGTAGACTTGAGGGGGAGTCTTACATCCACAATGTACGTTATACTCTTTTCCTTCCAAGGATCATTTTTCCCACAGGGTTTTTATCACTTGGAAAGGTTTTTAACGAGGTAACAAGATGTATGATTTTAGGGATCGATGGAATGGTCACCTTAGTAGCGCTATGATCAAATGTAACGATCATATGAGAGGATAGATTCAAAGGACGAAGTCTAAACTTGATGTGTCTAGATGCTGTACTCTTTTCCCTACGATCAAGACATTTTTCCCACTGGGTTTTTGCTTGACGAGGTTTTAACGAGGCAACATGACATGCGCTTGTAGACTAGGCACAAGGGGGAGTGTTAAAGGAATAATACCTATCAGTGCCTAAGTCTCATTAGTTACGCTTCCTAAGCAGGTTTGGCTAAGGCCTGATTGTATGTATTTCTCCCTATTTAAAGGGAGCTCATCAATGGAATAATACAACAACAACTTTTTCCCTACTTTCTGTCTCAAGTTATTTTCCCTTCAACACTACTTTGTTATTGTCCAATAAATGGTGGTTTATTTGAGAAGGATGCATATAATAGGGGTGGTAGATGCAATTGTCCCTTTATATAGTTATTAGTATTCTTAAGTTTTTGTTTATCTTTTAGTTTCTTTTATGTTTGTATTTTTTTTAACTTTTTTAATTTTTTACTGTTTTTATTTTTGGTTTTATTTATTTAATAGTAACGTAGATTATTATAAATTAAAAATATTTTTGAAAAAATATAAATTATAATTTTATTAAGTGTATATAATTTAAATTATCTTTTCTTTGTTTATTTAATTTATTTTATATTTATTTAGATATTAAAACTAAAATAAATATAATTAAAAATATCCACCTACTATTTAAATCATTCAACACCATATACCTCCTAACCTCCCATCCAACACTTATCCATCTATCATTCCTAAATCTTCATCTATAAATTCATCCCATATCTTCCATAATATTCATTTAAATAGCGATATAATTTACTTGCTCAATATTTTTCTTGTTTATATGGATATAAACAATTTGAGAGGAAGCTTCAATATGCTTGATTCATCTGATACAGATGATAGCCCATTATCTTACCGCTACAAGCACCGTATACAAAACACACAATTATTTCCATCTATGCAGTTAAATCATCAATTCCAAAACTTTCAACAATCTGTTGCAGCACAAACTCCTCCTTTTCCATTCTCAAAAATTTCACAATAAACCATGCTCCTACGGACTACATGTGGGCTGTGGCTGCCCACTATGGTATGCCCAGTGCTTTTCTCTTTTCTCCTCACTAGGTGACCACACCAACTAATACTTCCCAAGAATCAATAACCCCCACTTTAGGGGTTGCGGTATGGGATTTGATAATAGTTCATTCGATACTTCTCAAGAATCACTTCCTCAAGCAATCCGACATGGCAAAGTGGCAATGTCATGGTCATATTGCTGAATATGTATTGATTTGCACTGCTTATTACACTATATTTTGTGATCCATCGTTGGCGACAGGGCATCTGACCCAATACTATAACACTACTGCTTAGCAAGGAAACTTCACCGAGAGAAACATGGAGTCGTCAAAGTCTCATTTCTACCTGTTTCATGGTGAGTGTTTAAAGTTCAATGTGTCATTAAATAGGTTTAGGGATGAACACAAAAGTGGGGAGAACGATGCAGATGTATTGCTGAAAGCATTGCAAGAGTGGAACGTTAACACGGAAATAAACCAAGTTTTAAATGGATTCATTGGTGGGAGATTTTGAGAAATAGCCAAAAATTTTGATCTGCAAGTGACGAGATGTGTGGTGGAAAGAAGACTAGAAATTTAGAAATGGAGGATCACATATCCGGATCCGAGAGAGATCTGCATTTTGGAAATGAGGATGACGATGGGAATAGATACCAGCATCACATAATTGACCAAAAGTCGGCTAAGGCAGTGAAAAAAAGGCAAAAAAGTTATCTCAACAATTGATGCTCATTTCAAAGAGATGAAAGAGCAATTCATGGAGATGAAGAACCAGCATGCTGAAAAATGGAAGAATAATAAGAAATTACTTTATCTGGATGTTGAGATTCGGTGCCTAAATCGAAGGCCCAGCGGAAGAGGTAAAACGAAAATTAATTCGATCCGAATCCCTACGAGGATCGATCGAGATACATATATACGAATATATAAACGAAAACACAAGAGATGTAGAAACTCACCCTTGTAGTCCATTGATTAAATGGATTCCTTCTCTTGAGCTATTCCCCAAGCTTTAGTTGTATATCCCTACGATCCAATATGCTCCAAGCCCTTGGATAATCCAACATCGAAAATACAACGCCTCTACTTGTCACGCGCTGGAGAAACGAATGGGATGACGATCACCTTGCTATCCTTCAAGGATACGGTTAGAGCTAGGTGATGAAGCTATTGATTTGTGATTACAACACTCTAAGTGTATAACTCACTTACTCTCAATGAATCTCTCAATTTTCTCCAAGAACAATTAAGATGATATGAAGAAGATGATGAAGACAATTGAGAAAATGGTTTTCTCTCTCTCTATATTTCTTTCACGTTGGAATGTAATGTGTGTGTGTAGAGTTTGTCAAAAGACATCTTCTTATATTATTTCCACCCTCATGTGAACAACTCATGTCACATAAAGTCTTGTCACACCAAGTCATTATCACTCATTTAAGAATGAAACAAAAGACAAGGGGAAGATAGGTGGAAAGAGAGGGGGGCGCCAAGATGAAAATCGAACGAGTTCGATTTGTTTCGGACTCCCGAGAGTCCAAACAAATAAACTCTGATTCCGTTTCGATCTATTTATATCGATTAATTAATCCAATTAATTAATCATATCAAATACATAACAACATAATTATTTTCTCCAAGAAATAATTATATCCATGAATTAAATCAATTACCTAGTAATATATTTAATTCATTACCCGTAAATTAATTTATCCAATAAATCAATTTAAACATCTAATGTCCCAAATTTAGATATCCAATATCTAATATTCATAATGAGAGAATTAGCTTGATTCATTCTGCCTTCAATCCTATTGCGCGACTCGGTAGGCCCGTCTCAGTCACCAATGGGAGGAACCAAAGAGTAGTAGAACTATCTAGCTAGCCTGGCAGCCTACACTGTACTGCAACCGAGAACTAATGATTTGGATCATTCAAGAACCATTCTGTCGTGAATACCAGTATACGTATAAACCCTTCTTTCAAATGTCCCGATCAAGATATAGGGTCACGATCGGTCAAACCTTATCTGTACTTGACTCTATGCATGCGTTAATGCAAATCGAGATCATCGAGCTCTTGTGTATCAAATACAACTAGATCCAATGCTTTGGCTAAAGACTTATGATCTCATCTGCCAATAACCGCATAGGACATATAACCCGCTCACTAACGGGAGAAAGAATTCTATCTTGGTATTCAGTAGGACCTGCTACTTGCCGATCAAGATGCACGTCGAGGTACCCCCGCCTCCCGATTTATAGGATTGAACTACTCTAATGAAAATCTTGACGTCACAAGCACATCCCTACTAAATCCTCAAGTCGAAGGTTCATGAATACCTATCACAACCTTTCGATTCCGTCATTGACTGTCCCGGAGTGAAATCCGTGCGATGAATTGAGGGTGAGTCAGTTTGATTATACTAATCCAATTAGCATACCTATAACGTGTACTCCCACTAACCATTAGCGTTCGACAGACACTCTCCATTTCAAAGAACACGTCATACAAGTCTTCACATAAACTTAACGCCCACTCAAGTTTCATCGACTTACGAACGATTAAGTATTTGAGCTATAAACCTTTCCAGTGCCGACCCCCTTATCCAATAAGGAGTTGAACGTTTTCCTCTCAAATACACGGACTAGTTTCTATATGTATATTTACGAGTTAGGAATGCCAGTAACTACCAGTAAATAAATAAATATTTATTGCTTTATATAAATGATTTACATTATTACAAGTACATTGCCCTCACTCAACATCCTCTAAGTGGCATTCGAGGGCATACTCCTAACACTGGAATCATTGAAGATGTACAAAGAACTCACCAAAAAGGATACCTATGAAATGCCAAAAGACACTCTGGAGGCCCACCACGGGACTACTAAAAATGCTGAAGGAAGAGCTGAGAAGGTAGTTTTTTCTATTATTGTATTTTAATATGTGTTGTATTTCCATTCCCATTTCAGTTTGTGTTGTTTTTATATTGTCCTATTTCAATTTATGTTGTATTTCTATTCTCGTTTCTATCTGTATTGTATTTCTATTCTTGTATTTCAATTAGTGTTGTACTTCTATTCTCATTTCAATTTGTGTTGTATTTCTATTCTCATATTTTAATTTATGTTGTATTTTCTATATTCTATTCTCGTATTTTAGTTTATGTTGTATTTTCTATTTTCTCATACTACACACTACGTCCACCTACCACTATCAATAATACTCCATCTACCTATCATTCGCCTACCACTATCAATAAGACTTCATCCACTTACCATCCTCCTACCACTAACACACTACATCTACCCATCTCTATAAATACATAAGCACCATATTGCTCTAAAATTACATCAACCACTCTCATTTACCACATACCCACATCTCATTATCTATCTTCTCCTGATTTTTATTGTCTCTGTCGTACGACTAAAGGTAATAATCATAGAGCTATTTATTGTGCCCTACAAGAATCACTACTTGATGATTCATAGGAACAAGCTCAATTTGCTATCATTGAAGCAGAGATTAAGGTTGTTGAAGAAGCCAGGACACGACGAAGCAGGGTTGTGAATTGAGATCGTGCATCTGGTTGGACCAATCTTGTAAGAGATTACTTTTCTGGTGGAGCTATCTACCATGTATATTTTATATGAAGATTTTGCATGCCGCGACATTTATTCGTACGGGTTGTGGAGGCTATAGAACACAATTCTGATTACTTTCAATAACGGGCAAATGCTTCAAGGAGACTAGGTTTTGCAATACTACAAGAACACATGATAACCATACGTCAATTGGAATATGAGAAACCAGCGGACCAGCAGGATGAATACCTTTGTATGTCTGAACAAACAGCAAATATAAGTCTCCTTGAATTATGTCGTCCTGTTTGTCAAGTATTCATACCCGAATACTTACGTAAGCCCACTCCCACCGACATCAACAAGTGACTGCATTACTGTAACATCCCAAATTAGACGGCTATTACAATGCCGTGGACCCCCAATTGGGACCCACCAGGCGAATGGAAATTAATGAATTAAATAATATAACTGTAGTACCGAACCACATTATATTACCAATTACTCCAATGAGGAGTTTCAAGTACAACATACCCAAGAATACAGAATACATGTATATTTCATATGAAGCTAAATTATACAACACTGAATAAAATGAAAATCCAAATGCAACTGCAGCGGAAAATACACATCAAAGAAAACATGAATAAGTGGACAGACTGGGCCCCCTACTAGTATCACTGGAACTCCTCGCCTTCAACGTTCTCTTTCCGTGCCTTTGACTTGCCATGACCTAAAAACAACATCCCCAACAGGGTCAGTTACACAGAACAACAATCCTCAAGAGTTGAACAAAATACAATAATCACATGAATGAGTTATGAAATCAAGTTGAATGATAGACATCATAGTACGCCACGAATGGGATGTGCAAGTGCACAAGCCTGCCGTGTGCCCGACATGCCGCATAAACACCCGCAAAACTTGGCCTAATTAGTCTCACAGAGGCACGTTACCGTGTGCACAGTCCAATGTGTCCGGATCCCTACATAAACACAATGACCTTAATGTGCCCGACTAAAAATTCCACACATATACCACCTGGAATGCAATATAATCCCGGAAGGTCACAAGAACAAAAGCGACCATGATGAAGAATAATGACTAGAAATCCGACAAGGGTCAAGAATGACTCACCGAGGTGAAATAATGACGCAATGAGTGATAGCTTTGTTACATGTTATTTTTGTGCGCTTTATTGTCATTATTCTATCTTTATTTTGGTTTAATTATGTGAAAATGAGCTCCTGATGCATGACATTTGCATATTTTGAAGGAAATTAGAGTCCTGAAGCTCAAACGTGGAAAAACGGGCCAAAAACGATATTTTTTGGTCAAGGACCGCGTCGCACCGAAGCTGGGCCGTGTCACAGGCACAACACAGAGAAAACCGGCACAAACTGTACCGAGGGCCGCGATACACTATCTACGTGCCGCGACCCGTAATGATTTTATGCCCAGGCCTGGGCAGCGGGACAACGAGGGCCGCGACACACTTAAGCCGGGTCGCGGCCCGCAACGGCGGGATTCCTGTTTTGACCACGTGATTCTGGCTGTTGTGGAGGCGGATTAGACCTAATACTCGGACGCGTTTTGGAAGGAAAAAAGGTTATAAAAGTGCAGTAAAGGTCAGAAAAGAAATCATCGAAGGAGAGGAGAAGAATACCTAGCAGCAGAGAGCAAGGCCATAGAACGGAAGAAGACAAGTTCATCAATTGTGTTTGAATTTCTTCCTTATGTTTAATTCAAATATTGATGTATTATTTTCTAGCATGTCGGGTTAGACCCCTTTATACTAGTATTGAGATGAAACCGAGATTATGATAGATTAATTCTTGATTTTACGTTATTGAAACCTTTCCCTTTTCTATTGAGTTTTCCCCAATTGTTCTTAATGCTTTCAGTTGTGTGGCCTATGATTGAATTGTTATAACTACGTAACTTGAATCGGGAGAGGAGAGTAAGTAGTGAAAATTGGGAGAACACCATTTTGTCTTGTGAGATAGGAATATACTCATAAGAATTACGAAGCTCATTTTGAAGATTTTAGAACTTTTTGGATAATGTCGAATTAACTCACCTAGGAATAGAGTGAATTATTCGCTTTGGTAAATTCTACTAACCTCGGTAGAGGCATTAGATTAACTTAGAATGTTTGCTTTCAATAAATTGGGAAATTACATAAATTATATTAATCAAGATTAATTTGGATTAATCGAGGCGAATTCTCGATCCTAGATTCTTCTCCTATTTGATCTCCTTTTATCGGACTGTCGATTCTATTGTTTGTTTTTAGTTTATCGCAATATTTAGTTATTAATAATTATTCAACCCCAAAATTTCAGTCGTTCAAATAAAATTAGAAATACTAATAAATTGGTACTTAGTACATCAGTCCTCGAGGGAATGATACTTTTCTCATCACTTTATTACTTGATTACGACAACGTGCACTTGCATTCATAGAAATACGTAACAAGTTTTTGGCACAGTTGCCGAGGACTGATTGTTTTTACTAATATCAATTTCAGTATTTTTAGTCTTAATTTGAACATTATTTTATTTTTGTGTAAATTTGTTTTTATTTGTTTTCCTTTCAGGAGTTCGTTTAGTGCATGAGAAAATTTGGTAACGAAGGTTTATTCCCTTTTGGATACCGAACTCGAACGCACTTTACGGAAAAACAGGAAGGAAAGACGTGAGTTATTAACTACGGATATCATGGGAGACAACACTAGAAATCAAGGGATTGGCAACTCTATTCAGCAAGTTCAACCAGCATTGGCTCTCCGTGATTATGCACTTCCACAAATCAATGCTAATTTTTCGGGGATTCGGCGCCCGACCATTCAGGCAAATAATTTTGAAATCAAGCCAGCTATCATTCAAATGTGCAAGAGAGCCAATTTTGCGGACTGGCGAACGATGACCCCAATGCGCACATTTCTTCATTTCTCGAGATTTGTGACACATTCAAGAACAACGGTATTACCGATGATGCCATTCGCCTACGGCTTTACCCATTCTCTAAGGGACAAGGCCAAGTTCTGGTTGAATTCGCTCCCGCCTGTCTCTATCACAAATTGGGGGTAGTTAGTACAAGCTTTTCTGGCCAAGTTCTTTCCACCGGCGAAGACGGCACGACTCAGAAATGAGAACACCACTTTCAGAAAATATGATATGGATTCGCTACATGAGGCATGGGAACGATATAAAGATTTGCTAAGGAGATGCTCTCATCATGGCCTGCCGGATTGGCTGCAGATTCAAACATTTTATAATAGGTTGAGTGCTTCTACACGCACTCTAGAGGATTCAGTAGCTGGAGGCACGTTAATGGGAAAAACTATGGCCGAAGCTTATTCATTATTAGAAGCTATGGCTGCAAATGCTTATCAGTGGCCTTCTAAGCGTGTGAATCCGAAACGAGTCATGGGAATTTTCGACAATGATCCAATCTCTACGCTATCAGCTCAAGTTGCAGCTCTAACTCAACAGCTCCAAGTTTTGTCACACACTCCTTCTACCGGTGCCACGGAAACATGTAATTGGTGCAACGGATCTCATCCTAGTGCTGAATGTCAAGTCGGAAATCCTTTTAAGCAATCTCAGATGGAACAAGCTCAATTTATGGGGAATGTAAATCGTCAGAATAACCCATATTCGAACACTTACAACCAAGGGTGGCGAAATCATCCAAATCTTTCATGGAGGAACGGGCAAGCTTTGAATAAACCTCGACAAGCTCAATTCACTCAGCCACAACAGCAGCCCCCTCAACCACCGAAGGTCTCTTTAGAAGATGCACTTGCTGAAATGGTGGCTAACACGAGCCAATTCATGACTCGCACGAAAACTACTCTACAAAACCATTCCGCTTCTATTCAGAATTTAGGGGTCCAAATGGGGTAGATTGCAAATTTATTATCTTCCCGACCTCAAGGTGTATTACCAAGTGCTACCGAGATGAATCCCAAGGAAAATGTGCAAGCTATCGAGCTAAGAAGTGGAAAGGAGTTACACGAGCAGCCAAAGAGTAGCAAAGAAAAGAGCAGCCCCATTGAGAAAGTAAATGACGAAGAGCCCAAGTCAAGAGCAGTCTAGACCACTCATCCTGCACCACCAGTCCCGTTCCCACAACGTCTGCAAAAGCAAAAGTTCGACAAGCAATTTCCCAAGTTTCTTGATGTTTTCAAGAAATTGCATATCAATATTCCATTTGCCGATGCTTTGGAACAAATGTCGAGCTATGTGAAATTTATGAAGGACATCTTATCCAACAAAAGAAAGCTCGAGGAATATAAAATAGTGGCTTTGACTGAAGAGTGCAGCACTATTTTGCAGAAAAAGCTCCCGCCTAAATTGAGGGATCCGAGAAGTTTCACTATACCATGCACTATTAGAAACTCGTCCTTTGATAGGGCTTAATGTGATCTCGAAGCCAGCATTAATCTTATGCCTCTTTCTATTTTCAAGAAACTAGGCATTGGGGAAGCACAGCCTACTACGGTCTCTTTGCAACTAGCAGATAGATCCATCAAGTATCCGACAGGGGTAATAGAAGACGTACTTGACAAGGTCGATAAATTCATTTTTCCTGCTGATTTCATTGTGCTCGATATGGAAGAAGATCATGACATCCCAATTATATTGGGAAGACCATTATTAGCGACCGACCTAACTCTAATTGATGTGGAAAAGGGGAAGCTCACTTTACGAGTTCAAGAGGACAAAGTTACTTTTAATATATTTCGATCTATGCAACATCCTAGTGATGTCGAGAATTGATTTCAAATTGACGTCATTGATTCGTGTGTAAGAAGAGCTTTTTGGGAGAGCTATCCATCAGATCCACTGGAGTCTATTTTAGTCGGATCCTCTTCCAAATTGAATTCAGAGCATGTAGCCTATTTACGACACATGGATGCGTCACCACCATTTTTCGCTCGTAGACCATGTGAGGAGCTCGGAAGTTCACCAACGTGACCCGTCCCATTAATTGAGAAGCTGTTAGGAATATGCCCTCGAATGCCACTCAGAGGATGAGAGAGTGAGAGCAATTGTATTGTAATTATGAATATTATATTTAATAAGGCAATTATTATTTCTATATTATTGTATATCACTGGCATTGTGATTTGGTATATAGAATAGTAGTCCTTGCATTTGAGAGTGAACATTCTACTCCTTATAGAGATAAGGAGATAGGCACTAGAAGTGTTTAGAGCTCGAATGCTTAACTAGTTCGCAAGTAGATAAAACTTAACAGGACATTAAGTTTTAATAATACTTGTATAACTGATGCTAGGACGTGTGCACGTCTTGATAGCATAGTTATAAGTATATTGGTGGGACCAGTATACTCGAACACGACTCATACTCGATTCATTCACACGGTATTCACTCTCGAAAAGTCGATGACGAATCGAAAGGTTGTGTTAGTATACGTGGACCTTTGACTTGAGGGTTCAGTAGAAGATGTGTGCATGACGTTTAGTTTGTCATTAGAGTAGTTAGACTCATTTGCTTAATTGCCGAGTCGACCTCGAAGTGCGGACTATACGGGCGGTAGCGATCTTTGTTGTACGCCAAGAAAGGATTCTATCTCCTGTTAGTGAGCAGCGAATGTCCTATACGGTTAATGGCAAATAAGATCATAAGTCTTTGGCAAAGCATTACGATATAGTCGTATTAGATACACTATTAATCGCCGGTCTTGATTTGCATTAACACATGTATAGAGTTTAGTCAACATGAGGGTATGACTTTACCGTGACCCGAAGACTTGACCGACATCGATGAAGGGTCTATACGTATATAGTATTCACGACATAATGGTTACGGAATGATTCGTTCATTCGTTCTCGATCGGGGTTTACAATGCGGCCCGCTAAGTGGCTAAGTGTTGCCCGCACTCATTGGTTCCTCCCAATGCCTACCGAGACGAACCTACGAGTCGCGCAATAGGATCATTGATGGATAAATGTGAATTAATAATCTCTCTTATAATATTAGATATTAGATATCTAATTTTGATTTATCGGATAAATCAAATAGCGGTCTAATGAATTGTAAGTAGTTACTGGGTGATTACTTTAATTCATAAATTATATTTCTTAGAGAAATATATATTTGTGTTTGATATAATTAATTAATTGGATTAATTAATTAGTCCAAACACATTGGAAATAAAACGGATTCGTTTGACGAACATCCGGTACACGAGGGATTCGTTTTGACGAACATCCAGTACACGAGCCGAGTAAATTCGACCCGTCTTCTTGGAAATTTCCCTTAAGGCCACCCCCCTCCATCTCTTGTCTCTTATATACTTATTTTATGTCACTAGGTGACATATGTGAGGTGTATTTGATACCCTCAATCATGTGTTAAAGGAAGACTTTCATTTTTTTATAAATAAAAGTCTTTAAAAAGGAGTTATGACTACTTCTTCTAGCTTTAACTCATAATCACGAATTTGAGAGAGAGAGTAAGGTAGAAAACTTCATCTTGATCTTAGAGACAAGATATAAGAAGAATACATTGAGAGAGAAAATTCCTACAAGCTTCCCTAGCCGCATTCTTGAAGAAAGGAAGCTTGTCGATTTTTCCATCAAGTTCCGGCGTGTGAAGTAGAGGCATCTTGCTTTAGGTGCTTGGAACGAAGGGCTCTTCA
The DNA here is from genome assembly GCA_033398695.1 of Orobanche coerulescens. NCBI lineage: Eukaryota > Viridiplantae > Streptophyta > Magnoliopsida > Lamiales > Orobanchaceae > Orobanche > Orobanche coerulescens. The sequence goes on along the minus strand of CM065811.1, from coordinate 97,563,308 downwards.
TCATCATCATCATACGAAGGTTTTTCAGAGACATCATAGGTATGGGACTTTGATTCCTTGATCTTCGTATTTTTCTTTTCGTATATACGTTACTTGATCGATCCTCTTAGGGATTCCGTTTATTCTTCCGTTGCGTTTATTTTCTGAGGAATCCCAACAGTGGTATCGGAGCGAGGTCAAATATATCGTATATACGATCATCTTTGCATTTGGAATGTTATTTGATGATGTTTATGATTTAGAATCATAATAGATATAATCGAAGAAATTTAATCGTTCGTAGTAAGTCAAGTTTCGACTATTTTATGTGAATTATAAATCTGAAAAATTTGATTTTTTTTTGATTTATAAGTTCTTCATGAAGTTAAGAAACTTTTTCGTTTTAATAGCGAGTGAAAAAATGAGAAAAAGCGGGGTTAAACACGAATACATACGAAGACGCAGTGCCGGCAGCAGGCTTCTTTGCTGGCCGCCGAGAGTGACTCGCTAGCTCACGTAGCCGCTCGGCCCGGCCTGGGCGATGGCGAGTGACTCGGTCGGGCGGTTTCGGGTTTTCGGCCCGATTTTGAATCGGGCCGTGGTGAGCCTGATACCGGATTTTCCGGGACTCCATTTTTGTGTTTATATTTCGTTGTAATAATTTCCGAAATTTAAATTGGATTTAATTAGATTTAATAAAATATTTGGAATATTTTTTTTAAGGGAAATTATTAGACGAGAATATTATTTTGGCCGGATTACTTTGAACGGATTAAAATGACGATTATAAATATTAATTTGATTAATATTGTAGAAATTAAATAAATTAATTTTTATATTAATTGGATTAATATATTAATTGATTATTTAATTTTATTTACCGTTACATGTTGTATTAAATGCCTTATGTGATGGTGATATAGCTCGTGGACTTAGTTGTTGATTTCTTCGATTCGATATGGTTGTAAAGGCCATTTTGAGCCTATTTATTTTTACTAGAAAATATGTATAAAAGGATGTATTGTTCAATGATGTAATTATTCATATGGCTATGACGAAGACCGAAGACGACCGACTGGAAGACGAAGAATCAATCGTATTTTTCTTTTCGTTATTTGGCTTGGCCCAATACTTAGGAAAAAGTCCATGAGCTATATGTTGGTAGTAACTAGGTTGCTATTTATTGTTTTTCATTTTGAATGATTGACAAACCACAAACCGCGCTTATAAACGGATTAATGTGCAAAGTGTAACATATAATCGCGTTAATACTCCCACTTACAAACATTAAGTTATAAAGGTTACGAGGTTTCCTACCCTCGTCAAACTCATGGAAAATTGAAATCTAAACCGAATATTATTCTTCCGAGTATGTCGGGTAATATTTTTGGGGAAAGTTGATAAATTCCTAGAGTGCATTAGATGCCTTTGGTTGTGACAAATCAAACCCCTATAAACCGTATGGGTTGCGGGTAAGATTCAATTGTCGACTAATAGGAGTTGACGGTTTAAACTTAGATAGTTCAATGAGCCATAGAAACCGAATGGGTTGAGGGCAAGTGAACTAGGGGTAAAAGAAGATCGAATCATCCATTAGATGGGTTGGTATTAGACACCACTTTATAAAGAATAATAGAATATAAACCGTATGGGTTGCCCTCTATTAAACTTTGTAAAGAAATCGATCACCACTATGAAGTCACCCAAGACTTAGGATTTAACATGGGAGTGTGTAAATGCCGATAAAATAGTGGGAGCCGAGTTATGAATAAACAAAGTCCTTAAATTCTTTACTCGGATCATAATTAAACAATCACTAACAAATCTCAAATTATTCTCTGCAGTTAACAAAACTCTCAATATGACAATGAACCCACTCGCTATACTACTTGAAAAGAACGTCCCAGTGGTCGAACTATGTGGGTGGCTTGAAACTTGAGGATTGTCCTAACTATGGAAATCTTTGGGATACGTCTTGGGCGGACATCCCGGCTCTGCAAGAACCCGAGCCAATCGGGAAGATGTCGATGCCCATGAGAAATGGGTAAAAGACGACATAAGAGTGCGAGGGTACATGTTAGGCTCAATGACCAATGAGCTTCAACGTGCCCATGAAAAGATGACGTCTTCACGAGCCATCTTAGCGCACTGGCCGAGCTCTATGGAGAGCATAGCGACGCTAGATATGAGATATCAAAGCAATTATTCGGCGCCGGGATGAAGGAAGGAGAGAAGGTTGGGGACCATGTCCTCAAGATGATCTCGATGATTGAGAGATTGGAAGCTCTTGATTTTCGGATGCATGCATCTCTCCAAACCGACCTTATCCTCGGTCACTTCTGACTCCTTTTCCCAATTTGTCATGAACTTCAACCGCAATGAGATTGCATGTAACTTAGCCGGGCTAATGAACAAGCGACCGCCTTAGTCTCAGATGAAGACAAAGGGAAAGGAAGATGCACTTGTGATTTCTTCTAAGACTTGGAAGTCCAAGAATAAGAAGAAAAAGAACAAGAAGCAGTTAGGTCCGATAGCCAAGATCTACAAGGGAAGGGGCAAGGGCCCAATGGTTCAAAAGAGCAAAGGGGCCAAGAAAACGGATGTATGCCTCAACTGCGGTGAGCTAGGCCACTGGAAGAGGTATTGTCCAAAGCTTGACCGTAATGCGCCTTCAGGTACGGAACTATTGGTTTTAGAAACAAATTGTTCTGAATCGTATATTCTACTTCTTGGATACTTGATTCCGGTGCGAGTTCTCACATTTGTACAATGAATCGGGATCTGGAGCAGTAGGAAGTCGGATTCGGGGAGGTGATGGTCACCGTCGGAAGTGGGCATAGTGTCGAGGCTTCGATATCGGATCCCTTATGTTGGATTTAGAATCGGTTTTATTCTCACTTTAGATGATGTACTTGTTTTGCCCAAGGGGCACAAGAATATTATCAATTCGGTCATGGACCGAAAGGGATTTCACTTCTTTATTGGAGATGGGTCTGTCGTATTTATTTCGAAATAAATTGGTTGGTATGCTACATTATTAAATGGTTTATACCATTTAAATTTAAAGAATAAGACAATGTGAACACTATAACTAGGAAGCGTGGTAGGGATGAAACGAACCAAGCACTTAAGTGGCATCTTAGACTTGGTCATATCGGTCGGACCAAGGTTCATAAAATGGAGAAAGATGGGCTTACGGGTCCATTGGGATCGATCCCTATCCAACTTGTGAATCTTGCCTTCAAGGCAAAATGACTAAGTTACCCTTCGCAGGACTTTTGAAAGAGTCCGAAAAACTTGGATTGATCCATACCGAGCGTCGTGGCCCTTTTGAAGTGGCACGAGACGGCTTTCGATATTTCATTACATTCACCGATGACCATACCAGATATGGATTCGTGTACTTAATGAAACATAAGTCGAAGCTTTTGATAAATTCAAGGAATTTAAAGCCCTAGTTGAAAATCAAACAGTAACCGTGTTAAGACTCTTGATCGGGCCAGGGGTGGTGAGTACATGAGTACGAATTTGATGAGTTCTTAAAAGAACTCGGAATAGTGTCACAATTCACTCCTCCCGGCTACTCCACAATTAAATGGTGTATCGGAAAGAAGGAACCGAACCTTGTTGGACATGGTTCGCTCCATGCTTAACTATCTTGATCTACCAATTTATCTCGTGGGGTTACGCGCTCCTTCTGTGTGCATATCTTGAACAGATGTCCTTCCAAATCCGTTCCTAAGACTCCCATGAGATGTGGAGAGGTAGGAAACCAAGTCTTAATCACATTAGGATTTGGGGATGCCCCCTTATGTCAAGAAGACTAAAGTAGAGAAATTGGAAACTAGGTCTGTGAAAGGTCGTTTCATAGGATATCCAGGGATTCCATGGGATATCTATTCTACATGCACGAAGATCATAGGATCATCGTTGCTATACAAGCACACTTCTGGAAGATCGGTTTATTCAGAAGGAGGGGCAGTAGAAATATTTCTTTGGAAGAAATAAAAGAAACACCAAATGAGACACCTATGCAAGATACAAGAACCGAACCTTCTGAAATACAAATACAACCTCGCAAGTCTAGTAGAATTTCTCAATTACCGGAGAGGTATGGCTATCTGCATCAAGAGGAACTGGGTGTCCATGAGATGACAGAGAGTAGTCAAGAGAAAGATCCTTCTACATACGACCAAGCGATGGTAGACGTTGACTCCACCAAGTGGCAAGAAGCTATGGAAGCTGAGATAGACTCAATGCATGCTAATCAGGTCTGGACTTTAGTAGATCGTCCTAAAGGCATAGTGCCTATTGGAAACAAATGGATCTATAAGAGAAAGACTGATGGAGATGGCAAGGTTGATACCTATAAGGCCAGGCTTGTGGCAAAGGGTTATTCCCAAAGAGAAGGAATCGATTACTTCGAGACCTTCTACTTTGTAGCTATGATTAAGTCTATTCGCATGATGCTTGCTATAGCAGCCCACTTAGATTATGAAATATGGCAAATGGATGTGAAAACGGCATTCTAAATGGATTCCTCGAGGAGGAGATTTATATGGAATGACTAAGGGATTCATATCTCAAACCAATATTCATAAAGTATGCAAACTTCAGCGTGCCATTTATGGATCAAGCAAGCTTCACGGAGTTGGAATCTTCGTTTTAACGAGACAGTCAAAGAGTTTGATTTTGTCCAAACCAAGAAGAGCCCTGTATTTACAAGAAGGTTAGTGGGAGCAAAATTGTGTTCTTAATACTATATGTAGATGACATTCTACTTATAGGAAATGACGTAGGAATGCTCGATTACGTGAAAGCTTGGCTTTCTAAAGAGTTCTCAATGAAAGACTTGGGAGAAGATACCTATATTCGGGTATTCGTCTCTACCGGATAGAGCGAAAAGAATGTTAGGTCTTTCCCAAGCCCTCTACATAGAAAAGATCCTGACGATTTAGGATGGAAGATTCTAAAAGAGGGTTTCTACCTATGCAACATGGTGTAAAACTTTCCTTAGAGATGTGTCCTCAAAGTGAGGAAGATAGAAAGGAAATGAGCAAGGTACCTTATGCTTCAAAGATAGGTAGCCTTATGTATGCAATGATTTGCACTAGACCGGACATTGCCTATCTTTGTGAGCGTAGTAAGTCGGTTTGACCAAATCCAGGCGAGAACATTGGGCTTGTAAAGAACATTCTTAAGTACCTAAGGAGGACTAAAGACTTGGTTCTTACATACGGCGGTGGAGAACTAAGAGTGATGGGTTATACAGACTCAGATTTTTAGGGGACATAGATGCTCGGATGTCCACATCGGGGTATATCTTTACTCGAATGGTGGGGCGATTTCTTGGAGAAGTGCCAAGCAAAGTTCGATTGCTATCTCCACATGTCAAGCCGAATATCAGCGGCCACGGAGGTCGCTAAAGAAGCTTTTGGATAAAGAAGTTCACCGAGGAACTTCAAGTGGTTCCTAACGCAGAAGCCCGTGACACTGTTTTGTGACAACGACGTTTGTTGCACGTGCTAAGGAGCCTAGGGCTCACCACAAGACCAAACATATTACGAGAAAATATCATTTTGTTAGAGAAATGGTTCGGGATGGGAATGTTACATCACAGAGAGTAGACACAAAGAAATAACGTTGCCGATCGCTTACCAAGCCACTATCTCGGAAGGTCTTAGAGAGACATCTGAGAGTATGGGTATTAGATACCATAGTTTGTGGCATTGAGTGCAAGTGGGAGATTGTTAGGAATATGCCCTCGAATGCCACTCAGAGGATGAGAGAGTGAGAGCAATTGTATTGTAATTATGAATATTATACTTAATAAGGCAATTATTATTTCTATATTATTGTATATCACTGGCATTGTGATTTGGTATATAGAATAGTAGTCCTTGCATTTGAGAGTGAACATTCTACTCCTTATAGAGATAAGGAGATAGGCACTAGAAGTGTTTAGAGCTCGAATGCTTAACTAGTTCGCAAGTAGATAAAACTTAACAGGACATTAAGTTTTAATAATACTTGTATAACTGATTCTAGGACGTGTGCACGTCTTGATAGCATAGTTATAAGTATATTGGTGGGACCAGTATACTCGAACACGACTCATACTCGATTCAGTCACACGGTATTCACTCTCGAAAAGTCGATGACGAATCGAAAGGTTGTGATAGTATACGTGGACCTTTGACTTGAGGGTTCAGTAGAAGATGTGTCTGTGACGTTTAGTTTGTCATTAGAGTAGTTAGACTCATTTGCTTAATTGCTGAGTCGACCTCGAAGTGCGTACTATACGGGCAGGTAGCAGTCTTTGCTGTACGCCAAGAAAGGATTCTATCTCCTGTTAGTGAGCAGGCGAATGTCCTATACGGTTAATGGCAAATAAGATCATAAGTCTTTGGCCAAAGCATTCTGATATAGTCGTATTAGATACACTATTAATCAGTCGGTCTTGATTTGCATTAACACATGTATAGAGTTTAGTCAACAGTAGGGTATGACTTTACCGTGACCCGAAGACTTGACCGGACATCGATGAAGGGTCTATACGTATATAGTATTCACGACATAATGGTTCCGGAATGATTCGTTCATTCGTTCTCGATCGGGGTTTACGGGCGGCCGCTAAATTTGGCTAAGTGTTGCCCGCACTCATTGGTTCCTCCCAATGCCTACCGAGACGAACCTACGGAGTCGCGCAATAGGATCATTGATGGATAAATGTGAATTAATAATCTCTCTTATAATATTAGATATTAGATATCTAATTTTGATTTATCGGATAAATCAAATAGCGGTCTAATGAATTGTAAGTAGTTCTTGGGTGATTACTTTAATTCATAAATTATATTTCTTAGAGAAATATATATTTGTGTTTGATATAATTAATTAATTGGATTAATTAATTAGTCCAAACACATTGGAAATAAAACGGATTCGTTTGACGAACATCCGGTACACGAGGGATTCGTTTTGACGAACATCCAAATTACACGAGCCGAGTAAATTCGACCCGTCTTCTTGGAAATTTCCCTTAAGGCCAACCCCCCTCCATCTCTTGTCTCTTATATACTTATTTTATGTCACTAGGTGACATATGTGAGGTGTATTTGATACCCTCAATCATGTGTTAAAGGAAGACTTTCATTTTTATAAATAAAAGTCTTTAAAAAGGAGTTATGACTACTTCTTCTAGCTTTAACTCATAATCACGAATTTGAGAGAGAGAGTAAGGTAGAAAACTTCATCTTGATCTTAGAGACAAGATATAAGAAGAATACATTGAGAGAGAAAATTCCTACAAGCTTCCCTAGCCGCATTCTTGAAGAAAGGAAGCTTGTCGATTTTTCCATCAAGTTCCGGCGTGTGAAGTAGAGGCATCTTGCTTTAGGTGCTTGGAACGAAGGGCTCTTCATCATCATCATCATCATACGAAGGTTTTTCAGAGACATCATAGGTATGGGACTTTGATTCCTTGATCTTCGTATTTTTCTTTTCGTATATACGTTACTTGATCGATCCTCTTAGGGATTCCGTTTATTCTTCCGTTGCGTTTATTTTCTGAGGAATCCCAACAGAAGCCCCCAAAGCTAGAACTGAAGCAGCTGCCTAATCATTTGAAATATGCATTTTTGGGGCCCGACGATTCCCTACCTGTCATTCTTTCTGCCACTTTAGCGGCTGATCAAGAGGAAAAGCTGTTGAGAGTATTAAGGGAGTACAAATCTGCCCTGGGATAGTCTATAGCGGATATCAAAGGAATCAGCCCTTCCATTTATATGCACAGAATCTTGATGGAGGAAGACTACAAACCCTCTGTGGAGCATCAACCTCGGTTAAATCCGAATATGAAAGAGGTGGTAAAAGTCGATGTTTTAAAACTCCTCGACGCAGGTATGATCTTTCCTATTTCTGATAGCAAGTGGGTAAGTCCTGTTCAAGTTGTGTCAAAGAAGGGTGGGATAATGGTTATTCAAAATGATAATATTGAATTAATTCCCACTAGAATTAACGGTTGTGTCAAAGAAGGGTGGGACACGCCGAGTTCTACCGCCGTTTTATTAAAGATTTTTTGAAGATCACAAAGCCTTTGTGTAATTTGCTCATGAAAGATGTCCTGTTTGATTTTAATGAATATTGTAAAGAAAGTTTCGACCTCTTGAAGAAGGCTCTAAGCACCGCCTATCATAATCGCTCCAGACTGGAGCCTATTAGGAGTATGCCCTCGAATGCCACTCAGAGGATGTTGAGTGAGGGCATTGTACTTGTTATTATGTAAATCATCAATATAAGGCAATGGATGTTTCTTTATTTACTGGTAGTTACTGGCATTCCTAACTCGTAAATATACATATAGAAATTAGTCCATGTATTTGAGAGCAAAACGTTCCACTCCTTATTGGATAAGGGGGTTGGCACTGGAAAGGTTTATAGCTCAAATACTTGATCATTCGCAAGTCGATGAAACTTGACTGGGCGTTAAGTTTATGTGAAGACTTGCATGACGTTGATACGAATTCGCCCGGCAAGATGAATACGTATCGTTCGGAGTGTGTGTATGAATATTGTAGCGGAAGGCTTTTTACGAGTATGGTGTTTTTGGATGTATTTTTGGATGTAATATCGGATAAAACAATGAAAAATCGAACAAGAAGACTTGAACGATCAAGAACAAGGGTTTATCGAATTAGACCTATAATTCGATAAGGTGATTTCTTCTGAAGACCTATTGAGAATCAATCGGATTAATACTCGAAAACGCGTCGAATAAAAATCAAGTTTCGGTAAAAATCATTTACCAAGGATAGAAATACAAAGTGTATTCTTTCACAACATTCAAATTCATAATACAATCATCTTACAATGCTTATACAAGGCTATATATAGGAGACTTCAAGTCTTTCCATAATAAAAGAAAACAATTCAAAGATTTATAAAATCTTTAAATAATCAAAACAAATCAAATAAAATAAGAAAAAGAAACATAAATCACAAAACATGAGAACACAATCCCTAAAAGAGTAAATAAAGAAAAAGAGAAGACAAAACACACAAAAATCAGCAATAAAAAAAAGTTGGCTGGCTGCCGGACACGGGCCGTGTCGCTTGACATGGCCGCGGCGCGCATCTGGTCGGCAGTGACTCGACCGTGTCCGCTTGACACGGTCGCGGCGTGACAAGGACGTCCGACAGCGACTCGACCGCGCGGCGTGACAAGGACGTTCGGCAGGACTCGACCGTGTCGCCTAGCACGGTCGGGTTGGTTGGACAGCGAGATTTCCTTATCCGGAAGAGTGTGACTCGACCGTGTCGGACAACACGGTCGGGTTCGGCCGATACCGCTTGGCTTATCCTATCGAGTATGGGCCGGGCCGTCGGACGACGACACGAAGTTCTATCGGCAGCTCGGCATTTTCCGGAAGGTATGATATTTTTCGGCAGGTTGGACATTTTCCGGCAGGTTGGACATTCCTTTTACGTCTTATGTCCGTTTTCTCGCCTAAAACTGTCGCCGTATGTGCATGACGCGTCGTAAGGTCGTTTATTTTGATCCTTGCTCCATCTTCTTCATTTTGACTAGTTAATTTCGTATCATTCCCTCCACCTTTAAAGGGAATTGTCCTCAATTCCGAACTCCCTTCGTCATCAAGATAATTAACTAAAGCCTCTAAGTATTTGATCTCGAAAATGTCCACAGTGCGTACATGGCCCAAAATCTTGAGACGATAAGTAGTATGGGATCTCCGGGAATCACCAAACAAATAACTATCATTATTAATGAAATAATAAAAATTATTCTGCGAGGTAATACCGATATCACGATATGAATCATCATATAACCGGACATCTGAAATGGGAAGCACGACAGTAATAATAGGTCGCTCTTCATCGGATGCCACTTCAAGACCTGGGAAAAATGCTTCGTCGTCGACTTTCATATCAAAATCTTGGTAAGGCTCAAGATATAGATGTTCCGGAATCATAACATCTTCTTGCTCCGTATCAAGAACCGAAAACACCTCATTGGAGTTTGTGCAAAAATCTTCAAAACAACTTACATCGAGACATGGATCGCCGTCGGGCACAACATCAAAAATGGGAAGCATTAATGATTTCACGTCGGGTTCACCATCAAAAATGGGAAACACGGAATCAATTATGGGTCCCTCTTCATCAACTGGTTCGGTATCAAATATTGTCGGTCCATCATAACCCGATTCACTTTTCATTTTAATATTATCGGGCTCCTTGAATAATGTCTCATCAAAAATTATTCCACTAAGCTCGTTTCGTACCGTAACAAAGTCACACGACCCACTTTGCTCCAATAGGGCAGCTCGACTCCAACCATCGTCTTATTTGTCATCAGAAAATGCCTAGGAAATTCTGTCATATCAAAGTCGGCAGTGACAAGGAGTTCATCTTCAAGATTAGCCGTTTCAGAAAGCATAAAGTCATGATCTTGTTTCGCATTTGGAATAAATTTTCTGGCGAAATATTTCCTGATTTTTTGCCAATCTCTGATTTTTGGCTTACGTTGTTGTGAACGGGACTGTTCAGTTTTTTCCACCAGACGGCGGCGCTACCGCGGAGGCACCTTGTCACCAACGAAGCGCAGCGGTTGATCGGGGCAGCCTTGAAGTCCGAGTGCTCCTCACAAGCACGGAGCCAATCTATGCACGCATCTGGATTACTATATCCATGAAACTCCGGTATGCGGCGGAATTTAGCCAAGAAATCAATATCGTTGGCGTCGTCTCTGCGTCTTGCTTGCATACATTGCTCCGGTAATCCGTTTAGTGCGTCACCGAGTTTCATCAAGAAATCGAGATCGGAAAAATCCATAACAAGAATCAAGAGATAGTTCTTCACAAGAAATCGTTGAATAAATCGCCCAAGGAGATGACCTTGGGCTTCGATACCACTTATGATACGAATTTTCCTGGCAAGATGAATATGTATCGTTCAGAGTGTGTGTATGAATATCGTAGCGGAAGGCTTTTTAAGAGTATGGTGTTTTTGGATGTATTTTTGGATGTAATATCGGATAAAATAATGAAAAATCGAACAAGAAGACTTGAACGATCAAGAACAATGGTTTATCGAATTATACCTATAATTCGATAAGGTGATTTGTTCTCAAGACCTATTGAGAATCAATCGGATTAATACTCGAAAACGCGTCGAATAAAAATCAAGTTTCGGTAAAAATCATTTACCAAGGATAGAAATACAAAGTGTATTCTTTCACAACATTCAAATTCATAATACAATCATCTTACAATTCTTATACAAGGCTATATATAGGAGACTTCAAGTCTTCCCATAATAAAAGAAAACAATTTAAAGATTTATAAAATCTTTGAATAATCAAAACAAATCAAATAAAATAAGAAAAAGAAACAGAAATCACAAAACATGGGAACACAATCCCTAAAAGAGTAAAGAAAGGAAAAGAGAAGACAAAACACACAAAAATCAGCAATAAAAAAAAGTTGGTTGGCTGCCAGACATGGGCCGTGTCGCTTGACACGGCCGCGGCGCGCATCTGGTCGGCAGTGACTCGACCGTGTCCGCTTGACACGGTCGCGGCGTGACAAGGACGTCCGACAGCGACTCGACTGCGCGGCGCGACAAGGACGTCCGACAGCGACTCGACCGCGCGGCGCGACAAGGACGTTCGGCAGGACTCGACCGTGTCGCCTAGCACGGTCGGGTTGGTCGGACAGCGAGATTTCCTTATCCAGAAGAGTGTGACTCGACCGTGTCGGACGACACGGTCGGGTTCGGCCGACAGTCAGTTTGGCTTATCCGGACGAGTATGGCACGAGCCGTGTCGGACGACACGGCCGAGTTCGGTCGGCAGCCGCTCGGCATTTTCCGGCAGGTGTGATATTTTCCAGCAGGCTCGGCATTTTCCGGCAGGTTGGACATTCCTTTTACGTCTTATGTCCGTTTTCTCGCCTAAAAATATCGCCGTATGTGCATGACGCGTCGTAAGGCCATTTATTTTGATCCTTGATCCGTCTTCTTCATTTTGACTAGTTAATTTCGTATCAGACGTGTTCTTTGAAAAGTCGAGTGCTGTCGAACACTAATGGTTAGTGGGAGCAAACGTTATAGGTATGCTAATTAGATTAGTATACTCGAACTGACTCACCCTCGATTCGTCACACGGATTTCACTCCGGGACAGTCAATGACGGAATCGAAAGGTTGTGATAGGTATTCGTGAACCTTCGACTTGAGGATTTAGTAGGGATGTGCTTGTGACCTCAAGATTTTCATAAGAGTAGTTCTACCCTGCAAACCGGAAGGCGAGAGTCAACCTCGACGTGCATCTTGATGGGCAAGTAGCAGGTCCTACTGAATACCAAGATAGAATTCTTTCTCCCATTAGTGAGCGGGTTATATGTCCTATGCGGTTACTGGCAGATGAGATCATAAGTCTTTGGCGAAAGCATTGGAGCTAGCTATATTAGATACACGAGAGCTCGACGATCTCGATTTGCATTAACGCATGCATAGTGTCAAGTACAGATAGGGTTTGACTGACCGTGACCCTATAACTTGACCGGGGCATTTGAAAGAAGGGTTTATACGTATACTGGTATTCACGACAGAATGGTTCTTGAATGATCCCATCATTCGTTCTCAGTTGGCATACAGTGTAGGTCGCCAGGCTGGCTAGGTGGTGCTACTACTCTTTGATTCCTTCCATTGCTGACTGAGACGGACCTACCGAGTCACGCAATAGGATTGACGACGGAATGAATCGAGCTTATTCTCTCATTATAAATATTAGATATTGGATATCTAATTTAGGACATTAGATGTCTAAATTGATTTATTGGATAAATTGATTTACGGCCTAATGAATTAAATAAATTACTGGGTGATTAATTTAATTCACAAATATAATTATTTCTTGGAGAAATTAATTATGTTATTATGTATTTGATATGATTAATTAATTGGATTAATTAATTAATATAAATACATCTGAACGGAATCGGAGTTTATCTGTTCGGACTCACGGGAGTCCGAAACGAACCGAACTCTTCAATTCCCTTCTAGATGCCCCCCCCTTTCCACCAAGCTTCATCTTGTCTTTTGTCTCCATTTTTAAATGGAGGACAATGACTTGTGTGGTGACCACTCATGTGAATGAATTGTATGGTTTTGTTGAAATTGTATAAAGAAAGAAAAGGAAGACTAATCAAACACACTTGATTCTTGGCATCATACGGTTCTTGTGAGAGAGTAAAGAGGGGGAAAAATTCTTTCTCAAAGTCTTCTTCTTCTTCATATGTTGTTGGTGATTCTTGGAGAAAAATCAAGAAATTAAAGAGAGAAAGTGAGTTATACACTTGTAATCACAAATCAATAGCTTCATCACCTAGCTCTAGCCGTATCCTTGGAGGATAGCAAGGTGATCATCGTTCCGTTCGTTTCTCCGGCGCGTGGCAAGTAGAGACGCGGTTTTCCCGGCATTAGATCATCCAAGAGCTTGGAGCGGATTAGATCGTAGGGAAAGCAATCTAAAGCTTGGAGAATAGCTCAAGAGAAGGAATCCATTTAATCAACGGACTACAAGGGTGAGTTTCTATATCTATTGTGTTTCGTATTATATTCGTATATACGTAGTTCGATCGATCCTCGTAGGGATTCAGATCGAATTAATTTTCGTTTTACCGCTTCCGTTGGGCCTTCGATTTAGGCACCGAATCCCAATAGTGGTATCGGAGCGTAGGTCTTGCGATCGTATATACGATATTGGCATTTGGAATGCTTGATTAGATGGTATATGATTTGGAATCATAATCGTATTAATCGTTGATTTTCTATTGTTCATCCAAAATTTATTTTTCATGATTTTATGTTACAATGTAAATCTATTTTTCTTTTGAAAAACTGATTTAAAATGTAATATAAATATTAGAAAAATATTATTTTTGGAATCGGGGCGATAAACGAGCCGAAAACTTAATCGGACCCGGCAGCTTGGGGCTGGCCGGGCGCTGCCTCGCGGTTCGAGGCGGCAGATCGCGATCTGGACCCGTGATCGGCCATGGTCGGCAGCCTGTGCCGGGCATACTCGGCAGCCTCTCGGCCGCTGCCTGGCAATGGTCTCGGTCCTCGCCGGTCCCCGCTTCTGGCTTGGTCGGGCAAAGTGTTTTTCGATTCCGTTTTTTATATTTCGTTCGATAGTTAATTTCCCACAAATTAAATTGGATTTCATTTGACTAAGATTTAATTATGGTAATTTTAATCTTAGGGAAATTAATTTAATGAAATATTTTATCGTCCGGAATAAGTTAAAATTGATGGTTGTTTGAATTAATTGGATTAATTCGTTTTTAATGAATCGATTGGATCAGTTCGTATTGTTGATTGGATCAATGTATCTCTACGCTTTCCATTTATATAGTATTTATTGGATGAATGCTTTTGAATGGGGATGTGGTTCGTGGACTTAGTTTTTTGAATTGGTCGTTTTATTCGATTGGGTTGTAAAGGCCGTTTTGAGCCTATTTATTTTACTAGAAATATTTGTATCTAGGATGCAATTTTCAATGTAAAATTTATATGTAATTACGAAGACCGGAGGAAGATCTGTTTCGAGAAGACGAAGATTCAAGACGAAGACTTGTAATTAGATTACAGAGTTTTTGTTTTCTAGGAACAGTCCATGAACCACATGTTGGTAGCAACTAGATTGTGAATGGTTGTTTATATTGTATGAATGCTACAAACGCGCTTAAATAAATTAATATGCAAAATGTAACATTAATCGCGATAATTCTCCCACAACAAATTATTAAGTTTATAAGGTTTCAAGGTTTTCCTTCCCTCCATCGAGCTTTCGGGAAATTGAAATCCAAGCCGGATGTGCTATGCTTCCGAGTTATCGGGGTAGTCGTTCGGGGAGGACGGATAAATTATCGGGAGCGCATTGGATGCCTTCGGTTGGAGTAAATTTTATCCCTAGAAACCTGATAGGTTGCCGGATAAGATTCAATTGTGAAACTAATTTGCGTCGATGGTATAAACTTAACTTGTTCACGAACCATAGAAACCGTATAAGTTGAGGGGAGTGAACAAGGGGAAAAAGAAGATCGAATCATCCATTGATGGGTTGGTGTTGGACACCACTTTATGAAAATTAATAGACTAGAAACATGTTCGGTTGCCCTCTATTAAGATTTATAAAGAACTCGATCACCACTATGATGTAGAGCGACGATACTTCCGAGTTTCACATGGGAGTGTGTTATTCTGATAAAAATAGTGGGAGCTGGGTAACAAGAATAGAAAAGACCTTAATTCTATATTCAGATCATAATTGAATGAGTCACTAATTAATCTATCATACTTAATGCAGACATAACTCTCAATATGACAAAGAATCCACTCGCAATTCTACTTGAAAAGAACACCTTGAACGGACCTAACTTTGTGGATTGGCTCCGCAATTTGATGATAGTCCTCAGTATAGAGGCACTGGGATATGTCTTGGAGACGGATATTCCGGCGCCTCTGGTGCGGACAAGAGCCAATCAGGAAGAGATTGAAAACCACGAAAAGTGGGTTAAGGATGACGTAAAAGTCCGTGCTTACATGATGGCTTCTATGTCTAATGAGCTTCAGAGAGCTCATGAGAAAATGACTTCTGCTAGACAGATTCTATCTCACTTAACCGAGCTTTATGGTGAGCACAGTCGAACTGCTAGATATGAGATATCTAAGCAACTGTTCGGTGCAAAGATGAAGGAAGATGAGAAGGTTGGGGAACACGTCCTCAAAATGATATCCATGATCGAGATATTAAAGGCTCTTGATTTTAGGATAGATACTTCTCTTCAAACCGACCTTATCCTACAGTCTCTCCCTGATTCCTTCTCACAGTTTGTGATGAATTTCAACTGCAATGAGATTGCATGTAACTTAGCTGGGCTAATGAACAAACTGGTGACCGCTCAGTCTCAGATGAAGACTCCGTGGATGAAGGAGTCTGCCCTTGTGATTTCTTCTGGATCTCGTCGGTCCAAGAACAAGAAGAAAAAGACCAAGAAGCGGATGGGACCACAAGTCGAGGACCTTAAGGGTAAGGGCAAGGCCTTAATGGTTCTGAAGAGCAAGAAGAAGGACACTTGTCTCAAGTGCGGTGAGCTGGGCCACTGGGTAAGAGACTGTCCAATTCTTCATGGCGCTTCAGGTACAGAACTTTTAGTTTTGGAAATAAATTGTTCTGCTCGTATTTTTACTTCTGAATCGGATTCTGGTGCTAGTTCTCATATTTGTACCGTGAATCAGGATCTGGAACAAAGTAGGAAGCTTGGAGCTGGAGAAGTTATGATCACTCGGAAGCTGGCATAGTGTCGAGGCAACCGACATAGGATCACTTCTTTTGGGTTTAGAATCTGGCTTTTTTTTGACTTTAGAAGATGTACTTGTTTTGCCCAAGGGGCATAAAAACATTGTATCCATTCTGGTCATGGACCGAAAGGCTTTTCATTTTTTATTGGTGATGGTTCGTGCAAAATTTATTTCAGAAATAAACTACTGGGCACTGCTACATTGTTACATGAACTGTATCATCTAAATCTTAGTAACAAAGTCGTTGTGAATACTATGACTAGAAAACATGGTAGGGATGAAACCAATTAAGTTTTGAAATGGCATCTTAGACTTGGTCATGTTGGTCAGACCAAGGTTTACAAGATGGAAAAAGGTGGACTTATGGGTCCATTGGGATCGGGTCCCTTTCCTACTTGTGAATCTTGCTTTAAAGGCAAACTGACTAAGTCCCCCTTCACAGGGACTTTTGAAAGAGCCGCTGATAAACTGGGATTAATCCATACCAACGTATGTGGTGCTTTGGAAGCAGCACATGAGGAATATCAATATTTCATTACGTTTACAGATGATCATACTGGGTATGGTTATGTATTCTTAATGAAACATAAATCCGAGGCCTTTGAGAAATTCCAGGAATTCAAGGCCCTAGTCGAGAAACAAACTGGTAATCATATCAAAGCACTTCGGTTGGACCGAGGTGGCGAGTATATGAGTACGGAGTTTGACGAATTCCTTAAGGAACATGGAATAGTTTCAAAACTAACACCTCCAGGTACTCCTCAGTTAAATGGTGTGTCAGAAAGAAGGAACCGAACCTTGCTGAACATGGTCCGTTCCATGCTGGGCTGTACTGACTTACCGGTTTACCTGTGGGGGTATGCACACCTGACTGCCACTTACATCTTGAACAGATGTCCTTCCAAATCCATTCCTAAAACTCCACATGAGATGTGGTAGGGCAGGAAACCAAGTCTTAATCACATTAGGATTTGAGGATGTCCCGCCTATGTCAAGAAGACTAAGGTGGACAAAATGTAAGCGAGGTCCGTGAGGAGACGTTTCCTTGGATTCCCTTATGATACGATGGGTTATCTATTATACATGCCCAAAGATCAAAAGATCATTGTTCATTTGCATGCACACTTCCTGGAAAAGATGAGTTCATTCAGGAAGGCGGAGTAGGTAGAAATATTTCTTTGGAAGAATACAATGAAACTCCTCAGGAGACATCTGTACAAGAAATTGGAACCGAACCTTCTGAAACACAAGTAAAACCACCTCGTAGGTCTAGTAGGGTGTCTCAATTACCTGAGAGGTATAGTTTTATGCACTTGGAGGAACTGGGTTTCCACGAGGTTCCAGGTGATAAATAAGAGACCGACCCGCGACCAATGACCTAGCAATGGTGGATGTAGACTCCATGAAATAGACTGTAGCAGTCTTCATGTAGTTAGGACCTTCGTTTTGACGAGGCAGTCAAAGAGTTTGACTTCGTGCAAAATGAAGAGGAACCTTGTGTATACAAGAGGGTTAGTGGGAGCAAGATCGCATTCTTAGTACTATATATAAATGACATTCTACTAATAGGAAATGATGTGGGAATGCTCAGTTCTGTGAAAGCTAGGCTTTCGAGTAATTTCTCTATGAAAGACTTGGGAGAAGAAACCTATATTCTTGGGATTCGACTCTACTGGGATAGATCAAAGAGAATGATTAATTTTTTATCAAGCCCTCTATATAGATAACATCTTAAAGCAATTTAAGATGGATTATTCTAAAAGAGGGTTCCTATCGATGCGATATGGAATAAAGCTCACCTTGAAGATGTGTCCTCATAGTGAGGAACAATGAAAGGAAATGAGTAATATACCATATGCTTCGGAATTTGGGTAGCCTTATATATACTTTATTGTGTACGAGACCTGACATTGCGCATGCTGGGAGCGTGGTAAGTAGGTTTCGGGCTAACCCAGTTAGGGAACATTAGACTGGCTTAAAAGAACATTCTCAAGTACTATAGAAGGACTAGAGACCTGGTTCTTAAATATGGCGGTAGAGAACTGAATGTAATGGGATTCACTGTATTGGACTTCCAAGGACAGAAAGACGATTCTATGTCTATTTGTGGCTACATTTACTCTTAATGGAGGAGGAGTATCTTGGCATAGTACCAAGTAAAGCACGACTGCTGATTCCACCTGTAAGGCTGAGTATCAAGCAGTCTCGGAGGCTTCTAAAGAAGGGTTCTGGATTAAGAAGTTTCTGGGAGAACTTCAAGTGATACCATGTGCTGAGCTGCCTGTTCCGCTTTACTGCGACAACGACGGAGCTGTAGCACAGGCCAAGGAGTCGAGGTTTCACAACAGTACCAAACATATTGAGAGAGAGTATCATCTCGTAAGAGAATTTGTTCGCAAAGAGATACATTGTGCTGCATAGAGTAGAATCAGCCGACTACGTCGCTGATCCATTGACCAAGCCGCATTCTCAGATTAGCTTGGAGCGTATTCTGGAGAACATGGGTATTATATACCATAGTGTGTGGCATTGAGTGCAAGTGGGAGATTGTTAGGAGTATGCCCTCGAATGCCACTCAGATGATGTTGAGTGAGGGCATTGTACTTGTTATTATGTAAATCATCAATATAAAGCAATAGATGTTTCTTTATTTACTGGTAGTTAGTGGCATTCCTAACTCGTAAATATACATATAGAAACTAGTCCGTGTATTTGAGAGCAAAACGTTCCACTCCTTATTGGATGAGGGGGTCAGCACGGGAAAGGTTTATAGCTCAAATACTTAATCTTTCGCAAGTCGATGAAACTTGACTGGGTGTTAAGTTTATGTGAAGACTTGTATGACGTGTTATTTAACAAGAAGAGTGTCTGTCGAACACTAATGGTTAGTGGGAGCACACGTTATAGGTATGCTAATTGGATTAGTATACTCGAACCGATTCACCCTCGATTCGTCACATGGATTTCACTCCGGGACAGTCAATGACAGAATCGAAAGGTTGTGATAGGTATTCGTGAACCTTCGACTTGAGGATTTAGTAGGGATGTGCTTTTGACGTCAAGATTTTCATAAGAGTAGTTCGACCCTGTAAACCGGAAGGCGGGGGTCAACCTCGACGTGCATCTTGATGGGTGTAACACCCCGAGATATTCGGAATAATTACAGCGCCGTAAACCCTTTAAGTAAGGATTTACAAGGCTAATTTAAAAGAAGTGTAAATATAAGACATCAGTACTGCGGAAGTTCAAGTTTGCAAAACCATTCAACTGGTTCAACAAGTAATTAATACAACCATATCGAAATGATATTAATCAGACACGCGTACTCGAGTACTGAAATTAAAACAAGAAAACAAATCACCAACAACAACAAACATCACTGGACCCCTTCGTTTTCACGTCGGTACTGTGGCTGTTTCCCTGCTCCTCGTCTACCTGAACATCAAAACAAATGTCCACCCCCGAAGGGGTTAGCAAAACGATGCTAGTACAAGTATCATATTAAACAATTCGAATATGCATCAACAATACATAACAAGATACACCACACAGACTTCCGCTACCGGAATCCGACAATGCGAATCCACAAGATTCCATTAATACAACAAGGGTATTCCAATGATCCAGCGCCCTCAGCATAGATCCCAAGATGATCCCGTCGGACCAACACGAGGTGGAAATAACCCGTCCAATGATCCAGCGCCCTCAGCCTAGATCCCAAGATGATCCCGTCGGACCAACACGAGGTGGACATCCGATCCAGCGCCCTCAGCATAGATCGTACAACGTACACAAATACAACTCATGCATACACATATGCCGAATCATTATGTTCATCAACATGAACATACAAATACTAGATAACGAATATCATGACAATTCAACAAATTAATTTCCATGTTCAACAACATGAATAAACCACAAACATGCTCAAAATATCAATTTTAACACATTACGATACTTGCCACGAATATGGCAAGAACGAAACACTTCAATGATCTCAACACACTCGAAGGCTGCCCCCTTCGATCAACGTAGCAAGCTCGAACCTTAACAAAAAAAATGATATACAAATCATCTCAAGTCGAACGATCGCCTAACAATTTGGTCTACGGCCCAAAAGCTCAAAATATGCAGTCTGCCTGAACCACTTAGCGTACGCTACGTACTCTACGTAGCGTGCGCTAAGCCTGCCTGTTAGCATACGCTATCGTTTAAGCCTAGCGTACGCTAGCCATAGGCTGACAGTTCTCTCTGATCAGCCGACTGACTCGGCTGATATCATTACGTACGTTACGTACTAAATGTAGCGTGCGTTAACTTATCCCGATAGCGCACGTTAACTTACGTATGTTAGCGTGCGCTAACCGTGCATGGCAGATTACTACTGACAGAAAACTGGATTGAATGGTGATGAACTCATGAATTCTATGGTGATAAAACAAGTCATCCCCGAGCATATCATGCTAATAAGGTTTATGAAAGTTCTATACGTACTAAATGACTATGAGATTCAAAGATACGTATAATCATTACTACACTATCATTCATCTTGATTTTCAAGGAAATATTCTAAGTTCCGTTCGTCCTACGTTCCAAAACGCATGATTCCAATGTGTAAAACGTAACAACTAGGTAGTATCCGTCTACTGATCACAAATTGGTTTGAAGCTGCTTAAGAGTCTAATAAACTAAAAAGGTTCAAGGGTTCATACGATGAATGAGTGCCGAAACGTCGAAAATATCCTTCTAACACATGATGATCGATTTTGAACGAAATAACTGACTATTAAAACATGTTCAAACGTCCTTTAGAACACTACTAACATTGGTGAAGAATCACCTACCTCAAAGTAGTGAAGAACAAGGACAAAATCGAAGCAATCCAACGTCGAAGGCTCGAACACCAATCCTCAATGATCTACAATCTTCAATCACGAGCTAGGATGTTGATATGAGGTGTTTAGGATGTAGGAAGTTATACTCTACGTATAAGAATTCGGATGTGGGAAAAGAAAGGACTGAAAATACGAAAATGATGCTGTCCTATTTATAGGAAATGGTTATTAGCGCGCGCTAGTCCCTGCTCGTAGCGTGCGCTAACGGCTACTGACTTCATCAGATTTCAAGACTTAGCGTGCTCTATGCACATACCTGTAGCGTGCGCTAAGGCGTTGACTTGGCTTTTCCCGAAAGCCGTCCAGGTTCATCCCGACACAATCCGACCAAGATTCCCGTCCTGATCTCACCTACCACACGTCTCAATCAAATTGACCACGCATAGCGTGCGCTAATGTTCCTTTGTAGCGTGCGCTATGGATCCATGTTAGCGTACGCTACACATAGCCGATAGCGTGCGCTACAGGTGCAGAATTACAATTTTTAAATCACATACACGAAATCATACGCTCAACAACATCGGATTATGAAATACGGAGAAAATACTCAGATCAAAGTGCACAATTACAATGTTACAAGTTCCAAATACATATCAGAAATCTCGGGTATTACATCCTTCCTCCCTAAAAAGAAGTTTCGTCCCGAAACTTAAGATGAAAATAACTCTGGATATCTAGTCTTCATACTGTCCTCCGTTTCCCAAGTGGCCTCTTCGACTCCGTGTCGTGACCATTGTACTTTAATCAAGTGTATTGGTTTATTCCTCAATTGTTTGATCCGACTCTCAAGTATCTTGATTGGTCTCTCTTCGAAGGTGCCATCATTAGCTATCTCGATCTCGTCGAATTAAATGACGTGACTGGGGTCCGGTACATACTTCCGCAATTGGGATACATGAAACACATTGTGAACGTGACTCAGCGATGGCGGTAAGGCCAACCTGTATGCTAAATCTCCAACCCTCTCGAGGATCTCGAATGGTCCGATATATCTAGGACTAAGCTTGCCTCTCCTCCCAAAACGGAAAATCCCTCGTGTAGGAGACACCTTCAATAGTACATGGTCTCCATTCGAACTCTAGAGGGCGACGACGCACGCCTCGCATAAGACTTACGTCGACTGGCGCCAACGCCTTTCTCGAATCAAAGTTATCTTCTCTTGAGTCTGAATTATCAATTCCGGTTCTGTCTCGATCAAATCCGAAGAATCATCCCAACACAGGGGTGATCGGCATCTTCTCCCATACAAAGCTTCAAATGGTGCCATCTTAATAGAAGCATGCCAACTATTATTGTAAGTGAATTCAATCAATGGCAAATGAACTTCCCAATCAGTTGACCAATCAAAAGCACAGGCTCTAAGCATGTCCTCTACTGTCTGTATAGTCCTTTCGGACTGAACGTCCGTTTGAGGATGATAAGTCGTGCTAAAGTTGAGCTCAGTCCCCAGAGCCCTGTGAACTGCTTTCCAGAAGTGCGACACGAAACGACCATCACGATCCGAAATAATGGTCTTCGGCGTCCCATGCAATCTGACTATCTTCGCAATAAATACTCACGCCAATCTCTCGGGTCCCCATGTATCTTTAATTCCTAGGAAATGAGTTGACTTGGTTAGTCGATCAACTACAACCCAAATCATGTTCATTCCCGTTCTAGTCCTTGGCATACTGGTGATGAAATCCATCGAGATGTCCTCCCACTTCCATTCAGGGATCGGAAGCGGCTTTAATATTCCGGCGGGTCGCTGATGTTCAATCTTAACTTGCTGACAAGTCAAGCACCTCGAAACGTACTGCCACGCCCTTCTTCATATTCCCCACCGAAGTTTTGTTTTAAATCCTTATACATCTTACTCAGCCCGGTGAATGGAATAGGGCGCTGTGAGCTTCCTTCGTAATAGTCCGTCTCAAATCAACATCATCGGAACGTAAAGTCGACTCAAATCTCGTAACTCCATCGTCTTGTATCACGAATCCCGGGCTTTTCCTTTCTTTACTTCGTCACATAATCGAAGGATCGAGAATCGCTCAACCGCTTAGAATTTATCTCCTCGACTATAGATGAAGTCAGTTCCATCACATAAAGTTGCCCTTGGATTCCTGGTGCCCATACTTCAATCCCCTCGCGGATCAGTTCCCGTTGAATACTGGTTTGGTATGTAAGTGCTTCCAACACTCGAAGAGAAACAGGTTTACGGCTCAATGCATCGGCTACTACGTTTGCTTTCCCCGGATGATAGAGAATCTCCAAGTCGTAATCCTTGATCAATTCCAGCCACCTTCTCTGCCTCATGTTTAATTCTTTCGGACTAAAAATGTACTTGAGGCTCTTATGATCGGTAAAGATCTGACAATGAGTGCCGTACAAATAATGTCTCCAAATTTTCAAAGCAAAGACTACAGCTGCTAGCTCCAGATCATGAGTCGGGTAATTAACCTCGTATGGTTTCAACTGCCGATAAGCATAGGCAATTACCTTATCTCTTTGCATCAACACACATCCCAGACCCTGATTTGAAGCGTCGCTGTACACCATGAATCCATCAGTTCCATCTGGTAATGCTAATATAGGTGCTGTCGTTACTCTCTTCTTGAGTTCGTCAAAACCATCCTGGCATTTCTCATCCCACTTGAACTTTTGAGTTTTTTGTAAGAGCTGAGTGAGCAGACGAGCAATTTTGGAAAATCCCTCTACAAAGCGGCGATAATATCCAGCAAGTCCTAAGAAACTCCGGACTTCTTTCACGTTATTAGGGGCTTCCCATTCCAAGATTGCTTCGACTTTCTTTGGGTCCACCTGAACTCCATCGGCTGATATCACATGCCCAAGGAAAGTTACCTCCCTGAGCCAGAACTCGCATTTGGAAAGCTTTGCATACAACTGTTACTTCCTCAAGGTGCTCAAAACCACACGCAAATGTTCGGCATGCTCCTCTGCGTCCTTCTTATATATCAAGATGTCATCAATGAAGACGACCACAAATTTATCCAAGTATTCCAAGAATACCCGATTCATCAATTGCATGAATACCGCAGGAGCATTGGTAAGTCCAAATGGCATCACTACGAATTCATAATGCCCGTACCGGGACCTGAAAGAAGACTTTGGTATATCCGATTCCTTAATCCTCAACTGATGGTATCCTGATCGCAAGTCAATCTTCGAGAATACCCTTGCCCCTTGCAGTTGATCAAATAAGTCGTCGATCCGAGGTATATGATACTTATTCTTGATCGTCATCTTATTGAGCTCCCTGTAATCAATACACAGTCGGAGGGATCCGTCTTTCTTCCGGACAAAGAGAACGGGCGCTCCCCAAGGAGAAACGCTAGGTTGAATATAGCCCTTCAGTAACAAATCCTCCAGTTGCTTCTTGAGTTCATACATCTCGGTTGGCGCCATGCGGTATGGTGCTCTGGAAATAGGAGCTGCTCCAGGCTCTAATTCGATAGTGAATTCCACTTCTCTCTGCGGAGGTAACCCAGGTAGTTCGTCAGGAAATACATCTGAGAACTCATTCACAACTGAAATAGATGAGAGCTCTACTCCTTCCTCTTTCCTCATGTCATAACACCAAAGTCCATGACATCCTTGCTTCAGTAATTTCACGGCTTTCATTGCTTTGATCAATTTTCCCGAGCTTCCTGGTCTCCATCCTCGGAATAAGTGTTCAGATCCGTCATCAGCAATGATAGAAATGACTCTCTCTCGGTAATTCAGAATAGCTCCATAACGGTTGAGCCAATCGTCTCCGAGAATTAAATCGTCACCGTAGATGTCAACTACAATAAGATTTGATGGCCAATCTCTCCCTCCTATAGACACTGGAAAATCTCTAGCCTCTAGGGTTCCCACAATTCTCTCTCCACTCGGCAAACCCACAACATATGGTTCACAATCAAATAAGCACGAGATTTTTAAACGATTTACAGCTTCAAGGATACAAAAGAATGTGTAGCTCCAATCGAATAAAACACTAATCGGTTGCAAAAGGATCTGAATCGCACTGATGCAACAAAGCAGTTGTTCGATCGCCGATTTCCTCATCTCGTACAGGCGCGGAGGAACGGACCCAACACTCGATGTCTCTCTCTTCCCAACGTTCTGCTGCGGAAATCCACTCCGTTGTGTCTGGTTCACACTTATATCCTTCGGAACTGGCGCTGGAGTGCGAGTACCAAAAGACCTAGTAGCAACTCCACAGAAAGCCGCACGGTGTCCTTCTTGTCCACAATCGTAGCAAGTCACAGAAGATGCGGGGCAGTCACGTCGAATATGCCCTGCTCGACCACAATTGTAGCATTTCTTTGATGCGTCCGAAACCGCTGATGTAGTTTGGAACTTCTTTCCGCCTCTAGAAGGTTGTGGAGGTTTCCTAGCCGAATAAAAGGAAGACTGGCCCTTGCGGGCCCCACCACTCTTGTTTTCTGAAAAGTTGCCGGTCACCTTCTGCTTCTTTGCCTCTACTGATTTCTCCACCGCCGCCTCTTTCATGTCGTAGGCCAGCGCTTTGTCTTGATACTGTCATAACGTAGTACACTCGAACCTGGACATGTACTGCAGAATCTCTGGCTTCATCCGCACATCGAAATGAAAAATCTTTTCTGCCTCCGTTCTGACCAAGTGTCGCACACAAGTCAGCTGATGATTAAAAGTTTTGATTACATCTGTCACAGATGCTTCCGAACTCTGTGGTGAGAAAAACTCTCGGATCTTTGCCTCTCTAACTGGACGAGGACAATACTGTGCTTCCATCATTAATTTGAATTCCGTCCAATCCGCATTATGATTCTCGGGTCGAATAGCTTCCCACCAATCAAAGGCCTCCCCAGTCAGAAAATACTGGGCAATGGGAACCTTCCGGTCCTCGGGACAGTTAAGACCCGTGAATATCTTCTCTAACTCCTTGAGCCAGTGATCCCAAGTAATTGCCTCAGCAGATCTGTCAAATTTTGGCGGGTGCAATTTGACCACCTCAGCAAGCCATCTGTCTCCCCGGTTATCCTCGTGGTGCTGCTGTCCCATCGCCGTCTACATACGGTCGACTACCTGGGCGAACTGGTTTATCTGCGCCACCACCTGTTGAAGTACTCTAGGCATGTTAGGATTTGCGTCGTCATTCGCTGACCCTTGTTGCCCTCCAGAATGGGAATCGGTTCGACTAGCTGATAATTCCGGGGTAGTTGCGGAATCCTCCTGTCTCATGTTACTCCGTCCGCGTCCACGACCGCGTCCGCGTCCATGTCCTCCTCTCAACATACTGTAAACAAAATTCCTCAATATCCAGGATAAAATTTACGAAATAAAGCCCGTCAATACTTACAAAACAGTAATTAAGTAAAACGGTAGTATAAGAGATTAGGAGACTTACAACCACGGTCCACATGACGACTTTTGGCGGAACAGTGATGTTACGAACAACTCGTAAATCAATAACATAAGCAGACCCAACTTAAAACCCGACAGCCAAGATATCCATAAATCTTAGCTCTGATACCATATTCTGTAACACCCCGAGATATTCGGAATAATTACAGCGCCGTAAACCCTTTAAGTAAGGATTTACAAGGCTAATTTAAAAGAAGTCTAAATATAAGACATCAGTACTGCGGAAGTTCAAGTTTACAAAACCATTCAACTAGTTCAACAAGTAATTAATACAACCATATCGAAATGATATTAATCAGACACGCGTACTCGAGTACTGAAATCAAAACAAGAAAACAAATCACCAACAACAACAAACATCACTGGACCCCTTCGTCGTCACGTCGGTACTTTTGCTGTTTCCCTGCTCCTCGGCTACCTGAACATCAAAACAAATGTCCATCCCCGAAGGGGTTAGCAAAAAGATGCTAGTACAAGTATCATATTAAACAATTCGAATATGCATCAACAATACATAACAAGATACACCACACGGACTTCCGCTACCGGAATCCGACAATGCGAATCCACAAGATTCCATTAATACAACAAGGGTATTCCAATGATCCAGCGCCCTCAGCATAGATCCCAAGATGATCCCGTCGGACCAACACGAGGTGGAAATAACCCGTACAATGATCCAGCGCCCTCAGCCTAGATCCCAAGATGATCCCGTCGAACCAACACGAGGTGGACATCCGATGCAGCGCCCTCAGCATAGATCGTACAACGTACACAAATACAACTCCTGCATACACATATGCCGAATCATTATGTTCATCAACATGAACATACAAATACTAGATAACGAATATCATGACAATTCAACAAATTAATTTCCATGTTCAAAAACATGAATAAACCACAAACATGCTCAAAATATCAATTTTAACACATTACGATACTTGCCTCGAAGATGGCAAGAACGAAACACTTCAATGATCTCAACACACTCGAAGGCTGCCCCCTTCGATCAACGTAGCAAGCTCAAACCTTAACAAAAGAAATGATATACAAATCATCTCAAGTAGAACGATCGCCTAACAATTTGGTCTACGGCCCAAAAGCTCAAAATATGCAGTCTGCCTGAACCACTTAGCATACGCTACGTACTCTACATAGCGTGCGCTAAGCCTGCCTGTTAGCGTACGCTATCGTTTAAGCCTAGCGTACGCTAGCCATAGGCTGACAGTTCTCTCTGATTAGCCGATTGACTCGGCTGATATCATTACGTACGTTACGTACTAAACGTAGCGTGCGTTAACTTATCCCGATAGCGCACGTTAACTTACGTATGTTAGCGTGCGCTAACCGTGCGTGGCAGATTACTACTGACAGAAAACTGGATTGAATGGTGATGAACTCATGAATTCTATGGTGATAAAATAAGTCATCCCCGAGCATATCATGCTAATAAGGTTTATGAAAGTTCTATACGTACTAAATGACTATGAGATTCAAAGATACGTATAATCATTACTACACTATCATTCATCTTGATTTTCAAGGAAATTTTCTAAGTTCCGTTCGTCCTACGTTCCAAAACGCATGATTCCAATGTGTAAAACATAACAACTAGGTAGTATCCGTCTACTGATCACAAATTGGTTTGAAGCTGCTTAAGAGTCCAATAAACTAAAAAGGTTCAAGGGTTCATACGATGAATGAGTGCCGAAACGTCGAAAATATCCTTCTAACACATGATGATCGATTTTGAACGAAATAACTGACTATTAAAACATGTTCAAACGTCCTTTAGAACACTACTAACATTGGTGAAGAATCATCTACCTCAAAGTAGTGAAGAACAAGGAGAAAATCGAAGCAATCCAACGTCGAAGGCTCGAACACCAATCCTCAATGATCTACAATCTTCAATCACGAGCTAGGATGTTGATATGAGGTGTTTAGGATGTAGGAAGTTATACTCTACGTATAAGAATTCGGATGTGGGAAAAGAAAGGACTGAAAATACGAAAAGGATGATGTCCTATTTATAGGAATGGTTATTAGCGCGCGCTAGTCCCTGCTCGTAGCGTGCGCTAACGGCTACTGACTTCACTGTACTCAGCACTTAGCGTGCGCTATGCACATACCTGTAGCGTGTGCTAAGGCGTTGACTTGGCTTTTCCCGAAAGCCGTCCAGGTTCATCCCGACACAATCCGACCAAGATTCCCGGCCTGATTTCACCTACCACACATCTCAATCAAATTGACCACGCATAGCGTGCGCTAATGTTCCTTTGTAGCGTGCGCTATGGATCCATGTTAGCGTACGCTACACATAGCCGATAGCGTGTGCTACAGGCGCAGAATTACAATTTTTAAATCACATACACGAAATCATACGCTCAACAACATCGGATTATGAAATATAGAGAAAATACTCAGATCAAAGTGCACAATTACAATGTTACAAGTTCCAAATACATATCAGAAATCTCGGGTATTACAATGGGCAAGTAGCAGGTCCTACTGAATACCAAGATAGAATTCTTTCTCCCGTTAGTGAGCGGGTTATATGTCCTATGCGGTTACTGGCAGATGAGATCATAAGTCTTTGGCCAAAGCATTGGAGCTAGCTGTAGATACACGAGAGCTCGACGATCTCGATTTTCTTTAACGCATGCATAACGTCAAGTACAGATAGGGTTTGACTGACCGTGACCCTATAACTTGACCGGGACATTTGAAAGAAGGGTTTATACGTATACTGGTATTCACGACAGAATGGTTCTTGAATGAGCATTCATTCTCAGTTGTGTAACACCCCCAAAACCGTATGGGAATATTACACGCCGTAGACCCTTTCCACAAGGATCTACCGGGCTAAACATTCATAAATAACCACATTTTTGTCCGGCCAGGGTCAAACAATATAATAATACAGACCGTAAAGGTCACTTACATATGAATACACAGACCGATGAGGTCACATAACTCCATCAACAGTACTGACTAAAACAACATTACCCACACAGGGGTCGAAACACAATACAGCGGAAGACTGAAATCAACTCTAACAATACAACCGAACTCTACCAACTCTCGACTCTTGATTAGTATCGCAGCTCGTCATCCTCTTGTGCCAATCCTGTGACTGCTCCCCTGAACCTGCATGTACCTGGACGCAAAACAGACATCCACCCCCCGATTACTCGGGGGTTAGTAAAACTCCACTGTTTTACTAGTGCAAGTATAGTACGATACGAAATGCAACAAGTAAATAGCAACTACAAATTTAATACGGAAATCTATTATTAAAATGTTCCCGAGAAGCTTTAGAATTTCGAACTCAAGCAAGAGATATTTGAAAAGGAACACATCATCTCGGGGATTTTTAAAGCAGAAATTCTTTTAGACCTCGAATCCCAATTTACAAAGCCTTTTCGAAAAACATTAGGGCCTTGGCCCGATTCTCGATTCAAAACACACTAGATAAGATATCATTATGAGTCCGAGTCCCATATTTAAAATGTTACCCAAACAAGCACTATAACACGATCATTGTCCGTACACATCATGTACCGAACTCCGGAGGCCTCGACGGACCTTACCCGGACCGCACACACTGTTCGTACACATCATGTACCGAACTCCGGAGGCCTCGACGGACCCTACCCGGCCACAAACATCGTTCGTACACATCATGTACCGAACTCCAGAGGGCTCGTCAGACCCTACCTGGATCACACACCTTGTCCGTACACATCATGTACCGGACTCCAGAGGCCTCGTCAGACCCTACCTGGATCACACACTTTGTTCGTACACATCATGTACCGAACTCCGCAGGCCTTGTCGGACCCTACCGGATCACACACTTTGTTCGTACACATCATGTACCGAACTCCGCAGGCCTCGCTGACCCTACCTGGAACACACACACATCGACACGACACAATTCATAATCATCAAATGTCAAGCCATTCCACATTACACCGAGGTGCATAATCAAGTATGTAAACCAAGACAACACACACATCATAATCATCACAACAACTCAACAATGACCAACCACGCCCGGCACAAACTTAGATGATTTGCACATCCAACACAATTCCAAGATGTTAACTAAGTGAATGTATCATCGTTACTGTCAATCGTTCATAAAAATTCAATTCATACGAAGCATATACACGAAAGCAAACCAATGTATCACAACCATAATACGACGTCCTTATTCACAAGACACAATTCGTATAGTAAAATACTTGCCTTAATAACCGCTACCGAATACTCCGAAGAACACGGTTCGACCGGGAAGCTCGGACCCCTAAGAAGGCAACGAACGGAAGGGTTCCGACTCGAGTTCTTCACAAGAATTTCGTTCCTAAGTCACAACGATATCAATTCAATCACAATTCTATGAAAACGAATAGAACTTCCCAAGTTCTACCCATTGAAGCATTTTATCGGACACTTTGAGGGCATAGTCCAATTTAATCGTTTAACGGAGAAATCCTCGAATTTGTTCCACAAAACTTCAAGGGTTATGAATGATTTCGAGTATACAACCAAATTCTAACAATAATCTGAACTAAAACGAATCAAATCGTCCAAAACATCGAGAAACCTCAAAATTTCCCACAAACAAGGGTTTAGGTGTTCTTACCTTCGATCCGGGCGGAAGATGATGTTAATCCATGAATCAAACTTCCAAAACATGTTGTTCTATGTTTCTCTTACTCAAATCCATCCACTTATGCTGAAGAAATCGCGGAGGAACGAAGGAAAAATGAGAAATGGCCGGATGACTCGGTCCAGGCCTATAAATAGCCGACCCTGGCCGACCGCTTACGTACGTAATCGGCCATGGCCTACGTACGTAATCGGCCAGGGCCGAACTCTCTGTACTGATTCTGCCGGACATGTTACGTACGTAACCGGCAGGCTGTTACGTACGTAACAGGCCTTACGGCCGTTACTGCCGGGCCATTACGGCCGTTACTCGGCCAACCGCCACCAGCCTCGGTCGATCCAACGGTTCAAAATCCCAAACTCGACACAACGTAAACCGAAAACACGATTACGAAGTACTCGCAAAGACGAATCCGAACACTAAGAGAACACACGATTCCGACCACCCGAGGGCTCGAAATTGGACAACGGAAGTAATTACCCCAAACTTTGGGAAATTACGAAAATGGCCCAAAACGTCCGAAGTACACGATACACGATCGAAACACCAAACCAAAGCTTACAACATGAACAATAACGTTAAATGAACTTACGAGAAACTCTAAACAACAGTTCCGGATGAGATTCGCGAGAATCGAGCTCATGTGCGGAAAAGTCGTTTAAGAACACGGAACTCAACAAAATGATACCGAAACGAACTCGGATGACAAAAAGTGCAGAATAAAATATTCCCAGAATGATGAAACAGTCATAAGCGAGTCGTCGAAACGGACCTCCACCGGAAAAATGAAAATTACCAGAAATCGAAATTGCGGATATTACATTCTACCCTCCTTAAAAGAAGTTTCGTACCGAAACTTAAAATAAGTAGAGAGAAGCAATATCCCCACCAGAAAAACTCGACGAGATACATAAAAACCGAAAACTCGCGCCCAGCGGCGAAATGTTGCAAGAAACGCAAAGACACCTACGGCGTGAAAACACGCTCCACGACGACCAACACAACGCCACCGACTATGATTCAAAACAACAACGAGAAATTAACAACACATCACATGCACACATTTAATCAACGAAACGCACGCGACAACAAGTCGCACCCGACCACAACGACTATGCGATAGAAACGAATAGAATATCACGATAGAAATCACTCCGATTTTCATCAACAAAAAAACTGTCCGACGTCAAAACACAACCAATTTAAGATAACAGAAAACGAAAATACCGGATATTACATTCTATCATACTAAAAAGAAGTTTCGTCCCGAAACTTAAACTAAGGTTAACACAGTGATACGAAACAAAATATAGCGACACATAATAAAACACCATGCTCATGACCCCGCGGTCCACTGTCACGCCTCCGTAGGTTCAACAACTAAACGGGGACTTACACAAAACAAAATATCATTCAACAAGTTCCAAACGTAAAAGCGTCACAAAATACATCTCTATACGCGAAACAATCCCTGCAGCGAGTACCAAAAACACCATCACTGGACAACACTGGGCCCTCCGGAAGTAGGAATGGAATTCCGGTCCATTATCATCTCGGCAACAATCTCGCAGTACTGAACTCGATGCCCCTCGTGTCCACAATTATAACAAGTCACTGGCGGTTTCTTACAATGCGCACGTTCATGGCCTAGAACGTTACAGTTGAAACACCTAGGAGCATTACCAGAACTCAAAGACACCGGATTGGGTCTTTTGGGTTCTCTAACTGACCGAGAAGATCCCATACTCGGCTGATACGAGGGTTGAGATGCGGGAATCCCAATTCCCTTACTTCCCGATGCGTCATCGGAGATCTTCTGCTTTTTCGCTACAGATACGGACTTGGTAGACATTACAGCCATCTCAAAAGCCAAGGCTCGATCCTGATAGTCCTTCAAGGTTGTACACATAAAGGGAGCCATACACTGCTGAATCTGAGGTTTCATACGCATATCGAAATAATGAACCTTATCTGCCTCACTTTTCACCTGATCCCGTACATAACACAGCTGTTGATTATAATCGACTATCACCTGGGATATCGACACGTCTCGGGGCATAGCCGAGAAAAAATCGACAATCCTATGCTCTTTAACAGGCGGCGGACAATACTCGGCCTCCATGGCAGTTTTGAATTCAGTCCAAGTAGCGGTACGATCACTAGGCGCTACGGCCTCCCACCAGTCTGCAGCTTCCCTGTCGAGTAGGTATTGAGCAATAGGCACTCTTCTCTCACCGGGGCAAGCTATAACATCAAATGTTCTGTCCAACTAGAAGAGCCAGTTCTCCCAGCCTAACGAGTCCGAAGAACCTACAAAACGGGGTGGGTGCATTCTCATCACATCTCGTAACCACTTACTAGCTCCGTTATCTTCATCCGGAATCCCGTCTCGGTGCACGGTCTGATTCATATGCGCCAACTGGTCAGTCACCTGACGAAGGATGGTGGCGGCGCCGATGTCAACATTGCCTCTGGATGATTGTTACTGATCACGACCACGACTACGACCACGTCCTCGGCCTCGACCTCTAGGCATACTGGACGGACGACCAATCATAATAACACATCCAAACAAACATCACCACATCAAGATAAGACAATAAATAGCAGCACGTTAAAACATTAACTCCAAGTCATCACACAAGTGAACGAACTAACACTGTAATTTTAGAATTTCATTCCAAAAATAATTCACCCAGTCACATCAACAGAGATGTTTGGATTTTACCAAATCAAACACGGTCAAAACCACACACATATCGCAGGGATCAAACACTAACAACAAAAATAAAATGTTTCCGGGGTATTATTCAAATGATAAAATTTTAAAATTCTCAAGTTTGAAAAAAAAAGAATTTGGTGAAATGAAATTTTTGAAAACACTTTTAATACCTAGGTCGTTTAATCAAAACCACGTATCTCATTATCAAAACTGTTTTGATTGAAGCTATTTGCAAAACAACACGTTGAGGCTTCAATCTTTTCACTAGACGATATCGTCCAAATGACCTTATCAATATATCATTATCTTTACTAGCGTTATACACGGTAACAACATGTTACCACGCCATCCATCACTAATATATCAATAGAGATTAAATAATCAAGGGGCACGGGCACAACTGTAATAACAAATTACTGTAATGCCCCGAGATATTCGGAGTATATTACAGTGCCGTGGACCTCTACATGGGACCCACCAGGCTACAACAAGAAAACACCACTCGAATAACCATCTCGGTTAGCAAGGACACGTATTTAAATAATATGACATATAAAGATACGCCCGGAGCAACCGGAGAAATAAGCATCAACCGACAGTGTAACAATTTAAAGTAATACAATACGGAGTTCGAAATGAAAAGCCTAAGTACTCGCGAGTACAATCTATATGTTTATAAAAGTGGGAAACAACCAAATCGAAGTAAACGAAAGAAATAAGAAGACCCAAATGCACATGTCAACGACCTTGGCCAACATCCTCGTACTGTCCCAGTGCTCGCTCGTCCGGAAGAACAAAACCTGAAATCCATAACAAGAATTTCCCCAAAGGGGTCCCCAAAATTGGAATGCTTATTAAGAATTCTTAATAATTGGAACCTCTTCAATTATTAGGGGTTAAGATCATTCACCAGGTTAATAAGCATTCCAATTACAAATCATTCCACATTGTACGTTTATTAATCCGTTCAAAATGTTTTATTAATGCTTATTAATCTTCGAACTTCCATTTAAACTTCCTTAATGTTTATAGTATATACAACAACCATTAAGAGTAATCCTCATAAGAATTAGCTTCAGGGCGTTTAGCCTTATTAATCTTCCCCCTGTGGTAGAGCTTGAAAGTGAATTGTTAATTCCGGTAGAGCAAGTTCACTTTTAACATCCGGGAGAGAAAGATCTGGCTTAGCTCATTCACTCCTAAACTCATGAAAGAAGGGTAGGCGTAAGGAGACGGAATCAGTTCTCGTTCAAGTTCCAGGGTAAGATAAGTAGTGAGACTCGAGGGGCAACTATCTGGCTTCTGTTCTAGTTCCAGGGTTGTCTACGAGAACTAGCAAGACCACGAGGAATGTTGATGAAGATCTTGATTCGAAGTGCTTTAGTGAGATTCACATCTCGGGAATATTCTTCGATACGAGCTACTGTACCCTTTTCTTATAAGAAGCCTTCTCTACGACCTTCACTATTAGTTTATAGTAAGTAAGTCTCATGATGCTACCCAGAAGCTCTTAACTCCCTCCTTATTCTCGTTGTTAGGTATTTTTACCTAGGAAAGAGCTGCACTAATGGGATATTCTTCTTAATGGTATTCTGCAACCCTCTCCTAATCAAGTCGAGCTCCTTCTATTACCAGGGCCTTCTTAACGACCTCTTGAAGTAAGCCTTCTCTAAGAACTCCAGGCGACCACAAGCCTTCTCTCGTTGACATCCCTGATGCGTAAGATCTGCCTTCTCGTAGACAACCACTACGGGATAGGATTTCATTTGATGGCTCGACCACTGGTAAAGTCAGACTCTCAAGCTTTCCCACAGGGATAGGAGAAAGAAAGACATCCATCTTGGCTGACAGGCTCTTCTAGCGGGAAAGGACTTTATAACCAATTCAATGAAGAAGCTAAAGAGAAGTGACATAGAAGTCAACCTTCTTTGCCGAGGGAATCAACTATCTACTCTATCTGATACTGAACTAGATGCCACAAAAAGAAACCAACCAAAGGTCTTGCAGAGCCATGTCTGTCTTTGTCCTTATCTGACGATCTTGGATCGAAGGCTAGCAGATTGATTGGTGTAGAAACCAACTCAACAAGGGAAGAATCGAGAGTGAACTCTTTAAGTCTAAGGGGCTTGATTGTTACAGGCGGCAAGCGCACTCTTTCCAAGTCCAAACTCCACAGCAAAAGAGAGAGAGATCCAAAAAGAATCTTAGTCTTAACAAGACAAGTTCTAAAGATTACCAAGATGGCAAATATTCATAAGAAGAGTGCTCGATGAATCTGTCAATTTCTTCTTCCTATTTAGCCTGATTTCCGAAATGTCGTAAGAGAACAAAAATGTTGGTTGCGAGAAGCTTGGCCGAAGACAAAGATGGATCCCGTGACTTGGCATTGTCCCACCAAAGGGTGTTATCTTATCCTCTCTGTGCTCCTTTCTTTACAGAAGCGCATGAACTTAAACAAAGCGTAAATGCACAATCAAAGGTCTCCCTTAATAGCCTACTTCGGATCCTGCTCCTTCTCTCTCACCAGAGAATACTTGGATTATTGACCCTTATTTGTTTTGTTTGTTTCCCATCGACGGACTTCGATCACCCCTGTGAAACCAGCATACGTCGGCAGCACACTGCCTTAGATGCTCTATCTTTTGATAAAGAAGACCTTACCCCTTTCTCAATACTGACATTTCCGCCCTTCCCCTTTCGTTTCGCCCAAGAAACCTTTGCTCTTGACACCTATTTCCAAAGGAAGAACATAAAGAATAGCTGTTAGAATTGCCTCCACTTTTGATTACCTTGCCGTAGGTGGTTAGCGGATTAGCTTCTTTCTCAGACTTCCACCATGCCTTTCGTACTAACGTAAGACGAAGCTTTCAGGTCTTGAAGAGCCTTAGCTGGCAGCGAGATAGGATATGTGAATTCTTGGGCGGTCTTCGTATCCAACCCTTACCTCTTCCTGGCCTCTATCTTGCCGGTGGAAAGCTCATTCATTCGGCACATCCGTCGTTCCCCGTTCACATGCTTTTCTTTACCTTATTGACTACTCACTATAGAGAAAGTAAGGACTATGACTTATGCTTCCCAGCACCCACACATGATCCCGTAGCTCCATTTAAGCCAATAGAAGCGGCGCCCAACCCAAGAGGGTTTCCCTCCCAAAGGGGATTTCCTTAAACCTTTAGCAGCCGTCGCTAGCTCCGTGGAGGGCAAGATCAAGAAGGGCGAACTTCACTCTAGGCTTTCTATATCTCTTTGGACCCGTCGACTGTCCTGCTTTTGCTAGATCTCTTTGGAATTGGCTTGAGGTGATTTTGAAGGCCGAACCCCACATTCTAAGAGGCTCTATCGCGTTTTCCCTATTTCATGTATGGGATGGGGGTCTTACTAATCTAAGTCCGTACGTTCACAGCTGGGCTCGTTCTATTGAGGGAAGAAAGAATACACGGCATCAACCTTCCTCATGAAATGTTTGTTTGACGTCTTCTATTTCATCGGTTTAACCCACATCCACATGTACTTATTTTGTTCTTTACGGCTCCTCAGGAGAATGTCCTTTGGACAACTGTAGCTAGGAGACCATTCGCGAAGAGAACTGCTAGCCCTTTTCTTGTCTTTTTGCTATTGGTTGAAGAAGGTCGTTACGCCGGGCAATGGAATCAGTTTGTAACCCAAAGTCGATCAATTCTTCGGACCCTCGTGTCTTCTTTCTTTCCGCCCCTATGGACAAGGGTACGCTTTTACTTGGCCGACGGGCAATATAAGATCAATAAGCCACCCGTCCCGATCTAGAATCTACATACAAGATTTTTGCTTTTCTTTTTATAAAGTAGTACGGTGCGGCTAAGCGGACTTGCAACTAGCAATAGGTGAATCGGGTTGCTAAAGCGATTAACGTGTTCTTGTTAACAAATATGTCCGCTTTTGTTCTTCAATCTACAAGCTAAGACCCGGTAATGGCAATTGGATTGGCCCACGGGCTTTGACCGGAGCTACGCTACGGAAACATCGAACATTGGGAAGTCGAAGCGGCAGTGTGTATTGTACGAATTACATGCGTGTAGTATCTTCGACTCGAAAAGAGAAGAGACGTGCTACAGATAGAAGCAAGAGGGCTTTAGCCTATTGGATTGAAGTTCGATAAGGGTGGTGGAATGCTAATCTGCTCTATACCGCGCCGAGATATCGGTCCGCCCGCACCACGGCGATTGATGAAGTTTGAAAGTCACGGTGGCTAATGCGCACTCACTAGAAAACATTCAAGACAGGTTCTGAAAGAATTCTCTTTGATTCCAAAAATAGGTCCAGTTCCAGTAAATCAGATCCCTTTTGGAACTAGACTTCAAGTAGGGTAACCGCAATCTCTATCATGGGATAAATGCGGAGAGGACTTAACTTAGTGTGAAGAAGGGATTTCAGCAGCAATTAGCCGATACGCTACGCTCCTTGCGTGATGGCTTACCTTCTTCCTTGACTAGCTTGCTTTCCAAGAATTGTATCCCTAACCAAATAATAAAAATATCTTCTGTCGGATTATTAGGTAAGAAGCAAAAGTCAAGGCCGATATCTTTCATGCTCGATCGATCCATTAGTCAATTTGTTCAGAAAAGAAACGAGAGACAATAAAGCACCCTTCTAACGAATGAATATTACTCGTGCTTCCAGGCATTTTAAAAAGCTGGACCAGGCAAAAATGAGAAAATCAAAGAAAACTTGACCTATTCAGGTTTGCACGTTTGGTGCATGATTTGCTAGTTTGATTGTAGACGACAAAGGACCGAGAGATTGATCCTAAAGGTTGCACATCACCTCTCGCTCTCGGCGTGTTCCATTCCATAAAAAGCAAAAGCCCGCACTCTCATTTCTCGTATCCATCGGGAAGTTTGACCAATGGTAACCTTGGCTTCACATTCAGGGATACTCCATTATCAATTAGTAGCCTTACCACAAAGGTAATCTTTGCACTTCACCGAAAGAGAGTAGTGTGCCCCGTCGTCAGTGAAGGTTCGCTGCTTTTCATCTTTCCCACAATGACATCGAGTTCTCTACGGTAATGTCATGACAAAGAAAGATGGGATCGTCGACACATTAAAAAGGCTTAGCGATGATGTGGCTCGAGCTTAGGACCGCAGACAAAATGCGAGGCAATTATATGGTCGATTGGATCCTTCTTACATGCCAAGAAGAAGAAGGAAAGGTCTTGTCGAGCCTTACTTAACTCATCTTATTAAGAGGCAAGAGGACTACTACCGGGATTATTCAAAACTACTAGCGATGACACAGGGACTACTCTTCTTCTTCTACTACTGATATTGACTGATCTGTTGAGAGGCAGGAGAAAGAAAAAATAAAGAAGTATAGTTAGGTTGTGTTCTAGTGTGTAAGCATCTCTTTCCTCGGTCGATTCGTCTTGCTCCGGGTCCTGGTCTTTCTACCTACGCGGCATCCTCTTTCTCTAAACATTGAATCTAGCGACTCCCTTACGAATATACCATAAAGATCCTTTTCTATGTGCACTTTCCCCGATATGGGCTCACTACCCACAGAAGGCACTCGCTAAAGAAGACTACAGTCGGTTCGGTGTCTTATTTGTGTTAACTCGAGCAAGAGGGGTTTCGGAAGTTCTTTAACTGGCGTGAGCCTATAACATGCAATAAGCGCAAAGTTGTCCTTGTCATTAGACTCTCCTCTCAAAGTTCAGCCTTCTCGACCCATGACAACGGCGAATTGAGTGATTCACTCGAGGCCATCTGGCTCTTCTAGTCCAAATCTTCTCGCATCACTCCTTTCCTGCGCTTATAGCTTAACGGATTTAGCAAATATCCCACCTTCGGGTTCTCACTATCAGAAGAAGACCCGACCAAAGCGCAAATGAAGAGGTCATCCATTTAAGGTACTATGCTCTCTGACTTGACTTTTTATTGTCACTTTCCAACGGCCCTACCTTATTATACCTATCGATTGACTGGGCTGATCGCCCACCTAAGACGAATGCCTTACCAGCCTTGCTAGTTTTAATTGACTCTGATCTCTTTCTTAGATGAACCGGGGAATGAGCCTATCCTGGAGGAGGCAAGACTACCCCTAGGCGTCAGGATTGATTCGGGTCATACTCTACAGACCAAAGACCCTTGCCTCGTAGTCTAAGCTTTCAAACAGAATCTGCAGATTCTCGACACAAGAACCTTCGTCATGAGCACCTTCGTAGCTGATTAGATCCATTCCGCTTAGACTCACTTTATCACCTTAGCCCATCCCTACTGAGAAGACGCTTCCCTGAGACATTTGAGTGTCTGCGCTCGGCAAATAAGCATTCACAGCTGGTCTATGAGCTGCATCGGGAATAGTTCGTTCACCGAACTCATATTACATAGAATGATAGAAAATCAATGCTAAGCCTATGGTGTGAACTGTGAAGGGCGGTCCGAGAACATAGATGCCCCACCTATGCTAAGAGAGTCAGGTTCCTGTCTCCTTTTTATTTCTTCTTTTAGAAAGGCTCTGACAAGACCAGATTCTAATTATTCTTCTCATACTAGACTATAACTATATTTCCGGATGAACTTCAGTCAATTCCTTAACTACCATCCTTGAACGAAGTGTTCACTCCTTAGCTTAAGAGCTTTTTCAAGAGTCTGCTGAAGATAAAAAACAAAGAGATAAGGCCTATTGTTACCGAAGCGAAGATAGGAAGATGGTTGAGAACACGAGATCACGGTAGAACGGATAAGGTATCTACGAGAGACACAGGGCTGCCTT
This sequence comes from Orobanche coerulescens, assembly GCA_033398695.1. Lineage (NCBI taxonomy): Eukaryota > Viridiplantae > Streptophyta > Magnoliopsida > Lamiales > Orobanchaceae > Orobanche > Orobanche coerulescens. Next base: position 97,522,499 of record CM065811.1, on the reverse strand, counting down.
TTAGTACTCCAGTTGAAGAAAGTTTATCTTCTTCTTTGTACCTGTGTTATCTTTATCTTTTCGGATTAGGAGAATGTTCTGTGTACGCATGTTAAAGGTCAAATTTTTCTTCTTTATCTTCTTTCTCTGGCTAAATTGTACTTCCGCAATACAAAAAAAGAACGGCTTCAAAACTCCTTGTCGAACAACCCGCCACCATGGGGTAGCCCAACAATTTCCAGCATCCTTGGGATTCTTTTTTTCTACGTAAACTAGCCCCCCCATCGACTAGTTCTGGTAATTCTATGCAAGTCCAACCAAGTGAGCCCCCTCTTCTACGCATCACTCGGAATCGGCCAACGCGGAAGTCGTCAATGTTACCACGGAATGCCTTATGAGGCGGGAACCCTAATTCTCCAGGCCATACATCCATCGCACCAGCATGTCACAGGGGAGGGAATTGAATTAGACTTTACCTGTCCCCCTCCTACGGCGGTAGGCGTTCCGGCGGATAACCCAGGGACAGCATAGTTCGCACAGGTTTTTTTTACAAACGACTTCACACTTGGAGCTTTGAAGAGTCCAGTGCTTGAAGGAGAAAAAAGAAAAGCCTGACTAGCCAAGAAGTAGCCTGCCTTTCTTACGCGTCCTTGGCTGAACAATTGATCTGTCGATCTACGTTTATGCCCGCATAGAGATCTCGTTATCGGGCTCGTGATGGATGTTTAGCGCATCCCGAGGAATAAGTCCAAGTGGACCATATCATAAAACCTAGCAGATTCTCCATCAAGCAGTCGACTTAGCCACCCAGGCCTAGACCTCAGATCTTACCCGTCCCCCTACTTAGTTAGTCCTCAGGACACCTCCGGCACTTGATAAATAGAATCAAAGATAAAAGAATGAATCAATCGCTCTCTATTCCTCGGCCCATCATATTCAAAAGGAATTCCTTCTCGCTCTCGCTAACCTAAGTCTGTATGGGCGAATCCATACATCCTGGGAACTGAGACTTGACGAATTGAAGGGGTGGAGAAGGAGAGGAGAATTGGTCTGCTTGGCCGGTCCGCAGAGTAAGAAAATGCCTTTCATCACTTATAAAATTTCTTGAGGTCTTGCAGAGCCCCTGTAGGTCTCGCAACTTCGTTCGAAGTGTGAGCTTGATCGGACTTAGACTTTCTCTTACCTTGAGCCCGTTGTCCAAAGTAGAGTGTGAGATGTGAGAATTCCAGCTCCTCTCGTACTGGTCTTGGGCACACCTATTCTTTTCTTTTTTGCATTAGCCCGTGGGCTTAGCCCGCTTTGATTCATATGCTGGCTATTTGGCTATAAAGTACTTCGAAGTAGCCCTTATACGACGAGTTGAAAGATTTAATAACCGGTCCGCTGACCCAGACTTTACTACGAGACAAGCACTGAGGCTCTGTCAAGACCTCCGAGGAAAGATCATAGTAAGCACCTTATGTTTATGATGGAATTACGTAGGTGGTCTAGCCATACCCAACAAAGAGCTAAAGGTTCACTTGAAGTTGCTCTCCCCTGCAGTCGAGCGGCGCCTTCCAGTGCTACGGATCGTCTTCCTCTTCCACACCGGGCTTTAGTTGCAAGGGGAGGGGTGCACTGTGTGCGGCGAGAACATCGACTCGGGTAGGTCTAAGCAAGTTAAGCTGTGAATAGGCGGTGCCAGGCGCTAAGGCTCTTCAAGACCTTCAAGCTTGAAGGGACTAGGTGCTCTAAGACTTAAATAATCCCGAAGGCTAAGGATCAATCGATAAAGAAGTCAAAGTCGTTAGTAGGATGGGAAGGGAAAGGGTATCTGCAAACAAATAGACCTAAGCCAGTGGCTCGAGTAGAAAAGGCTAAGTCGGGCGGCCTTTATGGGTTTACTAATTATGAGCATCGCTAATGAACAAGAGCAACTCAGCGCTCAAAAGGGCGCTTTCTCAAGCATAGCATAAGGCGAGAATCATATCGATCGCCACTGCATTAAGTTTGAGTTAAGCCACTTTTCCGAAGCATATCACGAAAGGGCCTACCTTCGCGCCTTCTTCCACACAACTAAGTGAGAACTCACATTTCTTCAACGATCTATAGAGTCAAGAAGCCCTTCCTTCTCTTCTGTGATCGATTCCTACTTCTTATCTTATGATAACTCAATAGCTGCCACAGGCGCCTTGTTAAGAACAAGCTGTTTAAAGAGTTGTCGGGGCCGTTGAGCAACAGGCAACCGTGATTCTTTCCTTAAGTGACTTCTTTTACGCATCATTCTATGAGACGCGAATCGAGTGAGCTCATTCGCTTTGGTCTTCTCTGGAAGATCTATGATTTGGTAGCGAGAAAAGGCTCAAAGAGCTTGGAGCCCGCCATGTCATCAATCAAACCTCCACTGGAGCTTGGTCATCCCGGATGAGCCGAGCTACGAAGTTTTGCATTCGTGAGGGACGCGGCCGTGTCGAAAGGGCATTCTCGCTTATCTGTATATTCGAATTGGGTCGCCGCGGCGAGCTTTAATCGAAATAGTGATTCTTTGGCGGTCTTGCAGGCCTTCCTTTCTCCACTTACGGTGGCGGATAGTCAAGCCCGAGAAAGTATGTTCTTCAAGCACGTAAGAGAAGTCTCTATGAGAAGGGCACACTCAAAGGTTTTATTGAAGGAAGAGAGCTCTCTGGTTCGACTCAAACTGTGGTACTCGTATCTTGGAGAGTGGTTCCAAGAGGGCTTTTCCTTTTTAGCTTCCAATGATAGTGATTGGTTCTCTTCTCGAGAAGAGAAAGGGCGGAAAGACCTTTTAAAAAGACATAAGTTGCGACCTAGGACGCTCAATCATCAATCACATCAATAAGAATCCTCAATCGCCGAGGTGCAAAGGTGCGAAGCGAAGAAGAAGTCAAAAGCAAGCTCGGTGTGAACAAGTGTACGGATCAGCCGACTTCGGACAATCCATCTCGCAAGCAACTCTTTCTATCGTCGAGAAGAGATGCATGAAATCAGTGTATCGCTTAGGCAATCATAGTTCCGATCGGTCTTGAAGTTCATAAAGAGAAGTTCACGCTAAGAAAGAGAATAGGACTACGTATAGACAAAGAAGAGTTCTCTAGTCGTTTTGTCAATAGTCTAGTCCTTTTATCTCACCGAGAGCTCTTTTAGTCTTGATCCGTAGTAAGGTCTTAGATCTTTAAGAACGGGAGGACAAAATAAAGAATCAAATTCGGGCCAGCCGGGCGTTTAGCACTAGGATTACGAACCTCGTGGATCTATGAGATCGATCCCCTAAACTAGGGTTTACGTGCACTTCTTGATCATCGCTTCGAACCCCGACTTCCCCTGCTCACGCTTTCGTGCTTCCGCCTGCTCTTTCTCTAAGGAAAGCACTTCCATCAACCTTGTTGACGACATCGCGGTGAACCCGTTTTACTGCTCTAACCTCCGAAGCAAAGGCGGCCATTGATCGTCCTATGATGCGCTTACCGGTTAGCTGCCTCTGCATTCTTCCAGTCCTTCTATTGACTTTTTGGGATATCGATCGGCGGCAAAGATCTAAATCTAACCTCGTTTGGAGAGTAATTGCTTGTTAATGCAAGATGCGCGATTCGTTCGACTCGCTTGTGAATGCGATCTGTCTTTCCGCTTTTAAGCTAATGGTTGTCCTCCGTTCGAGACTGACGGAGAAGAGGAAGAAGTCGTCACAAGGTAGCCGTGCACGAGTTACGTAGGAGTGCAAGCATTCGACTTGATTCCCAATATAAATCCGTAGGCGGGCGAAAGTCCCAAAGCGGCACTTTGTTAGCAATCCTATCCTCGGTGAGCGTTGTTACAGTAGTTACCGCTTTCGAGTTGTAGTAGTTAGAGCTATGTTTGTAGTAGTTACGGCGCTCCATCAATCATAGAAAAATTATATGTTGAAGAACCGGAACATCTTTATAAAGCCTATTTTGTGTTCGGTGAAAGAAAGCATAACCATCCTCAACGAGCCGGAGTAGCGAACGGAACAACGGCCTTATTGATTCAACCTCTTTACGGGACTCCTCTACTAGTTAGATAGTGAGGAAAGCGACGAAGCCTTCGGTAATGCCACTCTGTCTTTGTCTTCCCGAAAGTAATATGCTTTCTAGGTAAGTGCATATCAATAGAGTGTGTAAGCCGAAAGTTGCTTCATCTTCAAGTTCTAAACCATCTGCCCCGACGTTTTGGACCCCGCTTTGCTAAAGCCGTGAAAAGGGGTTGTATTTTGGCCTAGTTGGGCTGGTTCGCCTAATCGAAGAGACCCTACCCAAGAGTCCATACCTTACTTGTTCACCGTACTAGACCTCCATATCATATGTGTAAAGAGCCCACCTCGGATACGAAAGAAGGAGAGGAGTTATTTTTTTATGAAAGTAGCGACCTCGAGAAAAGGCTTTTCTAAAGTCTCCTCAGAAAGAGCATTTGTCAGACGGCTTCTAGCTTGGGGATTAGCACTGAATCGGGCGGCTAATTCTATTACGGCTGCCACTCAGCGCTTATCGGACCGAATGTTGTATCTATTGATTCGTCCAAACCCATGTTGGATGATGTATTCCATTTTATTCCTAGCACACGAGATCACTTCTTTCTTCGCTTTGGATATAGACCGTTTTTCCCGCATCCCTTTCTGTCTTATCTTGCAGTACATCTGGTTTCGCCTCTTCTTTGTTCAAAGCCTTTGCTTTTGTGAAACATTACCCAGGCCTAAACCATAGCTTCTTATCAGCCACCGTTTATCTACTAAGTCCAGCTCTTCAATATGCTCTGCGGTTTCCGTGTGACTTTCCTGAGATCGGAATGCTCTCTCTATCCCTAGATCAAGGAGTCCAAGGCTAGCACATGTATCGCGTATCCGCACCGGGCATATCAGTAAGAGGCTCTATCATGTGCTGAAGTGGACAATTACGGGAGAGATCACTTACTTCTAGGTGCCTATTTTCTTCAATGGCACTGGGTCAAGCTTTTCGGTATAAACCCTCCCACGTGCCAAGAATGCATGCCTAGCTACTCTCGTGGATGGGCTGCAGAGTCACGCGTCCTTCTATGTTGAGCATGCGCGCAAGATCAAGATGGCGGAGAAGTTGGAAGAGAAACTAAGTCAATCAGAGACGGTATGAAACCGTTGTATTTCACCCTGAGGCCATAGATAAACAACCCGAAGATCTAGAAAAGAAAGTGGTAAACCAATGCCAATTTTGATTTGATTCGAGGTTTTAGAGCCGTGTACATGTGTGGGCGATTCCTTTTCTTCTTTTTTTTCGGGAGAGGAGGGAGAGTGAGTGGCTCATTCATTCTCTTCTCTTATTATAAAAGAGAGATGAAGACCTAGTCTTTTTACTTTAGTCAAAGTGATTCCTCGAAGCCGGGCATAGCTAAAATTGTAAAAAGGAGATATTTGAACCCCCCTAGTGAAGCCGATTGAGTGATTATCTTGGGAAGGGTGGGACTGTAGATGCGCCGCCTTTCAATGCCGGGTGATTAGATCTTGGTTTGAATGCTTTGGTTGCCGAGCCGGGCTGCCTGCCCTATTTGGTATTAGCTCAGCTCAGGAACAAGTAACAGGTAGATCATGCTTTGGGTCGATACAATATTTATTAGGAAAGTAAGGCAGTTCGCTATTACCAGGAATCCTGGAATGGAAGAAAGGACGACTTTAGAAAACCCTAAAATCCAAGGGTCCAAAGGAGGCTCTCTATTCTATATTATATTGTGATCATCCTCATGAAATGGCTGCTAGCTGCTAAAAGTAGCGAAATCTGCGATTGAGGTCCTTAGGAATGGAGATTGCCCGGTTCACCATAACAATCAATGTAATGTCAAAGCCCAATTAAAATGAAACACGAGGAGCACCGAGATACCGTTATAGTATAGTAGTATAGCCTAACTTTTTTGGCTTTGGTCCGCATCAAGATCACGGACCTTTCTTACAATATTGAATATAATATACAATATTCAGTCCCGGACTTTTTGAAACAAAACACCCGAGCCGGTTTCTTCGAAAGCAAGACTCTTCAACGGACATCATGAGGAGAATCGAGATGCCTCTCGGCGATTGGTCGAGTCCTTCACATCAGGATCTGGGAATCTTTTCTGCAAAAGGAATTCATGGCGATATGGAGGTCTTGCAGGCCTTGATTGCCGAGTCGAGTCGGTCCTCTTGGGAAGATTGAGCGGGGCATTTCCTACTACTGATTCTCAAGAAAACACTCTTGGTTTAGCGGCTATAAGCTTGAGTGCGAATAGCAAAGAAGCACTGGTTCATCATACGACTACAGAGCCCAATCATAGGCAATAGAAGAGGAGAACATCCGAAGGGGCTTTGAATGGGATCGGGAATAACCGTAGTGCACGTGCGGCTAAGCGGTTAAAGCACTGCCGCTAAAGGCATTGTTGATAGAGGACTTCTTTCAACATTTAATACAAACCAATCGAGATGTGCCTATGGTACGAGACCGAGACACGGTTAAAGCGCGGGACAGAGCTAGAGGTATGAGACTTCCGAGACAAAGGCGATCTAAAGGAAAGACCGAGCTACGACCCCTTAACTTCTTCTAAACCAATATGTGTTGTATAAGGCTAAGGCGATGTAGCTGGTGTTAACCATTGATTGGCAAGGGCACGAACAACCGCTTTCCTCATTCTTCTCGGGGGTCGGAAGATCAATGGGGCGGGGTTTGATACCATTGGATTTGTGATTTTTGGTGGCACCGTGAAGTGTAAACCCTTGCTTCTTACTAACGGGAGGCGAGGCCTAAAGAAGAAGACTTTGATTTTCTTTGTACCACTATCTTCATTCAATCTATTTGCACCGGGGCTTTTACGCATACCGGAGCAGGCGAGCTATTTAGCTTTGGGGGTGCTTGACTGCGAAAATGGGAAGAGTGAAAGATCGGTCTCTTGGGTTAATCGGTCCACTTTAGGCGGACCTTTCCTACCGATCCATGGAGACAACATACAAAGAGGATTTTGAATCCCGGCCTTAGGAGCCAAGATCCCGGACTTTCGGCGTACTTTCTTGATCAAAGACTAGACTTTCGAGGAATGAGAGTTAGGAGAATCTGCCACCATCAACGGCTCTAGTAGGCGGTCGGGAGAGCTTTTTGTTCGTGGACGTCTATGTCGGTAGTGGGATAAGAAGCATTGGAAAGAGGACACAAACTAAGCATCGCCAACTACCTTCTCTTAGCCTTCGTTTCCGGTGTAGCGCATCGATTAAATAAAGAAAAGACTCATGAATCTCGATCGACCAAATGAAAGGAAAAATCCTTAACGTTAGAGTTGAACTCTTTACGTATATAAGAGAGAATTCTTTGCTTTCTTTATTTCTTTGTTAGACTAGCCTTTCTAAGGCTACTTGACGAGTGGAGTTCGGTCTTTCTACTTTCATTCTAGATCACCGAATGCGTGAGTCTTTCTCGCTATTCGATTCATGTTACGTGTGACGAGACTTGACCAATAAATGTCGTAAGAGAGCCCCCTTATTCCTTTCGCTTTCTGTCCTAGGTTGTGAACCCGACATGGTTTGCGTGATTTCATATGGGTTTTCAAGTGAAGCGGGTGACATATATAAGATATGCTAGTGGATCCTTCTATTTTAAGTTTGACCTACTCCTTTGCCACCCTTACCATAAGCTCTTCAACCGATAAGAACGAGGTCTTTCGAGCCTTACTTGGTAGCTCACTACAACCTATCTAGAAAGCGAGAAGAGAAAGCCGCTTTCCCGAATGCAAGGACTGATTGGATCACTTATTGGCTTGCTTGCTTTCCTTGGACCCTTAAGGACACTCCTTGGAAGGCTCGAACTCGGAGATAGGTTATTTATACTTGCCGAAGTGTACCATGCTTTGGCCTAGGATAGGACATCAGGGAACAATAGGAACTCCAACTACACCGGGCAGGAAGACCGAACACCGTGAAGGCAAAGACGAAAAACACGTCTTGTCCTTTAAGTGCTATAGCACGGGGCCCTTAGCGGCAATCTCGCGTACTGGCCTTTGACCATGTTGCGGACCATTGGCACGTATTTGTTTGTTATTAAAGCCCCCTATTGGTTTATTAAAGCCGAAAAAAGTACCCGGGTACCTACCTTTCAAGAACAAGAGGAAAAATCAAGCAAAAGGTACCCGACTTCAAGAACATGAGGTCTTGTCAGAGCCTTGGATTTTGCATTACCCAATCAAAGGAATTTCTCGATTTGATCGGGCGTGTGATGTTCGCTAAACCGGGTGATTGCGGTTCTTGTCTTAAAACCCCGGATGTGCGGCTAAGCGGAAAACCCCTGTTGCTAGTACGATGTCCAGTGCTAAGTACTTCCTCTCGTTTCCTTTGCCCTAACTTTATCAGTAAGAATGGCCTAAAGGCTCCTCTGTTTCTTGAAAGGAGGATACCAATTTCTTGATCATGTGGTACTTCCGGGAAGTGCTGATCTCCTCTTCTAATGTATACTGCCCGTTCTCTTCTTCTATGCTTCCCTGCTATCGGCGCCCATGAGCTAAACCTAAGATGTCCGTGTTGTCTTTCGCCTTCCTCAACCCAAGGACAAATAGCCGCAAAAGGTGTTACTTTCTCTGAGCATCTTCTGTTCTTCTTGTAAGTGTCTTCCTTCCGCTGCTGGTGGTGAAGTGAATCAGTCCCAAAGCTTTCTTCCTTCAAAGAAGAAGTTTTGTCATTACGAACTAAGACCGAAGGCAGGTGCAGTTAATAGAGCAATGTGCGGGTTGGGCTTTTTCAAGGATTGCAAGCTCCAAGCATAGCTTCTCGCATAGCTAGAATATGATAATAGGGCCTTTGTTGCCACGCCAGCATATGCTAGGCAGGATTAGATTGAGGAGTATAAAGGTGACTTTCTTGGCACCGGGGATTGCCATTTACATTTCACTCCTTTTGGTAAGGCTAAGCCAAGCTACCACCTACCCCTCGCTTGAGGTATCTTGCGATAGGTAGTTGCCCTTCTTGGCCGAGAGGGTAAGGAACGAAGTAACCGAAGGTGCAGTGTTCATCGGCTCCTCCCCCTATGGGGGAGTGGCTTTCAGCTCCTTCACTTCATGCCTTTGATAGAACGGAGATGAGAATTAGGCTGCTGTTGAAAAGCGTCTGCTAGCGGAGTTAGTGAACTCTTTCTTGAGGAGCGCCCCCAGGTTTAAGCATATACAAGGCGAAGGCCAGCAGCATATTCTATTCTGAAAGTACCAGAACGCAAATAGATGGCTAGTTTCTAACAGCTTCTCCCTCAATCCCTATTCGTGCGAAGGAAAGCCCCAACCTCTTCCTTTCTTTCTATACGTTGAGTCATATTCAAAGGTATCCCAACACCGGTAATGCCCCATTTCTTAGTCAATCGGCTACGCACCTTAACCTCTTTCCGGATTCCTCGATCAATTCCAACCCGAATAGAAATAAGGATTAATGGGGAGCGACTCTGACTTACCGAGGGTCCTGCAAAATGCTCAAGCAAGCTCGGCTAGTGACGAGGAATTCAGCAAACAGAGGCTTGAAAGCCAGAGTGCGTCAGGTTGCTTACTTAGTTTTCTACGCTCGCAAAAAGAAAAAGGCTTTTTCCACTTTGCTTTGTTCATACAAGCTGTCAGAAAGTTGTGACAATTAAGATTCATAAGAGTGGCTTTTCAACTGAAAGGAGGTGGAAGCTCTACTAAGACGGAGATGGAAATGAGGGCACTTAGCTCGGCGTTAGGTAGTTAGGAGCGAAGGTAGTACGAGGCAGAGCAAAGACTAAGATAGGATGGAACCATCAATACGTCAAGGAGAGAGTTTCACTCTTGCCAGGACTTCGGGAATCAGATTGTTTTCTAATGGGGCGAGGCTAACAGTTCCGATAGAAAGCGATGCCTACGCTCGAATAAGCCTTTAAATAGTCTCATAGCTTCTTCACCTAGCAGAAGCAGAAGTAAGAGAGGCAAGGAAAGAAAAAAGCTTGTCCGGTTCTGCCGTGAGTGACTTCGTGAACAACCGCTTCTTCGATTCGGCAACAAGAGTCGGTTATGGAATAGTCTTTTGGTCCCTTTCTGAAGGGGCCGGTAGGCTTTCTAGCGGACCTACTTTGCTGACAGGAAGGATATGAAATAGATAGTTGCGCTTGCCTTCGCTTAGAAACTCTACGCCCCCTATATATATATAGTAAGGCATGCTCTCGAAACTAGATTCACTCGTTCTTGTCTCCGGCGATTAACCACTCCGAGTTCTTTTAACTAATGACAAGTATATCTAACTCTAAAAGACCTCGCAGCTGGAAGGCTTAGGCAACTTGCTTCAGCTGCTTTCCCTACTACCGGCACAAGACGCACTTTTTCTCTAAAGCCCCTCTCTGATCTCCAAACCCCCGGGAAGCCGCGTTTGAAGATGAGTGGATCGGGAATCTAACCCATCGAAGAAAAGGCCAACTTATAAGTCAGGCGCACTAGCGCACCAAGCAAGAAAATGGCGGGATTGACTGGCTAACTCGTGCAATCAACCTTCGCCTTAGTAAGATAAGCAAGCCCAATTCTCGTTCTCTGGGCACTCCTAATCTAATAGAAATGGACTTATCCGCAATGTAATAGAAGAGTCACAGTCCAGTTCCCCGGGTAATAGTAAGAACGAAGAGTTAGAACTAGAAGATGAGGCTTCTAGTAGAGTAAGCGCCGACGACACTCTTCCTTCTTTCATTTCTCAAGAGTTTGAATTTGTAAATCAATAGTATGCGCGAGGCAGCCGGCACGGTCTTTATTATGGGTTGGGCTTTTGCCTACCCGGCTCTATCCATGTAGGAGGGTAAGAATCCGATCGGACCGAAAGCAGAAGATTCACCGCAATTAACATAGCGCCTTGCCTTCACAATATACAAGCGCTTGTATGAAACATCTGGTCTTGGTCTTGCAGCCTTCACCTCACTGTAGTGGGTAGAGAAAAGGATGAAGCGGCATTTACTAGCGCACCAAAAACAACCAATCCATTCACATGACTTCTATTTCGGCGCTACTGACGGAGTCAATAAAGAATCCACGATGATTGAATCAGCATGTATCTCTTTTACTAGAAAGGCATGTTCTCTTTAGGAATTATAGGATATCATCGACTTCACGAAGAACAATGATCCATAAAGAAGCATCGTGCAATGCGGCCTCCCAACCCGATCGAAGAGACAGATTATACACCAACTAAACAATAAAAGAAGTCCCGGTATTCTATCTTCATTCAATACGTAATAGCTACCATGCATAAAGGAGTTCTTAGCTTCAACGTGACGAATAGACCAGCCGTACACACTGGGGCTTAGTTTACTTGTTCTCTTTGCAGGACTTGCCTCGGTCATTCTCCTTTGAATCCACCGCCATGGAGTGAACCGATCCATGTCTCAAGAGCTAATCGGTCAACACCAAAGTCTCTTGCTCGTGGCGGTGGTGGTCGTCTGCTAATGTTGCTGACCCCTCTGCGCGACGTGCCGCTGCTCTTGTTCCTATGAGCTAATCTAATCGGTCGGAAATGCCCATCTTACCGCTGTGTCCAGGCTTTGTCTGGTTGTCTGGATACATGGAATGTCTAGTTGTCGTGGGTCTTCGTACCCGCCTGCCTTCCTTTTGAACCAATCCTGCGGATCTAACCTAACTTCTCGCGTGCCGGTCCACCAAGGTAGAGCCTTCAGTTCTAGCCCGTGTTGGGGGCATTCCCACTGCTATCTGCTAATGGATTGAAGCGGCCAACCATCATCCTAGGGTCGTCCATGTTAGGAATACTTGTTAGATTTTGATGATGTCATTAATATAAAATCAAATGTTTATTACTTGGCAAAATGAAAGGAAGAACCAAATGAGTATCTTCCATAGGCCAAATGTGTTAAGTATAAATCTTGGCAAAATGTAAAGAAGAACCAAATGAGTGTCTTCTGTAGGCCAAAAATTAGTTAGGCTGAAAAACGGCAAAGTACTAAGTACAGCTTAGTCCATCAGAGAGGAATAGCCGAGTCCAGTCAGAGTAGCTCTGGTCAACAAAATTTATCAGAGAAGTTTGACCAGACTGCAGCCGGGTACCTCAGGGAAGTCACCTGACCAGATAAGTCTCAAACAGTGAAAAGCCGAGAGGACCTATCTGCAGAGATGTTAGCTGCATATCATCCTACTCGAAGGCAGCCAAGTACTCCAAGTCCACGTCAGCATGCGTTGAAAAGTCAAATATTACGGAAAGCTCACATGCAACGTGAAGAGACAAATTGGAGTGATTCCCGCAAGAGATATGATTTAAATAAATCATCCAGACCCACCTTGAAGACTTTAATCGTTTTATATTCAAAAGATTCGGCACTCACATGCAGAAGTCTTCACAACGGTCGGAAGATAAAATTAAATAATGGGAATCCAGCCTTGCAACGTTCAGAAAGATTAAACAATGAAGTCTCCCTCCAACGGACGGATTTGTTCAAAAGATTTGCAACGGCTACAAGGAAGAAGCTCAGAGATCGCGATCTATATATATCCGAATATTTGAAACTGAGCAACTACCGGTGCGAACATACATTCTAGCGATCAAAGCAATCAAGCAATCTAAAGCAATCAATAGCATCGTGAAAAGAGCAGATCTAAAAGTTCATACTTAAGGAAGCTCTTAAGTTGGAGAAGACAAAAACTCTTGTCTATAATCTTGAGTACGGGGTACTTCACTGGTTGAAGTAAGAGACTGTAAAGGCATCTGAGGATCGAGGATCAAGAGGTGCAAGGCAGTCAAGTGTGTACAACGGCACAGATTTCCACTGGTTGGAAGCTGTTGTAGTGTGGTTTGAATCACTGTAATATTTATCACTGGTTGAAAATTATAGTGAATTCATCTCCAACTGGTTTGGAGAAAAGTGGATTAGTAGAGGATTACCCCACCTCTGAGACCACTATAATTGCCTGCGTTATTTATTGTTCTACTGCATCATACTTTAACTGCTGCATACATTGTTCGCTAGCGAGAGGGAAGTTGAACACGCTATGGAGAGTGGTGAGCATGTTTACATGCTGGTGATAAAGGAGACTCGAGATGATTTCGTGGTAGCGAAAGACGAGGATACGGTGGCCGACTTATTACATGAGTTCGCGGATGTCTTCCCTAAAGACTTGCCGTCAGGTTTGCCGCCAATTCGTGGAATTGAGCATCAACTCGACCTTATACCGGGTGCACCTCTTCCGAATAAGGCTGTTTATAGGTGTAATCCTGAGGAAACGAAGGAGCTCCAGAAGCAGATTGAAGAACTAATGAGCCGCGGGTATGTTCGAGAAAGTTTGAGTCCATGTGCGGTTCCGGTTCTACTTGTTCCTAAGAAGGTTGGGTCTTGGCGGATGTGTATCGATATCCGGGTCGTGAATAACATAACAATCAAGTATCTATTCCTGATGCCAAGGCTTGATGATATGTTGGACGAGCTACATGGCTCGATGGTCTTTTCTAAAGTTGATTTGCAAAGTGGCTATCACCAGATTCGTATGCGAGAGGGAGATGAATGGAAGACGGCTTTCAAAACTAAGCATGGGATGTATGAGTGGACCGTCATGCCATTTGGACTTACAAATGCCCCGAGTACTTTCATGCGTTTGATGAACGAAGTACTTAAGGCATTTTTGGGCAGATTTGTGGTTGTTTATTTGGATGATATTTTGGTTTATATTCAGTCGGTGGAGGAGCATCTCGGACATCTACGACAAGTATTCGAGACTCTTAGGTCTCAAGGGCTTTATGGGAAGAAAGAAAAGTGTGCGCTTCTTGTCGAGAGCATAACTTTTCTTGGCTATGTTGTTTCGAAGGATGGAGTGTCGGTTGATCAAGGTAAAATTAAAGCTATTAAGTCGTGGCCTACTCCTAAAACCGTGACTGAAGTTAGATCATTCCACGGTCTTGCCTCTTTTTATCGGAGCTTTATTCGATATTTCAGCACCTTAACGAGTCCGATAACGGAGTGTTTGAAGAAGGGTCCATTTGTGTGGAGCAGGGCGGCCCAAGGGGCGTTTGAAAAGTTGAAGGTAAGGTTATGTGAAGCACCTATCTTGGCGTTACCCGATTTTGCACAGCCATTCGAGGTGGAGTGTGATGCTAGTGGAGTGGGTATTGGGGTGGTCCTCATTCAAGGCAAGCGGCCTATTGCGTACTTTTCGGAGAAATTGAGTGGGGCTCGACTCAACTATTGTACTTATGACAAGGAGTTCTATGCCATAGTGAGAGCTCTTGATCATTGGAGTCATTACCTTCGGCCGAAACATTTTATTCTGCATTCGTACCATGAATCTTTGAAGTATATTAATGGGCAGCAGAAGTTGAGTCCGAGACATGCTAAGTGGGTGGAGTTCTTACAATCGTTTCACTTTTCATCGAAGTATAAGGACGGTAAGAGCAATGTGGTGGCTGATGCGCTGTCTAGAAGGTATGCTTTAATCTCTACCCTTGATGTTCGTTTGTTGGGGTTCGAAACGTTGCAAGATTATTATGTTGACGATGCGGATTTTGGGGAGATTTTTGGCCATTGCAAATCTGGTTCGTTTGGGGAGTTTGTTATACAGGAGGGGTTTCTCTTTAAGGGGAATCGGCTTTGTTTGCCCAAGCATACCGTTCGAGAGTTATTGGTTCGTGAAGCTCATGGAGGGGGCTTAGCTGGTCACTTTGGTACATCTAAAACCATGGGGGTGCTCCAGGAACATTTTTATTGGCCGAAGATGAAAGGGGACGTGGCTGACATCGTTGGCAAGTGTGTAACATGTCATATGGCGAAGAGCTCATTCAAGCCGGGCGAGTATATGCCTCTACCGATTCCGGAAAGGCCGTGGGAAGATGTCTCGATAGATTTCAGTGTTGCTTTGCCTCGAACCCAACGAGGTAAGGATGCGATTATGGTTGTTGTCGATCATTTTTCGAAGATGGCTCATTTTGTTTCTTGTCACAAAACCGATGATGCGAGTAATGTTGCTGACTTGTATTTCCGAGAGGTGGTACGTTTACATGGAGTCCTGAAGACTATTGTTTCGGACCGGGACTCGAAGTTTCTGAGCTACTTTTGGAACACATTGTGGAGAAAGGTGGGAACCAAGCTTTTGTTTAGTACTTCGCATCACCCTCAAACCGACGGCCAAACATAAGTAACCAATCGAACTTTGGGCACTTTATTACGTGGTCTTGTGAGCAAGACACAAAAGGATTGGGACTTGAAGCTTGCACATGCGGAGTTTGCATATAATCGCTCTCCTACTCATGCCATGGCACACTCTCCATTTGAAGTAGTTTATGGGCTGAATCCTTATATGCCGTTAGATCTAATTCCATTACCGAGTGACGAGTTGGTGCATAAGGATACGGAATCGAAGCTGAAGTCAATGACGAAATTACACAAGCAAGTACATAACCGAATAAAGGAGATAAATGAAACTTACAAAAGAAAGTCGAGAAAGCATAGAAAACTGAAATTATTCGAAGTTGGCGATTTGGTTTGGGTGCATTTGAGAAAGGAGCGATTTCCGAGTAAGCGTAAGAACAAGTTGATGCCGCGAGCTGAGGGACCATTTAAAGTAGTTGCGAAGGTGAACGACAATGCATACAAGGTAGAACTTCCGGGGGATTATGGGGTGCACGCTACTTTTAATGTAGGAGATCTCTCTCCTTATCTTGATGACGACGGGATTGCAGAATTAAGGATAATTCCTTTTAAAGGGGGAGGGTATGATACGGGGTTGACAAGTCCGGGGGAATAAGACGAGGTGGTGATCGACGTAAGCAACCATGCTACATACTTGGGTGAGAAGATAGGCACGAGGCTTGGAGTGACTTTGGTGGTCGGGATCGGAATAACGTAGTTTATCATTATTTTTGTATTATTTATTTAATAAAGGGTGCGACATGTGCAGCCCTATATTGCCTTGCGATTGTTATTTTCCTTAATCAGTAGTAGACCAAACTTGTTTAAGGGCAATTTAGGGAGTAACCTTTATTTATGTTACTAGGGTTTGGCGGCTATATATACATCATATAGCTCGGCCGATTTGATAATTGAATACACTTGATATTTTGCTCTCTTTGAGTTTTATTTGTTTGACGTGTCTCAAACACAAATTCTTGATTATCGTTCGATGCGATTTCGAACTATAATCCGATCAATTCTCAATAGGTCTTGAGAAGAGATCATCTTTAATGAGTTATAGGTCTAACTCGTTAAAATCTTTTATTGTTTTTCTGTTCGTCCGATCGGAAACTGTTCTTGTTTGGACAGAATCTTTGGAGTCGTTCGTGGTGTTGTTCATCGGAGTATTATCTAGTTTCTTGTTCGTGGGATTTGCTTCCATCTCTTTGAATCGCAAAACTCATATTTGATTGAGATTCATACCTATTCTCTTGTTGCTATTTATACAAATTGAGATCCGTAACTTAGTGTGGTACCTAACATATCTATCATCATACGTTGAAATTGACTTGTTCGAAGTTGCTGTCCAGAGGCTGAGCGTGATTCTTGTTTCCTCCGCATTCTATCACAATTCACTATTCGATAAAGTTATTGGCGATTCTGTGTTGCTGTTGTTTTCCGTTTGACCTGCTGTTGTTTAGCTGCTGATTGTTATTGTTCGCTACTGCTGTGGCGAAAGGGGTAGTCACTGTTTAGTCGTGATTGTTGCTGTTCGCTACTGCTGTAGCGAAGGGTGGTTGCTGTTAGTAGTTGACCGTTGCGGTTCATTATTGTTGTAGCGAAGGAAGGCTGCTGTTTTCGAGTCCATTTGGTAGATCGCTGTTTGTTTAGCTTCCGCAAGATTCTGCTTCCGCCTCATCTCGATACAGGGTTCGTATCAGCGTCCTATTGCTTATTTTTCAGAAAAGTTAAACGGTGCCCGTCTCAATTATTGTACGTACAACAAGGAGTTTTATGCTATTGTCGGGGCTCTAGATCATTGGAGTCACTATCTTCGGCCGAAGCATTTCATCATACATTCGGACCATGACTCATTGAAGTATATTAACGGACAACACAAGTTAAGTCCCAGGCATGCGAAGTGGGTGGAATTCTAACAATCATTTCACTTCTCATCAAAGTATAAGGATGGCAAGAGCAATATTGTAGCAAATGCATTGTCTAGGCGTTATGCCTTACTCTCTACTCTGGATGTTTGTTTACTTGGATTCGAGACAGTGAAGGAATATTATGACGGTGATGCGGATTTTGGCGAGACCTTTGCCCTTTACAAATCTGGACCGATGGGAGAATTTTCGATACAGGAAGACTTCTTTTTTAAGGGAAATCGTCTTTGCCTGCCCAAGCACACGATTCGAGAATTGCTGGTTCGAGAGGCTCACGGGGGAGGTTTAGCTGGCCACTTTGGTTCGACTAAGACATTAGATGTGCTGAAGGAACATTTTTATTGGCCAAAAATGTAGGAGGATGTTAGTATCATAATTAGTAAATGTGTGACATGCCATGTTGCGAAGAGTTCATTCAAACCAGGAATATACACACCTTTACCGATTCCGGATAGACCATGGGAGGATGTCTCGATGGATTTTATTGTGGCTTTACCTCGTACTCAATGAGGGACGGATGCGATTATGGTAGTCGTAGATCGTTTTTCAAAAATGGCTCATTTTGTAGCGTGCCACAAGACAGACGATGCAAGCAATGTGGCCGACGTATATTTTCGAGAGGTGGTTCGTTTACATGGGATTCCGAAGACGATTGTCTCCGATCGAGACTCCAAATTTCTCAGCTACTTTTGGAACACCCTATGGAGGAAGGTGGGAACAAAACTCTTGTTTAGCACTTCATACCACCCTCAAACCGACGGGCAAACTGAAGTGACTAATCGAATCCTGGGGACACTGTTGCGAGGCCTGGTAGGCAAGACACAAAAGGACTGGGATCTAAAACTGGCACATGTGGAGTTTACCTATAACCGTTCTCCTACTCATGCCACGGCGCACTCTCCATTTGAAGTAGTTTACGGGCTGAATCCTTACATACCGCTAGATCTAATTCCCTCTAAGTGTGGCCCGGTACATAAGGATGCAGAGTCAAAACTGAAATCAATGATGAAATTACACGAACAAGTGCGTGACCGAATCAAGGAGATAAACGAGACGTACAAAAGGAAGTCGAACAAGCAAAGAAAACTGAGATTATTCGAGGTTGGAGATTTAGTTTGGACGCATTTGAGGAAAGAACGATTCCCGAGTAAGCGTAAGAATAAGTTAATGCCACGAGCTGAGGGACCATTTAAAATAGTTGCGAAGGTCAACGACAACGCTTACAAGATAGAACTTCCAGGTGATTATGGAGTGCATGCTACTATTAACATAGGTGATCTATCTCCTTATCTCGATGACAAAGGAATTGCGGAATTGAGGACAATTCCTTTTAAAGAAGGAGGGAATGATACGAAGCCGACTACTCCAAGTGAAGAAGACAAAGTAAGGATTGACGTAAAACACCTCGACCATACTCCAATATACTTAGGCGAGAAAACGGATAAGAGAAACGGAGTTACCTTAATAACCGGAATTGGAGTGACTTAAACAAAAGGCAACTTGCATCTTGGGGGAAAGGGTCCAAGTGGCAAAAGCAAGGCAATAAAAGAATTTCAGCATTTTCTTTATTATAAAAGGCAGCAAGATTCTCGGCAGCATGCTTTGTGAAAGGCGACTATCACCTTGGAGACAAAACCTAGCTTTTACTCTTGTTTGCAAGTGACGTGGGGAACCTTGTATTTTCTTTTCCTTATTTTAAGTCCAGCTTGTAATAGTTTAGATTATCTTGTCAGGCTACTTTTGCCTATAAATAGTGGCGATGGAGTTGTAATGAAGGAGATTGATTTTGACTGATAGAACAACATACCTTGTGTATTGTTTAAGTGTTGGACGAGTTTCCTTCAAAACTTTGATTATTATTCGACGCGTTTTTGAATCTTAATCTGATTGATTCTCAATAGGTCTTGAGAAGAAATCGTGTATCGAATTATAGGTCTAGTTCGATAAAACAAGCATTTCTGTCTGTTTCGATTTTCTTCTTGTTTTCGATACAGGTTGTATTTGTTCGAGATTTCGCATTAAGTGTTGTTCGATTGTTCGAACTTGTTTCCTGCTTTCAATTAGCATCCGACCGAAACTTGCTGTTTGAGTGCATTGTTGGAGGTTACTGTTTGAGTCACTTCTATTCGGCTGTTCTGTCTTGTTCTTTGTATCAGTCTTGTCATCATTTCTGTCGCGAGCGCATACCGCTAGCTTGATGTTATTCTTTGTAGCAAAGCTGTTGTTATCGATTCCTAACAGTTTCTTCTTTCGCTTACAAAATTGACCTTTCATTGTCGATAGAGAAATCGCATCATTTTATATAATTAATTAATTGGATTAATTTAATTGATATAAATACATCGATACGGAATAGAGTTTATCTGTTTGGACTCGCGGGAGTCCAAAATGAACCGAACTCTCCCGTAAACTTCTAGAGGCCGCCCCACCCCACCTTTGGTCTTGAGTTGGACTTGTCTCCCACCTTAATTGGTGGAAGACCAAGACTATTGAGAGATCTTGATATCTCTCTTGATAAGGGTTGGTGATATTATTCTTTTGGAAAGAATAATAAAATAAGAAAAAGACATGAAGACCAATACTAATACTTGTGGTTGGTTGAAAGACTGAACTTTTGTTTTTTGCAAGAGGTAATTCACGGCGAACTCACAACTGATAGGGAGAGAAAATAGTCATCTCAAGTCTTCATCATCTTCATCTTCTTCATCGTTCTTATTCATTTTTCTTGGAGAAAAATTGAGAGATAATTGAGAGATAAATTGATAAATATACTTGGAGTATATACTTCAATTAATATAAGCTTTACCATCCTATTCTAGCCGTATCCTTGGAGGATAATAGGGTGGTTGTTATTCCGGTTGGCTTCGGGCGCGTGGCAAGTAGAGGCATGGTGTTTTCGGTGCTTGGGATTTCAAAATCTTGGCGAATTGGATTCGTGAGGAAGATCACCTATAGCTTGGGAAATCTCTTTTATGAAGAACATCATTTAATCAACGGACTTCGAGTGTATGATTTCGTATCTTCCTTTGTTTTCATTTTATATTCGTATATACGTAGCTTGATCGATCCTCTTGAGGATTCGTATTGCACTTTGTGTTTTCACTTCCGTTGCGCCTTTGTTTTTATGTGTGAATCCCAACACTAACTGCCTGTAGATGTAGCGAGGCCAGTTAATCCTTTGCTGCTGAATAAGAGCTCCCATCACTTTGAATTTGGCAGATGATAACTGATCATATCTTCCGGCCATGCCCATGACTAATTTGTTTGGTTGTTTTGGTAATTTGATTTCATACCAGAGTTCAGTAGCGCTTTGATTTAGGGCTTCAACTTCAATTGTAACACCCCCGATATATTCAGGGATATTACAGCGCCGTAAATCCTTTACGTAAGAATTTACAAGGCTGAAGGAACATAACGACAATAAAAGACACCAACAGATTATGGCAACATAAATAAAATACAACGAATTCGAATCAATAATAAAATTACAAGCATCCAATGACAAATTATCAATACACAACCCATTCCAACATCACAAAAGACAGCGTACTCGAGTACTTATTAAAACAACACAAACATCTGACAATTAAACCCATCCGGAACATCAGTCTGCATCAGGTGAGTCACATTGCTTGTGGTTGATGTCAGCTAACTTTTCCTTATATGGTATGATCAGGTTGCTTTCTCGCCTGGTCTCCGCATCAGGTAGCTTTTCTTCATTTGGTTTGATCAGGTGACTTTTCCTCATCTGGTCTTCAAATGAGGTGACTTTTAATTTGTTGGTTCAAATGACTTTTTCTCCAGCTTCAGGTTAGGTGACTTTTCTCGTCTGTACTAGATTCCCAATCTAGTAGTCCAAGTTCCCTTCTTAGCTCCAGAAACCTTTCTTCTGGTAAAGGTTTTGTGAATATGTCAGCAATTTGGTACTTTGTGCTGACTCGACTTGTGACCTACAAGTGGTTTTAGAGGTGGGGTAATTCTCTACTAGTCCACTTCTCTCCAAACCAGTTGGAGATAAATTCACTATAACTGTCAACCAGTGCTAAAGGTTACAATGAATTCTTCCTTGTTACAACATCTTCCAACCAGTGGAAATCCGTGCCGTTTCAACTCCCCTGACTACCTAACACCTCTTAATCGAAAATTCGTGGATGCCTCAACAACTCTCGAGCTATCTATCACCTTCCAATCAAGAATCCGTGGATGCCTTATCAGTCCCGAAACTTCTGAAAACCTCGTTCCCGTACTCAACTTTTTAAGACAAGAGTGTTGTCTTCTCCAACTAAGAGCTTCTTCGAATATGAACTTGAATGCTAGCTCTTCACGATGCTATAGATTGCTTTGATCACTTTGTTTTGCTTTGTTCACTTGTAAGTATAGTTCGCATCATACTTTGCTCAATTCATATCTTCAGATATTTATAGTACGTTTCTTTGAGCTTGATTCAGAGCCGTTGCATCTCTATAACAAATCCATCCGTTGGAGAGTGGACTTCTTTGTTTATCTTATCAATCCATTGCACAACTTAATTCCCTTTTCAATTTCGACCATTGGGAAGGTTTCTTTTGGTCGTGCCGCTTTTCTTGATTTGTATATTCATAAGTCTTGAGAATGCGGATCTAAAGGAATATTTTATTCCTAACTTTCGGGAATCTTTTCAGTTTGTCTCCTTACGTCTGCATGTGGCTTTCCGTTATTATTGACTTTGAATGCTTGCTGATGTGGACTGAGTTTCTTAAACTTGGCTGATATCTTGTCTAAGAACTCATCAGATATCTCTTGGTCAGACCTGCCTGATGTGAGCTCAACCTTCTCTGATGTAAGAATTCCCTGATATAACTTGGTAGAAGTTCTCTGAGATAAAGTTCTCTGATATGGCCTTGACTGAAGTTTTCTGAACTGATGGATGTTCTCTGATTTGACGGTCAAACTTCAGCTCATATTTGTCTTGACCAGATATCGTCTAATAACTCGACTGCATATGGGTTTTGGTCAAACCTCCCTGATATCCCTGTTTGACCAATACTGGTCTGATGTATGGCCTTCTTCAGAACTTAACTGCATATAGGTTTTGGTCAAACCTCTATGATGTTTTGCGTTGACCAAAACTTGTCTGATAATGAACTTGCCTGAAAACTTCTCTAATATAATGGCAGTTCTATACTTAGTCGATTTTCTTAGTGATCAACATTTGATCAAGACTTAGCCTAAATTTTAAGGCCTATAAAAGATACTCATTTGGTTCTTCTTTACAATGCCAAGTACTTAGTGCATATATTTGAATAAATCACAAAATATAGGGATGACATCATCAAAATCTAACAAGTATTCCTAACAGTAAAGGCTTAATCAGAGCTATTATAGCGAATCCTTGCTACAACAAGACTTAATCAAGAATTAAAAGATTAATAGGAACTGTTATAGCCAATTTTGAGTACAAAAGGCTCGAATCTAATCAATAAACCCGAGTTTTCATAGAGTTTTAACTCGAATGCATGCAACATGGTCTTATCTCCTATTAACAAGACTTATCAAGAAGTAAAGGCTTAATCAGAGTTATTATAGCGAATCCTTGCTACAACAAGACTTAATCAAGAAGTAAAAGATTAATAGGAGCTGTTATTGCCAATAACGAGTACAAAAGGCTCGAATCTAATCAATAAATCCGAGTTTTGATAGAGTTCCAACTCGAATGCATGTAACATGGTCTTATGACTAAATCAAGAAGTAAATGCTTAATCAGATCTATTATAGTGAATCCTTGCTACAACAAGACTTAATCTAATCAGAGCTGTTATAGCCAATTCTGGGTACAAAAGGCTCGAATCTAATCAATAAACCCGAGTTTGCATAGAGTTCTGACTCGACTACATGTAATATGGTCTTATCTCCTATTAGCAAGACTTATCAAGAATTAAAGGCTTAATCGGAGCTATTATAACGAATCCTTACTACAACAAGACTTAATCAAGAAGTAAAAGATTAAATGGAGCTGTTATAGCCAATTCTGAGTACAAAAGGCTCGAATTTAATCAATAAACCCGGGTTTTCATAAGTTATGCCTCGAATGCATGTAACGTGGTCTTATCTCCTATTAACAAGACTTAATCAAGAAGTAGAGGCTTAATCGGAGCTCTTATAGTGAATTATTGCTACAACAAGACTTAATCAAGATAGAAAAGATTAAGCTTAGCTGTTATAGCCAATTCTGAGTGCAAAAGGTTCGAATTTAATCAATAAACCCGAATTTTCACAACGTTCCGACTCAAATGCATGTATTGTGGTCTTATATCCTATTAACTAGCCTTAATCAAGAAGTAAAGGCTTAATCGGAGCTATTATAGCGAATCCTTGCTATAACAAGACTTAATCTAATCAGAGCTGTTATAGCCATTTTTGAGTACAAAAGACTTGAAGCTAATCAATAAACCCGAGTTTTCATAGAGTTCCGACTCGAATGCATGTAATGTGGTCTTATCTCCTATTAACAAGACTTATCAAGAAGTAAAGGCTTAATCAGCTATTATAGCGAATCTTTGCTACAACAAGACTTAATCAAGAAGTAAAAGGCTTAATCAGAGCTATTATAGCCAATCCTTGCTACAACAAGACTTAATAAAGAAAGAAAAGATTAACCGGAGCTCTTATAGCCAATTCTGAGTACAAAAGGCTCGAATCTAATCAATAAACTCGAATTCTCACAAAGTTCTGACTCAGATGCATCTAATATGGTCTTATCTCCTATTAACAAGCCTATCAAGAAGTAAAGACTTAATCGGAGTTATTATAGCAAATCCTTGCTACAACATTGAACGTGCGATTCGCACAACCTCAACATCTTCCCTCTTGGCCGGGGGCTGCTACCGCCTGTAGCCGCCAGCCCACCCCTCGTCCAACCCTTCAAGAAGCATTCTCCCGATTTTGTTTATCCCTTGTGATAGTCGCGCCCTCATCGCGTCGCCCTCGTATCATTCATTGGGCGGCGAATTTTCCCCCTTTTATTCGGCCAATCTTCATCTATATTCCCTAATCCCGTGATTTTAACAGAGAGTTTGTTTGAACGATTGTTGTTCGTAATTTCATTACCTTCTTTTTGATATTTTTAATCAGATTTATGACCCAGTTCCTCTTTTCCCTTGGTGGTGCTCCGCCCCAGTTGACCACTTCGCCGTCTTCTATGGCGGGTATAAACGGTATCACGGCGGAGAAGAAGACCATTTTCGGAGGTGCTGCATCTTCTGCCGTATCAGAAAATTCTCAATCGGGTCTCTCCAAAGGTACTGTAGCACGTCATTCTTTTTCTTTATCTAGCACAAATCGGGCGTGTGCCCTTGGGGCGGTTGTATACCAGAATGGGTCTAAGGGTGGGCCTTCTATTTGCACAGATGGTGACCCTTTCCCCCCCCTTTGGTTGATGTTATTGGTTGTGCTTCAATGCCTGATGCTGCTAAAACTTGATCTTCGATCGCACGCATAGTGTCCGAGGAAAGTCCTCAAAATACTTCATCACGCCGAGAAGTCCAGGCCACTGCTTGCTTGCCATTCCATAGTCACCCGATTGTATATGACCCAAGCCAAGAACCTGCTGCTAATTCCATTCGGACTGCTGATTGCTGATATTGTGAAAAACAATTGAGAACTTGGTTCATGTTTGTCGCCGGACGGATATATTGCTGGCAGCAGGTTTATGGTGATGCTCTCATCCTGAGCTTTCATGATCGGATTTTCTTGTACACGTAGTAATAACAAATCGGTCTCCTTGTTTTGAATTAACCAGCAATACCATGGATTATTGCCTTCTGATGATGATTTTGTCTTGGTATTAGTTTGTTTCCAATGGGTTTGAGATGGTTTTTAGATATGATTTTATCATTCTACTCCAGCAGCTTAGCTACTGTTTTTTTGTGTACTTTCGTTGTTTTGTTGATTTTAGATTGGTAAATTGATTCGGCACAACTGCTGCCAACTTTCATCCTACGGGTCTCTGAACTTTTTGGGTTCTAGATTTGTCGTTGGGTCTCACTACTGTTTGATAGCTCCGAGCTAATGCACTGAAATTCTACGGAGAGGGGTTTCATGACATAGGGCAAGGATGCTCGTCTTTTGTAGTAGGTTCGGCGATAGTTCTGAACCGATGAGTGATGGAACTCGGTGGATTTTTCATCGGCTCTTTTATTATCAAGTGCTTCTTGGCTTTGTTTTGTTTCTTGGATGCAATCTCGAACTTTTTCTGGAGGCAGTCCCTCCGATGATTTTGCGCAGGATTCTGCTTTCCTGCTGGGAATCTGGTTTTTGGGTGTGGGTTTCAGGCACACGTATCGAACATTGTCTTCAGGTAGAACTTTTGGATTTGACAGCTCTGCGCCAAAGGCATTGAAATCCTCCTAAGGATATTTGGAGTCACGCCGATGTCATGAGCGTTGGTTATCCCCCACGCCCGGGTTTTATGACCGAGGGCAACTTGTTTGGGAGCTCGATGTCTGAAGTAGATTTGATGGTAGGTCCATACGGTTCCCTGCCCCCCGTCGAATTTCCAGTTTTCTTTCCACTATTGGCTTCAGTTTGTCTTTGCTTATTTTCTCTTTTGACAGTTTTAGACTTATTCGGTTCGCTACCGGCTTGTGGTAGTTTTCGCTTTCATTCTCATGCTCTGCGTAGCATCTTTAGCCGCATGTGGCTTCTAGCATTTTTTGGTTTTTGTTTCCTTTGGTTGTACGACTTTTTTACAAATTTTATATACGCACCTATTTAGCAAATCATTGCTACAATAAGACTTAATCAAGAAGTAAAATATTAATAGAGGTGTTATAGCTAATTGTGAGTACAAAAGGATTGAATCTAATCAATAAAGCTGAGTTTGTATAGTTTTCCGACTCGAATGCATCTAATGTGGTCTTATCTACTATTAACAAGACTTAATCAAGAAGTAAATGCTTAATCAAAGCTATTATAGTGAATCTTTGCTACAACAAGAATTAATCTAATCGGAGTTGTTATTGTCAATCCTAAGTACAAAAGGCTCGAATCTAATCAATCAACCCGAGTTTTCACGAGTCCCGCTCGAATGCATGTAGAGTGGTCTTATCTCCTATTAATAAGACTTATCAAGAATTAAAGGCTTAATCAAAACTATTATAACGACTCCTTTCTACAACAAGACTTAATCAAGAAGTAAAAGATTAATAGGAGCTGTTATAGCCAATTCTGAGTACAAAAGGCTCGAATCTAATCAATAAACCCGAATTTTCACAAAGTTCCGACTCAAATGCATGTATTGTGGTCTTATCTCCTATTAGCAAGACTTAATTCAAGAAGTAAAGGCTTAGTCGGAGATATTATGGTGAATCCTTGATACAACAAGGCTTAATCTAATTGGAGCTGTTATAGCCAATTCTGAGTACTAGAGGCTCGAATCTAATCAATAAACCCGAGTTTTCATAGAGTTCCGACTCGAATGCATGTAACATGGAATCTCATATTAAAAATACTTAATCAAGAAGTAAAGGTTTAATAGGAGCTACTATGCGAATCCTTGCTGATACGGGATTGGCGGGTCTGAAGGAAGAAGACGAGGTGATGATCGACGTGAGCAGTCATGCAGCCAGCGAATTGCGGCTACATACTTGGGCGAGAGGACGGATATGAGGCTTGGAGTGACTTTGGTGTTCGGGCTCGGGATAACTTAGTTTATCATTTTTTGTATTATTTATTTAATAAAGGGTGCGACATGTGCAGCCCTATATTGCTTTGCTTTGTTCGTTTAGTATTTTCCTTAAACGGTAGTTGCCTAAACTTGTTTAAGGGCGTTTTAGGGAGTAACCTTTATTTATGTTGCTAGGGTTTGGCGGCTATATATACATCATATAGCTCGGCCGTTTGATTATTGAATACACAAGTTTATTTTTGCTCTCTTTGAGTTCTAATTGTTTGACACGTTTCAAACACAAATTCTTGATTATTATTCGTCGCGTTTTCGAATTCTAATCTGATCAATTCTCAATAGGTCTTGGGAAGAGATCATCTTTGATGAGTTATAGGACTAGCTCATTAAATCTTTCATTGTTTTCTGTTCGTCCGATCGGAAGCTATTCTTGTTTGGCCGGAATCTTTGGATTCATTCATGGTGTTGTTCATCAGAGTGTTGTCCGGTTTCTTATTTGTGAAGCTTACTTCTGTTTTGTTAAATTGCAATCCTCATCTGATCGTGACTCATATCTGATCAAGATTCGTATCAGTTCTTCTATTGTTGTTTGTATTTATCGTGATTCACAAATGAGTATGATTCGTATCATATCTGCCCTCACACGTTTGGATTCACTTATTCGAAGTTGTTGTCCATCGTCCGAGTGTGATTCCTGTTTCCGCCACATCCGACCACAATTCGTTGTTCGTTGATGTTGTTTCTGATTGTACGTTGGTGTTTGTTCCCGTTCGACTGATCACTGTTTGTGTACTTGCTGTTGTTGGTTACTGCTGTTGGCATTGTGTGTTGTTGTTTGTTCACGTTCGACCGCTCACTGTTTGGCTAAGGGTTGTTGCTGTTCGTTACTGCTGTAGCGACGGGTTGTTGTTGTTAGTTGCTGACTGTTGCTGTTCGATTCCATTCGGTCGATTGCTATTCGTTTTTCATTCGTGAATACTACTTCCGCTTCATTCCGATACATAATTCATATAATTAGTGGTATCGGAGCACCCCGATTCTTGATCTTTTGGCGTTATGGATTTCAATGATGCTGATTTCTTGGTGAAACTTCGCGACACGTTGCATGACATACCGGAACAATGCGACCAGCGTTGGCAACCTAGGCGCGGTGATTATGAACGTCCTCCGCGCCATGTCGATGAATTAAAAGTAACGAACTTCCAGAGTTCGTTGGTGGGACAGATCCTGAAGTTTACTTGGAATGGGAACGTAAGATTGACCGCATGTTCGACTTTAAAGATCTTGATGATGGGAAACGTTGGAAGTATGCGATTCTGAAGTTGGGTATGGGTGCTTCTCTTTGGTTCGAGGGAGTGAAAACACAGAGGGCTCGTGCGGGGAAAGAAAAGATTACTTCTTGGGACTCGTTGTAACGAAAACTCTGCAAAAGGTATGTGCCTACATCGCATATTGACCTTTTACCGTAAGATTGCCGATTTTGTGCAAGGAAAATTGCATATTAGTGAATATATTGATGAATTCGAAGGTTTGGCTTTGATGGGAGAACTACAGGAGAATGAGGAACAAAAGTATGTCTCGTTTTTTGCATGGTTTGAATAGGAACATAGCAAATTCGGTGGAGCAGTACCCATACGTCAATTTTGATACCTTTTGTAGACTATGTTTGAAAATTGAGGCTCAAAATAGGCCGAAGTTTGGAGGCTCGAATACGGAGTATAGCAAATCGAGCGGGTGGTCTAAACCTGAGTTTTCATCAAAATTCGGAACTACGAGTAGCGGTTCTAACTCGGCTACCAAAACCGTACCATCACCAGCCCCTGTTATGGTTCCTAAGGCTCCCATTGTGACTAAGGAAACGAGTTTATCGAAGGTGCGCTGTTTTAAATGTCAAGGGTTTGGTCATTATCAAAACGCTTGTCCGAATAAATGAGTTGTGACATTAAGGGAGGCTCTTGCTGCCCGGGATGAGTTGGTAGGCGAGGAAGAAAGAGAAAGGCTAGGTGAGGTGTTCGATTTTAATGAGGAAGACGAAGAGGAAGAAAAATGTGAAGCTTACGATGCTCCGAATTATGACACGACCTTGGTCCTTCGTACTTTACAAACCAAATCAGTTTCGAGTGACACGGAGCAGCGGGATTTTTTCATACGAAGTGTCGAGTTGGAGACAAGTGGTGTAGTTTGATCATTGATGGAGGAAGTTGCACTAACATAGCTTCGAGTGAGATGGTGTCTAAACTTAGGCTGACCACTACGGCTCACCCAAGGCCTTATGCTTTGCATTGGCTCGATGATAGGAGTAAAGTAAAGGTTGCAAAATAAGTGTGCGTCGGTTTGACTATGGATTCGTATTGTGATGAAGTATTGTGTGATGTAATTCCTATGGATGCTTGTCATGTGCTTTTGGGACGTCCGTGGTTGTTTGATAGAGATGTTTTGCACCGTGAGAGGAGTAATGAGTATGAGTTGCGAGATAAGGGCAAGAGGATCGTGTTGAAGCCAATGTCACCTCAATCTATTCGTTCGATGAGTTCTAAATGAGGTGAAAAGCTGAATCTAACCATGTTTGCTAGTGAGCGGGAGATTGAGCACGCTATTGATGAGGGTGAACATGTATACATGCTGGTGATTAAGGAGACTCGGGATGATGGCGTATTTAGGCAAAACGAAGGGGAGATGGCGGATTTATTGCACGAATTTGCTGATGTGTTTCCCGAAGATTTGTTGCCGGGTTTGCCACCTATTCGTGGAATTGATCATCAAACCGACCTTATACCGGGTGTGTCTCTTCCTAATAAGGCTGCCTATAGATGTATTCCAGAGGAAACTAAAGAACTACAGAAATAAATCGAAGAGCTAATGAACCACGGGTATGTTCGAGAAAGTTTGAGTCCTTGTGCGGTTCCGGTTTTGCTTGTTCCTAAGAAGGATGGATCGTAGCGGATGTGTATTGATAGTCAGGCCGTGAATAATATAACGATCAAGTATCGATTCTCGATTTTGAGGCTTGATGTTATGTTGGACAAGCTATACGGCTCAGTGGTCTTTTCTAAAGTTGATTTGCGAAGTGGCTATTACCAGATTCGTATGCGAGAGGGGGATGAATGGAAGACAACTTTCAAAACTAAGCATGGGTTGTATAAGTGGACCGTCATGCTGTTTGGACTTATGAATGCCCCGAGTACTTTCATGCATTTGATGAACGAGTACTTAAGGCATTCTTGGGCAGATTTTTGGTTGTTTATTTGGACGATATTTTGGTTTATAGTCGATCATTGCGGGAGCATCTCAGCCATCTACAGCAAGTATTCGAGACCCTTAGAGCCCAAAAGCTCTATGGAAAGAAGGAGAAGTGCGCGTTTCTGGTCGAGAGCATAGTTTTTCTTGGCTATGTTGTTTCGAAGGATGGAGTGTCGGTTGATCAAACTAAAATTGAAGCTATTAAGTCGTGGCCTACTCCTAAAACCATAACTGAAGTTAGATCGTTCCATGGTCTTGCCTCTTTTTATTGGAGCTTTATTCGAGATTTTAGCACTATAACGAGACTGATAATAGAGTGTCTGAAGAAGGGTCCGTTTGTGTGGAGCGGGGCTGCCCAAAGGGCGTTTGAAAAGTTGAAGGCAAGGTTATATGAAGCACCTATCTTGGCATTACCCGATTTTAATCAACCGTTCGAAGTGGAGTGTGATGCTAGTAGAGTGGGTATTGGGGCGGTCCTCATTCAAGGCAAGCGACCTATTGCGTACTTTTCGGAAAAATTGAGTGGTGCTCGGCTCAACTATTGTACTTACGACAAGGAGTTCTATGCCATTGTGAGAGCCCTTGATCATTGGAGTCACTACCTTCGATCGAAACACTTTATTTTGCATTTGGATCATGAATCTTTGAAGTATATTAATGGGCAGCAAAAGATAAGTCGGAGACATGCTAAGTGGGTGGAGTTCTTACAATCATTTCACTTTTCATCGAAGTATAAGGACGGTAAGAGCAATATGGTGGCTGATGGGTTGTCTAGACGGTATGTGTTGCTCTCTACTCTTGATGTTCGTTTGTTGGGGTTCGAAACGTTGAAAGATTATTATGTGGGTGATGCTGATTTTGGAGAAATTTTTTACCGTGTAATTCTGGTCCGTTTGGGGAATTTGTGGTACAAGAGGGGTTTCTCTTAAAGGGAAATTGTCTTTGTTTACCGAAACATGTCGTTCGGGAGTTGTTGGTTCGTGAGGCTTATGGAGGGGGCTTGGCTGGCCACTTTGGCACAGCTAAGACCATGGGGGTGCTCCAGGAACATTTTTATTGGCCGAAGATGCAAGGGGACGTGAATGATATTGTTGGCAAGTGTGTAACATTTCATATTGCAAAGAGCTCGTTCAAACCGGGCGTGTATATGCCTCTACCGATTCCGAAAAGGCCATGGGAGGATGTCTCGATGGATTTCATTGTTGATTGCCTCGTACCCAACGAGGTAAGGATGTAATTATGGTTGTTGTTGATCGTTTTTCGAAGATGGCTCATTTTGTTGCCTGTCACAAAACTGGTGATGCGAGTAATGTTGCTGATTTGTATTTCCGAGAGGTGGTACGTTTGCATGGAGTTCCGAAGACTATTGTTTCGGATAGAGACTCGAAGTTTCTTACCTACTTTTGGAACACATTGTGTAAAAAGGTGGGAACCAAGCTTTTTGTTTAGTACTTCGCATCATTCTCAAACTGACGGCCAAACTGAGGTAACTAATCGAACGTTGGGAATTTTATTGCGTGGTCTTGTGAGCAAGATGCAAAAAGATTGGGATTTGAAGTTGGCACATGCTGAATTTGCGTACAATCGCTCTCCTACTCATGCCACGGCTCACTCTCCTTTTGAAGTCGTTTACGGGCTGAATACGTACATGCCGTTGGATCTTATTCCCTTGCCAAACGATAAGTTAGTACAGAAGGATGTCGAGTCTAAGATGAAGTCGCACATGAGCAAGTACGTGCTCGAATTAAAGAAGTAAGCGAGGCTTACAAGCGAAAATCTAACAAGCAAATGAAGCCGAGATTATTTGAAGTTGGTGATTTGGTTTGGGTACATTTGAGGAAGGAATGATTTTCGAATAAGCATAAGAATAAGTTAATGCCGCGAGCCGAGGGTCCTTTCAGGATAGTTGCTAAAGTGAACGATAATGCATACAAGGTAGACCTTCTGGGGAATTATGGAGTGCACACTACCTTTACTGTAGGTGATCTCTCTCCTTATCTAGATGACGATGGGATTGCAGAATTGAGGACAATTCCTTTTAAAGAGGGAGGGGATGATACGGGATTGATGGGTCCGAGGGAAGAAGATGAGGTGATGATCGACGTGAGCAGCCATGCAGCCCGTGATGCACATGCGGCTACGTACTAGGGCGAGAGGACGGACACGAGGCTTGGAGTGACTTTGGTGGTCGGGATCGGGATAACTTAGTTTATCATTTTTTGTATTATTTATTTAATAAAGGGTGCGACATGTGCAGCCCTATATTGCTTTGCTTTATTCGTTTAGTATTTTCCTTAAACGGTAGTAGCCCAAACTTATTTAAGGGCGTTTTAGGGAATGACCTTTATTTATGTTGCTAGGGTTTAGCGGCTATATATACATCATATAGTTCGGCCGGTTTGATTATTGAATACACAAGTTTATTTTTGCTCTCTTTGAGTTCTAATTGTTTGACGTGTTTCAAATACAAATTCTTTATTATTATTCGATGCATTTTCAAATTCTTATCTGATCAATTCTCAAAAGGTCTTGGGAAGATATCATCTTTGACGAGTTATAGGTCTAGCTCATTAAATCTTTCATTGTTTTTTGCTCGACCGATTGGAAGTTGTTCTTGTTTGGCCGGAATATTTGGATTCGTTCGTGGTGTTGTTCATCGGAGTGTTGTCTGGTTTCTTGTTCGTGAAGCTTACTTCCGTTCTGTTAAATCGCAATCCTCATATGATCGTGACTCATATCTGATCGAGATTCGTATCAGTTCTTCTATTGCTATTTGTATAAATCGTGATTCACAACTGAGTGTGATTCGTATCATATCTGCCCTCACACGTTCAGATTAAATTGTTCGAAGTTGTTGTCCGTCGTCCGAGTGTGATTCCTGTTTCTGCCACATCCGACCACAATTCGCTGTTCGTTACTGTTGTTTGTGATTTTTCATTGCTGTTTGTTCTCGTTCGACCGATCACTGTTTGTGTACTTGCTGTTGTTGGTTACTACTGTTGGCATTGTGTGTTGCTGTTTGTTCACGTTCGACCGGTCACTGTTTGGCTAAGGGTTGTTGATGTTCGTTACTGTTGTAGTGATGGGTTGTTGATGTTAGTTGCTGACTGTTGATGTTCGATTCCATTCGGTCGATTGCTGTTCGTTTTTCGTTCATGAATACTACTTCCGCTTCGTTCCGATACATAATTCGTATCACTTGCTACAATAAGATTTAATCAAGAAAGAAAAGATTAATCTGTTATAGCTAACTCTGATTACAAAAAGCTCGAATCTAATCAATAAACCCGAGTTTTCATAGAGTTCCGACTCGAATGCATGTACTGTGGTCTTATCTCTTATTAACAAGACTTATCAAGAAGTAAAGGGTTA
The DNA here is from genome assembly GCA_033398695.1 of Orobanche coerulescens. NCBI lineage: Eukaryota > Viridiplantae > Streptophyta > Magnoliopsida > Lamiales > Orobanchaceae > Orobanche > Orobanche coerulescens. The sequence continues at coordinate 97,489,230 of CM065811.1, read as the reverse complement.
ATCGGAGCTATTATTGTGAATCCTTGCTACAACAAGACTTAATCAAGAAGTAAAAGATTAATAGGAACTGTTATAGCCAATTTTGAGTACAGAAGGCTCGAATCTAATCAATAAACCCTAGTTTTCATAGTGTTCCAACTCGGATGCATGTAACGTGGTCTTATCTCCTATTAACAAGACGTATCAAGAAGTAAAGGCTTAATCAGAGCTATTATAGCGAATCCTTGCTACAACAAGACTTAATCAAGAAGTAAAAGATTAATAGGAGCTGTTATAGCCAATTCTGAATACAAAAGGCTCGAATCTAATCAATTAAACCCATGTTTTCATAGAGTTCCAACTCTAATGCATGAAACATGGTCTTATCTCCTGTTTATAAGACTTAATCAAGAAGTAAAGGCTTAATCGGAGCGATTATATCTAATCCTTACTACAACAAGACTTAATCAAGTAAGATTAATCGGAACTGTTATAGCCAGTTCTGAGTACAAAAGGCTCGAATCTAATCAATGAACCCGAGTTTTAATAGAGTTTCGACTGGAATGCATGTTATGTCGATTCTCCTATTGACAAGACTTAATCAATATGTAAAGGTTTAATCGGAGCTATTATAGTGAATCCTTGCTACAACAAGACTTAATCAAGATAGAAAATATTAATCGGAGCTGTTATAGCCAATTCTGAGTACAAAAGGCTCGAATCTAATCAGTAAACCCGAGTTTTCATAGAGTTTCGACTCGAATGCATGTAACGTGGTCTTATTTCCTATTAACAAGACTTAATCAAGAAGTAAAGGCTTATCGAATCTATTATATCCAATCCTAGCTACAACAAGACTTAATCAATAAGTAAAAGATTAATAAGAGCTCTTATAGCTAATTCTGAGTAAAAAAAGGCTAAAATCTAATCAACAAACCCGAGTTTTCATAGAGTTCTGACTAGAATGCATGTGATGTTGTCTTATCTTTTATTAACAAGACTTAATCAAGAAGTAAAGGCTTAATCGGAGCTATTATAGCGAATACTTGCTACAACAAGACTTAATCAAGAAAGAAAAAGATTAATTGGAGCTATTAATCCAATTTTGAGTACAAAAGGCTCGAATCTAATCAATAAACCTGAGTTTTCATAGAGTTATGACTCGAATTTATGTAACATGGTCTTATCTCCTATTAACAAGACTAAATCAAGAAGTAAAGGCTTAATCAGAGCTATTATATCCAATCCTTGATACAACAAGATTTAATCAAGAAAGAAAAGATTAATTGGAGTGGTTATGGCCAATGTTGAGTACAAAAGGATCGAATCTAATCAATAAACCCGAATTTTCATAGTGTTTCGACTCGAATGCATGATGTGTGGTTTTATTTTCTATTAAGAAGACTTAATCAAGAAGTAAATGCTTAATCGGAGCTATTCTAGTGAATCCTTGCTACAACAAGCCTTAATCTAATCGAAAATGTTATTGCCAATTCTGAGTACAAAAGGCTCGAATCTAATCAATAAACCCGAGTTTTCATAGGATTTCGACTCGAATGCATGTAACGTGGTCTTATCTCCTATTAACAAGACTTATCAAGAAGTAAAAGATTAATCAGAGCTATTATAACGAATCCTTGCTACAACAAGACTTAATCAAGAAGTAAAAGATTAATAGGAGCTGTTATAGCCAATTCTGAGTACAAAAGTCTCGAATCTAATCAATACACTGGTGTTTTCATAATATCCGAATCGAATGAATAACGTGGTCTTATCTCCTATTAACAAGACTTAATCAAGAAGTAAAGACTTAATCGGAGCTATTTTAGCGAATCCTTGCTACAACAAGACTTAATCAAGAAGTAAAAGATTAATATGAACTGTTATAACCAATTTTGAGTATAGAAGGCTCGAATCTAATCAATAAACCCTAGTTTTCATAGTGTTCCAACTCGAATGCATGTAACATGGTCTTATCTCCTATTAACAAGACGTATCAAGAAGTAAAGGCTTAATCAGAGCTATTATAACGAATCCTTGCTACAACAAGACTTAATCAAAAAGTAAAAGATTAATAGGAGCTGTTATAGCCAATTCTGAGTACAAAAGTCTCGAATCTAATCAATAAACCGGTGTTTTCATAATATCCGAATCGAATGAATAACGTGGTCTTATCTCCTATTAACAAGACTTAATCAAAAAGTAAAGACTTAATCGGAGCTATTTTAGAAAATCCTTGCTACAACAAGACTTAATCAAGAAAGAAAAGATTAATTGTAGCTATTATAGGCAATTCTGAGTACAAAAGTCTCGAATATAATCAATGAACCCGAATTTTCACAGAGTTCCGACTCAAATGCATGTATTGTGGTCTTATTACATATTAACAAGACTTAATTAAGAAGTAAAGGCTTAATCAGAGCTGTTATAGCGAATCCTTGCTACAACAAGACTTAATCAAGAAGTAGAAGATTAAGGAGAGCTCTTATTGCCAATTCTGAGTACAAAAGACTCGAATCTAATCAATAAACCCGAGTTTCATAGAGTTCCGACTCGAATGCATGTAACGTGGTCTTATCTCCTATTAACAAGACTTATCAAGAAGTAAAGACTTAATCGGAGCTATTATAACGAATCCTTGCTACAACAAGACTTAATCAAGAAGTAAAAGATTAATACGAGCTGTTATAGCTAATTCTGAGTACAAAAGTCTAGAATGTAATCAATAAACTGGAGTTTTCATAAGTTTCGACTCAAATGCATGTAGTGTGGTCTTATCTCCTATTAACAAGGCTTAATCAAGAAGTAAAGCTTAATCGGAGCTATTTCAGTGAATCCTTGCTACAACAAGATTTAATCAAGAAAGAAAAGATTAACCAGAGCTATTATAGCCAATTCTGAGTATAAAAGGCTCGAATCTAATCAATAAACCCGAATATTCAGAAAGTTCCGACTCAAATGTATGTATTGTGGTCTTATCTCCTATTAACAAGACTAATCGAGAAGTAAATGCTTAATCTGAGCTATTATAGCGAATCGTGGATACAACAAGACTTAGTCTAATCGGAGCTGTTATAGCCAATTTTGAGTACAAAAGGATCGAATCTAATCAATAAACCTGAGTTTTCATAAAGTTCCAACTCGAATGCATGTTACATGGAATCTCCTATTAGCAAGACTTAATCAAGAAGTAAAGGTTTAGTCGGAGCTACTATGCGAATCCTTGCTACAATAAGACTTAATCAAGAAATAAAAGATTAATCTGTTATAGCCAACTATGAGTACAAAAGGTACGAATCAATTCAATAAACCTGAATTTTCATAGAGTTCTAGCTCGAATGCATATAACGTGGTCTTATCTCCTATTAACAAGACATATCAAGAAGTAAAGGCTTAAGCAGAGGTATTATATTGAATCCTTGCTACAACAAGACTTAATCAAAAAGTAAAAGATTAATAGGAACTGTTATAGCCAATTTTGAGTACAAAAGGCTCAAATCTAATCAATAAACCCGAGTTTTCATAGAGTTCCAACTAGAATGCATATAACATGGTCTTATCTCCTATTAACAAGACCTATAAAGAAGTAAAGGCTTAATCATAGCTATTATAGCGAATCCTTGCTACAACAAGACTTAATCCATAAGTGAAAGATTAATAGGAGCTGTTATAACCAATTCTGAGTACAAAAGGCTCGAATCTAATCAATAAAACCGTGTTATTCATACAGTTCCAACTCTAATGCATGTAACATGGTCTTATCTTCTATTAACGAGACTTAATCAAGAAGTAAAGGCTTAATCGGAGCTATTATATCCATTCCTTTTTATAACAAGACTTAATCAAGTAAGATTAATCGGAGTTGTTATAGCCAATTCTGAGTACAAAAGGCTCGAATCTAATCAATAAACCTGAGTTTTCATAGAGTTCTGACTCGAATGCATGTAATGTGGTCTTATTTCCTATTAACAGGACTTAATCAAGAAGTAAAGGCTTGTCAGATCTATTATATCCAATCCTTGCTACAACAAGACTTAATCAAGAAGTGAAAGATTAATCAGAGCTCTTATAGCCAATTCTGAGTACAAAAGGCTCGAATCTAATCAGTAAACTCGAGTTTTCATAGAGTTCCGACTTGAATGCATGTAATGTTGTCTTATCTCTTATTAACAGGACTTAATCAAGAAGTAAAGGCTTAATCGGAGCTATTATACCGAATCCTTGCTACAACAAGACTTAATCAAGAAAGAAAAAGATTAATTGGAGTTGTTATAGCCAATTTTGAGTACAAAATGCTCAAATCTAATCAATAAATCAAGTTTTCATAGAGTTTCGACTCGAATGCATGTAATGTGGTCTTATCTCCTATTAACAAGACTTAATCAAGAAGTAAATCTTAATCGGAGCTATTATATCCAATCCTTGCGACAACAAGACTTAATCAGGAAAGAAAACATTAATCGGAGCTGTTATAGTCAATTCTGAGTACAAAAGGCTCGAATCTAATCAATAAACCCGAGTTTTCATAGAGTTCCGACTCGAATACAAGTGAAATGGTTTTATATCCTATTAACAAGACTTAATCAAGAAATAAAGGCTTAACTGGAGCTATTATAGTGAATCCTTGATACAGCAAGACTTAATCAAGAAGTAAAAGATTAATCGGAGCTGTTATAGCCAATTCTGAGTATAAAAAGCTCGAATCTAATCAATAAACCCGAGTTTTCATATAGTTCCGACTTGAATATATGTAATGTTGTTTTATCTCCTATTAACAAGACTTATCAAGAATTAAAAGCTTAATCGGAGCTATTATAGCAAATCCTTGCTACAACAAGACTTAATCAAGAAAGAAAAGATTAACCGGAGCTGCTATAGCCAATTCCGAGTACAAAAAGAGAGTCGTTAGCACGCGCTAACGACTAATTGTTAGCGTCGCTACCCGGTCAAGGATAGTCCGAACCTACGGTCGACCGCTTACGGCGCTACTGTGAAATAGCGTGCGCTAACGGCCCCTCGATAGCGCACACTATCGGGCCATAGCGTGTGCTACCCGAACACCATTCGAGTCAAGAAACATTACGCGATCGATCGCGGATTAGCGCGCCATCGACACCTCGCGCTAAGCCTAAACGATAGCGTACGCTAGAATAAAATCTTAGCATGCGCTAAGTCGCTTGCCTAGAGAGCAGAGAGAAAACAACCTATCGCCATCTTGTGCCCGAGTCGCTAGTGCGCTACAAAACAAGTGTAGCGTGCGCTACCAAAGGATATTAGCGTGCGCAAAATAATATCAATAGCGTGGGCTAGCAATGGTGCAAACAGCTCAAACACCCGAAACACATGAAACACGATCAAACATCAACGTAAGCTCACAACACACATAATAACATAAGATGGATTTACTAACCCTAAACGGCAGCTCGAACAACGATTACGAGAATCGAACCAAATAGAGACGGAAAAAGCTAATAAACGCGAATTGAGTAAAATAAGTTCAAGCAAGCTCGGATGATAAGAAGTCCATAATTAAGTATTCTCGAAATACCAATACTTACACGCGAGCCGCCAAAAATGAGAAATACACCAAAATGAAAAATTACCGTAAAAGAAAAATGCGGACATTACAACAAGTTCCTCATAGCTCGGTTGCCAAAAATTGTTCAAGACCACTAGACTCCGCTTTGATTTAAATATATGACTGCTTTACAAGTTATTCAAATGCTCTATCTTTATTCATCAGGATGTGTTTGAGGAGCAAAGGCTCACAAGGTTCCTTTATTAATGACGCGAATTCTCCTTGTGATGCGAATTCTCTATCGACAAATAAGGTCGCTTTTGACGAGCTAAGCGATCAACAAGGAACTGTCAGAATCGACAAAGAATAGTCACATAAAGAATAATATCTTGCGAGTAGTATGCACGCGCGATGAAGACGGCAACTCGATACAAAGAACAAGACAGAACTTGGCCAAATGTAGAAGACTTGATACAAAGCCACTTCCAAACAACGGCAAATAAACAAAGACGTTTCGGTCGGATGCGAATTGAAAACAGGAAACAAGTTCGAAGAATCGAACAACACTTGATGCGAACTACCAAACAAGTATGAAACTGTATCAAAAACAAACAGAATATCGAAACAGGACAAAAACAGTTGATTTTATCGAATTAGACCTATAACTCGATAAAGAGATTTCTCCTCAAGACCTATTGAGAATCAATCAGACTAATACTCGAAAACGCGTCGAATAAAAATCAAGTTTTGATGAAAAGTATTCACCAGGGAAAACACAAAGTGTATCCTTATTTCTTCAACATTCAATCCTTTCATTACAACTTCATTGCCGTATTTATAGGCAAAAGTAGCCTGACAAGATAATCTTAAATTATAACAAGCTGGGCTTAAAATAAGAAAAGATGATAAAAAGGTTCTTCATGTCACTTGCTGACAAAAGTAAAAGCTGGGCCTTGTCTCCAAGTTGAAAGCTGACAACCGCTTTTTCATACAGCATGTTGCCAAGAATCCTGCTGCCTTTATAATAAAGAAAATGCTGGAATACTTTTAATTATTTTACCACTTAGACCCTTTTCCCCAAGATGCAAGTTACCTATTGTTTAAGTTACTCCAAGTCCGGTTATTAAGGTAACTCTGTGTCTCGTCTTTATTTTCTCGCCCAAGTAAGTTGCATGGTTGTTTACGTCGATCATCACCTCGTCTTCTTCCCTTGGACTTGTCAACCCCGTATCATCCCCTCCCCCTTTAAAAGGAATTGTCCTCAATTCTGCAATCCCGTCGTCATCAAGATAAGGAGATAGATCACCTATGTTGAAAGTAGCATGCACTCCATAATCGCCCGGAAGTTCTAACTTGTAAGCATTGTCGTTCACCCTCGCAACTATTTTAAATGGCCCCTCGGCTCGTGGCATTAACTTATTCTTACGCTTACTTGGGAATCTTTCCTTCCTCAATTGCACCCAAATTAAATCCCCGACTTTGAACACTCTTGGTTTCCTTTGTTTGTTTGATTTTCTTTTGTACGCCTCATTTATCTCCTTGATTCGGTTACGTACCTATTCGTGTAATTTCACCATTGATTTCAGTTTTGACTCTGCATCCTTATGCACCAATTCGTTACTCGGTAATGGCATTAGATCTAACGGTATATAACGGTTCAGTCCGTAAACTATTTCAAATGGAGAGTGTGTCGTGGCATGAGTAGGATAGCGATTATATGCGAACTCCGCATGTGCGAGCTTCAAATCCCAATCCTTTTGTGTTTTGCTTACCAAGCCTCGCAACAGCGTTCCCAGTGTTCGATTAGTCACTTAAGTTTGTCCGTCTGTTTGAGGATGATGCGAAGTACTAAACAAAAGCTTGGTTCCAACCTTTATCCACAATGTGTTCCAAAAGTAGCTCAGAACTTTTGGGAGAATAACTATTTTCTGATGATCATATCTTTCTTTAAATGATTGCCAAAGATCTGCAGGATCCTTGATAGTGAGGTATTCAATTTTCGGTCCCTCATGGAGGTGGTGACGAAGAAAAATCATAGCCTTTGCTTTTTCTTGTAATGATGCTTCTTTTGATTTGATTATAGCATCACCGAGGCTTTTAGCATTAAGGTGGATCTCAGCATCCAATATCCATGATAAGTAATTATTGCCAGTGATATCAAGTGCTTCAAATTCGAGCTTGACAAGATTTGACATGTTGAAAAACTATAAGGAAATGAAACATACATGTCATTAATATCAAGAAACATAAAAGATTTTATTCGGATATAAAAGTGGTATTATATTAAGATTTATCAGGAGTCCAAGTATGGGATAAAAGAGAAAAAATCTTGTGATAAAGATTAAAAATTCCTCTTCTGTGTTATACTTTACATAAACAACTAATATAGTATATGCTACGACCAACGTAGCGTAGAATGCCAAAAAGAGTTGATGAATCATCTTGAAGAACCCTTTTATTTTTGGAAAACTTGTAAGAAGATGAGAGAAAGTGAGTGAATTGTTGAATGAAATATAATGTATTTATAGAGTGTAAAGTAGTTGTTAACTAGCCGTTGGGGAGGGAAGAGAAAATAAAATGTGATAATTATGAATGATTTAGTAAAACATTACTTTTATTTTATATACAAGATTTGAAATAAGAATTTTATTAAAAATAATCAACCACGAATAACTTACTCTTTTGGTGCGCAGTAAATATTTCAAATGGTACAATATACACAGTTTATAGCTTGGGGTTATACCGCTTCAAGCATTAATAATAATATATATAGTACATAACTTGGAGTCATACCACTCAAGCGTAATAATAGTATAGCTTGGGGTCATACCACTCAAGCATAATAATAGTATATAATATATATAGAATAAAATCATAAAGAAGTTCCTACCGTGGAAACTCTATAGTAAGGATTAGAGCCTTCGTGCTGATAACGTGTTATAAAACTGTAATAAGGTAAGGAGAATACAAAGAGAATAGAGAGAATATAGATAATGTATTTCTCTTGGAATGAATTTTCATTAAGTACTGAACCCCTATTTATAGGAAAACTTCAGATGGTACAAACATAATTACATAATTTCATCAGGGGCATCATAATCATTCACATGTTATAATATATTATCTTGTTACGCATTACGAAGATGATATACTTGAACAATAATCAAATTATTAATTTTAATCTCTAAACACAATAACTTTTATTGTAGTTGAGGCTTCAAATACCGAATAATTGATATTCAAATGTATTATTTTAAGTGATTGATATTAATACATCATCTAGCATTTTGATTTTGTAATTATCTTTTATAGTAAATTTTTATATACAAAGAGTAAAAAAATTAAGAAAATAAAAAATCAAAGGAAATTTGTTAAACGGAAAAACAAGGGAAAGGCTGTACCTCTCTACCCCCAACTGCACTTTACAAACCAAAACCTACCCACTCCGCCTCCGTCCCCGATGCCGCCCACTTGCCGCCGATGGGCGCTTCTCGATCAACATATTGGTCGGAATCATTTTTTTCTTTATTTTATATTTTTTCTTCCTATATGTTGAAACTTGATTCCATGATTCTGCATCTATATTAGAGTTTTGAAGCAGCTTTTATATTCATTTCCTCTGAAAGAAGACCAATCAGAAATCATAAACTGGTTTATTTTGCAATCTTTTTGACTGAAGTATTTTGATCACACAAAAATGTTGATCATTTTGTAATTCTTTGATACATATGCAAGTGACCTGTTGATGTAATTGGGATTTATACAAAAGGCTACAGTTACTTTCTCAAAACATGTTCTTAGTAGTCCTCAATAGTCGAATTCGACTGATACAAGTTCTTTTTCTTTATCACCTCCTTTTTTTTTTTTTTTTTGTGCTCGTGTGTGTTCATAGACTAACAGACATAATGTTTCTTTCATTTTTCTTTCAGAAGTCTCTTATAGCATCTGGAAAAATTAGGCACTCTCTCGAATTAATTGCTCGATTGTCGAAGAATATAGTAATGGCTCCCGCTGCAGAAATTCACGTCCCAGAAAAATCAAGCCCAACTGAAGATTGGACTATTGTATTGCCACGACATGGAAAGAAAAGTAGACCCTCATGCAGATATGTGATCCCAAAACAAGAAAAAGAAATGCGGCAGTGGGCGCCAATAGATCTGGAAACAGATCCTGAGAGAGAGTCGAAACTGATGCAGAAAATGGAGATCTGTATTCAGAAACTTGCTAACTCTGCGTTCTGTCGGTCTTTCTTGAATCAAATGGAGAATCCTGACACGTTGGGTAAGTTTGTTAAGGTCTTGGGCTCGGATGAAAAGATGCCGATGGTAATATATGGTATTGGTAGCATTGAAACTTTCGAACCCCCTAGGTTGCAGCTTAGTCTTGCCATTTCGTTGAAGAGAAGATTTGGTTGGATTGGAGAAATAGAAATCTTCGACCCAATAATATCCTCAACAGAATCGAAGATTTTGACATCTCTAGGTTGTAGTGTTCTGTCAGTCAATGAGCATGGCCGGCGACAAGCTCTTGGACCTACCATGTTTTTCATGCCACACTGTGAGGCAGAGTTGTATGACAATCTCTTGGAAGCGAATTGGGGAGTGGATCGATTGAATCGTCTAATTATTTTTGGAAATAGTTTTGGGGATTATGAGCAGCATGTGTCGATTTGCAAGAGTGCAGGTGTTGCAGATTTGAGGAAGCATATATTGGCTGTGAGGAGCTTCACTGACGAGGTGGGAGTTGATGTTTTTTCTGATGATTATTTTCGGGCCTTTTATGGCTCGAGTTGGCATTTTTTTAGGCCTGTTACTGGGGTACCTTTCCATGTGATAAGTACTTGATCTTCACATAGCTGTAGGTAATGCAGTTTGTTGTATGATACTTGGGTACCTTTCCATGTGATAAGTACTTGATCTTCACATTGCTGTAGGTAATGCAGTTTGTTGTATGATACTTGAGTTGCAGCCAATTACAACCATTTGGTGGCATAATTGGTATGTGTGTATTATAAGGATTTTCATTGGTATGCTTTTGAACTCTGTACTTTTACAGTGGTTTGCTGGACAATTATGCTACCGTAAGACCATTGGGAAATTCTGGTGTTTTTTACTTGAAAACCATGCAAATGTAGATATAAGTTTATGCATTGATGAAAGTCCCAAGTACCCGATAGTGTATAATGAACCGTTACAGTTCTTTCTCATCAGTATAAGGTTGTATTTGGATTTGTGGATAGGATCTCAAATGACTCCTTTGTTTTATGCTGATTTTAGAAGCAAACATGTTTTGCTTAACTGCTCAAACACCACTTTCATTATCATTCCCATTTTTACTTTTCAATACCAGTGGTGAACATGTCTAGGAATCTCAGTATTTGTATGGACATGGTAGCATAAAATGGGTTCGGGGTAGTGTTGACTTTCAGGCGTCTTTTGGATTTTATTCACGATTCTTGAAAATGTCACCAGGTCACTGAGTCGGATGCTTTCAGGTCAGAAGTGTTGAAATCTCTTATATATGTCGTCGAACTTTCGAAAAGCAACTCATTTGTGCTGGTTATAAGCTTTAGGAATACTGATGGCTTAGGTTGGCGACATTCATTGCACTTCGGAGTTCGGATGGGCGCCAGCCTAAGGCCAACCCAAGTGGTTGAGCATATGTCATACTTTGTGAAGTTCTAAATAAGAAATAAAAAAACAAGAAAGAAACGCTCAAGTACGTGTGAAGTTCTAAATAGGATTCCTTAATTTAAAATTTGGTTTCCGTCACTGCAAGGACTCAAACCTGAACCCGAACCTCACCACTAGGAGTAATATCCGTGGGCATCCCACTATGCATTTGCTCGGCTCAAGAGTGTTTGCCAACCTAAAAAAAAAAAGGATTCTTAGCTTCAGAGGGCGGGGGAGGAGTGTATTTCCCCCTCTTGAAAGCTGCGGAATGCTTTCGTTTAGTATTTGCAAACCCTTGATGAGAAGGCTGTTAATATCTGGGACTCTTGTTCAGCATTCTATTTAGTAAATTCAGGTTCTGATAAATGATGGTGATTATGACCCAGGAGAAAATCAATTAGGCGAGCTTCTTGCTCCAAAGGTTAGGAAATGAAGCTTCCAAAGAAGACATATTTAGGAAGTCTTTTGGCCTCATAGTCTAAGAATGCCAATAAAGTTCAATCCGTAAAATTCCTAGGAGGAACTAAATCTCCAAATGTGACTAGAAGACTGATGTTGGTTATCGACCAAAGTTAAATGGTTTTTCTAACTCTAAGAATCACCGGATCTCTCAGAAGAAAGAAACACCACAACAACAAAAAGTGTTCTTCTGCTGACAACACTACTTTTGCTGCTGTGGTTAAGAAGAAAAATATGACTTCTAATAAGTTTCAAGCATCTACAAAGATAGAACAAACTATTATGAAACACCCCCAACTCGTTTAGAAATGCCAAAGCGCCACCATAGACCCTTCTTATAAAGATCTACCAGGCTAGACACCTTACATATCAATGACGGAATTGACCGCCGAGGTCAAAGAAACATGATGACAGAACTATAAGGTAACTTGGCAACATAAAAGACCATAGTGGTCAACAACTCCATATCAAGATTAATATTCCAAAGCGGAAGAAAAACAACAACTCAATTCAGAGTACAACCCACACCCATGCAAGGGTGATCAATTAACGAAAGAGAATAACTGACTACAATAAAGACAAAAGAAAAGATTTTGATTCCTGTGTGATTAACATCGTTGTCTTTCACCCTCTGTCAAGCCGACCTAGTGACTCTCCCGAGCTGCAAGTATCTGAATGCATAAAAGGCACCCATCTCCTGAAACTCGGGAGTTAGCAAACTGAAATTATGATAGTGGAAGTACAAAATGTAAAAGTTATACGAAAAAATATCCACCCAAAGTCAAACTAGCCACAAAGTTAACACAAGCCACAAGATCACACAATTATTACCACAGAACATTCGCATACGCTAGGATACAGATAATTCATAAAGTCACTCATTTCCTAAAGAGAATTAAAAATGTAGCATTTCTAGACACGGCCCATTGAGTCAAAAGAGTTGGTTTGAAACCTTCAGAAATACTTTTGAAAGATGCTTTGGTAAAATAATATGAATACATAATTATTGACTCGGGCTAATTTAACTATTTTAGAAAATTTGAAGATCAAACAGAAATATTGAAAAAGTAGTTTCAAAAATCTTTCGGGGTCATTGACCCAAAATGCGCTTCCTCAGCGAATTCCTTTGGGGGTCTCGATTGAAAATATAATTTATTTTCAAATACCCAGGGTACTTGACCTAATAAAAACCGCCCATGGGAACTTGACGTGGGAAAGACATTTTGGAACAAAACCCTTAGGAATCGTTGAGGAAGAAATTCCCCCTCAAGACCATCAATGACTAACATAGAGATCATGTCTGAAATCCTTGGTCATTTGATCTTTAATTTTCTTAGTGATACCAATATTTTGAAGAGGTTCTGAAAAAGATTCAAAAGTCACGAATTTATTCGATATGAGGGTCTTATCTATCACACAAGCATCCTCATCTTTGAAGCCTGCCAGGACTGCACTAATTGAACATCTGTGTACCGGCGTTCACTATACTGTGGTGGTTGTCCCCTTGAACATGTCACCGCGCTGGCGACACTCCCCCAAAAGCCATCCCTTGAATTCGCGCATTAGGCAACACCGTCATTCGCCAACCACAGGAGCCACTCATTACAGCGTACATAGACTGGCGTCACGTCCCCGTCCTCTACGGCTTCGGATGCGACGTACCACGCAAGCAAATATTCACGTTGACAAGTCAGACAAGGTTTAGTCAACCGGAACCACAAATCTCAGTCACGTGAATTCAAGTTAACACACAAGCTTCACAATTTACGACAAATATTCATATAGCTACATAATAACTTACATACAAAGTAGTGAACAAATCAAGTGTGTTGATATTATCAAAGCCTATCATTACAATCCCTGTGCATTAGCGTTAATAACAATACAAGATCTCACGACCTTCATATTCGTACAACTTACATTCACCACACAATTAATGCGAGAGCCTAACATTTACAACAAGGAGGCAACAACAAAAATATATACATATATAAATCTATATAACATACATTTTTTAATATAAAATAGTATAGGAACTTCGGATAATTATGGAATCACACAGACATAATTCGTATAGCAAGGTACTTGTCTCGTATAACCGCAACGATTATAATCGATGGAGAAAGCTTGAACAAAACCTGATCACGAACACTGGCTCCGCCGAATCGTCACCACACGTCCAAGAACTACGAGATAATAAAAAATGAGAATAAACTCGACAACGCAACATTAACCCGCTGAGCCGAACAGACGAATAAAAGAGTTCAAAGGTTTCCCAAGAATATTAATAACACGAACCAAACCCGACAAAATCAAGGAAAATAGAATCCCAACCAAGGATTATGATTAACAAGACTAGATAACACTAATAGAACAAACAATTTCGGATTGAAACACGAAATCAAGAAAACCCCGAAATCCTGAGATCTAGGTTTCTAGACAATTACCTCTAATCGAAGAAGAAACAGATGATTAAAAATGTTTAATTTTCGCAAAGATTTTGAGGTTGAAGATGGATGGTGCTGAGGTGCCTAAAATCGTCCTCAAATCGCCCCTAAGTTGCCGTATCGCGAAAAGGAAGAAAAAGGAGTATTCTGCCCTCAAAACCCATCGCCCAACTATATAAGCTGTTCAGCGTTACGGCCGTAACAAGTAAGCATTACGGCCATAAGGCCCCCTTTGTTACAGTCGTAACTCTATGCACATTACGGGCGTAACAGGCGTGCTGACACTAGCATAGCTACTCGGCTCCGTAACGTCATAAACGACATGAAGATGCGACAATACCTGAAATGCGACAAAGCGCTAACGAAGAGTTCTCAACGATGAACTTGAGCGCTAAACGAACATGCGAATCTGACCACCCAAAGGTACGGAGAAACGAATATAAAATCAAATGCCCAACACTTTGGAAAATTACAAAATGACCCAAATATCTAAAAATCACGATTCGAGATCGAGCAACAACACCCAAGCTCACAACATGTGTAATATGCTAAATGAACTTGTAGAACCAACAAAACTACAGTTTCGAACAAGATTTGCAAGAATCAAACTCAAATGCGGAAAAATCATAACAATTCAAGGATCTTAATAAAACAACTCCGAAACTCGTTCAGATTGCAAAATATGCAGAATGAAATAGTTTCAAAATGTCAAAATGATTACAACAAAGTCTCCAAAAATAAAAAAAAAAACTAAAAATAGAAATTACTAAAAATAGAAGATACAGATATTACATTCTATCCCACTAAAAAGAAGTTTCATCCCTGAAACTCAGAACAAAGAGAATTCACAATGCTAAACGCGAAACGACAAAATAGAAATAATCAAAGTAACAGTTGTTTGAAATAGCAAATTATTGGAACACATTCGTACAATCTTCAATCGCCAATGCTAGGCTCTTCAGGGAAAACAAACATTTGGCTTCCCGACACTTTTACGATCTTCTTGCAATGTTTCACACAGTGCCCTGCTTGACCGCACTTGAAACAGTTAACAATAAGCGAGCAACAATCCTTCCTAGTATGGCCCAAGCGATTACAGTTGAGACATCTAACCATCCTACTATGATTCGATGGTGTTGGCTTAAAACTCTTGGCTCTTCTACTAGATTGATAAGACTCTGCAACTGTATGATGCGAAGGCTTAGGAAACTTGGTTCCTTTCCCACCAAGAAAATCCTCCAGCTGTATTCCGCCTCTTCGGCTCTCTAACCGGTTCAATCGATAAAGATATCTCGTAGTATATCATCCCATCTTGGTGATCTTGCACAGTTGCATGAATCATTGTCGTACGAACCACATCACCAACGTCCACAACCCTTACCGCGTCCATGTTCGTTAAGGCTTAGCCTGCTAAGACATATAATTCCTTTCAGCACAATAACCAAACAATCACATAGTAACACATCAATTATCCACACTAGACACATAATGAAATTTTGAAGTTGTATCCACAACTGGAGAAGACTTATGACCGTAACACTGAGTATCTTACGACTGAAACATGCTGTTGAACAGCAAAAATCTACCAACAGTCCTGAATGCCCAAAATGGTGATAACAACAAAAATATGAAAAAATCGTGAAGCATGCTTACTAAGTACGAGGTTGGGCGCATTCATTTCACTCGAAAACGACACCATAGATGTCACAAAACAACTAGAACTTGTCGAGCGTAAGACTTAGAAACTAAATTCTGATTCTCCAACAAGGACAACAATATTATGCACATAAGCAGCATGACTTGACATTCGCACCATCACATGAGTTATGAACTCGGGCATAACTGTACTAAGTAATATTATCGACACTATATATGCACTTTATGAAAACAAAATTTTTGAAAAAGAACACGAGTCATGTTTCGCTGAAAACTTTGCGAATGTATTTCTTTTACTAGAGAGGAAGTTTTATTTCACGTCTCGACTTTGACCATATTTGAATAATGCAAAATGATTTTACTTTTTAAAGTCTTATGATTTTACTTTTTAAAGTCTTAAAGACATCGTCTCATACTTGAAACTTTCAAATTTTTTTGCCTGGAATTTAAGTAAAAATATTAAGATTATTATTCTTCTACCAAATATTTAACCAAAAGTATGTTTGTCCACTGAATACATGACAATTTGTCAAGTTGATGTCAAATTGTAGGTCTTCAGAACATTTAGAAATTCAAAATGCCATTTTGAAAATCTTACCTGCATAGTGCCTCAAATACCTTGTTTACGGAAAATGATTTTATGCGAGTTTTAATGCTCTAAAGTATCTAAATCAAATGCATGGCCAGCACATGACACTACCACTTCCTCAAGAAATTCTCGAACACATGGATCACACGCACATTTCATATTCAAGAGAACAATATCAAAGAAAACTTCCATCTCCTTCCACAAACCTAAACAAGTTAGCACAACATAATCACAACATATAGATGACGAGACTTATAATAGGGAGGCTTGCAATCACGGATCGCCTGAAAATGATGTCAGAACAACGATATTAATTACAACTCTGATGCACGCGACTTACACATAATATGGACTTGACCCAACGGCCTATGTTTTTTGCAAACCTTGCTCTAATACCATATTTTGTAACAACCCCTACTCGTTTGAGAATGACACAACACGGTAGACCCTTCTCATAAGGATATCACCACCCAACTGACCGACAAGGTAAAAAAATACAATGACACTCACTTGGCAACGCAAAAGACCATCATGGTCAACAACTCCATATCAGGACTAAAATCCCAAAGTGAAAAAAACAATACCTGAATTCAAAGTACAACCCACACCCATGCAAGATTGATCTATCGATCAAAGAGAAAAACTGACTATAATAAAGACGAAAGAAAAGGCTTTGACTCCCGTGTGATTAACATTGTCGTCTTTCACCCCCTGTCAAGCTGATCCAGTGACTGTCACGAGCTGCAAGTATCTGAATGCATAAAAAGCACCCATCTCTGAAGCTTGGGGGTTAGCAAGCTAGAATTTTGCTAGTATAGGTACGAAATGTACAAGTTATACGAAAAAATACCCACAAAGAGTCAAACCAGCCACAAAGTTGTTGGAATATTTTATTCCAAATATTCATTATTGAGTTTTAATGATTAAGTTGTTAAACAAAGTAAAACAACAAAGAAGCGAAACAAAACAACAAAAAGTTGAAGCGCATAAAGCTAGAAAATAGCATGGATAGCGCATGCTATCTGCCAGGAATAGCGCATGCAATCGAAGGCTCTTACGTACGTAATATACAAAGTGTAACGTACGTATAAGAAAGTTACCTGCAGATCAGACGAGTTACGAAGCTGCCTGAAGGACTTACCTGATGAAGATAGCGCACGCTACAAAGGAAGTATAACGCACGCTATCGAAGGTGGCTGACGAACGTAACACAAAGGTGTTAACGTACGTAATGGAGTTTGAATACGAATTCAAACAAGATGAACGTTGGGAAAAGTCAGGGTCAAAGACAGAGAATCAAACGGTCAGTTTGACAAAAGCATGAAATGGATATATGAGTTAACGCACGCTAGGATGCAAGGTTAACGTACGCTACACCAGATTGATAACGTACATAATATGAAGTAACAACGTACGTAAAGGAAGAAACGAAAGCTACTGGACTGAAATTGGAAGTCAATAACATACGCTACATGACATGTATAACGTATGTAACGTACATAACGCACGCTTTGAAGAAAGACTAACGCACACTATGAAGAAAGGCTAACGCACGCTAGCAAGTCAAAAGTGACTAATGGTTAGTTGGATGAAAATGGCTATAAATACCAAACCATTTTGTATCAAACCATACAACAACATTGAGCAAAGCATTCATACTTGAGATATCATTGCAATCATTCTAGTGTTGTATTTGAGCTTATATTGTTTAGTGATTGAGTGTTATACACAAAATCATACAAGAGAAGAAAAGCAAGGATACGGTTGGATTCGGTGTTATTAGGATCAAGGATCCGGCATTGTTAGAATCACAATCGATATCTACGTGAGGTTTATCTAGTACCAATAAAAAGCTAGATTGGTTGATTCCTTGTCCAATAGAAAAGTAATACGGTTTAACTTGGACCGACATAAAGACAAGTGATTGAACGGCTTACTCGGACCGATAGAAGACGAGTTTGTAATGGTTATACCTTGACCGATAGAAGAGAGGTACAGAGGTTTATCTTCATCCTAGAGAAAAAGATACCGACAGAGGACGTAGGCACGTTTGGCCGAACCTCTATAAATTCATTGTCGATTTATTTTCTGCACCATTATTTAAACCGCTTCCGCAACGCGAAAGAGTTTTATAACTCTATCTCCGAATGGTGATACCGACCAATATTTCACCAACAAGGCCTTCAATTGATACCGAGGAGAAAAGATCCGTTGGCTCTTCAATTTGTCACGGTCGAAGGCCTTGGCTTGAACCGACCACCATTCTTTGACGGATCTAGCTTCATGACATGGAAGAAGAAGATGTCAATATTCATTCGCTCTTATGACATTGAGCTTTGGAAAGTGATATGTCTTGGTCCAGAAATTCCAATCAAATACGACGGTACGCTTAAATCTTTTGAAGAGTACGATGATTCCAATTGGAAAAATGATCACTATAATTTCAAAGCTACACAATTATTATATTGTGCCTTAAATCCAGAAGAACACAACCGGATATCTTCTTTTGATAGCGCCAAAGAGATTTGGTAGATGTTAGAAATCACACACGAAGGCACAAATCAAGTCAAGGAGACGAAGATCAATATGCTTCTCCATGACTATGAGTTATTCATGATGAAGGGTGACGAGTTCATCACCAACATGCTCGATCGATTTTCAGTCATCACCAATGGACTAGCTTCGTACGGAAAACCGCTATCAAGTAGTGAGAAAGTCAAGAAAATCTTGCGACCACTTCCTAGAGAATGGGACAGCACCGTGACGGCGATCATGGAATCTAAAGATCTCAATACGCTCGACTTTAGCGCCCTCGTTAGTTCGCTAATTAATTATGAGATTGTTCTAAAATCACGGAACAACAAGCCTGTAATACCCGTAATTTTGATTTCCGGTAATTTTCTATTTTTGGCGGAAGTCCATTTTGAAGACTCTCTTGGGACCGTTTCGTCATCCTGAGAATGATTAATTCTACACTTTTTGACATCCGAGTTCGTTTCGGTATTCTTTTGTTGAGTTCCGTGTTTCTTAACGACTTTTCCACACTCGAGTTCGATTCTTGTGAATCTCATTCGAAATTACTGTTTCGAGTTTCCCGTAAGTCCGTTTAACTTTGTTAGACGTGTTGTGAACTTCGGTTTGGTTATTCGATCACGTATCGTGATTTTCGGACGTTTTGGGCCGTTTTCGTAATTTCCCAAAGTTGGGATAATTACTTCGGTTGTCGAATTTCAAGCCTTCGGGTGGTCGGAATCATATGTTCTCTTAGCTTTTAGATTCATCTTTGCGAGTACTTCGTAATCGTATCTTTGATTCGTATTCAGGTTCGGGTTTCGGTGTCGTTTTCTTGAGTTCAGTGTTATTAAACAACTTTTCCAAGTTTGAGTTTGACTTTGTTAAATCACCATTAATTTTTGAAAACTCCAAAAATCTGAATCTTTTCAATATTATAAAGCATCAAGTTAGCTTTCCAATGGTTCAAACGGTGAGTCAATCGGAGTCCGTACGAAGGAATGGTCGATATAGCGAAGTCACTCACGTGTTCCAATTTTGGCCGAGCAGCCTGCCGGAAGGGCCGCGGCACACTTGGTTGAGCCGCGGCACGCACACATTCTCAATCTTTGGCCGACCCGTCTGTACCTTGTGCCGCGGCACATGTCGGCCGGGCCGCGACACACTGCCGAGCCCTGGGAGCAGTTTTTGGGCCTGTGCCGCGGCACACTTCGGCTGAGCCGCGACACACAGAGCAGTCAACTCTATAATTGCTTTTGCTGAGCGAGTTCAGCTCATTCCTCCATTTTTTCTTCTACCTGCGAGAGAGAGAGAGCTTGAGGGGAGGAACTTTGCATCATCCATCACTTGAGGGTTTGATTTTCTTCATTTTCTTTCGATCGTGAAGCCCGGATAGTTGATCTAATGCGTATTCTTCGGATCATAGTGCTTGGATTTTCAAGAGGTAATTTCTTCAACATCTTGGATTTCGATTTTGTATTGAGTAATGATTTTTTGGGTGTTAAGATCATATTTTATGAAGTGATATACGCATGATTATGGGCATGTTTGATTATTCATTGGATTATTGAAGGATTATTCAAGAACACTTTGAATATTGTGTTGGATTTTGGGGTTTTTCGTAGATTCGTTCGATTTATCCGATTTGAAGCTTGAGAACCTTGAGATTATGATGTATCTATACCGTATGCATGCTTTTCCTATGATTTTATAGATTTGATTGTGCCGTTTTTGGACTTTTGGGAGTTTGAGCGATTTTCCAACCTGTAGTTGTTTATCTGTGTATTTTCCTGAATCGTAGATGGGTTTCGGGAATTTCTTCGTGTAATTTGAGTATGTATAATTGATTATCATATTCCTTGCGAATCGTTTAGGTGCCGGAAGCGCGTTCTTGGTCCTACCGAACTCATACCGTTTTCCGTTCGATTTCTCGATGTCTCAAAGGCAAGTATATATTTATGATTGTACGTTCTCGACTTTGAAAGTAAGATATATGTTTGGCATAATTATTTATATCCACTCTGGGATGGACCGACGGGTCCTCTGAGGGTTTCGTAGCCTCTGGTACGATTCCATGGATAATATGAATTAACCACTCTGGGACGGGCCGACGGGTCCTCTGAGGGTTCCGTAGCCTCTGGTGCGGTTCCACGGTTGATCATGTATGTATTGATGACAGATGATATGAACGAACCACTTTGGGGCGGGCCGATAGGTCCCCTAAGGGTTCCGTAGCCTCTGGTGCGATTCCAAGGTATTCATATATCTGTTGATGCGATGCTATGAGATTTAGTTATTCTGGAATACTAGTCTTGAATTGATGAATTGACGGTTATATTTACTTTATTGTCGAGGAGTATTGTATTTCATACTGATATACTTGCACTAGCTATTCGACGGCTAACCCCTTTATGGGGGAAATACTTTTCATGTATTTCAGGTTCCAGGAGAGCGGACAGGCAGGTATCGGATCGGCATGAAGATGGTGGGCAAGTGTGATACTGTATCTTTCCTCTGGTTGTGTTTCGTGTTTCTCCATTCGGTGTTGTTGTACTGGAATGGTTATTGAATACTCGAGTATTGTTTTTCAGTTTTCCTTGATGTTCCGGCCTGTGTTGCCGAGGTATTGATTGGTGTGGTGATGTATATGGTTTCATTGGTTATGGTTTTGAATACCATTTGTATTGTCCTTCCTTTCATTGTATCTAGACATTCTCGGTCAAGTTTCACAGTTCCGCGCATGAATAGCCTTGTGGGTCCCACGGCGGGGCTCACGGCGCTGTAATATACCCTGAATAACTTGGGGGTGTTATAGAATATGGTATCAGAGCTTAGGTTTATGGATACCTAGGCTCTCGGTCTTTTGGGTCGATTGAGTCGTCATTTGCCCACAGTATCACTACTCTGCCATCATCACAGTGCGACAGGTACTTGTAAGTCCTCTCACTCTTCTTGTATTTTTCTTAATCATTTCATTTTTAGCTTGGTATTCTTGAGAATTGGTCACTTCGAGAATGTGCGATTTGGATTATACTTACGCACGTGTGTGCCCTTCAGAATGTTGGATGTAAGGAGGATGAGTCGTGGCCGTGGTCACAGACGTGAACTCTTCCTTGAGATTTTGTCAAATTGCTAATTGCGATATTAGTGTGTATCGGTATTGTGTTGAGACCTTGCTTGGGAGTCGCATGCTAATATCACGGGAGATCGTCGACTTCACGTACCTGTAAGTATACTGTTTTGGTTTTTCGCTGGTGGCGGGGTCTGATTGCTTTCGTGAGGAGTTGGGGAAATTTTAGATTTATCTGTTGTTTGTGACAAGATTGCAAGTTTCGAGGATGAAACTTATTTTAAGGTGATATCCCGACTTTTAGTACGTAATATCCGGATTTCAGTATAAATTCTTCGCGCTATTTTATCTGAGATATACTGGATAGATTGGTGTCTATACAGTATGGATAAAATAATTGGAAGACTGAGACAGTTGTATTAGTATAATTGTCGTAGTTGGTCGACAATTACATTTGAAGATATCGTGTGTCATGTTATCGTACTTTTGATATTGGGTATATCATATGAGAATATTATCAGGTTGTATATATGTATTCAATATGTTGTGTATATACATCTAGTATATCAAGACGACGGATAAGAATAGCGGAAAATGGCTAAGTACAGCCACGTTAGCGCACGCTACAAGGTATGCCTAGCGCACGCTAAGATATATATACTTAGCGTACGCCAAGATGCATACTTAGCGAACGCAAAGAGGTTTGAGTTACGTACGCTAAGGAGGACCCCTAACGTACGCAAGGTATTCTGGATAAGGTCCGGAAGGTGGCCAACAGGTAGGCCCAGACTGTTTATTATCGGCGATTAGCGCACGTTAATGCATGTTGGTAGCGCACGCTAATTTCAGATCATCAACAGGGAATCTTGGCTTTATTGGCTGCTTTCGGCGTGTAGGACCCGGGCATCTTCTGGGAAGGTACAGGTTGTCGGGTCAACAACGATTAGCGCGCGCTAAGGTCGAGGAATAGCACACGCTACTGAGCATTTCACTGTATCAAGTCAACGCCTGTTTGCGTACGCTAATGCATGGGCATTACGTACGTTAGATGAATTTCGAAGCAATGCTGTAGCTTCTGGACTGCCTAATAGTGCACGCTATCAAGGAAGGATAGCGTACGCTAGATCTGTAGCGCACACTAAATATACGGTCTAGCGCGCACTAGTGATGTGTTTTATAAAGAGGATAGACGAGTGCTGAGAGGCATTTTGTCCATTCTCCTTCCTTCAGTAAATAGAGAGAGCCTTGGGAAGTACTTGAAGTTCCTAAACATTGAGAGATAATCCTCTTAAACAAGATTAAGATGTAGAGCTCGGATTTAAGTATTGTTCTTGAAGTTTTGATGATTCTTGGAATGGAGTTCGATTATTCTTCTTCGTGGTTCGTCCATACAAGGTAATCCTCGTATCCCTTTGATAGTAGTTCGTTTCTTTTTAAAGGATTACGACTTGGGAGGGAGCATGTTGGGATCATCATGTGATAATGTTATATGAGATTTATTGGAATTGTAATAAGAGATTTCGGATGTTGATGTGATTATTGACATTTTCTTCATATGATGATAATGGTTTTGTTGCGATTCTTGAGGTTGTATGAATGGCATGATGAAGAAAATGGTAACATGGAGATATATATACCTCGGATATGTTTTTCTGAACGTGATTTCGGATATTTCATGTTCTTGAAGAACTCCTGAATTATACGAGGTAATGAAAATTTATAAGTGTTGATGTTTTGAAAATGAATATGGAATATTCATATCTAGAGATAAATTATGTGTTTGAAATAATATTCGCATAGGAATACGAATGTGATTATGAGTTTGATGAGCCTATTATTCATCTCTGAATTTGGAAGCCCATACGTCTGGAGCAAATATTCAAGTCGAATAATTGGATTGTTTGATAATCTTTTTAATATGATTATCTATTATTTCGAACCAATCGGATGGTTCGAATTAATGATAGTCATAGGTAAATTTTAACGATGGATTTACGAGAAGGGAACCTTGTCAATTTGTATTTAAGAGTTGAGTTTGGAGTCGATAACATTTAGACCCTTATTATTGGTCCGAATTGGTTGCTGATATGATCATCGGATTTTGGCTCGTATTGAGGACATGGATTCGTGAGGGTCTGAGTTGGATAGTTCAGACTGTGTTTAATCGAGATATTATGGAACCGATGAGTTGGGGCCTTGTTATATTGATATTGATCGTCATCGAACCTGTTGATTATTAATCCTTTGTTTTACAATAAGATATGATGTTTGATCATGGATTATGACTGTTGTGTTGCGGTTGAGGTTGAAGAGTTCGTAATTAGCTTGGTTGGGACTGAGGAACTCGTAGACGAAATTAAATGAATTGGTAACAGTTCGTTGTATTGATATCGAGGCAAGTTTTATACTTGTACTAATTAATGAGATTAATGTTATCATGTAGGTGTACGAATGTGTGTATCATTTCGAGACTTGGTCTCTTTATGATTTTGTTGATATCAGGGGATTGTTTGATACGACACCCGTCGGCAAATTATGCCAAATGTTACTGTTGTTCGTAAATGGCCGGTTCAAAGCATTGCGATACTTGTTGGTAAAGTTCCTGTCAATACCCGGTTCGCGGTATCGACGTATCGATTATGATTGTGATGGATGTTCCATTGAGATATTATGGTGATCGTCGTTACTGATATTGGTGTTTTTCTATTGATATTATATTAACCGATTGAAGGCATTGATGTATTCGATTATCAATTTCGTTATTCGGTAACCGATTAAATGTGCCGAGACATCCATTGTATCGTTGTTATCGAATTGCCGTTCTAAGGTAATCAAATATTGATTTGGGACTGTCGAAGATAGTTCCCATCCGTTGAGTCGTTATCGATTGGTCATTCTAAGACAATCGAGGTATTAAATTGGAATAGCCGAGGATAGTGCCCATCCGTGAGTTATTATTGTCGTGTTGGCCGACTCAAGGCAGCACACTATTATTCATGTGAACTCGGTAATTTTGTGATCGTTGAAGGTTGAGGATTTCCCGGATGGTTATGTTGTGATTGTTGTTCGTGTTAATTGGTCCTTAGAGATTTTAATCCCAGGTTGGTTGTTTGGAATATTGTTGGCCGTGTCGATCTTTCATTATTCATGTGTCATCGTTCACTTGGTGAGTCGTATGATCCGTATTGGGTATATTATCCTTTGAGTTTCGTTGTCATGTTGTATCATGGCATATCTGGAAACATATCTGCGTGCTGATTGTTTATGTGTAGGATTTTTAGCCAGGCACACGATGGTCATGCGTGAATGTTTCCGCATTGGACCGTGCACACGAGACGTAGTCCGTGAGGCTAATTAGATACATTGTCACCCGTATATTCTGGATTCCATATACGGGGTGGACATGTGCACGGACACATTTCCGGATCGGGCGTACTGTGATGTCCCTCTTGAGCCTTATTGTTTGGTCGTTCGTAGTCCATGTTGTATTGGATATGTCCTACGATTTGCGACTAGTTGTTCATACGCCGAGGGGTATGTCCGACAGTCAGGTTTGTTTCTTTGAGATATGTATTGTGATGATTTACAGCTTCGGATGAGGGGCTTTCAGGCCATTGTGATGTATCGGTATTTTCCGTTGGGGCCTTCGGGCATTGTGATTCGTATCTATTTCGGCATTGGTTTGGTTTACCTTCGGGTGATGTATTATTGTGTTCTATATTGATGATTCGCCGTTTGGGCATAATTTTTCAGTTCTTGTGTATCTCGTTGAGTTTTTCCTGGCGGGTTATTTCGCCTCCCTACTTGTTTTAAGATTCGGGACGAAACTTCTTTTAAGGAGGGTAGAATGTAATACCCGTAATTTTGATTTCCGGTAATTTTCTATTTTGGTGGAAGTCCGTTTTGACGACTCTCTTGGGACTATTTCGTCATCCTGAGAATGATTAATTCTACACTTTTTGACATCCGAGTTCGTTTCAGTAGTCTTTTGTTGAGTTCCGTGTTTCTTAACGACTTTTCCACACTTGAGTTCGATTCTTGTGAATCTCGTTCGAAATTACTGTTTCGAGTTTCCCGTAAGTCCGTTTAACTTTGTTAGACGTGTTGTGAACTTCGATTTGGTTATTCGATCACGTATCGGGATTTTCAGACGTTTTGGGCCGTTTCCGTAATTTCCCAAAGTTGGGGTAATTACTTCGGTTGTCGAATTTCGAGCCTTCGGGTGGTCGGAATCATGTGTTCTCTTAGCTTTTAGATTTGTCTTTGCGAGTACTTCGTAACCGTATCTTCAATTCGTATTCAGGTTCGGGTTTCGGTGTCGTTTTCTTGAGTTCAGTGTTATTAAACGACTTTTCCAAGTCTGAGTTCGAATTTGCTAAATCACCATTAATTTTTGGAAACTCCAAAAATTCTTAATCTTTGCAATATTATAAAGCATCAAGTTAGCTTTCCAATGGTTCAAACGGTGAGTCAATCGGAGTCCGTACGAAGGAGTTATGGTCGATATAGCTAAATCACTCACGTCTTCCAGTTTTGGCCGAGCAGCCTGCTGGAAGGGCCGCGGCACACTTGGTCGATCCGCGGCACGCACACATTCTCAATCTTTGGCCGACCCGTCTGTACCTTGTGCCGCAGCACATGTCGGCCGGGCCGCGGCACACTGCCGAGCCCTGGGAGCAGTTTTTGGGCCTGTGCCGCGGCACACTTCGGCTGAGCCGTGGCACACAGAGCAGTCAACTCTATAATTGCTTTTGCTGAGCGAGTTCAGCTCATTCCTCCATTTTTTCTTCTATCTGCGAGAGAGAGAGAGAGCTTGAGGGGAGGAACTTTGCATCATCCATCACTTGAGGGTTTGATTTTCTTCATTTCCTTTCGATCGTGAAGCCCGGATAGTCGATCTAACGCGTATTCTTCGGATCATAGTGCTTGGATCTTCAAGAGGTAATTTCTCCAACATCTTGGATTTCAATTTTGTATTGAGTAATGATGTTTTGGGTGTTAAGAGCATGTTATATGAAGTGATATACGCATGGTTATGGGCATGTTTGATTATTCATTGGATTATTGAAGGATTATTCAATAACACTTTGAATATTGTGTTGGATTTTGGGGTTTTTCGTAGATTCGTCCGATTTATCCAATTTGAAGCTTGAGAACCTTGAGATTATGATGTATCTATACCGTATGCATGCTTTTCCTATGATTTTACGGATTTGATTGTGCCGTTTTCGGACTTTTGGGAGTTTGAGCGATTTTCCAACCTCTAGTTGTTTATCCGTATATTTTCATGAATCGTAGACGGGTTTCGAGAATTTCTTCGTGTAATTTGAGTATGGATAATTGATTATCATATTCCTTGCGAATTGTTTAGGTGCCGGAAGCGCGTTCTTGGACCTACCGAACTCATACCATTTTTCCGTTCGATTTCTCGATGTCTCAAAGGCAAGTATATATTTATGATTGTACGTTCTCGACTTTGAAAGTAAGATATATGTTTGGCATAATTATTTATATCCACTCCGGGACGGACCGACGGGTCCTCTAAGGGTTTCGTAGCCTCTGGTGCGATTCCATGGATAATATGAATTAACCACTCCGGGACGGGCCGACGGGTCCTCTGAGGGTTCCGTAGCCTCTGGTGCGGTTCCATGGTTGATCATGTATGTATTGATGACGGATGATATGAACGAACCACTTTGGGGCGGGCCGATAGGTCCCCTAAGGGTTCCGTAGCCTCTGGTGCGGTTCCACGGTATTCATATATCTGTTGATGCGATGCTATGAGATTTAGTTATTCCGGAATACTAGTCTTGAATTGATGAATTGACGGTTACATTTACTTTACTGTCGAGGAGTATTGTATTTCATACTGATATACTTGCACTAGCTATTCGACGGCTAACCCCTTTATGGGGGAAATACTTTTCATGTATTTCAGGTTCCAGGAGAGCGGACAGGTAGGTATCGGATCGACATGAAGATGGTGGGCAAGTGTGATAATGTGTCTTTCCTCTGGTTGTGTTTCGTGTTTCTCCATTCAGTGTTGTTGTACTGGAATGGTTATTGAATACTCGAGTATTTTTTTTCAGTTTTCCTTGATGTTCCGGCCTGTGTTGCCGAGGTATTGATTGGTGTGGTGATGTATATGGTTTCATTGGTTATGGTTTTGAATACCATTTGTATTGTCCTTCCTTTCATTGTATCTAGACCTTCTCGGTCAAGTTTTACAGTTCCGCGCATGAATAGCCTTGTGGGTCCCACGGCGGGGCTCACGGCACTGTAATATACCCTGAATAACTTGGGGGTGTTATAGAATATGGTATCAGAGCTTAGGTTTATGGATACCTAGGCTCTCGGTCTTTTGGGTCGATTGAGTCGTCATTTGCCCACAGTATCACTACTCTGCCATCATCACAGTGCGACCGGTACTTGTAAGTCCTCTCACTCTTCTTGTATTTTTCTTAATCTTTTCGTTTTTAGCTTGGTATTCTTGGGAATTGGTCACTTCGAGAATGTGCGATTTGGATTATACTTACGCACGTGTGTGCCCTTCAGAATGTCGGATGTAAGGAGGAGGAGTCGTGGCCGTGGTCACAGACGTGAACTCTTCCTTAAGATTTTGTCAAATTGCTAATTGCGATATTAGTGTGTATCAGTATTGTGTTGAGACCTTGCTTGGGAGTCGCATGCTAATATCACAGGAGATCATCGACTTCAAGTACCTGTAAGTATACTGTTTTGGTTATTCGCTGGTGGCGGGGTCTGATTGCTTTCGTGAGGAGTTGGGAAATTTTGGATTGATCTGTTGTTTGTGACAAGATTGCAAGTTTCGAGTATGAAACTTATTTTAAGGTGATATCCCGACTTTTAGTACGTAATATCCGGATTTCAGTATAAATTCTTCGCGCTATTTTATCTGAGATATACTGGATAGATTGGTGTCTATACAGTATGGATAAAATAATTGGAAGACTGAGACAGTTGTATTAGTATAATTGTCGTAGTTGGTCGACAATTACATTTGAAGATATCGTGTGTCATGTTATCGTACTTTTGATATTGGGTATATCATATGAGAATATTATCAGGTTGTATATATGTATTCAATATGTTGTGTATATACATCTAGTATATCAAGACGACGGATAAGAATAGCGGAAAATGGCTAAGTACAGCCACGTTAGCGCACGCTACAAGGTATGCCTAGCGCACGCTAAGATATATATACTTAGCGTACGCCACGATGCATACTTAGCGCACGCTAAGAGGTTTGAGTTACGTACGCTAAGGAGGACCCCTAACGTACGCAAGGTATTCTGGATTAGGTCTGGAAGGTGGCCGACAGGTAGGCCCAGACTGTTTATTATCGGAGATTAGCGCACGTTAATGCATGTTGGTAGCGAACGCTAATTTCAGATCGTCAACAGGGAATCTTGGCTTTATTGGCTGCTTTCGGCGTGTAGGACCCGGGCATCTTCTGGAAAGGTACAGGCTGTCGGGTCAACAACGATTAGCGCGCGCTAAGGTCGAGGAATAGCGCACGCTACTGAGCATATCACTGTATCAAGTTAACGCCTGTTTGCGTATGCTAATGCATGGGCATTACGTACGTTAGATGAATTGCCAAGCAATGCTGTAGCTTCTGGACTGCCCGATAGCGCACGCTATCAAGGAAGGATAGTGTATGCTAGATCTGTAGCGCACACTAAATATAAGGTCTAGCGCGCACTAGTGATGTGTTTTATAAAGAGGATAGACGAGTGCTGAGAGGCATTTTGTCCATTCTCCTTCCTTCAGTCAATAGAGAGAGCCTTGGGAAGTACTTGAAGTTCCTAAACATTGAGAGATAATCCTCTTAAACAAGATTAAGATGGAGAGCTCGGATTTAAGTATTGTTCTTGAAGTTTTGATGATTCTTGGAATGGAGTTCGATTATTCTTCTTCGTGGTTCGTCCATACAAGGTAATCCTCGTATCCCTTTGATAGTAGTTCGTTTCTTTTTAAAGGATTACTACTTGGGAGGGAGCATGTTGGGATCATCATGTGATAATGTTCTATGAGATTTATTGGAATTGTAATAAGAGATTTCGGATGTTGATGTGATTATTGACATTTTCTTCATATGATGATAATGGTTTTGTTGCGATTCTTGAGGTTGTATGAATGGCATGATGAAGAAAATGGTAACATGGAGATATATATACCTCGGATATGTTGTTCTGAACGTGATTTCGGATATTTCATGTTCTTGAAGAACTCCTGAATTATACGAGGCAATGAAAATTTATAAGTGTTGATGTTTTGAAAATGAATATGGAATATTCATATCCAGAGATAAATTATGTGTTTGAAATAATATTTGCATAGGAATACGAATGTGATTATGAGTTTGATGAGCCTATTATTCATCTCTGGATTTGGAAGCCCATACGTCTGGAGCAAATATTCAAGTCGAATGATTGGATTATTTGATAACCTTTTTAATATGATTATCTATTATTTTGAACCAATCGGATGGTTCGAATTAATGATAGTCATAGGTAAATTTTAACGATGGATTTACGAGAAGGGAACCTTGTCAATTCGTATTTAAGAGTTGAGTTTGGAATCGATAACATTTAGACCCTTATTATCAGTCCGAATTGGTTGCTGATATGATCATCGGATTTCGGCTCGTATTGAGGACATGGATCCGTGAGGGTCTGAGTTGGATAGTTCAGACTGTGTTTAATCGAGATATTGTGGAACAGATGAGTTGGGGCCTTGTTGTATTGATATTAATCGTCATCAAACCTGTTGATTATTAATCCTTTGTTTTACAATAAGATATGATGTTTGATCATGGATTATGACTGTTGTGTTGCGGTTGAGGTTGAAGAGTTCGTAATTAGCTTGGTTGGGACTGAGGAACTCGTAGACGAAATTAATTGAATTGGTAACAATTTGTTGTATTGATATCGAGGAAAGTTTTATACTTGTACTAATTAATGAGATTAATGTTATCATGTAGGTGTACGAATGTGTGTATCATTTAGAGACTTGGTCTCTTTATGATTTTGTTGATATCAGGGGATTGTTTGATACGACACCCGTCGGAAAATTATGCCAAATGTTACTGTTGTTCGTAAATGGCCGGTTCAAAGCATTGCGATACTTGTTGGTAAAGTTCCTGTCAATAGCCGGTTCGCGGTATCGACGTATCGATTGTGATTGTGATGGATGTTCCATTGAGATATTGTGGTGATCGTCGTTACTGATATCAGTGTTTTTCTATTGATATTATATTAACCGATTGAAGGCATTGATGTATTCGATTATCAACTTCGTTATTCGGTAACCGATTAAATGTGCCGAGACATCCGTTGTATCGTTGTTATCGAATTGCCGTTCTAAGGTAATCAAAGTATTGATTTGGGACTGTCGAAGATAGTTCCCATCCGTTGAGTCGTTATCGATTGGTCGTTCTAAGAAAATCGAGGTATTGAATTGGAATAGCCGAGGATAGTGCCCATCCGTGAGTTATTATTGTCGTGTTGGCCGACTCAAGGCAGCACACTATTATTCTTGTGAACTCGGTAATTTTGAAATCGTTGAAGGTTGAGGATTTCCCGGATGGTTATGTTGTGATTGTTGTTCGTGTTAATCGGTCCTTAGAGAGTTTGATCCCAGGTTGGTTGTTTGGAA
This sequence comes from Orobanche coerulescens, assembly GCA_033398695.1. NCBI lineage: Eukaryota > Viridiplantae > Streptophyta > Magnoliopsida > Lamiales > Orobanchaceae > Orobanche > Orobanche coerulescens. The sequence continues at coordinate 97,457,645 of CM065811.1, read as the reverse complement.
TATTGTTGGTCGTGTCGATCTTTCATTATTCATGTGTCATCGTTCACTTGGTGAGTCGTATGATCCGTATTGGGTATATTATCCTTTGAGTTTCGTTGTCATGTTGTATCATGGCATATCTGGAAACATATCTGCGTGCCGATTGGTTATGTGTAGGATTTTTAGCCAGGCACACGATGGTCATGCGTGGATGTTTCCGCATTGGACCGTGCACACGAGACGTAGTCCGTGAGGCTAATTAGATACATTGTCACCCGTATATTCTGGATTCCGTATACAGGGTGGACATGTGCACGGACACATTTTCGGATCGGGCGTACTGTGATGTCCCTCTTGAGCCTTATTGTTTGGTCGTTCGTAGTCCATGTTGTATTGGATATGTCCGACGATTTGCGACTGGTTGTTCATACGCCGAGGGGTATGTCCGACAGTCAGGTTTGTTTCTTTGAGATCTGTATTGTGATGATTTACAGCTTCGGCTGAGGGGCTTTCAGGCCATTGTGATGTATCGGTATTTTCCGTTGGGGCCTTCCGGCATTGTGATTCGTATCTATTTCAGCATTGGTTTGGTTTACCTTCGGGTGATGTATTATTGTGTTCTATATTGATGATTCGTCGTTTGGGCATAAGTTTTCGGTTCTTGTGTATCTCGTTGAGTTTTTCCTGGCGGGATATTTCTTCTCCCTACTTGTTTTAAGTTTCGGGACGAAACTTCTTTTAAGGAGGGTAGAATGTAATACCCGTAATTTTGATTTCCGGTAATTTTCTATTTTTGGCGGAAGTCCGTTTTGACGACTTGCTTGGGACCGATTCGTCATCCTGAGAATGATTAATTCTACACTTTTTGACATCCGAGTTCGTTTCAGTATTCTTTTGTTGAGTTCCGTGTTTCTTAACGACTTTTCCACACTCGAGTTTGATTCTTGTGAATCTCGTTCGAAATTACTGTTTCGAGTTTCCCGTAAGTCCGTTTAACTTTGTTAGACGTGTTGTGAACTTCGGTTTGGTTATTCGATCACGTATCAGGATTTTCGGACGTTTTGGGCCGTTTTCGTAATTTCCCAAAGTTGGGGTAATTACTTCGGTTGTCGAATTTCGAGCCTTAGGGTGGTCGGAATCATGTGTTCTCTTAGCTTTTAGATTCGTTTTTGCGAGTACTTCGTAACGTATCTTCGATTCGTATTCAGGTTCGGGTTTCAGTGTCGTTTTCTTGCGTTCAGTGTTATTAAACGACTTTTCCAAGTCTGAGTTCGACTTTGTTAAATCACCATTAATTTTTGGAAACTCCAAAAATTCTGAATCTTTGCAATATTATAATTCATCAAGTTAGCTTTCCAATGGTTCAAACGGTGAGTCAATTAGAGTCCGGACGAAGGAGTTATGGTCGATATAGCTAAGTCACTCACGTGTTCCAGTTTTGGCCGAGCAGCCTGCCGGAAGGGCCGCGGCACACTTGGTCGAGCTGCGGCACGCACACATTCTCAATATTTGGCCAACCCGTCTGTACCTTGTGCCGCGGCACATGTCGGCCGGGCCGCGGCACACTGCCGAGCCCTGGGAGCAGTTTTTGGGCCTGTGCCGCGGCACACTTCGGCTGAGCCGCGGCACACAGAGCAGTCAACTCTATAATTGCTTTTGCTGAGCGAGTTCAGCTCATTCCTCCATTTTTTCTTCTACCTGCGAGAGAGAGAGAGAGAGCTTGAGGGGAGGAACTTTGCATCATCCATCACTTGAGGGTTTGATTTTCTTCATTTCCTTTCGATCGTGAAGCCCGGATAGTCGATCTAACGCGTATTCTTTGGATCATAGTGCTTGGCTCTTCAAGAGGTAATTTCTTCAACATCTTGGATTTCGATTTTGTATTGAGTAATGATGTTTTGGGTGTTAAGAGCATGTTGTATGAAGTGATATACGCATGATTATGGGCATGTTTGATTATTCATTGGATTATTGAAGGATTATTCAAGAACACTTTGAATAGTGTGTTGGATTTTGGGGTTTTTTTGTAGATTCGTCCGATTTATCCGATTTGAAGCTTGAGAACCTTGAGATTGTGATGTATCTATACCGTATGCATGCTTTTCCCACGATTTTATGTATTTGATTGTGCCGTTTTCGGACTTTTGGGAGTTTGAGCGATTTTCCAACCTCTAGTTGTTTATCCGTGTATTTTCATGAATCGTAGATGGGTTTCGGGAATTTCATCGTGTAATTTGAGTATGGATAATTGATTATCATATTCCTTGCGAATCGTTTATGTGTCGGAAGCACGTTCTTGGACCTACCGAACTCATACCGTTTTTCCGTTCGATTTCTCGATGTCTCAAAGGCAAGTATATATTTCTGATTATACGTTCTCGACTTTGAAAGTAAGATATATGTTTGGCATAATTATTTATATCCACTCCGGGACGGACCGACGGGTCCTCTGAGGGTTTCGTAGCCTCTGGTGTGATTCCATGGATAATATGAATTAACCACTCCGGGACGGGCCGACGGGTCCTCTGAGGGTTCCGTAGCCTCTGGTGCGGTTCCACGGTTGATCATGTATGTATTGATGACAGATGATATGAACGAACCACTTTGAGGCGGGCTGATAGGTCCCCTAAGGGTTCCGTAGCCTCTGGTGCGGTTCCACGGTATTCATATATCTGTTGATGCGATGCTATGAGATTTAGTTATTCCGGAATACTAGTCTTGAATTGATGAATTGACGGTTACATTTACTTTATTGTCGAGGAGTATTGTATTTCATACTGATATACTTGCACTAGCTATTCGATTGCTAACCCCTTTATGGGAAAAATACTTTTCATGTATTTCAGGTTCCAGGAGAGCGGACAGGCAGGTATCGGATCGGCATGAAGATGGTGGGCAAGTGTGATACTGTGTCTTTCCTATGGTTGTGTTTCGTGTTTCTCCATTCAGTGTTGTTGTACTGGAATGGTTATTGAATACTCGAGTATTGTTTTTCAGTTTTCCTTGATGTTCCGGCCTGTGTTGCCGAGGTATTGATTGGTGTGGTGATGTATATGGTTTCATTGGTTATGGTTTTGAATACCATTTGTATTGTCCTTCCTTTCATTGTATCTAGACCTTCTCGGTCAAGTTTTACAGTTCCGCGCATGAATAGCCTTGTGGGTCCCACGACGGGGCTCACGGCGCTGTAATATACCCCTGAATAACTTGGGAGTGTTACAAAGCCAAAGCCTAAGGAAAGAACGATAGCTATGAAAGCTAAGGTGTCTCAGAAAGAATAAATCCCGGTGGATGAAAGTGACGAAGAATCGGCATATTATGCCAAGAATATTAATAAGTTTCAAAACTTATTAAATCGGAGAAAGAAAGACATCTCGGGCGAAATGAAGAAATTCGACAACAACTGTCGATTATGTGGTAAACAAGGCCACTTCGCGAAAAATTTCCAAGCAAATCAAAAGAAAGAAGTCCTAATTGCCACGTGGAGTGACGAAGACGAGGTCGAAGATTTCATCCATCAAAATAATCTCGCACTCATGGCAAGAAGTACATTCGACGATAGCGACGTCGAAATCCAGGTAAGTACATCCTCTCACGATGAATTATTTGAAGCATTCAATTTATTGCATACCGATTTTCAAAATGATTTATCCGAAATTAAATCCCTTTAATCTAAAAATAAGTTATTGGAAAATGAAATTTCCAAAATTCTTGAAAAAGGAAAAATTGTCGAAACTGATCATTCTCAGTGCCTTGAAAATGAAAATATTTTAAAGAATGATCTTTTAAAAGTTCAAGACGAACTCAAATTTTTAACAAAGAAATTTTCATGCGGTAATGATAAATTTGAACAAATATTTTGTGGTCAAAAATATACTTTGAATAAACAGGGGTTAGGATTCAAACCGCATACTAAAAACGAATCTTTAAATTTCAAAATCCCCTACTGCAAAAAATGTTTAAAAATTGGGCATCATTTTACGAGTTTCAAGAGCCCACGACGGACGATAAAAACCAAAAAGCATTGGATTCCAAAAGAAACTTTTATTCCGAATATCGTCTGTGTCTCGAAAGAAAAACTAACTATCGGTAGGATCCCCAAAAATAAAAATTAATCTTTATCAATAAATAATTTACTCAGGGGAGATTTTTGTCAGGGGTAGTTATACTCTTTTATGCATATTTTATCATAACATATTTTATCATAAATTGGTATCATTTGATTTACACTTTTTGCTGATGACAAAAAGGGGGAGTAAAGAGTTGAATGGGATAAAAAGCATCATGGAAGAATGACGAGAAAAATAAAAAGGAGGAAAATCAAAAAAGAATAAACGGAGAAGTTGAAAACGAAAAGACAAAGTTAAAAATGAAAAGAAGAAGTCGAAAAGGAGAAAAAGAAAAATGGGAGAAACTAACGAAACGATCAAAAACGAAAACTTTGATTCGTATAAATATATATTACTTTTAAGGTTTTATCCAATTCAAGGTGTTGTTTTGTAATCATCAAAGGGGGAGATTATTGGAATATTTTATTCCAAATATTCATTATCGAGTTTTGATGATTAAGGGGCTGTTTACCAAATTTGTCTGTCTGGGTAAATGTGTCTGTTTGGGGTAAATTGATGATGTTTTTTACTTTTTCATCTGAATAAACTGTCTGAATAACAGAAATAATCGGTTTACCCCTGAATATGAATCATAAGCTATTTTATAAATTGTTGTTTATTTTTTAAGCAATATAAATGATATAATCCAAAAATCAAAACATAAATTCATAAAGTACTTAAAAATCCAATTTCAAACAAAGAAGTCAAGTTCAAACAGAAAGTAGCTAAATTCAAATACAAAGTAGACAAATTTACACATTATTGGAAAATTAAATTTGACTCATCTTCTATATATATTATTTGAATTTAAACAAATTATTATACATAAATGATTCAATTTTGTATGTAAGTAATATATAAATATTTAATACATATATAAATAATACGTATAATATACAATATATATTTATATATTTTAAGTAGATAAGAACATATATAATATTGTTATACATATGAATAAATGTTAATATATAAGTAATATATAATATTATTTATATATTCATAATATATATGATATTTTGTAGATACAAAAGTTTATTTATACAATAATATATAGTAACAAATATTATATATAAATTAATAATGTATATTATTTATATATGAATAATATATATTACATTCATTTATATTAAAACCTAAATTTTTTATATTGTATATATAAATGAGTATGTATAATGGGGACATGAGAGTCATTTTTTGTGTCCTAAATTATTTATATTGTTGATATAAATGTGTGGTTTTTAATTAGGGGTAGGAGAGTTATTTTTTGTCTTAATGGGGACAACACCCCTTTTCATGCTTAATGAATAAGCCATTTTTGTCTGCGCGAATAAGCCATTTAGACACAAGTAAACACCTCCAAACATCTGAGCGAATAAGACATTTTACCCATTAAGCTGATTAAGTCACAAGTAAACAGCCCCTAAGTTATTAAACAAAGTAAAACAACAAAGAAGCGAAACAAAACAACAAGAAGTTGAAGACGCATAAAGCTAGAAAATAGCATGGATAGCGCACGCTATCTGCCAGGAATAGCGCATGCAATCGAAGGCTCTTCACGTATGTAATATACAAACCATAACGTACGTAATATACAAAGCATAACGTACCTACAAAAATTGCGTGCGTTAGCTCACGCCTAGCGTGAGCTAACTGCTTCATTCAAAAACATCATTGAAAAGTCCAATCAATACGAATATGTTTCAAAAGATACGAAACTCTAAAATCAACAACATCTTAATAAGCGCTTACGAGATTGACAAAAGTGAAAGAAAACGTCAAATCCAAAAATTCATGAAAAGTACGGGTATAACAAAAGTTAACACAAGATCACACAATCATCACCAAAGAACTTCGCCGTATGCAAGGATACAGATCATTCATAGTCACTCCTTCCCTAAAAAGAAGTAAAAATGTAGAATTTCTAGGCACGCCCCATTGATTCAAAAGAGTTGGTTCGAAATCTTCTAAAATACCTTTGAAAAATACTTTGGTAAAATAGTTTGAAAATGCCATTATTGACTCAGGCTAATTTAACGGTTTTAGAAAGTTTGAAGATCAAACGGAAACACTTGAAAAAGTAGTTTCAAAAATCTTTCGGGGTCGTTGACATAAATGCGCTTTCTCAGCTAAATTCCTTTACGGATCTCGATCTAAAATGTAACTTATTTTCAAACACCCAGGGATCCTGGTAAACCAACCTGAGGTACTTGACTGAGGAAAAACCACCCAAGGGTACTTAACCCTGGTAAAAAATGCCCATGGGTACTTGATCATGGAAAAGACATTTTGGAAGAAATGTATTGGAGTCGTTGAGGAAGAAATTCCTGCTCAAGACCATCAATGACTTACTAACCCTCGAATATCTCATCAAAAATCCTTGCTCATTTAGTATTTTATTTTCTTACTGATACCAATATTTTAAAGAAGGTTTGAAAAAAGATTTAAAAGGCATGAGTCTATTCGATATCAGGGTCTTAGCTATCATATAAGTATCCTCCACTCTAAATCCTGCCAAGTGCTGCATTAATTGAACCTCTATGCACCAATATTCACTACAATGTGGCGGTGCTACCTTAAATATGTCACTGCACCGGCATCATTCCCGCAAGATCTGCCCCTTAAATTCACGCATTGGGCAACACCGTCATCCACCAACCACAGGAGCCGCTCATTGCAGCATACACAGATCGGTGCCACATTCCCGCCCTCCACATCTTCGGATACGACGTACTGCACAATCAAATATTCACGTTGACAAGTCACAAAAGGTTCAATAAACCTGAAATACAAATCTCAGTCACGTAAATTCAAGTTAACACACATGCTTCACAATTCACGACAAATATTCACAGCCACATAACATAGTTCTCAACAAACCAGGTAATGTTGCAATCATCAAAGCCAAACATTACAATCTCTATGGATAGGCGTTAATAACAACCCAAGGTCTCATGACTGTCATATTCATACAACTCACGTTCCCCACACAATTAATGCGAGAGCCTAACATTCGCAACACGAAGGCAACAACAAATATGTATATGTATACAAATATATATAACATAATATATTAATATAAAATAATATATGTGTAATATCCGCATTTTTTCTTTTTCGGTATTTTCATTTTTGATGTATTTTTTATTTTTAGTGACTCGCTTGTCACTGTATTGATATTTCAAGAATATTTAATATTGGACTTTTTGTCATCCGACCTTGTTTCAGACTTGTTTTACTCAATTCCGTATTTAATGTCATTTCCGTCGCTATTTCGTTCGATTCTCATAAATTTTGTTCAGAACCGCCGTTTCGGGGTTGCCGCTGGTTCGTCTCATGTTGTTATGCATGATGTGAGCTTTCGTTTGTTGTTTCGATCATGTATCGTGTGTTTCGGATGTTTTGGGCCGTTTTGTAATTTTCCAAAATTTTGGGGTGATTACTAACGTTGTAGTTTTCCGTACCCTCAGGTAGTCGGAATCGTGTTTTATTTTATCACTTTGGTTCTGACTTGATCTTGTTGTTCGTGTGTCTACTTTGGTTCGTTGTTTGGTGTCGGATGCGCGTTGTTTTCATCCGAGATGGAATTCGCTGTTTTCCATTCCTGAGTGCTGTCTGTGCTGCTGTCTGTGCTTGATAGTGCATGCTACTGTTATTTTGTAGCGCACGCTATCATTGTTTTGTAGCACATGCTATGTTCGTTTAGTAGCGCGCGCTAACGGCTCGAACACAGCAGTGACAGTGGGTTGTTTCTGCTCTCTGGACGAACAGTTAAGCGCACGCTACATTTGTATATTAGCGCATGCTATGGCTTCGACTTAGTGCACGCTGGGTGTCCGGTAGTGCACGCTAATCCGGTAGTCCAGTACTGGGCAGATTGTTTCTGGACTCAGCCTGGTGCCCAGGTAGCGCACGCTATGGACCGATAGCGCGCGCTATCGAGGGACTGTTAGCGCACGCTATCCTCTGGTAGCGCATGCTAACAGGCCAAAATCGTAGGTTCTGGACTGATTTTAGCCGGGTAGCGCACGCTAACTCTAATCGTTAGCGCACGCTAAAACTATCTGGCTATATAAACTAGAGAGTTGACCCAGATTGGTCACCTTTTCATTTCTTTCTCTCTCTCCGATTATTGGGCGATTCTCGGGCGATCTCCGGCGATTTGAAGTCTTATAACTCCTACCTATCATTCTTCTTGAGTTTTTGGTGTAGATTAACAACACCAACACTTGTTCTTCATCTTTAATCCAAGGTATTCTCCTAGAACACTATTTTTGGGAAATTTGGGGGGTTTTGAGTTTTCGTCTGATTCGTTCCGTATTGTTGATTAATCCATGATGTATATGATTAATCTTGGTAGTATTCTTGTTTTCTCTACTAGTTCATGGTAAGTTTCGTGATATTTGTGGAATCGAGAGGGTTCGGTTGTGATCCGTCCTCGTCGTTGTTTTGTACGAACTTACATGAATCGTAGGTGGGGTTTCGGGTGTCTTCCGTTATTGTTATTCTTGTCGAATTGGTTGTGATGGTGTTTGACGAATCGTCTAGGTTTGGTGTGTCCAATTTCTCGCAACTGCGATTGTTCCTTCCGTCTTTTCTTCGTAATATCGAGGCAAGTACTCTTGTGAACTTACACTCTTAGCATGGTAGTATTGCATGAGTAATGTGTGTGTATGCTCACTACGGGTTAGATCCGATGGAGTCTCGGTAGGGGTCTATAGAGGCGTGGATCGACGAGCTTTGCTTTTAACCACTACGGGTTAGATCTGACAGGGTCTCGGTAGGGGTCCGCAGAGACGTGGATCGACGGTTAATTGTGGTGCATTTTATAAATGTGTTTTGGGTTATGGCGTTTCCGGAAATGTGTGTTTCAAACTAATGTTTTCTCATTTGCATGCTTTGACTATATGTGTAAGGTGTAAGTTGTTCATTTGGTTACTTGTATTAGCATAATTGCTAACCCCTTTGGGGACCCATTTTGGGGAAATTCTTGTTATGAATTTCAGGTCATGTTCAGCCGGACAATCGAGCACTAGGGCAGTACGAGGATGCGGGCCAGGGTTGATGACGTGTGCAATTTGTAATATCCGGATTTATTACCGTGTATTTCATCTGTATTCGAACCCTGTATTATTTGGATTTGTGATCTTGATAATTGGAGTATGATATTTCTTACATTGGCATCTTTGTACATAAGTATAACAACATGCAAATTTCTCATGCAAACTCGTGATAGCGCACGCTAAGAATGTATCTTAACGCGCGCTATCGGCTACTACTAGCGCATGCTACGTATGTAGAAATTGCGTGCGCTAGGCACTCAATTATTGAGCTGGACGGCTAGCACATGCGCCAACCGGGACATGTGTCCGGATAAGATTCCCGCGGATGAACCTGGACAGTTTTGAAGTCAACTCTTATTAGCGCGCGCTAAGGAATGCATAGTAGCGTGCGCTAATCTGCTTTGTACAGAAAGTTTATATATGGGCCAGCACTCCATTTTATTCTCATTTCTTTTGTTTATCTTTCGTTCTTGAGAGACCAGAGAGCATATCATCTTCCTCAGAAACACTTATATCACATCTACATGATCATTGGACATTGGATACTTCTATGATTGATCATTGAGGAGAGGTAACACCTTGGAGTGGCATATAACCAACCGGAGTCGGATTCTACCTTGCGGTTCAGTAATTTCATCATATTAAGGTATGTTCAACCTATCTCCAGCCTCAGATTTAGATTCTAAGGAATTAGATGATCATGCTAACATGATATTGAATTTCATTAGTGAATTATTCAACAAACATTATGTTTTAAGATGGGAATGTCTATGCTTATGAAATTATCATTGGAACCTTGTAGTTGGAATCCTAGTACTTCAAATGATGAGGGAAATATTCTGAAGTTTGCTATCCGTGTCATTTATGTTATCTTAGTGATCATAAATTGAAAGTGATATTATTTTCGGTTATAAGGACTTAAGGGAAGAATCATCTTAGGAAATATTCTTTCGTATAAGTTGGAATTGTTAGTTCACCTCAAGATGAAGTCTGAATGTGCATAATGATAGTAGAATCTAATACATCAACCGGAGATCACAAACTTCGTATGAGAATTGTAATCAAGATGGATTATGGTGTTGTGATGATTATACGTATACTTGCATCTCGAAGTTGTTATTATCCGTGAGATCATTCATAAAGTTTATGAACATAACATGAAGTCGGATAACAAACATTAATCACTTAGGAATTCGCTTACTTCATCACCATTTGTATAATCTGCTACCCTCCAGTGAACTACCATGCACGCTTAGCGTGCGCTAAGCTACGTGAATTAACGTGCGCTATCGAGTACGTTTAGCGTACGCCACGTTTGGAACTTAGCGTGCGTTAAGTCATCGAGCGAGTCAGTCGGCTGATCAGTAAGGCACTGACCATGACTGGTTAGCGTACGCTAGGCTGTGTGTACTACGTGCGCTAACGAGTAGCATTAACGTACGCTACATAGGATGCATAGCGTACGTTAAGTGATCCAGACAGATTGCATTTTAAGGACTTCCTACCGTAATTTTGGATTGTTAGACGTTCGTACGGCATGAGATGAATTCTATGTTATTTCTTTTGTTAAGGTTCGAGATTAGCAACGTGATTGATCGAAGGGGACGACCTTCGAGTATTTTGATATTCGTGGAAGTTTTATTCTTGTCAACGAATCGAGGCAAGTACTCTAATTAGAATTGTTTATATTATGACAGTTATGATGTGATTGTATTATGTAAATGTGTTGTGATTATATGTCCACCATGCGTTGATCCGATGGGAATCATCATGGGAATATATAGCTGTGTGCGCTGGATCGTTGGACAAGTAGTTCCACCATGTGTTGGTCCGACGGGATCATCATGGGAATCTATAGCTGTGTGCGCTGGATCGTTGGAATACCATCAGTATGTTGAAACTGTTATGATATGATATGTGTTGTTGATATTTCTCGTTGGAGAAACTTGTTATGATATAATTGTTGGTTATATCACTGTTGTACGATTATTGTACTTGTACTAGCATCGTTGTGCTAACCCCTACGAGGGTGAACATTTGTTTATGTTCAGGATCTAGGAGAACGGGGAAACAACCACTGGAGCTGCATGACGACGAGGGTGCAGAGTGATGTTCCGTCCGGGTTTATTGTCTATTGTTTGTGGGTTATTTCAATAAGTACTCGAGTACGTTGTCAGTTTATGATGTTTGGATTTTGTTGATGTATTAATAACCCTTAATTGGATATTTGTATTCTCAGTATTGAACCAGTTTGTATTTTATTTCAGTGATTTCATAAGTTGGTATCTGTTATTGTCATTTCATTTCTTCAGCCTTGTAAATTCTTACGTAAAGGATTTACGGTGCTTTAATATTCCTGAATGTATCGGGGGTGTTACAGAATATGGTATCAGAGCTAAGATTATGGATATCTTGGCCATTGGGTTAAAATAGGGGTCATTTACGTCTTTTGAGGTAACCGGCCGTGAATGACATCACTGCACTGCCTACGTCTTCATGCGAACGGTGGTTGTAAGTTCCAAAACTCTATCTCGTTCTTTACATGTTGTACCTCTTTATACTTGAACATTAGAACGATGTTGTTTCCTGTATATTAAGTATTTGTGCTTACAGTATGTTGAGAGGCGGACGTGGACGTGGTCGGGGTCGTGGACGCGGACGAAGGAATGCTGAAAGGGAGGCGTCACCTTCTAATTAGGCCAGTCACAACTCAAGCGAGCCGCAACGATCCATCAATAACGAACTGGAACCTACTGTACCAGAAATCCTTCGTCTAGTGGTGAATCAGATGACTCAGTTCGCTCAGGTCGTGGACCGAATGCAGGTGGCGGTGGGATTTCAGCAGGGAGATGGACAGCAAAGGATCCCAGAAATGGGAAATCGAGGTGACCGATGGTTGCAAGAGGTGGCGAAGATGCAACCACCCAAATTCGATGGTATTTCTGAGACTCCCACTTGGGATCATTGGTTGAAGGAATTGGAGAAAATCTTTGCCGGAATTAATTGCCCAGACGATAGGAAAGCTCCTATTGCTCAGTACTTTCTGATAGGGGAAGCATCCGAGTGGTGGAAAGCTATCCGACCTGCAGATCATGATGCTGATTGGACAGAATTTAAAATGATGACTAAGCTCGATCGCCTCGTCCCGTGAGGGAAGCCAAAGTTCGGGAGTTTTTCTCCGCTCGGCCATCGACGAACCCGTATCCTGCATAATTAAGACGTTTAACCAAAGCCTAGCATTTGTTCGACATCTGGTCAGAACAGATGCAGAGATGATGATTCATTTTGATATGAGGATGAAACCAGAAATCCAGAGGTACATGTCCGGTTTTGAATGTACCACTCTCCGTCAATACCAGGATAAGGCGTTGGCGTATGAAATCAAGGAAGCAGCCATGGAAAAATTTACGAAGTCCAAAAAACAGAAAGTCTTTGGTACTTTTACAGAACACAAGAGCAGCGGGCCCCGCAAGGCCCAGTCTTCTTTTTATTCTTTCAAGAAACCTCCGCACCCATCTAAGAGTGGAAAGAATTTTGGAACAATGTTGGCCACGATGGATACAGCTAGGAGGTGCTTTAACTGTGGTCGCCCAGGTCACCTTTGGCGTGATTGTTTGCGCACTCCAGTTACATGTTTTGATTGCGGACAGGAAGGGCACCGTGCGACGTTTTGCAAGGATGTCACCAAGTTCAATGGAACCCGTACATCGCAGCCAGTTCAGAAGGAAGCTAGTATCCAAGAGACGCAGCAAAGTGTTCAGATGCCTCAAAATTTTGGCCGCGGACGAGGCAGAGGACAGTGGGACCGAAGGGGTACATCGAGTGTCGGATCTGCTCCCCCACGTCTGTACGAGATGAGGAGGACAGACGATCAGGATGCCGCTGTCGCATCAGGTACTGTTCAGATCCTTTCCCTGCCAGTTAGCATTTTATTCGATACGGGAGCTACGCATTCATTTATATCCTCATCTTGTGTAAATCGTTTGAATATTTTTGATTTTCATACTTGTGAACCTTATGTTGTTGGTTTACCGAGTAGAGATAGGATTGTTGGGAACTTAGAGACTAGAGATTTCCCTGTATCATTTGGGGGCAGAGAGTGGCTCTCAAATCTAATTGTGATAGAATTGCAAGGAGACGACCTGATACTCGGAGACGATTGGCTTAATTGATATGGAGCTATTGTAAACTACCGAGGGAGGAATATTTCGCTGATCGCTGATGATGGCTCCGAAGTAATGTTTGAAGGATGGAAACCAGGAAGCTCAGGAAAGTTGATCAAGGCGATGAAAGCTGTCAAATTGTTGAAACAGGGCTGTACCGGATACTGGTGCTATGCAATGAAGAAAGAAGATGAAATTGTGGAACTTTCATCCATTCATGTTGTTAACGAATTTCCAGATGTGTTTCCTGACGAGTTACTTGGACTACCTCCATGACGGGATGTACAATTCACCATTGAGCTGGAACCCGGAGCTACACCAATTTCTAAGGCGCCGTATCGTATGGCACCTACTGAGATGTATGAACTGAAAAAGCAGCTGGAGGAGTTACTGGACAAAGGCTATATCCAGCCAAGCGTTTCGCCCTGGGGAGCGCCAGTTCTTTTTGTCCGGAAGAAGGATGGATCGCTTCGACTGTGTATCGACTATCGAGAGCTGAATAAGATGACGATTAAGAACAAATATCCGTTGCCACAGATTGATGATTTATTTGACCAGTTGCAATGTGCAACAGTATTTTCTAAAATTGATCTGAGATCAGGATACCATCAGCTAAGGATTAAGGAATCTGATGTTCCAAAGTCAGCATTCAGAACTCGCTACGGACACTATGAGTTTGTAGTGATGCCGTATGGTCTCACTAATGAACCTGCTGTATTCATGCAATTGATGAACTGAGTGTTCATCGAATATTTGGAAAAATTTGTGGTCGTGTTCATTGATGACATTCTGGTGTATTCTAAGAACCCGGAAGAGCATGCGCAGCATTTGCGGATTGTATTAGAACTTTTGAGGAGCGAGCAATTGTACGCCAAACTTTCTAAGTGTGAATTCTGGCTAAAGGAAGTAATGTTCCTCGGCCATGTGGTATCAGCTAAAGGAGTCCGAGTAGATCCTCAGAAGATCGAAGAAATTATGGATTGGAAGCCTCCAAAGAACGTGAAAGAAGTCCGAAGCTTCTTAGGACTTGCTGGATATTATCGTCGATTCGTGGAAGGGTTTTCTAAAATCTCCCGCCCACTCACTCGACTCCTGCAGAAAACTCAAAAGTTTGAGTGGAACGATTCGTGTCAGACTATTTTTGATGAATTGAAGAAGAGATTGACAATAGCACCAATTTTATCACTTCCACAGGGGACTGGAGGATTCATAGTTTACAGTGATGCTTCGAACCAAGGACTCGGATGCGTATTGATGCATAATGATAAGGTGATCGCTTATGCTTCACGACAGCTGAAACCTTATGAAGTGAATTACCCAACACATGATTTAGAGCTAGCAGCAGTAGTTTTTGCTTTGAAGATCTGGAGACATTACCTATACGGGACTCACTGTCAGATCTTTACTGATCACAAGAGTCTCAAATACATCTTCAGTCAGAAAGGGCTGAACATGTGGCAAAGAAGATGGTTAGAGCGGATTAAGGACTACGACTTGGAGATTTTGTATCATCTAGGCAAAGCAAATGTAGTGGCAGATGCACTTAGCCGCAAGCCTGTTTCTATTCAGATGCTGGAGACTCTGACCTCCCAACTTAGCCTTCAACGAGATATGATTAGAGAATGAATTGAAGTGTGGTTACAAAGAGTCCAAGGACAACTGTGCGTGATGGAATTAACTTCGTCATTAAATGAAGAAATCAAATCTAGACAGGCAGATTGATACGAAATACGTATGAGAATGGACGTAAATTCGTAAGGAATGCAGCGAAAATATAATTGATCCTCCCAACACTCGAATATGTGTAACACTCGTAAGATATAACCGAAAGTAGGGCAATTCGGCTTACATAAACAAGAACAATATGAATGATTTATCAAACTAGACCTATAGTTTGATAAGATAATCTTTCCTCAAGACCTATTGAGAATCGATTCGATTAAAACTCGAAAACGCGTCGAATTATAACCAAGGTTTCGATGAAAAGCATTCACCAAGAAAACACAAGTGTATTCTTATTTCTTCAACATACAATGGATGTTACAATGCTTACACAAGCCTATATATAGGAGACTTCAAGTCTTCCTATAATAAGAGAAAATAATTCAAAGATTTATAAAATCTTTGAATAATCAAAATAAAACATAAAAGGAACAACAATCCTAATTTTAGGGGAAACACAATCCCTAAAATGAGTAAAAAACAAGGCAAAGACAAACACACAAAAGAAAATACAAAAAAAGGTGAAATCAGCCGGCAGACTCTACCGTGTCGCTTTGACACGGCTGCGGCGCGACAAGGACACTCGGCACGGGCGCGGCGCTGTCGGCAGTGACTCGACCGTGTCTGCTTGACACGGTCGCGGCGCGACAGGGACATCCAAGACGGACTCGTCCGACAGTGACCCGGCATGGGCGCGGCGCTGACAAGGACGTTCGGCGTGGGTCCGATCGTGTCCTGGAACACGGCCGGGTCGTCTGGCAGTAGGTTTTGGCTTATCCGGCATAGTTCGACTCGACCGTGCCAGACAACACGGTCGAGTCACGTGGGCGATGACATGCGTTTACGGACGAGTGCGGCACGGCCGTGTCGGACGACACGGTCGGGTCCGGCCGGCAGTGCTCGGCGATTCGGCAGTGGTGATTTTTCCGGCCGGTGGTGGTTTTTCCGTCAGTTCGTCCATTTTCCGACCGATTGTCGACCTTCCGGCATGGCATGACACGGGCCGTGTTATATGACACGGCTGAGACCGAGACTCCACGTCTTATGTCCGTTTTCCCGCCTAAGTACGTAGTAATCTGTGCATGGCGTGTTGTAAGGTCAATTACGTCGATCCTTACTTTGTCTTCTGCATTTGACATGATTGATTCCGTATCATCTCCTCCTTCTTTAAAAGGAATTGTCCTCAATTCCGGACTTCCTTCGTCATCAAGATAATTAATTAAAACCTCTACGTATTTGATCTCGAAAATGTCCGCAGTGCGTACATGGCCTAAAATCTTGAGACGATAGGTAGTGGGGCCCCCTCGAGAATCACCAATAAAATAACTATCATTATTAATAAAATAATAATAATTACTTTGCCCGGTAATACCGATATCATGACATGAGCGGAAATCGGAAATGGGACGCACGGTTAATTTCAAATCGGGTTCATCCTCCAGAATTGGAAACACTGATAATTCCACACCGGGCTCTCCATCAAGAATGGGAACAAAAGGATTTATTACGGATTCCTCTTCATAAACTGGTTCCTCATCAAATGCTGGCGGTCCGTAATAATCTGACCAACTCTCCGTTTCAATATTGTTGGGCTCCTCCAATAATAGCCCATCACAAAATAATTTACTTTCCTCAATTCGGTAATCATCCAAGACAATAAGTCCATTACGAGAAACTACGTCGTTATAAAAATTTGGACCAAAGTTGTCGTTTTCTCGGTTAGGGATCATAGATTGAAGTGACATTGGTTTGAACACGATCCTCTTGTCCTTATCCTGTAACTCGTACTCGTTACTTCTTCCTCGATGTAAAACATCTCTATCGAATAGCCATGGTCGTCCCAAGAGTACATGGCATGCATCCATCGGGAGTACATCGCATAATATGTTGTCGACGTACGAACCCATGGTCAAACCAACCCGTACTTGTTTCGAGACTTTCACTTTACTCCCGTCATCGAGCCAATGTAATGCGTATGGTTTTGGGTGAGTAGTAGTGATGAGTCCGAGTTTCGTCACCATCTCCCTTGACGCTACGTTGGTACAACTTCCTCCATCGATGATCACACTACACCATTTGTTCCCGACTTGGCACTTGGTGTGAAAAATTTGATCCCGTTGTTCCGAATCATTTGAAATGGGTTTGACTTGTAAAGTACGAAGAACCAATGTGGTATCACAGTTTGGAGCCTCGTAAGTTTCATATTCTTCTCCCTCGTCTTCCTCCACGTTGGAATCACCTAGTCTTTCTCCTTCGTCCTCGACTAGCAACTCGTCTCGGATCGTGATGGCTTCTCTTAGCGTCACGACTCGTTTGTTAGGGCAAGTATTTTGATAGTGACCGAATCCTTGGCACTTAAATCACCTTACTTTGGTTAGGCTTGTTTTCTTCGGTACGCCGGGGGTTTTAGAAATGGTAGTAGAGATAGGAGTCGGTATCGTTGTGGTAATTGAACTTGAACCGGTACTTGGATCCTCGAACTTTGATGTAAATTCGGTTTTGGTAAACTTCAACTTGTTTTGAGCTTCAATTTTTATGCATAGCCCGCATAAAGTGTCAAAATCTCCATATGGGTATAACTCCACCGTATTTGCAATGTTTCGATTTAGACCACGTAAGAAACGTGACATTCGTTGTTCTTCATTTTCTTCAAGTTCTCCCATTAAGGCCAAGCCTTCAAATTATTCGATATATTCTTCCACACTTAGTTTCCCTTGTACGAACTCCGCAATTTTTCGGTATAAGGTTAACCGATGTGATGTCGGGACATACCTTTTACGTAGTTTTTTCTTCAAAGAATCCCAAGAACGGATTTTCTCTTTTCCCGCACGAGCTCGTTGTGTTTTCATACCCTCGAACCATAAGGAAGCGCCCTTCCCTAACTTGAGAATTGCATATTTGCAACGTTTCTCATCGTTAAGGTGCTTGAAGTCGAACATACGTTCAATCTTCCTCTCCCACTCTAGGTAAACTTCGGGATTAGTACCTCCGACAAATTCCGGAAGTTCATTAACTTTAAATTCATCCACATGACGCGGTGAATGTGCATCATATCCTCCTCTTCTTGCTTGAAAACGTGGTTCTTGCATGCTGTGTAATGCCTCACGTAGTTTCTCCATGAAATCGTCGGAAAAATCCATGCTAAAATATTTTTGATAAGAAAATCGCCAAGAGAAATTTGCCAAGGAAGTAACCTTGGGCTCCGATGCCACTAATGATACGAATTACGTATGAGAATGGACGTAAATTCGTAAGGAATGCAGCGGAAATATAATTGATCCTCCCAACACTCGAATATGTGTAACACTCGTAAGATATAACCGAAAGTAGGGCAATTCGGCTTACATAAACAAGAACAATATGAATGATTTATCAAACTAGACCTATAGTTTGATAAAATAATCTTTCCTCAAGACCTATTGAGAATCGATTCGATTAAAACTCGAAAACGCGTCGAATTATAACCAAGGTTTCGATGAAAAGCATTCACCAAGAAAACACAAGTGTATTCTTATTTCTTCAACATACAATGAATGTTACAATGCTTACACAAGCCTATATATAGGAGACTTCAAGTCTTCCTATAATAAGAGAAAATAATTCAAAGATTTATAAAATCTTTGAATAATCAAAATAAAACATAAAAGGAACAACAATCCTAATTTTAGGGGAAACACAATCCCTAAAATGAGTAAAAAACAAGGCAAAGACAAACACACAAAAGAAAATACAAAAAAAGGTGAAATCTGTCGGCAGGACTCGGCCGTGTCGCCTGACATGGCCGCGGCGCGACAAGGACACTCGGCACGGGCGCGGCGCTGTCGGCAGTGACTCGACCGTGTCTGCTTGACACGATCGCAGCGCGACAGGGACATCCGAGAGGGACTCGTCCGACAGTGACCCGGGCACGTGTGCGGCGCTGACAAGGACGTTCGGCGTGGGTCCGATCGTGTCCTGGAACACGGTCGGGTCGTCTGGCAGTAGGTTTTGGCTTATCCGGCATAGTTCGACTCGACCGTGCCAGACAACACGGTCGAGTCCTGTGGGCAGTGACTTATACGTTTCTGGACGAGTGCGGCACGGGCCGTGTCGGACGACACGGTCGGGTCCGGCCGGCAGTGCTCGGCCAGTTCCGGCAGGTGGTGATTTTTCCGGCCAGTGGTGGTTTTTCCGTCAGTTCGTCCATTTTCCGACCGATTGTCGATTCATCAGACTTGATCGGGACAGAACCAGAGTTGATCGTACAGACTCGAGAGTATATAGCCTTAATTCGTGAAATACTGTTGACCGCCCAGAGTCGACAGAAATCTTATGCAGACGTACGACGTCGCCCTTTGGAGTTCAGTACAGGAGACCACGTACTTTTAAAGGTTTCTCCTACTCGGGGAATCTTTCGTTTCGGAAGGAAAGGAAAGCTGAGTCCAAGATATATCGGACCATTTGAGATCCTTGAGAGAGTTGGAGAGTTGGCATATAGATTGGCATTGCCGCCGTCATTGTGCCATGTTCATAACGTGTTCCACGTATCCCAGTTATGGAGGTATATACCAGATCCTAGTCATATCATTGATTTTGGTGAGATCGAAGTTGCTCAAGATGGGATGTTTGAAGAAAGAACGGTCAAGATACTCGAGAGTCGAGTTAAGCAGTTGAGGAACAAACCAATCATTTTGGTAAAAGTTCAATGGTCACGTCATGCAGTAGAAGAAGCCACATGGGAAACGGAAGATGGCATGAAGTCCAGATATCCCGAGTTATTTTCGTCTTGAGTTTCAGGACGAAACTCCTTTTTAGTAGGAGAGTATGTAATATCCGGATTTATTACTGTGTATTTCATCTGTATTCGAACCCTGTATTATTCGGATTTGTGATCTTGATAATTGGAGTATGATATTTCTTACATTGGCATCTTTGTACATAAGTATAACAACATGCAAATTTCTCATGCAAACTCGTGATAGCGCACGCTAAGAATGTAGCTTAACGCGCGCTATCGGCTACTACTAGCGCACGCTACGTATGTAGGAATTGCGTGCGCTAGGCACTCAATTATTGAGCTGGACGGCTAGCACATGCGCCAGCCGGGACATGGGTCCAGATAAGATTCCCGCGGACGAACCTGTACAGTTTTGAAGTCAACTCTTATTAGCGCGCGCTAAGGAATGCATAGTAGCGTGCGCTAATCTGCTTTGTACAGAAAGTTTATATATGGGCCAGCACTCCATTTTATTCTCATTTATTTCATTTATCTTTCGTTCTTGAGAGACCAGAGAGCATATCATCTTCCTCAGATACACTTATATTACATCTACATGATCATTGGACATTGGATACTTCTATGATTGATCATTGAGGAGAGGTAACACCTTGGAATGGCATATAACCAACCGGAGTCGGATTCTACCTTGCGGTTCAGTAATCTCATCATATTAAGGTATGTTCAACCTATCTCCAGCCTTAGATTTAGATTCTAAGGAATTAGATGATCATGCTAACGTGATATTGAATTTCATTAGTGAATTATTCAACAAACATCATGTTTTAAGATGGGAATGTCTATGCCTATGAAATTATCATTGGACCTTGTAGTTGGAATCCTAGTACTTCAAATGATGAGGGAAATATTCTGAAGTTTGCTATCCGTGTCATTTATGTTATCTTAGTGATCATAAATTGAAAGTGATATTATTTTCGGTTATAAGGACTTAAGGGAAGAATCATCTTAGGAAATATTCTTTCGTATAAGTTGGAATTGTTAGTTCACCTCAAGATGAACTCTGAATGTGTATAATGATTGTAGAATCTAATACATCAACCGGAGATCACAAACTTCGCATGAGAATTGTAACAAGATGGATTATGGTGTTGTGATGATTATACGTATACTTGCATCTCGAAGTTGTTATTATCCGTGAGATCATTCATAAAGTTTATGAACATAACATGAAGTCGGATAACAAACATTAATCAGTTAGGAATTCGCTTACTTCATCACCATTTGTATAATCTGTTGCCCTCCAGTGAACTACCATGCACGCTTAGCATGCGCTAAGCTACGTGAATTAACGTGCGCTATCGAGTACGTTTAGCATACGCTATGTTGCGAACTTAGCGTGCGTTAAGTCATCAGGCGAGTCAGTCGGCTGATCAGTGAGGCACTGAACATGACTGGTTAGCGTACGCTAGGCTATGTGTACTGCGTGCTCTAACGAGTAGCATTAACGTACGCTACATAGGATGCGTAGCATGCGTTAAGCGATCCAGACAGATTGCATTTTAAGGACTTCCTACCGTAATTTTAGATTGTTAGACGTTCGTACAGCATGAGATGAATTCTATGTTATTTCTTTTGTTAAGGTTCGAGCTTAGCAACGTGATTGATCGAAGGGGATGACCTTCGAGTATTTTGATATTCGTGGAAGTTTTATTCTTGTCAACGAATCGAGGCAAGTACTGTAATTAGAATTGTTTATATTATGACAGTTATGATGTGATTGTATTGTGTAAATGTGTTGTGATTATATGTCCACCATGCGTTGATCCGACGGGAATCATCATGGGAATCTATAGATGTGTGCGCTGGATCATTGGACAGGTAGTTCCACCATGTGTTGGTCCGACGGGATCATCATGGGAATCTATAGCTGTGTGCGCTGGATCGTTGGAATACCATCAGTATGTTGAAACTGTTATGATATGATATGTGTTGTTGATATTTCTCGTTGGAGAAACTTGTTATGATATAATTGTTGGTTATATCACTGTTGTACGATTATTGTACTTGTACTAGCATCGTTGTGCTAACCCCTACGGGGGTGAACATTTGTTTATGTTCAGGATCCAGGAGAGCGGGGAAACAACCACTGGAGCTGCATGACAACGAGGGTGCAGAGTGATGTTCCGGCCTGGTTTATTGTCAGTTGTTTGTAGGTTATTTCAATAAGTACTCGAGTACGTCGTCAGTTTATGATGTTTGGATTTTGTTGATGTATTAATAACCCTTCATTGGATATTTGTATTCTCAGTATTGCACCAGACTGTTGTATTTTATTTCAGTGATTTCATAAGTTGGTATCTGTTATTTTCATTTCATTTATTCAGCCTTGTAAATTCTTACGTAAAGGATTTACGGCGCTGTAATATTCCTGAATGTATCGGGGGTGTTACACAATTGAGTCTCTTTATTTCCGTTGTCCTTTTAATGCGGATTATTTCTTTAAACTTGTGAACTTATAGAATGTACACGCGAGTACTTAGGTATTTCAACTGGGATTATGGTTTGTATTATTGTATGATATTTATGATTGTCAGTGATGTTTGTTTTGCCGGTTATACTGTGCGTTTCATTTATGTTTGTTCCGGTGATGTGTGTTTTCTGGCTAACCAAGATAGTTAGACGAGCAGTATTTCTTAATTAGCCTGGTGGGTACCATGTAGGGGTCCACGGCGCTGTAATATTCCCTGAATATCTTGGGGGTGTTACAGAAAATATTATCAGAGCTCTAGGTTTATGGATACATAGGCTTGTCGGTTAATTGAGTCTAGTTGTGTTTTGTTTTGCACATTGTCACCCCGTTGCCATCATCTCGGTAATTCCAGTACTCATAAGTTTTCCTTACTCGATTCCTTGTTTCCTTCTATCGTACTTCCGATTCTTGAACTGTGACTATTTTTCCTCTCGTACTTACCGTCGTATTGCAATTGCTACCTCTTATATTCAGTATGGATGCTGGGAGAGTCCGAGGTAGGGGTCGCGGCCGTGGTCGGGGACGTGGGGCAGACAGTGAGGCGGCCACGTCGCCCAATTCTGGGGCTGGTAGTACTGGTGGTTATCAAAGCTATAGTGCTACTCAGGAGGGCGCAACCGGTGGTGGCGGCGATATTGGTGTTGCAGCTATGATGCAACAAATGGTGAACCAAATGGCTGCGATAGCTCAGGTAGTTCAGAATCCGATTCCGGACCATGTTACTCGGGGCGGAGCAGATCGTTGGCTTCAGGATGTCATCAAGATGCATCCTCCTCAGTTTTAGGGGGCTTCAGACCCGATTGGCTGGGAGAGGAGGATCAAAGAGATATCCAAGGTCTTTGTTGCCACCAACTGTCCCGAGGATCGCAAGGTTCCTATTGCCCAGTACTTTCTCAATGGGGACGCTACTGACTGGTGGGAGGCTGTTGAGCCTAAGGACCATGTTGCTTCATGGTTCGAGTTCAAGGACCTGATGGAGACCGAATATTTCCCGTGGCCAGTTAAGCAGGCTCGAGTCCATGCTTTCTATAATGCCCAGCCTCGGGATATTCCTATTTCCCAAGCTATTGCCAACTATAACCGGGAGTTGGGCTTCGTGAAGGCCCAAGTTAGGGAGGATAGCGACATGATTTTCCACTTTTCCAGACGGATGAAACTGAAGATTCGTGACTACATGTCTGGGCTCGCCTGCACCACCTTGAAGGATTATCAGAGTAGAGATCTTGCATACGATATGTCTTTGATGGCCAGTGAGGCGGCTCGTTAGAGCAAGAAACAGAAGTCCGTCGTAAATTTTTCCGGCCACAAAGGTGGAGGTCAGCAGAAATCTGAGTCTGCTAACTTTCCCGCTGGTGGTGGTCCAGCTCGTTCTACTGGGGGTTTCCGCGGGGCTGCCAGTACTCCTTCTCGTGATGTGAAGTGTTTTAACTGTGGCCGACCGGGCCACGTCAGTCGTACTTGTCTGAGTCCTTTGCTGACATGCAATCGGTGTGGCCAGCCGGGCCACAAGGCTTCTTTCTGCGCTGAGAGAGAGAGAACTCTTGGTGCCCAGGCTTTCTTCCCAGCGCCTAGGGAACCAAGTGTGAACCAGGGTTCGTTTGCTCCGCAGCCTCCACCGAGTGCCAATCGAGGAAGAGGTTGGGGTCAGCCCACTAGAGGGGGAGCTTCTAGTGTCGTCTATGCTCATCCGCGAGTTTATGAAGTGAGGAGGGCTGATGATCCAGAAGCCACCGTGGCCAAAGGTACCGTTCATATCTAGTCTCACCGTGTCAGTGTGCTTTTTGATTCGGGTGCTACATATTCATTCATCTCTCTGGAGTGTGTGTGCCGTTTGAGTCTCGACTATTTGACGCCTTGTAAGCCTTTCATCATTAAGCTTCCTAGCGGTGATAGAATCGTTGGTGATCAGAAGGTCCGAGACTGTTCTGTATTAATTTGTGAGAGGGCTTGGCTCTCTAATCTTATTGTTGTGAGTATTGAGGGCGAGGATTTGATTCTCGGGGATGATTGGCTCGATCGGCATGTTGCAGTCACTGCCGCACGATAATCATCACCATGTTAGCCGAGGATGGCACTGAGCACTCTTTCGCGGGGCGAAAGAGGGAAAACCAGAAGTTCGCGATTAACGCTTTAAAGGCGATGAGACTCCTGCGGAAGGGGTGCACTGGTTACTGGTGCTACACCTTGAAGGCGGAGGATGGTGGGATCGAGCTTTCATTGATCCCAGTCGTCAGTGAGTTGCCTGATGTATTTCCTGACGAGTTACCGGGTTACCACCAGACCGTGAGGTTGAGTTCGCTATTGAGTTAGAGCCGCGTGCGGGTCCAATTTCGAAGGCGCCGTATCGCATGGCACCTTCATAGATGGATGAGTTGAAGAAGCAGTTGAGTGAGCTTCTTGAGTTAGGTTATATTCGACCAAGCGCTTCACCTTGGGGCGCACCAGTTCTGTTTGTACAGAGGAAGGATGGTTCACTGCATTTATGTATCGACTACCGCGAGCTAAAGAAGGTGACCATCAAGAACAAGTATCCCTTACCGAGGACTGATGACTTGTTCGATCAGCTGCAGGGAGCTGCGGTATTCTCAAAGATTGACTTGAGATTGGGGTACTATCAGCTTCGGGTGAAGGAGGCCGATATTCCGAAAACAACTTTTAGGATGAGATACGAACATTATGAGTTTATGGTTATGCCCTTTGGACTAACCAACGCATCAGCAGTGTTTATGCAGATGATGAACAAAGTTTTCATAAAGTATTTGGATAAGTGTGTCATCATATTCATTGACAATATCCTTATCTATTCGAGGAATGAGGAGGAGCATGCACATCATCTGCGTATGGTGTTAGACATTTTGAGGACCGAGCGACACTATGCGAAGTTCTCTAAATGTGAGTTCTGGATAAGGGAAGTGATGTTTCTGGGTCACGTGATTTCAGCCAAGGGGGTCCGTGTGGACCCACAGAAGATTGAGGCAGTGTTGGATTGGGCGCCGCCTAAGAATGTGAAGGAGGTTAGTAGTTTCTTGGGTTTGCCTGGCTACTATCGTAGGTTCGTCGAGGGGTTATCGAAACTAGCTTGGCCACTTACACAGTTGCTTCAGAAATCTGAGAAGTTCGTCTGGAATGACGAAAGACAATCGAGTTTTGAGGAGTTGAAGAGGCGTTTGACTTCAGCCCCGATTCTAGCATTGCCATCTTGTAATATTCGGATAAATTGTTGAGTATTTTCATCCGTATTTGAACCCTGTATTATTCGAATTTGTGATATCAATAATCGAAGTATGATCTTTCCTGTATTCGTATCCACGTGCATGATCATATAAACCTTATAAATTTATTCATGCAACTACGTCGTAGCGTACGCTAGCTAGTAAGCGTAGCATACGTTACGAGTCACAGGTAGCGTACGCTTTGAGCAAGGCATAGCATATGTAAAGTAGTCAATTATTGATCAGATTGGTCGGCACATGGGCCACCTCGAGACGGGGACAAGATAAGATTCCCCTGCGTGGCCCGGTCAATTTTTAATATTAAATAGGGATGTGCATAGCGTACGCTAAGTATGTTTATTACGTACGTAATGGTGTTGATGTATCGTACGTAAGAGAGTACAGAATGAGGCAGTAAGCTATCAATGGACGATAGCGTACGATAAGTATAACAGATAGCGTATGCTAAGTTTAAAACATTATAAATGGGACAGCACCCCATTTCATTTGATTATGCTTTCTTCACTTGTCCTTCACTTCTTTCAAGTCCAGAGAGCCTCCCCCTTCTACATAATCACCCTTAGACCATCTATACTTGATCATTGGAGATTGCATATCACTTATACTTGATCATTGAAGTTGAGTAACATCTTGGATTGGCACACAAGCAACCGAAGTTGGATTCTACCTATTGTCTCGGCATTTTCTTCATCTTAAGGTATGTTATGCTATCTCCAACCTTGGATTCATGCTCTTAAGGATCTTATGATCATTCTACCCAGAATATTAGGTTCCATAGTGACTTATTCAACCAAATATCATGTTTAGAAGTTTGGATGATTATGCTTAAGTTATCATTATTGAGAACATTATGGTTGGAATCTTGTTATGGCAAACAATAAGAGTAATGTTCTGAGTTTGATAATCCATATCGAATGGCGTTGCCATAATGATCGTAGGCTTGGTATTGATATCACTTTTTCTAAACGGACTTAAGAAAAGGATCATCGAAGGTTGTATCATTTCTTATAAGTTGGATTGGTTAATTAATCTTCATGAAGTTTGAATGTATTGATGATATTGGTAACAAGTGTATCAACCTTAGATTACCTGAACTACGTAAGAGAATTTGTAATCAAGATTGGAGTATGACATCATGATGATATGCTTATCCTTGAAATTTGAAGATATTGAACATCATTGGATCATTCCTTTTAGCATGAGAAATATGTTTATGAGTATAACGTACGTTAATCATCATGCATTACGTACGTTATAAAATCAGGCAAGACAGTCGTCTGATTAGAGAAGAAACTGTAAAATGCATGCTTAGCGTGCGCTAGGCTTCGTAGCTTACGTACGCTAACGAGCAGGCTAACGTACGCTACGTTGGGTACGTAACGTACATTATGCAGATTAGGCAGGATACGTTTTGTTGAACTTTCGACCGTAGTTTGGATTGCTAGATGTTCGTACGTTAATTACTTGATGTAAGATGAACTCTATATTATTTATTCTATTTTAGGTCTGAGTCTTACTACGTGATCGATCGAAGGGGCGACCTTCGAGTGTATTGATATTCGTCGAAGTTTTTATCCTTGTCGTCAATTTGAGGCAAGTACATTGTTTATGATTTATGTATTGATGTTGTACATATTATCGTGCATATGTGTCGTTGTTGTATGTCCAACTCATGTTGGTCCGATGGGATCATCTTGGGATCTATGCTAGCATGCGCTGGATCATCGGACAGGTTTTTCCACCTCGTGTTGGTCTGACGGGTTCATCTTGGGATCTAGGCAGTGATGCTGGATCATCGGAATTACCATATGTATGTTGTGATGTTATGTTTTGATTATCAGTTTTGTATGATATTTTTTAATCTTCTCGTAGGTAGAAACTCGTTGGTATTGTTGTCATTTATGTTATTATTATTCTTCATGAGACGTTGGATAATATGTTGTGGTACTTGTACTAGGTGAGCATTTGTTTATGTTCAGGATCCAGGAGAGCAGGAAAACAACTACTGGAGCTGCATGACGACGAGGGTGTAGAGTGATGTTCCGACCGAATTTAATTGTCAGATGTTTGTGTGGATTTAATTAAGTACTCGAGTACGTTGTATTTTGTGATGTTGGATTTGGTTATGTATTAATGTTCTTCATTGGACGTTTGTATTTTTAGTACTAATTAGAACCGTTGTATTTTATTTGAGTTACTTTCATGTGTTGGTATTTGTTATTGTCTTTTCGTTTCATCAGCCTTGTAAATTCTTACGTAAAGGATTTAGGACGCTGTAATATTCCTGAATATATCAGGGGTATTACAGAATATGGTATCAGAGCTAAGATTATGGATATCTTGGCCGTTGGGTTAAAATAGGGGTCATATATATCTTTTGAGGTAACCGGCCGTGGATAACATCACTGTATTGCCTACGTCTTCGTGCGAGTAGTGGTTGTATGTTCCTAAACTCTATCTCGTTCTTTACATGTGATACCTCTTTATACTTGAACGTTAGAACGATATCGTTACATGTATATTGAGTATTTATGCATATAGTATGTTGAGAGGAGGACATGGACGTGGTCGCGGTCGCAGACGCGGACGAAGGAATGTTGAGAGAGAAGCTTCACCTTCAAATCAGGCTAGTCACAGCTCAGCCGAGCCACAAGAATCTATTAACAATGAACCATAACCTGCTGTTCCCGACATCCTTCGTCAGGTGGTTAACCAGATGACTTAGGTTGCTCAGGTTGTGTACTGAATGCAAGTGGCAGTAGGATTGCAACAGGGAGAGAGACAGCAAGGCATCCCAGACTTGGGAAATCGAGGAAACCGATGGCTCCAGGAGGTGGCGAAAATGCATCCGCCAAAGTTTGACGGTTTCTCGGAGACGCCAACGTGGGATCACTGGCTCAGAGAGTTGGAGAAAGTGTTAGCAGGGATTAACTGCTCAGACAATCGGAGAATTCCCATAGCCCAGTACTTTCTGACAGGGGAAGCGTCCGAGTGGTGGGAAGCCATCCGGCCTATAGATCATGATGCCGGCTGGGGAGAATTTAAATTGATGATGGAAGCACAATACTGCCCTCGTCCAGTGAGGGAAGCTAAGGTTCGAGAGTTTTTCTCCGCGCAGCCTTCAGATGTGCCAATATCTCAGGCGATTAAGATGTTTAACCAGCAGCTGGCATTTGTTCGACACCTGGTCAGGACCGATGCAGAAATGATGATCCACTTCGATATGATAATGAAACCGGAGATACAGAGGTACATGTCTGGTTTTGAATGCACCACTCTCCGTCAGTATCGGGACAAAGTGTTGGCATATGAGATTAAGAAAGCAGCGATGGAAAAGTTCGCCGAGTCCAAGAAACAAAAAGTGTCTGGTAATTTCACGGAGCACAAGATCAGTGGGCCCCGCAAGACCCAGTCATCCTTCCATTCATTCAAGAAAACTCTGCACCCATCCAAGAGCGGAAAGAACTTTGGAGCAGAATCAACCACGTTGGATGCAACCAGGAAGTGCTTTAACTGTGGTTGGATGGGACACTATCGACGAGATTGCTCACTTCCCGCTGTTTAGTATATTTTGAGTAATATTTTTATTAGTATTTTATATATATAATTGTGTGTTGTGTGATAAATTTATTCGTTTTACTATATATTTATATTATTTCATTTTGTTAGAATTTTCTATAATTGTGTCATTTTTGGATAATTAATTGGAATTAAATTATATCTGCAGGTTAACCAACCGGTACAAGACAGATCAATTGGTTCAAGAGTGATATTTTTACAAAATTCAAATATAGTCACGAATGGTCTCATTTTATTCGTCTCGTCGAGACGATCGTTTTAAAAAAAATTCATCCAAATCCGAGTTCGTATGAAGAAGTTATGACCGTTCGAAGGACAATTAAATAGACGGACCATATTGTGCCACATGTCAACACCCGATTGGACCGGAAATTCAACTCTCCGCTGATGTCATCTATGACATCAGTATTAATTGGCAGCCATGTATTATTGGGGGTAGGATTTTAAAATGTTAAAAATTATTATTTTATTAATTTTGTAGTAGTATAAATAGGGGATGAATGTGTAGTGTTTTGGGGAGGAGAAAAAATAGAGAGATATTATTGTAAGGGAGAGAAATAAAAATAGTGTAACAAAATTATATTTGAGTAATAATATTATGGAATATTTATTTATTTGTGTTGTTATTATGAGTGAGTAATTTTCTTTTACTAGGGTTATGATGAAACCATGTCTATATTATTATTATTATTTATATAATAATTCCAAATAAATATTTTTAACGATTATGATTTTCGCTTTAATAGGG
The DNA here is from genome assembly GCA_033398695.1 of Orobanche coerulescens. Lineage (NCBI taxonomy): Eukaryota > Viridiplantae > Streptophyta > Magnoliopsida > Lamiales > Orobanchaceae > Orobanche > Orobanche coerulescens. Next base: position 97,427,802 of record CM065811.1, on the reverse strand, counting down.
GAATATTATTTTATTAATTATATCACGTATTTTTTATAGTTATAAATTCCCACTTGCTTTGTGATTATTGATATTAGTTAATTTCTTTGATTATTTATTTTCCATTAAATTGGATACATATAACACTTAGAAATTACATTTTTCAATTATAATTTTGTACTTATTGTCAAATCTATAGGTTAATAGTGAGATTGATTTCAGAATTTGTTCCCTGAATTTCTTGGAATTAAAATATAAATTAAATAATAAATAGACATTGGTGAATTCTAAACCCTAGTAAATTATTTAAAATCAATTTATCTAAAATCGACTTAAAAATTACTAGTTATTTAATGCAATTATTATAACATTCCAATATCAAATTATTTGGGACAAAGTTAGAATTTAATTTAATTTGGTTCAAAACGATAGGAATATATTTACTTCACTATCATAGTCCTCCCTGTGGAATCGACCGAGCACCGCATATCTACATCGAACGAATCGTGCGCTTGCGAGTATTAGACTAAAGAATCAACAAACAACAAGTTTTTGGCGCCGTTGCCGGAGAGGCGCAAACGAAGCACAAGAAGACTGTCGTCACTAAGTTAGTTAAATTCTTCTACTAGTTATTTATTTTACTGCTTTTTTTTATTATTATCTGTCTTTTTAATATCCGTTTTAGATTGTGTTATTATAAATAATAGTTAGTGGTAGAATTTATTTTCTTTTTACGTTCATAAAAAATTCTGAAAAATAATAAAAACTTATAATAATAAATATAAAAATATAAGTAATAATTATAAAAGGTACTGTTCATTTTCGTAAAAATAATAATAAAATAATAAAAAAATAAAAAAGTCCAAAAATATATAAAAAATCTGAATTTTTTTTAAAAAAATCAATAAACTTATTTATTTTTATTTTAAAAAAATTCTGGAAAATACAAAAAAGTTTTAGACTTTAAGGTAATATTTTTGTAATTTTGGAATATTAATATTAAAAAATCAAAATTTTTAATTTAAATTCGAAAAAAAATAAAAAAAAAATAAAAAAAAAATTAAAAAATAATCTGGAATATTATTTGACCTAATAAATAAAAATATGAATTATTTTATTTTATTTTTAAAACTAAACCCTGCTAGCTTTATTAAAAAAAATTAATTTTCATAAAAATCTAAAAATAAAAAAAATCAGATTAAGAATTAATAATTTAAATAATCTGGAATATATATAATAAAATAAATTTTCTGAACTTTGAATTTTTTAATAAAAAGAGAATTTTTTTAAAATAAATTACAATATTTTAATAAAAAAAGGGAAAATACTAAAAAAAATTAAAAACCTCAAAATTTATAAAAAAAAAATAGAAACGAAAATCTGTAATAAAAAACTATTTTTATTGTTTGCATAAATAAAATAAAAGTTTGTAATTTTTATTCTTTTTTTTTCAAAATAAAAAAATCTGAATTTTTTCGTGAAAAAAATAAATAATATATCTGGATATATATATATATATATATATATATATATATATATATATATATATATATAACAAGCTAAGTCCAAGACATGCAAAATGGGTGGAGTTTTTGCAATCTTTTCACTTTTCATCCAAATACAAAGACGGTAAGAGTAATATAGTGGCGGATGCATTATCAAGACGGTATGCCTTACTTTCTATTCTAGACGTACGTTTGTTGGGGTTCGAGACTTTGAAAAATCATTACATTGACGATTTGGATTTCGGAGAAATTTTCACCCGTTGTAAAGCAGGTCCGTACGAAGAATTTATTTTACAAGATGACTTTCTTTTCAAAGGTAATAAACTATGTGTGCCGAAGCATACGATTCGGGAATTACTAGTTCGGGAGTCGCACGGAGGAGGACTAGCCGGTCATTTCGGTTCGGCTAAAATCGTAGAAGTTCTAAAGGAGCATTTCTTTTGGCCAAAGATGTTTGGTGACGTAAGCACGATCGTGAGTAAATGCGTCACTTGTCACATGATGAAAAGTTCGTTCAAGCCAAGTACATACATGCCGTTGCCAATACCTTTTCGACCGTGGGAGGATGTCTCGATGGATTTTATTGTTGCTTTACCTCGTACTCAACGGGGCAAAGACTCGATCATGGTTGTCGTCGACCGTTTTTCAAAAATGGCTCACTTTATAGCATGTCACAAAATCGATGATGCAAGCAATGTGGCGGACTTATATTTCCGAGAAGTAGTTCGTTTACACGGAGTTTCAAAAACTATCGTGTCGGATAGAGATTCTAAATTCCTGAGTTACTTTTGGAATACTTTATGGAGAAAGGTGGGAACTAAACTTCTATTCAGTACTTCACATCACCCACAAACTGACGGACAAACCGAAGTGACTAATCGAACCTTAGGAGCATTTTTGCGAGGATTGGTGAACAAAACACAGAAAGATTGGGACGTTAAACTTGCACATGCAAAATTCGCATACAACCGATCACCCAATTTCGCCACGGCCCATTCACCTTTTGAAGTAGTGTACGGACTAAATCCACACATGCCATTGGATTTGATTCCCTTGCCGAGCGACGAATTGGTTCACAAAGACGTAGAATCAAAACTCAAGTCAATGATGAAGTTACATGAAAGGGTACGAGATCGAATTAAATAAGTAAATGAAATTTACAAACGGAAGTCGAACAAAAATAAAAAGTCGAGACTATTTGATGTTGGCGACTTAGTTTGGATACATTTGAGGAAAGAACGATTCCCAAACAAACGCAAGAACAAATTAATGCCAAGAGCCAAAGGTCCGTACAAAATTGTGGGAAAAGTGAACGACAACGCTTACAAAGTAGAACTTCCGGGCGAATACGGAGTGAGGACATAGGCACGTTTGGCCGAACCTCTATAAATTTTGTGTCGTTTATCTTCCGCAATTTAAATACGCTTCCGCAACGCAAAGAGTTTGAAAACTCTCCGCAATATTACCCACCATTCTAAGTGAGGTGCCAATTTCCCAACACAACACACTCAAGTTTGGTGATATTGGCCATGTGTAAATCTACATAATGAAAATAAAATAAGTCATTGTCAATATTACATAAAATTAAATTTTTCTTGAGGGATTAATATTGTGCCATATATCACATTTGTATTTAAAAATTTATGCTACTTCAAGAGAATAATAATTTAATTTATGAAATTATCCTGTATCAACATTCTTCAGGAATATTATATCATGGGTGATTTAATACAACTATGATTTGTTCTTTCAGAACAAGTATATTTGTCAATAATATTGCAATTAATTGTGCTACTGCGGGGGTAATAATCTGAAGAAAATAAATACACGATAATAAAATAGTACAAAATGAAATAATCAAAAGTGCTTCTTAAAGAGCCCTTATAATATTCTTCTAGAATATTATTTTTTGTTCTTCGTCAGGAATTTACACAAAAACTTTTAGATCTCGTAGTCTTCTTCAAGAACACATCATATTCAACTAGAATATATCGATATAATATTGTATTTGTTCAAGAATAATTTAGCTTAATAATCTTCTAGACTATTAAGAATTGTTAGATCTGTTTCTTGAGGTAATAACAATGAAGCAATTTTGTAATAGATTTCTAGATCATCATATATATCGTTTATATATGGTGGTGGTAGAAATGAGGACAATATTTACAAACACAATGAATATATCATGCATGTGTCTAATATAATAATAAATAAGTAAAATAAATAAAATGCTACGGAAGAACAGATTACTTTGAGGTAGCTTCATCTCTTTTTTTTTCAGAAACATATTCAAATATCTTGCATCGTAAGCCAAACAAATCCTTTCTCGAAATTTTCTCTCTTTTTTATTTGTTTTAGAAGATGAGAATTGGATGTGGCATAAAGAAAAGAAAAAAGAAAGAAAAAACTATTTATACCTTGGGAGAGATGTAGCTTATGAATCTAATTGTTAAACAGGTCGTTCTGATAACGTGTTATGAACTTGAGAGAAAAGAGAGAACCAGACTGGGTGAAAGTCACCTGAAGTTTGACCATCAGATCAGATAAGTTCATCAGGTCAGAAGACTTCAGATCAGAGAAGATCAGTCGGGACAGAGAACTCCATCTCAGAAAAGTTACTACAGAGAAGTCCGACATCAAATAAGGATGACTGTATGAGGTCAGATAAGTGATCAGCCAAGTAATCCAGTCCACGTCAGCATGCGTTGAAAAGTCAATAATCATGAAAAGTCACATGCGGGCGATAAGAGACAGATTGGAGAGATTCTCGGGAAGCAAATGAATTAAATATTCATTCAGACCCACCACTGAAGACTTTAATCATATTATAAACTAAAGTTTCAGCGCCATCACGTGAAAGTCTTCACAACGGTCGTAAATGGATTAAAATAAGGGAATCCAGCCTTGCAACGTTCGGAAAGAAAAACAAAAAGTCTATTTCTCCAATGGACGGATTTGTTACGGGAATTGCAACGGCTATGAAGGAAGCTCAAAGATCTATATCTATAAATACCTAAAGATTTGAAGTTGAGCAGTACGATGCGAACAACACTCTCGAGCAATTAAAGCAATCAAGCGAACTATAGCATCGTAATGACCAAGATATCACAGTTCATATACTAAGAAGCTCTTAGTTGGAGAAGACAACACTCGTGTCTTTAAAACCTGAGTTTGGGGTACTTCACTGGTTGAAGTGTGCGTGACTGATAGGCATCCGAGGATTTGATGATCAAGTGGTGCTAGGCAGTCAAGGAGTTGCAACGACAAGATTTCTACTGGTTGGAAGTTGTTGTAGCTAGGTTGAATAGCTGTAATATTTATCACTGGTTGAAAATTATAGTGAATTCATCTCCAACTAGTTTGGATAAAAGTGGATCAGTAGAGGATTACCCCACCTCTGAGACCACTATAACTGCCTGCGTGTTTTACTGCTTTCATCATCATACTTACCTGCTGCATACATACTTAACTGTTCCATTGTTGAGTTATTTGTTTTCGTCATCAGCTGACTTCCGCATACCTGTCTACAGACGACTCTAAGGCATCTGTACCTATCAGCTGAGAAACTCACCCTTTGTGGAAAAGAGTTTCAATAAGTCTATTCACCCCCCCTCTAGACTTATTCCTGGACGACTTGTGACCTACAAAAATGTGATAAGATTTTTTCATTCCAAGAAATATCTTTTTGCTTTTCTGGATGTAGTTTTCGTAATATCCGGAATTTCCACTACTGTTGTTTAAGATTAATTTATCCGACTTATGTTGTACAGCGTGGAATCTATACAGTATGGGTAAAATAATTGAAGGACCGAGACATCTGTATTGGTATAATTGTCGTACTTGGTCGACAATTGGATGTAAGAAGTATATATATTCAGTATGCCGTATGTTCGTATTCTGTATGTTGAGACGTTGGACAAGAATAGCTGAAAATGGCTAAGTGTAACATTATTAGCGCACGCTAATAATATGAGTAGCGCACGCTATCGTGCAGGTTTAGTGCACGCTACGGATATAAGATAACGCACGCTAATGCAGTCAGATCAGAAGGAATCTGCGTGTGGACCAGGCCACTTTCGGCGCACGTTATGATAAGTCAACGGATGTTGTAATGTAGTGATAGCGCACGCTAATGCATGTTGATTAGCGCACGCTAACTGTATATCGTACAAAAAGGAATCTTATCCTCGTCAGCACTTTCGGCGAGTGGACCAGTCTTCGGAGCATACAGACAAATGAGTCAACTAATGTTAGCGCACGCTAAATGCAAGGACTTGCGTACGCTAGAGAGTGTAAGTTACGTATGCTAATGCATGGGCATTACGTATGTAAGCACATGTACGAAGCCAGATAGTAGTCTCTAGACTACGATAGCGCATGCTAACAAAGGTCAGTTAGCGCACGCTAAGGCCGTAGCGCACGCTAAACATAAGGTTTAGCGCACGCTAGTAATGTATTCTATATAAAGGGACAAACGGGTGTTATGAAGCATTTCGTCCATTTCTTTCCTTTCACCCGATAGAGAGAACCTTGGGAGGACATTTGGAGTTCCTAAACACTGAGGGATGATCCTCTTTAACAAGATTAAAGATGTAAATCATGGATTAAATCTTTGTTCTTGAAATCATTGGTGATTCTTGGAAATGGATTCAACCTTGGAAATCAATCCATTACTTCAAAAAGGTAATACTCTTCATCTTTGGATTTCGTTTTAGATTGAATGTTGAGGTTCTTGAGTTGATGATTATCATATAAACAAGTTGACAAGCATGATTATGAGATGGATTACCGGAGTATGATGATATTAATATGATTCTTGTGATTTGGATTGTGTTGTTCGTTTTCTTGAGATAAGTGGATTAATCCTTCTCCTCAGTTTCGGATGTTGATGTTATTGTCGATGATTACTCTCTGTAATAGAAGATTAAGGAAGTGTGGTTACGTTCTTGATGTTTCATGTATTAATATTAAGGAAGATGATATATGGATATAGAACTTGGATTATAAGTTGGATGATTGTTTATATGTTAAAGGATATCGGATTTCGTTGTTTTGATAGCTTTGAACATGATTCAGAATCACTTAGTGTTCTTGAAAAACAATATTTTTTCCAGAAAATGATTTTATTTTGAAAAAATATTATTTTGTCAAAAAATATTTTTTCCTCCAGAATTTTTTTTTTAATACTCCCTCCGTCCCGAATATTTGTTTCACTTGGTCAACTCAATTCAATTTTGACCATAATATTATGAAAATTTAGTTATCTCTATACAATTTCAAAAACTGTGATTGATAATATTTCTAATGATGAATCAATAACAATTGTTAGAGTTACAAAGAGATAATTATGTTCTCATAAAATTATGATCAATGTATATTTTAGCTCAATATATTAGTATAAAAATATAATAAAATTATAATAAATATAAAAATATAAAAACTTAAAAAAATATAAAATATAAAAAAATCAGATTTTTTTTTTAAATTTTTATATCTTGTCTTTAGTTTTAATAGAATCTTCTAGTGGTAAATTTAGATTGTGTTTTTAGTTGTTATTTTCTATTTACAGTATTTTTAGACATTTAGTTTAGTTGCAATATTTTATCGTACATTTTAGTTTATCAATAGATATTGGTTCCGTAGATCAATTAGTAAATTTATTACTTTGCAATCTATTACATCCTATAATTTTAGTAATAATTATAATAATTATCATTAATAATAATAATAAAAATATAAAAAGTAAAAATAATAATTAAAACAATAAAATCCTTTAAAAGATTCAACAAGGGATTGATATTTTTCACTCACTACTTTGTTCGATTTGAATAGATAAAAGCTAAATATCAATCTTGTACAAACTGATTTTGAAAATCGATTGAATTTTGGCAAAAAGGCCTCTGTTGTACATGCCGAAGAAAGTTGGATTTTAAGTGCGACCATTGTGACGCCTCCAACGATCTAGAAGTTCGATCGACTATCATAATTTGGTTTGTATGCAAAGTTAAAAAAATTGAAATATCGGTGAATGCAAGTTTGGCAACGAAATAATTAAGGTCGATTAACGAGAAGAAGATTGTCCTTAACTAAAATTGAAGTTCAACAAACGAAACCGAGACAAAAAATGGACGAAATCGAAAATCAGAATAATCAAGTTGCAAAAGAGAAAACATTAATAGAATATTTTTCTCCAGTAAGTGCTAATTCTCCTTCTTGTATAGTGTTGCCTACAAGTAATGCAACTCATTTCGAACTTAAACCATCAATAATTCAACTTCTTCCATCTTTTCACGATTTGGAAAGAGAAGATCCCTATATGAATGTCAAGGAATTTCTCGACATTTGTTCTATTTTCCGATTCCAAAATTTCTCTGTTGAATCCGTCAAACTTAGACTATTTCCCTTTTCTCTCAAAGATAAAGCAAAATTCTGGCTAAATTCTCTTCAAGCAAGAACAATTACTACTTGGGACCAACTAGTGAATAAATTTCTCACAAAATTTTTTCCAATGTCCAAAACTGATAGTCTTAGAAGAGAAATATCAGAATTTTTCCAAAAAAAAATGGAGAATTTTATGAGTGTTGGGAAAGATTTAATTGTAATATCCGCAATTTCCGATTTTTCGGTAAATTTCTTTTTCAGCCGGAGTCCGTTTTTACGACTCGCTCATGACCGTTTCGTCATTTCGAGAATGATTAATTCTGCACTTTTTGTCATCCGAGTTCGTTTCGGTACCGTTTTGTTGAGTTCCGAGCTTTTTAGCGACTTTTCCGCACTTGAGTGCGATTCTTGCGAATCTCGTCCGAAACTGTCGTTTCGAGTTTCTCGTAAGTTCATTTAATGTTATTATTCATGTTGCGAGCTTTGGTTTGGTGTTTCGATCGCGTATCGTGATTTTCGGACGTTTTGGGCCATTTTCGTAATTTCCCAAAGTTTTGGGTAATTACTTCCGTTGTTGAATTTCGAGCCTTCGGGTGGTCGGAATTGTGTGTTCTCTTAGCTCTTAGATTCGTCTTTGCGAGTACGTCGTAACCGTATCATCGATTCGTATTCAGGTTCGGGTTTCGGGGTCGTTCGGGCCGTCGGAGTTGGCCCCGGCCGAGTCATGGCCGGGCAACCTGGCCCAGGCCGGCACTGGCCGAGTCACGGCCGGTAGTGCTCGGCAGCTTCTGGCCGAGTCACGGCCGGCAGTGCTCGGCAGCTTCTGGCCGAGCAGTACCGGGTGCCGCGGCACACTCCGGCCGAGCGGCGGCACACTCTGTGGCATTTTTCGGCCAAACCGACTGTACCGGGTGCCGCGGCACACTACGGCCGAGCCGCGGCACACTGCCGACCACTGGGAGCCATTTTTGGGCCTGTGCCGCGGCACACTCCCGCTGGGCCGCGGCACACTGTGCAGCATAGTTATGGCCCTGCAGACGGGTTTTTGGCCATTTTTCTCACTCGTTTTCTTCCCTTCCGCGGCTGGAGCTTGGTTAATCATGGAGAGATGTTGTTGGACAATCAATCCATGAAGTTTTGGAGTTCATATCATCAATCATCCATCCTATAACATCCTCCGATCTACCGAATCAGGTCAGATTTTCTAGAAATCTAATTTTGGGGATTTTGGGTATTTTGTTCGTTTTCGTCCGTTTAATCCGATTTAACTTAGGATTTTGATGAATTGATGATAATTTAGATATATTATATCATTTCCTTTATTATTCCATGGTCGGATCGTATCGATTCGTCGATTTGGTCGAGTTCTTGATCGATGCCTTGAAGGTGTCCAGAAATGTCTTAGAGGGGTTTTCGGGCGTTCTACGATTATTCTTCCTCGTATGATCGATGATTTATTGATTATATGTTGTTAGGGTCGAATTCTTGTGAAGAACTCGAGTCGGAACCCTTCCGTTCGTCGTTTTCTTCAAGCTTCTCGATCGTGGGTGTATTCTTTTCCTTCGCCGGGGAATCGTAGGTGTTCGAGGTGTCCCGACTGAGCCGTGATTGTAGGAGTGTCTGGTATCGATTGTCGAGGCAAGTATCTTGCCCATACATTACGTGTTTTGTGGATATTATGGTTGTTAATCGTCGATATGTGCTAAATAAATATTAATAACCATTTTTCAAAAGAATCGAAATATTTACCATCATGCTTTTTGTAAAGGTGACCCGTGTGTGTCGGGAATTAATGTGTTTAGTTGAATATGCGAGCTAGTGTCGAGTATAGAATCACCTTACTTTCTTGTGATGTCATTGCGTATGATTATGTCGTTGGTAAATGTAAAGTGTAATTCTTTTGTCAAATTATGTACTTGGAGTCACGTGTTTATGGATGAATATGTGAGTTTGAGTGATATTAGTTGTGTCGTTCGGTGCTGTTGAAATCTTGTGCTTCCTTGTGAATCGTATCATTACTTGGTCGTGAGTATATGTTGGATGAACTGGCCATTCTAGTAAGGTACCTCGACTATATATACTGTGATTGACCTTCGAGGCTTGTGGTTTGCAACTGTGATTTTGGAACGTGTGTGTGTGTTGTTCCTTCCACCCGGAGTGTCCGACGGGATGTCTAGGGGTCGATACTAAGGGGTAAGGCCACGGAAGTGGACTTGGGTGCGTGTGTGGATGAACTTCCACCCGGAGTGTCCGACGGGATGTCTGGGGGTCGATACTAAGGGGTACGGCCGCGGAAGTGGTTTCCCACCCGGAGTGTCCGACGGGATGTCTGGGGGTCGATACTAAGGGGTACGACCGCGGGTTACCAGTTGTGGTTTTCATCTTGAGGATGATGTTGATGTTTTTGTTGATTGTGATATTGTCCGGAGTATCACAATGCTTTGTGCTCGGGGTCGAGAGACATTATATATCGAGTCTTGGTGCTTGACTAGAATGGCATGAGATTAATGTGTTATGTGTAATGTGTCCTTGTAAGTGAATTGAAGTGGATGATCGGGTCGTGGACCCTGTGTTTTGTGACCGGAATGGTTGGGTCGTGGACCCCGTGTTTTGTTAAACGGATTTGTATTTTGAAAAAATGAACTTTGGGGCTGTGACCCTAAATGGCTTTCGAGGAATTAAGAACATTTTCAATTTTTGATGTTTTCAAAACTCCCGAGATTTGGAAATGTTTTCAAAATGCTTACTTGCTTCGTTTCTGCTTTCAAGACTTGAACTATTTTTTACTAAATATTTGTCGGGAAGTCTTTCGTTATATTCTCGGAATGTGTTGTGTATGGCTCGTATTTGCACTTTATACTTGCACTAGCGAAACAGTGGAGTTTTGCTAACCCCAGTAATCGGGGGTGGATATCTGTATTGTGTCCAGGTACATGCAGGTTTTCGGGAGCAAGACACAGGATCGGCACGAGGGATGATGAAAGACGAATGATACTAATCACACGAAGGCCAGTTTTGGGTTCAGTTAGTCGGAGTCCATTGTATTGTCTTTTCCGCTGTCTTATTGTTCATTGTTGCAAGTGTTTTACCCTTGTGTGGGTATGAGTCTGGATGAGTTTATGTATTTTGATTTGTAAGTCAGTGACGAAAGACCAAATCGGTCTATTGGTCCGTTATTTTGGTTCGTCGGTATGTAATGTAATGTGTTGTTTTGATGTCTAGCCTGGTGGATCCTCACGGAGAGGGTCTGCGGCGTGTAATATTCCCGGTTTGATCTGGGGGTGTTACATTTATGGTATCGGAGCTTAGGTTGCGGAAACCTAGGCTGTCGGGTCCAGTCGTGTATTGTTGGGTCTTGTCTTGTCAGATTGAGTCGGCGATGTCGTGTCGCGACGCGTCGTTTGGAATGTCGGCCGTGATTAGTATCAGGGTGCAGCCATCATCTTCGTGCGGTCTGTGGATGTAAGTCTCCCTACTACAGGTTGTACCACGAGCTATACGAGCCTGTGTGATTTTGTGTTATGTAGTTAATATTGGAAGGTGCATCGTGAGTAAGTGACATATATTTGTTGATTCCCGTCTTGCGCTAAAATGTAGAATGATATTCTTTGAATGTATCCTTGTATAAATCATTTTTCTTGCAAGAGTATAAACCTTGGAATTTTAAGTTTTGAATCCTTTCGGGAGTCACGTAAAATTTTTAAAATGCCCTCCAAGGGAGGAAAAAGTTGATTTTCGTATGTTGACCACAAGGCTGTAAGTTCTGAAAACTCGAATTATTGATAATTCTTTTCCACTGTGTACTATAAGTTTTCAAAACACGAGTTTTGAACTCAAATGAGTTCTACAAAATATACTCAAGACGTGATCCTTGCTTTTAACTTTTCGGTTTTGAATGACAATTGCCTTTTGATGGTTGCTCATGATGTGTTGTAATTATGTGAATCGATGGCTTTGAGATTCGAATATTGTTGTTGTTTAATTGTGACCTTCGATTCCAATAATGTCGTATATATGTTCGCAATCATGTCGCTAAAATAGAACCGTTAGCGCACGCTAAGTGCTAGCGCGCGCTAATGCAAGATGGGTAGCGCACGCTAAATATGTGTTGTAGCTAGCGTTATTCAGTATGGGCTGATGCTATGGTAACGTATTATAGACGTTATGTCTAACTTTTGCAGCCAATCACCTGTAGTTGTATTCTCTACGTGGTGTCTAGTGATAACAACTGTTGTGCGTGAATGTGTGTTAAGACTTTTTGTATTGCTAGGTGATATTTGATTGTGTTTGATGAATTGATAAATTATGTATGCTTCGAGTGTGTTCGAACACGCTTTTCTAAAACTTTCATAAGTTTGTGCAAGTGCGATTAGCCGGCGGCTTCGTATGAACTTTGGAAATTGTTTGAAATTTGCGAGCCGGCCTAGGATTCTCAAATAAAACCTCGACGGTATTTGAAAGAGTTGTTTTAAAGTACCTTGAACATTTTGAAAAATTTTACCGTCGTTGATGTTTGTGAAGTGTTGGGAGAATTTTCGAAAATGATTTTTACGTATTGTTGCATTTTCAAATAATTCGAGTGAATGATTTTCAAAATCTTTCACACCATAAAAATATTTTATTTCAAAAACCAATGCGATTTTTATTTTCAAAAATATATAGTGAAAGATGAAAAATCTCACTCGATGTAAAGTTCAAACTCGGATTTGGAAATGTTAGAGTATGTAAGAATGATTTGATGATCTTGCATGGTTAACCTGTTAGTTGTTAACGGTGATGATGATACGTAGAGGCATGATGACTTCAAATGATTTCAAATGAGACGGTTAAAGTATGTTGTTTACAAGTTTTGATGAAACATCCCGAGGTACCAAAAGTACTTTTAAAGTTTATTTTAAATAGCATACAAATCCAAGGATTTTCAAAAGATTTCCTTTAAAAGGATACCTCGTGGATTTTCTTTTCGAGTTGTTATTGGTTACCTCATGTGATATGTCGTGCTGAGTTGGTACCTTAGTATAATATTTTGCGAAGTTGTGCAATCGTATTGAGTGGGAATCCGCTTAGTATGCCGATGGGCAGAGGACGCAGTCGTGACCACGATACTAATGGCCATGAAGATCGGATGTGGACCAAGAGGATATGGTCGGGAAGGTTGCTATTCCAGCACTTCGTTCTCGTTGTTTAGGTTTCGGGACGAAACCTCTTTTAAAGGTGATATGATGTAATACCCGCATTTTTCTTTCTTTCTCTTCTGTTTCGTCCAACCGTATCGACTCGACTGTGTTCGTTGATGCTTCTGACCTGGTGCTGTTTCTCACCTTTGTCGTTCGAGCGAGTTCTGATATTGATCTATATATCGTTGTGACCTTTTCAAGTTCGGAAAATTAGTCTCGTTTTCGATCTTCCAACCCTTGGGCGGTGGAATTCCGTATTTGTTCAGCGATTGGCTCGCGTTTTGATTGATGTACCATTGGGTTGGTCAATCGTACTGATTTTCGTCCGTTGTGTTTTGTGTTTGTTCGGATAATTGACTTGATTGTATTATCCAGCTGATGACGCTTGTCACTTGTTGGTTTTATTATATCCCTAACGGCGGCGTTGTGTTGGTCGTCGTGGAGCGTGTTTTCACGCCGTATATTCCTTTGCGTTGCTTGTAACGTTTCGCCGATGGGCATAAGTTACGCGTTTCCTTGCGTATCTCGTTGAGTTTTCCTGACGGTATATTGTCTCTCCCTACTTGTTTTAAGTTTCGGGACGAAACTTCTTTTAAGGAGGGTAGAATGTAATATCCGCAATTTCCGATTTTTCGGTAAATTTCTTTTTCAGCCGGAGTCCGTTTTGACGACTCGCTCATGACCGTTTCGTCATTTCGAGAATGATTAATTCTGCACTTTTTGTCATCCGAGTTCGTTTCGGTACCGTTTTGTTGAGTTCCGAGCTTTTTAGCGACTTTTCCGCACTTGAGTGCGATTCTTGCGAATCTCGTCAAAGCTGCGTTTGAGTTTCTCGTAAGTTCATTTAATGTTATTATTCATGTTGCGAGCTTTGGTTTGGTGTTTCGATCGCGTATCGTGATTTTCGGACGTTTTGGGCCATTTTCGTAATTTCCCAAAGTTTTGGGTAATTACTTCCGTTGTTGAATTTTGAGCCTTCGGGTGGTCGGAATTGTGTGTTCTCTTAGCTCTTAGATTCGTCTTTGCGAGTACGTCAAATCCGTATCATCGATTCGTATTGAGTTCGGGTTTCGGGTCGTTCGGCCGTCGGAGTTGGCCCCGGCCGAGTCATGGCCGGCAACCTGCCCAGCCGCAAGATTGGCCGAGTCACGGCCGGTAGTGCTCGGCGGCTGCCGAGTCACGGACGGCGGTGCTTTCGGCCTTCCGCCGAGCAAGATCGGTGCCGCGCAGACACTGGCCGAGCCGCACAGACACTGTGGCATTTTTCGCCAAACCGATCGACCGGTGCCGCGGCACACTACGGCCGAGCCGCGCACACCGCCGACCACCGGAGCCATTTTTGGGCTCTGTGCCGCGGCACACTCGGCTGGGCCGCACACCGTGCGGCTATTTATGGCCCTGCAGACGGGTTTTTGGCCATTTTTCTCACTCGTTTTCTTCCCTTCCGCGGCTGTAGCTTGGTTAATCATGGAGAGATGTTGTTGGACAATCAATCCATGAAGTTTTGGAGTTCATATCATCAATCATCCATCCTATAACATCCTCCGATCTACCGAATCAGGTCAGATTTTCTAGAAATCTAATTTTGGGGATTTTGGGTATTTTGTTCGTTTTCGTCCGTTTAATCCGATTTAACTTAGGATTTTGATGAATTGATGATAATTTAGATATATTATATCATTTCCTTTATTATTCCATGGTCGGATCGTATCGATTCGTCGATTTGGTCGAGTTCTTGATCGATGCCTTGAAGGTGTCCGGTAAAATGTCTTAGAGGGGTTTTCGGGCGTTCTACGATTATTCTTCCTCGTATGATCGATGATTTATTGATTATATGTTGTTAGGGTCGAATTATTGTGAAGAACTCGAGTCGGAACCCTTCCGTTCGTCGTTTTCTTCAAGCTTCTCGATCGTGGGTGTATTCTTTTCCTTCGCCGGGGAATCGTAGGTGTTCGAGGTGTCCCGACTGAGCCGTGATTGTAGGAGTGTCTGGTATCGATTGTCGAGGCAAGTATCTTGCCCATACATTACGTGTTTTGTGGATATTATGGTTGTTAATCGTCGATATGTGCTAAATAAATATTAATAACCATTTTTCAAAAGAATCGAAATATTTACCATCATGCTTTTTGTAAAGGTGACCCGTGTGTGTCGGGAATTAATGTGTTTAGTTGAATATGCGAGCTAGTGTCGAGTATAGAATCACCTTACTTTCTTGTGATGTCATTGCGTATGATTATGTCGTTGGTAAATGTAAAGTGTAATTCTTTTGTCAAATTATGTACTTGGAGTCACGTGTTTATGGATGAATATGTGAGTTTGAGTGATATTAGTTGTGTCGTTCGGTGCTGTTGAAATCTTGTGCTTCCTTGTGAATCGTATCATTACTTGGTCGTGAGTATATGTTGGATGAACTGGCCATTCTAGTAAGGTACCTCGACTATATATACTGTGATTGACCTTCGAGGCTTGTGGTTTGCAACTGTGATTTTGGAACGTGTGTGTGTTGTTCCTTCCACCCGGAGTGTCCGACGGGATGTCTGGGGGTCGATACTAAGGGGTAAGGCCACGGAAGTGGACTTGGGTGCGTGTGTGGATGAACTTCCACCCGGAGTGTCCGACGGGATGTCCGGGGTCGATACTTGAAGGTACGGCCGCGGAAGTGGTTTCCCACCGGAGTGTCCGACGGATGTCCGGGGTCGATACTAAGGGGTACGGCCGCGGGTTACCAGTTGTGGTTTTCATCTTGAGGATGATGTTGATGTTTTCGTTGATTGTGATATTGTCCGGAGTATCACAATGCTTTGTGCTCGGGGTCGAGAGACATTATATATCGAGTCTTGGTGCTTGACTAGAATGGCATGAGATTAATGTGTTATGTGTAATGTGTCCTTGTAAGTGAATTGAAGTGGATGATCGGGTCGTGGACCCTGTGTTTTGTGACCGGAATGGTTGGGTCGTGGACCCCGTGTTTTGTTAAACGGATTTGTATTTTGAAAAAATGAACTTTGGGGCTGTGACCCTAAATGGCTTTCGAGGAATTAAGAACATTTTCAATTTTTGATGTTTTCAAAACTCCCGAGATTTGGAAATGTTTTCAAAATGCTTACTTGCTTCGTTTCTGCTTTCAAGACTTGAACTATTTTTTTAACTAAATATATCTCGGGAAGTCTTTCGTTATATTCTCGGAATGTGTTGTGTATGGCTCGTATTTGCACTTTATACTTGCACTAGCGAAACAGTGGAGTTTTGCTAACCCCCGAGTAATCGGGGGGTGGATATCTGTATTGTGTCCAGGTACATGCAGGTTTTCGGGAGCAAGACACAGGATCGGCACGAGGGATGATGAAAGACGAATGATACTAATCACACGAAGGCCAGTTTTGGGTTCAGTTAGTCGGAGTCCATTGTATTGTCTTTTCCGCTGTCTTATTGTTCGTTGTTGCAAGTGTTTTACCCTTGTGTGGGTATGAGTCTGGATGAGTTTATGTATTTTGATTTGTAAGTCAATGACGAAAGACCAAATCGGTCTATTGGTCCGTTATTTTGGTTCGTCGGTATGTAATGTAATGTGTTGTTTTGATGTCTAGCTTGGTGGATCCTCACGGAGAGGGTCTGCGGCGTGTAATATTCCCGGTTTGATCTGGGGGTGTTACATTAATGATTTAATCCTTAAGTGTCCCCATCATGGTTTAACTCCAAACAATCGCCAATTAATCCAATCAATGCATGGTGGAAAATTTCTTCACCTTATTGGAGACGAAGCTTGGAATGCACTAGAAAATATGTCAATTAATTCACAACAATGGAATTCACTCGACTCTAGAGCCAAATCGATGCATACTACCCCAAAAAAAGGTGGAATTTACGAGGTTAAACAAGATGTTGAAATATTTTTATGACGGTTTAACTCCAAACAATCGCCAATTAATCCAATCAATGCATGGTGGAAAATTTCTTCACCTTATTGGAGAGGAAGCTTAGAATGCACTAGAAAATATATCAATTAATTCACAACAATGGAATTCACTCGACTCTAGAGCCAAATCGATGCATACTACCCCAAAAAAAGGTGGAATTTACGAGGTTAAACAAGATGTTGAAATAAAATCTACTATAGATGATTTAGTACGAAAAGTGGATGCATTAGTCTTGAAGCAATCCATCCCCTCGTCAAACTCAAAAAATGAATTTTGCATTTCATGTGCGGAATCATTTCATTCATCTCAATCTTGTCCCTCTGGTCCACAAAATCATGAAATTTTTAATGAAGTCGTCAATGTGTTACATTCATATAGAAAATCTTCGGATAGTCCATTTGCTCCAACTTATAATCCAAATTGGAGGAATCATCCAAATTTTTCCTGGAAGCAAAACATGCCTCCAATGAATCAAGGAGCACATCAAATGAACATGTCAAATCAACAAAATGTCCGTCCTCATCGATATCCTCCAAATACTTATCAGTATCCTTCTATAGTGCCAAAGAAACCATCTTTGGAAGATACGTTGCAACAATTCATGCAATCTACTCAACAAATGTTCCAATCAACTCAAAGAAGTCATGCAATCAAACTCACAGGCTATTTCTAAGCTTGAAACACAAATTGGTCAACTTGCAACAACTTTAGCTGAAAGAGAAAAGGGAAAATTTCCGAGTCAGTCCATCCCTAATCCTAAAGGACAATATGAAGTAAACTCTTCTAATGCAGAAGTTCAGTCCATAACTACCCTAAGAAGCGAAAAAGAAATACAAAAGCCTGACTATGATCCGGAAGAAAAATCAAATGAACCACAAGTTTCAAAATCAAAAGATTCTAAAGAAAAAGAAAAACCTTACGTTCCAAAAGCTCCATTTCCTGAAAGACTTATTCCAAAAGATAAAAGTGCGCAATACAAAGATATAATGGAAATATTTAAACAAGTTTGAATAAATATTTTATTCCTTGATGCTATTAAACAAGTGCCTGCTTATTCTAAGTTCTTGAAAGATCTTTGCACCGTAAAAAGAAGAACAAATGTTCCAAGAAAGGCATTTTTAGCTGAACATGTTAGCTCAATAATCCAAAATAAAACTCCCGTTAAGTATAAAGATCCTGGTAGTCCTACAATATCTTGTGTCATTGGAGATCACATCATTAAATGGGCCTTGCTTGATTTAGGAGCCAGTGTGAATTTATTACCATATTCTCTTTATACACAACTTGGATTAGGGGAGCTAAAATCAACATCTGTGATACTTCGACTAGCTGATAGATCTATAAAATTACCTCGAGGAATCGTAGAGGATGTTCTGATTCAAATAGATAAATTCTACTTTCCTGTTGATTTTATAGTCATAGACACTGAACCTGTTGAGAATACCAAAGATCAAATCCCTGTCATTTTATGTAGGCCATTTTTAGCTACTTCAAATGCATTAATTAACTGTAGAAATGACATTATAAAATTTTCTTTTGGAAATATGACTGTTGAACTAAATATGTTTAATATTTGTCAACAACATGATGATTATGATGATGTCTGTGAGGTAAATATGATAGAGAGTATGAGTCCTTATTTCTTTCCAAAAAAAGACGATGATGATCTTTTTGAAAGCTGTCTTGCTCATTTTGGCTCAGATTTTGACATCGACAGTTCAATTAATGAAGTAAATTCTTTACTAGAGTCTACACCATTATTGGATAATTATAAATGGAAAGCTAAAACTGAACCACTTGAGAGTCAAATGAATAAAGAAGTACCTATTGAGGATTCAAAGATAGAGCTCAATCCATTACCTGAATCTCTAAAATATACATTTTTAGGACCATCAGAAACCCTGCCTGTCATCATAGCATCTGATTTAGATTAAGAATGAGAAGATAAATTAATCAATGGCCTTAAAGAACATAAAGAAGCAATAGGCTGGACCATCTCCGATATTAAAGGTATTAGCCCTTCTATATGCATGCATCGAATTCACCTTGAAGAAAATGCGAAAACTTCCCGAGAATTTCAAAGAAGACTAAATCCTAATTTGAAAGAAGTTGTAAGAGCTGAAATAATCACTCTTAGATGTAGGGATCATATACCCTATTTCTGACAGCTCTTGGGTTAGTCCTGTTCATATAGTTCCAAAGAAATCTGGCATAACTGTAATCACGAATGAAGAAAATGAACTTGTTCCAACCAGAATTCAAACTGGATGGAGAGTCTGTATTGATTACAGAAAATTGAACTCTGTTACAAGAAAAGATCACTTTCCACTTTCTTTTATTGATCAAATGCTAGAAAGGTTAGCCGGTCATGCTTATTATTGTTTTCTTGATGGATATTCTGGCTATAACCAAATTCCCATTGCTCCTGAAGATCAAGAAAAAACCACTTTTACATGTCCTTTAAGCATTTTTGCTTACCGACGAATGCCATTTGGTCTGTGTAATGCACCTGCTACTTTTCAGCGGTGTATGATGAGCATTTTCTCTGACATGGTTGAGCGGTTTTTGGAAATTTTTATGGATGATTTTTCTGTATTCGGGTCTAGTTTGATGAATGTTTACACCACTTAACCCAAGTGTTGGTTAGGTGTAAGGAGAAGAATCTTGTCCTAAACTGGGAAAAATATCATTTTATGGTTAAAAAAGGAACTGTCTTAGGACATGTGATTTTTGAAAAAGGAATTGAGGTGGACAAATCTAAAGTTGATTTAATATCCAGTCTTCCACCCCCACGAATGATTAAAGAAATTCGGTCATTCTTAGGCCATGCTGGTTTTTACCGTCGATTCAATAAAGATTTTAGCAAAATCTCAAGGCCATTATGTAACTTACTTTCAAAATACACACCTTTCGTATTTGATGATCATTGTCTAAAATCTTTTAAGACACTCAAATCTATGTTGAGCTCTGCACCTATCATCAAATCTCCAAACTGGAATCTTCCTTTTGAAATAATGTGTGAGGCTTCCGACTATGCCGTCAGTGTAGTATTGGGTCAAAGAGAAAATAAATTGCCAACTGTAATATATTATGCAAGTAGAACTCTAAATGATGCCCAATTAAATTATTCTACAACTGAAAAAGAATTGCTTGCAGTCGTTTTTGCCTTAGACAAATTTCGACCTTATTTGATTGGTCCGAAAGTCATAATTTACTCCGATCATGCTGCATTAAAATATCTTCTTTCTAAGAAAGATGCTAAACCTCGCTTGATCCGTTGGATTCGATTGTTACAAGAGTTTGACTTAGAAATTCGAGATAAAAAAGGTGCTGAAAATGTTGTTGCTGATCATTTGTCCAGGCTAATCGTGAATTTTACTGATAAAGAACCTCCCATTAATGAAACTTTCCCTGATGAACAACTCATGTCTGTTTCTCAAATACCTTGGTATGCAGACATTGTCAATTATCTTGTCACTGGTAACATGCCATCTCATTGGAATAACCAAGATAAAACAAAAAATTTAAACGAAGTAAAAAAATTCTTTCGGGATGATCCATATTTGTTCAAATATTGTCCTGATCAAATCATTAGGAGATGTGTGCCAGAACATGAACAACAAAATATCATTTCCTTTTGTCATGATCATGAATGTGGAGGTCATTTTAGTTCAAAGAAAACAACTGCTAAAATTCTGCAATGCGGTTTTTATTGGCCAACACTTTTCAAAGATACACATTCATATTGCAGCACATGTGATAGATGTTAAAGATTAGGTCGAATTTCTAAACGAAATATGATGCCTTTAAACCCAATTTTAATTATTGAAATATTTGATGTTTGGGGCATAGATTTTATGGGATCTTTTCCAATTTCTTTTGGCAATCTTTACATCCTTGTGGCCGTCAATTATGTTTCAAAATGGGTAGAAGCAATTGCTTGCAAAACAAATGACCACAAACTCGTGGTAAAATTTTTGAAAGAAAATATTTTTTTCAGATTTGGAACACCACGAGCAATTATAAGTGATGGAGGAAAACATTTTTGTAACCAATTTTTGAATCATTTATTTAAAAAATATGGTGTTACACATAAAGTTGCTACTCCTTATCACCCTCAAACAAGTGGACAAGTTGAAATTTCAAACAGAGAAATCAAACTTATTCTTGAAAAACTGTTAATCCTACAAGGAAAGATTGGTCTTTGCGATTGAATGATGCATTGTGGGCTTACCGTACTGCTTTTAAAACTCCCATCGGAATGTCTCCATTTAGGCTTGTCTTTGGAAAACCATGTCATTTGCCTGTTGAATTGGAACATAGAGCATACTGGGCCATAAAACGATTAAATTTTTCATTAGACATGGCTGGAATTCATATGAAACTTCAACTAAATGAATTGGAAGAAATCAGAAATGATGCTTACGATTGTGCAAGGAAATATAAGGACAAAATGAAATTTTTTCATGATAAACACATTTTGAGAAAAACTTTTTCTCCTGGTCAAAAAGTCCTTCTTTTTAACTCTCGTTTGTTATTATTTCCAGGCAAGTTGCGTTCATGATGGTCTGGTCCATTTATTATTCATACGGTCTATCCTCACGGAGCTGTAGAAATTGAAAATCCAAAAAATGGTAATATTTTTAAAGTGAATGGTCAACGGTTAAAACCATATTTGGAGTTAAAATCTTTTAAGGTAGAAGAGGTTCTTCTTAAAGACCCCGATATTGTGAATTAATACTCCATTCTGTTTGTAACACCCCAAACTAGGCGGATATTACAGTGCCGTAGATCCCCAACTGGGACCCACCAGGCAAATGAAAATGAATGAATTACACAAGATAAATGTAGTACCGAACTACATTACAACAATAATTACTCCGATGAGGAGTTTAATTACAACACACCAGGACAATACCGAATACTAGTGTATTTTATATGAAGATAAAATACACAACACTGAATGAAACGGAGTATTCAAATGAAAGTCTGCAGCGGAAAATAAAGGACAATAACATGAATAAGCTGAAGATCGGGGCCCCTACTAGTATCACTAGGACTCCTCACCGTGCTCTCCCCGTGCTTTAGCCTTGCCATGACCTGAAAAACAAAATCCCCAAACGGGGTCAGTTAAACAGAACAACAATCCTCAAGAGTTGAAAATACACAATCATGATTATATCTGAAATTATGAAATATCCTGTCGAAACATACGCAATCAAACATGCTATATGATTCAACTAACAGTACGGCTCAAAGGAAATGGCGCCACACTACGCCCGGGATGGAAATGTGTCCGTGCACAAGCCACCAACGATCAATACACGCGTGGTCTTGTACCTAATCAGTCTCACGAGACACATAGACTCGTGTGCACAGTCCAATGTGAGGTCAACAACCAACACACGACCATAATGTGCCCGACATGAAAATCCTACACATACCAACCGGCACGCCAGTATGACCCGGAATGCCACGATGTAACAAAAGTGACATCGAAAATGAATAATGACTCACCGAGATGGAATGGTAATGAAATAAATGACAGCTCAATGAAAGGATTGGAACCGTCGTTCCTTATGACTGAAACGATTAATTGATAACAACAAGTTTTGATACGGTTAATATAATGATGAATGAGTTATGATTATGAATGAACAACAACAAAAGGTATGAATATCCTTTTAACCGAGTAAGAATTAACTTACACAATCTGGTGAAAATTATCCTTCCACGAACAACGTCCTAAATGAAGTGTCGGTCGCACGAACAACCTTAATTCAATACAATTACCAACAATCCGATCAATACACGAATTAAACACGAATATAACGAATTCCAAACGTCGATACGACTAAACCAAGTCTATAGAGACATTAAATCAAACACGTTGTGTCCAAACTCCGATTGTTTACAATCAAACCTCAATATACCAATATCAAAATCCCCAAGAAGTGTTTCAAACCAACAAAACATCTCCAATACGATCAATAATCCGTTATGAATATCCAAAATGTGATTATAACAACAATTAGTCGAAAATCCCCAATTCCAACTCGATTTTCAACGTGTTCTTGAATAATTCCTCAATAATCCAATGAATCCTTATACAAACTCATAATCATATACATATCCCTTCATATAACATGATTATAACGTCGAAACATCATATCTCAACACAAAATCGAAGTCCAAAGTGTTGAAGAATTTACCTCTTGAAGATCCAACCAATTCGATCCGATGAATACGTGTAAAAGCGACTATCCAAGCTTCCCAAATGATTGAAGGTGATGAAAATACACACTCAAATGATAATTGATGAAGAAATCTCTCCCTCAAGTTATTCTCTCTCGGTTGCGAGTGAAGAAGATGGAAAAAATGGAAGAAATGAGCTCAAAATGCTCAAAAATGAATTTATAGGGGTTGACTCGCGGCCGGACTCGGCCGTGCCCGCGACACGGTCGCGGCGCGCATCTGGCAGCGAGACTCGGCCGTGTCCTGCTTGACACGGTCGCGCGCGAAGGGCCTACCGACAAGTGACCACGTCGCGGCGCTCGGCATTGACTCGGCCGTGTCACGGCACACAGTCGGGCCTGGGCGACAGTTACGGCCTATCCGGAAGGGTGCGACTCGGCGTGCGACGACACGGTCGGGTCTGAGGCGAACACTTCGGCATTATCCGGACGCAGCCGCGGGCCGTGTCGGACGACGGCCACGAAGTCCGGTCGGCCGTGATCGGCCAAAATCTGAAAAATGAGCGGGTGAGCTAAAACGACCATAACTCTCTCGTCCGGACTCCGATTGACTCACCGTTTGAACCATTGGAAAGCTAACTCGATGCTCTATAATATTGCAAAGATTTATAATTTTTGGAGTTACCAAAAATTAATGGTGATCTAACAAAGTCGAACTCGTATGAGGAAAGTTAAAACAATGAACAATAATGATACACAACTCGAAGTTTTTCCGAACGGTGAACACGGTGAATGAATATGATTGATGAATGATTATAAATGAGTGAAAATCCACTGAGTGACAATCACCGAATGAAATTCTTGAATGATAATGATGAATTACAACCGGTACTACATACACCCCCTTAAAAGAGTTTCGTCCCGAAACTAAGGGTCAAACAACGCGGGTTAACACTCCCGCCTATTCTCCTCGGTTTCGCACGTGGCCTTTTCGACTCCGTGTCTAGACCACCGAATCTTGACCAAAGGGATCGTCTTGTTCCTCAAGCTGTTTGATTCGCGCTCTAACACTCGTCACGGGACGCTCCTCGTACGAATGATCATCCACGATCTCGATTTCGTCGGCCCGAAGTATGTGACTCGGGTCGGCAACATACTTCCGCAATCGAGAGGCGTGAAACACATTATGAATCTGCTCAAAGCCGGAGGTAAAGCCAATCGATAAGCTAACTCGCCTACTCGATCCAAAATTTCAAAGCGGTCCAATGAATCTTGGGCTCAACTTCCCCGTTTTCGAAGCGGAAAAATACCTCGACTCGGGGTTACCTTGACCAAAATATGGTCACCCGTCTCGAACTCTAGTGGTCGACGACGATTATACGCATATGATTTACCCGACTCGAGTTGTCAACATACGACTCTTGATCAAAGCTACCTTCTCACGGCGGCTATAAGCATAACGGGTTCGGTGCCGATTGATTGACAAGTCATCCCAACACAAGGGAGATCGACAACGGCAGTAGTACAAGGCCTCGTAAGGTGCCATCTTAATGGAAGCATGCCAACTATTATTATACGTGAACTCGATCAATGGTAGTTGGGCTTCCCAATCGTCCTTCCAATCGAGGACGCATGCCCTCAACATGTCCTCTAATGTCTGTATAGTCCTCTCTCGATTATCCGCTTGACCGAGGATGAAAGGCGGATGCGAGATTGAGCTGAGTTCCCATAGCACGATGAATGATTTCCAAAATGTGACACAAACCGTCCGTCACGATCGGAAGCGATACTTTTAGGAGTACTGCGGTCTCACTATCTCTTTGATGAATAGCTGGGCAAGTCTCTCGGGACCCCACGTATCCTTGATCTCAAGGAAATGAGCTGATTTAGTTAAGCGGTCCACAATCACCCAGATCGTATTCATGCCACGACGACTCATCGTCAAACTCGTGATGAAATCCATAGAAATGTCTTCCCACTTCCACTCTGGAATAAGAAGAGTTTTCAGCATACCCGCCGGTCGCTGATGTTCAATCTTGACTTGTTGGCAAGTTAAGCATCTCGAAACAAATTCCGCGACTTCTCGCTTCATATTACTCCACCAGTAATTTTGTTTCAAGTCTTTGTACATCTTGCTGGACCCCAGATGAACAGAATAAGGGGTAGCATGAGCTTCTCTCAAAATAGAGTTTTTCAACTCGTCATTCGCCGGTACGCACAACCGGTTCTTAAACCTCAAAAGTCCATCCTCGTGGACCACGAATCCAGGGGCTTTCCCCTGAGCCACATCTTCACGGATGCGCATCAATGCTGGGTCTGAACTCTGATTCTCTCTGATTACCTCCTCAAGTGATGATGATATCTCTAACATACAAAGTCGTCCCTGAACTCGCTGAAGCCAGACCTCGATCTCGGGTCTAAGGAATTCCTGTTGAAGCTTCTTCTGAACTGTTAAACGAGCAAGCATCTGCTCCTGCACGGACTTACGACTCAAGGCGTCGGCGACAACGTTCGCCTTGCCCGGGTGGTAAAGGATCTCAATATCATAATCCTTGATTAGTTCTAACCACCGCCTCTGTCGCATATTTAACTCCTTCTGAGTAAATATATACTTTAAACTCTTATGATTGGTGAATATCTGACAGGTAACGCCATACAGATAATGACGCCAAATTTCCAATGCGAAAACCACGGTTGCTAGCTCCAGATCGTGGGTTGGATAATTGACCAACTAATCCGAGGAAACATCGGATTTACTTAATATCTTTCGGAGGTTGCCAATCTCGGATAGCCTCCGTCTTCTGAGGGTTGACACGAACTCGTCGGATGAAATTACATGTCCGAGAAAGTCACTTCGGACCTCGAACTCAATTTGGAAAACTTTCCATAAAGTTGCTCTCGTCTCAACACGTCGAGAACACGATGAAGATGAACCTCGTATTCCTCTAGGCTACGAGAATAAATCAAAATGTCGTCGATGAAGAAAACAACAAACCGATCCAAAAAGTCGATGAAAACCCGATTCATTAACCCCCATGAATACCACAGTGCAATAGTTAGCCCGAACGGCATAACTACGAACTCATAATGACCATAGCGTGTATGAAACGCTGTCCTCGCGATATCCGACTCTCGAATCCATGGCTGGTGATATCCGGATCTTAAGTCGATCTTGGAAAATACTGAAGCTCCACGAAGTTGATCTAAAAGATCATCAATACGAGGTAAAGGATACTACTCTTGATCATCACCTGTTCAACTCCTAGTAATTAATACACACACGAGGCGAGCCATCCTTCTCCTTGACAGATCACACCGGTGCTCCTCACGGGGGCCAATCGGTTGGAGATAACCTTTCTCGAACTATTCCTCAAGTTGAATCTTCAACTCCTGCATTACAGTCGGGGTCATCCGATCTGGTGCCTTCGATAAAGGGGCGTGCGGCTCGACTCACTCTGAATTCCCTTACTCTATGTGAAGGCAACCGGATAACTCGTCTGAAATACATCGTCAATCGATGACAATGATACCACGAATGATTGAACATTTCGATTGCCCTAGAATGGTCAATCGATAAAAGAGGTACCAATAATGATTGAACAACTCGATTGCCTTAGAAAGGTCAATCGATGAAGATGATACAATGAATGTTTGAATAACTCGATTGTCTTAGAAAGGCCAATCGATGGAAATGATGGAATGAATGATTGAATAACTCGATTGCCCTAGAAAGGCCAATCGATGGAAATGATACAATGAATGATTGAATAACTCGATTGCCCTAGAAAGGCCAATCGATGAAAATGATACAATGAATGATTGAATAACTCGATTGCCCTAGAAAGGCCAATCGATGAAAATGATACAATGAATGATTGAATAACTCGATTGCCTTAGAAAGGCCAATCGATGAGAATGATACAATGAATGATTGAATAGTTCGATTGCGGAATTTCTCTGCTTTCGCCATAATAGAAATTCTACTGAAACAACGGGGATTACTTCCCTGAAGCACACATTCGACGACCAACGACGGAAAGATAGCGACCAAACGCTAACAAATGCGAGGGCGATGTATCAAGGCGGTTAAACCAACTAATACATAAATTACATCGTACTAATATAAATTCACCACGATTAGATCCATTAACCAATCGCGGTCATTAAGTAGGACTATCCCGAATTAAGTCTATTCAAGCATGATTCGAAAATGAATGAATGTGGTGTACCAGCATCAAAAGGTACACACAAGTTGAAATAAAATTACGAGTATACGAAATCATTCGGGCCACCGGATCGTCGATCCTCCTCATCATATGAATCAGGACTTGCCGGTCCCGAACCGACGCTCCGTCGATAAATACGAGCTCCAACTCTATTTGCTTCCATTGTCTTAAGCAGCGATGACAAAGCGATCGATTCTCAAACGATGGTTGCTTGGGCACGAGATACCGAGCCGACTTGGAGTCCTTTCGGCAAAACGGGCCTTATGCCCAAAATTCCCACAATTATAGCATGTGATAGACGGTTTGGACACTCGGTCTGAAATGACCGGCGTTCCACAATTGAAAGCAGTGATGGCGAATCGGCGCTCGGGAATGAGATCCGCGATTATGCGCCGTAGAGGTCGCTCGAAGCGATAGGACTCACACGAGGCTTCTTGAAGGTTGGTGACCGCCTTCGGATTGATTACGCTTCGTTGATTTCTTGCTGACAAATAAAGGTTGTTGTTCAGCACTTTCTTTAGCAGCTGGCTCATACGGGAGAGTTCTCTCGATTAATCCGGTCAGAGTGGCGCAATGATGATTGAGCAACTGTACATGGGTCATCATGGCCTGCATAAAAGTGAGTGGATCAACCCGAATATCTTGATCGAGCGATTCACAGGCACGATTTCTCGCGATGAGTGATTATTTCTCGGGTTTCGGTCCGCACCGCTCTCTCCCGTGCATCTCGACGACTCTCTCCATCTTGAAGTAGGAAGGTCGCATAATGATTATATTTCCCGCATGATTAGCACGTTATGATTATGTCATGAGATGATGAAAATGAGTATACATACTCTAACTTAGTGATTATATGAATGATTTCTTGAAGTTACATGATTATACGATGAAATTCTTGAAATGATTATCTTGAATAACTTAACAAGATTGATAATATGATCATCCAGTTGACAATGAGTAATGAAATGAATTGAGTAATTAATGAGTTAACATGATCGTCGATTATTAAGCGAGTAATGAAATTAAATAAGTGATTGATGAGTTAATAAGATCGTCCCGATCATAAAGAATGATGATGTTAGAGGATAGTAAAAAAATCAATGATGAATGAATTACTATAGCAACAAATTAAACCATGGCGTTAGAAGTCTTACAGTTCTTTGATGCGATTGGCTCGGCATCTGCACGAGTCACACGTGACGCGAAAGTCAATGATACTAGTCCGATGACGATGATTTCAAATGAGACATGACTCGGAAGGTAGTATTCAAAACCACGGCTCGATACCAACTCTGTAACCCCCCAATCTAGTCGGATATTACAAAGGTCCGTAGATCCCCAACCAGGACCCACCGTGCAAATGAAAATGAATGAATTACACAAGATAAATGTAGTACCGAACTACATTACAACAATAATTACTCCGATGAGGAGTTTAATTACAACACACCAGACAATACGAATACTAGTGTATTTTATATGAAGATAAAATACACAACACCGAATGAAACGGAGTATTCAAATGAAAGTCTGCAGCGGAAAATAAAGGACAATAACATGAATAAGCTGAAAGATCGGGGCCCCTACTAGTATCACTAGGACTCCTCACCGTGCTCTCCCGTGCTTTAGCCTTGCCATGACACGAAAAACAAAATCCCCAAACGGGTCGATTAAATGAACAACAATCCTCAAGAGTTGAAAATACACAATCATGATTATATACGAAATTATGAAATATCACAGTCGAAACATACGCAATCAAACATGCTATATGATTCAACTAACGATGCGGCTCAAAGGAAATGGCGCCACACTACGCCCGGGATGGAAATGTGTCCGTGCACAAGCCACCAACGATCAATACACGCGTGGTCTTGTACCTAATCGGTCTCACGAGACACATAGACTCGTGTGCGATCCAATGTGAGGTCAACAACCAACACACGACCATAATGTGCCCGACATGAAAATCCTACACATACAAAACGGCACGCCAAGATGACCGGAATGCCACGATGTAACAAAAGTGACATCGAAAATGAATAATGACTCACCGAGATGGAATGGTAATGAAATAAATGACACTCAATGAAAGGATTGGAACCGTCGTTCCTTATGATCAAACGATTAATTGATAACAACAAGTTTTGATACGGTTAATATAATGATGAATGAGTTATGATTATGAATGAACAACAACAAAAGGTATGAATATCCTTTTAACCGAGTAAGAATTAACTTACACAATACCGGTGAAAATTATCCTTCCACGAACAACGTCCCTAAATGAAGTGTCGGTCATACGAACAACCTTAATTCAATACAATTACCAACAATCCGATCAATACACGAATTAAACACGAATATAACGAATTCCAAACGTCGATACGACTAAACCAAGTCTATAGAGACATTAAATCAAACACGTTGTGTCCAAACTCCGATTGTTTACAATCAAACCTCAATATACCAATATCAAAATCCCCAAGAAGTGTTTCAAACCAAAAACATCTCCAATACGATCAATAATCCGTTATGAATATCCAAAATGTGATTATAACAACAATTAGTCGAAAATCCCCAATTCCAACTCGATTTTCAACGTGTTCTTGAATAATTCCTCAATAATCCAATGAATCCTTATACAAACTCATAATCATATACATATCCCTTCATATAACATGATTATAACGTCCAAAACATCATATCTCAACACAAAATCGAAGTCCAAAGTGTTGAAGAATTTACCTCTTGAAGATCGACCAATTCGATCCGATGAATACGTGTAAAACGACTATCCAAGCTTCCCAAATGATTGAAGGTGATGAAAATACACACTCAAATGATAATTGATGAAGAAATCTCTCCCTCAAGTTATTCTCTCGGTTGCGGTGAAGAAGATGGAAAAAAATGGAAGAAATGAGCTCAAAATGCTCAAAAATGAATTTATAGGGTTGACTCGCGGCAGGACTCGACCGTGCCCGCTCGACAGTCGCGGCGCGCATCTGGCCGGCAGGGACTCGACCGTGTCCTGCTTGACACGGTCGCGGCGCGAAGGGGCCTACCGACAGTGACCCGTCCGCGGCGCTCGGCATTGACTCGACCGTGTCCTGGCACACGGTCGGGCCTCTGGGCTGTAACACCCCCAATCCACTCAGGGATATTACACGCCGTAGACCCTCTCCTCGAGGATCTACCAGGCTGGTAATCAACATTTAACATCTCGACAATGCCTTCAAGGCTACCGACTCGATGACCGATTTGGTCTTTCCACAAATACATACAACTCAAATACAACTCATGCCCACGCGGACCAAAATACAACTACACCCGTCTAACGGAACAATACAATGGAAAATAAAGTACAACTAATCCAACACACGATATACGATTCCTCATGTGATTAGTATCGATCATCTTTCATAATCCTTCGTGCCGACCATGTGTTATGCTCCAAAACCTGAATGCAAAAACAGACATCCACCCCCCGAATACTCGGGGATAGCAAACTCCACTATTTTGCTAGTGCAAATACAAAGTGCAAATACGAGCCATACAATTCACATTCCACGAATAACAATAACCGAGGATCCTCAAAGATCCAAACGAAACGAAAAGTACTTCCCGAGGCAAGGGTTTGAGGAAACATTACAAAAACGAAATATCATAAATCAATGGGAATAATTTATAAAACGGTTTAGAATGCCATCGAGAGTTTTAATAGAAAACAATTTAGGATTATCAAATCCTACTTTTCAAAAATCCAAAAGACAAAGGGGTCGCCACACCAAAAGATTAATTTATGGAATATGACATTAACCAAAACGTTGGGATTTTAGCCCCAAATCCGTAAAACGACTTTTACAAAACCCTTGGGATTTTAGCCCCAAATCTCATCAACTCACAGTACACAAGAACGACCACGAGGTTCGTATCCCAACATCAAAATCCACAAATAAAGGATTTAAAACATAAACCACAAATTACTCTAGAGCCATCCTAGCCAAGTAGGCCAAACGAACAACTTACCTCTTACACACTTAGTCAATGCATGCAATCATGAAGACCGTTCAAAAGCACTCATTTCCGGAAATGCCAATATCGAATCACATTTGTAAAAATGCACCACAATTAACCGCGGACCCACGGCCGTGGATCCCTGCCGAGACCCCGTCGGATCTAACCCACAGTGGTTAAAAGCAAGCTCGCGGTCCACGGCTTCGTGGAGCCCTACCGAGACCCCGTCGGATCTAACCCGTAGTGAGCATACACACACACACGTTACTCATGCAATACTAACATGCTAAGAATGTAAGTTCATTAAGAATACTCACTAGAGATGGCCATTAACTCGACACCATTACCAAACTCTTCAAAAATACAATAACAAGCTTAAATACGGAATACGATTCCATAACTTTTAAACAAGAGAGTATCCTCATAAAATCCTTCAACGTTCAAGATAATCAAATCATAATCAATTCTCAAAACACCGTTCACAAAACACGCGTTTTGAAAGAAAGCCTTTAACGAGGCCAAACCGAAATCCTTTTGAAACTTCATTTCAAATAACCAAACAAACACATCAAGGCGACCACCGATCATCATATACATAAAGCGAGAAAAGTATGGGCAAGGTACTTGCCTCGATACCACGAGCACGGAACCACGAACGGATATGGCTCAACCGGAAGCTTGGAACGCCCGATGCTAACAAAAAGGGAGACGACAACGAGCGGAACGGAAGAATCAAGCACGGCCAGCGAGGAACCGAAAATGAACCTAACGATTCGAATAGCACAATCACAACCACTTCTAAACGATTATGGAAATGGAATACACGGAAACCCGCCTACGATTCATGTATATTCGTACCAAAATAACAACGAGGGCGGACCGCAACCAAACCCTCTCGATTCCGTAAAAATCCACAAAATATCCATGAATCCGTAGGAAAACTAAAAATACTAACAATATTAATCGTATACATCATGAATCCACCAACAAAAGCGGAGCGAATCGGAAGAAAAACCCAAAACCCCCAAATAAATCGAAAATAGGGTTTTAGAATATTACCTTAGGAGATTCAAGTACCAAGATCCGTAGAACACGCGTTAGATTGATTGCCCGGGCTTCACTACAGAAGAAAAATGGTGAAAATCGACCCCAATGGATAAGGATGAAGAACTCCTTCCCTCTCTCTCACTCTCTCTCGCGATGCAGTGAAAATGAAGAAGACGACGCCCGATTTCGTCTAATAAAGACGAATCGCACAGATTGACCGCCGTGTGCAGCATGCAGCTAAAGTGTGCCGCGGCCGAAAATTTACTCCTGTGTTTTGGCATTGTGCAGCGGCACGGCTGCGTGTGCGCGGCACACGCAGTCTGATTAGGTTATGGTCGCGGAAGACACACGAGTGTGCCGCGGCACCGGACAGTGTGCCGCGGCACTGCTGCGTGCCGCGGCACGGATGGGTGTGCCGCGGCACACGCATGCTTTGTTCGACATATTACACTGGCACCTTTCGGCGGTGCCCGGACTTCCGACGATTGCCGCACCGTCCGACGGCCAATCGGCCGCCACGACCCGATGCCTCGATTTCCAAACGCACGACGAACACGACGAAAAGTTCGCGGACGACATCAACAACTCGAGATGAAAACGTAATGCAATAATTAATCATACGCGACCAAGAAAAGGGTCAAGATGACAAATACAGATATGGATACCCGTAACTTCCAAGAATTACAAAATGGCCCAAAACGCCCGGAAATCACGATACGTGATCGAATAATCAAACCGAAGTTCACAACACGTCTAACAAAGTTAAACGGACTTACGGGAAATTCGAAACAGCAGTTTCGGACGAGATTCGCCAGAATCGAACTCAAGTGCGAAAGAGTCGCTAAAAAGCACAGAACTCAACAAAACAACACCCAAACGAACCCGGACGACAAAAAGTGTAGAATTAATCATTCTCAGAACGACGAAACGGTCATGAGCGAGCCGTCAAAACGGACTCCGGCCGAAAAAAGAAATTTACCAAAAATCGAAAATTGCGGATATTACATGGGCAGACGGTTCTGGCCTATCCGGAAGGGTGCGACTCGGCCGTGCCAGACGACACGGTCGGGTCCTGAGGCAGACACTTCGGCATTATCCGGACGAGTACGGCACGGGCCGTGTCGGACGACACGACCGAGTCCGGTCGGCCGTGATCGGCCAAAATCTGAAAAATGAGCGGGTGAGCTAAAACGACCATAACTCTCTCGTCCGGACTCCGATTGACTCACCGTTTGAACCATTGGAAAGCTAACTCGATGCTCTATAATATTGCAAAGATTTAGAATTTTTGGAGTTACCAAAAATTAATGGTGATCTAACAAAGTCGAACTCGTATGAGGAAAGTTAAAACAATGAACAATAATGATACACAACTCGAAGTTTTTCCGAACGGTGAACACGGTGAATGAATATGATTGATGAATGATTATAAATGAGTGAAAATCCACTGAGTGACAATCACCGAATGAAATTACTGAATGATAATGACTGAATTACAACCGGGTATTACACTGTTTGCCCGGTCAAGTGGCGGATAACGGTACTCCGTGGCTAGTAAAGTCGGATTTTTCAGTTTCCCACAACAACTGATTTTGTAGATATTTTTTATTTTTTTATTTTATTTTTTAATTATGGAACAAACTTTGAAAACAATTGAAAAAAGATTTCCCTTTCTTAGCAAAAAAGTCATTTTGAAACTTTACCAAGCCAGAGTTGAAAGGATGAGGTTACTTATGAATAACGACATACATTTTGATATTCGATTCATTATTGAAGACAAAGTGAGAATAGCTGGTGAATTCATGGAAACACCAACTAGATTTTTACCAGGGCTTAGAAAAAGTTTATATGCCAAGAAACGACGAGCAAAGAAAATCGCCGTTTGCTACAAATGTGCTAGGTGGAACTGTGATTCAAGATGTCGATCTTTAGGAATTCCTTCCACAAACAGAGAAGATAAAATTCAGTTCATCAAGGATAGTCTGAATAAGGAGAATTTAGATGATATCAAAATTTCTCTTGACACGCATCCTAGTGGACTCGTACATTATGGGATTCGATGTTTGTGGAATAAATTCAAACCAGAATATGAACAATGTCTTGGGAATCTGACGTTAAAAGACACTGTTTGCCAATTTGTAAGAAAATTGGATGGGAAGCTTCTCCCCGACTCATAGAAGGCGTTTAAGTTGTTTCTGAACGTAAAATCAGAGGAAGATGTGAGCCACAATCACAACTACTGTACATACACATGAGTATATTTACTTTTTGTCGATTTTTTTAGATTTTCTGAATAAAAAATGTGATACGCAATAAATGCATTCATTATTCTATTGAGTAGTTGAAGTGCAATTAACGCGGTCACAGATTTGATAAATCTTTTTACTTTATTTTGCATCTATAAATAAACATTGCAGTTGTTTCTTTTCTGCATCCCTCAAACTCATATTCTTTTCATTTTCTCTCTAAGTAATTTCCTTTTCAAAAAAATGAAATCATCATCTTCCACAAAAAGATTTAACTCCATCTGCATTTTTGGTGGAGCTAGTCATGGGAAAGAGGCTTGCTTTACTGAAGCATCCCACAACTTGGGTCGTACCTTAGGAGAAAAATGCATTCATGTAGTTTACGGAGGAGGAATTCTAGGATTAATGGGACGTGCTGCCACTTCTGCCTATATGGAAGGAGTAAAAGTGTTGGGAATCATTCCAAAACCTATGGCTGAAAGTAAAATCACCGGAGCAACCATTGGAGATGAGTTCAGAGCTGTAAATATGCAAGGCCGCATAACTCACATGATAAATAATGCTGATGCCTTTATCACCATTCCCGGTGGTTTTGGCACTCTTGAGGAACTTTTTCATGTGGTTACCAGAGCCAAGCTAAATGTTCATACGAAACCAATAGGTCTTCTAAATGTCAATAGTTTCTTCGACGGTTTACTATCTTTCATCAACTACTCTTCTGAAAAAGGTTTTATTTATGAGCGTGCTAAACGAATCATAGTTGTTGCAGCAACACCAGAAGAGCTGATCAAAAAACTTATTGCATTTGTTTCTGAACCAGACCCAGCTCTAGATAATATTGTTTGGATGGAAGATTTCACTGTACGGAAATGCAAAATTGATACATTCCTTTCCCTCTGATTTCCCACTTCATTCCTCTTGTTGTTTTTACTTTTTAGCGGGGGTAAAAATCGTGAAGATGATGGAATCTTAAGGAGTTTCTTTTCGACCTCTTGACGCGCATCTATCCACGATTTATATATTTTTATTTCTATTACTGTACTTTTTTTTTCATTTGTTTTTAATAAAAGCATTGATGGCAGCGGAAGGCGACTCTTCAGACTCTCTTGAAGCGCATCTAGGGTGTTTGTGTTATACTTCCGGGTATATATTTTCTTTTGTTGTTTTGCCACTCTTATTTCTTGCAGGTCCAAAAAAAGGCTTGAGCGAAGCGTCGTCTTTCATAAACAGGGAAGCCTTATTTAAACCCTTACTCCATTGTTCTTTTTACACAATAAGGATATTATTTATCATTAAGTGTAGGGGAAGGTGTATATCTATATCTATATCTATCTATCTATATATATATATATATATATGAAATATTAAAAAAAAAAAGAGGTTGAAGATCACGGCACCATTTTCTTGAGAAAACGTTAGTGAAAAAATTATTTTTGGGATGTTTAACTGGTTTTGATAATGGATTTGAATGAAGGTGTTTGGGATTCAGTACACAACACCCTTTTTGTGAGTTTTGAGCCTTAGAGCAATCCTTATATATACGCTCTATATTTTTTGTTGTGTGGTCAAACATATTGTGTTCATTCTAGAACTTGCTCATTTATACATTTCGAGACTACATTCATAAACTCTTGCATTAAGATGATAAAGGTAATTAGGATTAACCCCTTGTTGGCTTATATTTTCTCACCCATTACATTTTATCCTTAGAAGCCCCATTGAGCCTGAGCCTATTTCTTTGATCAAGCACATTACTTTAGTTATTATCCATTCTTGTTAATGACTCATCCATTTGCACCCTCTAGTCAAAGATTTAATTGTGAACTAGATGTGTGACAAATAGGGACCGATGTTCATAAGAGTATTGTAGAGATTAAGAGCTTTTGTTGAAAGTGAAGGGGTGTGAAGTACATTGGAGTATTGAACCGAATAAAAAATATAAATAAAGGCCAAAAAAACGGCCTGATAGAAAAAAAAAGTGGGAGGTCAAGTGCGAAAATCATCACTATATGTACATAAACTAGCACTTGAACTATTCCTTGAGTGATACATAACTCCTTCCAGAAGATCCATTGCATACTTTTTCTTACACAAGAGTATGACCTTACCAGATGAATATTCAATTACCATGTACAGAATAATTTGGGGATGATGGTTTGAGAGTTTTCATTACAGAAGGAGGGTGTTGATTGTTATTTATAGGATTTGTTATGCATCTAAATTCACAATTGATCTTGGCTAGCAAACCTCATAATCTTCCCTTTATCCTACCCATACCCAAAGCCACGTTACAACCAAAAGAAAGACCTTTTGATTTATGCATGAGTTTATTTTTAAGTAGTGGAGATTTGATTTTTGACCAAGTATATGGTAATGATACATTATGCTTTGATATGAGTGAACTCTTCTCGAATATCCCGTATATACACTTGAGTGGAGTGATATCCACCATGAGGGTATTGAATCCTTTGGCATTCGATTCTCAATAAAGTTGTTAGAATTTGGTGCGGCATCCTATTTTTCTCTGATCTCACTTGGGTCATGATCACTTGTTCTCTCTTGGTATTGGTTTTGTCATGATTTTTTCAGCATATGAGTATTATAACTCGGGTATAAGATTTGCCCGAGGACGTGCAAAAGATAAGTGTGGGGGAATATGTTTAGTATATTTTGAGTAATATTTTTATTAGTATTTTATATAGATAATTGTGTGTTGTGTGATAAATTTATTCGTTTTACTATATATTTATATTATTTCATTTTGTTAGAATTTTCTATAATTTTGTGTCATTTTTAGATAATTAATTGGAATTAAATTATATCTGCAGGTTAACCAACCGGTACAAGACAGATCAATTGGTTCAAGAGCGATATTTTTACAAAATTCAAATGTAGTCACGACTGGTCTCATTTTATTCGTCTCGTCGAGACGATCGTTCTAAAAAAAATTATCCGAATCCGAGTTTGTATGAAGAAGTTATGACCGTTCGAGGGACAATTAAATAGACGGACCATATTGTGCCACGTGTCAACACCCGATTGGACCGGAAATTCAATTCTCTACTGATGTCATCTATGTCATTAGCATTAATTGGCAGCCGTGTATTATTGGGGGTGGGATTTTAAAATATTAAAAATTATTATTTTATTAATTTTGTAGTAGTATAAATAGGGGATGAATGTGTAGTGTTTTGGGGAGGAGAAAAAAAGGAGAAAAAAATAGAGAGATATTATTGTAAGGGAGAGAAATAAAAATATTGTGTAATAAAAATATATTTGAATAATAATATTATGGAATATTTATTTATTTGTGTTGTTATTATGAGTGAGTAATTTTTTTTTTTTACTGGGGTTATGATGAAACCATGTCTATATTATTATTAATATTTATATAATAATTCCAAATAAATATTTTTAACGATTATGATTTTTGCTTTAATAGGGAAATATTATTTCATTAATTGTATCACGTATTTTTGATAGTTATAAATTCTCCCTTGCTTTGTGATTATTGATATTAGTTAATTTCTTTGATTATTTATTTTCCATTAAATTGGATACATATAATGCTTAGAAATTACATTTTTCAAGCGAAGGAAAATCTATATTTGAATTATAATTTTGTACTTATTGTCAAATCTATAGGGTAATAGTGAGATTGATTTCAGAATCTGTTCCTTGAATTTCTTGGAATTAAAATATAAATTAAATAATAAATAGACATTGGTGGATTCAAAACCCTAGTAAATTATTTAAAATCAATTTATCTAAAATCGACTTAAAAATTACTAGTTATTTAATGCAATTATTATAACATTCCAATATCAAATTATTTGGGACTAAGTTAGAATTTAATTTAATTTGGTTCAAAACGATAGAAATATATTTACTTCACTATCATAGTCCTCCCTGTGGAATCGACCTTGCACCGCATATCTACATCGAACGAATCGTGCGCTTGCGAGTATTAGACTAAAGAATCAACAAACAACACCCGCTGTGACGTGTTATGATTGTTGGGTTTTCTATGCATCGAATACAAAATAATCGGAATAAAAACGCAGCGGAATAATAAATATGAAAAACCAATTTAGGATCTCATGCAGTAATTTAATTATTTGATTAAAGGGTTAATCGAATTACCTTAATCCGATTGAACAGTTCTAGATCCGGACTAGAAGCAGATGAATATCTCCTTCCTCTTTTGATGATCCACACACGAACAATTCCACAAGCCGGATTGCTAGATCCTTACGAATAATATTGATAAATAGTACAACACAAATTCCTTACTAGAAGGATTGTACTATTGATCAAGATCAACTAAGAGAATAGGATTAGACGACCGACTTCGTTCTCCTACAGTAGGAAGTAGAGGGCCGATCTTGTTCTTAAAGGGGCGATTTTTTTAGGTGTTTTCTTATGACTACTCCTTGTCCAAGACCTTATATTTATACTAAGTAAACCCTAGAGTCAAACTCTTGTATTTGCTTAGTTGCCCCTCAACTTATTAAATAATACAAAATATATAATATCCAATATTATATATTACTTATTATATAATCTCCTTATAAATATAATATCTAATATTATATTTATTATTCCCAGTTGATATTTATTCCTACTTGTCTATAATTATCGTACGTGCGACCCAAAAGGCTTATATTATGTTGGCAATTATTTAATACCTTATTAAATAATAAATCATAAGTAGCCTCTAGCAAGACATTATGATTACCCAAATAATATAAGTTAATACTCCATTAAACCTTTTAACGTGTCAAATCCCTTTGTCACGCGATATCATATTTGAACTACGTCATGGAGTTTGTCATACTTATTTATGTTCAAATGCTTTCTCGATCTTAAGTAGACTTATTGAATCAAATGACTCTTCATTTGAGCATGACCATGCATTTCCTTCAGTCCTACTTATCGAGGGGCCCAGCAGATATCTCTCTCACTAAAAAGAGGGACAAATCCCCATCTTGATTATTCATTGCCCTCTACATGACTCCCACTAATCCTGATCGCTAACCTTTATGATCACTCACTACACCATAGATTGCATACAACAACGTGTAAAATACGTTGCAATATGCCCTAAATTCATTGCAATAGGGCCTATTGCAACGATTATGCAAAAATCAAGCGTGCCCTTTGCTCTGGTTGCCATAGGGCCCTTATGGCAACAAATTTGGTACCATATTTCAACGGCATATTATCGTTGCAAATATAGTATATGGCAACGATTTAACGGCTATAGCAACATGTTTAACACCATTGCAATATCTTGGACTACCTATGGCAACATTTTTTTGCAACGATTTTTTTGTGTTAATTGTTGCAATACATGGATTCAGGCATCCCTAAGGCAACATATATATGCCCAATTGCAACGTATTTAGAATCAAATGCAATCTAATTTTATTAATGAATATGACATATATGGCAACATTTAAGCTTATATTGCAATGCTAAATAAAAAAACTGGCATGACCATTAGATTTATTTCAGTTGGTATATCGTAACATCAATCCAACCGAGCAATATTACTGCTGT
Organism: Orobanche coerulescens; assembly: GCA_033398695.1. Classification (NCBI taxonomy): domain Eukaryota; kingdom Viridiplantae; phylum Streptophyta; class Magnoliopsida; order Lamiales; family Orobanchaceae; genus Orobanche; species Orobanche coerulescens. The sequence goes on along the minus strand of CM065811.1, from coordinate 97,387,548 downwards.
TCTAACATCAATAAATTCACTCAGACTAAGTTTAGGAAAATGACCAAGTTGAAGTAAAATAACTAAGTTCAAGTACACACAATCTAACTTAGTAATACATAGACCAATATCTTAGTTAAACATTATAAACATCTCTTCTTCCTCTTCCTATTCCTCTTCCTCTTCATCTTCATCTTCATCTATCTTCATCTTCATCTTCATCTTCATCTTCATCTTCATCCGTCTCATCTCTATAACAGATTTTTATATAATACCAGTGTCATGTTCATACAGTGTTCCAACTGAATAAATCCTATACTATATAAAGTATAGTCATCAAAGCACCATAAGTGAGGGAAAAAGATGTAGATTACGCACCAACCAACCAAAAAATATCACAACACCATTGATCAGATAAGCATTGGATCTCTTCAATCCAGATATATCAAGATACCGTGCGTATTGCGAGATAGAATTATCGAGGTTATAACATTTGTCGGATATGACGTAGGTGTTCTCCACAATCTGATAACATACCATCTCATATTGATCTATGGTGTTGTCACCTCGGATATCAAGACCATGCAAGTGTAAAGTCCCCTCCTCGGTTAACATGGAATATGCTACCGCAATTCCCGAAAGAGAGTGATGGAAAATCAAAATCCAAAAGCAACCTAATCACTGATCTACACGGTGCATTTTTAAAAAATGACACTCCACAATTCCTTTATCAAACGAGAAGAAAAAGCGAAAGTCTTCCTTTTAAAAACGGAAGAAAAGCGGCAAAATATACTACAAAAATAAGACTATTGGACATGTGGAGCTACTATCTTACGGAAGATAGAGTGACAATATCAGTCTAATCTCTACTCCAACTTAAGAGAATGACTACTTATGTGGAAGTTACAGAAGCATCACATCCGTAAAATAGCACCATATACACTTGAATCAGTAAAGATTACTCAAAAACCTAACCATCATAGTCATATTTTGCTGCCCATAAGAACCTCTCTGGATCAATATAGGACCACAGGACCAACATAAACAGAGGCATGCTAAGTTTCTAACAGTTGACTTACATACTCTATTCCACCAAAACAAAGATACAGCCAACAAATCATTCCAAGATCTGAAATGAAGTAGCCAACTCATATCTGCCAAAATTTAGAAAACCATAGAGAAAAAGTGAATACCATGAGTACCCATCACCACAAAAATTATCATTAAGTTAAGATAAAACTAGAATATTAGAACTTAGTGCAGGAAATCTCGGCAAAGATGCTTCAGTTATGCTGAGGGGCCTCACATAGCCATCACATCTTATGGTGTTACTCTAGAGTGTGTGCGCGTGTGTGTGTGTCCTTTTTTCATGACTAAAACGGTCTTAGACTCTTAGATATGCAAGATTATAATTTATAATGGTGATCCTATCCTCTTTGGTTGTCCAGAATAAGAATATACTAATCTCAGTAACTTCAAAAGACGAAGACACAAAATGAGAACAGTGGAAATGAAAACTACTCCGTGATTCCAGTTGGCAACATGGATAATTCACGTTACTTCCCAGCCGTGATACAATAGAACCACAAATTTTTAATGATCACATGCAACCTTTTCCTCATAAAGAAAAGAAATGATATCTAATCAGATAAACATAAGCAGTAATGTTGGGCCAACTTTCCTTCCCAGAGATAAACCACAATGCAGTTGCATTTGCTTCCCAGAGATATGTTGGGCCAACTTTCCTTCCCAGAGATAAACCACAATGCAGTTGCATTTGCTTCACTTGGTTCAGCCAACTTTCCTGATAACAACAATAGAAAGGAATATGCTTAGCTACACCACTTTACAAAACGGTAATCGGTAAACGAAAAAGAAAAAAATAGAAAAAGAAAAGAAGTGATCGAACGGGAGAGACGATGAAATTAATGTAAAACCCGGCCTAAAAGTAGTTTATAACAGCCCGGACTCTTCGCTTACTACGTCTTAATGCTGCAAATAGATACCGAACCCTGATAATAATTCAACTCCCACAACTGTTGAAGCGAATTACAAGTTGCCCATATTTGTAAACAGAAGCTAAAAGTTGAATAACTTCAAAAGTTAAATCAAAAGCAGCACTTGAGGGGGGCAAAAACAGCAATAAGCTCACGATCACTTTTGTTTCCAAGTGTTTACAAAATACTTTTTCAAAGAATAATGAAACATTTCGTCTTTTGAAAGAAATCTCATACCAGCAAGACGGCCTCTGATATCTTGATTCAGAAGCTCCAGCCACTGACAATCAAGATCGAGTTCAAGATCCGAATGGCCGTGCTTCATAACAACGGCCAAGATTCGGACAAGATGTTGAAGGCACGATGAATCATAAATAATATCAACACCTAAACTTTGAAAAAAGCAGGTAATTACATGAATAAAATTAAGCTTTTAAGAAATATTACGGACATAGAGCTCTCTCCATGCTTGGCGGCAGGTGAATCCTTTTAGTGCCGGCTTGGCCCTCTCCGTGAACCCCATCCATTCGCCATAACACTCATGTTCCTCCACTTGTCCTAACAAAACCAAAACCAACACTACTATGGAATAAAAAAAATACTAAATTTCTAGAACACAAAAATCCAATGTATATATCATTACCATCACCAATAGAGAAATGATGGGTTAAAATTCTACCTTCAGATCAACATTGGATCATAGATACAAAACCCCGCTGAATTGTGGATCCCTAATAATCATACGCCATTTCCCAGGCCCGTGCTTGAGGACTCAGTTACGAGTGCTTCCTCTTGAAGTCCACTGCATTTAGGTGCCCCATTAGTTTTTCAAGCCCATAATAGATTCCTAAGGGGAAAATCATCGAAGATTTGCTTAAGCTTATTATGTTTAAAAAAACTCATTTAGGAATAATATTCTAGAAAAAAAACAATGAATTTACAGAATCTCTGGATGAATTATCAAAACTCATCAAAATAAACTGAATTTTACAAATCGCGTGATAAATTACCAACAAACTCATCCTTTTAAAATAGCGAATTTGGAATAAACAAAAATTCCCTCAAATAATTATAAGAAATCCTTTGAAAATAGCGAATACGACATAGAAAGATCAAAACTGTCAGAGGATTAGGGTTTGGATGCGGATAAGAACGCCTAGGGCGGGCGAGACTTACACAGTGTATCTGGTGGTGGTGATGCGGCCTGGTGGTGGAGGCGGATGCTTTTCCTGATGGTGGTCGCGGCGTATTGTTCTGGTGGTAGCGGCGGCCTGGTGGTGGAGTCATGACTTTTGTGTTCGTGTGTTTGTTTTGGTGTCTGTGTGCCGTGTGGGTTGTGTTGTGTGTCGTGTGGGTTTTGTTTTTTCTTTTCTTTTTTCTTTTGTTATTTTTTGTACGCCCGCCAACATTTTCCCAGAAATCCCGCTCATATTTTACAAGCCCGCCACATTTTTCCCCCAAAATGAATAGATACCGCAACGATTTTAAAAAAGTATTGCAATAGAATGCATGTTTTAAACTTTCTTAGATTTTTCCAATGGAATTGCAATGCTTTTCAAAAGTGTTGCAATTTATGTGATTTGGTTTCTCAATTGCAATGGTTTTTAACAATTTTTTAGAAATATGGTTGCAATAGGCAATCTATGGTTTAGTGACTATGTTTCGGATGACGTTAGATTATGTCAAGGCATAACAGTTATCATGTTGGACTCTATGATAATCTCAGGTTCAAGGATTTATTGACATACTGTTATATTGATATTCACTTATGACATTTCCATGAAGTAATCTCAATGCCGGTCTGTCCAGTATTAGTTCTCCAACCAATACCCATAAGATTGATCCGTACCATACGCATAATCATCCGATGATTATCAATCAAACTTATGCTAGTATATTAATCACTTGAGTCTCTACTCAACACGATTGTACCAAGGACATTTGAATAATTTTATTATTCGTGAATAACTATTATTCGATTATTATAATATTAAAACATGCACACATTATAATAATCAATGATAAATAAATGATATCAAATAACTTTATTTAAATATGACAATTGCAAATCTAGGCACATCGAATGTCCTAGGGCACTTATCCAAACAATCTCCCACTTGCACTAGGACCATTCATTCATGACTTTTAGTCCTATCGCTCTAGCATGCTCAACGTGCTTTCCTTGTGAGAGAGGCTTCATAAGTGGATCTACAACATTCTCTTCCATTGCTACTTTGCATATTGTAATATCTCCTCGTATGACGATCTCTCTGACTAGGTGATATTTTCTGAGTATATATTTGGAATTATGATGGGACCTAGGCTCTTTAGCTTGTGCAATAGCACCATTATTGTCACAATAAAGGCTTATGGGACCCTGTATGGTCGGAACCACTCCTAGTTCAGTAACGAACTTCTTGATCCATACGGCTTCCTTAGCTGCATCCGTTGCTGCCAAGTACTCAGCTTCTGTAACAGAATCAGCAACCGTGCTTTGCTTGGAACTCTTCCAAATCACAGCACCTCCATTCAATACAAACACATAACCAGTTTGCGATTTGAAATCGTCTCTGTCTGTTTCGAAACTTAAATCAGCGTAACCTCTTACAGATAGCTCGTTTCCCACCCCTCCATAAACTAGGAAATCATCCTTAGTTCTTCTCAAGTACTTTAGGATGGTTTTCACTGCTGTCCAGTGACTTTCACCTGGATTCGATTGGTATCGACTTGTCATGCTAAGGGCAAACGATACATCTGGTCGAGTACAAATCATGGCATACATGATCGATCCAATAGCCGAAGTGTATGGTATCTTTCTCATGCGGTCTCGCTCATTAGGAGTCGTAGGACTCTGAGTCTCACTCAGATGAATGCCATGTGACATTGGAAAGAGTCCTCTTTTGGAGTCTTGCATATTGAACCTCTTCAATATTTTATTAATGTATGTACATTGACTCAGACCAATCAATCTCTTTGATCTATCTCTATATATCTTTATCCCAAGAATGTAAGCATCTTCTCCTAAGCCTTTCATTGAGAAACAACTTCCCAACCAAGTCTTGACTGTCTGCAAGGTGGGAATGCTATTTCCAATGAGTAATATGTCATCTACATATAAGACTAAGAAAACAACTATTCTCCCACTAACCTTCTTGTACGCACATGGTTCATCTTCATTTTAAATGAACCCAAACTCTTTGACAGTTTCGTCAAAACGAAGATTCCAGCTCCGAGAAGCCTGCTTCAACCCATAAATGGATCTTTGAATCTTGCAAACCTTTTTAGAATTTTTTGGATGAACAAAACCTTCAGGTTGTGTCATGTACACATCCTCAAGTAAGTTTCCATTAAGGAATGCTATTTTGACATCCATTTGCAATATTTCATAATCATAGTATGCGGCAATGGCAAATAAAATTCTAATTGATTTAAGCATGACTACTGGCGAAAAGGTCTCATCATAGTCAACACCATGAATCTATCTATAACCTTTTGCCACTAGTCTAGCTTTATAGGCTTGCAGATTATCATCCATGTCTTTCTTCTTCTTATAGACCCATTTGCACCCAATGGTTTTAACACCCTCATGTGGATCTATCAAGTTCCAAACTTGATTGTCATACATGGACTGCATCTCTGACGTCATGGCTTCTAGCCATTCCTCGGACTCTGGTCCTGAAACAGCTTCTGTATAGGTACTAAGCTCATCATCTATGAGCGATGCGTCATTATCCTCTTGTTGTGTTGAGAATTATACTCTCCGACCGGCGATCGCCTCGGAGATCGGGCGACCTAGCCATTGCCGAGCAGCAAGGCATAACTGCCGACAGTGATCGGGAGACCTAGTCATAACCGGGCAGCCGAGATGGATCTGCCGACCGAAGGTCCCAGGACAAGTCCCGGTGCCGAGCGATTGACATCTAAGACGATCGTCTCTCGGCACTTGGCGATCGACTCCTGGTGGCCGACGACCAGACGATCATCTCTCGGCACCTGTCGACCGACCCTTGGTGACCAACCGATGCCGACCCTTGGTGACCGATCATTGACGACCGCCTCATGCCGCTCAAAGCCGATGGTCATCCAGTCGGCAAAGGCCGAACCTCAGGACAGATCATTGACGGATCATTGACCACAACCTGTCAACATCTTCCCACCAGCCGACAGGCCCACCGAAAGTTGTCAGTAGGACCGCATGTGACAGTGACTCCGGACGCGTGGCCGGCTCCTCATCGATCCGCATACTAGTCGCCAAGAACTGCCTCGACTATAGGCAGACTGCCCATGCGACTTTAAGACGATCGCCCCATTATTATAATGGCCGAAAGGCGATCGCCCGCCAGAGGACAAGGCTCCTCAGCCTCTATAAATACAAGGCAGCCTGCACTTGTCCAACGACCGAATTTTTACTCCCTGAAAGGCTTCAGAACTTCAGCACTCTCGGATTTTTCCTCACTGAACAAGCAATATACTCACAACTTGTCTTTCTCCTACTCTTGGCAACAGCTATCTCTCGGTTCTTTCTTCTCTCGGCCTCTCTCATACAGAAGACGATCGGCAGGGATGAAGAACACCAAGCTTCGCTCAAGAGCTGGATTAGCAGAGTCTTTTTACACTCATTGTACTTAGATTCTCACATTAATACTTATATCCACGAATATTTGTATTAATAACATCTCACGAGAGCATTCAAGCCCGGGCCTAACAAACCCGGCAAATCTTGTGTTTATTCATATTCTCTCGGAAGTGCTCCCGCAACCTTATTTGTTTGTTGTCCGTCCATTCCAGCAGTATTTAATCTTCGGATAAATATTTTGGGCAACAACAATTGGCGCTAGAGGAAGGGGGGCCTCTAACCCTCAAATTTTTATTCCTACCGTCCCGAATAACACTCACTATTCTCGGGGCATATACTTGAAGTGACACTCACTACGCTTCAAATAAATCTTTCAGAAATCATGTCTTCCGCCTCCGCATCGAAGAAAGCCGCTGGCCAGCCCGCCAGACGCCTCGTTCCGTCTCAGTCCGAGCCACAGCCGATGGCGAAAGGTAGCCGACGCAGTCCGAGATGCTCGATCCCGCCCCTGGGCGGCGGCCCAAGCCTCTCGCTCGATCAGTTACGAACCGCGGAACAGATCGACGAGGCCATGGCCGTCCTACAGGAGCAACGGAGTGCTCTCGACGCGCCTCCCGCTATCACCCCCTCGGCCATCCGCCGGAAGACCAAGCGGAAGTTCAAGGCGTTACTGGCCGAGCGATCTCCAGGAGGCTCTCATCCGCAAGAAGAGGCGCTCTCCAGCCGGGGCACCTCTGTTTTCGATCGCCTGGGCAGTGACCCGTCTTGGCGACCGGGGCAGTCCGGCCCCAGCTACGAGACGATAAAGTTCGAGTCCATCACCAGGAGCTCGGCTTATCCGACTCCCAGAAGGCCGACCAGCCGTCTGGCTCCCCCTCGCCAAATAGCCTAGGTCGGCAACAGCGGATTCAGGAGATCGGTACATGATCGCCTCGGCTCCCGCTCCCAAAGCCGATATGCGAGCGACCGAGCCACGGCAATGGCCGCGATGCAACGCCAGCTCAACGACATGAAGGCGCTCCTGGAATCCGGGGCAGGCGCAAAGAGCAAGATCGCCGAGCCGAGCGAGCCGCTCGCGGTCCAAATCGAGCTCGCCCCCGTGCAGCACAAGATCGCTCCTCCTCAAACACCTTTGTACGAGGGGAGATTAGACCCCGAAACACACCTGAGCAAATTCAACATCTACATGACCGGGTGTGGGGAATCAGACGCGACCAGGTGCCGAATGTTCCCTATGACGCTGGACGACCTCGCCTACAGGTGGTACGCCTCATTGCCGCCTCGGCCCATCGGCTCATTTAACCAGCTGCCGAACATCTTCACAGCGTACTTCGCCACCAGGGTCGTTCGACCAGAAGGTCCCCATCGCATGCTGCGAATCAAGCAAGGGGAAGAAGAGTCCGACTCGGACTACATCGACCGGGTAGACGAGATCATCCTCAATGGCAAACCCATAAGCGACGAGATCGCCCTCTACACGGTCCTAGGAGGATTCCATGGTCTTTCGCCTATGTTCAGGCATCTCACGAAGGACCAACCCTCGACCTACGCAATCTTCCGAGCTAAAGCCGCAGACTTTCTGGCTAGGCAAAGGTTTCTCCTTAGCCTTTAAGCAGCGCGATCGGCGCCCGAACGACGATCTCCCGCCCGATCGCCGGTATCGACCTATGAATAACCCGATCGGCAGCCGAGCGACGATCGCCAGTCTTCTAGACCGATCGCCATTATCAAGTAACATCACCAAACCGGAGGACTCGTCCGCCATCTACGGTTCACCATCTAACACGATGGACTAAGGCACGAGATCGCCTCCACCGCGCATCATAAAGCCATGGTCCTGGTAGTCGATGGAACCGGCCGCTTCGGCCATGCAAGGTCCCTTTGGGCCAAGATCGCCCGCCCTTCGTTTAAATACGAGGCCGGCGTAGTCTGAGGGCCCTCCAAAACTAATCAGTGGACACGATCGCCCGCCCTCAAAGGTTCATCATCTAACATGGTGAACCCGGACAATGCGACGTGCCACTACCCCCGTCTCAACGTACACTGTCGAGGTTCGCCGTCCTCATGGCGGGCCGAGGTGGAAGCAGAGCTAACAAGCCGCGGACGTGGAGTTGAATCATCCGACGCTGCCCCGCGCAAGGACTCCTCTAGACTAAGACCGCACGCCCTTCGTTTAAATACGAGGCGAGGCGCAGCCTAACAGAGGACCCTCACAATAAAATGAGTCACGATACACTCGATGTCTTCGCGCACAAGACACGGTCATGGAGTCGGTCCATCGAACTCCGCGATTGTGCACGGTTCCTCAGCGACGAAACAATCAAGTTTCTACGAGGGATCGGACAATGTTGTTTTTTGCAGGTACAAGAACCGATAAATAGCTAGCCAATCGACATGATCGCCCAAGTCCGAATCCAAAGTCAGCTCAACGAGTTGCCCATCCCCATCTTACACGATCGCCAGCAAGAACCACCTCGCCCCATGTCTTCAACATCGGAGCAAGCTGGGGGGCAATTGTTGTGTCGAGAATTATACTCTCCGACCGGCGATCGCCTCGGAGATCGGGCGACCTAGCCATTGCCGAGCAAAGAAGCGCGTAATCGCCGATGTGATCGAGCGACCTAGTCATAACCGGGCAGCCGAGATGGATCTGCCGACCGAAGGTCCCAGGACAAGTCCCGGTGCCGAGCGATCGACATCTAAGATGATCGTCTCTCGGCACTTGGCGATCGACTCCTGGTGGCCGATGACCAGACGATCATCTCTCGGCACCTGCCGACCGATCCTTGGTGACCAATCGGTGCCGACCCTTGGTGACCGATCATTGACGACCGCCTCATGCCGCTCAAAGCCGATGGTCATCCAGTCGGCAAAGGCCAAACCTCAGGACAGACCCCACGTGCAGGGCCGAGACAAGATCCGCATTTCACGGATCATTGACCACAGCCTGTCAGCATCTTCCCACCAGCCGATAGGCCCACCGAAAGTTGTCAGTAGGACCGCATGTGACAGTGACTCCGGACGCGTGCTGGCTCCTCATTGGACCGCACAGCTGGCTGCCCGCAGCTGCCTTGGACTTTAGGCAGACTGCCCATGCAACTTTAAGACGATCGCCCCATTATTATAATGGCCGGAAGGCGATCGCCCGCCAGAGGACAAGGCTCCTCAGCCTCTATAAATACAAGGCAGCCTGCACTTGTCCAACGACCGAATTTTTACTCCCTGAAAGGCTTCAGAACTTCAGCACTCTCGGATTTTTCCTCACTGAACAAGCAATATACTCACAACTTGGCTTTCTCCTACTCTTGGCAACAACTATCTCTCGGTTCTTTCTTCTCTCGGCCTCTCTCATACAGAAGACGATCGACAGGGACGAAGAACACCAAGCTTCGCTCAAGAGGTGGATTAGCAGAGTCTTTTTACACTCATTGTACTTAGATTCTCACATTAATACTTGTATCAACGAATATTTGTATTAATAACATCTCGCGAGAGCATTCAAGCCCGGGCCTAACAAACCCGGCAAATCTTGTGTTTATTCATATTCTCTCGGAAGTGCTCCCGCAACCTTATTTGTTTGTTGTCCGTCCATTCCAGCAGTATTTAATCTTCGGATAAATATTTTGGGCAACAACACCTCTGTTACGAGATAATCATATCTCTCAGGTTCATGTCGCATCCTATCGGATCTGCGTGGGACTTGTGTACATTGAACGGGCTCTTCAACTGATTGTTGAGCTTGTTCGGTTTCCATCAGTGAAGCAATGTCTTCTTGTGGTTCTCGAGTTTCCTCGAGAATTACTCTTCTCCCACTGTCTCTTTTGAAAATAAATTCCCTTTCTAAGAATACAACATTTCGAGCAACAAACACTTTGTTCTCAGCGGGCTTATAAAAGTAATATCCTTTAGTTTCCTTAGGATACCCCACAAATAAACATATTTCAGACCTAGCTACCAGTTTGTCAAACACTTGGCACCTTACGAATGCTTCGTAACCCCAAATCTTTAGAAAAGACAAGTTTGATCTCTTACCAGTCCATTTCTCAAATGGTGTGTTTTCAACTGCTTTAGATGGAACACGGTTAAGGGTGAATGCTGCGGTTTCTAAGGCGTGGCCCCAAAATAATAATGAAAGCTATGTTCGACTCATCATGGATCGAACTATATCTAATAAAGTTCGATTCCTCCTCTCGGACACTCCGTTAGGCTGAGGTGTTCCTAAGATGATCATCGAACTCTTGGATCAAGTATTCGCCACCTTGATCCGATCGAAGGGCTTTAATTGTCTTCCCAAGTTGATTCTGTACTTCATTCTGGAATATTTTGAACATTTCAAAAGATTCATTTTTATGCTTCATAAGATAAACATATCCATATCGGCTATAATCACCGGTAAATGTAATGAAGTATTGGTATCCGCCTCTCATATGAGTACTAAGAGGTCCGCATACATCAGTATGTATTAGGCCTAATAGATCACTAGACCTTTCTCCATGACCAGTGAAAGTATTCTTCGTCATCTTGCCTAATAAACAAGATTCGCACGTCCCATATGATTCATGTAATACCCACAATTTTGGATTTCGGTGATTTTCTTTTTTTCGGCGGGAGTCCGTTTTGACGACTCGCTCATGACCTTTTCGTCATTTCGAGAATGATTAATTCAGCACTTTTTGTCATCCGAGTTCGTTTCGGTATCGTTTTGTTGAGTTCTGTGTTCTTAAGCGGTTTTTCTGCACTTGAGTTTGATTTTTGCGAATCTCGTCCGAAACTGTTGTTTCGAGTTTCTCGTAAGTTCATTTAATGTTATTATTCATGTTGCGTGCTTTAGTTTGGTGTTTCGGTCGTGTATCGTGTATTTCGGACGTTTTGGGCCGTTTTTGTAATTTCCCAAAGTTTGGGGTAATTACTTCCGTTGTCGAATTCTGACACTTCGGGTGGTCGGAATCATGTGTTCTCTTAGCTCTTAGATTCGTCTTTGCGAGTACTTTGTAACCGTATCTTCGGTTTATATTCAGGTTCGGGTTTCGGGGTCGTCCGGGTCGTCGGAGTGCCCACGACCGAGCCACGGTCGGAGCAGGGCCTGGCCTGGACGAGTTACGGCCGTAAGGTGCCGGTTATGGCCGTACGTGCTCGGCAGACTTGGCTGGACGAGTGCCGTTTACGGCCGTAAGGGCCGATTCTGCCACGTCAGACGGTGCCAGCGATGTTCGGACGAATGCCGTTACGGCCGTAAGGACTGCGGCACGGCCGTAAGTGCCGAGTTACACCAGAAGTCTGCCCGATTCTGGCCGTAAGTGGTCGGCGGGAGGTCAAGCGATATATATGATCGAGCAGACGGGTTTACACCCATTTTTTCTCATCCCTCTCATTTCCTTCCGCGTCTGGGGCTTGGAGTACGTGATTAGATGTTGTTTATTTATCAATCCATGAAGTTCTTGAGTTTCTAACATCAATCAATCATCCCATAACATCATCCGATCTACCGAATCAAGGTTAGATTTCTTGATAATCTAGTTTTGGGGAAATTGGGGTTTTTGTTGGATTTCGTCCGTTTGAGCCGTAATAACTTAGATTATTGATGGGTTATTGATTATTTAGATGTATTATATCGTTTCCGTTGTTATTCCATGGTTGGATCGTATCGATTCGTTATTTTGGTCGAGTTCTTGATCGACGCCTTGAAGGTGTCCGATAGAATGTCTTAGAGGGGTTTTCGGACGTTCTACGATTATTCTTCCTCGTATGATCACTGATATATTGATTATATGATGTTAGGGTCGAGTTTCTTGCGTAGAAACCGCTTCGAACCCTTCCATTCATCGTCGTCTTTAGTTTCGATAGCATCGGGCGTTCCGAAGCTTCCCCGTTGAGCCATGTCCGTTCGTGGTTCCGTGCTCGTGGTATCGAGGCAAGTATCTTGCCCATACGTTTCATGTTTCGATGGCATAATTTTTGATAAATGATTTTATGCGAAATCCAATGTTTAATGAACGTAAAAAGGGATCGGTATGTTCTCGATAAATGTTGTCTTTCAACGATAATTCGTATACTTCGTGAGTATGTGTTCTCGGAATATGTGTGTTGGTTTTGTATGTTGAAGGATAATATGATCACTTCGAGTGAGTTTAGTAGACCGCAATCCTTTGCCGGGGATTACGAATTGTTATTGTGTACTTGTTCGGTAAGAACATAATGTGTGTGATATTAGTTGTTACTCCTTGAAAGGAGGTTGTGATGTTTAAGTGCTGCTTGGCTTGATGTTCTTCTCATTGTTATGTGATCGTTGGAAGTGATGTGCCTCCGGGTAGGATTGATGAATCTCCGGGATCCATACTTGTTAGTATGGGTCGGGCGTGACTGTAGGGTTATCCAATCCGGGTATGTCTTGTGGGGACTCCGAGCTTCGTGACTTGTTAGCCCAATGCCGAGATAACTTGTGGGGTTATCATCGGGTATTCTTGCGGGGACTCCGAGGTTCGTGGCTTGTTAGCACGATGCCGGGATAACTTATGGTTGTGATTTGGTTATGAATGTAACTGTGCTTGTGGTCACGTGACTGTTGTTACGGTGACATGTGATTTGGTATGGCTTTCTATTGGGTTATTCACTCGGGTATGTTCTGCGGGAGCATCTGAGGTTCGTGGATTGTTAGCACGGGATGCGAATAATCCTTAGGAATATGTGTTGGATGATTTGGGTCATGGACCCTGTGGTTTATGATTTGGGTCGTGGACCCTGTGGTTTATGATTTGGGTCTTGGACCCCATGTTTTGCGAATTGAATTGTGAACCCGTGTTTTATTATCGAAATTGTATTTTGGGAAAGATGATTTTTGGGCCGCGTCCCCAAGCGTTTTCGAAAGACTTGATAATTCTTTAATCCCAAATGTTTTTACAAACTCCCGAGATCGTAAAATGTTTTGTAGGATGTATATCGGGTTTACCCCTATCTGTCGATTTAACCGTTTTGATCAACTGATTTACCTCGGGAAGAATGTTTATGATTTCTAAGTCTTTGGAGTATGATATGTATGGCTTGTTTTCGTATTTTATACTTGCACTAGCAAAACAGTGCAGTTTTGCTAACCCCCGAGTATTGGGGGGGTGGATGTCTGTTTTTGCATTCAGGTTTTTGGAGCATAACACAGGGTCGGCACGAAGGATGATGAAAGATGATCGATACTAATCACATGTGGAACCGTACGTTGTGTATTGGTTCAGTTGTACCTTATTTCCGCTGCAGTATTTTTCCCCGTTGTACGGGAGTTCGTTGTATTTTGACCCGTGTGTGGGCATGTGTTGTAATTGAGTTGTATGTTTTTATTGAAAGACGAAATCGGTCTACTGAGTCATTTTTTTAGCCTTAAATGCATTGTTGAGTTGTTCGATGTTGTTACCAGCCTGGTAGATCCTTGAGGAAAGGTTCTACGGTGTGTAATATCCCTGAGCGGATTGGGGGTGTTACATAAATGGTATCAGAGCTTAGGTTGTGGAAACCTAGGCTGTCGGGTCAGTGGTGTCTGTTGAGTTTTGTCTCGTCGGATTTTGTTTGACTAAGTGGTGTCGCGACGCGTCGTCTGAGTTGGTTTGTCGTGATTAGTATCGCGGGGCGATCATCATCTTCGTGCGACCTGTGGATGTAAGTCTCCCTTCTTTGTGTTTGTGCCTCATCTGATGCGAGTTACTGGTATGATTATGTGTTAAGTGACGGAATCTTTATGCAGATTTTTAGTCTCATGATTGCGTTTATGTGACTCTCATATTTCGTCTATATGAGGAGCGGTATCGCTGCTAATGTATTTTCGCACTGTATTTTATCCGCTGCGTGAGTTCTTTCAAAATGACTTTCAGTATTTTGCAAACTGATTTTTACTTCGTAAAACCAACTCCCTAAGTCGAGTTTTGGCATTTTGGCCTTGAATGTTTTATGACGGTTTGATAGATGATCATGTGAGTTTTTAGGCATTCTAGCCTAATAGATTTTTTTTAAAAACCTTGAGTATCTTAGAAAATAAATTTCGAGACGTACCTTTTAAAATGAATTATTTTCTCGCGGTACTTTCAAGGTGCCTTCTAGTGCCGCAATATGTTTCAAAATTATTCCAATTGAGGACCAAAATATTTTGAGATATTTTCAATTATTTTTAGAAATGCAGTTGCTTAGACCCAAGTGTCGAATATTTCTGAAAGTTTCAATTTAAAGGAGAGTGTCCTCGTTTTATCAAATGCAAGATGGTTTTCAAAGTCTCGATAATGGTGTTTGTACAACTTTTTGAAAATGTAATACTCAAGATCTACTGGTGTTTTCCAAATTGTTTTTCAAAATGTGGTTTTCGTTTTCTTTAAAACCTATCAATTCCCGTTTGCGGTCTGGGAATGTATGTATGATGTTCGCATTGTCGTTATGATGTTAGCTCCCGAGTATGATTGAATTGGTGGCATGAACGTTGAGGCGTTGCCACGCAATTGTTATACTAGCCCTCTGTGAGAGGTGTGAACTGATATTTATTGTTTATCGCCTCGTGGAGATTTGCGTGTTGACACACGAGTGTGAGCTGTTGAAGCTTGGGTTGGTATGTTCGTGTATATGTGTGATTGTTCCATGATGTTTTGTGATTATGTGCTGGTTATCGTTCGGGCCATTGAGATTGCTGAACGATACCGACGTTGCTATGATTTTAGTATGCATGTTGCTCTACGATGGAAATCGTTGTATGTGGTATGTGTTATGATTTTTCTATTGTGCTAAGTAATTACTTATTCAGTATGCCGAGGGGATGAGGTCATGGTCGTGGCAATCAGACGCGTGGTCGAGATCATGCTGCCGGTGATGATGCCGGTACCGGTGTCGCTACTATTTTACAGCAGGTAGCTACACAGATAACTCAGTTGACTCAGGCAGTTCAGCGCATTACAGATGTGACTCAGAACACTGGTGCAAATCAGTGGCTTCGGGAGGTAATTCGTATGAATCCCCCCCGATTCGCCGGTGTTACGGATGCGTTGGGCTGGGATGGTTGGATTTTCCAGTTGGGAAAGATATTTGAGGCTGTCGATTGTCCTGAAGAGCGGAAGGTACCTATTGCGCAGTACCTTCTTGATAAAGATGCCGCTAATTGGTGGGAGGCTGTTAAGCCTCGTGATCGTGATGTCACGTGGGCGGAGTTCCAGGCATTAATAGAAGCTCAGTTCTGTCCAAAACCGATTAGAGAGCAGAGGATTCACGAATTTTATTCGGCAGAACTGCAAGATGTTTCAGTGTCACAGGCTATCATCGACTATAGCAAACAACTCAGTTATGTGCGAGATCGGGTGAGAACCGAGGAAGAGAGGATCTTTCATTTTGACAGACGAATGAAGCCAGAGATTCGCGTGTATATGTCGAGACTCACTTGCACTTCGTTGAGGGACTACCAAGATCGAGCCTTGGCCCGTGAACTAGCTTCATTATTGTCGGAGCGTGTGCCCGAGTCTAAGAAGCAGAGGAAGTCCGA